>JAKWJD010001760.1:48946622-50270789 GCA_027705065.1 Solanum peruvianum | reverse complement strand
TGTGGACAAACAGAAGCAGTGTGGTTCTCGAATACCTAAGCAATTTAATGACACTATTATATAGGTATAAGGTATTTTTTAGAAAATCGAAAAAACTATTTTATTATACATACATTTATGAATATATCTATCTATCTATATATATATAGTTTTTGTATCCTATATTGAAGAAGATACACTTACATATATATATTTTTACTATTAGATATATTAAAAGAAGAAGAGAGGTGAGCGAGATCAGAGAAAAATATTTATTTATCCCAAGTTCATACGGTCACACTAGATTAATGTATATGTATATATGTATGTTGTGATTTATATGTATCTGGTATTACTAGACACATGGGAGAGTGGCGAACGAGACGAGTGAGAAACAAGGAAGGCGAGAGATATTTGTCTGTGTATTTCAGATAAATGCGACTCCAATTAGATGCAATGTATCTTGAACAATTACGCCTAATTTTGGTACCATGCATTTGAAATACATGTATCCGAATTCTGGATGTATCTTAGTGCACCAAAATCCTGTAACATTCATAATAAATTAAAGTGTCTCTAATTATTTAACACCTAAACTAGCGGGATTTCAAGGTAGCAGACCGAATTTGTCTTTATATCCTTGATACATACATATCTACTTGGATGTTAAGCATCTATAACAAATTAGACATAATTTAACCCATATATATTAAGATATATGTATCTAAATGCATCAAAATTAGATAAAATTCATAATATTAAAAATTAAAAATTTAATATATATTTAAACAATTAGCGTCTAAACTAACAAAATTTCTTGTTAGGTTAAAAATTTAATATGTACATATAATTTTGAACCCAGAATTAGGGGTTTGCCAATAGGTCAAGAAGGTTCAAAATTCAAGAGATTTCGAATTCAAATAGTTAATTATCACTATGATTATTCATGGTATATTTTACATGATTTTTATATACTAATATATGTTATTCCTATGTGACACTGATAACTAGAATTCGAGATTCAAATAACTTTATATATTTTTAAATATATATATTAAGTTATTATTTATTGTAATTTATAATGCATTTTAACTTATTCACATAATATATATTATTTTTTAATCCTAATTTATGTGAATCAAAAGTCAACTATTTTTTTATAAAGTTTTTAAATATTTAAATTGTTAATTATTGTGATTTACAGTAATATATTTTATGTAATTTTATATAATATATATTACTTCCTTCATTCCACTTTATATTATATCGATAAAATTTTAAAAGTCAATAATTTATTTTTATATTTTATATATTTTAAATTATGAATTATTATGATATCTATTGCGCTTTTATAGGATTTTCTACCTATATAAAGCAGTCAAATACAAAAATCTTTAATGAATAAAACATAAAAATATATACCAAAACTATATTTGGCATAGAAATATGCTGACGAAGAATACTCTTAATCCTTAATTCATTAATTAAAAATAATAAATAAGTAGATAACCTTTTTCAAGCATTATTTTTCTAATGTTTTTTCGGGCAAAAAAAAAATAGCCAAATATATGGGCAGATTTTTTGGAGTATGAGAATCTGAATTAATTCAATGGATTTGTTCTAAACATGTTTAGCACCAATTATATGATTAAATTTGTAATTTTAGATAAATAATACTTACGTGCTTGGCATAGACTTCTAAAAATAAGTTATTTGTTGATTACAATTACTTGTTTGAATTGTTCAAGTCATAATCACTTGAAAAAATATAAATGAAAACTTCAACCTAATCATGATTAATTATTTTACTAATCAATTATTGGAGTTACAGACCTCACCAACTAAGTTACAGATAGCAACTTTATTAGTATTTTAAGTAACTAATTAGTTGATAAATTATAATATCAGATCACTAAAATTTTAATCTAGTGTGACTGATTAAAGTACAGTACTTAGACTACTTCAAAAGAATAAATAAATTGCAAACTGTAGACATGATTGAATTATTTGTTTCATGTATTCATTTATCGTATTATTATTCTTATTCGATATTTTATAGTGATTGTTTAAATATTTTCAAAAAAAAAAGAAGAAAAATTATTATAGGATAATTAGTACGTGCATTTCAATTATTTTGTCAATAATGAGGTGGCTTCCATTAGCTGATTTGATACTGGATGATTTAAAATTCAATTAATCTAATATTATCGAACCACTTAGAGGGATCATGAATGATTTGATATCACATGACCTAGTACCATACTACCATTATCTCTCTTTTATATTATTCTACATTAAAAAAAAAAGAAGAAGTTAATTTTGAAATATTATAAAATATTACTATTAATTAAAAATACGAAAATCAACACTTGCAAATTATGTTACGAAATTAAATTTGAAAAAAAATAAATTAATTCTCACAATAATATTTTGTTTATATAGAATTATTTGAAAATTTCATAATCATTAATTTTTTTAATTATAGCGCGTAAATTCAGTAACTCACAAATCAACTATTGTGGTGGAAGTTTAACTAAGTACGTGATGTAATGCATCTCAAAAGAGTCAATTGGAACCCGCACATGCGATGGAGCATGTGAATGGATTCAATGAAAAGTAAAAATTCTTACCAAAGCTTGACATTTTGCAATCCTCTTGAAAGAGAGGGGTGTGGTGTCGTTGGGAGTGCGGGTATAGGTGGTGCATGAATATCGTTAACTCGTATCGTGAGGTGTTGGGTTAAGATCAGTAACGAAGACACCAAACGACTCTTCGATAATCTAAGGTGATTTGATCCCTCGATATTTTTTTTTCGTTTTATATACCTCCTTTATTATTTGAGTGGTAAGTTTTTCTTCGTCCTAAATCAGATGTCTTGAATTTGAATCTCCTTAGACACAAAATCATTTTTGTTCAACGTTTTACCTCCTAATTATGTGAAATTTTTTAGCACGAATCAAATGACAAAAAAATCTAGCAAACCAAACAAGACGTAAAGTGAATTAGATATATCATGTGTGGTTAGCTCTACTAAAAGGTTATAAAAAGAGATTCAAAACCCCAATTGCTTTCACAAAATATCACCTACAACATCAATTCAGTTATTTTTTGAGTTATATATTATTTTAATAACATAAAAATGATTATATGATATGATAAAAAGCCGCCATAATTCAATCTCACCCAAAAAAAAAAAGTTTAACCAATATTAATGTTATATGGATCTAGTGAATTCTTCTTCTTCACCAAACACACCCCTTCATTCATCTCTCTTTCCTCTACCTAACCCCATCCACCATCCATTTTCTCACGCCGTTAAACTTAACGCCGTTAACTCTCTTCACCTAACTCCTCTGTTTCCCTCCTATAAATCCTCACATTTAACATTCATGATGCTTCAGCAGTACAAAAATACCCATTTTTCATCAAAAGAACTCAAAAAAAATGGATCTTCTCTTACTGGAGAAGACCTTAATTGGTCTTTTCTTTGCCATTTTAATCGCTATTATCATATCTAAACTTCGTTCCAAGCGATTCAAACTACCCCCAGGTCCAATTCCAGTTCCAATTTTTGGGAATTGGCTTCAAGTTGGTGATGATTTGAACCATAGAAACCTTACTGAGTATGCTAAAAAATTTGGTGATGTGTTCTTGCTTAGAATGGGGCAAAGGAACTTAGCTGTTGTGTCATCCCCTGAATTAGCTAAAGAAGTTTTACACACACAAGGGGTTGAATTTGGTTCAAGAACAAGAAATGTTGTTTTTGATATTTTTACAGGAAAGGGTCAAGATATGGTTTTTACAGTGTATGGAGAGCACTGGAGGAAAATGAGGAGGATTATGACTGTACCCTTTTTCACTAACAAAGTTGTGCAGCAGTATAGAGGTGGGTGGGAGTCTGAAGCTGCCAGTGTAGTTGAGGATGTGAAGAAAAACCCTGAATCTGCTACAAATGGGATTGTTTTGAGGAAAAGATTGCAGCTTATGATGTATAATAACATGTTTAGGATTATGTTTGATAGGAGATTTGAGAGTGAAGATGATCCCCTTTTTGTAAAGCTTAGGGCTTTGAATGGTGAGAGGAGTAGATTGGCTCAGAGCTTTGAGTACAACTATGGTGATTTTATCCCAATTTTGAGGCCTTTCTTGAGGGGTTACTTGAAGATTTGTAAGGAGGTTAAGGAGAAGAGGTTGAAGCTATTCAAAGACTACTTTGTTGATGAAAGAAAGTAAGTTTTTTTTCTTGTTAATCCCTTTATGCTCAATTTGATCATATCAGTTTTATTTATTAGTTTAGTTTAGTTGTAAGGGGTGTTTGACTAAATCTTGGAACAGTATGGATCAAATTGGAAAAGAAAAGGAAATACTAGTTGACATTACATTTCAGAATAGTAGGTCCATTTGACCTGATGGTTAAATTTTAAAAAAGGTAGTTTGTTTTCTGTTTTCTGTTTTCAAAGTGATAATTGATATTTCAAAATTGGCTGTCTGCAATTCTCCTGTGGCAATTAGAGGTTTGTTGTAACGGCGGCCTAGAGTGCCCTAGCTTGCAGTGGTAAGAATAGTGAGAGATTTGGAGTAAAAAAGTTGATAACTTTTTGATGTTTATCAAATTTTTAGTTGAATTCCAGAATTGGCCACTAAGAATCATGTATGATTGAGTGATAGTTAAAGTGCTTTGAGGTACTATTATAGGTAGCTTTTGATGGGGACCTTGTGTTTTAGTTTGTAACATTTTTATTGCTTTACACAGGAAGCTTGCAAATACCAAGAGTATGGACAGCAATGCTCTAAAATGTGCAATTGATCACATTCTTGAAGCTCAACAGAAGGGAGAGATCAACGAGGATAACGTTCTTTACATCGTTGAGAACATCAATGTTGCTGGTATGTTTCGAAATAACATATATTTGATCCTCTAGTGTATAATTTGTTCTAGTTTAGTTTAAGTGATTGCATCCTGGTCAGTATAAGGTAATTTATAAGTGAATGAAAATCCAATTCCAATTTTATATATTTTTTCTCAAAAGTAGTAGTTGAGAGTTACCAAATAAAGGCCCCAAGATTTAATTGCTTTAATGATGACAAGGACTGGTTGGTGCCTGGGCCCTGGGGGCTACCACATACCAATTTCTTGTGGTGAATAAGATGTTATGTTTACATACAAGTAGGACATGTAGTTTCCAAGATTGAAGGGGAAATAAGTACCACAAATCTTATACTACTATAAGAGTTAAAGTCCCAAACAAAGTTGGATACAATCGGGTTATGTGGGTTTTACTGAATTCATTACTTTTGGTTCAAAGTGTGCATACATACGAAAAATGAGTTCATTATATATACATTTGTAATGAGGTCATACACATTCTGAACTCACTAGTGGTAGATCTTGGAAATGCCTCGTCCTAAAGTTGTTTTATTGATTGTATCGCCATGTAGTAAGTAACACGTGAGCTTTGATGAGGTCTTAAACTTAAAAAGTCTCACGTCCTACCATCGAGAACCATTGAAGCATGTCTTGTTTGTTCATATAAACTTCTTGGTTAGTTGATTATTCAGCTGATATGCTTAATTCTTGTCATGAACAGCAATCGAAACAACATTGTGGTCAATTGAGTGGGGTATCGCGGAACTAGTTAACCACCCTCACATCCAAAAGAAACTCCGTGACGAGATTGATTCAGTTCTTGGACCAGGAGTGCAAGTGAGTGAGCCAGACATGCCCAAGCTTCCATACCTTCAGGCTGTGATCAAGGAGACTCTTAGACTCCGGATGGCAATTCCCCTTTTAGTCCCACACATGAACCTTCATGATGCAAAGCTTGCTGGATACGATATTCCAGCTGAGAGCAAAATCTTAGTTAACGCTTGGTGGTTAGCTAACAACCCCGCCCACTGGAAGAAACCTGAAGAGTTCAGACCTGAGAGGTTCTTGGAAGAAGAGAAACACGTTGAGGCCAATGGCAACGACTTCAGATTTCTTCCTTTTGGTGTTGGTAGGAGGAGTTGCCCCGGAATTATCCTTGCATTGCCAATTCTTGGCATCACTATTGGACGTTTGGTGCAGAACTTTGAGATGTTGCCTCCTCCAGGGCAGTCGAAGCTCGACACCTCGGAGAAAGGTGGACAGTTCAGTCTCCACATTTTGAAGCATTCCACCATTGTGATGAAACCAAGATCTTTCTAAACTTTGTAATACTCTCAGTTAATTATGACTGTTGTTTGTTTGTTTGTTCAGAAAATTTTCTTCTCTTTTATGTTTTTCATAAAAGTCTTATTAGACTAGATTCATTATAAGTTTTACCTTTATGATGTACAATGGTAATTTGGCTTTCTGACAATTGCATTATTTTGACGAAAATTACTTACGAGTTGATTTCTCATATTATCACGGCACTTTTCGATCACCTACTAATTTCTTTGCTTACATTGAGGAAGGGGTAGGGAGGCTGAAGTTACTGTATTTACACAAAATTATAGTTATTAATTATTCATCAAATAATCGATTTAGTATGTAAATACATGCTACTTAATCGTATGATTAAATGTGTTATAATATAAGTTCACTTAACTTAAATATAATGCAACATTGAATATGTGAAAGTAGTTGGAGTCTCTTGGTCCACAGTCGATTTGATCTGGTCTATGAAATTAAATGTGTGCATTTAAATCTTATTTATTCTTTACCTAATTTTTAATTGAACATGATTAAGTTAAACTAATCTTGTTAGGTATTACATTGTTGTGCTACTTTTAAAAGAACGATATTGATGTCTCAACGTCTCCTATTACCATTGGTTAAATTACATAATTATTCATCTAACCATGGCTCTCTAGTGGAGACTAATCACCATCAATGTATAGATAACTTTTTAAATTTGAAAGTAAAATTTTATTCAAATATTTAAATTATAATTTATTTTAATTTTTAATTAAGTATTTAAACACGTGATAATATATTTTTATGAAATATTTTCGATGATTCAAATTCTGAAAGGGAGAAGGCAAAATAGACGCTAATGTTTCTGGTTCCTAAGCGCAGGACAAAGTCTTCACCCCTAGTACTACAATTATTATTATTTAATTAATAAAATAATTTATCTTTTCTGACCAAAAAAATATTTTAAAAAAAACTCAAGATTGCTTTCAATTGAGATGACAATGTAGAATTAAAAATGACATGTGATTAATTCAAGTATCCAATAGACGTTTGTGAATATGGACAAATATTTTTTAATCGAAAGTAACTAATATAAATATTTTATCGTGTGTTTAATAATAGAAATAAGTCATAGTTAAGCATTCAAATAGAGAAAATACATAA
Organism: Solanum peruvianum; assembly: GCA_027705065.1. Taxonomy (NCBI): domain Eukaryota; kingdom Viridiplantae; phylum Streptophyta; class Magnoliopsida; order Solanales; family Solanaceae; genus Solanum; species Solanum peruvianum. The sequence continues at coordinate 50,263,486 of JAKWJD010001760.1, read as the reverse complement.
ATATTCTTTAAGATTTGTTGTTAAATTTTCTTTAGTACTTTAACTTTACAAATAATTACTTACTCCCTAATCTCATTTCAAGTGAATTAACATTCACCCAAAAAGCTCATGTGGTAAATAAAAAATTAAAAAGTAAGTGAAAATATAAAAATAAAAAATAAATAAGCTTTTTTTTTTCTTTCCAACCAATAAGGTTTCATCTTTCATCTCACACCCCACCACCTTTATTCACCAACAATCCTATCCTTTTAGTTCTTCGAACCCCCCACCCGCACCCCTCTTTCACCTATTTCGAATCTTACCGCCATCCATATTTGTCTGACCCCTTTCTTCTTCTTCAAGCTTCCCTCTCCGCAATTGTCTTTCTTCTTCTTTGAAACACCGTACCTGTTACTTCATTTCAAATTAGTCTTGCTTATTCTTAGAAGTGATGAATAAGAAAAAATGAAAAAACGAACTAATTGTTGCTTCAAGATCTTACCTATGGAAGGGTTTATTGATTACGATGAACTTGAAACTTTTTTTTAATTAAAAAATTTATAATTTTTTCATCTTAAATTACTTATTTAATTTGTATTATTTATTTATTTTGATAATGTGTTTAAAAATTGAATGTGTTTTCTAGTTTTGAATCTGTTAGAGCTTGACTTTATTTTTATAATCTTTAATTAATCCTCAATCTTCTTCTATTTTTACCTCTCTAAAATTGTTTAAATAAAAAGAAACAAAAAAGAACTAAAAAAACTTAAAATTTTAGTAGTTTTCGATGTGGCAATGAGGTAATGCTGATACGACAATGAAATGGTGCGTGTATAACACACTTGCCACAGTTTTACTTGTAATGTTAGAGTTGAAAAACAATCACTTGAAAGATGTTAAGAATTTTTAATTTATCTAAAAAGAATGTGAATATACTATAATTGAAAACAATTGATTTTTAAAATTTTATTTTAATCCTTGATGAAATGATGGATTGCCAAGAAATAATCATAAACTATTTTGGATCATAAATATCAAATAAATAATTTAAGTTTTATATCAATTAAATAATATTACATAAATTATATAGCTTAAAAAACACTCAATTAAAAGGTTTTTTGAATGTCGATGACAAATCCTTTTTAAGGTTTGGATGGTGACAATTTCGTCTCTTTTGATACACTTGAATGAGAAATTCAATTGATTCACTCAATTTAAAAGTAATTGAAAATTGAGTATGTATCTTTTAAATTTTGGATGGTGAAACTTGTGTTTTTATTTCCGTATAAACTTATCAAAAGAAGGCCAATTTTTCCACTCAATTTAAAGAAACTGAATGTAAATGACGAATTCATTAAATTTTGGACGAGCTTTCTCCCTTATTCTGGTCAAGATATTTTCTATCATTTATTTTACTTGTCGTTTTTATTTTAAAAAATAAAATGATTTATAATACTTATTATTTTTTAAATAATTAAGTTATTTCCTACTCCCATGATTTGTGAAGGCTTGACCTAGATAGACAATAATAAAAGAATCATTTAGGTGTTAGATTTTTTAAACACCCTAGATTTTTTTGTAAAATTATTTATATTTAAGAGTATGAAATAAATATCATGTAATAAAGAATATTGTCTAGATAGGTGATTTATTATCTAAACTATTATTAGAAATTTGCTTTGATCAATTGAATCTTAACCGATAAATTTAATCTGTGTCATGTGTCAAATCCAATGCAAAAAAATGGTGAAAAATGAAAAGAAGACATATCACAAATTGCATATTCAAATAAAATTTCAATTTCAAATCATGTTCAAATAGAATTAAAATAATAATACATTGAATTTATAAATTAATTATATAAAATCTTAGTGAGATTATTTTCCTTTTATGCAAATTATAATTTATTTATACATATAATAATTAGGTAATTCCTAAATTCAATCTTATCTTGATAATTAAATTAATCAAACATTAAATGATGTATGCACTTAGCAAAAGTCTTTATGAGCTCCACCAACCCACCCCACCCCCACCCCCTCTCTCTTTCCTCTACCTAACCCCATCTACCACCCGTTAAACTTAACGCCGTTAACTCTTCACCTAACTCCCATCTTTCTCCTCTATAAATACTCAGTTTTTTCTCATTCAGTATCAAAGCATTTCTTTTCTTTTAACTTCGTTCAAAAACAACATACATTTGTTGTCCAACAATGGATCTTCTCTTACTGGAGAAGACCTTAATAGGTCTTTTCTTTGCCATTTTAATCGCTACAATTATCTCTAAACTTCGTTCGAAGCGATTTAAACTACCCCCAGGTCCAATTCCAGTTCCAATTTTTGGGAATTGGCTTCAAGTTGGTGATGATTTGAACCACAGAAACCTAACTGAGTATGCTAAAAAATTTGGTGATGTGTTCTTGCTTAGAATGGGGCAGAGGAACTTAGCTGTTGTGTCATCCCCTGAATTAGCTAAAGAAGTTTTACACACACAAGGGGTTGAATTTGGTTCAAGAACAAGAAATGTTGTTTTTGATATTTTTACAGGAAAGGGTCAAGATATGGTTTTTACAGTGTATGGTGAGCACTGGAGGAAAATGAGGAGGATTATGACTGTACCCTTTTTTACTAATAAGGTGGTGCAGCAGTATAGAGGGGGGTGGGAGTCTGAGGCTGCCAGTGTAGTTGAGGATGTGAAGAAAAACCCTGAATCTGCTACAAATGGGATTGTTTTGAGGAAAAGATTGCAGCTTATGATGTATAATAACATGTTCAGGATTATGTTTGACAGAAGATTTGAGAGTGAAGATGATCCCCTTTTTGTAAAGCTTAGGGCTTTGAATGGTGAGAGGAGTAGATTGGCACAGAGCTTTGAGTACAACTATGGTGATTTTATCCCAATTTTGAGGCCTTTCTTGAGGGGTTACTTGAAGATTTGTAAGGAGGTTAAGGAGAAGAGGTTGAAACTATTCAAAGACTACTTTGTTGATGAAAGAAAGTAAGTTCACTTCACTTTATGTCCTTTATGCTCAATTATTGATTTTCCCTAGTTTTATTCTCTTGATGTAAATGTGTAGGACATAGGATCAATGTAAAGAACCAATCTTTAGTCTGTCTCTTTTATAAAGTAGGTGTTTTGTTGGTAAAGATCTTTGAATGTGGGGATCACATCACAAAGTGTTGTTTTTATTGTCTAGGATATAGGATCAATGTAAAGAACCAAACTTTACTCAGTCCTGCATCAATGAGGGATGGTGGGACTGGACTTCTATATGACTTAGGACAATTCTATATGAGGGGTGATGAGATAACTTTCGGGTTTAGTTAGGCTCTATATCTTATACTTTCTTATCATGGTATTTGAGCCAAGCTATTCTAGTTCTTTGTTTACCCAATGTTGAGTCCTATATGTGTTGTCTATGCTCTAGATGGTAGGCCTGTGCGTGCAGGGTGTTGGAAGTCCCATTTGGTTTTGGATGGTGTGATTGAACTCTTCATATGATCTTGAGCAATTGAGCTAGCTTTTGAGCTTGAGTTAAGCTTATGGACCATTTTCTTACTAGATTTTCACTAGAATAATTAGAGCTTTTGAAAGGATTTGTAGAAACCAAACGCCCCCTTTACCACATGGTGAAGTGTTGGAAATTCCTAATGCAGTAAGGTCTGGCTAGATGAAGTGCTTTGAGTTATGATTAGTTTGTAACATTTTTATTGCTTTGTGCAGGAAACTTGCCAGTACCAAGAGCATGGACAGCAATGCTCTGAAATGTGCCATTGATCACATTCTTGATGCTCAACAGAAAGGAGAGATCAACGAGGATAACGTTCTTTACATTGTTGAGAACATTAATGTTGCTGGTATGTTTCAAAATGACTCTCGATATACTTTGTTCTAGTTTGGTTTAAAGTATGGGATTCTCCTTGTGAAAATGTTGAAAAATAACTTTTTAACAATACTTGGTTTGGTATCTATCCTTGTGAGTTCCTTTTGGATAAGAGTAACAGAATGGTGTGTTTGACTGGTAAACCAAGAATAACAATGTCAACCTCCACATATTTTGTTTTTGTACGGTATTTGGATTTGCACCAAAGTTTAAGTAACTTATTATCAGTTGTTACATGATTTTTAATCATCCTAGTCAGAAACTAAGAAAAGTAATTTATAAGTGAACTCATTTGAGTGGGGAACAGCAACTGAAACAATTGCTAAAGAAAAGGAAGAATCCACCCCAGGGGCTCGCGTGTGGTTAGCTAGTTAGTGAGACAATCACTTTGCACAGGGATGATGAATAGCTGGTCTTAGAGGATGATTAACTGCACTAGGACTGATACATGGCCCAGATTCCTTTGAGGGGCAGCAGTGGGGAACTTTCCGGAATGCCGAAAGCCTGATGGATCCCTTTTCCGATTTATTCTGTTATTTAATCAGAGGTAGTAGGTGAGAAGTTCCAAATAAGTGGATAGGTAACAGTTTGATATGGTTGGTGTACTTGCCAATTTCTTGGTGAGGGTTAGGTAGAGCAGGGTTGTTGGTGCACATTTCAAGGCATCTAACTTTCCTTGAGTAATGACTTGTGACAATTCATGTTAATTATGATCATGATAGTGGAGCAATATACTAAAAGATCAACAAAAATGGATTTACGCAGGTTTCTGAGTTTTACTGAACTCACTGCTTTTGGTCTGTAGTGCATGCATATCAAAGAAGGATCTCTTATATATATATATGAAGAAATCATACTCATTTTGAACTCACTAATTGTAGATCTTGGAATTACCTCTGAGCTTTGATGAGGACGATCTCGAATAAAACTAGCATTTAGGATCGTTGAAGCATGTTTAGTTGTTTATATCTGTTCATAAACTTCTTGGTTTGTTGATTATTCAGCTGATATGCTTAATTCTTGTCATGAACAGCAATCGAAACAACATTGTGGTCAATTGAGTGGGGTATTGCGGAACTAGTCAACCACCCTCACATCCAAAAGAAACTCCGTGACGAGATTGATTCAGTTCTTGGACCAGGAGTGCAAGTGAGTGAGCCAGACATGCCCAAGCTTCCGTACCTTCAGGCTGTGATCAAGGAGACTCTTAGACTCCGTATGGCAATTCCTCTTTTAGTCCCACACATGAACCTTCATGATGCAAAGCTTGCTGGATACGACATTCCAGCTGAGAGCAAAATCTTAGTTAACGCTTGGTGGTTAGCTAACAACCCCGCCCACTGGAAGAAACCTGAAGAGTTCAGACCTGAGAGGTTCTTGGAAGAGGAGAAACACGTTGAGGCCAATGGCAACGACTTCAGATTTCTTCCTTTTGGTGTTGGTAGGAGGAGTTGCCCCGGAATTATCCTTGCATTGCCAATTCTTGGCATCACCATTGGACGTTTGGTGCAGAACTTTGAGATGTTGCCTCCTCCAGGGCAGTCGAAGCTCGACACCTCGGAGAAAGGTGGACAGTTCAGTCTCCACATTTTGAAGCATTCCACCATTGTGATGAAACCAAGATCTTTCTAAACTTTGTAATACTATCAGTTAAGGGGTTCTGAAGAAAACTGATAGAAGTATGGTTGTTATTTTGAAAAGGGAAAACCTTGTAAGTTTTATAGAAAAAAACATTTTTCTTCTTGGACTAAAATTCATTACAAGATTTACATTTATCTGAAAATAATAATGTTCTCTTGATGTACAATAATCATGGTGCAAAATGAACATGGATTTTCCCATAAGAACATTATTGAAGAATTAATTGCATTTTTTGGGCTAAAATTGTCATTCCATTCTCCTTGGATGAGCAGGCATTGAGGAGGATCGATTTCGAAATACATGTTATTTAACAATTATTATGCTTAAAGTTTATTTAACAATGCATATGTCACAATGTTTTTTTTTAATTTGACATAAATATCGAATATATGTAAAACAGTTGTACCAGGTGGGTCTTCTGTTCACTTAATTCTCTATTTGGTTATGAAAATAAAAGATCTGTTTGATTTGTCTTCGATTTTTTATTCTTTTCACCTAACCTAAATTAGGTAAGTTCCATATTTGAATGACATTATCAAATTTAACTTACATAGTTAAGTATGTTTCTATGTCGTGATAAAGATCATTTTATGTTTAATTATTATTTTTTATTAAATTTGGTATCAATTAAATATCATCATTATTTTATGGAAGGAGTATTAGCTAAAGAGTTGGTGGACGATGAACATGTTTGTGCCATTTGGTTAAGTTACATTATTGTTTATCTAACCATGGATCTCTATGCATCTAGTAGACAAATAGTCACCATTAATGACTTGTCATTTACCTAATTTATATTAATTGAGAAAGTCATATTTTTTAAATCAAAATAAATGACTTTCTAAAATAATCATAATAGAAATTGAGTGATCATAAAACTCAACTCAAATTTGTACATGGGTTTTTTGCATTATCATCTAGTATAATCTAATCAACTTTCATCCCCCGTAATTTACATTGGATTTCTCATACTTTATCGTAGAGATTGCACAAATCGAAAAGGGGTATAAATTACCATTTTATTAATAATTTCTTAAAAGATATGTCAAATGGACAATTATTATTGAATACAAAAAAACTATTTTTGAATCAATAGATAGCATTATAAAGTGTCCTTTGATCAACTAATTTTAGAGTACATAATTAACTTATTTGATCACTATAATATAAATAGTAAGATAATTTTAATATTTACCTAATATTTCTAATAAAATAATTTTATATTATATCTCAAAATTATTATATTTTATACCTACAACTAACACCTGACCGGTCCTAAGGAACCAGACAGGAAGTCACATGTTAAGGAACTGAATGGAGTGGCAACAATAATTGATTTCGAGATTTACAAAAATGTGTCCAGCCATGTAGTCTTGTCCCCACCCACCCAACCCTCTTTGTCCCCTCAATTCATCTAAATCGTATTTATGTGTTATATTTGTTTTGATATGATATATTTGTAACGATCGAGAGTCATTTAAAAATAATTATATTTAAATTGATTAAAGATTAATTAAAAATAATTTTTTTCACAAAATAATATATATATATATATATTATATATATATATTGTATTCTCTATGAAATCAACTTATGAAGAAATACGAAACATATTATAATTTAAAATTATTATACAAAATATAAACTTTAATATCTGAATTCGCTTCGCATCGTTCTATAAATAGCATTTGAATTACAGTCGGTTTCCTCTATCTTCTTCTCATTTCTACTATTGTTCTTTTATATTTTGGAATTTCTCTTTTTCCCAAGGTTAGCCCCAGCTAGCATGTTTACAAAATATATTATCAACTTTTATGAAGATTGACAAAAATATAAAAAAATAAAAAAATCATGTTCTATTTCCCATGTATAGGCTCATGACTTTGTATGTTTTCGAGTTTTGTCCATTTCAAGTCTATTTATAAGCATGTACCAGCTAGCCTGTCTACACTAACATCTTAATTATATTTTCTTTATAATTTATTATTTAAAGAAAAAAAATATTGAGAAACAAAGTTTGACTACAATTAGCAAAAGTTATACTTTGAAAAGATTCTAGCTAGGATAATATGAGCTTTTGAAGGTTTAAATAAAACAAATATAAAAAAGAATATGCAAAAGAAAATATGATATTCACATCAGGTACAGATAAGTTTCATTATGCTTACACGTTTCGAAGGTAAGAAAGATCTAATAAATGCCCCCTTTTGGAGACAAATTGCCTAAATTCACCAAAATGTATAAAGACGAATAAAGTAAAGTATATTCTTATCAGAGATAAAAGTTATTCATGAAAGTTATTTTTTTCATTTTACTTTATGTGACATTTTTATTTTTTAACCATAAAAAAAAAAACATTTTTAAATCAGTAAATCTTTGATCACGCTATAAATGCGTACTCTTTTATTTAAAAAATTGATTTATCTTAACCATAGGAAAATCATGATCGGGATAGCGAACCAAAAGCTATGAAACTTGGGTGTGGGTCTTTTGTCGAAATGGAATGGCTTTTTATCTTTTTATTTATCGTGAATGGGGGAATCATTACACATAGTATGCCCGATCGGCGTATTTTTTTGTTTTACGCCCCGTAACTCTTCCTCAGCCAGGCTTGGGAAGAATAGCAGAGCAAGTATTAGTAGCATAACAAAAAAGCCTTCCTCGTCATTAATATCTTTGCTCTGTCCTGGTTCTGGTTCTGGCTGATCCACCGACGTGCTCGTTTCCGTAGATTTTTCCCATGATTCCAAGAGGACATCAATCCCAAAATGATCCTCTTCAAACTCAGCCCCGCTTGCTTGCCCAGAAGGGCAGTGGGGCACAATTGAGATAATTTCGACGATTAGAAAAGAAAAAGAAGAAGAATAGTGTTCAATGAGCTCGAGATAGCTGCCTGATGAGAGGAAGGGACGCCGGGTACAATCTTTCTTTGATTCTAGCCCCCGGTTACACCAAAGCACACAAATATTTATAAAAATATTTTTAAATTACATTATATCAATTGAATCGAACTAAGAAAAAAAGCATATGATCAACCAAAGGCAAAGACCCAAGTGGCAAAGAAGGAAAGAAGCAATTTTATCATCCATATGATATAGACCAATTGTAAAGTCCCAAGTGGCAAATTAAAAAATGTATAATAATAAAAAAAGTTAAAACTTTATCAGCCACTTTAAAGAATAAAAAAAAATATAAAATTCCAGTATCACCCGTTAAAGAACAACTGGAGTATATATTATTCTCTCTTATATAATAACAAAAAAATTATAAGTACTACTTTTCTCCGATTTATACTACTCGATCTTTCTTTTTTAAAATTAATTTTTATTTTAATATTAATTAATAATTTAATTTTAAAATATTCAATCAAATAAATATCTATCAGTTAAATTAAACTAAACTCGTATAAAATAAGACAGATCGATTTATATAGTTGAGTAATATATATATATGTCTTCATCAAGAATCAATATCCACTTAACAATATCTCAAAAAAAAATATTTTTCTATGATGAATCATAGCTCCCATTTCCCAGGTGATCATAGATCATCTGACGGATTTGAATTCGGTCATCGTTGTGGTGGTGGTGGAGGTGATGATGATGTTGTCTGCTTTTCGAGCAGACGATCATCGGAGGAAGAGGTTGTTATTGGAAGTGGTAGTGATCGTACAGTAGTCCAAGGAGATTACTTCGATGGAGTTTTTAAGTATATACATCAGATGCTTATGGAAGATCAAGAAGATTTAGAAAATAGGCCATGTATGTTTCAAGATTGCATAGCTCTTCAAGCAGCTGAGAAATCGTTTTATGACGCGTTGAATCCACCTCCAATTCATCGCGATTTCGTTGATGATAACGGTAATCAATTTCAAGACGATTACTGCGATGCTGTGAATCAGTTTGCTGAGACAACAACTTTCAATTCTGATTTAGATAATGACCAATTTTCGTTTTTTTGTAACACTAATACTATCTGTCATGGTGTTGGTGATGGTATTAGTGTTGTCAATGGCGATACATCGAATGCTATCAATTATCATCAAAAGGGCGAAAATGAAAACAAAAAGCATACTCGCGATGAAAATAGTGAGAGTTCAAAAGGGCGAAAATCGAAGCAGTTAGCTAGTAATGGAACAGAGGATGGAAAAACAGAGGAGCACTACGATAAGGCGCTTCTCTGCCCTGGTTTGAATCCTTCGTTTTACGAAAATCGATCAAAATCAGCAACAGCATCAGATAATTCAGCATGGGATAAACAAAAGAGCTCTCATATAAAGCAGTCTAAACGTGGAAGGCCTCGCGGAAGCAAAAAAGGCGTTAAGACGAATGAAGTAGTAGATCTTACTAGCCTCCTAACGCGTTGCGCGGAGGCTGCAGCAAGCTACAACACCAAAACATTCATAGAGGTACTCAATAAAATTAGGGAACATTCTTCACCTTTTGGTGATGCTACTTCGAGATTGGCCTATTGCTTTGCCAATGCCCTGGAAGCTCGTTTTGCTGGCGGAGATACAACATGGATCACAAGTAAGAAAATATCAGCTGCAGATTTCTTAAAAGCTTATCAGGTCTACATCACTGCTTGTCCATTCAAGAGGATGTCAAACATATTCGCCAACAAGTCTATCGCGAAGCTAACAAGTGAATCGTCGAGGGTTCATATAATAGATTTTGGTATTCTATATGGATTTCAATGGCCTTGTATAATACACGGGATTTCCCTAAGGCCAGGGGGACCTCCAAAGCTTAAGATCACAGGAATAGATTTCCCTCAGCCAGGGTTTCGACCAGCGGAGAGAGTTGAGGAGACAGGGCGACGTTTGAAGGAGTATTGCAAGAGATTTGATGTTCCATTTGAGTATAAAGCAATAGCTAAGAAATGGGATGAGATTAAAGTAGAAGATTTGGATATCGATAGAGATGAAATCGTCGTGGTGAATTGTTTGTACAGGCTAAAGAATGTGCTTGATGAAACAGTAGTAGTAACACACAACAACAAAAATCCAAGAGATGCTGTTCTCAACTTGATCAAGGAGATAAATCCTCATTACTTTGTCCATGGGATCGTCAACGCTATGTACAATGCATCTTTCTTTACTACAAGATTTCGAGAGGCATTATTCCATTTCTCGTCCCAATTTGACATGTTTGAGGCCACAATGCCACGAGAAGATGAAGGAAGGATGATGTTTGAGCAGGAAGTATTCGGAAGAGATATCATGAACGTTATAGCTAGTGAAGGGGCGGAGAGAGTGGAGAGGCCTGAAAGTTACAAGAAATGGTCAATGAGGAATCAGATAGCGGGGTTTAGACAACTTCCATTGGATCAAGACATCGTCAAGGAAGTAAAGACCAAGGTGAAAATGTTCTATCACGCGGATTTTCTGGTGGATGAAGATAGCAATTGGATGTTGCAAGGCTGGAAAGGAAGAATTATGTATGCACTCTCAGTTTGGGAGCCTATTCATAAGTAAAATCTTGCATGTAAAAACATAAATCAATTGAAATTCAATAAATATATCGTCTTATTTTATTTTACAAATAGCAATACTGTGACCACATGGCCCTTAAAACTCTGAGATAAACTTGGTACGAAGTAAAATATATTACAAATAAGCATAGTTGCCCATATTCTAAATTTAAAACACATCATACAGCGGAGAAATAGAGGGAAAAACTGACTTTAAAACATAAACAATGTGGCAAACATCAGATCTGAAGCAGAGAGTTACTAACATGTAAGTTACGTAACAATTGTGTCACATAAACTGATAATAACGAATTTTAACAAATACATTTTTAATATATTGTAACAGTTATATTCATTTTTTTATTAGTAGTAAGTATATTTGTTTATGGACTTGGTTGACTTAGATCTTCAAAACAATCCCCGCTAAAGTCCCTAACAAAACATAATGCGTGAATCCAGATCAATCAAAGCCTCAAAATAGGAACGAAACACTAGGGAAACTTTTTTTTAAATGAAAGCAAGGCATACTTATCATGATCTATGTACTCATGAAATATTAAGTGATTCATAAATGGGCTTGTTAGCTACATTTAATTGAATGAACTGGTCTTTAATTTTTATCCTTAAAAATAGAACTTATGTCTAGCGGGCTATAATTTTGTCAGGGTTCAAGATATAACTTATTGAATATTATGAATTTATGATGCAAAATTATAAATTTATGTCCCGTGAAGAAGTTATTTGCTTTGAGGGACGAAAATAAAAAATCAATACAAAAATTAATCATGTATTAATAGAAGATGAGAAAATTACTCACTGATTTGGGCCTGGACTGAAATATGGGCTCATCATCAGCCCATGAGCAAATCCAAGCCCACTCTGCAGGGCCCGTTATTAGATCTCATCTTATTTCAATTTTCTGTAATATCCTTTTACGATTTTTTTCACCTTATACTTCATTTCTTCGAAATTTAATCAATTAATTAATTAATTTCTGAATATTGTTTAATATAATATTATTAAAAAATACAAGTTATTTAATATTTTGCTTTTGTCCTAAACAACTTTCATGCTGTCGTAAACACCTTGCCATCGACGAAGTATATTATTATTTCCCTAAAAATATATATATATGAAAATGTCGGCAATTATTGCTTCATTTTCAATTTTTTTTTGAACTTTACAATTTTCTTCCTGGAAGTATCTCTTATTTTATCTTATTGACGTAAGGATTTTAGCTCGTGCCCATTTAGAGAAGGAGATTCTCGAACAAAGAAAATTATATTTGATATCTTTTAAATATTTTAAATTTCTGACCAATTTACTTTACGAAAGTTTTGAACAATTAACCAAAACTTTTTTTGCCGTTAGGAAATCTATTCACTCTTTCCTAAATCCTACCTGTTGGATATATACTATTTTAGTAAATATTGATTATGGAAAATTATACTTTTTATTTCTTTTCTTTATTAGAAAATTTAATCATATAATTGATATTGTAGTAGAACTCTATTTAGTATTTTCTTTTACTAATCTTTTATGTTGTAAATTCCCCTTATAAATACAAGAATACATAATGAACAAGGACTCACGATTTATCTTTACTCTATCTCTTTCATCTTTTATTAGATCCAATTAAATTTAGATTCACGCATTATAGAGCCTATTTTTTTTAGAGGAAGGTGACACTTTCAATAACTTTTTTTTTTTAATTTTCAGATGTTTAATCTCGCTCGAGACCTCTTATTAAGAAGGAAGAAATCTCAGTCACCTCACCACACTCCACGTCAGTTCATATGCACACAAAAATGTGTTAAGTTATCTTAACCTAGTCCTGTTGATGAATATTTCACAATGGGATAGATAGATATTTAATGTAAGTAAAAAATATATATTATAAAGTTAGGTTTAGAAGTAGGAATTAGTTATCATGCCATGCACATGAATAACTTTTGGCAGGCTATTAAATTGTCTTTTTCCCTAGACTTATTATTTTGCCAAATCTATTACCAATAAACCATACACATGCAAGCAAAACAAAAATAATAGTAATAATTCAATGCATAGGAAATTCATCAAACCTCATACTTGGATTTTACTAAAAAAACAAACACATTCAATTTCGTAAATATGGAGAGCACTACTAGTCTTATTGTCCTTTTTTTGGCAATAAAACAGAAAATAATGGGACCAAATATTTATTTTTCTTGCCCTAATTTACTACTCCAATAAGGTGAAAAATGAAATGAGGATAAACATCATTTATGGTATATATTCCTACATAATAAAAATAAATATTTAGTTTCACTCATTTAATTTCAAAAGAGTTTAAAAGACTCGTTAAAATTGAGAATTTAACATTATATGTAACATAAGTATTTGTAATACTAAACGAAATAATTATTATTTAATTTAATAATAAGTGGATCATATTTTTATAAATTAATTTTATCGCGCTATTTATTTTTTACCAAATTTAGTAGAACCTATAGAAGGTAGACATGAATACATGTTGCAAACATAATGTAACAAATGAGTGCTATGTCATTCTCCTAAATAATCGTATCGTGCGTACCATGCATGATAAACCAAACCCTAGTAATAAATATAAATATAAATAAAATAAATGTTACTCCTATATAAACCTAGAAATTAACATGCATACATGCCTATTATTATTATTATTATTATTATTATTATTATTATTATTATTATTATTTATTAAGTCATGCACCTTTCACGAAGATATATTATTATTTTAATTTATATGACAACTATCAATTCTCGTTTCTTACTTTTATTCTAACCTAATGAATTCATGCAAGAAAAAAAATAGGTACATGTTAGGTAAGTTATTAATTGAACCGTAATTCTTGATCAAATTCTTCATTATTATTATGATTATTCTAAATAAGTGGGGGTACTTATTTAAAATTTGATCAAAATTAATAGATAGATTAATTGATCGATTTTATCAGAAAGATTATTACTAAAATCACTTGGATTGAGGATTCAAGGTCCAAGCTCCTCAACTAGACACATTAGGTTTCTAAGGTAATAGTACCTTCAATTAGAAAAACTTAATGAATCAGGTTGAATGATATTAAGAACTCAAAAAAAAATTAAAGCGACCGAACACTCTCTATCTAATATTTTGTATTCAGGGCCGAGTAACGACTCTTGGGCCTGATTATTTTGTCTTATGTTTTTTTATTTATTAGGAGCTGATTTATATTGGGCTCGATTCTGTGATCTGGGTAACTTTGTTTCTATTATATATAATCAGTTCAATCCGGATCAAGTCCAGTTAAAGAAAAGATCGTTGGATTTTTTTATTTTAATATTGAAAAGTGAAAATTCCATTGATATTAAAATGTTTTTAAATATATAAAATAATAGGCAAGTTATTAAATTAAAATCGAAAGTCAATCAATATAAAAGTTTCGATTCAAATGAAGTTCAAATGAGTAAGATAATTTTATCGATATCTTCTTTCTTCTAAATAGATGAGTCAATTATTTAAAGTTTGATTGAAACTTTTATAATCTATTAGATGGGTCAAACAATCAAACCATCGAATTAGGCTGATATTTATTCCACATAGCTTTTTTTTTATCAATCTAGATCGAATAGACATGACAATGAAATAATCTTTTAATTTATATGTTAATTAAATCCACAAAGAATACCTCACTCGTTAATATAATTGGAAATATGTACATATAAGTTTTATCCGTCAAAAACATATAAACATAAATAATATATTGTAAGCTTTTAATTGACTCGAATCAAACTTTAACTTATATGTGTTAATCCCACTCGCTTAGTATATAATTATTGAGGTTATGTACATAGATATAGGTGAAAAAATGGCAAAATTTCTATTCAATATACACTTTGAGATTATTTACAAATAGTTTTAAAATAAAAACATTCCACTAAATTTTTCTTCATTATTTTTAATAATTGTAGTTATTTGATGACAAACTAAAATAATATATGATACGATCAAGTCAAAAACATATAAACATAAACAAACTAATAATTGACTAGTTAAAGATTCTTCAAAAATGTTTCAATATTTTCTACGTTTGACTCATACAAATATATCTATATTATTACTCCTCCTACAATATAAACTAATTAAAGCTTAAATGCTAAACATAATCTCATGATCATATATAAATTATGTAAACCAAATAAAATAAAACTTGCAAAGAGTTGACATTTAGGTGCGTTTGGTATGAAGAAAACCATGAAAACTTCAAGAGTATATTTTCCTTTGATGCCAAATTTAGTGTTAAATTAATTAATCAGTCAAAGTTAATACAACTATTCTAACAATTTTACTATCACATTGTAATCAACATTCATGCATAAATAGAAGGATTGAAATTATATAAACAATAATTAAGATACAAAAATTTCTACATTATCGATAAATTTTAATTTATTATACAATATATAAAATGTTAAATATCGTAATTTTAATTAGTACTTATTAAATTTATTTATTATCATCTTACACGTCAACAAATATGACAGTAACTTTATTTCATGTCATAAATATTTTTGAAAAGACATATTTGTGATCATCAAAATTGTCAATAATTAAATTTTGTTTTGACTGACGCACGCGACTTAACTTACTTAGCTTAATAATAATACAATTTTTAAATAAATAATTAGAAAATTAAATAAAATTCATTATATGATATTGATCCCTTTTCAATGTTTTAAACAAAGACACATTTTGATATTTAAAAATTAACTTTTAACTTTTTAATTTTACCTTTATAATAACATGGTTGATGATCTTTTAGCAATATAAATATCATAATAGTGAAAAAAAATCGACACACTATATCATCATCACAAAATGATCTCATATATATGATAAACCTACAAATTAATTCAACAAAAACTCCTGCAAAAATCACAAGTATAACATACACACATACCTCAATACTTTTTTTTTTTTTTAGAAATCCTCCATTTAAAATAATCATAATAAAAAATAAAATAAAAAAATTTATTAATAAAAAAATAATACATTTTTAACGTAATTTTCCACGTAATAACATTCAAAGTGAATTACAAAACCAAACTTTTCATAATTTTATAACAATCTTTTCCACATTATATTATATCAGTAAAAATATCACTTTTTTTTCCCTAGATTCATTCATGTTGAAATTTACCTGACCTGGTAACATTTTATTCAAAGTATAAAACAGTAAATCTTGATTTTTTATTTAAAAAAACTATATTTGACGTCATAAATATCAAAAGGGGGACATGGGAATTCACGAAACTATAGGGGGTCAATCGTATCACTGTCCGAAAAAATAAATAAAATATTTTTTTTTAATAAATAAAAAGAAGAATTAATTTATTTTAAATTTGTATGAAAAAAAGAAAAAGGAAAATTTTCTGTAAAGTATAGAAGAAGACCTTGCGGTGGGTGTCTGTCGTGCATGCATTTTGTGTATCCATTTTTCATTTTTCTTTCTTCATCTTCTTTGCTATGTAGACTCTGCATGCACACATTCAACTTTCTCTCTCTAAAAATCTGTATTTTTTTTGTTTTCTCTCTCTAAAATTCTCTGCAAAATTGAATCTTTATCTGCTCTGTTTTTTTTTATATCTTCATCGGAAACCACCGACCAACCACCGACCACCACCGTTAATTTTTTATTTATTTTTTCTGCAGTGTGTGTTTGACCCATTTTGATTCAGTTCAAGATTTTGTGTAAGTTATGTGCTCATGCTAAGGTTGATTTTTCATCTGGGTATTCGTTACATTTGATACTGAAGGTATTTTTTTTTTAATTATTTGATCTGGGTTTATTGTTTTCTTGATGGGTTTTTTAGGGTTTGTGTTGATTTGAAAGATTTGTTGTTAAAGGTTTGATTTTTAGGGGAAAAAATGGGGTCAATGATTTGCATGAATGAGCTATGTCGTGCAACGACGTCGGTTGAGTGGAAGAAAGGATGGGGATTCAAATCCGGTGGATTTGCTAAGCTTTGCTACAACTGCGGGTAATGAATTTATCTTGTACTAAATTAATTTTAGCTGTTTTTGCTATATATCTGTGTTGATTTTTCTGATGTAAAGGGTAGTTTGGGGATATGGGTTTTTTGTGGATCTCCCTGAAATAGAGGGGGGCAATTTATATTTTCTTGTTGTGGAGAAATTTCTGATTGTTGCATTATGGGATTGTTCCTAAATTTTGGGTTTTTAGTCAAATATCACATTTGTGGCATATTGGTTTCTCCTTCAAGAGTGAGTATCCTCCACCTTTTGTTAGTGCATACTGTGATTGCTTATTACGTGTAATAGTTTGGTCTTCTATGTGTATTTCGCAAAGTATGGAAGTGTTAATTTGGAGGAAAGAGAAGGAAGATTAGGAATTCAAAGGACCTTTATGTTGTCATTTTCAAGCTTTTATCAAAAGAAAAATGAGTTTTACTTGATGAATTAGTGGTCATTGGAAATAAAGATGAGATCTTTCATTAGTTCTGGAAGAAAAATGAGTTTTACTTGATGTTTCCATGTTATATCTTAAAACACTAAGGCGTTAATAGTTAGATGCAACGAGTTCCAAGATAATAACTTGCACAAAATAGCTTATCGTTTGAGGCTGTAGTAGTTTCTTGCTTTGCTGTTTTTTGCTGGTCTTCCCATGTAAAATGGTATGTCAGCATCTTTGTCAACTTTTTGGTTGTCGATGACTTAATGTGGTTCTTTTTGGTTCTTGAAGTCAGAAGTATAAGTGGTTATAGTTGTTACCTTACATTATAGATAAAAAAAACATAGTATAAGTTCTTATTGTTGGAAATTCAACTTCTTTATTAGAGCTCCCTTGTATGACACTGTTGTTGTTCCAGACTCATATTGCTATCGTTAATTTTTTTTTCTTTGCTCTTCTTTATACAAGCGTCACAAAGTAAGAGCCTTTTCATCAGTCTTGACTTATAGTTGACTTGTAATTTATATGATATTTCTGCCTAGCTATTTATTAGTTAATCATGCAATCAGTAAACGAAAGTTTTGTGATTTCTCCTCATTTTTTGTCTGTAGATCTGCTTTTGAGAATTTCGTTTTCTGTGAAACATTCCACCCGGATGAATCTGGTTGGAGGGAATGCAGAACTTGTAGAAAGGTAGGTCACTGAATCTCATGTACTTTATTTGCATGGTCAACTATACTAGACTTGCATGGTCAACTAGTTTTTTTGATTCTATCTTCATTTGGTCTGGCAGCCTATACACTGTGGGTGCATTGCCTCAAAATATTTGTATGAGTACTTGGATTACGGAGGTGTTACATGTATAAAATGTGCACGTCATTTAGATGGTCATTCCATCAGGCCAATACAGGTATCCTTTATTTTTTAAAAAAATTTTGTTTATTCATTTTTGTAGTAATTGCCATGATTTCTTCAAATCCGTTATTTCTTTTTTATATGTTTTCCTTTGAGCCGAGGGTCTATATGAAATAACCTCTCTACCAGTCTACCTCCCAAGGTAGGGGTAGGGTTTGCGTAGTGTATGCGGTTAGTCGTGAAGTGTACCTAAAACATCAGTATCACTGCCTCTCTTCCTCCTGTTCTGGATCAATAAGACTAATTTATATGCTTATATAATCTCTCAGCACCATATTCATTTTCATCATTGTACTTGGATAGCTAATGCTTAACAGTAACTTGGTCAAGTATATCATATATCCTTGTAAGTAGAAAAGGACAAATTAATCCGTTGGATCTTTTTATGTAAATTTGGTTACCAGCCAGCTTTTTGTGCTGATGAGTATACTTTAACATCCTTTAAAAAATCATTTTAACTTTAGAGTAGTAGATCCTTGTTGTCTTAAAGGAGCATTATGTATAGGATGGACTTTATGGAAACAAAGAAAATGGATATGTTTTGAAGGGGCCTTTTCTAGAATGCCAAATGCTTCCACACTTCATAGTTTTCGCTTAAATTAGAAAATGTAAATGACTTGGAAGATTAACTTCTTTGTGCTCCCTAAAATTTTAGTATTTTAAAGCATTTTAGTGAAATTTATTTAATGAATAAAATAAATACACTTATGGAGAAGGAGGAACAGTGAATTTCCCTCCAATACTTTTTACTGCAATAACTCAATATGAGGATGTGTGAACACGAAATATGCTGATAACCTCATTTTTAGGGAGATGAACCTAAAATAGCTTGAAGTTCTTGAGCTTTGTAAAATGGTTATGCCTCATTCACATGTTTTGCTCTATTTATTTATTTTATCGTATTTGATTAGTTTAGGGATTAAAAAAAGAAAAAATTGTATGAGAACTTTAGAGCATGTAAAAAATATAACTCAAATGAGTAAAATGAAGTAGTTTGTCAAAAATTCTCATACATACTTCGACTTGTATAGATATTAAGATAAAATGTTTAAGATTATTATAGCATGGTTAATAAAGAAGTGTTTATAATAATAATTTGGAATGTAACGATTAAGTAGTGGTTACAAAGACGTGAAATAATAAATAATAGTGGTATTTTACTCCTTTTAATTTAGGTGACACCATTTGGTTGGATAAGCAGTTTAAGATATGACTAAGAGAGAAAATTCACGTCTCATAAATTTGATAGGTGAATAGATTTTGAATTCTAAGAACTTGTGAAAATTGTATAAAATATTATTTATTAGTTGAATGGTGTGAAACATTTTTGAATACACCAAAAAGGAAGGTTGTATAAAAATTGGCATAGGATTACTAATTTAAATTATTAAAGGAAGAATACTTTTCATCAATGAAAAAATGTCAAACTTATTGGAATGGATCGAAAAATTAAATTGGTGATTGTTGTTGGTTACTTGGTTTTAAGGTTCATTGCAGTAAAGAAATGATATTGAAAATCTAGAATTATTCATTTACACATTAAAATTTTGGATGAAAAATATTTTGTTTAAGGAAATGGTCAAGAAAAAATTGTAAATGGAAAGGTAGATGGGTCAAGATATTTGTATAGTTATATAACATATGTACATACTTTCCTTTATTTATTTCTGTTTCTCTAATCAATCAATAAATCAACCTCTTTTTTATATAAACTTCTTTGTGTTGTATTGACGTTTAGTATCATACATATTAACTTGTCAAATCTATTTTTTGCCATCTCTTGCCAAGCTTACTTTGCAATTGGCATATATTCTCTATTTTTAGTTGTCATGTACTTAAAAAAATTATCTTACTCATGATCGCTCGCTTCTAGTTATAATAATTAGGTTCAGTTTGTGTAGAGATGTGTATGTAGTAAGAGGTAGAGAATCTCAAGTTATTGAATTATTGGAATAATACTTGCAAATGAAGCAAAGCAAAAAGTGCGATTATATATTCCACTATAGAGCGATCCAACTACCGTCGAACTTCTCTATAGCAACCATCCTTTGACCCTATACCAACATTTCACTATAACGGCCAAGATTGTTTTGGAATTGATTTTTCATGTTACATTATATTTAATTTTCTGTAACAACATTTCACTATAGCAACCAAGAGATATTGAGGCAAACAACGCCATTATAGAGAGGTTTGTAGTTGGAAATGAAGTGTTAGTAGTATTAGTAGTTGGTTATTTTAAAGATTTGTGGATGTAGTTAAAATAACAGGGTCAAAATTAGCTCTCCAATAATGGGAGAAGAGTGAAGCCAAAGGCAGTTTACTTTCATGCTAATAACCATCAATGGTGAAAATTCGGACGGCCACTGCATTATATTACTCTCAAAACTTGACATAGTAATTCTGCAAATTGAGACAGCTTTTGCACTTGAGAGAAATCGTCTATGTATCTTGGTTTCTAGGTCTCTTAGAATTAGCCAGTCTTGTGTCTGTATTGTGTCCATGCAAGTGTCATTTCCATGCAACACAGACACAACAGGTTGCTCTCTTTTTTCCTTTTTACATTTTTTTCTGTGCTTTGACATTTGATTATTTGATATTCAGACATTCACTTGCCATTCTTGATATATGCTCTTCCTGGCAAGCTTACTTGGCATATTTGAATACACTGTCTTGTCTTTGCTTGTCATATTTTAAGAAAACTTTCTAAATAATATTTTAAAGATATGGGTTAGTATCTAAAATGCAGGGTCAAAATAATTTCTCTCCATTATGGGAGAAGAGTAAGGTTAATCGCAGTTTGGCCCCATGCTGGAGTACTGAGTAACCATCCAGAGTGAATTGTAACTGCCACCTTCGTATATCACTTTCTACCCTTCACATAGTAATTCGGCAATTGATGTAGCTTTTTCACTTAGAGCAGACATTCTATGTGTTTTGGTTTTCTGGCGGTATTATAACTATATATCTGGCGTCTATATTGTGCCCATGCAACATTGAAAGACAATCCCACCAGAAAGCCAAAACCTAATCCCTCAAAGAAACAAACAAATTCAAGATACTGAAGAATGAATTTTGTCTCTTTCTTTTATTTCACTTATCTAATCGGAATTCGTTTTACGTGTGCTTTGAATGTGTATGCCCATTTTTCACGTGGTATTTTACTAATTGTTGCATTCCGCGAAAGTATTCTCTTTGACAAATTTAGCTGATTGTTAGTTGACATACTTTGAGTCTTAATCATCTTATAAATGCTTTTGCAGATACCTGGTGATGATTTTCCTATTGGCAACTTGGGATCTAAGAGTGCAAAGCCACTGGGCATTGAGAATAAAATAGATGAGAATGACTTTGAACGAAGAAGGTTTATGCAGACCAATGAGCCTGGTCAACTCTTTCAAACGCAGAGGAATGACAAGAAACAAGATACAATGCTTCCTATTGGTAATGTCGGCTCATGCTTTTCGAATTTGAATCAGCAGAACATTGGGGCTTCTCTCTTTGGCAAACCCGATAATGAGAGACCAAGTCAAGGTGTTAAAGATATGTATGATTCGATCAATCAGCCGTCTCTAAATTTTTGTTTAAGTACTCCAATTGGTACTTCAAGCTCAGGACAGCCTTTTCTTGGTGGAGATGTTGAAGGAAGGGAACAAAGCAAAAATTCTCCCTTCCAACAGGGCCAAAGGGCACGCCATATATTGCCCAAGCCCCCCAAACCTAGTCCATCCTCGGGTTCTGAATCAGTCAAAGGAATGGTTTCACAAGCACGGATTGCAAGGCCACCTGCTGAAGGGCGTGGTGGACGCAGTCAGTTACTGCCTCGATACTGGCCTCGGATTACAGACCAGGAGTTGGAGCAAATAGCTGGAGAGTATCCTTGATAACGTATTATTTTTGGTTGCTATTAGTTATCTTTGAGCTGTGTATCACTCCTATTTTGTTTTACTTTAACTTGAATCTCAGCTTAAAGTCTACTATTGTACCACTGTTTGAGAAGGTCCTAAGTGCCAGTGATGCCGGACGAATAGGGCGTCTGGTGCTTCCCAAAGCATGTGCTGAAGTAATATTTACTTCTTCAGATTTTTATCTTCTTTGTGAAGTTTAGACAATATGATATCTTGCCTGTTATCTGTATGGCCTCGAATGGTTAGCTTGCGATGCACCTTTTCTGCTTAATCAATGCCAATTCCTATGCAGGCATACTTCCCTCCAATTAACCAATCAGAGGGTCTACCTATAAGGATTCAGGATATTAAGGGTAAAGAGTGGACATTTCAATTCCGATTTTGGCCCAATAACAACAGCCGGATGTATGTTTTGGAGGGTGTTACCCCTTGTATACAGAATATGCAATTGCAAGCTGGTGATACTGGTAAATATCCATGCTTTCATCTTATAAAAAAAGGTTTTTTTCCCATCTCTGGCAGAATGGCTAGTTATCAGACTCGCTGTCTTTCCTTTAGTTTGGTCATCAATTGATTCTGTATTTGATAGTGATTATGATTTTCAGATAGAAATACTAATTATGGTCTTCTGCTGTAGTGATATTCAGTCGGATAGATCCTGGAGGAAAGCTTGTTATGGGATTTCGGAAGGCAACAAACAATGTTGACATGCAGGTTATCTACAGAAACATTGTTTGCTATAGTCTGCGCTCTTTTCCTGATTAGTGAAGTGAGTTTATTTCCCTCTTTTTGTATGCAAAACAGGATCCTCAAACGCCTAACCTTCCCAGTGGCAATGGCTCTGGAGAAACTTCATTTCCTGGCATGGCTGATAACTTCCCGGTGAGTTTTTACTCTAGCCTTCTAGGTCTTTTTGCAAAGCTGGTATTGTCACATGCTTGCAGCATTTGAATTTGCTCTTTCCCGTAATGTGAATTCTTTTTGCCGTCAAACCTTGAAAAGAATGGAGGCAGGACAAGCGATGATACTATGAACCGGCAAGTGCCGATGTCAGAGAAGAAAAAGGCACGAAACATTGGGTCCAAAAATAGGAGGCTTCTTATGCATGCTGATGATGCTATGGAACTTAGAATCACTTGGGAAGAAATACAAGAATTGCTAAGGCCATCTCCAACTGCCAAGCCTAACATTGTTGTGGTTGAGGACTGTGAATTTGAGGAATATGAAGTAAGTGCAACCAAAATACGGAAGCCACAAAAATTGTCTCTTTACTTCTAATGCTATATTTTTCGCTTTTCATAGAGTCAATCAAGTTTAATCCTCTTTTTTTTCTTCCTCAATAGGAAGCACCAGTCTTTGGAAAGAGGACGATATTTACTGCTCGATCTTCTGGGTAAGGGAAAGAGTAAATGTACCGAGTGAAACTTATTTGTAGTTCTCTATCATGTCAATGGATTAACTTGTGCATACCAATGTTATCAAAAGCAAAAAACGCAAAAAAGCTGTAAGATCTATTGTGATTTGGTAATATGTTTTCACCTTTGCCTTAGCTGGTCATATCAAAACTACACTTACGAGAAATGTTTGGTGGCTATCTGTCTGATATTTTGTTTTTGTTGGACTTCAATGCTGATCTGTGTTGTACCGTTGCACAGGGATCAGGAGCAATGGGCTCAATGTGACAGCTGTTCTAAATGGCGTAGATTGCCGCTGCACATTCTCCTTCCTGCAAAGTGGACTTGTTCTGACAATATTTGGGACTCAAGAAGGTGTATATCTGGTTCCTTTGTTCTCCTACTTCAGATTCACGTTGAGGCTAGACTAGTTATATCTTTTTCATTTTTAAGATATCACATAGCTAAAAGAAAAAGAAAATTTGCTTTTTACCCATGTAGTGGTCTCTCTCTTGGTAGGTAAACCATAAACATGGGTGTATTCCGCTCTACCGAATTTAGTGGCTTCCTACTGTGATATTGGTAGTCTGTACAAACTAAAGATACATTTGTGTTATATGAATGCATCGTGTTTTCAGATGCATTTGCTTTGTTTCATGTGTGCCTGTGTGTTCTATGGGAATTGGCCTATACAAATTTTGTGCTATTTAATATATCCATATATTAAATAGATACTCTCTGAAGAATGACTGCTTCTTACCCTTTTTCTGCAAACTTTATTACAGATGCTCTTGTGCTGCTCCTGATGAGATTAGTCCGAGGGAACTGGAAGCTCTCCTTCGAGTTGGCAAGGGTATTGGATATCTTTTCTCATTATTTAACAGAAATCTTCCCTCCTCTTCTTTTACCTGCTGATTCTTTGTTAATGACACAATCTTTACAAGTATATATATATATGTGTGTGTGTGTGTGGACAAGAATAACAACATGTGATTTAAATGGGTTTATTGCTGGTAGAATTAAGGTATGAATGTGCTAAAAGGTCACGTTTATTGCAAGTTTAAGAACTCACTTTTCCGTTTACTTGCATATACAAAATACACCTTTCTGTCAGGAATTGATGGTTCATTTTGAAGCTTTAAGGTTTATTTTTTAAAAAATAAAAGACATTTAAAAAAAGTGAGGTGAAGGAATTTCTGCTACGCTTCTCTCTCCTGATTCTAGGAAATCGACTTTTCATTTATACCATGATTTTCATCTGCTCAAAGTATTACACTTTAGGAAATCTGTTTCACTATGATTGGTGGGGAAGTTTGTTTTTTTTTTTATGTGATATTGTAATTGCGCAATCCATATCTCACGCCTCCTAACATCCTAAAGAGCTGCCAAATAAAATGTGTTACATTGATGTTCCTTCGGGATTCCAGCAAGTTCGAGAGCTTCTTTGTTGCCACCCAACTTATGAAGGGCTTTATGATGAATGTGTCTAATTAATTTTGAAAATAGTAGATGCATTGTAATTCTTGTATGAAACACTTCATAACTTGAAACACATGAATTATGCTTACCTTTGTTTAGATAATCTGAGTCAACTCACTATTAGTGTCTCCTCATTCCAGATCCTAAGAGGCGAAAACTTGTAGAAAACAATGAAGATTTAGAGTCTTCTGGCCTAGATGCCTTGGCAACAGTTGCTGCAAGTGACATGGGAGATAGCATTGGCGACATGGGAGAGCCATCAGTTGGAGCCACAACAAAACATCCTCGGCATCGCGCTGGTTGCACTTGCATTGTGTGCATTCAGCCTCCAAGTGGGAAGGGCAAGCACCATCCCACGTGTAAGTGCAATGTCTGTTTGACTGTGAAACGTCGTTTTAAAACACTCATGTTGCGTAAGAAGAAAAAACAATCAGAACGAGAAGCAGAACTTGCACAGGCAAAAGATCAGGTCCCTCCTAAAGATGAATCAGAAACAGACGGGATGACGAGTGGAGTAGAGTTGCTTCAAATGAATCATTCCGAGAATGAACACATGAATCACTCTGACAATGAAAGGAATTCAAACGGGGATCAAGTGGAGGAGTTCGGACCTGGGAAGGGTCAGTTGGACCTGAATTGCCATCCAAACCGTGATGACGACATGCTAGCTGAGGCCACTGCTGGAATGAGCATGACCTCCCTTGTTAATGCTACCAACCTACCCCTGGAGTATCTAACGCAGAATAGGCTCGAGAGCTTGGGCAACTCTTTACTGTCACAAGCTGCCAGTGAGAGTGAAGGGCACCATCCTGATAATGGATTCGGGAAAACTGCAGATGTTGAATCAGGGGGTAAAGGCGCCAAAGCGTAAATTAAGTCTCTACCTTCAGTTTGGTAATTTCTTTTGTGTTTTTTCCAGTTAAATTATATGAGCCTTTTGTTAAGATATATAGTGTTGTTCACAACCTCATTGTTGAGGTGTTATACACATACTCACAGTTGAAGGAGTCTGTTGTGTCTTAAATTCCTTCACTTATACCTTCTGCTGGAAAATGTACTTTTGTTATTTTACCTAATGTGTACTCTATCAAGGAAAAACTACCAAAGTTCAGGGATGTTTGTCACATCATTTACTTCTTTTTAGGTTGCACCAATATTTATCTTCTAATATGGCGGATCCAAGATTTAAAGTAGAAAAACTCGGTTTTGGTTATTCTTTCAAAAAAAAATTTACTGGGTTATTGGTTCGGTTTTCGATTTTATGATTTTGGTTGATAATCCTATACGATTATATTAAAATTACTATTTCATTCCTAATTATATAACAATGACTTTGACATTATACCAACTTTATTTCCTAAATTTTAGTATTAATTTTGACCATGGCTACTCAGTTTTCAATTTTAGATTTTATTAGATTTGACTGTGACAAAGACATGCAAGTTAATGTTATTATCGCAATGTGTGTCTTGAGAACAAATTTGAATGATACGGTCTTAAATTTATATTCTTACTGCTATTTCTATTTTATGACTATCTTGTATACATATTGTTGCTACAATTTCTATTTTATGACTATCTTGTATACATATTGTTGCTACAATTTCTATTTTATGAATATCTTGTATACATGATTATATGAGCATTGTATTGTTGATTATCGATCAAACTATTAAGGATCAAAATCGCTTAATTGACAATAGATAATAAATATCTTAGTGGTTTGATAATCAAGTCGGTGTGTTTACAAATCAAAAATTGATAAATAGTATATAAAATTAGACAAAATCCGTTGATTCGCACCTAGCTCCAAATAGTATTTGTTATGTTTCAATTTACGTGATATGTTTTTTTTTTTAAATCTGTGTAAAAAAGAATGTTGTGTTTTTATAATTATATATGACTTTAAAATTTCTTATTTATCCTAATGAAACGATTTATAGTTACATTCACTCTCACACAAATAATCAAGGAATATTTTAGACCGCAAATTTTAGAAGTTCTCCTTAGACTTTATGTCAAGTCAAATGATGTCACATAAATCGAGTCAGAGGAAGATTTATGCAATGAATTGCTTTGTATTCAGTGTACCTTGGTTTCATCAGTCTCACTCGCTCACTTGCTGGAGTGGCTGAGACTAGATTGATAGAGCACATGACATCTACTTCGTTAAGTTTCTGACTTGCTTTCCGCTCTTCTTGTCGTTGCCTTCTCTTCTACTCTATCTGCTTATTAGTGTCTTGAATACGCAGGGAGAAGACGTTTAAAGTGGAGGAAAAATCTCCCTATACCAAATTCACCATTTTAAAGGGAAAAAGTGATTGATATTTCTTTCGTCTTAAATTAATTATCATATTTCTCTTTTACACGTTCCTTTAGAAAACATTTATTTGAAAGCTTCTTTTCTGATTATTATTTATTTCTTAAGATATATCCTCTCTTCATTAAATATTTACTCGATTGATCAACTATAATAAGAAAAACATTTAGTTGTAATAGGTTTTTCTATTAGCGACCACAAAATTTTTCAACAATAATTGAGTTAATGTCATCGCTAAAGCCTTTAACGACATTTATATTAAGTAATGATTATACTTATATTTACTATAGTTGATAAATACAATTTAAAGGCATTTATATTATTAGTGCAAATTTCATTATTTGTTTTCAGGGAGGTGTTTGTAATCTTATATAAATGAGAGAAGTTGTCTTAATCTTCTAAAATGACAATTTGAGACTAACTTTTAAAAATCACACAGATAAATTGAGTGAACAGCTCAACGAAATGCAATAATAACCATTTTAATAGCCCTATTTGAAAAATACTAGCTGAAATTTACAAGGTTTTTGGATTTTGGCTGCTTCAAAATCAACTTCAGACAACAGTTGAAACAAATTAACATTATTAAGTTAATATCAATTATTAATATTTGAAAGATTTAATGACTAAAATTGCATCTAAACTTTAACTTTTTTGCGAGTTTTATATCTCAACTATCAATTATTTTCTTTATTAGCCTAAACCATCACTTCTTCTGTATTAAAACGCATCTCCGTGCTGAATTGGCCAAATATTTTTTCTCAATTGACAGGAAAGCTTGTGATAGATGATAGTCACAATACATGGACAAATAATTTGAAAGAGCTAATGGTTAAAAAAAACAAAACATGAACTATTACTTATTCGCGGATTTCATACCTTAACTATCAATTGTTCTTATTACCCACCTAAATTATCACTCCCTTAAAACACACATTGATAATAAAGCACAAAATGCATTAGGCCAGTTCCGCATCAAGATGTGTATTGATACTAAGAGAAACTCGCGAAAAATGATGGTTTAGACAGGTAAATAGAACAATAGAGGGTTGAGGTATGAAACTCGCCAAAAAAGGTGACAGTTTTTGTTGTGTTTTACCATTAACTACTATCCTTTAGCTTGCAATTTGTATCCACTGATTTAAATCAGTCATAAGGACCTAAAAAAGCAACTATTTCTAGAGTGAATATGTCTTTCTCCACAAAGACATGATGTACAATAACATTCATCTGAAGTATTAGTTATCTAACAAAATACACAGGAAGCTTGACATTTACATGATACAAAAAAAAATATACAAGGCCATACCTCTGCTTAAGAAAACAAAAGGCTCTCATACAAGAGCGAAATTTCTTCAAAATAAATACCTACGATATCATGTTTCTCCACTTGTCCTTCAAGTCAACCTGCACAAAATTGTTTAGACTTCATAAGTAGGAGTAATATAAGACCAGTCTATAAATAGTAGTAGTATCAAAGACACTTACTGCTGTCCTCGCTGAAAATATGTTAGGATGAGTGTTTAAGATGAACTTCCAGTTTCCAATACCATACCTACAAAAAAAAAGAAGGAAAACAATTAGAGCACTAAACCTTGTGTCGTTATTTCTTTAAAATCAGAGGAAGTAAGAGATGCTTCATACTGCCGTACACCAGCTCTCAAAGTTTCTTCTTCCAGCGAACTCCATTTCGTAACCTTTCTCCTTGTGGTGATCTTTTTATATTCATACTTCTTCAGGGGAGAAACTCTCACCGTCTTTGGCGTAGGTAATGTAGGCCTATTCACTTTACTTGGTGATCCTTCAGTTAACTTGTCTAGGAAATCATCCAACTGTATACAATTCAGCGTTTGTTTCCATTAGCACACATAAAATTACAAATTCGTTTCCCTCAATTTGGATATTTTTCTCAAATAAAGCTTGGGTGCCTAGGACAATTTTTTTCAAACAATAATATGCTTTAATGTTTATGCTATAATATTCCTTTGGCAAAACCAAATCTAGAGCTAATATCTGATCTAACCCCTCTAATCTCTACTATACAAAGAATCTTTACATTACTTGACTTGGCAAAAAGTTTTGCGCATTTGGTTACAAATAATCATTTAGTGACTAGGCTAGTAAAGCTTTGATTTTGAGGATAAAAAAATACTATCTTGCATTGAAGACTTCAAGTTACTATACACTCAAGAGCATACTGAAGAGCATTGTGCATCAATACATGCCAAGAAGCAGAACATTTGACTGTGTATTTTAAGCAGGTGGAGGCAAAAAAAATTTTTGATGCATATACCTCAATTGGATTGGCAGTAGTGTTTTGGTTCACTTGGTCTGGCTTGGATGCAGCACCATGATGAAAATTATGCTGAGCCTCACATTTGTCCCCACTAGCTTGAACCAATCTGCTACTGGAGGCCATTGGAGGAGGGGCTCTGTCACTGCTATTCCCAGCAGGCTGATGACCCATATTATCCCTTGCCAAATGAGACAAAGACTCAGCATAACGTAGTGCCTCAGGTAGAGGATCCTTTACCATAGCACGCAGCTCCAATGAACTCAATTTAAGTGCTTTCTCTGCTTTCTGTATTTCAGCGGAAGAAGGTAAACCACCCTGTCCACCTCCACCAGATGCCTTAAGTTCTAACTCAATAGAATCATTGATCCTGACACCTTCTCTGGTGCGTTTGAAAGCAACATGTTTCTTCCTGCGCAATGCAGTTCCTTTGGACACTTCTGCAAGCAGAAAAACAATCATCTAAACATAAAACTCATGAGATTTATACGAGTTCAGCAAGCAAAATGTCAAAAAGTAATCCTTTACCCCTTAATAAGGATAAACTGATAATGGTATTACTAAGAAATGTCAAAAGTACTCCCCTTTATAATATCTAATCAAGAGTGCCCATATAAACTACAGAAAAAAAAACACATAATTCAGCATTTAACACCAACATACAGAATTTGGTCATCATTCATGAACTGGAGAAATAAGCAGATAATAGGTACAAATTTATCATCCAAATTTGATCTTATCATAGAGTTTAATAACACATTACCTCTGTTATTTTCCCGGCGAGCTCCTTCTTTGTTCAACCCTCCAAAAAGTGTCTTCATTGTCTCATCAGACTGGTAAGCTTCCGCCACAACATCAAGAAAAGGAGACCCCGTTCTTTCTTTAGCTTCTCTAACAAAAAACTTAACCGACTCAACAGCAACTATGGCTTTACTCTTCCTTATCACACTGTAAGAACACTTATCATCCCATAAAGCCGCCTCTATTTCATCCCTCCAATTCCATAACTCTTCCGATACAAACCCTATATTCTTTATTTTCTCCGTTAAATTGATTTTCCTTTTCCATATCCTCCTTACTGCGTCAAAATACTTACCTTTATCACCTCCTGTCCCTTCACTATTCAGAAACTTCACCGTACACTCCACTGCCACCGCACAATACGCAGCTTTCATAACCTCTGAAGCTTCAATCCCATCTTGATGATTTAGTTCCTCAATCAGCTCCAGAAAATCGAGGATTTTCTCATTAACTGAACCGTTAGAAATCTCAGATTCGATTTTTCGGATAAGCAGCGCCTTTTTTAGATTCGGCTTGTCGTTTGGAAGTGGAAGAACGTGAATGAAGCCGTTAAGAACGCTGTCCTCGAGCGGTTGCCGGAGGATGAATTCGAGAATCCAATGAGAAATATCAGTGTCGATATCCATTCGTAAAAGCATGAACTGGAACCCTAAAAACCCAAAATCCTTCGTAGCTATTGCTAGGGTTCCTTAAGAAATCAATATTCGGGTCGGGCCAGGTGATCCTCGGTTTCTTCGCCGGTTGCATAAATGTCCGAACAATATACTCCGGCGATGCTACGATTATATATAGGGCTCCTTCGTTTGATTCAAATTTCAAATAGAATCGTCAAAAGTCCTGAGTACGCTGTTTCTTAATTTGTAACAGAACATTTTATACCTACAAACATTTAATTTTATATAAATTTTTAAGTTTATACAAATTCATCTTGTAATTTGTATAATGAGATCTATATATGAATAATCATAGTGTATATAACGAAAATATATATATATATATCTGTATTTATATATATGTTTTTTATCGTTTTATACAAACACACATATATATTATATAAAAATATATAAAATGACTAATTGTATATAAAAAATACTTAATTATATATCGAATCAAATGATAAAAAGAAAATATTTCCTATAATTACAATTGAAATAAACTATAACAATAACATTTAATTTATATAATTAAATATATTTGATTTTCTGTATACGAACAGTTAGTTAACTAGTAGAAGAATAACAGAATATTTAAATCCTCATTCTTTTTAAAGATTATTTTAACACCTTTTGGATGGTTGTTATTTCTAATCCTACCGATCGATTTTATGTGTCATAGTTTTACTTTACCTTTTACACTTAATCAATTTTTTTGAGACTCAAATTTTCAATAAATGAATATAAATTAATTTATTTTGATTAATTAATTTAACGAATGAACATGAATCATTTCTTAGCTTTTCTAAACTGGTGAGATGTATATTTTCAAAGTTAATAACTCACAAGAATAAAAAAGAAAAAATATGATAATTTATGCGTTGATTTATGAAATGACAAGTATTATGGACCAACTATTTTAATAAAGAATGACATATAAAATGAAACGAAAAAGTATTATTAGTTTAAGTATAACGTATGTTTTGATCATCACTTAGATTATATTTGTATTGTATAAGGTTATGTCTATTATTAGATAACAATGGAAAAACTCGTTTTATGTAGCAATCCCGTTGATGTGAACATTTTCTTCTCATTTATCTTTATTTATTATTATTGATAATTATATTTTATCATTTACTTTACGTTTTCATAATAGCTCAAATTTGTACCTTACTTTCCTACATATTTACCATTTCAAATTATAAAGGTACGACAATTAATATTTGAATGATAAAACCAATTCAAAATGTATTACAAAATTTAATACTTATGAGAATATTTGCAAATGAATTTATAAAGGAAAAAATATGTAATGTAAATTCATAATTTCTTCATAAAGTTAAATATTGTATGTATATAATTTCTAAAATTGACATAATATTACAATCTAACCCTCATAATATAAGAAAGTTACATAATGCACTTTATTGTGTTTAGAGTTATTTACCTTTAAAATTAGAAATTAATATTTATTAATTCATATAATTTGTTTTTTTTAAGATGGACTTGTATTCTAGAAATTCTAATTTTATAAGTATTATGTTTGGAATGCATTTACATATTAGAAGCAATGAATGTTGTAATATGTTTGGATTCATTTTCTAGATATTTTAATTAATGTAAGAGAAACCATGAATGTAGTAATATGCTTGGGTTCATTTCTATATGTTTCAATTAATGTAAGAGAATTGTCTACATTCAATCACTAATATGTAATAAGTCTTTATTTCCAAGCGTTATATTTGTTCAACTATTATTAATATTAAATAATAATTTGTGGTGAATGTTAGACTTCAATGTTCCTTATACACCTATTAAATCTTCTTCCAATATTTTATTTCATTGAATTATATATTAACTTGAATTAAAATAAATTTAAACTTTTACATATTATTGAGATTATAACATATAATGAATTTGTAATAAATTTATTTACATAAATTAAATCACAATCTTAAGACAAGAGGTTATCATATGAGTGCAACTCGAGTTGCAACTCAAATATTTCATGGATATAATCTTTTCACAGACACAATCACATGATCCGCATAAAAAAAGCTAATCGAAATTCAGTTAAAAATTTAAAAATATAATTCTAATTAAAATAAATTTAAAAATTTATATCTTATCAAAACTAATAATAAAACATATAATCAAATGCTATTCATATCATAATCAATCAATTTTCCTAAATATTTCATTAATACATATTACCCAATCGTAGGCACAATCACATGACTCGCAAGGATAAAGCTAGCAGGAATTCAGCTAAGAAGTCACCAATTTAATTATTAAATTAAAAAAAAAAAGTATAAATATTAGTGGTGCAATTTTCTTCGCTCTCATTCTAATTCTAATTCTAATAATAATAATGCTTCAACTTCTATCGAACACTTAGCGCCTTTGTCACTTTGTCCATTTTCGTGATCCGAAGCTTTACAGGTTCATCTTCTTCCTCCATTTTTCTCTCTCCTTTTTACTTGTTCGTATAATCGTATGAATACTGAAAAAATGATTCAGTTTTTCCATGAAGTATCAGATCTATGATTTTGCATTTTGGTAATCTTCTTCATATATTAACATATTCTTATTTTTTTTAAAAATTTCTCTGCATTTTTATTGAATTTGTTGTTCGTGTTTGGATCTGTATATATCGTCGTTGAATACATCTTCGTTTTTAAATATATTTGAACGTTTTGTTTTCAGCTGAGCTGGTTTGTATGATTCATGGACGCACGATTGCGATAAGGTAAAAAGAAAAACTCGTTTGTCAAATTGTGAGATGATTTTGTATTGAAGTTTATGTATGAAAATTTATATTGATGTGTAGATTTTGAAGTTGGAATTGGAGGAGTAGTGAAAATGACAGAAAGCCAGAGGTTTCAGCTGGGGACCATTGGAGCACTGACTTTGTCGGTGGTGTCTTCTGTGTCCATTGTAATTTGCAATAAGGCGCTAATTAGCACATTAGGTTTTACATTTGGTGAGTTTTGATAACTTTTTTCGTAATGCAAATAATGGATGGTGTTTTGTTGTTTTTCTTTTGTTCATGTTCATTAGTGTAATAACTAGTCTTACAAGTGAATTGCTTACATGCTTCGTGAAATCAGGCTCCTGCTTTATAATTGATAGTATTTAATTTACCTTAAAAGATGAATTAGATGATACATCGAAATAGAGGATAATCAACATAGAGGATTTCATATAGCCAATAACAAATATTTGGATTGAAGGATAGTTGATTGATTCATTGATTGTTTTAACCTGGTTCTATGAGATTCACTAAGAGCTTGTGCAGGAAAGTTTCTAAGTTTCTAAGATTGTCTCGTTTCTTCGATTGGGATGAATGTGCCGACCTCAACTAGCTTGGGATTGAGGCATAGATAGTTGTTGTTTGGGTGAATGTGATTCAGTAAACGTCAATATTCTCTGTTGAAAAATGGTTTCACCTATGTAATTAGTAGGGACCAGAACAAGCTCAAATATTTGGTTTAGTTATTTCTCATGTTTGTGCCCTATTTAGTCATTATGCAATTATTTTCTCTATTCCCTTAATGTAAAACAACTCAATGTGACAGTTGTTGAATTTGGCTTATGGCAATACGAGCAGTAGTAGGAGAGAACACAGAATCAAATGTACTAAAAAAGAACGAGATAACACAAAATCATGTGCCAGTGTTTGCATATAGTTAAACAAAAGTTAGAACATAATGGAAATGAAAGATACTTCTAGATATTGCGCATTCGCATCTAAAATAAATTTGGTTGTCAGTTGACACTTTTTTTTGGTTATAAAAAAATTGTTAAGGAAATAGAGAGTTGGGAAAAGGATGATCCAATTTGGATCAGGGGATTGTTGATTTGTTGACACTTCTATTTTGGTACCTGCAAAACCTCATAAAAGAAATTTTTTAATTCTTCTATCATTCTGCTTTGAGTTTCTAACTTCTTAAATTTTTCTCTCAGCTACGACTTTGACAAGCTGGCATCTTTTAGTTACATTTTGTTCGCTCCATGTGGCAAGATGGATGAGATTTTTTGAGCACAAGCCTTTTGATCCAAAAGCCGTTATGGGCTTTGGAATACTGAATGGATCCTCTATTGGACTTCTTAATCTAAGCCTGGGGTTCAATTCTGTTGGATTTTATCAGGTTTGTTCCTTTTCCTGTTTGCTGTTAATGACTATCTGGTTTGAATGTTCTTTACCTGGGATCCTGGCTGCCTTAAATAGTGATTTATCTGGATAAGATCTTCTCCCCCCCCCCCTCCCCCCTTCCTCCCCCTTTAATCTTTATTCTCATTTGCTGTCCCCTTTTTCTGGAGCTATATTTCAAGGTATAGCAATGTATCCACTGGGATAGCTTTTCCTCATAAATTAGTTTTCTGGTGATTACTTGTTTGGAGTAGTTAAATTTTATAAGATCTAAACTAGAAATTGCAACTTGTTCCACTGTAACCTTAAATTATTCAATCACGATGTGCTACAAAAATCTTATTATGAAATGCTTAATGATCATTATGAAATTAATTATCAACATACATAGCTAGCTGAACTGTAAGGTTCTTTTCTATTTTCGTTTATTGGGGAGGGGCAGCAAACTTTTTCCCTTTTGTGGAAACTACTTTAGTCTTTACATAATGTGATGAGATTCTCTTGTTCCCTATTGGTCTCGAACATTCATCACAAACTCAATTCTAAGTTGTCTCTACAAACCAAGCCTTTTAGTTTCTAACTGATTTTAGAATCTATCTTGATTTTCTTCATTTTTTTGCATTTTAGATGACAAAATTAGCAATCATCCCCTGTACAGTTCTTTTGGAGACTCTTTTCTTCAGGAAAAAATTCAGGTAAAAGTACTCAACCTTGACTTTCTCAAAATGACTTTTTTTTTCTGTGATGACCGTGGTGTCCAGGCCAGCTTTCGCGCACCTCGACTAATTCCATACCGGCGAAACGATGTCTTTATTTTTTCCACAAAAAGTTCTTAAAAAATCAGTTATGTTACACTAGTTAGATAGAGGATCACACTACATTAACTTAACATCTATTTTTGAGAAATTTTCTCTTCCAAGCATATCAAACATAGGAATCTTATCTCATTTTATTAAGCTTGGAACATTACATGGGAGAATAAAATTGTCAACATGTGGTTTGCTTGAACCGTCAAACCAGAAGTAATTTCTTGGAACAATAAGAGTCTGAACCCTATGTCTTGTCCTTATCTAGAAAGTTGAATGTCAGAGGTATAACATAATTCCCATATACAATCGTTTCTATACTAGATTTATGGCCAATCATCATCCATAGTTAAAGGTTGAGCCAACATGGTTAAATGAGATAGTGGAAGACCAAGTTTTTTGACAAGTTGTGCTTTTGATATATGTATGTTCCTTTAAAATGTTACTGATCATTAAGATTCTTGGAGCCAAGCCATCTCTGCTTATTTTGGGTCTTTGATAATTTAAAAACCCATTCCACATTGTCTATTATTATTAATTTATTTTTTTTGGTTTTATCACTCTTAGATAGTTTGTCCTATTTTTATGCAATGTTCAGAAACATCCTTGTCAACATGAATGGAACTCTTTTTCAAGTTAAGTCTTTCTTGTTTAATTCAACTGTTGACTACTTATTTAAGGCTGAGCTAGACACAATTTTAAGGTTGCAAGTGACTGGTGGATTATCAGATAAATGTAATAGTAATGGAGCACTAAGTGAGGGAACTATCTGAAAGGTGAGTGCACATGAAGAGAAATTTTTACTCAAGTGAAGTATCTCTGTGCACAAAAAGAGCTTCTTTGGCTCCACAATTTTGACCCAAGCAACCTCTATGTATCTCTTGGTCTGGAGTGATGCTATTGCCCTATAAATTGATACTTTTATCTAAATTACATTCTGCATTCATTTACTCTTTTGCTTAAGCATTTATGGAATTATCCTTTTACTTGTACATTTTTAGTAACAATTTGATTCCTGTCTCAACTATGACTTGCAGTAGGAATATCCAGCTTGCACTTACCGTTCTTCTCTTTGGGGTTGGAATTGCAACAGTAACTGATTTGCAGCTCAATTTACTGGGTTCTGTTTTATCTATGTTTGCAATTGTCACCACTTGTATCGCGCAGATTGTATCCTTTGCTGTATGGTCAATCAATTTTTTTAAGTTCTTTCCCTTACTGGCTCTGCTTACTTCATAAATCCCCAGTTTAGCAACCTTATTTTGTGGCAAATAAGACTTCAAATCTTTATGGAAGTTGTTTTGTATATGTTAGAAAATGATGTTGGACCTATATTCACAGCTATTACATTATATCTTCTCTTGTTTGGATATCTTAACCCATCTTCTTAGATGACGAATACCATCCAGAAGAAGTTCAAGGTTTCTTCAACCCAGCTCCTGTATCAGTCTTGTCCTTATCAATCAATTACTTTGTTTGTAGTAGGACCATTTTTAGATGGGCTTTTGACAAATAAGAATGTATTTGCTTTCAACTACACACAAAATGTGGTGGTAAGTTAGAAAATCATTTTCAATTTTAAGCTAGATATTAGCATTTTAGCACTATTTGTTAACTTTAAGGTGTTGATGGCAGGCCTTTATTGTTCTATCCTGCCTTATATCCGTCTCTGTGAACTTCAGTACTTTTTTGGTAATTGGCAAGACTTCTCCAGTCACTTATCAGGTCCTTGGGCATCTAAAAACATGTCTTGTTTTGGCCTTTGGGTATGTTCTACTTCGTGATCCCTTCAGCTGGCGAAACATTCTGGGTATCGTCATTGCTATGCTTGGGATGATACTCTATTCATATTGTTGTTCCATTGAGAGCCAGCAGAAGTCTATAGACGCTGCATCACTTCTGTCTCAGGTATTATACCTTTGTTTTTTTGTGCCACATTGTACTAGACAAAAAAGGTATTTCATATTATCATACACCAACTTGTGCAATATCTTGATTTGCAAGATGATTGTTAACGATGTTCAATATGGCCAAGACTACCTCCCTTCATTCCAGCTCATTACACTAGTACTAGATTTGCAATATTTCTTCTGAAATGGTTTAGTTAGTGGCATAACTCGTTAGAGGAGCAGATCTAGAAGAAAGTTGTCATTAAATCCTTGTGCTCCCTTTACTACCTCATTGTTTGTCACCTCATTACACTGCACTTCTAGACGAAAAGAAAAGGAAACTTACAAGATGGTTTAATTAGTTAGTGGCATGGGTCATGGGAGAGGCAGATCTGGAAGAGAAGTAAACTCTAAAACCTTATGCTCCCTTCATTTTAAACCACTACTCTTCTAGTGCTTATACCGAATGTCACAGTTCCAGAAGCTGGTGGGGTTGTGTTTTATTATCATCTTCCCTTTGTGCATTTAGAACATAGATTTACTAATTCTCTCTGTTTCTGTGATTGAAGGTAAACGAAAGTGAAACCGATCCTCTAATAAATGTTGAAAAAGGCTCTGGCAATTTACCAGATAGTGTTGTTGCTCAGGCCCCTAGCTGGAATTCTAGCAAGGATCAGCACGTATAAAGCTTCTAACGGTTGGCTATTGGCTAACCGTTTGATCAGAGTATAGGTAGACATTTTCAGCAATGAAGATATGTGTCTGCAAAGTTTTCCATACGTCATACAATGTGTTACAACTTACAACATTTGAAAAGAATATAGCTTTCTATTTTGCATTGCAGTTAGTAGATTTGAAGTATAAGAATAGCTGTCGCAACTTAGCATTTTTGTTATCGAGCCTTGTACTAGTTAGACACACTTATATACTATACAAATTTACCTAGTTCAGTATTATGTTCCTCAGCAGCTAATCACATTATTTCTTTCTTGGATTAGTTTATGTTCATAGGAAGCAAATGACGATGTTGAATTCGAATTGATTAGATTTTGCTGAAGTCTTTAATTTTTTTAGTTCTCGTCCCTTCCCATATATGAGAGTTCTACATAGGAACTTTCAATATTCAATTGAGAATGATGTAAATTTTCTCTTCCCCTTTCCCCTTATTTAAGGTGATTACATAAAATTGCTACATTTCTACTACTGCTTAAAAATTTCAATAATTAATTAAATATTCTTTTGTATAACATTTTTTAATATGCTTTTATCATATTTTAATTACTAATTATTGTGATTTATAGTATATGATATCTAATTGGGTAGCTTGGATAGAAGGAGTAATAATCTATCTTTTAATTCTCACTCAACATTTCATATTCACTTTCTTTTTTGTGTATTTACCTCTCCTAGGAGCTCCCTTTTGCTTATTTAGTGATTT
Source organism: Solanum peruvianum (assembly GCA_027705065.1). Taxonomy (NCBI): domain Eukaryota; kingdom Viridiplantae; phylum Streptophyta; class Magnoliopsida; order Solanales; family Solanaceae; genus Solanum; species Solanum peruvianum. The sequence goes on along the minus strand of JAKWJD010001760.1, from coordinate 50,223,985 downwards.
AAATTCATAATTTAAAGTTAAAATGAAAAATATTTACCATTTAAATAACCCTTTTGATTTTATTTAAGCATATTTAACGTGTGCACCCTACTAGAAAACAACCCAACGACAACAACAAAGAGAAAACATTCCTTTCATTTTAATTTAATTTAATTTAATTTACATGGCATTATTTATTGAAACAAAAAAATTCAGAAAATAAAGAATATTTTCTCAAATTGTATAAGGAGATTATTATAAATTATATTATATTTTTAAAAAAATTACGACGGACTAAAAGTGTAATTTTGCATCCAGCGCCGGCGAAGTAAAGCAGTCGGATGACTTTCTCCGCCACCTCTTCTCCTTCAACAATCTCCGGCTTTTGACCCGACCCGTTTGTTATCTCTATTTTCCCCTGCACCCGCTTTTTCTCATAAACAACAATGGAGAAAAAAGGGAGCTCGAAGATGAATATTGCGATAATCCATCCCGATCTCGGAATCGGTAAATTATAATCTACACATAGTTCTATTTCTTTCATAGATCTGTTTATCATTGCAATTTGTTGAATCCTTGATCAAAATGAGTTATTGGTGGAAGATCATAAATTTCAAAAAAAGATTGGGTATAATAATTATTTGCATCAATGAGCAGATCTATTGGTTAATTGAAGCATATTTTATCATGTTTAGGTGGAGCTGAAAGGCTAATTGTTGATGCTGCTATGGAACTTGCTTCTTTAGGGCATAAAGTTCACATTTTTACTTCACATCATGATAAAAATCGATGTTTTGAGGAGACTCTGTCTGGTTAGAAATCTTTACTTTCTATACTCTAGTCATATACTAAACAAACATCCATTGTGCCCTTACTGATGTGAATACCACTTTACAGGTGTGTTTGATATTACAGTTTATGGTGCTTTTCTTCCTCGACATATCTTTTATCGGCTTCATGCAGTATGTGCTTACTTGCGGTGCATGTTTGTTGCTCTCTGCTTGTTGTTTATGTGGCCTTCATTTGATATAATTCTAGCAGATCAAGTCTCTGTTGTTGTTCTGATATTGAAGTTAAAGAAGTCTGCTAAGGTATATTGACGGATTTGATGAAATCAACTGCTATGATATGATCATTGAGATATATGAAGTTTATACCTCATGCAGGTTGTATTCTATTGCCATTTTCCAGATCTTTTGCTGGCGCAACGTACAACTATTCTTAGGAGGATATATCGGAAACCTATTGACTTCATAGAAGAAATAACAACAGGTTTTTGTTGACAGTCTGCCTTCTGTCCGTGGTGTTTGTTTATCTGTTATCGTTGTTTTACTTGTTTTTTCTTATCTGTTCAAACATCTGCTTCTTCTTTGATTGCTTGGTTAAACTATAGGAATGGCAGATTTGATTCTGGTTAACAGCAGGTTTACAGCATCTACTTTTGCATCAACCTTCAAGAACCTAGATGCACGTGGGATTAAACCAGCTGTTTTGTATCCAGCTGTCAATGTTGATCAGTTTGAGAAACCTGATGCCATCAAGTAAGAGACACCTTTCCATCTCTTGGTACCTTATAGTTCGAGGTCTGATTGCAATAACACAACAGTTTTCAATATTTGATCTTTAATTTTCAAATGCATCTGCCCTGGAGTTCCTGCCCTTCCATGTGCTCTTAAAAAAGAGTGAGGAGGGGAGGGATAGTAGGGAGGTAGAGAGAAAGTTACTCCATAGAGATCGAAGAAACACAACTAATATATTAGATGGTAGTATCATTTCAGTTATTCCTTTGTCTTTTGGAGGGACATCTGATAAAATTCGAGCAATACAGTGATAACTTCAGTTGTTCATTTGTTTTAGGCTGAACTTTCTATCCATCAATCGATTTGAGAGAAAAAAGAACATAGAATTGGCAATATCTGCCTTTGCCATGGTTCACGCCCATCAAGTCCATGATCATCAAGGAGTTAACATGAATAATGTTTCCTTGACTGTTGCAGGCAAGTTTATTCAGTTCTTCAAGTTCAATGTATGTTGCATTATCCACCAACATTTTCTTGTTTTCTGCTTTGCTTCTGTCATCTCTTTTATTTGCTGTTGGTATTCATATTGTATGGTTGATTTGCATTATTTATCTTGCTGTTTTTAATGCAAAAGTTTCTGATATTCTGTTAGAGGTTTTGCGGAGTTTATCGAGAGCCAATAAGATATATGAACCTGTCTGATCTCATGTAAATTATAAGGATATTTAGTGCCCTGAAACTATATAAAAATCAGGTGCTACTAGTTATTAAACAAGTTAGCTATAGGACTTTTTTCGGTGTTCGTCTCCCTTTGATGATAAGCCCTCTTTTTTTCTTATGTTCCCTTAATACCTTGAATAGATGAATTTGAAGTATGCTTCAATAAACGAGTCCAAGATACCTATTGTCTACCATCAGTGGCTGAATATATACTCAAAAGAAATCTTCCTGCATGCTAATAGAGTTCTTCCTGCTTTTATTTCAGGAGGTTTTGATAATCGCCTTAGAGAGAATGTCGAGTATCTAGAAGAACTGAAAAAGTTGGCAGAAAGAGAAGGTGTTTCTCAGCGGGTCAGATTCATCACATCTTGCTCTACTGCTGAGAGAAATGCACTCCTTGGCCAATGCCTATGTGTTCTTTATACACCAAAGGTATGTCATGATTCTACTATCTCTTCAATGAGGAAAAGAAACATTTATTCTTGAGAGTGATTTGTTGGAGGAATGTTTGTCTTACCTTGGACTTGGAGTATGCTGTTAGAAGGACCATCTCCTTCTTTTCCCATATTATTTTCACCTTGAAAGTAGGATTACATTTTCATTCCTTTTTTGAATGAGTAGGATGAGCATTTTGGTATTGTTCCTTTGGAAGCAATGGCAGCTTACAAACCTGTTATTGCCTGCAATAGTGGGGGTCCAGTGGAGACAGTTAAACATGGCGTGACGGGCCTCCTCTGTGACCCTACCCCACGAGAGTTTGCTTCAGCAATGTCTAATTTTATTCAGGATCCTCACATGTCTGAAAAAATGGGGCAAAACGCTCGTCAACACGTTGCTGAGTCATTCTCTACCAAGATTTTTGGTCAGCATTTGAATAGATATCTTGTTGATATTGCTCGAGGCAAGAAGGAATAAGTATCCTTTCGGACTGTTAACCTTAAAAGCAAGTTGTCCTATTAGGAAGTTGTAGTTAAATTAACTCCTAATAGCGCGTAGTGAGAGTTTAGTGCACTTGGCGCTCCCTTTTTAGTTTAGACTACACTCATTGTGATACAAAAGTTGGAAATACATTCTTTTTTCTTAGTAATGCTTATCAAAAGTTACAGAATACTTGTTAAAAATATAAGGTTATGGGTTGTGGAAGTGGTTTCTCAGCTGTTCTTTTTAGGTTGATTTCTCGGAGAGTCACTCAACTAATACTTAGAAATCACTGTTGATTTTAATTTTCTTCAACCGAGAAAATGATATTCTAAGATAATAACTACTATTACTAGTTGAGTGATCGAGAAATCAACTCCATTGTTTTTTCAGAATTTAACATATAAATTAGTGTTTAGTTTTATATTAATGGACGTTGGGATATCAAATTTTTTTTAGGGAAAGGGGATGAAATTGCTTTCTTCCTTCTTTATGGCTTAATAATAATGAATAAGAACATTCAAAATGTCCTAGTTGATGAAAGGTGACATATAACTCATAAAATTAATCGAGATGAATGTAAGTTGATTCGAAAAAATTAATCTGAATGTAAGTTAGTTCGAGAAAAGATTTATTAAACAACTTATGATATGGTCCCTTTGCAATTTTTCAAGATTCCTTTTACTAATCCTTTTCATACTTAAAAGGATTTGTCACTTTGTTGAATTACGTAAAAAGACATTATCTAAACAAACAGAATTATTTTGTATACCGTCATGTCATAGAAAGTTTACACGCTTAAATCATGACCCAATAAATTTGTGGTCTACGCTATTTAAACTTTATAAAATATTTTTTTTTACATTATCAGATCATTTGAAAATATTTCGTGGATATAATTTTATTAGAAGCATGGATATATTTTTGTGACAAGTGGCTTGTTACATCGAGTAAAATTACTTTAATAGTATTTTATCAACAATGGACTCAAACCGATTCATGAACATCTATAAAGATGACGTATAATCCTTAAAACTTGCGTGACTCATTATGTAACGGAATTATGAAAAACGACGAAAATAATACTCTGTATAAGTTTGGCTTTTCCTTAAACATGTAGGAAACTGTATCTCTGTGTCACTGTATATGTGAAAAAAAGATAAGTTTTTTTGTCACGAGACTTTTAATAACATTCAATAAATTCTTTTAATGTTTACCGTATAAGTGATGTAATTATATTTTTTACATAAGTAAACGAAAAAAAATAATTGAAAACTCATGTTTTTAGTAAAATTATTAATCTTTTTAACGTTTACCGTATAAATGATGTAAGTATATTTTTTTACATTATAGATAAGTAAACGACAAAATTGGCTTAAAACTCGTGTTTTTAGTAAAATTAATAATTTTTTTAATGTTTACCGTATAAATGATGTAAATATATTTCTTGCACTATCAATAAGTAAACGACAAAATTGACTTAAAACTCATGTTTATCGTAAAATTAATAATTTGTTTTTATAATTAATATAAATATACTTTTTAAACTATCAATAAGTAAACGAAAATTGACTCAAAACTCCTGTTTTTAATAAAACTATCTTTTACACGTGCGTTGCACGTTAGTATCAATTCAGAATACATATGTTATAGTAAGTAGTATTGTTTATTTAAACGAAGATGTGAACAATAAGCTTTGCACAAAATAATATTACAATTTTTTTTTTTATAAATGTTTAATGTCTTATTAATAATTTTTTTTAATGTTTACTGTATAAATGATGTAAATATACTTTTTACATTATTGATATGTAAGCGACAAATTGACTCAAAATTCATGTTCTTAATAAAATTAATTATTTTTTTAAAGATTTATAAATAACGTAGATATACTTTTTACACTATCGATAAAATAAACGATAAATTGACTTAAAACTCATTTTTTTAGTAAAACAATATTTTTTTTAACGTTTACCGTATAAATGATGTAAATATACTTCTTACACTATCAATAAGTAAACGACAAAATTGATTCAGAATTCATATTAGTAAAATTATTAATTTTTTTTAACGTTTACCGTATAAATTATGTAAATATACTTTTTACACTTTTGATAAGTAAATGACAAGACTGACTCAAAACTCAAGTTTTTAATAAAATTAGTTTTTTGACACGTGTATTGAACGTGATTACTAATTCACAAAATATATGTTATAGTAAATAGTATTGCTTATTTAAGCGAAGATGTGAACCTTTGCACAAAATAATATTGCAGATACTTTTATGAATGTTAAATGTGGATTAATAATTTTTGTAAAGTTTACTGTGTATAAATGATGTAAATATACTTTTTTACACTATCAATAAGTAAACGACAAAACTGACTCAAAATTCATGTTTTAAATAAAATTAATAAATTTTTTAACGTCCATCTTATGAATGATGTACATATATTTTTTACACTATCGATAAGCAAACGACAAAATTGACTTAAAACTCATGTTTTTAGTAAAATTGATAAATTTTTTTACGTTTACCATATAAATAATGTAAATATATTTCTTATACTATCAATAAGTTAACGACAAAATTGACTCAAAACTCATGTTTTTTAATAAAATTAATAATTTTTTAAAAATCTATCGTATAAATAATTTAAATATACTTTTTACACTATCGATAAGTAAATGACAAAAATTGACTCAAAACTCATATCTTTAATAAAATTAATAATTTTTTAACATATACGGTATAAATGATGTCAATATACTTTTTACACTATCGATAAGTAAACTAAAAAATTAACTCAGAATTCATATTTTTAACGTTTACCGTATAAATGTGTAAATATACATTTTTTACATTATTGATAAGTAAACGACAAATTAACTTAAAATTCAAGTTTTTAATAAAATTAATATTTTTTAACGCTTACCGTATAAATTAAAATTATATAAGTCTATACTTTTTTCACTCTCGATAAATAAAAGACAAATCGACTCAAAACTTATGTTGCTACTTACGACAAGCAAGTTGGTATTCACATGGTGGCACTTGATATGTCACACATACTTCATCTTTTTATTTGCAATGTTACACACTTAGATAATAAATCATTTGTTTTTTTATTATCTAAGCGATAATTAATCAATTAATTAATTTTAATGAATTTTTTTTAAAATTATCGTTGAAATTCGTTTTTTTTTTTTTTTTGGATGTGCATGCACTAAATAAATTCACTCATTCGTAATAATTTTTATACAAAGCAAATTCAACGTGATAAATTTAACTGAAAAAACGTGAATAAAAAAAAATTAATGTGTGACCTCTTTTATTAAATACTATCTATGTACCAACCTAGTTATCCTTATAGTACGAGGATATTATATTAATGTTAAAATGAGATGCATGTGACCAATGATTAAAGTGATAAGCCATTTTATCCTCTCTCAAATTGTTAATTAAATCGTAGTACACGAATATATTAATTAATGCTAAAATTAGATGCATGTGAAAAATGATTAAAGTTCTAAGTCTAAATACCAATATGGTCCAAACCAAAATTTTGAAATTTGAAATTTATGTTTCTTTTAGTCGTATTATAAGAAAAAATAATTAATGTTTACCAATGAAATTAAATAATTTTGACTCAATCTTGATTTCACAAATGTGAAACACTACGAACAACATTACTAATAATTATTACTCAAATTTCTAACTCGTTGAAATCAATATTATATAAATTATAATTATATAAAAATAATAGATTTTTTTATATTTTATATAGACGTGTAATATAATAATTTTTTTAATAAAAGATATTTTAAAACAATGGTTGATTATATATACAAATGAACTTTTCGTTTTGACTCGAGACTATTTTTTCAAATACACGTTCAGATACAATTTCAATTCTTGAAAATCATTTTCTAACTTAAAAGAAATACTATCACTTTTTCTTTTTTCAAGTATTAGTCAAATATATATTCAAACGTCTATTTAAAGTAAAATTATAAATACTAAAACATTTATTTTGTTATTTATCCTATCCAATAAAGGAAAAATAATATTCTCCTAACTAATTATTCATAGGAATAAATCGAGGAAGAAGAGTTCCAGATTCTCTTTCTTTGTATTTTAGGATTTTTCCATAAAAGGGAATTTGTTTAAAGTGGGGTTATAGTAGAGTCGAATTTATAAATTAAAGTATAATATAAAAATTATTTTTAAATTTTATGTTATCAACTATTATTTGACACAAAAAATAATACAATTTTCTATGAATTTCATTTGACTTGACTATAATAAATAAAAAATTTCAATTTAGAAAAAAAAGAGTAAGTTTTGTATAATTAGCATTATTTTTATGTATTATTACTAATATCCTGACTGATTTTTATTTTTACGAAAGTTAATTTGATTAATATTTGATTAAATTAACTCGAACCTTGAAAAAGAGAAGGTCACATAAATTTTAGTATTATATATAATAAAGTTTTGATCGGGATATATAAAGTCGTAAAGCAAAAATTGGATAAGTTATGAATAACGGCATTTGAACATTGCGCCACCGTGTTCCGCCGTAGAGTTCACCGGCGTCCGACAGAAAACAGAGTAATCTCGGAGGAGAAGAAAAAAACCCAAAAACATATATAAATGTATACAAGAATTGCACGTAATTGAAGGTAGAAACGGATGTGAAGAAAAGCTGAAGAAAGTTTTATTGGATTTTGAGGAAGAAAACAAGAACGGAGAGGGGGTGGGGGTGGTAGGGTTATGGGGGGAGGTGGGGGCAATTGAGAATTGTCTCCTTCTCCGGAATTTTTTGTTGCCTTTTTCTTCTTGACATTAAAGACGATAATCAGATTACTGATATCCAAAAAAAAATAAATATACATGACATAAATACTATATATAGCAATATTTTTTCTTCATTTTTCCCCATTTACCCATTTGCTTACTTTGTCTAGAACATTCCATGTTGTCAATGGCCTCTAAAACCCTACAATTTTCTTGGGTATAATCAGGATTTTTTTTAAAATTTTTTTCTTTTGGTTGATAAGGAAGGGGGGTTATGGGTTCTTGTGGAGTCGGTAATCGGGTAGAAATGGAGCCTCGATGGGTGGAAATGTTGGGTCCTGATCCATCGGCAGTTACAGAGGATTGTTGGGCTGTTGCTGAAGAAGCTGTACAAGAGGTTGTGAATTGTGTTCATCCGACTCTTGATACTGAAGAGAAGAGGAAAGATGTTGTTGATTATGTGCAGAGACTCATCAGATGTTCTCTTGGATGCGAGGTCATTTTTTCCTGAATTTAATTTGATTTGATTAATTGGGATTTTAGCTGTTGATTCCTGAATTTGCATGTTTGTTTGTTGTTTCAATTCAATCAAAATGTTATGTTAGCTTTCAATTGATAACTCATCAGGTGTTCTCTTGGTATGTTTTTTTGTTTGGATGGGGGTTGGGGGATTGCTCAACTTGTTGGGGGTTAAAAGAACTGTGTTTTACCTGTTCTTGTATGGTTTTTTCAAATCTGCTGAACAGATAAGGGTAAACTTAATCGTTTGCGACTATCTCAACGGATACTTTACTAATCTAAGATGGTAAGGAAGAAAAGGGGGGGGGGGGTTTCGGAAGAGAACAAAATCGCTATTTAGTGCGACCGTTACACTACATTATTAGCGGCGCTTCTTTTTTACAACTACAACATACCTATTGTAATCCCACAAGTGTGGTCTGTTGAGTGTTGTTTCAGGTAGACGCTTGACTCAAATGACGTGTAATTAAAGCAGGATTGGAAGAGATTTTTCTTTTTTTGTAGTTGGAAGAGAACAAAACCACTATTTACTGCGACCGTTTTACCACATTATTAGCGGTGTTTCTTTTTTTACAACAGAATACCTATTGTAATCCCACAAGTGAGGTCTGTTGAGTGTTGTTTTGGGTAGACCCGTGACTCAAATGACGTGTAACTAAAGCAGGATTGGAAGTGGTTTTTCTTTTTTGTAGTTGGAAGAGAACAAAATTGCTATTTACTGCGACTGTTTTACTACATTATTAGCGGCGTTTCCTTTTTACAACAACTACAACATCCTATTGCAATCCCACAAGTGAGGTCTGTCGAGTGTTGTTTCGGGTAGACCATCGACTCAAATGACGTGTAATTAAAGCAGGATTGGAAGATGTTTTTTTTTTTTTTTTGTAATAACAAAATGCGGTTTGCCTACTTACAAATACCTCGACTAATCCGCCTAGTCCTTGCTGCTTCACACCAGCACATGTATCGAGTCATCAAAGTTTAGGAAGATGGGAAGAATTCAATTAATATAAGTTTCACTTTGATGAGATTAGGACCTTGGTTCTGAAGGTTGTCTCTTTAGCTCTTCAACTGCATGACTAGGCCACCCAGTCGGTGGCCAATTTTAAAAAATTTGAAGTTTTACTGCAGATTGTAGTGTTAAGCTCGCTTCTGGCAGATTTACTTCTTACTCATTCATCTATTTTTCAGTAAACCAGGATATATCATTGTAATGTTTGCCGCATACTTCAGGAGTGATATTTCACTAATTTATTTCTGCTAGTAAAAGTGTAAGCTGATTCCTTATTGATGAGGCTGGCAATACTTCCATAGCTGTTTCTCTTTCATCGCGTGTCAAGTAGTTTCTTGTCTCTTTAAGTGTTCTTTATACACCTTTGAGTCAATTCAAGATCAGGAAACTAATTTAGTTGTTAATTAAACATATCAGATTAAGACCGAAGTGTGTGATTCATCTTTTAATTCTACTACAGTTTTAACGTAATGCATGACTAAGTAAAAAATGAACCCCTTTGTTCCAGCCGACTAACTTGAGCAACTCTATACATTTTAAATGTTCAAATCTTCTCTAGCTTTACTTGTCCATAGAATAGTTGAATGTTTTTTTCTCTCTCTCAATCTGGGGCGGATCTAACATACATTGCATAGTAGAATTCCAAACCAAGTAACTTTGGATTGGACCTTGTATATGTGCTAAAATCCCACTTAATAAGGACATATTATTGATGTCTTATCCAGTAAATCAAATGTTATGTGTTAGAATTTCGAACTCGAACCCATAGTGTTTAAATCCTGGATCACCCCTGCTTCAAATTGCATTCTGCTTCCTTAGTTTGCATCAGCTTCAATATTGCATAGTCTGGTGTGCTTGAATTTGAAACCTAAGTTTATCATCACATATTGTGCTTGAAGTATGTCACTTCTGTTTCATGTTTTCCAACTGTTTTAAGGTATATCTTGCTATCTATTATCTTAATTGAGTTTTGCTGATTATACTTGTTTGTCATACAGGTTTTCTCATATGGATCAGTGCCACTGAAGACCTACCTTCCTGATGGTGACATTGATTTGACTGTTTTTGGCAGTCCTGTTGTTGAAGAAACATTAGCCCGTGATGTTCTCGCTGTTCTGCAGGAAGAAGAGCTAAAGGGAAATACTGAGTATGATGTCAAGGATCCCCAATTTATTGATGCTGAGGTTCTTTCCTAACTCTAATGACAGAAGTATACTCAGAGCTTCAAAGTCTGTAAAACGAATTGAGTTGGATGAAGTATTACACAGTTCTTTCAGCTACAAATAGTTTTTATCTCGATATCCTGCCACCTATGAAAGATGGATACTTGAGTCTAAGCATAGTGGAGCTATTAGCATGCCTATTTCTTTTTTTGGTGTGTGCACGTGGGTTGGGGGGTGGGGGGCTTGCACTTTTAGTAGCTTGATGAATGTTATTGTAATTGAGTGTTGTTTGATAGAGGTGTACTATCTATTTAGTTCGGCTATCCATAGTCATTCAGTAGGTTTATGCTTAATTGATTATTTATTATCTGTTAAAGTTTGAGAAGTTTTGAATTTCTAATGGCAGGTTAAGCTCGTGAAATGTATTGTACGAAATACTGTGATAGATATTTCCTTTAATCAGTTAGGAGGACTTAGCACACTCTGTTTCCTTGAGCAGGTAAGTTACCAGCTAACTGTCAACATTCAAATAATATTGTTCTTATAGGTGCTCGGATGTGGGTTAATGACTGTGTTAATGTGATAGAGCCTCTGTGCTTTAATATTGTTTCAAAGACTCTTACATAAAGATGTTTTGCATTTCTTGGTTAAGCGGAACCAACTGGAACTGAAAAAGGGTTTAATGGAATTTCTAAAACAGAGAATACACCTCTTTTAGTTATAGCCTTATGCTGTTGGATAGAGTGGGATCTTTTGGTTGATTGGTTCTTGTTATTTCTTACCAGCCCAATTCCCTCACTAATTACCAGGTGGTTGTAAACTTCTACCTGTTTAATAATATATACAGCTGAGTGTTAACATCATCATATATCTCTCCATTCTGCAGTATTTGGACCAACTTTTTTTTATGCGATTTGTGCTTAAAATGAGCTACATTTTTCTTTTTAAACAAATGTCTGATGGAGTTTAGTTGTTTATTATCTATTTCAGATTATTGTCCTTTTGAATATCTCCCCCCTCTGATCAACTGATTTTATTCTTTTTCTTCATGTTAAATGAGAGGAAATGAACACCTAATTTTATTCTTGTCTTCTCTGTTTCACGAGCGCAGGTAGATCGCCTTGTTGGTAAAAATCATCTATTCAAACGTAGCATTATTTTGATCAAGGCTTGGTGCTATTATGAAAGTCGTGTTCTTGGTGCACATCATGGTCTAATTTCTACATATGCTCTGGAAACACTGGTCTTATTTATATTCCAACTGTTCCATTCATCGCTAAATGGTCCTCTAGCGGTAATTTCTTGTTTGTGCTTTTTTATTTTGTGCATTGAGCTAGGTATGCAAGTATAAGTGTATTTAATATTCCTGTTTTTGCTTGCTTTTAGGTTCTCTATAGATTTTTGGATTACTACAGCAAATTTGATTGGGACAACTATTGTATCAGTTTGAATGGTCCAGTATGCAAATCATCCCTTCCTGAGTTATTTGGTAAACAATGCTCTTCCTTTCATAATTCATTGATGTAGTTTGTGATCTCCTTCAGATTTATACAACCTTCTAGGATTTTTTCTTACCCTTGTGCATAAGCTTACAAAGAGATTGATGTTTCTCTTTTTGCTTTTGGGTGGTATGTGGGTTAGTTGAGTGAAAATTCTATTTTTCTTAATTCAGTTTTTTTCTCACTGTCACCGTTTATCTGTCTGCAGTTGAGATGCCAGATTATATAAGCAATGAGTTGTTGCTAAGTGAGGAATTTTTAAGGAACAGTGCGGAAATGTTCTCAGTTCCATCCAGGGGTCTTGAGTCGGACACACGACCATTTCAACAGAAGTATCTAAACATAATTGACCCCTTGAAGGAAAATAATAACCTTGGACGTAGTGTCAGCAAAGGTACAACTTGAATAACTTATATTTTGTGGTTTACAAGTTTGTTATCCTTTGTTTCTTTGTTTTTCTTTTTATCCTTTTCTGGTACTCTGGGTAGTCAGAAAATATGAAGAATGGCTGATCCTTATGAACTGATTCTGCTGTTTTGGCGACAATTGAGATCATTACCAAGTTTGTTTTGTCTGCTTATCCAAGTCTTCCTTTTCATCTTTGCATTCTCTTTTTTTTTTTGTAGCTACCAGAAGTACTTAAGCCTTGCGTTGTTACCACCACTAGTTAGATAATGAGCAATATGTTTAACGATTGCCTGCCCAGGAGTAAATAAGTTATTTGAGAGTTAGTATGCCTGTAGAAGAGAAGTTTTGGAAACTTAGAATGTGTTTGTCATGTTATTTCCAGGAAATTGCATGATTCTGGTGTTTTGAGTATTTAGGTGGTCCATGTTGCTCTGTCTCACGCATAAATTATGTTATGATTCCCTTCAGGTAATCTCTATCGAATACAAAGAGCTTTTAAGTATGGGGCCCGCAAGCTTGGCGATATTCTTTTGTCACCATATGACAAAGTTGCTGATGAGACAAAGAAGTTCTTTGCAAACACTATTGAGAGGCATAGACTCAATCTTGTGGCTGAATTGCAATATTCCAACATAATTTTTGGAGATGAAGACACATGTTCTTCATTATCCCCTGCTGAATTTTATGCCAATGCTAGAATGCTTCTGAAATCATCAGACGGTGATTTTGAGAATGATAGCCTGAAAAAGGCATATACATCAATATCAAATGAGTTGTTGAGTAGTTTGATGAATGGAGCTTCTTCAGAAATGGTGTCAGAAACTGGCTCCTTTTCTGATGATGCACTAGTGTCAGGATTCTGTCAATACAGATATGCAAATGATCCTTTAACTTCTGTACCTCTAAATCTAGGTGTTTCAAATGGCTCATATGACGGTAGTTCTAATGGAAATTCCATGAGTTCTCTTTCTTGGAAGCATTACTATGCTCCTCCGTTCTATTTCAATAAATCATCTGTTGAAAATAGGAACCGTGGACCTGAGTTGTGCCAAAGTGACCTATCTGGTTCTTGTTTGGCGGTGGAAACCCCAGAGTGCCCTCAGGAGAGCAGCAGCATCTACAAAGCAGGTACTGATTGTAGTGAGGACTTCTGGTCTGGTGGTTCAGAAATCTCAAGTCCAAGGACCAGTGTTTTAGAAAGTGTAACTCTCGATATAGGGGAAAGGGACTTGGCAAGCACAGCTGGAGATATTGAAGCTATAAATCCCTTAGTGGACTTAAGTGGGGACTATGACAGCCATATACGGAGTTTGCTTTATGGCCAGTGTTGCTATGGGTGTTATTTGTCAGCACCAGTACTTAATAGTCCTTCATCACCTTCTCCATCTCAAAACAAAAACTTTTGGGATACTGTCCGACAATCAATACCACTTAGAAAGAACTCATTTTGGCAAACAACTGGGAATGGTATGCTTGTCGTGGAACCAGCTGCTCGTCCTTCTGGCATTGCTCTATCATCTGATGCTACTTTACGTTCTGGCAAGAAAGAAATGGCTCAAGGAACTGGCATCTACTTTCCGAAAACGGTAGTTTTCTCTTACAATCTAGCCAGTTTATTTCCCCATATTTTGGCATCTCAGTTTGTTTAGATAAGTATCTCTCTTTTTGTAAATCTTGAGGCGGTTTTTGTATCACCTTCTTTGTCCTTTCAGGAATATCAGCAGGAGAGACGTAAAGGACGGACTAAGAGTAAGGCATTAGGAAGTCATGGTCAGTTTCATTTGCATAGTGGCACCCATAGTTACGAGTCTGTTGCATTTTCTGATGCAAATCATTCAGAGGAGATTTCAGCTGTCAAATCTTCTGTTGGAGGTCGTGAGAAGTTAGCCTCTTCTAGCCAATCTGGTGGCCTCCTCGAAGAATCTCATGCCAATGCTTTCTCGAATTCATCATGTAGAATTGAATTTGGATCTCTGGGTAATCTCTCTGAGGATGTGCTTTCACACACTTCTCGTGATGTGATTCTGACTCCAAGTGCCCCACAAAAAGTGCAACTTTCAGAACCTGCTTGTAGTAAGCAAGGAAGGTAGGAAAAGTTTCCTACTTTTAGACTGTAGAGTAGTATGATCTTTGTTACTACTGAAGTTCTAATTTGGTTTTCAGGGATGCAGAGCATTCGTTAAGGCTGAAGAACGAAGATGAGTTCCCTCCTCTACCATTGTGGAAGGTTTAGGATTTCCTCCTTGTTTGAAGACTGAAAGGGTATTTTACAGTGAAAACTAACAAAAACAGATACTTTAGGCAGATATCAGATATAAAAAAAAAAAAAAAAAAAAAAAGAAGAAAACTTGAAGACGGTATTATCCTAGTATGTCTTTTTTTTTTTTTTTTTTGGATGCACATCTAGGTGGGAACCATTTTGGTAGCAGGAGAGTACAACAATTACAGCTCAGTTCCGATCTAGGTGAAGCCCAGCTATATGAAAGTAGTGTAACATAGTATAAGCATACTGTACAGTTTCTTTGGCGGAACTTCGTTGCGCCATTGGCTGTAATGCTGTAGTTCCTGTGTTACCACCATTGCAAACTTTTTAGTGCATGTTAGCTTCTAATCGTTTTGGTGCTGCTCATCTGTTTTAATCTCTGTTTGGCAGTAGTATGTGGCCCCTTCTGGTCATCTGCATTTACATGACTTGTGGGATTCATCATTGATTAGACAACAATTTTGATGAATGATGTGCCACCCAACTCAAGGGTGCGACCTTGTGGTCAATGAAATGGATGAAAACCTCTGAGATATCAGGGTTCGAATTCCAGAGACAAGATATTGGGTGATCTCTTTTCACTTGTTATAGGCCTTAGGGGTGGGTGGGGGATTAGAGTTACTAGATACCTATGTTGATGAAAGGTAACATCTAGAATAGTCGAGGTAACATCTAGAATAGTCGAGGTGTGCAAAAATGAGTGTGCCACCGTTATAAAGAACAGAATTTCATAGGGATATCTATTTTGCCCATTTTAGATAAAATTAGGCTAGTTCTATTATAGATGGATGATCCATCTTGATGTCCAATTTCACGAAAATAAGAAATCAAAATCAATAAGATTCAATTACGTAATTCTAAACATTCTAGAATGATTATAGCTTAAACCTAATAAGCTCAAATTGGAATTGGGAACCCAAAATCAACAAAAGTATATCTTCCTATGTTACAAAATAATCTAGTGTCTGTTCTTAAAAATAGTTGTCTTTAACGGGTTATATCTTAATTATAGATGAGATGATCGAAATTCTTGATTAATGTTTTTTAAAGAGGCGAGTAAAAAAGAACACGAAAACGAAAATGGATCGCAGATGATAGTCGTGATTGATTTTAATTCGAGGAATCTTACACGGCGGAGCGAAATCTTCTACCTTGTTGCATTTTCTCTGTCCATGGTGCTGGAGCGATTCGAGAAGAACATTATCGAAACAAGAACTTTATGCGAAAGTTAAAGCCCTAAAAGGAAAATTGGGGATTTTTCTGATGAGAGATCAAAGCGTTTTTTCTCGGCGATAGAAATTAAGAGATCAGAAGCGTTTTTTCTCGGAAATAGAAATTCATCCACCAGTGGAAAATGAATACTACACTATTTTGTCTCAAGGTGGGAGTCAATGATCACGTGTATATTGTTTTTTTTAATTATTATTTAATAGTAAAATAATTTGTGTTTCAATTATTACATAAGATGAGAACGAAAAGTAAAAGCGTGAATACAATAATACAAATACAATCATGTGATTTGATTTTGAGAAGAATTTTGGGTGCACACAAAGATATATGCTATTTTCCATACAAAAATAAAAAATATTCTGTGGATAAGAATAAAAAACAATTATTAGTGGGGTGAAATAGATAAGAAAATGAAGTGTTTTTTTTTTAAGTCAACTCATTCTTTGATGGAAAATGAATTTAGATGAGACTTCTGATCTCCTAATCGTCTCGAGAGTTCTGATGGGATGAATATGAACATTAATTTTTAATTAAAATATAATATTTAAGTTTCGAGAATGAAAAAATATTCATATTGTTCAATAATTCTTACACGATATGAATATCAAATTAAATTATTTTATTAAAAAAAATAGAAACTCTCATCATTCGAGTATCTAGTATCTCGCATCAACATAAGTATGAACTTGTCTTTGTTAAACTTAGTTGAGAAGAAATTGTTGAGTTTTTTTTTTTTTTAAGTTTTAATTTTTTTTTCTTAATTTTCATTTTACCACTAAAATATTTTTACTTTATTTTCATTGGAAATAAACAGGATATTTCCTAACTTGTTATATTCATTGTATACTAACATGGTGGGTCTAAGTTAGCTACTTGTAGTCATTATCAATGTACAAATTGAACCAAATCATAAATTTAATTCAACATAAAATCATGATGATGTATCCAAATAACTAATTTCAATTCATGCATCAAATTTTAATTTATTATAAAATTAAATAAAATTTACCTACTTAAAAGTTATAATGTCATCAGCTAAACTAACTAGAGGATCTAGAAAAGATATTCTTTTGTTTCAAATATATAAGCATATTAGCAAGTTGATTTTATGTTTATATTTGAATTTTGAAAATTTATCGAGAATTGTATAGTTGATAAATCTTTAAAATAAAAGTAAAAGTTTATATTTTTAAGGGATAACGTACAAGTACCCCCTCAACCTATGCTCGAAATCTCAGAGGCACACTTATACTATACTAAGGTCCTATTACCCCCTGAACTTATTTTTTAAATAATTTTCTGCCCCTTTTCGGTCTACGTGGCAGTATCTTGTGGGTCCAATGATAGTTGACTTTTTTTTTTCAAACTAGTGCCACGTAGGCAGAAAAGGGGTAGAAAACTACTTATAAAATAAGTTCAGGGGTTAATAGGACCTTAGTATAGTATAAGTGTGTCTCTGGGATTTTGGGCATAGGTTGAGGGGTTACTTAGGCATTATTCCTAATTTTAAAGCCAAGTCAGACACCAACTTCTATTTTTTATTTTTAAAAAAAATTAAAATATCTCCTTTACTATTGAAGAGTTGATGAGAGTACGTGCACGGTGCACCAACTGGAGTTAATTTTATTAATTAATTTGGTCAAATATTATTGTTTAATAATTGCATTGCAAATTATATGATTTATTTGTTTTTATATGATAATATAAGAGCAGGTGTTATCTTTAACATATTTTATTTTTCCTTGCAATAGTCAAACTTGCCCCTTCAGTTTTCTTATAAATATATATAATAATTACTGAATAAGTTTTGATGAAATCATCATTTTAATGAGTTTAAAGTAGCCACATTCAATTTTTATACTTTAACTAATAATAGCATGTTATGCGTCTTTTTTCATATTCTTTTATTGGAAGATTATTTAATTACATGGTTTAAGAATATAAATTTTAAATTTTTTTTTGTCATTTAAATTATTTATAGAAAATTCCTTTTTTTCTTCTTTGTTTTAACTCCCAAATGCATCACTTTATTTCTATCATATACATTATAATTTTCTTTATAAATTTGTGTATTATGTATCTGATACAAATGTTATTATTGATATATAACCTAAATTATTAGTATGAATCTGAATTATAGATATATATCTGATACATATATGTCGAACAAAAAAATAATATATCCACGAGTTATGAAAAAATCAAAAAAATATTATAATTTAAGAAACTTTTGATATAGGATGCAATTAGAATCCAATTTAATTTTTTCACCCTGATAAATTACATTGACATTTTTGAATTGTTGAAACGCATTTACATCAATAATAGTTTTCAAATATTTCTATTGATCTTTTCTCGTAGCAACGAATTTTTATCCAAAAAGATACTGTACTAAAAAAGATAAAAGTCTTTTTCATCGACTATATTCCTTACGTGTCATATTATTTGTCCATGTTATTAGGAATATATCAAAAAATATTTATCAATTTATAAAATTAGTCATTTTTCCCTTAAAATTAGTTTCTTTTGGAAGTATATATAGTATGGTAAAGTACCAAACAAGTTCCTCATTATTAATCTTGATATTAATGAATACGATACATAAATAGAGTGTATAAAAAAAAGGATTGAATGAAAAGTTAATAAAAAATATTTTATATTTATGGTTTTTTAAGAGACATGCAAAAATTAAAAGTTGTGATCCTTTCCACATAATTAATCGTTTTATTTGTGGCCTTTAACAATTTCATAATGGCGTATATCTAATTTGACAATTAATTACTTTTATTATTAAATAGAATAAAATGTCTTCCTCAATCTCACCTACTTATGGATTGAACTTGCATTTAATCGATAATATCATAAATAATAAATTGTAATAATGATTTGTCTATTCATCTTATAATATGTATGTGTATTACATAATTACATTAGTGGGACTCAAGTTGTCAAATGCAAATTCCATCGATGAAATTGCCTCCACTCGTGAATGGATGCTGTATTCAAATAGTGAGAACCATAAACAAATAAAAGTTGAAGTTTAGATCGCTCGATTAATTTTATTTATCATAAAATAAATCAGAATAATATTCAAATTTTCAATTATATACTTATATTTACACTATAATGGAAAGTTTACTGGAGTGTGTGTTAAGATGAATTAAAGAAAAATAAGGAATTCGCTAGTTTTTTTCATTTATAATGACATCAGATCAAAGTGTTCTTATGCTATTGAACCGACATCTACTTGTTCCAATCTAATGGGAAATTTGACAATTTGATTTATTTGCTTGATTATATTTATTTTCTTTTACATATTTTACATTTATCGTCTTGTAATATCGAGCGATATCTACTCAATGCAATTTTTATAAGAATTTTTGATAATTTCAACTTTTTTTATCTCATCAAATTATCATTTAGAAAGTGAATTATATAAATAGATAAAGTTTATGTAAAGTTTTGATATACATTTTCAAAAACTATATCTATAACCTTAATACACATAAATTTAAAATTTTGACCCCGTCTATACCTCTAGCCCCTATTTCCTTAGCACTAAGCTTTGATTCATTTTATCACTTAGATAAAAAATCTAACCTAAAGGTTTTATGTTTTCCAATATTCCTTTTTGCCACCCATTTTTCTCTCTCACTACTCACCTAGCAACAGATAATAATTCCACCAAAGCAATAGCTACAGATTCTTTAGGTCCAGTTCTTTAGTTTGTTTTCCTAATTTACTCTTTTCACCTTCAACAAAAATCCAAATCTTGGCCAAAAATAATATAAAAAATTCTCATTTTAATTATTTTTTGGTGTGTCAAATTTTTTCAAGAAAATCCAATTTGGCCCTATTAGTCCAAATTGTGTATTAGCCATTTTCACTTGTGCTATTCTTGCTGTCAAATCAAAACACACTTAACCTATCACATTTGTCTCATTTCTCAATCAAATGGTTGTCAACAAGTTCTCAAGACCCTCTTGGCTTCTCTGTTGTGTTGTCTTCTCTGAATCACCTCTTTTACTGAGTCTTGAAATACAAATTTTAGCACCCCACGTAACTCTGAACATCCACAATTAAATAATTAATCTCTTTCCTTTTTTAAGATTCAACTTGTGCCCAATTTCTCAAGAATCATTTTTGATATGTATTCTGGAGGATTTTCAGATAATTGCAAAGAATCAGAGGAGGAGGATTTTGGGTATGTTGAAACTGACCCTACTGGTCGTTATGGACGTGTAAGTATTTGTTTTTTCTTATAAAGTTTCAATCTTTTTGCCTTTTTGTTGCATTTTATTATATGGGGTTGATTAATTATGCATTTACAGTTCTTGATTTGTTGATTTGCATAAATGGAACATATAAAGTTTCTGTTTTTGTTGATTCTTGCATGTTGTTGTAATGTTTTTTCTTATAAAGTTTCAATCTTTTTGCCTTTTTGTTGCATTTTACCATATGGGGTTGATCAATTTTGCACTTACAGTTCTTGGTTGTTGATTTGCATAAATGGAACAGATAAAGTTTCTGTTTTTGTTGATTCTTGCATGTTGTTGTAATGTTTTTTCTTATAAAGTTTCAATCTTTTTGCCTTTTTGTTGCATTTTACCATATGGGGTTGATCAATTTTGCATTTACAGTTCTTGGTTTGTTTATTTTCATAAATGGAACAGACAAAGTTACTATTTTTGTTGATTCTTGCATGTTTTTGTTAGTAGCTCTTGTTTTTTCTTGTAAAGTTTCAATCTTTTGACTTTTTATTGCATTTTATTATATGGGGTTGATCAATTATGCATTGACAGTTCTTGATTTGTTGATTTCATAAATGGAACAGATAAACTTACTGTTTTTGTTGATTCTTGAATGTTGTTGTAAGTAGTTCTTGTTTTTTCTGATAAAATTTCAATCATTTTGCCTTTTTGTTGCATTTTATTATATGGGGTTGATCAATTTTGCATTTTCAGTTTTTTGATTTGTTGATTTACATAAATGGAACAGATAAGTTACTGTTTTTGTTGATTCTTGCAAGTTGTTAGTAGTTCTTGTTTCTTCATATGAAGTTTCAATCTTTTTGTTGCATTTTATTTTATGGGATTGATCAATTTTGCATTTACAATTCTTGATTTGTTGATTTTCATAAGTGGAACAGATTAAGTTACTGTTTTTTGTTGATTCTTAATCATGATTGGTAATTTTGGTGTTTATGCATGTGCGGACAGTTCGAGGAAGTTTTGGGAAAAGGGGCAATGAAAACAGTTTATAGGGCAATTGATGAGTTCTTAGGTATGGAAGTGGCATGGAGCCAAGTTAGACTTAATGATTTGCTCCAGTCACCAGAGGATATAGAGAGGCTTTACTCTGAAGTTCATTTGCTTAGCACTCTGAATCATCCTTCTATCATGAAATTCTATACTTCATGGATCGATATCGAAAAGAGGACCTTTAATTTCATTACTGAGTTGTTCACTTCCGGTACTCTCCGAGGGTAATGCTCTATTCCTAGTCTATTGTTATTGTTCTCTTCGAATTGCAGTGATCTTAAGTTATGCTCTGAAGTATATGGAAAAAAGTTATGTGCAGTGACGAATCTGTAATTTAGAGTCCAGTGGGTACTAATTGTTAAATCAACTCTGTGGAGATTGTGAGTCTCGTGTGTCCCATTTCACCAGCAAGGCATCTTGAAAGTGAATCGTATTCCATGAATATGATATCTATCTAGTGTGGTGTATGGAATATGTGACAAAAGGTGGCGGTATCTATTGATTGGTCATGTCACATAGGCTTGAGTTGGATATCCAATTACTTTGATGTATCAGAAAATTCGCCCACTAGTTAATATTGCAACTTATTGCATGCGAGGGCCCTGGACTTAAAGGTCCCAATTTCGATGACTAATCGTATTAGTTTATGAGATTAATTGAAATTTTTCTCCTTAGGTTGTATCTTACATGTTATTTCCTATTGATCTGGAACCTTACTGCTGTAATGTCTCATAAAAAATATAAGAATTTAAATTTGAGTTTTGATGCCTATTATTACAATTAATTGGAGATTTGGAGTATCAGCCCTCAGTTAAAGTAAGTATCTGTGATGAATTTGCTGATAGTGATACATTTGATTGAATGCAGATACAGAAATAAATATCATCGAGTAAATATTCGAGCAGTAAAGATTTGGGCACGCCAAATTCTGGAAGGTCTGATTTATTTACATGAACATGATCCGCCAGTGATTCATCGAGACTTGAAGTGTGATAACATATTTGCTAATGGTCATCTTGGACAAGTAAAGATTGGGGACCTGGGATTGGCAGCAATTCTTCGTGGATCACAGAGAGCACACAGTGTTATAGGTAACTCCATCTCCCACTTCCCTTTTTCCTGGCTGGAACTTTTGTCATCACAATCTGTTATAAATCTGTGGAGAACCAACTAGTGGTGACATTTTCTGGGATCATACATTTGAATTTGAACCTAACTTGTTCGGAACTGAGGCATAGTTATTTTTGTATACGTTTGAATTTGGTGAATCAAGCAAGGTCTGTGGTGTTCTAAATGTCCTAATAAATTTTCTAGACTGGCCTTGATATTAAGATTTTACTGCATATAAACTTCAATCAAATCTAAGGTGCACTGGTGTTTTGTCAAACAATCCGCAATTACTACTAATTGTTTGTTATCTCTATTTATTACAATAGGAACACCTGAGTTCATGGCACCAGAATTGTACGACGAGAACTATGATGAGCTTGTTGATGTATATTCGTTTGGCATGTGCATGTTGGAGATGCTTACTGGTGAATATCCATATAGTGAATGTGTTAACCCTGCACAAATATACAAGAAAGTGATCTCTGTAAGATGCTTTAGTTTTTAGCATCTACTTTTTCGACCGCTTTTATCAGTCAATCAGTAGTTTACTTGCATGCCCTTTCTTCGTAACTCAGGGTAAGAGGCCAAGGGCATTTTATAAAGTTCAAGACTTGGATGCGCAAAGGTTTATTAGGAAATGCTTGGAACCAGCTTCAAATAGATCATCAGCTAAAGAACTAATGCTTGATCCGTTCCTCGTGATTGATGATGCTGATAGTGAGTCAGTTACAATGATGCGACTTCAGAAGCCTATCTATAATGATAAAATTGCTATCGAGGACCTTCACTTGAATGAGGATGTTCCAAGGACGAATATGACCATCACGGGGAAGTTGAACCATGAAGATGATACCATTTTTCTTAAAGTGCAGATTGCGGATAAAGAAGGTATCTATTGTGACCTCTTTTTGTTATTGAAGAATAAGAACTTTCTAGGAAAAGACTTTAGATTCCATAAGCAAACGAGAAGGATTATGAAAAGGAAACAAAGGATGTTATTAGTCCCGTTTCTAGATAAGCACATGAAGCTGAAGCATTCACTAAAATTTTAACACTGTTCAATGCAGGTGGTGTTAGGCATGTGTATTTCCCATTCGACACTGTGACTGACACCCCCACGGAGGTGGCAAACGAAATGGTGAAGGAATTAGAAATTACAGATTGGAAGCCATGTGAAATCGCTAATATGATTGATGGAGAAATATCTGGCCTAGTACCTCAGTGGAAGAAATGGAATCAGTTTGAATCCTCCGATTACCATGTTCTGAGCTATAAGGATGATGATAACGATCGCCATAATCCTTTCCAAGGTTTCTCGTCTTCTTCATCTTCCCAAGTGTCATTGTCAGGTTTGCTCTCCTCTCAAGTGATTGACACAAACACCAATGACCGGCGTTGGCTTCATGGTATTATAATTTATCTGATCTAGCGTTATATTAGCAATTCCACACACATTCTATCTTTGCTCCATCATCGAAAGATTTGAGTATTGGTTCGTTATGTTTGACAATGAACCACTTATGTGTTAGTTGAGTAATATTAAAGGACTAGCATACTTATTTCGACCAGAAAAATGTTATCAAGACGTGAATGTTTATGTTAGTCACTGCATTTTGCTCTTGCAGGTGATATGTTTGATGACACGAGCTCTCAATGCTCGTCACACTCTGCAAACTATTCCAACTTCAATTACTTCTCTGACGATGAGAATGATCCTGCAACGACAACCTCTACAAGACAAAGTCAACCAGCTACTGCAATTAGTCACCACACTTCGCGATTCTGCCCTGAGGAAAACTCAAACACCGGACAGTCTTTGGCAAGAACATGCTACAAGCAATGCAAAGCTATGCTAGAATCAAAAGCAACTTCTTCCAACTCTAAAGGTAAAGGTAAAGATGATGCGCGTAGACTAACAAGGAACAAGTCCTTAGTTGATATGCGGAGTCAGTTGTTGCACAAGTCATTGGTGGAAGAAGTGCACAAGAGACGATTGTTCAAGACTGTTGGTGCTGTTGAAAACATCGGGTTTCAACAGCCTTACGAGGATTTGAAGAGGAGTCCTAGATCGATGAATTGTACTAATTCGATGAGATTGTCGTGTGATGGTAAGGGACAAGGTCACAAACCAAGAAGACATTGATTTTTCTTGTCCAAAATATGTAATTTAAATAGCAAGGACGAGTATATATATATATATAGTAGTTTCAAGCAGATGAGAGTTTGAATTAAGCAGCTGATGTAATTGTAAATGACAATAAGAATCTTTGTTCAAATTTTGTTCATTTGTTCCTTCAAGCAATAGAAGAATAACACCCTCTTGCAATTTGTGCAAATATTACTCTTGTGACTGACAAAACATTAGAGCGTTGGTTGTGACCATGGTCTAAAAGATCTTTTTAGAGTGAACTAAAAATATTACGCAAAAAATATTAGGTTTTTGATAGGGAATTAAGCCCAACAAACTTTAAAACGGATGATCTTGAACTTATGACTCATGTCCCCACCACCTTACTACCTACTCACGCTGAACTCAACTAACGAATCAAAATGGGTTTGAGTTTTTTTATTGGGTCAAAATAGACTAAACAATAGGTCATGATCCGAACTATCCAAAGAAATGAACAGATTAAAATGGACTGAGTTAATAAATGGTCTAGTGGATTTGCGAGTCATGTTTATATTGGTTACTTTTGTCTCCCTTATCTAGTTGTGACCATAAAATAGTTAAATTTGTGCAATAATAATATATGTGGAGGGCATTTTTGTTAATGTATATGGCATGCTATGTGAGTTATAATGTTCAATAATTGATTAAAAGGGCAAAGTAATGGTATATTTGCCCCATGCTTGTTACACTTTTGTTAACAGAATCTTCATGGTGGATCTTTAGTGAATGATGAGGCTTCACTTTTTCCCAAAGGTCATTTTGATTTCCAGGTATACAAAGGACATTATAGTTTTAACTGTAATTGGTGGATACATCTTCTTGGTTCTTTCTTTACTTCAATTAAAAGGTAAGTATAAATTGTACCGAGGTGGATAAATATAATTCTTTTATTCTTTTATTAAAGATTCATGGTAGAAATCGCTTTCCTCTTAAGTGAGTGGCTTGATTTTGAATTAATTCGATCAATAGATTCTGAATACTCGAGGCAAAAGCAACTCTCTCGAAAATCTGGTTCCACACCTCATCATCTTAGTGAGACTAGATTGTTTAAAAAAAAACAAGGATCAAAAATTAAAAAATATAATTTACTATACATATACAACTGAAAGCTATGCCTATTTCGCTATACATATATACGAAGAAGCAATTGTATAATTCGTTGATTCCTCTTCATATTTGTATAGTTTCGCTGGCAAGTCATTTGTATAAATTGTTGTTAGCCTCTCATTTGTATAAATCGTTGTTAGCCTCTCAATTCAATTGTATGTTCTTGTATATATGTATAAAATTTGTATTTGTATACAATTGAATCGAATTGTATAAAACGAGAAAGAGAGAAATTATACACAATTTGAATATGTATAAAACGAGAAACAGAGAAAGACAAAAGAAACTTGGGAAGAGAATATACAATTCAATCAAACTGTATAAAACGAGAAAGAGAGAAATTATATACAATTTGAATTTGTATAAAACGAGATAGAGAGAAATTATATACAATTTGAATTTGTATAAAACGAGAAAGAGAAAAAGACAAAAGAGACTTGGGCAGGAAAATATTTGTATTTTATAATTATAAGTGTATAGGACAGAGATATATGTATTGCATGTGTATATATAATTTTCTCTCGGTCTATACAAACAGAAACACAATTTATACAATTCTATTTTATAAGCGAGAGAGGCGAACGAGAGAGGGAGAGTGGCGAACGAGAATATGAGGGAGAGAGATGACTAGCAAACAGTTTGCTATGAAACACAAATAAATCAAATGATACCTACTGTATTTATTTTACATTATTAATTTGTCATTTTATACAATTCTACCTAAAAACAAAAGAGTACATTAATTTCGAAACTATTGATGATTCAAACAACTAGCTCTAATATATTTTTTTTGTAATTTTCGTTTAATAAATTGTACTCAGTAAGTCTCATAAGTAACATTTCAAGCTCATTATATTGTCTCCTCCCAAAACCTCCAACTAACACCAGAACTACATATACTTAAGGGGTCCGAAAATAACAGTGTGTAGCTAAATAAAAATATTTTTTATATATATACATCACATATTGACATTCCTTGAGTACATCTAGCAATTTTTATTTTTTTTGAAATCTCTTAATCAAAACTCTGACTCCGCTTCTAAGCTCACTCCTCGACCATACTATTTTTAAAGATTTTACAATATTTCTTTGCTTACTTACGCAATAATGAAAGAGTGAGTAATAAGAAAACACTTATTGCTGGATTGTGCTCTCGTGACTAGATAGAGTTTGGTACTAAAATTTCCCTAACAACCATGTTTTTACATCAACGACAAAAACATAAATTCAACGCACAAAATTCGGGTCGGGTGTTAGTGTTAACGTTGTCAATTTCTCTCTTTGTTTCTAGTTACATGTTGGTGCAACTTATGTAACTAATCGTGCAATCGCGAAATCAAAATTTTTATTAAAAATATTCGAGATTAAATATGTATACATGAAAATTATATTTTGACACGTATATATAATATAATTTTTTGATAAATGATGTTCGACTAATTACCCGTAGCTACGACACTGAGTGCATGCATGAAGCCCGGAATGAATACACATCTCAAATTTGTTCCTTTCTTTTTAATATATACACTAAGACTCGTACATATTAAACACTCGACTAGGAATTAGAATTTAAGTTTATTGTTTATTCATTTCATCATATGGTAAACCTAAGGTTTGAATTAATCTCACGACAACAAAAATAGCTTTTTAGCGGTAATAAATATTGACATTAATAAAGAATACTTGAGTTTTTACCTGCATTAGATAAGTGTCATTAGAATCAATGTCGCTAATGTTATTAGGGGCCTATACAAAAAATGCTAAAAATATATATTTAGCGACAATTAAATTAATTACCGTTAATGATCATTTTTTATATAGTGTCTCGTAGTAGTGGGAGTTAAGAGGGTGTAGTGGGATAGAGGTTTTAAATCTAAGTACGATATTTCATTATCATTATTTTTAATTTGAGATGTATATATCAACGATACAAAGAATATATACATCATCACATCATCTTTACCTATTATAGACGATCCTCAATAATTAATTAGACATATCCCCTAACTAAGTTTCTACAAGAATAGGCAATAGCAACTCACAAGATTCTAATTGTCCAACACAATTGAAACATAACGTACATCTTTAATTTGGCTCTATATATTTACATCTTTGTGGTCTTTTTCATTAATCTCCATAATTACCATGTAGAATTAGACTTTACATTATTAACTCTCAAACTTTTTATTTTTTTTAATAGGAAACATCTTTTTTATATGACAATCAATACTGTTCCCAAAAAAGGAAACTTGACGATCAATAAACAGCTAAAAAATTTTGCATTATTAATTTGTGTAAAGGGCAGCCAATAAGGTACCTTAATTATCTAGGTGTTTGTTCACTCATTTTGACAATTATGTAATAGAGAAGGCCACCTTTTACTTTATGACAACAGTGCAAACTTTAAAAAATAATACTATACTTTATTTATATTTTGCAATATATTTTCTTCACATTCTGTATTTGCACTACCTTAATTCTAATGTGGACCTCTTCTGTCTACTAAATAATCAACTAAATAATTTTGGTCGACAAAATAATGTGAAATAAAGTACATGTTTATCTATCTCACATAAAAGTTTATAACTTAATCTTGTATCAGAGTAGACTTTTGTTAAAAAAATGAAACTTATTTTAACGAATTTGTAAAGTTTTAGAGAAAAAAAATAAGTTCGCAGACGTGAAAAATGAAAATAGAGGCAAAAAGGTGGATTTGACGCTTCCCTTCTCCTTTCTAAAGCTAGCGAACGTAAAAAATAATTATTTCACTATCATCCTTATTTCTAGTACTTTTGAATTCTAGCTTTATTACAACAACCCCGAAATTTAAATAGGACAGGATAAGACAAGACGGGCAAGGTTAAACCTTTGACAAGTTAAAGGCTTGCCTTGCCCTGTCCTGCCCTGCCCCATTTACATTCTTTATCGGAAAATAAAGGGTTTTCCAACTACGTAACAATAAAATAACTTTTAGCAATAATGAATAGACGCATTAATAAAGAGTGTTAAAGTTTTTACCAGCAATAGCTAAGTGCATTACATCCAACGTCGTTAAAGCTTTTAAGTACATATACAAAGAGTACAAAGTGCCGCTAAAAATACATATTTAACGGCAATTGCTAATTAACTTGTTGACGAAATTCATTTTTGATGTAGTGATCAGAAAAGGGGAAAAAAGATTGAAATTTTGTAGCTATGAACAAGTTTGTTAGCTAAAAAAAACTTCAAAATAGTGCTTTTTAACATTTTTAGATGAAATGAGAATACAAGTAACTTTTTTTTTACAAGTGAAGATCAGACAAGTCGAACCATATTTGTTCAAATGCCTTAATAATAAGATCATGATATTCATTTGAATTCAACGAAAGATAACAAGCAAGAAGATTTTCCAACTCTTTCGATGCCCTGATATTGTTCTCAACAACCATTTCAACCATAGATTCTCTAAAATCCTTCTCAGGATCAATGGAAGCCTTCACTATAGCAAAACTAGTCCCTGTTGAAGCTGAACAACTCTCTTTTTTCGCCTTCGAACGCCTTTTTGATGATGACACACTATTTCTCTTGTTTGCTACTTTAGTAGAATTTGTTCGTAGTTTTACACCAGAAGAGCTTGAGTAATGTTTCCTCGAAACAGGGGAAACTACTCTGTTTTTAGGTTCCTTTTCTCGTTGAGCCTTCACATTTTCGTCCTGTTTTATGTTCTTGATGGAATTCGATGCTTTTGTAATGATTGGAGGGAGTTGATCAATATCTGAAAATTCCGCGTACTCTGTATTTAGGTTGTGGAATTCATTCGAGAGAGCTTTGTCATTCACGTCTATGATTATATCGGTAGCTGAAGAAGTGAAGTGACAATTACAAGAATTTGGCCAAGTTGAGGGGAGTTCATTGAAAGATTGAGAATCAACAGAGTCGAATTCGGAGGATGGAGAGTTGAGGAAATTTAATTCAGGGAATTTATCTTCTTCTGTCGAGTAAACAGAAGAAGAGGTATTCAACTTGTTTGAGACTGAGACGTAGTTGGTAACAGAAGGAGGAATGTGTTTAGGCGAAGGCTTGTAAATAGTTTTTCTCTTTGATTTTTTCTTAGATGAAGACGATGATGATCTTCTTGGTTGATCAAGAAAATTATAAGAATGAGAATTGTAAATCTTGTCAACTCTAATGGACCTTCTAGTATAAGAAAATGATGATCTTGGTTGAGAATATTGTGACTTATTTGTAGAAGAAGATGAAAATGGGGATTTATGGTTTTTGGTTTTGCTCATATCTTTAAGCTTGTAAAACCAAGTGTTTGGCATCATATCTGAAAACTTGAATTTGTGATTTCCCATTGAAGGAACAAATTTTGCTTCAATCTAAGCAAAATAATGAAAGTTTGTGCTGAATAAATAGTGTTGGAAAAAAGGAAGAGGGGGACCTATAGACAAAAGCGGAGTTAGATAGGATTCATAAATTCGAACGAATTCAATAATTTTTTTTATAAATTCTATATTGTACTTAAAAATTTATGTAATAACTTGAACTGATTGACGGTACAATGATAAAAAAGAAAAATAAAAATTTAGAATCGCCAAACTCTTAACCTGACAGTGTCTTTCCTATATGAATATATGTTATGAAGAGCAAGTGGACCACAGACTGAACAGTGGTTTCTATTTTATCATTTTAAGTATGTAAGTAAGCCAGCTATTCTGTAACTCTTTCTATCTCAATTTATGTGGTATTTTTATTTTTTGAGGATTAAACAATTTAAGTTTGATTTAGAATTTGTGCATGAAATCTTCAGTTTTTTCTTTTAGATTCCATTTTTTAAAAATGAAATTTATATATTTATAAATTAATTGATAACTCAACATGTTTATAAGATATAAGAAAAAATTCTAATAAAAAATAAGTATATTTGAATCTCAAAATTTAAAAAGTACAGTATGACGATGCTTATTATGATTTTGGTCTTACATATTTTGTGCAGGTTATGAGGAAGTTTAGTTTTTTCATACTTCAGACAGTAATAAAAAGTCAAAAGACAAACTGTCACACCTATTTTAAAATAATGATTTTGGTCCATACTCTGATTGAATAAATTAGCATCCGATAGTGAGGAAAAAACAATTTTTTTACCAAGAGGTTCATTATTTTGTATGATTTTGTGTATATATACAAAGTAAATATTTATATATATAAATATTGAACGTATTTGATGAAAATTCTGATTATGCAAGTGGTCCATTCCATAGGCAAAAAGAATAGAAAAAGGAAGTCAGGAGGAGAAAGGAACCAAAAATACTTTAGAAGAGCAACATACAAGCTATCTTTTAGAATTTTACTAGAGATAAAATGAAGAATTTGTGTCTTTTTTTTTCTTTTTCTGACATTTGAGGAATTATCAGTTGTCCATTAATTTGTTTATTGGAGATGAATATCTTACGTGGGACTTTATGAAGTCTGACTTGGCCCCTTCATAAAAAATGAAATGGCAAAATGATGATGATTTATCATTAGTAACAACACATGCCCATAGTGATATGTCTATGGAAAGGTTGTGGTCATCAAACAAGAAAATCCTCCAGGAATTATGGCAAGTTGTCACATTTTTTTTTTACTATTAAAAGGTATAATATATAGTCCATAATTTTACTAGCATGCGTTAAAATAGAGACATATTAATATACATTGCATGCAAATTACTTGTTTTGATATCATCTCATATAAATTGCTTTTCATTTAAGTTATAATCATACAAATTTGATTTTCCTTAGACTTGATGGAGGTAAGTAATTTACTCGACTTTTTTTAACGCCTAAGTTAAATGTGAATTTAGGTCATTGTTGATGAGGTAAATTGATGCTTAGACACACTTGGGACGAACAAGACAGATAGCGAATATTTTAGGTAATGAAGGAGCAAAGACTGAGCTTTTTGGTAACATTGTTCACTTGGATTGGAAGTTCATCCTTTGTTCTTTATTGATGTCTTTAGAACATACAAGTTAGGAACTACTTTTGCTAGAATCGATCAGTAATAGTAACAGACTAATGGTATTTGGCCATATATATTTGTTGGGAAAACGCGGACAAACACAAAAGTATATATGGTAAAAGTAACGGGAATAAAATGGGAAAATAACGACACCAAGAATTTTACGTGGAAAACCCTTCTGAATAAGGGAAAAAACCACGGGCCAAGAGGAGCAATTGATATTACTATAGTAAGGATTTTACACTGTGTAGTCACGAATACAACACTTAAAGTGACTACTACACACTCAAAAGGAACAACACTCTTTTGGTTTCCGTCTTACTAAAATATCGCTCACACTCTATTTTTCTTCACAGACTATTTTCTTGTATAGTCTATGGAATACCTCACTTTGCTCTCAAAATGATTTTTCTCTCTAACTTGGTGTGTTCTACAAATGAGCAAGAATGCTCTATTTATAGAAGGATAAAACCATGCCTATGTCACTAATGACATATGTAAACATAGCAAAGTCAAGAATGGTTGCAAATCTTACCAATTTGCCAACTACCAAATCTTTCAAAGTCAAGAATGGTTGCAAATCTTACCAATTTGCCAACTACCAAATCTTTTCTTTTCAACTCCAATTACTATTCCTTTTTAACAATTGCTTGTACCAATTGAATAGCTAAAGTTGACTAAAACAATGGGATGGATTCAACAAATCTCCCCCTCCAGTCCCATTTACTGGAAGAAGGTATCTTCAACTTCTTTAGAGAGAGCTCATACCCACAAGTTCTTTGCATAACTCGAACTTGTCTTTCGGTATCATCTTGGTCAGCATATCTGGCAGCATTTTCACTTGTGTGAATCTTTTTGACGTGAAATGATTCATTCTCCACTTTCTCACGAATCCAATGATATCTGACGTCAATGTGTTTTGTTCTTGCATGGTACATGGAGTTCTTGCTTAAGTCTATTGCACTCTGGCTGTCACAATAGACAATATACTCCATCTGATTCAAACCAAGCTCTTGAAGAAATCGCTTTAGCCATATCATCTCCTGCCGGCTTCAGTAGCCGCAATATACTCAGCTTCAGTTGTAGATAGTGCAACACACTTCTGCAACTTTGACTGCCATGATATAGCTCCCCCTGAAAAAGTAAACAAATATCCAGTAGTGGATTTTCTGTTATCAAGGTCACCTGCCATATCAGAATCTGTATAGCCTTTCAAGATTGGATTTGATGCTCCAAAACACAAGCATTCATCTGAGCTTCCTCTAAGATACCTGAGTATCCATTTCACAGCTTCCCAATGCTCTTTTCCCGGATTTTCGAGAAATCTACTGACAACACCAACTGCGTGAGCAATATCAGGTCTAGTGCACACCATTGCATACATTAGACTTCCGACGACGGAGGAATATGGAACTTTGGCCATGTTCTCTTTTTCCTCCCTAGCTGTAGGACACATCTTCTTGCTCAACTTCATATGACCAGCAAGAGGTATACTCACAGGCTTCGCATTCTTCATATTGAAGCGCTCCAGTACGCGTTCAATGTACTTCTTCTGGGACAAATAAATCTTCCTTTCATCTCTAAGACGAGTAATTCTCATGCCCAAAATTTGTTTGGCATGACCCAAGTCTTTCATAGAAAAAGACTTACACAACTCTTTCTTCAGCTCGTCAATCTTGGAAGTATTCTTGCCCACAATCAACATATCATCCACATACAACAAAAGGATGATGAAATCATTGTCAGAAAATTTTTGTACAAATACGCAATGATCTGAAGAAGTCTTCTTATAGCTTGCTCCCCCATAACAGATTCAAACTTTTTGTACCACTGTCTGGGAGCTTGTTTGAGGCCATAGAGACTCTTTTTGAGTTTGCATACAAAATTTTCTTTACCATCTACTTTGAAGCCCTCAGGTTGTTCCATATAAATCTCTTCTTCTAGGTCACCGTGAAGGAAAGCCGTCTTCACATCCATCTGCTCAATCTCTAAATTAAGACTAGCAGCCAAACCTAGAACTGTGCGAATCGAAGACATTTTCACAACAGGAGAAAATATTTCGTCAAAGTCAATACCTTTCCTTTGACCGAATCCCTTAACAACCAATCTAGCTTTGTACCTGGGCTTCAAGTTGTATTCTTCAACTTTAACTTTGAACACCCACTTGTTCTTCAAAGCTCTCATTCCCTTGGGCAATTTTACCAACTCATAAGTGTGGTTCTCATGCAAAGACTTCATCTCGTCTTGCATGGCTTCAATCCATTGATTCTTGTGCTCATCTTCCATGGCCTCCTCATAACATTCAGGTTCTCCCCCGTCAGTGAGTAACACATACTCATTGGGTGAATAACGGGAGGAAAGAAACCTCTGTCTGTGGACCTTCGAAGCGGAATATTTGATTCGTCCACAACTTCATGAGCAACAGGATCATCAATAACAATATCATTGTTATTATCAACATCAACATGTTGATTCGATACATGATTCTGGGCGTCACCATGATTATCAAACCAACAACATCATGCACACTTGTGTGAGGAACTTCATCATGATGAACTATACCATCAAAACTTGAAGATTCTACCTTCTCCGCTTTGTCAATATCTTCAATTGTTTGATTCTCCATGAAAATAATATCACGGCTTCTCACAAGTTTCTTTTCAATTGGATCATATAGCCTGTAACCAAATTCATCTAGGCCATATCCAATGAAGATGCATTGCCTTGTCTTGGCATCTAACTTTGACTCTCATCTTTCGGCACATGTACAAAAGCTTTGCAACCAAATACTCTCAAATGGTCATAGGAAACATCCTTTCCATACCAAACACTATTTGGTACATCACTTTGCAAAGCAACAGCAGGAGATAGATTAATAACATGTGCAGCGGTCAATAAAGCCTCACCCCAAAATGAGTTTGGCAACTTTGCTTCAGAAAGCAAACATCTAACTCTTTCCATCAAGGTCCTATTCATCCTCTCAGCCAAACCATTAAGCTGAGGAGTCTTGGGAGAGTCTTCTGGTGTCTAATACCTTGATGCTTGCAGTATTCGTCAAATGGTCCACAATATTCACCACCATTATCAGTACGAATACATTTCAATTTCTTTCCAGTTTCTCTTTCAACTGAAGCCTGAAATTGCTTAAAGACACCTAATACTTGGTCTTTAGTCTTCAAGACATAGACCCAAAGTTTTCTCGAGCAATCATCAATGAAAGTGACAAAGTAAAGTGCACCACCCAATGTCTTTGTCTTCATTGGACCACATAAATCAGAGTGGACTAACTCAAGCAACTCTGTCTTTCTAGAGAGGGTAGGACTTAAAGGAAACTCTATTTTGTTTACCAGCCAAGCAGTGCTCACATTTTTCTAATTTAGCACTTTGGAAATTTGACAATAATTTCTTCTTGGCTAGAACATTAAGTCCTTTCTCGCTAATGTGGCTAAGTCTCTTGTGCCATAATGTTGAAGAGCTATCGCTCTCAACTGCATTCACCATATCAACACAAGCAGGCCGTAGTCCAGTATAGACCACGATGTTTGTTACCACGAGCCACAACCAAGGAACCCTTAATGAGCTTCCATTTTCCATCACCGTTGGAACTAACATATCCTTCATCATCTAAAACACCAACAGAAATTAGGTGCAGACGAACATCAGAAGCATGTTTCACATTGTTCAAAACTAGTTTAGTTCCAATACTAGTTTCCAAACAAATTGTACCAATACCAACCACCCTAGAAACAGTCTCATTACCCATACTCAAGGTTCCAAAATCACCAGGAGTGTAGGAAGAGAAAAAATCCTTCCTTGATGTCACATGAGATGCGGCACCAGTGTCCACAACCCAGCTTGACTCATCACAAGCAATATTTATCATGTTTGCATCAAGAACGGTAACAAGATCTTCGGTGGTAACGGTGGCTAGGCAATTTTCATTGCCATCTTGTTTAGTTTCCTCTTTATTGTTCTCCCTCTTCAACTTCCTGCAGAACTTCTTTGTGTGCCCTTTCATGCCACAATGATAGCACTCAATATCCTTAAGTCTGCCTTTGGATTTGCTCCTATTTTGTTCTCTATGCTGAGAACCACGAGTTTTATTTCTCCCCCTGGGGCCAGTTATCAAGACATCCGACGAAGAGGAACTTTGAGTTTTCTTCTCATCTCTTCGTTCAAGACACTACTCTTGGCGGAATCCATAGAGATCACACCATCCGGAGCAGAATTTGACAATGACGTTCTAAATGTTTCCCATGAATCTGGTAGGGAACCAAGTAGAAGCAAGCCTTGAATTTCTTCATCAAATTTGATGCCCATAGCAGATAATTGGTTCATTATCCCCTGAAAATTATTCAGATGGTCTGTCATCGGAGAACCATCATGATACTTCAAACTCAACATCTGCTTTATTAAGAACATTTTTGTTGTTACCAGTCTTTCGAGCATACAAACTTTCAAGATGCTCCCATAGGGTTCGAGCATGTGTTTCCCCAGAAATATGGTTCAACACATTATCGTCGACCATTGCCTAATGAATCACACAAACCTGTCTATGCAACAGATTCCACTCTTCATCTGTCATTTTATCAGGCTTTACAGTGGTAAATACTGGTTTATAAAAATTCTTGACATAAAGCAGATCTTCATTTTCCCCTTCCAAATGGCATAATTAACACCATTCAAGTAACCATTCTACTTGTGTTGGCTTCCATTGTTTTCCCCAAAAATATAGTTATTGCAAATCAAAGTAAATCTTTTCTGATGTGGAAGTTCAGACTGTGCTGCAACCACAGAGCATACTCAGATAAAACCTTGGCTCTGATACCAGTTTGTTGGGAAAACGCGGACAAACACAAAAGTATATATGGTAAAAGTAACGGGAATAAAATGGGAAAATAACGACACCAAGAATTTTACGTGGAAAACCCTTCTGAATAAGGGAAAAAACCACGGGCCAAGAGGAGCAATTGATATAACTATAGTAAGGAATTTTACACTGTGTAGTCACGAATACAACACTTAAAGTGACTACTACACACTCAAAAGGAACAACACTCTTTTGGTTTCCGTCTTACTAAAATATCGCTCACACTCTATTTTTCTTCACAGACTATTTTCTTGTATAGTCTATGGAATACCTCACTTTGCTCTCAAAATGATTTTTCTCTCTAACTTGGTGTGTTCTACAAATGAGCAAGAATGCTCTATTTATAGAAGGATAAAACCATGCCTATGTCACTAATGACATATGTAAACATAGCAAAGTCAAGAATGGTTGCAAATCTTACCAATTTGCCAACTACCAAATCTTTCAAAGTCAAGAATGGTTGCAAATCTTACCAATTTGCCAACTACCAAATCTTTTCTTTTCAACTCCAATTACTATTCCTTTTTAACAATTGCTTGTACCAATTGAATAGCTAAAGTTGACTAAAACAATGGGATGGATTCAACAATATTTTGTTGGGCAACTTTCACGTATAGCAAACAAAAAATTCATATTTGTATGCTATAGCAAAGTTTGCATAATTGCGCTTCATAGTAAACATAAAACTGTATAATTCGCTATACATATACAATTGTATAATTCGCTGACCTAAATTGTATAATTCGCTGGCCTATTTTGCTGCAATTGTATAATTCACTATCATATTTCACTGCAATTGTATAATGCACAATTGTATAATTCACTGCCTATTTCGCTGCAATATTTGTATAAAATTTGCTTTGCAATTGAATCGAAGTAAAATGTATGTATATTGCATAATTATAAGTGTATAGGAAGAAGATATATGTTTTTCTCTCGCTTTATACAAAAAAAAAACACAATTTATAAACTACTGTTGTATAAAGCGAGAGAAAATTGTATTTCACTGCAAATTGTATAATTCGCAATTGTATAATTTGTTGGCCTTTTTCGCTGCAATATTTGTATAAAATTTGCATTTGTCTACAATTGAATTGAAGTAAAATGTTTGTAAATTGTATAATTAAGTGTATAGCGCAAAGATATATGTTTTTCCATGTGTATATACAATTTTCTCTCGCTTTATACAAAACAGAAACACAACTTATACACTTCTATGTATAAAGCGAGAGACGCGAGCAGAGGAGGAGTGGCGAGCGAGAATGGGAGAGTGGCGAGCGAGATTTTTGGGAGAGAGACGACTGGCAAACTTTGGCTAACGTTTGCTATGGAGCACAATTAAATCAAATCGTAACTACTCTATTTATTTTAGGTTATTAGTTTGCTTATATACAATTATCTATTTTTTATGATGCGCGTAATAGGCCCATAATTATGGAAGGTATGGGCTAATAGGCCCATGATTATATGGACTGTTGGACTCAAAACATGCCTCCAGGAAAATTGTTTTTGGCCCAATAGTGTGAACTTTTCTTGCTAGTAGAAATTCTTCTTGATTACAAAGAAGATGAAAGGATAAAAAAGGTGTGAGACTGAACATATAATTTGATTTGACTACTTATAAGGAAGAAATATGAAGATTTATGGGTAGGGAAAAAATAAAGTTCAACCAATCCAATTGAAGTCGAAAGATCAATTAGGTCTTTAATTAAATACTTAATAGTTTACGCGCACCTAATATAGTTGAGAGACTAATGATTCTTGAAATCATCTTGTTTATCTTTTTATTTTTGTAAAATCATTTGGTATCGAATATTTTAACCAACTCGACTAATTCAGATCTGTATCGCCGACCAAAGAAAAGTGTTCTTTCATTCCTGAGCTCGAATATGATACATCAAATTATGATTGGAAGGATCTCATATCATCCCGCCACATTCTTGGTGGTATATATTATCCTTTAATTGTTTATCTTTGGTCTTTCTTATCTTAACAAACGTCTAAAATGTAGATCAAAACTATATTGTATTAGTAATATATAATTACAACTAGCTAGCAAGAGTTGGTGACATTTCTTTCATGGTATACCACCTTTAATTTCTTCTTCTAAATCAAACGTGCAACCAACAACATATTATTCTCCAAAATACACCAAACTCAACAAATTTAATCTCATATAACACCACACAACTCTCTTGTCAAATACCAAATTAAAACCATCATTCACTTTTTATACTCTTTTCTCAACCGTTTGAGGTACAAAAAAAAATATGAAAATGAACACTTCATGTTGCTTGAAATTCAATAATCCATGCAAGAAAATAGTAAAGTTGTTCAAGTTCAAACTAAGAAAACCTCTCTTCATAAGAAGGCTTCGAATTTTTCGTCCTTCAACAAGATGTGAAAGTAATACAAGCACTCGTAGAAAGCAAGCTTCAAAAGTTCTTTCGATGTTTCGTTCCATAAGGAGATCAAAACCAAGAGAGGAGGACCAAGTCATGGCACTCAAGAGTTTCTCAGGTAAAGGGTGGCAAATGGGCGGATATACATAGTAAAACTCAAACATGTTAAATGAGTCAAATCAATAAACGGTCATATGATCATTTTGACCAAAATTTCTTTGGGTCAAATAACGGGGCATGAATCAATTTGCCAAAAAAAAAAAAGTCAAATAGCCAAACATGACATAATCTACATGTCTTCCGGTCATGGAACCAACCACTATTAATATTTGCATTATGATTGACTACCTGCATCGCCCTCCCTTAAGGTGCAAGGCTTCTCGGGCTTTGGACCTTAAGTGAACGCTAAATATACTCTGCATTTTTATTAAATTATCAGCTAAATATTTTGGGTACCAAATTTCATTTTGTATGTGTCAAAT
Organism: Solanum peruvianum; assembly: GCA_027705065.1. NCBI lineage: Eukaryota > Viridiplantae > Streptophyta > Magnoliopsida > Solanales > Solanaceae > Solanum > Solanum peruvianum. The sequence continues at coordinate 50,184,566 of JAKWJD010001760.1, read as the reverse complement.
CAACGAATAAATTATAACTCAACCTGTATAAACTTAAACGGGTTGAACGAATTAATAAAAATGTGTGGATATTTTTGCAATGCAGGGCATATTAAAGCACCAGTTCCTTCACCAATTACTCCAGCTTATGCAAGATTAAGTGGAGCTACTAAAAAAGAAGTAGTAATATTTCAGGATGTTGTTGAAGATGCATGTAGAAGCTTCGAGAATTATCTGGCTGAAATGATTGTTGAAGAAGGGAAAATGAGGGATATAATGGATGTAGAAGAATTGTTATACTGTTGGAAAAATTTAAAAAGCCCTGTTTTTATTGACTTAGTCTGCAGATTCTATGGTGAACTATGCAAGGATTTGTTTTCCAACACCTATATGGATGATATCAATAGTCCACAGAAAATCATGCAATAATCGAGCAGTCTGGTGCACTAAAGCTTCTGCTATATACACAGGGTTCGGAAAAGAGTACCGACCACAAGGGCCTGTTATATATCGTCTTTTCTGATCACACGAAAATAACTTTATCAATGTGGTCATTTACTTTGTTGTAAGACATTGAAATTTATCAAGCAAAAGCAGATCAGTTATGTTGCTTGATTTTTTAAAAAAATCTTGTCGCAATCTATATCCATTCATTTAATGTAGAGAATATGTAGGGAGGACCAATTTATAGAGGTTATGATTTAATCTGGTACATTCATCAAATAATCAATATGCGGACGAGATATATTTCTTATTAAATATTAGTTATAATATTACTTGGATTACTAGTAAACTCGGGTCATAAGTAAGAAATAATTAATGAGAATTAATAATTAATCTTACACTCCTCATTGTACATAAGCTGATTAATGTTGATAACATAAATCTTCCTACCGAAGGCAAACACAAAGGACTGAACCAGCGAAGATTCCTTTTAGCTAATATGAGTTCCCAAGTAGAATTAGAATTAGGAATTGCGTTTTTACTAAATTTATTCGAGACGATCGAGAAATGCAAGTTCAACGTGAGAAATTTTTTATTATTATGTGAGAAAATTATATTAAAGACTAGTTCACTAAAATTTATGTTCATTTTTTTATAATTTTGATAAAAACAATTACGAAATAAATAACTTTGTAATAATTTATTATGCAATTTTATATTTTTTTGTTTATTTGGTAAGATTAAATAAACAATTTGAGTTATTTTAATAGTTTTACTTCTGAGATTCTTATGTTTATAAGAAAATATATATCACAAAAATTACATATCGCATGTCCAAACAAAACTTCAATTACATTTCGTGATTTTATATTCTGATAGTATATCATAATTCTATATCACCATACCATATCGCATGCGTAGGTCTATGCACCATTGGAATAGGGATGAAATTGCACGAATTATCCTTTAAAATGGCTGGTTTTTATTTATTTTATCCTTCCAAATATATTCATCTTTAACGATTGAATTTATGCATAGAAAAACATAAAAAAAGCAAAAGTACATCGGACATAAGTTTATATAAATATTATAATGTGAATATATATTTATGCTAAAAAAAAATATAATGTAAAAATACATCTCCTCTAACAAAATGACACATTCGTGATTTAATTAATACTAATAAATTTGATGTATATGAGTAATAATTGTCCTATTACTAGATATGGTTTTGTCAAAAAGTGTTAAATGCATGTGGGCAATCTTTGGGTTAATTAATTTACGAAGTGTACGCGTTATTAGTCGATTAAACCGTGGACACTTGTCATTCTCCCCTAAACATATTTACTTTATCTTAATTATTTAATTAAATTATAGTAATAATAGTCTTCCCTAATCTAATACTCTCTGTTGTTACCTTTCCCATTTCTCAACTGCACCAACAATAAGAAACCTAAAAGCTTAACTTACTAATTGCTATATATTTAATTAAACCGGCATGATATGTTTATGCATTACGTGTTGGACTAATACCGATCATTATTATTTATTAAAAATAGTTTTATTAAGTCACATGTACTCGGTCTTCTTATTCAATTTAAAAAACAAAACAATATTGTTACTTTGGAGTTGATTTTGTTATAACGCTGCTGAAATTTGTATAGTATATAGTTGAATAAATATATTCATACTAAACTAGTATGTACATAATATAGTGGCCAAGCAACCCTTTATATCAATAATTTTTGTATTATAAATCACAGATCATAATTATGAGTGTATTAGAGAAACGATTGCATTCTACATACATGAAAATTCAAATTTTTATTAGCGAGAAAAGAAATCTGAAAACATTATCAAAGTGTGTGGTGCGTGATGTTATTTTTAATTTTTATTAATTCTTGTAAGTATGAAAATACTTTTGATAGGGACCATTCCCTTGCCGCCCCGAACGAAGTCCTACATAATACGTAGACTTCAATCCTAATATCATACATTTTTAAAAGGAAAAATTATATATAACAACAAACTAATAACCTAAAATAAGTGGAGTAGCTAGTGTTTGATTTAATTGTGCTCCATAGCAAATGTTTGCAAAAAATTGTCAAGCGCTTCACTCCCAAATATCTCGCTCGGTACTCTCCTCCAATCTCTCTCTCGCTACCTCACTTTTTATATAAATATAAATGTATAAAAATTGTTTCTAATTGTATAAAGCAGGAAAAATTGTATAAATACACATATTTTTGTTCCCCTCTCTCCCCTCTCTCCCTTCTTCCAGATCTCGCTCGCCACCCTCGTCTTTCTCACTTATACAAACAGAAGCGAAATTTATAAATTGTGTTTCTGTTTGTATAAAACGTGAGAAAATTGTATATACACATGCAAATACATATATTTTCGTCATATACACTTATAATTATACAATAAAAATACTCTCCTGCCCAGTTTCTTTTGCCTTTCTCTCTTTCTCGTTTTATACAATTTTCAAATTGTATCTAATTTCTCTCTTTCTAGTCTTATACAATTTGATTCAATTGTATATTTCTTGTCAAGTCTCTTTTGTCTTTTATCTCTTTCTCATTTTATACAAATTCAAATTGTATATAATCGTTCTATATCTTTATAATAATATAATTCGTTTTATACACTTCATTTTTATACAGTTCTTTGTCCAAGTGTTTTTCTCTTTTTTGTTTTATATATACTTCGTTTTATACAATTTGCTTCAACAATAAATGTATAGCAAATTATACAAATTCTATATTTGCTATGGAGCACAATTATGTAAACTTTGCTATAGCATACAAATATAAATTTTTTATTTGCTATACGTGAAAGTTGCGCTTTTAAAAATAAAAAATGAGGAGAACGAAACAATAGATAAGTGGACGGAATTTTTTTTTTTTTTTTTGCTTGGATGATATATCATATATAATCAAAGCAATAATCTGTAGAAGCAAAAAGAAATAATAATTAAAAAACCAAACTTAATTCAGATTCATTGGATGACTAAAACGTGTAAACCACAGCCAAAACCGACCTTTTATTCTATTGACTAGAAATATTGATTTTTTTTAAAAAAAAATAGATGGCTAGCCAATTCAAAGACCATTTATAGTAGACAAGTTAAGAGTATTTAAAACTAGAGCTTAGACAAGAAGTTTCTTCTTTTGAACTATTCCAATATATTTATACATACCAATTCATATAGAAAAACAAAATAATTATACTTATACCAATCTTTCAGCTTCTTCTTTATTAATAGTATTTAATATACCGAATAATTCGATCCCGGCATCCATTTACCGATGCCGGAGAAGCCTATATTCGGAAAATATGAGCTAGGAAAGCTACTCGGTTGTGGCGCATTTGCTAAAGTGTACCACGCTAGAGAAATCAGCAACGGAAAGAGCGTCGCAATCAAAATAATTAATAAGAGTAATATTTTGAATAAAGATGGTCTTCTCAACAATAGAATCGAGCGCGAGGTCTGCATTATGCGGCAGCTGCAGCATCCGTACATTGTTAGACTCTATGAAGTGCTTGCTACGAAGACGAAGATCTATTTCGTTATGGAATACGTCAAAGGAGGCGAATTATTCAACCAGATCTCCAGTAAAGGCCGATTCACAGAGGATCTCAGCCGGAAATGCTTTCAGCAATTGATTTCCGCGGTTAATTACTGTCATTCACGTGGAATTTACCATCGCGATTTGAAACCTGAGAATGTTCTAATTGACGAAAATGGAGATCTGAAAGTTTCCGATTTCGGGCTTAGTGCTACAACGGAACAAATTCAATCATTCGACGGGCTTCTACATACGGTTTGCGGATCTCCGGCGTATGTAGCACCGGAGGTTTTGACGATTAAAGGATACGACGGAGCTAAAACAGATATCTGGTCATGTGGAATTATGCTATTCGTGATGATCGCCGGTTACTTCCCGTTCTACGATCAGAATCTGATGTTAATGTACAAAAAAATCTACAAAGGCGAATTCCGGTGCCCGAAATGGATCTCTCCGGACGGTAAGCGGATTCTATCTCGTCTTCTGGATGTAAATCCGGCGACCAGAATTACGATCGAAGAAATCATCAGAGATCCATGGTTCAGAAAGGGATTGAAATTTATCAAATTCTCAGAAGAGGAAGAAAATAGTAAGATAAATTCGTTAACAAATTCTCTGAATGCGTTTGATATAATTTCGTTCTCCCAGGGATTAGACATTTCTGGATTGTTCAAATCGAACAATCCGGTGGATGATTTGGAGAGGATAGTGGTGGAAGAGTCGCCGGAGAGTGTAATTGAGAGAATTGAAGAGGTAGGAAAGAAGGAGAATTTCAGGACGAAGAAGAAAAAAGATTGGGGAATCGATATGAAAGTACAAAACGGTAAATTAACAGTAAGTTTAAATCTGGATATATATCGATTGACCGAACGATTAATAGTTGTCGAAATTCAAAAAATCGACGGTAATGATGATTTGTATAAAGATGTATGGAGGAATAAATTGAAGCCCGTAATTTTGAGCAAACGGGGAACAGAGCTTCACGTTTCCGACAGCTAAAATTCAAGCATTGGGTGATTTTTTATTTATTTTTTACCAAGTTACAGAAAAAAAAAAAGAGACATGTTTTTGTTTTTTTTATTCAAATAAATAGTTCATGTAAAGTTACAAAAAACAAAAAATAGTGAGTGGAAGTTCATATTGTAGATACATACCATTTTCTTGTCTTCTATTTGTGTGTAATATATCGTTGCTTATATTTATGTATTTATTTTGGATTTGATTGATATATGTTGATAATATTATAATTAGTAAGGATCTATATAAGTGAGATTGATGTAAGTGATACCAATTTTAATTGAGATGTTGATTTTAATGTATTTGTTTGTTAATACAAGTTAGTTACCAATCAATAACAAGTTGATTTTGAAGTATATCTCAGATTTCTATATATACTTGTATAAATAATCTTTTTTTTCTCTATAAAATTAATTAGTCTATAATTTATTCGTGGTAAAAAATTTAAGGCCCTTAAAATTAGGTGCTTAAGGCCAATGTCTTATTCAACTAAGCATAGAGCTGACCCCACGTAGATGTTAAATGAACGTTTTATCACGTCTTGATTTTGCTTATACCAATTTCTTTTCCTTCTAGAGAATCAAAGAAAATCAAAGTAGAACTAGGGCCAAAGAGTATATATATATGGGCCATTTTAATCAAAATTAAAAGCTTATAGTTTCGTTATCATTATTTGTACGTTAAAATAATAATTTAGAATGTGCTGGAGCTAGCAAATTGTTTGGAGTCATGAACATGGCCTGGTCGGACCAATAATCATGACCCCTTGTCATAGCACATAATAGAATCATCATTTTCTATGGAAAATGTTTTAGTTTTTTGCAATAAAAAGGAAAATAATTAGTTTTTTTTAAATTTTTTTTTTTTATATATAATCTAAATAAATATCAAGATAGATAGAGAGTGGACTGGTGAGGATAAATGGGAGTTATCGGTGTGTTTGTATGGTTGAGATGTGTTAGAGGGAGCGTAGAGGATATTAATACATTTACGTACCATTCAATCTTATAAATAATGAAATGGAATTAAGATTATGTTTCATATCTACTTCACTTATACTGGTTCTTACGAAGCTTGCTCATGTACACCATGGTTCAAATTCGATCATAGAAAAGATTCTCTTTTAGCAAATCAACCTAGAATTTACACGACGATCGAACAAAGACCGACATATTCGGTGTGGAATGTATATGAAACATTAAGCCCAATCTTAATCACGGCCCAAGTTAATAAATGGACTCTTCTAAACATGCGGCCCAAGTTTTGTCTAGCCATCCTAAACTAAATAAATTAGGCCCAATTAAACTTGCATAGCATTTTGAACTAATTTGATACATAGGTTATCTTTGTATACATAAATTAAATATATAGCCTCTAGTTTTCATTGAATACAACACACAGTATTTTGATTTATTAATTTTATTATCTATAATAAATGACGTTAAAAAGTGGCAAATCACATGCATGGCAACAGATTCCCAGCTACTTTGAATAATAAATATGAACAAATTAACAATGTGAATATCAAACTCGAATTTAATTAATGAGGCATGTGAAGGAGAGGAAATAAAGTAACAAAATAAATAAGTTATTCACTCACAAGAAAATCAATGGAAGCATCTAATTTTTTCATCTCAGAGTATCAATCAGATGTTTCTCGAGAATTTAATTTAAAAAAAATAGTTTTTTAATACACATTTATAATTAAAAACAATTACTCATTATTCTTTAAAATTCTTAAAGCCATATGAGTTGTTGTAGAATTCCGAGCCTAAAGGGTATAAAATATTAACAAAAATTCCAAAACGGTATATAAAATTTCATATTAACCAAACCGGTAAAATCGCTGCACCAACAGCGACTTACCCCACCGGAAAAAGCAAAATCGCTGCAGAGGCAGCGATTATGCAAAATCTGTTTTTTTTTAAATAAAAAATAAAATCGCGCCTAAGCAGCGATTTATAGAATTTTTTTATTATCATTTACAAAATCGCTGCCCCTGCAGCGATTTCCTTAATTTTAAAAAAATAAATTTATGAAATCGCTGCCCCAGCAGCGATTTCTTTATTTTTTTTTAAATCGCTGCTGGGGCAGCGATTTTGTAAAAAAAATTTTTTTCTATAAATCGTTGGTTAGGCAGTGATTTTATTTTTTATTTTAAAAAAAATCAGATTTTGCAAAATCGCTGCAGAGGCAGCGATTTTGCTTTTCTCGGTGGGGTAAGTCGCTGTTGGTGCAGCGATTTTACCGTTTTGGTTAATATGAAATTTTATATACCGTTTTGAAATTTTTGTTAATATTTTATACACTTTAGGCTCCGGACTCAGTTTTTGCATATCTTCATTGACCTTTCATCCTTGAAACGATTCTTTATTATTATTCTTAAGTAGTATTTTAGATGCTCATGATTAAGTTAAGTAAATAAAATAAAATAAAATAAATTACCCTTGTGAATTAATTAATCTCTACTTATGTAATTGGTGAAGGTTAATTATTGATGAGTAAATAATTGGTGTAAACAAGAGGGCGATTTTATAGGCTAAAAATACGGGTCAAACTAAACTTAGATCTATGCATTTTCCTTCCATTTAAAGCAAGCCATTCATTCACTCTCTTTTCCTAAAATAATTACTATATCTATTTTATCCTCCCAATGCTTTTCCATGTTCCCACATCTTAATTTGTATAAATATCATATCATATTTTATAACAATATTTCAATATATTCAACAACTTTTCTTTGAAATAGATTTTGTATGAGGAAAATTAAGCGACTATCATAAAAGTCTTTTAGAGTATATTATATAATATAGCTATAATATTGATTATTTTTAATATGTGATTATAATTTCGCGAATTTTTGCTATCTGATCCTGTTGTATAAATTCAGAATTCATATAATGATTTATAAATTCAGAATTTGTATAATTCGATTCCTGATTGTATAAAATCAGAATATGTATATATTTATCCTAGCTGCTTGTCTACTGTTTATAAAAAAATCATAGTAAATAATCGTGTTTGTATATTGGCTAGTGAGATATACAAACAGACAAGTGAAATATACAAACCACAGCCTCCATATATAGCTATGAAGCACAATTACTGAAACTATAGTATAAAACCTTAATATGTTTATTATATTTGCTACTCCGTCATATTATGTTAGATTATAAAATATATTTTTTTATAATTATATTTTGTTTTCGTAGCTGAACGATATCCGAAATGATGTATTTACAAGTTGAATCATATATTGGCAACCATTTACTAGTATTCTTTTCCAATTTTTTCACACAGATAATTAAGATGAAAATTTTAAAGTATAGAATTATTTCTAATTATGTAAATGTGATATTATATATATATATATATATATATATATATATATACTTTGCTATGATCATGTGTTATTGTCTTAGCTTTTAAGTGTTTGAAATAAGAATCCAAGACGACATGTAAATATTTTCAACGGGTAAACGAGTTTGGTTATTGACGGTGACACTAAATAGCAAGAAATTGGACTTTTCTTCGTTGCTTTCCCATTTATTTTTCGATTAATATTTATTTCGGAGGTGTGATCTTAAATTATTTCTTTCGTTCTTAAGAGCTCTATTTGATATATTAAATTAAAAGTAAAAATATTTCAATCACTTAATAAAATTTTTATACATTATAAAATATATATCATTTAATAATAACTGATCTTTTGATTGTGTAAATATTTTTTTATAGGGTACTATACAAAATTTTCACTTTTTTTTTTTTAGTAAACCTAAGTTTGGTAGTGATGAAAAGTCAATAGATGCAATTAGTCACACGTGAGCAAGCTTTGACTCAGCTGGCAATCAATAATATTTTTTTAGTTTCTTGTGAAAGTACATTAATTATTTCTTCTAATTAATTAACCTTTGTCTTGCCTTTTTAAGAATCCCTTTTCTCCCCTTTCTCATTTTCCCTCTCCCTTTGAAAACTCAATTATCTTCATCTTAATTTCAATTTATCTTCTATCAACCTCAAGTCATATCTAGAATGTCAAGAGAAAGGTACGTAACACTAATTAATTTACATCTTCAAATCAATTATAATTTATTTTTTGTTGTTAAATTCCTTTTAAGAACTATAGATTAATTAGGTCAAATGAACAAAGGCGCGGAGCTAGGGTCTCAAGGAGTTCATTCGCCAAAAAATAATTATATCGTATAATTTTCTATTGTGTTTAATTACTACTTTATAACTTGAATTTCCTTATTGAAAAATTCTTGTTCGATCGCATGGGAGTTAGTTCATTAGCTTAGGTCAAAACCCTACATATTTATTGAGAATTTCAACAAATACATAATAGAACCAACAAATGAAACTTCAAACTCTGAATCTGCTTCTGGTCGATTTTATATTTGACTTTTTGTTGTGATGAATAGGGAGAGATTAGATGAGATGGGAAAGAAGTTAAAGACAGAGATAGATATTTCACAGCTACAAATGCAACAACAAATGGGAAGAAGACACGTGTTGGGACCTGTTGGGGGAGGAACAACATTGAACAATGTTACACCTTGTGCTGCTTGTAAACTTTTAAGAAGAAGATGTGCTGAGGAATGCCCTTTTTCTCCATATTTTTCCCCACATGAACCTCACAAATTTGCTGCTGTTCATAAAGTCTTTGGGGCAAGCAATGTCTCCAAATTGCTCATGGTATATATCTACATCTTGTATTTGAGTTTAACTTCTATGCATCAATCGTACTATACTATCAGATCGCTTGAATGATACTAATGTAATGGGATAAACCGTGGCTAAAAGGGGTTGATCATATCCTTTTCGCAGGAAAATCACACTATATATATGTATACATGATCGATTTTTATTTTAATTCTTTTTGTGTGTATATATGATAGACGAAATCATCCCTCCATCATTGACTATGTTTCTATGATCAAAGACGGATCTAGGATTTGAAACTAATTAGCAATAAGTTATAACATCTTTTCTATTAAAAATATATAATTGTTGACATTATATGTTTAAAATTTTAATATTTGTTGAAATTTTAGTGATGTATATAAATGTGTTAGGTATTTTCCAACATCAAAATGTTAGGTTATTTTGAACCCCCTCCATTTTTTCCCATGAACTATAATAGGCTAAAGTATGTTACTACTTATATATTTTTTTCGTTTACACTGTCAGTATATATAAATTAGAACGTAACGTTTATCTTGTTATGACTTTCTTTTCTTTTTTTTTTTTTAATTAGGAGGTGCCTGTGGGACAAAGGGCAGATGCAGCAAATAGTTTGGTATATGAAGCAAATGTGAGGCTAAGAGATCCAGTGTATGGATGCATGGGTGCAATTTCAACTCTACAACAACAAATTCAAAATTTACAAGTTGAGCTTAATACAATTAGGGCTGAAATATTGAGATACAAATATAGAGAAGCTGCTAATAGTCTTATTGCTTCTATTTCCACCTCTGTGCCACCTGAGCTACCACAAGCTCCTCCTACTCCGCCACCACCACCACCACCACCCTCCGTGGTGGTGGTTTCATCATCATCTTCTTCTGCTTCATCAACTTCTTCTAATTTATACACACCGGCCTCGTCTAGTGTGGCAAACTTTAGTGCCATTACTAATAATAACATATCGTATTTTGATCAGCAATAGTCATGTCACATAAAATGAAACAGATCAGACTATTGAAGGAAAAATATTTGGAGGATTTTCAGTTCACTTTTTTTTTTTAATTTTCAAACTTGTCATTGCCAAGAGGAATTTATTATATATACATACTATATTGTATCTCCAATTATGATAATTACAGCTAGCTAGAGAGATATTTGATGATGATTAATTGTCTTTTTAATTTTCATTGATTTTGTGATGCTCAATTTGTGCTTTTCAATTGTATCTGGAAGAGATTTTTCTTTTATTTTTAGACATGCATGCATAGCCTTTTTTTTTATTAAAAAATAAAATAATTTGCGGTAAGTTATTAATTCTCATCTCGAATTCAAATTCTGATAGATGGCGTCAAAAAATTTCTTTTACTAGTTCATATATATTATATCGATACTTTATACCATATCGTGTAACATTGTGTATTCTATTTTTTTAAATTTTACTTATATGATTACACTTAATATTAAGTTGTTCTTATTGTTATTAATGTAATTGTAATCTTAAAAAAATAGATAATGTTCTACTATAACTAATAAAAATGCATTTTTTGAGTAAAAAATCTTTACCCTTAAAATATAATATAACTAATTAAAACCCCTAAAATTGTACCAGACTTAATTAGGTCTTCTCTATTCTTAGACTTAACAAATTAACTACTTTATTTGTTGTTGCTAATTTTAAAAATGATTTTTGCAAATATCGAGAGATTCCTTAAGCCAACTGAAAATCATTTTTGATGTCAAGACAAATTAGTGACCATTAATAAACTATATAGTCTGCTAAATTAATTAGACCCCTATTGCTATAGCTTATAACGTTAATAAGGTTTTTCATGTTTGAATTATTTTTAAATATTTTTTTCGAGTTTCATATCTAAATTATTAAAAGTATGAGTTTCATATCTGAACTATCACTTTTTAGTTTGAGAAACACACCTCAGTAATGTGTGTAGTGCACTCTTTCTTTTTTATTAAAAACTTTAACACACGACATTCAATATAGATAAAATATTAAATAAATAAAAATTAATATTAATTAAAGAAATAATTATCATTCGAGCAATTTTCTCTGTGAATAGTTGAGTTTTAATTTGACGTAAACGATGAAAAGAATCTCATTTTTCCTAAGCTTGGAAATTTACAAGTGTGTTAGTTATATATATATATATGGTGTCAATTAATTAATTAAAATTTCAGCAAGGAATGTATCTTTTATATAATATTACGTATGTGGTTTGAGTTTTCTTGGCGTGTGGAGTTCATCAAAAGAGTAGGATTAGTTATACCATAGCCTAGCTAGCCACTCTATTCTAAATTATAATTTCTAAATTGGCAAGTAATAATATAAAAGAAATAAATTATACTAACAAAGAAAAAAAAGTACAATGGGTATATTTTTTTTTCTTGGTACTGACATACGTGTTGATAGAGGCAGATCTAAAATATAATACAAGGTTCATAGATAGAAACAAGTTGACAGAGACAGATCTAAAATATAATATAAGGTTTATATATAAAAATAACCGCCAAAAACTATATATGTATATTAAGATATCCTCTAAATACTTATAAGTATTTTACGGTAACTTGATGAATTATACTTAATATATTATCGCTATTGTTTTTAAATTTTATCTAAGTTGAGAGGGTTTGGATCAGTCAAAGAATGCTATGCCTATATTTTCTAAAAATGATTTTAGTATATACATGTTTACATCAAAATAATATTGGAATATTATAAAATTAGGCAGACACTGTTCATATTACTAAGTCATGATCACATGGGTTATTAATTAGTTTCAATGCAATTGCAGCCATTAATTCGTATATGGTTCCCATTTTGTCTTGAAAAATATGTAGATTTTATAAAGTATACAATGTCCATTTAATTAAAATATTTTCAATTCATGTAAGTCAACTTAGATGAATAATAATAACATAATTAGACGTAGATATTATATATGTGTTAAATTATTCAGGCGGCAGAGTCATCTTTATTTTATTTTTTCTTTCTTTCTCAAGATTATTCTTATATAAAAAAAAAATAGTTCTTCGATCTCAAGATGTTGGTGGTTTAACTAAAAAATAATTTGAATTTTTTATATAGGTTATGAAATATGAAACTCAATAATATGTCATTTAATTAATCTGTTGAACCAGTGTAGATTATATTTCAGTAGACTCGCCTCAACCTGAATGATTATTTATTCATTTTTTGACATTTTATTTTCAACGATAATTTATTTTATTTGTAATATATGCTATACCAACAATATGTATTTAAGGTCATTTCATGTAAAAAAAAACGTATTCTATTTTTCTATTAATCAGTCAATATTAGTGTCAAATATGGTGTAACAACACAAACTCAACATAACATTTAAGTAATTAAAAAGTGGAATAATTAATAATTATGATGAATTTGTTAATATTCACAAGCTAATATATTAAAATTACACAATTCAATTAATTGAAACTTTAACTCCCTTCTTGGACATTCGATAAATTTGGAAAATTAAAGTCTTTATTCATGCAAACATTTGTTTCTTCTTAAAACAAAAAATACAAACACATTATAAATTAAAAGTTTGAGTTTTTTTTTCGCAACACAAACTTAAAATTAACTCACACATAATCAAACATAGTATAAAAATTTATAAATTCAAGCTAAATTACTTGATTAATTGATTTTCCTGCAATCAGTACGAATCTGGCCATTAGTTCCAGTAAGTGGGCTTAAATTCCCCAATTTAACCATAGCTTTTGCAAAATCCGCATCGAACGCTATAGGATTAGTACTATAACTTTTCACTTGAGAGTCTGTAGAACCGCCACTATATAATTGTTGATCAGAATGAAGTATTCCTTTATTGTTAACCAAGTTCTTGTAGAAATGGTTATCGAATAATACAGGGGTCGTTGCATCAAGTGATGAAAGGGTATCATCTCCACCAGTACTAGGACAGTTGGATTTCAACGATGTAGCTAAAGATGAATCGATGTTTGTTTCGTTGTATACACGTGCTCGGAATGTTGTACATTGTGCTTTGCCTATTGTGTGACCACCTATATACATGAAAATATACATATCAATTAGGGATAATGTATACGTATATATTTTATCCTCTCTAGACCTCACTTTGTGGGACTAAGCTGGATATGTTATCGTTATAAATTTAATTTAATTTTACATAAAATCATCTTAATAAGAAAAAGTTTGTTACCTGAAAGAGCAACCATTTCTTTAGTAGTGAAGCCTTTATTGGCAAAATTAGTAATAAGGTCATTAAGATCCATTGAAGGGGAAGGTATATCACTATTTGCTGTATCCAAACTTGCTGTGGTTGAATCTCTTCTTCCTAATTCCACTGTCCATGAAGGCCCACCTAACTGAGTCCAACAAATTTAATGAGTTGTAATCATAATTATGGCCCAAATTATTATGGAACATGAAATTGTAAAAGTTGTATGAAATAGCCATTATTAGAACTGATTTTTGAAAGATAGCCAGTGTTTGGATCTTTGTGTAAGATATAGCCACTTTTGGTGTAGAAATACCACAAGTCACAACAATATCTTGATTTTGAACTTTCATAACAAGGGACAAATTGATAATATAAATGTCATGATTTCTGAAATGTATGATAATATCGTGAATTTCAAACTTAAAGAAGAGTGAAATTCCATAACATTTTCGGGTATTCGTCCATAATATTATTAAATTTTACTTTTATAAGTTCGAGCTTATTACTTAAATTGAATATTTTGGGTTAAGAAAATGGCTATTTTTTAAAATTTGTTGATGGATAGGGAGTCTATTTGGATTGGCTGAAATTGTTTTGACTTAAAACACTTAAAATAAGACAATTATACGAGTTCTAGTTAAAATACTTACGAGTACAACAGAATCTCGTGCAGCAACAGCTACAATATCAGCACAAGAAACAATTCCAGGACATAATTTTTCTATTTGAGATTTGATTTTATCAATCACATCAAAACCTCTTATTGAATTTGAATTTGGTTTTGCTGATTTCTCTCCAGTAAAATCAGACGTATCATCCAATAATACAGATGCATCACATCCCTGTCAAAAAAAAAATATAAATATTTCGAAATAAATAAATAAACTAAATTTTTTAACATTATTAGTCCACAACTTAATATGTTGTCGCTCTTTTATCTTGGAAAGAATCTAAAAATAAAAACGTGACGTGTCACTGTAAACGTCAGTTGTGTGAGATACAAAAATAAATGTTAAAATTAAGGAGTTAATGCAATTTATGTCAGTTGCGTGAGACACAAAAATAAAAGCGTTAAGGGGTGAACGTGCATTAACGAAGCAATCATGAAAATGAAGACGAAGCAACGAGGCCCCCATGCGTCGCTCGTTCGTAACAGCATTTGCCACAGCGTTTTTAATTGTATACATAGCTTTTGGACATGATTTTTCATAGTAGTCCGAAGATAAATCGGATGAACAAATTCCAATTAATGAAAACATAATTATAAACATAGACAAGTAAAATGCCATCTTAACTAAGAAGATTATTGAAATGAAAAATGTATGAGATAAACAGCAAGTTAATTATTTTCTGCTGGTAATGATGAAGGAGATTAACATTTTTGTTGCCTTTTATAGATGATAATTATAGTTGAATCTTTGACTTTCATTTCCATTTATGTATAAATTAGGTCAAAGTTCACTCTAGTAGCTTGTTGATAATCTACCTGTTTTAAATATATATATATAATCCGTCCCGTTTTATATAAGTTAGTTTGACTTGACATGAAGTTTAAGAAAAATAGGCTTTTAAAAATTTGTGGTCTAAAATAAGTGAAAGATATTTGTATAGCTATAAATCATTTAATCAAGGGGTAGAATAGATATTTAAAAATTAAACTGTTACTTAATAGAGAAATATATTATTTTTTTGAACTGATTAAAAAAAAAGTGAATCATATAAACTCGGACAGTGAAAGTAGTAAAATATTGTGATGGGGTCAAATAGTAAAGAATCCCTAGAAGGACAAGATAGCATATTCTTGCTTAATTTGTTAACTTAACCATGGTAAATTGAATTGAGTTGGTGTAACATCGATATGATTTGAATAAATATTTATTATTGACTTACGAGTTACATTACATGTACATATTTCAAATTTTCAGCTATTGATATGAGAGATATCAACTTTAGGTCTTGTTTAATTAAAAAAATTTCAAAACAACCCTCCTTAAACGGGACAAGCCATACTAGAACGTATAAATTTAAATTAATCAGATAAATGAATTTCGATATTATCGTATTATATTCCATCCTGCACCATAATGGTGTGATATGTTGCTTCAATCAATTTAATTCCTGTTTTACTTAGCCACTATCACTACGTATTCACAAAAAGTAGCTTTTAAAAGATAATAATTATAAACAAATAATAAAAAGTCTAAAGCTATATGATAATGGGGTGTTCGTATTTCACATTTGATATACATAATTATAAAATTAATTGGTTGGGTTTGTTCAATTTCCATATAAATAAAGGACTATTGGATTAATAATTTGGTGATTAGTGTGAACAGGCTAATTTTTTAAGAATCTGATAATTAAGTCCAATGTTTTTTCTCTATGCAGGCATATAAGTCAAAAGATCCATAATATAAAAATAAAAAATACATCTAGATATAATCGAGTGAGTAAAACTTCCACTAAAAAAAAGAGCAAAACTGAAATTTTCCATTTATTTTCAACGTCCTATCTTCATCTTAGTGGTTACTTTAGAAGATTAAAAATATTTATATTTTATGACCTACGATGTTATACTATAACAAGCCATTTATTTTCTTTATAACATGTTAGGGATATTAAATAAGCGAGTGAATTTAAGATAAGTTGCGTAATGATGAGTTTTCATTTCCAAATTTAAGATAATTTGAACAATATATAGGTGATAGCTGAACTTTCCCAAATACTCTAACCAAGCTTTATTTTCATAATTCTTTTTCCAATTTTTCTTATAATAATATGTCTAATTATCAAACAAAACTATAAACATATTTAATAAATAGAGTTTCTTATTATTGTTAAACGTTTTCTTATGGACCTATATACATTATATATAGTTAAAACTTTCTGCAGTAACATCGTTTGTCTGAATATTTTCTTCACTCATAAACTATTTAGAAAACAAATAATATAAAAATACTATGTGGACGAGATGGGATATACTACAATAAAACTGTGAATTACATAAGAATTTTTCTACGTATTAGTATCAAAATTTGAAGGAAAATAAGTTTGCAACAAATTTTCATGTTAATCCCCCAAGAAAATCGAGAGTGGGGTTTTTAGGGTGGGATGGTCAAGGGGTATTGATTAGGATGTCGTGTGGGTCTGGAAATGAGACAATAAACTTGAAATGTTATTTTCCCTATTTTTATTAGAGAAATCATTTTTTTTTCATTTTTAAAGTATTTGTTTTTCCAAAAATAATATTTTTCGAAATATTTTAACCAATCAAATATGAGTAATATTTTCCTCCGTACCAAAAAAACTTTCATCTGTCAACCTTTTCTTTAAATGGTCCTCCATCAAGAATTTCTCCCAAAATTTATTATTTGTAGGACTGGTATAGACTATCAGATGAGAACAAATAACTGTTTTTGTTGTTGTACCAATTAATAGTGGTTGAAATTTCATTAGTACTCTCTCCGTCCCAATTATGATAGTATTCGAATTTTGAGATTCAAATAAATTATTTTTAAAAAATGGAAGATTATATTCTATGTGTAAATTTCTGATTAAATTTAAATTGTTTGACTCTCGAAAATAAAAAATATCACTTAAATTGAGATAAAAAAAAATACGATACATGGCTTGACGATTATTCTAATCGTCAAATTCAATACATGTATTGGAGTTCAATTAATTCGAAGTTGGGAAGTCTTTTAGGGTAAAACATGTCCTACCTAAGACAAATGCATTGTGGTTGAGAACTTTTAGGTTCATTATTATATAATCCAATTGTTGTTTGGTCTCGAATACTAATTATTTGACATTGGATTTGTTTTAAATAAAATAAATCCATAATTTTGATGTCCAATCATGTAGGAATATGATGCATTTGTTCGAGTAATTAGATTTTTAAGATCATATATTAAATGTAATAGAGTCCTCAGTGGGTGAATGCATGATCTAATAAGTAAATAGCAATCACATCAAAATAATAACATAATCAATGGCGTATCAACATGTAGCTTATATTATTGAATATTTTTTGTTAAAAAAAATATATGATGTATATTGAAAAGGACAATTTTCACATATAGCAAATAAAAAATTTATATTTGTATGCTATAACAAAATTTGTATAATTGCACTCCATAGCAAACATAGAAACTGTATAATTCACTATATATATATATATATATATATATATATATATATATATATATATATATATATATATATATATATAATATATATATATATATTATATATATATATATATATATATATATATAGTTGAAGCAAATTGTATAAAATAAAGTGTATAAAACAAGAAAGAGAAATACAATTGGGCAGAGAACTGTATAAAAACGAAGTGTATAAAACGAATTGTATTATAATAAGTGTATAGAACGATTATATACAATTTGAATTTGTATAAAATGAGAAAAAGAGAAAGACGAAAAGAGACTTGAAAAGAAATATACAATTGAATCGAATTGTATAAAATGAGAAAGAGAGAAATTAGATACAATATGAAAATTGTATAAAACGAGAAAGAGAGAAAGGCAAAAGAAACTGGGCAGGGGAGTATTTTTATTATATAATTATAAGTGTATTGGACGAAAATATATGTACTTGCATGTATATATACAATTTTCTCACGCTTTATACAAACAGAAACGTAATTTATACATTTCTCTTCTGTTTGTATAAGTGAGAAAGGCGAGGATGGAGAGCGAGATTTGAAAGAGGAGAGAGAGGGGAACAAAAATATATGTATTTATACAATTTTTTCTGCTTTATACAATTAGAAACAATTTTTATACACTTGTGTTTATGTAAAAAGTGAGGAAGCGAGCGAGAGATTGGAGAAGAGTGACGAGCGAGATATTTGGGAGAGAGGCGCCTGACAATTTTTTGCAAAGGTTTGCTATGGAGCTTAATTAAATCAAACCCTAGTTACTCCATTTATTTTAGATTATCAGTTTGTTATTATATACAATTTTCCCTATTGAAAATTGTATAAAATATATAAATCAATTTTTTTCCCATATATATTAAATCTTGAATATTCTCAATGAAATTTTTAATTTTCACACTGAATATAATATGAATAGTATGTTTATTTTTTATTTTTGAGTTATATATTTCTGCTTTATATTATACTTATAAACATAGGAATTACTACTATATAAGAAAGAAAAAAAAAAGGTCACATAATTACTTTGCTTTTGAAAGATGATACATGGCCATGATCTACGAAGTTATTATTTACATATGTGAACACAAAATGCGCTGCTCATGAATAACTCTCATATCTGAATTATAAATATTAGCACGAGGATTTAGTTCAGTTTCGAGCTTCAAAAGATCTTAGGTCAAATTCTATTTAATTAATCGAAACTTTAGTATTAAATTCGAACTGTCCAAACACGCACTACTAAATGTAATGGCCAAATGGACAACGATTTTCTTATCTATAGTGACCATATATAAAGGTGTGATACTGTGATACGCCTCCCACGTACCCTCTATTTTTGAAAACCATGGACAATAAACTTCAATATGGTCATATTATTGGGGTCCCAAAAATTGTTTTCATTAAAATTGTAGTTGGCATTGATAAAATTGGTACATTTTTATTTAAGGATCACACCTACCTCATATATTCTAATACATCAAAAATTTAATTCTCTAATTAATTATTTTGCATCAATATCATGACTTCGTGTCTTTGAGTTCAACAGGAGAAAATTGACATATTCTTGGATTTTCCCAACAATATTTTATACATCCTTCGGTAGATATTTTATTCTCGATTTCACATATAGCCAAAAAAGAATCAGTTTGCCCATGGCAGCGGAAAGACAGTCAGTTAAATATCCTTCATTGCGCTAAATTATATCGTGTATATAAAATAATACTGCATATATAAGTTAAATAAAAGAGAATAGACTAACGAATGATCAGTTTAACAATTTTTGTCAAAAAAATTATATGTATATATAATAAATAATATTACATATTATATTAAAATAATTCGTAGTAAAGTCCTGATTTCGCCGTTAAAATGAACACAATGAGAATCAACAACTATAATTCATTCGGCTAAAAATGCCATTTATATATAACACAGTACATAATCGTTTACCAAAATCTTTTATTTACATTATATAATATAATAATATATACTATACATTAACGTTACGTCTTACCACTAAACAATACTATTACATAAATATAGCTATTAATATCCTCCACGTAAATGTGTATAAAATTTTTGTGTTCTTCTATGAAGAATAAAAGCAAGACATGTTCCTAGTGAACAAAGACAACCCCATATAATAAAAGTTTCTTGAAAACATTTATTTCCCAAACAACTACCTAGTGAATTTTCTTTTTTTCTATAAAGCATAGCTGCCAAATCACCAAATATAAATGAACCAATTGGTATATTTGCTACCACAATATTGTGATTAACACCAAAATTTTTGGTCCCAAATAGTTCAGTGGTTTGTGAAACTGAAATTGAAGTAATTGCTCCAGTGCAAATTCCAATGATAGCTGTGCTAATATAAAGTGAAATGTGACTATTGTTGAGTAGTAAAAAGAAAGCTCCTGTCATCGGTGCTAGTGTTAAACCTATCGTAGCTGGTCTTGATATTGCATATTTACTCCTGAAATAAATAATAAATCGACGAGTTTTAGTTCTGAGCACTGATAGTATATAAATTTTCTGAATCATCTGACTAAAATTGACGTATAATAACATGTAACTATTCATAGTGGGCCTACATCTCAGGCGGAACCAAGATTAGGAGTTTAGGGATTCTAAATTAATTTGTTTGGGGGTTGACAACTTAATAATATATACAATTTTTTTAAAAAAAAATTCTAACAAATATAGGGTCTATGAAAAAGCTAGTGAATTCGTCTGAATCCATAAACCTTCACCTAACTCCACCACTGACCTATATTGTCCACGATGATCACTCATCGTCATCAATTATTTTTAGCATATAACCTAATGGAGTGACCATGTAAAAAGAATATTTACACTATCAAGTGAAGTAAAGGACAATAACCGGTAACTATATACATCAAGATTATTTTTGGGCTAAGACATGCTTTGAGTATATATATATATATATATATATATATATATATATATATATATATATATATATATATATATATATATATATATTTAGACTAACTAAATAGAAAAATGTGTCAGTAAATTAAAACATAGAAAATAGATAAAAATAGACCGAGGTCATGTACAGCTCCTTAAAGTTGTCTGCATATTTCACATAGACATTTCAACTATGACTATTACAAATTGAGCACTTTTATTTGTTCATATTAGTTCTTGTTATATATTTTTCGATAATAAGTAAGAAAAAATAAAATGTGTGTAATGCACTTGCTGTAATGTGGCAAAATGAGGTATCTAATCTACGAATTCTGAGACCTAAAAAAATAGTCAGCAAATATATGTATAATATCGTATAACTTGCGCTGTCATTTGTGTGTCCTAATAAACTAAATTAAAAATCTGTTTGGGTTGACTTAAAATAGTAGTTTTTAAGTCAAAAATAAAAAATCAAACTGAAATGACTTTCAAGTCAAAAAAATAAAAAGTAGGGGGAGACCTACTTTTGAATTCTGATTTATTTTAAGTCATTTTTTACCTTATCAAACACTTCGTAACTTATTTTAACTCATCTTTAACTTATTTTTAGTTATTTTTATATTATCCAAACATTTTCAAAAATAAAAAATTTGATTTAAAAGTAAATTTGATCGACTTTTAAACCAATCTAAGCGGGCTCTAAATCTCATGTCTAAGTATAATTTGATTTGACATTTGTGTTGCTTAAAGCCAGGCAATTTCAAATTAATATTTGTGTTTAATATATAATTTGATTTGACATTTGTGTTGCTTAAAGCCAGGCAATTTCAAATTAATATTTGTGTTTAATATAAGAACACGAAGTATATGTACCATATAAGACTAGCTAATATATACTTAAGCTGATTTTTATAAAGTGAATTAAATGCATGAAAATACTTGGTCTAAAATATTAAGAAGAAAAAATAAAATGAATGGTGATGATTATATTTGAGTTTTTTGATATTAATTATCACACACAAATTAATGTCACCATAACAAGCGGCTCCATAAATTTTACTACAACCAACTACTAACATTCTTTCAAGAATTGCTTTTGCATTAAAAGCATTAAAACAACTGACAACAAGTATGGTGTAATAGTGCCCATCATTTTTCTATTCTTGATAAAATGTTTTCAGATTTTATCTTCCAAAATTAATGGAACTTTGGGTATCGAACGTTTATGTTTTAATGGATCATACCATGACTTCATGACGTAAATCAATATTAATCGGTTAAAAGAGAAAACACAAAAAGTATGGTGTGTATTGGGCTAAAAAAATCTAAGGATACTCTTAGTATAGTACGTACTATGTTATTGTTTGCTATGGATCAATCTCGTATTATTTTCTCCTAAAAACATCATACCATTAAGAGTGTTTAACAACTTATAAGGAGATCGTTTTTCTTTTTAACTATCAATGACTTGTTCACATACACGCAGACGTATATATTTTTTCAGCTATGACTAAAGATAAAATAACTCGTAGATAGACCAAAGGCACTAAGTCGGCCTCTATACTTATCTTATCAAATCATTGATTCATATACCCTTTGTTGGGTTAAAATAACTCAAGAATACTCTAAACCTAATGTGATATTATTCATTTTAACCCAAAAACACATAATTTTCCTCATTAGACCTCACACCATTTATAATATCCAACACTTTTTAAATAGCATACTTTTTTTTCTCATCTATTAATATGAGACTTTATTTACACATTTATATTAAACTTTTAATATTCTTAGCTAAATTTTTTTTTAGTTTATTACCTAAGTCCCAAAAATATAAAATTAATTGAATCAGTAAATTTCGAATAAATATATAAAGAGAAATTTGCACCTGGAGAAAAGGTAGTCGAAGAGTGAAGGAAGAAGACGACCAAAGAAGCCAAATGAAGATGATAACGAAACCAATGAAGAAGTTTCAGTAAATCCACGAGTATCAGCAATTTGCCCCAAATTATTCAAGTAAACCAAACCCAATGTTCCACCAAACAAATAAGCAAAAAAATATAACCAAAAATCCAATTTCATCAACATTCTCTTAGCTCCAATTTCCTCCATTACTTCAAATCCAACATCACTATCCTCTTTAATCACCTCTTCTGGTGTTTTAACATCTTCCTCCAATTTACTCAAATCACAAATCCTTGGATCTCTTCTTATCCAACATTTTCCATGCCAATGTTCTTTCATATTCTCAACCAACGGGACGACGATTGGTAACAACAAAAAAATCACCATTCCAATTAAACTCAATAAACTTGGCAATAGCTTCGAAATTGCAGGTTTTACGCTGGTGAACACAGCATATATACCCGTTGCGATAGTAATAACAAACATAACTCGGAATCCATTTGATAACTTTCTCGATTTATCAATTTTCATCTCCCGAATTACTGGAGCAACAACAATGGCGAAAAACAGGGGTAAAACAGAGTTCATCAATAGATAAGTTTCGGCCCTTTTACTCGGGGCGTAAACGTTAACAACATCAACTATATCAGTAACAATCTTAGCGCTTAAACTTATATAACTAGTTGATATTCCAACTGCAATTTGTCTATCTAAAGGGAAATTCTGAATCGATACGATGTACGATACAGTATTGATCCAACAAATACTGTTTCCAGCTAAAAAAGTGAGTGAAAATACATGCCAATACGATAATGAATTTATATGATTTGTGAGGAAAAGATATTGTACTCCATAACCAATCAATCCAAGTATTGAACCAATTAACAGAACTAACCAAAGAGGTAAATAATTAGCTGCAATTCCAGCAAACCAACCAAGTAATTTTCCAGCATCCGAAGCGAATGCTAAGTTGTTGAGTTGAATTTGAGAAATTGATAATAGTTTTTTAATTTGCGAAGAATATGCTGGAAAATTTGTGTTTGTTCCAGCCATTGATTGTAACCATAATGCTCCAACTAAGCTCATCCATTGTTTAGACATTTCAGTTCTTTTTTTAATTGAAAAAAAAAAACTAGAGATGTTTAAAGTTTGATGAGTAATAATAAATAATAAAAGAAGAAGAATATGTGTAGTTTTATAGATGGGAAATATCTTAAATAGGAGATGTTTACGTGAAAATGTGTTTGGCAGGAGGCAGGGCCTGAGTTACATGTACAGGTGTGTTTAGCGTGACTCAAAAATCATTTTCCGAAAAATATTTTCTTGAAATATAAGTAAGTGTGAAAGTGGTAGTTTTAGTGGCGGTGAGGGGGTGAGATGGTTAAAAGTAATGGCGAATTCAGAATTTTCACTACGAAAATTCAAGAAAAAAAAAGTGTAGTAAAAAAGAAAAAAAATACAACTAGAATATTTGAGACTAAAAATGAGAAAGTGAAAATATTCTATAACTAAAATAAATTATAGACCGGAAGGAATAGTAAATACTACTCCATTAGAATATTTTCAGACTAAAAAAAGAGAAAAAGGGAAATATTCTATTTTAATAATAGATTATAAAGTAGAAGAAAAGTAAATTTCGACACAAACATGAAAAAGTTACAAATATATTTTTTGGTTCGTAGTATTAAGGTCTTTTCAATTGAATTCCCTTTATCCGGGGGTAAGACATTTTTATTTATTTTACATATATTGTATATACGACAAATTGAAAGGAGCAATATTTATATAATTAGGAGGTTATAAATTTAAGCGATTAAAATAATTTTTCAAAAACTAAAAATAAAATTACATACACTAGATTATTATGATTCGATCTTTTCCTAAACTGCACACATAACTGTGAGAATTAGTGTGTGTCAAATAAATTGTTGAGTTCTTTTATATCAAGAAATTTTCTTTTATAGTGGGAAAAAATGACTCATAATTGCTTTCGACTCTACATTTGTTTCACAACGGTCGGATTTTCACTTATTTATAATCCAGTTATCGTCAATATAGGTCGTGATGCACTGGTGAGAGTGTTTCACTACTAATCAAAAAAGATATACAATTACTTTCATTTATCTAAGCATTTTGATGGTCAGAATTAAAATATATGTGTCTTATATGTCTTTAGGGTCGGAGCTAAAGCTTTAATTAGGTGCTGAATCAAATTCAATAATTTTGATGCGTTTTTTTCGATCTCAAAAATTCATCAAATATGTACATGTTAACTTAAAATAACTTTGACTTCACGTATCTTAATAAAAAAATAATAAATACCTGATAAAACAATCAATTTGTATTATATACCTAAGTTAATACGAACAAACCTATTATATAGGAAACAAAATTGTGGTAAAATGAAAAATCGAAGATGTGTATAGTTAGGAACCACCACTTAAGGTCTAGAAGGCATTAAAAGCTCATTATAATTATAATTGCGTGTATTTCACAAGTAAGAAAATTTAAAAAATTCAAATAATATTTGCGGCTGTAAAATATGCTAAAACAGAACATTATGAGTATGAAATTTGTTGTAAACGTAACATCAAATAGGGCAAAATCTGGTTTGCAGTTTGGTTAAGTAACTAAGTGAATTAAGAGTGTTGGACTCTTTAACTTCATTATTAGGCTCATATAATTATATTTTTTATTTCTAGTACTAATAAAAATAATTGTGTTTATATCTATATATGGCACTTTGGCATGTTATTTGTTTCGTATTTAATATAGTTTTTGTAGTTTTCAATACTTATAGATATATTCCAATACCCCTTTTTCTATTTCATGTTTGTTTGACATAATCTTTCTTGTTTAGAAATTTACAAGGATGTTTACAACAACATGGCAAGTTGTATTTGTTGCTTGTGTAAAAAAGGTGGCACCAACATAAATAGTAACTGATCTCATCGTAACATGTACGTTCAATAATAATATATTCAATCGTAATTCTTTAAGCTAAGTAAAACCTAAAGAAGTAAGGATGTACATAATTTTATCGAAGAAACAATAGAAATTACTGGAGAGAAAAATGATAAATACTTTTTCTGTTTCAATTTATATGAGTTATAACACCTATTATGTGTTGAGAGTCGAATAATTTAAGTTTGATCGAAATTTTTTGTATAAAATCTTTAATTTTTTTAAAATATATTTATATATTTGTAAACTACTTAAAAAGTAATATGAGTCACAAATAATTCAAAATATTTAAAGATCTATGAAAAATTTATAGTTAAAGATAGACTCGTTTGACTCTTAAAATTCAAAAATATGGCATATCCAATATCTATCTTTAACTCAATCAATTTGTCTCTTCTGTCAGGCTGACCTAATTATTTCATAATGTTTTTGTACCTTTTCTTTTTTTCTCCCTCGTTGTTATCATGTAATTATGTTTATCAAGATTGAAACGAGAAATCTGTATTTTTTTTGTTTCAGCTGAGATATAAATCGAAAACATCTCATGAATTTTCTAACTTATTTTATTGTCCACTATATCATAACCTTGGTTGCATATCCTTTTTCTTGTAGTAGTACAAATTTACTACACATTATATATTTTTAACGAGGTTATTCTATCACACATAAACGTTTTAAATTAAACTTTAGTCTTAGCTGGTTATGACTCATGAGTGTGACCAAGCGAAATCAATTAAGTAGAGCTGTCAATATGGGCTAGGTTACCTCTTTGAGCTAATTTATACAGACTTCGATATTTTATAGGTCAGACCGGGCTTGTCCATTTTTTATGTGGGCCATAAAACGGTCGGCCCAACCCATAAGTACATGGGCTACAGGCTTGCCGGGCCAGCCAATTTTTAAAAAAATTATATATATTTTTTAATTTTTAAATTAAATTATAAAATATAATTTAAAAATATTATCATAAACATCGACAAAACAATGTTACATGATGTTAATGTTACTACTTTTTAATCATCCACAAATAAAATTATCTTTATAATGTTTATTAAGTTTTTTTTCAAGTAAAAGTATAAATATTTAAATAGAAATATTAACCTAATTGTTTTGAGTTTGGACTCTTTTTAATTTAAATTTTATAATATATTATATTTTTTTAATTAATTTTTTATTGGCTACAGGCTAACCCTATCGATATTTCTCAAGCCACACAAATCAACAGTCTTATTCAGATCGGATTAAAAAATCATTTTTTTAAATAAACTCCAAAAATCAACCCTATTAAATTTCGAATCAGGCCAGATCAACCTAATAGACCAAGCCCTTATTAAAGACTCTACAACTAAGGACTTATCTTGTTAAATAGTTTATCTGTGAACCTAAGTTAGCTTTGTCAGTATTGATTTTATTGGTTATATATGGTGGAGTCATCAAATTATAATTACTCCCAAATTAAATGGTCCTTCAATTGTTAAACCTAATGTATAGTATATGTGAATAAATATTTCTAGATTTGTCCAGCACTTAATCAAACCTAATTTCCTCCAAGTTCAAAGTTACTGCAAAGTGTAATCTCATCCTAGACTTTTTGGGACTCCTAATTTATTAATTTTTTGAATTACCTTTAACTTTAATTTAACGGTAAGATAACGAATTTATCAGTACATATAACAAATTTTAAAGTGATAGAAAATAAATTATAATCATAATAAAATAAAAAGAAACATAACTTTATTCATTAAAATTGTGGTACAATTGTGTTGATCCTTGATTCTACTCTCCTAAAATTCATTCATGATTTAAGGGCCGTTAGTGGCATATTTCTCGAACTAGAATGAATGATTTAATTTAACCTCTATATTAATATTCTATCAATTTGTAGAATATTCGTGATTTTGATCTTTAAAAACACCTAATAGTTTATGGAATATTTTGAGATGCCTTTTAAGAAAATTTTGTACTCTATATATAGTCGTGAACTAGGATTTATGATTGAGTAGCCTCCAAAAATCCTAAGTTAAATTGAACACAATTTATAGAGTTTCAACTCAAATTAAACAAATTTTGAAAAATCCCATAAAATTTCAATACGTACACATGTGTTTACATCAAATAAACAGATTAAGAGCCTGTTTGGCTCAGCTTAAAAGCTGGTCAAACTGACTTAAAAGCTGGTTTTTGACTTATTTGACTGTTTGGCAATACTCAAAACAGCTTATTTTAAGTTAAAAAAAAACTTATTTTAAGCCAAAAGTTAAAAGCTGGGGTAGGGGTGCTTTTTTTTTTTTTTAGCTTATAAGCTGTTTTAAGTTGACCACATTTTTATGTTTTTTCCCTTAATATTTTTATACAATCTCCAAATTATCCATATAAACCTAACATCTCTTTCTTCTATTTTTCCCTTTTCACGTTTGGCATCACAACTTAAGCACTTTTATCCAAACGCATAACTGCTTATTTTAAAAATAAGTTTCAGCACTTCCAAAAGTACTTTTTTAAAGCTGCTTTTATTAAGCCCATCCAAACGGGCCCTAAGATCCCTTACTTGTGGCCATAGTCTATATTTCTTTATCACTAAGTGTCTACTAAATACTAACTCCCTCCGTCCATCATTATTTGTTATACTTTATATTTTTAAAGTTAAATTATAAGAATTTTGATTAACATTTTAAGATGTACCGTTTCATCATATTGATATGTAAAAGATAGCAATTTATATTACTTTTTATATAGTTTTTGAATATCTAAATTTTTTGTTTAAAATATCGAATTAATGTAATTAAATTTACCTTTGAAAATTAGTCAAATTGACTTTTAAAAAGCGCAACATGACAAATAAAAGTAGACGGAGAAAATATTAGTAATTACATGTATCACCCTCTGCATTAATTGAACTTTAACTTAACGGTAAGATAAAAACTTATCAGTATCAAATATTTACGTTAAATAAATCGAGATAGATCCCTCACCTGTGGCCATAGTTTTGATTTTTATTATTAGCTAGTAGCCATAGTTTATAATTTTCATTGAATATGTACATATTATAAACTTAAAAAGACTTAACTTCACATATCCTAGTAAAAAATAACAAATACTCGATGAAACAATCAATATATGTACTATATACCTAAGTTAATACCAACACAACTACTATATAGAAAAGAAAATTGTGGTGAAATGAAAAATCGAAGAGGTGTACAGTTAGGAACCACCACTTAAGGTCTAGAAGACATTAAAAGCTCATTATAATTGTCTTTTAAGGAAATTTTGTACTCTGTATATAAGCGTGAACTAGGGTTTAGGATTGAGTACTCTTTAAAAACCTAATTTGAATTGAACACATTTTATAGAATCTCAATTTAAATTAAACGCGTTTTTATAGAGTCTCATAAAATTTGAATGTTTATCCACGTGTTTACATCAAATAAACAAATTAAGATCCCTCACTTGTGGCCATAAAATTTCGATGTATACCCATGTGTTTACTACTTAATACTTATTCCCTCCGTCCACTATAGTTGTCATGATTTTTATTTTTAGAGTTAAACTATAAGAACTTTGATTAATTTTTTAAGATGTATTTTTTCATCATATTGATATGCAAAAAATTACAATTTATAATACTTTTCATATAGTTATTTTTTTTTTGTTTAAAATATTGAATTAATATAATCTGGTTTAATTTTAAAAATTAATCAAATTGACACTTTAACTTAATGATAAGATAAAAACCAAATATTTACGTCAAATAAATCGATATAGATCCCTCACTTGTGGCCATAGTTTTAATTTCCATTATTAGCTAGTACCTGCTACTTATTAACTATATAATGTATAGGTATCGATTGCATGGTTAGATAATTTCCAGCACTAACTAATTAATCTTTTCTATAGAGGACAAATCTGTGGCTCCCAGTAGTTATTGATGTAATGTTTGCAAATTACAATTATATTTTTTGATATATAATTTAATTTTGCTTTTTATTGTCATTTATATAAGGTTGAAGGTTAATCAATCGTTTGGTTAAGAGAAATAATTCATATATTATGTGTAATATTGTTTAATTAATATTATATTTGATAGAAATTTTGAGTCTATTAATTATATACTTTATGTGGTATTATGAAATGTATAACTAATACTTTTGATTTGGTGATATTAATAATCATAAAATTTGATGTCATGGTATTGATCTTAGTAAACACAACATACCCCTCAAATCTTGTTATCATTTTATTTATTTTCTTGATTTTATATTTTATGTTTACACTTAGGGGTGTCAAATAGGCAGGTTGTGTAGAGCAGTTTTCGCCTCAATAATTACCTAACAAGAAAAAACCAATGCAAAAGTAGTCCTTTACGCAATACTTATGCAAAGATTCGTTCGCTCAATTCTGTTCAGTTCCATCCAAGCTCGGTTTGGTTTCAATAACACTTCTTTCATATTTCTTTCTCTATGATATCCGACGATCAAGCGACACCAGCAATGCTCGATAGAGTGCACAAACGATACAAAGAGGTTATTTGGTACATGAGATATAATCACAAGATAAAACTTTGTATAAATTTTATCCCATGTTTGATCAGAGGTACTATCTCATGCTGTGTACCAAATGATCCCGAAGAGAAAGATTTAATGAGCCCAAACACTATCCAACTGGACCTCAAGCTGGACAACACTGGAAAACGACATATACATAAATCATTAAACTAGGCAACTACAGTTGAGAGGTAGGCAAACCCGGCTGAGATTTACAATACTGGCAAGATAAGTTTTAAAAACGCAAAAGCTCGGGAAAAGATCTTTGCCCAATGACATAACAACATGACATTCACCACTACATCAGATAGCAGAATTAGCAAGTTCAAAACACATAACTACATATCATCACACAAAGCAAGGTTAACGATGATCTGCAAAGACATATACAGGTATGCACGACATAGGTACTGAAGAGAAATTTTAAACATGGTGTTGTAGTGATGATCACCATATATCCTCATCATCATCGGAAGCTTCAACATCGGACTCACCATACATATCATCTTCAAGGATTGGATCTGCATAATCTGTCCAGTCTTCACGGTCCACATCCTCAGTTTTAAAAGAAATTACACCAATAGTTTCAGATCCATATTGTTCCTCAGAAGTGCTGCTTGAAGCTTCTGATTCGTCATTTGATGCCTGGGTTTCATCCTCGTCTTCAGATTCCTCTTCATCCGGGTAATCATTCCAGGGATTATGTTCAGCTGAAAAAGAAAACTTGAATA
Source organism: Solanum peruvianum (assembly GCA_027705065.1). Lineage (NCBI taxonomy): Eukaryota > Viridiplantae > Streptophyta > Magnoliopsida > Solanales > Solanaceae > Solanum > Solanum peruvianum. The sequence continues at coordinate 50,153,363 of JAKWJD010001760.1, read as the reverse complement.
TCAAAACATTTCTAACAAAAAAGTACCTTAAATAACAAATGATACTAAAACGGTGTGGAAAGGCAAGAGAGATGACCATTGGAATCATCAGATTCGTAGTCTGAATGATCAGGGCCGTCATAGTAATCATCATCTTCATCAACTTGTACCCTAAAACAACCACATCAACTATTTAAGTAAGAGCTGAAAAGTTAAGATATCATATGAAGAAAGTTATTTGTTGTACGAATCCTTACAATGGAAAAGGGCTAGCAATATCCTCATCAGGGTTGTTATCAGTCTTAACAGTATAATAGTCATAAACATAACCATCTGAAGATGCTGCACAGGAATTAGCATAATCTTCAATAAACTCACATAAAAATGACAACAGACAGCAAGCTCCAGTGCCCATTTGGCCAAATTCACAATAGTAATTCTTCCATAGACTCAGGAAGGGAAAGCATTCAAAATTCTATTGGTTAGGAATGAATGCAGAACTCTAGCTGGAGTACCTTCCCTAGAAGCATGGCTGAAATGGCCAGTGATGATAAGCTAGAATTTTTACCATTTCATCTTGTTTCAGAACATAAATAAGTTAATGAAATTTGTCAAGTTGATAAAACTTCACAGAGCAATCTATAGCTTATAGGGATTCCCTTACGCTGGGGGGGGGGGGGCAGCAAATCATGAGATTGAATTTGAAAACAAATCCCTGGAAAAGGGAAGAAGCAATATAGAAACCTTGTTTCACTACGTAATTATGAATCTCTGACTCAATTTCTTCAGCAGCACTTGGCATGACTTCTCGTAAAAGAGGCAAATATTGGGACATCATCTTGTGATCTTCCAGCTCAGTAGTCCTGCATCAATGTCATAAAACCATCTCTTTTTCATTTGTGAAGGAAAAAGATAGCACATGCGACAGTAAATTATGAAGCTAGCATGTAATTACAAGAACACTTACTCTTCTTGCACTTCTCGGCCTTTTTCTTCAGTATCAACACGAATAACATCATATAGTTTACACATCTCATTCAGCTCTTCATTGTGCATTAGTTTTCTCTTCTCTTTTCTGCTTTTCCATATTTGCTCAAACCGGGCATTTTTCGACAAATCCTGAAGGAGGGAAGAGCAAGATAAGCTAAATCTTAAAAAGCCTAGAAACATTTAATTAGGAGAAAAGATAAGTGAATCTACTACACAAGAAACCACTATTAAGGTTATTCAAGACCCACTTAAGACCATAAGGTTTAAATGAATCAAGTTTAATAATATTGTAATAACGAAAAGAGCAAAGAGTGCCGTCGTTGGCACAAACTTCAAAACCCAATACATGTATGAATTCAATCACATGCACAAACCTCTAGAATACAATATAATAATAGCAAATCAGATGTGGAATTCGCTAAACTAGAAACACAGTTTCATAAGCTAGATTTAGCAACAAGCACCTACAGATGCAGAGTTAAAAAAGTTTAAAAGATATGTTGTAGAATAGACAACAAAGTTTACGACCGCACTATCATATACTAAAAATATGTTCAGAAAAAAAATTCTTCATCAATTTTCCCCACGCAACATTCTTTATTTTTTTTCTTGGTAAATCCAAATATATCAGCTAAAACTGAATAATATATTCCACTTGCTTATTTTTTTCAGACAGATATGCATATGTCATGTAAACTGTTCCTATAGATAGTTTTGTTTCTTTATATCAAAATCAGAACTGTTCAAGTATATTCATCCTTCCTTTGGTATTCAATTTTCTTCTGATTGTTAGAATTAAACAGCATTTAATTTAAGAATGACATTTGGGTATTAACAAGCAAATTAAATCCTTAACCACTATTTGATTGTAACATTCAAAAACAAATGGTACCATTGCTGGTGGGAAGTGGCACGTATCCCATGGGATTAGTCGAAGTGCACACAATCTAGACAGCAAATTATGAGAAAAAAGAACGTAAATTTGTATTGTCTCTCTTTTACTTTTTAATCAGTAATCTCCAATTAGAACACCAAACCACTTCAAGCAATTCTGTTTCGTTCTGACATAAATGTTTCCCCATCAACATAACGACTAACCACACTAGAAATAATTACATTTTACAAAAAGGAAAACAAGAGTTCCACAAATAAAAAAATAGAACAGCAAATTACATGCTGTGTGGCTAAATTGCAATTAACTAGTACAAGAGGAATATCCATGAAATAGTAATAGTGAAAAAACAAAATTGAATTACTACACAAGTAGATCTTAAGGTATAGAACTCTGGTAATACCTCTTGCGTTTGCTTTGCCTTGGCAAGTAGTTGATCTTGTTTCTGCAGATATCAATTAAGAGCATGCATTTATCAATTATAATTAAGCTGAAGCTCTGGTAGATGCAAAATTCTTGGGTAAATCAAGAAAGAGCTTACCTTTTCTGTCCTAAAACTTCGCCTAACCTCAGATTTCTCTTCGACTTCTGAAGAAACTGCTGGAGCCGACTGATAAAATGCAGCTATTAGAAAACTCATTGTAGCTTCTATCAGGGTGAGAAGTAAGCTAGTTAAATAATTGCACAAACAACTCAGATACCCTTTTAAAAGTATGGCTTGATAATACAAGTGCTACAAAATTCTCACACTTCAAGGGTACAAGTACAACAACATACCCAATAAGGTCTCATAAGTGGGTCTCAGGAGGGTAGGATGTATGCAGACCTTACCCCCTACCTTTGAGAGATAGAGAGTTAATTCCGATAGACCCTTGACTCAAAAGAAGTGAAAACAAAGGAGGATTTGAAAGAAAATAACAACAGCAAAATAGCAAGATGAACAATGCAAAAGAAGCAACTAGTAGCAGTAAAATAGGATGTGTATATGAGAAAGTTAAAACTGTAGATTATACTACAACTAACCACAAAAGACTTCACGATATCAACAGTGACTTCTGAGCTAGTTACTGTCTCCACATGTTGCACAAGTACCTTTCTGCTCTTCAATTCCTCAACTGAAAATAATTATTAGTACATAACGGTATAGAAATCAAAAAATAGAAAGACCTGGCATGTTACAATCTTAGAACTGCATTTTGTTGCTCTTGAACTACAATAGAAATTAGGAATCCACAAAATAACCAATTACTCATTTGAGCATATATGTAAATAACATTCAACGAACTATACCTCTGTCAACCAGCTGTCTTTTTCTACAACTTCTATCAAACATTTTTCCAATACTTCTTAGAGTTAATGGTCAAAGCACAACTAAAGTTCCCATTTGTCTGAATTTCATATCTTAATTATAAGGTGTACAAGTTCCCTACCTGAAATATCACCAACTATTATTTATCAAAACACACTTCAACTATCCGTTGTTCCGTTGCCCAATCTGAAATACTAACATCATTCAGGTAGGAAAAAGAATACAATTGATAATTGAGGTGTTTTCTTATAAATCGTTGGTGATAGTAACTCAAACCTATTTGATAGTGCACCTAAGAAACTCGAAAAACTGAGACATTTGAAATACTTCAACCTACTTTTTAACTACAAAAGTAATTTCAGATACTATATAAATTCAAAAAATGTCCGAATTCTCATGTTGAACTTTAAAGTGTTAACCATCAAAATTTTACAAACCTCTACTAGAAGATTCATCGATTGAAAGCTTTGCAAAGTCGAGCAACGGTCGTTTGGCTGGCCTCTCATTGATTTCAAGCCCTGGCGGTGCGCAACAATTGGAATGATCGAAAAGTTAAGCTTCGAATAAACCGAAAATAACAAAAGATTGTCTGTGAAAAACCCTAGAACTTACAGAAAGCGTCAAGTCGAGACTGGAAAGCTTTTCTCTTAACCCTAACAACGACGAGCTTGTCTTCCTTCGCCGGAACAGAAGAACTCTCCCCGACTGCAGCCATTGCTGCCGGAAAGAATGTCAGCGGCGGTGTTTCCTGAGCTACTTCGACTTACATAATTGAGACTTTACAGTATATTATATGAAGCTTGTGCAAATTTTACAGAAAATAAAAATATAAATGTTTTTTTTTGTCTATTAATATACTCCCAATTATTGAATTTTTTATCTTTTTTTTTTTTAGTATTATTAGGAAAACTCCCTTTTTAATTTATTTTTTACGCAGCTTTTTATAAATAGATTAATTTTTTTTTACTATTATGTATAATTTTTTTATTTATTAAATTCTTTTTGTCTTCAAGCTAAGAAAAAACTCGAGAAAGTTCTCTGTTCATGTTTATTCTTTATATATTTATTTTTTTAGTGAAAATTTTGGTTCGTTTACCGTATATTATTATTAACATACCTTTGCATGAAAAATCGGAGATTAAAAGCTAAACAAAATCAAGCAATGGTCATTTAAGTGGCCTCTCACTGATTTCACTCCCTATCGATGCATAATAACTGGATCGATTGAAAAATTATGATTTCAAACAAACTGAAAAATAACAAAATGTGGACGATGAAAAAGCCCTAAAACTCACGTAATGCGTAACGAAGAGATCGAAACCTTTTCCGATCAGAACTACTGGTGGCGGGCGGGTCATCTTTAGACAGACTTCCAATAATTACAGACATTGCTCGGAAGAAACTTTACGGCAAAGTTTTGCACATTCCGTCAAATACAATTATCGTAACTGTCAGTACTTATTTTTTCACAAAGATTTGACATGTATCAAGTCATCAAAAAATAATGATAAAAAGATGGTCTGTCAAAATATAAATTTTTTGATTTATTTAAGTTAAAACATTGTTTTAGAAAATCAAGTATACATAAAACATTGGAGTATAATTCTTTCACAGTTATGTACTTACATCAAGTATACATTTTTTGAAACTTAGGATGATAGATCTTTGTAACGACCTGTTTAGTCGTTTTGAGTAGCAGATTTTATTTGTAGAAAAACTGGCTGAATACGACGGACACCACGACGGACCGTCATGGGCACGACGGACCGTCGAGGGGGGTCTCGTTCCAAAACACTTGGAATTATGAATTTGAGTGTTGAAATTGAGTCTCTGAACTCTGTGACGGAAGTGCAGGACGGACCGTCACAGTCACGACGGACCGTCGTGAGCCCCGTTTCAAAACACTTCAACTCTTGAGAATTTGATGCTGGGAACAACTCTCTGAACGTCGTGACGGAAGTGCAGGACGGACCGTCGTGGGCACGACGGACCGTCACAGACTCTTCGAGGAAAATGGAGTCTCTAACCGTTGCGACGGACCTGCAGGACGGACCGTCGCAGGCACGACGGACCGTCACAGGTTTCGTAATCCCAGGCAGGGTCGGAATTCTGGCTAATTTTTAAAGGGGTGTTTTGGACTATTCCGGCTTTAATTTATAAAATTAGTGGGTTAATGTTATTAGTTCAATTCCTTGGGGGTTGAAAGACTAACTTTGAGTTAGTTGGTGGGTTGGTTTCATCACCTTTGATACTTGAAATCTTGTGATTTAGGGCAAGAAGATGAAGGTTTGAGAAGAAAATTAGAAAGAGAAAGGGAAGAGAAAAGGGAGGCGCTTGAGAGAGAAGGAGCAAGGCTTCCTTGAAGATTTCTTGCTTGAACACAAATCCTTGGTGAAGGTAGGTTATGGTTTATGCTATTTGTAGTAAACTCTTAATAGCAAATTATATGTATTGGGTAGTCTTGTAAACTCTTCTATATGCTTAATTGTATGCTTGTATGAGTGTGAGTATTTGTTTGTGATGAAATAAGCATGATGAAGCTTTTGAACCCTAAATCTTGAAGAAACCCTAATTTACTTGTTATTGTGATGCCTTAGTATAAAAGAAGGCTTGATGAACTTTGTCTTGTTATTGTGATGCCTTAGTATAAAAGAAGGTTTGATGAACTTTGTCTTGTTATTGTGATGCCTTAGTATAAAAGAAGGCTTGATGAACTTTGTCTTGTTATTGTGATGCCTTAGTATAAAAGAAGGCTTGATGAACTTTGTGTTGCTATTGATGATGCCTTAGTATAAAAGAAGGCTTGATGAACTATGTGTTGTTATTGATAATGTCTTAGTATAAAAGAAGGCTTAATGAACTATGTGTTGTTATTGATAATGCCTTGGTATAAAGAAGGCTTGATGAACTATGTTTTGTTATTGATGATGCCTTGGTATAAAAGAAGGCTCGATGAATTAGAGGATCGGAGTGCCACGTTCCGGCACCAGGATAGAAATGAGGATTGGAGTGCCACGTTCCGGCACCAGGATAGAATATGGATCGGAGTGCCACGTTCCGGCACAAGGATAGAATATGGATCGGAGTGCCACGTTCCGGCACCAGGATAGAATATGGATCGGAGTGCCACGTTCCGGCACCAGGATAGAATATGGATCGGAGTGCCACGTTCCGGCACCAGGATAGAATATGGATCGGAGTGCCACGTTCCGGCACCGGGATAGAATATGGATCGGAGTGTCACGTACAGACACAAGAGGAAGAAAGATAATGAATCTTGAAAGATGTTAATATGCTAAATCTAATGAACCTGTTTTCCTTAATGAGTATGGTATTGAGGCGTGAGTCCTCCTGGATGAACTTGGTGATACTTATTAATGATTGTAGTACTTGTTGTTACTACATGTTGAGTATTATAGTTGATTTGTGAGATTAACTGATATATACTGTTTTCTATTCTGAGTTGGCCGATGATACCTACTCAGTACGTGTGGTTGTACTGACTCCTACTTGTTTTTTTTTCTTGTATTTGTGGAGTGCAGCAAACGTGCCGTCGTCTTCAACTCGACCGCGATTCTAGCCAGTCTTCACTGCACCGGATCCCAGGGTGAGCTATGCTTCTAGCTTGGACTGGATCTTCTTCTTCTCGTCTTGATGCCTTGAAGTTCCGGCATGGACTAGCTTTTATTTGTTTTAGCTTCTTAAAATACTCTTAGTTTGGAAATTTGATCGTAGATGTTCTTGTGATGATGACTTCCAGATTTTGGGGATATTTATAGTTTTGATGTTTATTAATGAGTTAAGTCTTCCGCGTTGTATTTGGTTTAATTTGTTGAGTTTAGATTGGTTGGTTCGCTCACATAGGAGGGTAGTGTGGGTGCCAGTCGCGTCCCCGATTTGGGTCGTGACAATCTTATTTTACTAAATATAAATTTATGCATCATTGGAATCATATTTTTAATGCAAAATTCTATTTTTAAATTGGAGATTTAAATCAGTGTTGAAATGAGAAAATTATAAACATACATTGATTTTACAAAACTTTAAAGTAAAATTTCAAATTTTATTATCAAACACATATGAAGCTGTAGATCTTCAGTCATTGTTACATGAAAAAGAAATTATCAAAGAAATTTAAAAATAACAATAAAATTATATTTATATTATCTTCAAGTCATGAATTTAATTCATCAAATAATTATTAATATATTAAAGTAATTATTTCATCATATTCCTTAAAATAGACCTTTTTTAGGAACGCAAAGTATTTTGTACATTAAACTTCTTCGCATGCAAAGGAAAATTTTAGGGAAATGAAATATATGTCATTTCTTTAATATTAAATTCATCAAATTGAAGTATTTTCCAACTCATCTCCTTTATTCGATTATAATTACAATAAAAAATATCCCTTGCTGCCAAAAGTAATTTATAAAGTTAAATTCGTCCGACTTTTAATTTGATTCTTGTCGAAGCAAAACGCCGGCGAACTCCGGTCATTGCCACCATCATCTTCAAAATATTCCGTCTCTTGTGGCGGAGTTATCCTAACGGAGTTCGTCAATTTTAAGCTGGTTGATGGAAACCACTGCTACGCCGGAGGAGTGGCCGCCGGACGGGCAATTTCCATTTGATCTTTTTGTATCGAAGAAGTATAAGTCCTTCTGGGATGCTGGAAACATCCAATTTACCGATGCTGTTGGTAATTTGTTCTTCAGCGTTGACCGTCGTCAACCTCAGAATTCGGCAGCCCAGACCCACCCTCAAAAACTAATTCTCGATGCATCGGACAATACCTTGATTCGCTTAGTTCGATTAACTGTAAGTTTTCTTAATTGGTAAAAAAAAAAAACCAAGTTTATAGTCAGAAACTGCTTCTTTATGCATCTGTAGTACTGTCATTTGAATAGTTCCATTATCTTTCTCTGTTGTTGATTCTAATTTGTTGAGACAATGTTTAGCTGTTTACATTACGAAGGAAGAACAATTACTAAAAGGAAGCTCATAATGTGCAAATGATTCTTTTGTGATAACAATGTTGAATGTAGACGTGAAGGAGTTGCTCAGATGTTAAACACATAAGGTTGAGTTCATAGGGAGGGATAGAAAAAATGTAGAATTTATACTAAAATAATTTGAATGCATTGATATCATCTCTTAAAATGATGAAGGAAAAGCGTTTGTTTGTATGGTTGTTTATCTTGTTAAGACGTCGTGTGATGTTATTTCTGTCCTGTCTTGTAGAAAGGATCATGGCAAGGCTTTATGGTAAGTGATAATGAAGAAAAGGAGTTGATGTTCAGTGTGAATAAGACGCTAAATACATTTACTAAACTAGAGTTTGACATATTCCTTGGTGATGGACATGTTGAAGGCGCAGAGGCTGATCTTAAGATGAAAGGTTCCGCCTTCAAGAGATCATGCACCATCTACAAAGGCAATTCCATAGTAGCTGAGGTATTGATATACTAGTATATAGCAAGTTAAATAGTTAACGTACAGTTATCCAAGACCTATGCTAGTGGAAGGTGGTCGAGGCAGCTAATGAAACTCAAGTTTTAGGGGAGGAAAATCACTATGATTCCCTGCTTTGAATGAACTTTACGCCTCTTCTGCTGACCCAGGCTAACAAAGGCTCTGAGCTGCATCTTTCCCCTCCTATTGAACGCTGCTCCTTCCCTTGTACATTGTTCCTGTGTCCTACATAAACATCTATTTCTTTTCCTGAATTTATCAAGGAAAAGCTCAAATGTATCATACCTTAAATCCTAGACTGTCAAAGAAATGATCAAGGTTGAGCCTATAGAAACATAGCATGATAAAATAGACTTCCTACCCTAACTTGATACTGGATCCGAAACTAACTATTTCCTACACATAGCAGTATAATATCTCGTCATTGATCATTGTAACATTTTCTCATGTATTCATTGTTCCCTGGTAGATCCATACATGTAGGAAACTATGTTTATGGTCGTGTTGGAAGGTGTAGATTTTGACTGAATTCTTTAGATCTACACAGATCCTTAATGTGTTCTTATTTCATGTTTGTCACATGTTGAGTTTTAACCTGCTTCATTGTGCTTGAATGCAGACTAGCCTTATGTACACACTTGGGTTCAGGAAGCATTTCATTCCAAGGAACAGATTTCGAGTAACCATATTTCCCGGTTTTACTGAGCTTAACCTTGTTGTGGCTTTGGTTGTAGTATTTTTTGACAAACAGAAATTTTGGCTATAAAAAGGTTGAGCCTCTCAGTGTAACAAAGATAATTAAATCCTCATTCCTTTTTATTTCATATGACAATGTTTCAGTGTTATCTTCTCCTACATAAAATTTCAAAAGATGACCAAACAATTGTCACATATCAAGAGACATTATTGTGGGAACCATGATAAGAAGAACTGTCATCTTTACAGCGATAAATCTAAAAGCATCCATCTTGCTAAGGATAAAGCCTAAAAATTCGAAAGGTTTAATGTATTGCGCAATTACAACATTATTGAATAAATACACCAGGTCAGAAAAACAGGCAAAAGAAATTGGAAAGAACAATAGCCCAGTGTAATGATGTATATATGAATCTGCGGTTATGTTCTGGATATCAAAGCATACAAACAAAGGCAGTATACGCCTAAACTAGCCTAGAGTACAGAGCAAAGTTTCAAGAAGTAAACCTCACTTAGAGAGTTGGTCAAGAAAGCAGCCAGATTATTTGTTGCTGAGAATGACCAGATTCACAGAGCACTAACAGATGCAATACAGGTTAAAATCTCAAAGTTATCTGTTGAAGATCGATTCTTTGTGGTTCATCTCATGAAAGGAACCAGCCATCTCATTTCTGAACCATTTCCATTTGAAAGATAATAGATTTTCTTCCAGCTTTGTTCTGTAAATGCCTCACGCTGAATGAGTCGTTGTCTGTGAAATGAGAAAATTACACGAGGACAGTTAGTATTAAACAGTGTTGTTCTGTGGCCACATAACATAAGATAGATGAAGCAGACCTTCAACTAAGTTATAAATACTTATGTTCCTTCTCTGGGCATTCCATAGTTCTTTGTTTTTCTTTTGTCGTTTTCAAAGAAATGGTTCAAACTTTTTTACATGGTTTTTCTTCTTCCATTGTTTATTTGCTTGTGTTTCCTTTTGATAAATCAATTGTTCATTCTTTTTCCTTCTTTTTGCGGGATAATTCAATTGTTCACTTCCTTTTCCTTATTTAATATTTCAAATGTTCTTTTGTTCCTTTTCTTGTTCAATCGTAAGTTCTATTTTCTTCAGTATTTATGTAGTGAGTGAATGGTCACAACAGAATCCTCGCTATTCACTCTTCCTTAGGTATTATGAGGTATGTGCATACCTCAGGTAGTAATGACAAACTGATGCAGCTTCATCCACACTATAACGTGGGAAATTGACGCGAGCATCTGCAGGAACATCTGGTAAGTCTTTACGCAGCTTCCCTACAGCAGTTGAATGCGAGAAAGCACCCACCATCATATTGTCATGAATCATGGACCTAAATGCATTCACCTGCATATGATGGGACTATGTCATTGACCACACTTAAACAGGCAAGCTACAGTACTAAGATAATTTTAACAAAATGTAACGATTTATCAAAAAAATTTACAGCCATGCCAAAAAAAAATAAGATGCATACTCAGTTGCTTATCAATGATCAGATCTCTTGCAGTTAAGTGAAAAGGTGCTACTTGTCAAGTGTATCAAATAATTGGAACAAGGCATTCCACAAATTGACTTGTAAGCATTTATGGCACTGACAGAAGAAAGACAGCTAATATGCCCATGTGCCACACCAAAGAATTTATGTATGCCACTGTCAGGCTAACAAAGGCTCCGAGCTCCAAATAATCAACCACAACCATCTATGCATTGTGGTGTAGCCTCTTCGCATCAAAGTCAAGTTCTGAGCCCATGTCAGCGAAACAGACCTGTAATGACTCTAGAGAGCTCTTTGCTTTACTCCTTTACGAGTCAATACCATTAGGCAAGAAGGGGACTTTTTATATTAATTTTTTGACTTTGCTCAGCCATCCATCTCCTTTCTAAACATGAACTACACTAGAAACATATCCTAATAATTCACGAAAATTTTGGTTGACATTTCGTGTAAACACTACATTCTCATTGGGTACAATACGACATAGGTCACTAGTTTTGTCCACCTCATGCATCTAAGTAAAGGCTATTGAGTCTGTCCTAGTTTCAAATTGGGAGCCAGCACAGGAAATTCCCAAACTTCCCAAGATATTCCGTCAAACTTTCTTCATAACAGTTAGTGTTTATATTCTCGGTGTTCCCAACCACAATGCTCGTGAAATGTGGAGTCAGAAAGAGGATGCATACACGGTATAATTTGCTCCAAGGAAATCCTCCTAGATCCAATTTAGCAGACTAACATAATTATATTAAACGCAATGTCTTGTTGTTTAAAATCAAATAGACTGATAGCCAAGAAAACAAAGGCAGGAGAACTGCATGAATAAGTAACAAAGCAACATTTTTGAACACTTAATAGAACAGCTTACAGTTGCAAGTTCTCTAGCATGAATAGGTCGGCAAGAACGAACAGTTACTGGCTCCTCATACTCGCTGAATGTGAACCAACTGTTGTACTGTCCATGACCAAAAGAAAAATCAGGAAAAGGGATGCATGATCAATATCAATAGAAAAAGGAAATTAACCCTAACCCAGGAATGATTCAAGGGATAGAAACAAGAGGCAAAGTCACAGCGAAGAGTATATTTCTCACTTGATCAACGGCAATAAGAACAGGCACGTCCTTGACAAGGGATAATTCTTCCCTCAAACGAACTAGCACCCCAACAGCTGCATGAGTCGAATTAAGCCCGACCTGAACCAGGTCAAGAAGAGTATAATCTTCTGGTATTTGTACCACATCAGCACCCTTCATCCATCCAACACCAGCTCCCTCTCCCAATGGAATAGGTTCAAAAATTTTGCAGGGTATTTTTTGGAGGTGATCCTTATTATACTTCAAGAAATCCTGAAATGAGAGAAAAATTAGATCCCGATGTTTAATTATTAGACTTGTAAGCAAATAATTCTCCAGAAACAACTAGCACAAGATACTATATGAAAAAAGCAGATAAATATATGGATAATATCAGGAATTTGGTATCAATCTTATTTGTTTGAATATAGAAGTTAGGCTAGACCTGCACATGTATATACCTTACAAAAAATTCACTTTCATGTTTATGGAATAGGATTAAAATGAAAGAGATCCTTAACACAAAGTCAAGAACTAGATGGAGGAGATAAGAGTAATAGTGAAGTCACGGGGAAAACATGCAGAAATGGTGATCCATATTTGCTAAATGACATTGAAGAACAGTTTCAGATTCTTTTTTTCTAAAGCAGTGTATGAAGATCCACTAGGTATACATAGCAGAGCCAAGTTAGACGATTTCCGAGTATATCCTACTAGTAGATATTTTTCTCACATCCTGGTGGGCTAAACTGTTTCTGCATAAATTATGTAATATTTGAAACAATAAGTAAAGAGAAGCTGGGTTCATTCAGTTACAGAAGACGAAAATGTATTACAGTATCAATTAACAACAACAACATACCCAAGGTAATCCCACAAGTAGTGTCTGGGGAGATAAGATGTACGCAAATCTAAGGTCCACCCTATCTTTGCTGACAATATCAGTTACCAAATGAAATTTGACTAGTCAAACTATGTTTCATATATTAGAAAAAGTACAATTCATGCCTGGAGAACATATGCTGCTTGCACAGGAGTATCCCATAATCCTGTTTTAGGATTTTTATAGAAAAAGCCTCCATGAGTCCATTCTCGGCCTTTAGGAACATAAAGAACTAGCCAACCTTCATCACGTGCCCAATTAACAAGCATTGCAAGGGCAATACTCTTACCAGAACTCACAGGCCCATCTAATACAACTTGCTTTCGAGCTTTGAGACCTGCAAGTTGAGGAACATCGTCAATCATTCTCCTAAACATGAGTTCAGTAAAATCAGCTCATAAACAACAGACTTTCTTCGGATATCAAATGAAGTGGAACACATAGCATAGCAGGGTACAATTTAAATCTTCTTTCTTAAGATAAATTAATCGATCTTCTTCAAATTATTGCACAACTATAAGTTGAGAAATAAAAACTACTTTCGGTGTCACTAGGACTAGGCCTCTGCATACTCTTGACATCATTATAGAGGATTTCATCCAAGGAAAGGAAAAATAATTTCCAAGGACTAGGTAAAAGAGAACAAAAGAAGAAAATTCATGAGGTCTCAAGTTCGAATCCAAGTGAAGAAAAAAAACACTACGTGATTTATCCTCATATGCCCAAACATTAGTGCGCAGAGTTACACAGTGCCTGTTAGCTGGTGGAGGTACTGGTACCCGGTGGAATTAGTTGAGGTGCGCAAGCTAGCCCAAACACCACCATCATTTTAAAAAAGTGAAGCTACTTAATTTAAAAAAAAAAAAAAAGTGAAGCTACTGAGTGTAGTTATTAAGAAACAGTAAAATCTGGTAATGTAAGGCAGTTTTATTTTCAAAATGATCCATGAGTCCTGGGCAGAGACTCAACTTTAGCTCTGAGATGATAAATCAATTAAGTTTTGATACTTCTGCAAGCAGCAAAAGAAGGGACATAATGGCAGCTTTTCTTGTAAAAACAATGCAGATATTAGGAGGAGAGAAAGCGCAGGTGATAAATGTAATGTAAATTATCGAACTGTCTTTCTCTTTCCTTCCGTGGGAAGATATACTCTAGGGTTTAGCTTGAATTGTATTTCCTACTCAACGTGTACTCTTTTCCAAATTTGAGGACATTGACTTCTCCCCTCATACTTCAAGAAAAGGAAAATCATTTTAATTTTAAAAATGAGAAAAACAATGTGGAATGATGAGTTCTCTTTGTAGATGAGCAACACATAATTTGTGGGTTTAAGGCACGTCACAGGTTCAAACTCTACTGCCAACAAAAGAATGGTATATTAAGTGGAGAAGGGTAGAGCGGTAGGTCCATTATCCACTGAGTGTTGAACCGTACGCCACTGATCTTCAGCTTCAGGGACTTCTCGGTTATAAAAAAATAATTCTTTGGTAGATCAAGACATCAAGTCTTTAAACAACCTTCCACACTGATGCAAACCATCTAAAACTTTTTAAAGTGAATTTTTCCATCCTATAAAACCACGTTTTGCAACCATCTGAATATGATTTCTTGAAGAGTTCATATTGCTGAATGTATTCTTATGAATTGAAGCTCATACCTCCAAATTACTCTCTTCAGTCAGTTCTAGCAAACTAGTTCAATCTAACCTTCTGCTGAAGGCTTAATTACTGATTATAAATCGATAAACTTGAAGAAACCAAATTCGCTTTAGTCAATCAATTATGCTGGAAGCCAAGTAAGTTGGGTCCAGCTACATGAATCATATGTAACCATCTAGTCCATTTTCAAGGCAGACTAAGGGTTCTATAAAAGTAGATATTGATACTCCACTTAACCACATTTCACACGAGTACTCCTGAAAAATACAACTCTTTTCGATCATAATTCATTATATCTGGTAAGACAGAAAATGGACCTTTAAACATATTCAGCACAAAAAGACAAAGAACACACCTTTAGTATTAGATTGCAAAGTAGGATCAACAACCATTCTAAAATTATCTCGAAGATCCAGAAAACTCTGGCGTATTAGCAATGCATCTCTCATAGAGTCACCGAATTCCTTAAGCATCCCCACTGGTAATCCCTCCGGCAAAACTCTATCCAGCTCTTCCCTCCTATAACAAACATTTCATGAGTACAGACACAAACCTTAGCAAGTAAATCCAAAACTTTAATTCCACGTGTAAGAGCCAACACTACACCCACTGAAGCTTTGTTACAATTTGCACAGGTTAAGTCCAAGCATATTTTTCACTCCAATATATAGTTTGAGCCGATCAAAAACATTTTTTCTAAGATACAGTTCAAGCTAAAGGCAATTGGTGCAGAACATTTTTTCTAAGATACAGTTCAAGCTAAAGGCAATTGGTGCATTCACTACTCGAAAAAACACATCTGCACTCGTCAATGCAGGCCTAATAATGTCTGAACAGAGAAAGATATACCTGAATTTCATGTAAGTACATGTATCTTTTTTGGTAAGCTCAGAAATAGAAGCTGCCGAAGTGAATAGTGAACGACCATCTGGACCTATATCCAGTGATTTATCCTTCTCGTCTTCTTTGAGAGCGCGTGCACGAAGATCCTTGTTGAGCGTTTCAGCAGCTTTGGCACCTGCTGCAGCATTTTCGTGTTTTATATCCGGTCTGAAGTTGGGTTTCTTTGGGTGTGTGCTTGTCGCGAAGGTTCTGGAAGAAGAGACCTTAGAAGATGCTGAGATTACTGCCGGTATACGGATGTCTCCGGTGGTGGGATGGGATTTCGCCGCCGTAGCGGCTGATCGGAGTATTGACCGGAGCATTTCTTCAGGGTTTTGGAACTCAAGGGTTTTAGCCGGCGAATGCTTCAGTAGTGTTTTCGCATTTGATGAGATCGGGAAATTTGAAAAAACATTGAGGGTATTTTTGTCCAAACAAAAAAGTATGGGTTAAGCCCAAATGGTGAGGTCCATTTAGATACTGAGTGACTATTTGCACTGTATAGCCTTTTTTAGGCCACTATTAAGCTTAGTGGCTAAATCGAAAAGTGATTAACTCCAAAATTTGAATGATTATTTTTCAGATGAATTTAGTTCACTAATCAAACCAGGGAGATAATTCACAATTAGATAAAAAATATTTCATCGAAATATATAATAATGTAGAATCCGAAGTTAGATGGTAACTCGTTCATTATAACAAGTTATATTGTATCAATACATTTTAAAAAAATAATATTATTATATAGTATAACTTTAACACAGTTAAATTAACCAAAAACATTTTATAGGTAAAAAAATGTGATTGGATCACTCATTGAGCACATGAATGAATCTACAACGTAGACTTATCATATCTATCTAGACCAATAATGTAAAAACTAAAAGATAAAGTGATATAATATATTAAAATGTGTTAAATGTTAATTAATGTCAAATATTATAAAAGTTCTTTATAACGTAATAAATAGATTAAAATTTATCCAATTAATAGAAAACATATTATGTGAGACAAATTTTTATTAAATATTTCTTTAATCATTTGAATTAATCTTTACACCGTCTCATATCTTCATATCTTTCTATACTTTATTTGATCCTCACCTTCTCTTGAACAGAGAAAGAAAATCATAAAAATAGCTTCAATTAAACAAGCTTATCAAGACTACCGTTCAATTTAAGCCAATTGTTTAAATTGAATAGCGTATTAATTTATTATAACAAGTTAAAAACTACATTAATCATTACTTGTAATACAAATACTATATAGGATCTAATTTGTTTGCACTTAATAGATGCATGAATCTTAAAAATTCAGATTAACACATTAAGTATGTTTGGTTTTTAAATCTGAATCATTCAGATTCAATCCATTAAGTCCATTTGTTTTATTTTTAAAAAAATCTCTTAATGGGTCTGAAGTTGTCTGAACAAATTAAATTTGTTGGTGGCTCTTAGCAACATTGAAACTTATTTTTTAAGTTATCAAATAATAAATTGATCGCTTATCTGCTCATAACTAAAAACTTTATTTCTCCCTTTTCAATCAAACACCATTTTTTCTTCCGTGAACTGGTAAGTTTTTATTAATCCTTTTAAGTACTTTTTTTATTAATAATTTTCTTGTATTGACGTGTGTCAAGAACACTAATTGCAATAATGCTTTTGGTGTATTGTTGTTTATCAAAGTTTTTGAATGAAAAAAATAGTACTCAAATCATGATTATGAATTTTTTATAATATTTGTATTAATATAATATTCAATTTCACATGCGTATTAAGATATTAAAAACAAACAATATTAATTATTTAGTGCTCAATTTTAGAAACCATATCTTAATATTCAAATTAAAATACATAAATCATAATGTAAATTTTACTATTTAAAATTTGTATTCAGATTCAAACCTCTTAATCTTAATATAGAACGAACTAAACAAATGAGACCTAAATATATTGCAAGTTTGCAACATGGGTTGAAGCACCCTCTTGGGCCTTGATCACATCATTTTATGGGCCGATTGTCAATTTAAGCCCACCGACCAATAAACCCATAACCCACTTTGTGTTCGTCCTTCTTGTAGCTCCAAACTCTTCGAATTTTGTGGCGCAGATTCAGAAATCACAGTGAATATACAGAGAGTGAAAAGTTGCTCTGCTCTTCTCGGTAATGATGCTTACGGGAGACATACCACCGAATCAAACTATTTACATTAAGAACTTAAACGAGAAGGTCAAGAAAGAAGGTAACTTTTTTTTTGAAGATTTAAGCTAGGGTTTTAGCATAAATTCGAATCAGGAATTGTTAAGGCTGCAGAATTTCAGCTGTTTATGATCTTTTTATACATTTACGTATTGTTGAATAAGCTGTAAATGGAAGGAAAATACCATATAAAGCCGTGGTGTATGAGTACTATATGGGGTTGTAAGTTGGCGAGGAGGAATTAGAGAAGTCATAATAGAAGGGTATCTAGAATATGTATGTTTACACGGGGTAAAGTAAAGGATAGAGTTTCAAGTGACTTGTAAGCGCAGATTGTTTTCCGTGAATGTTGAATGTTGGGTTAAATTCTGTAAGCCATGTACCTGAGAGGAGCTTAGTAAAATAGAAGGGGTTTCTGTTGTTGGCGCCCTATTTTAGTTTAGTGGAGCTGGAGTTTGAGCAGTAATGGTGGTTTTTCCTAGTCCCATTCATTGTCTCTGTCTAAAGAATACAAGCCCTTTTGGGTGAATTGAATTCTGCAAAGTTAGGGGGTATGATAAGTGTGAGGTTTTTAGAACCCCTATTCTCTATAAGAGATAAACTTTATGCAGTATTGGAATAGATGTTCCCGAATGGTGTTGGACTTCTTTAGCGGACACCAACTAATTTGGGGATTGAACAGGGAAAATACCCTTTGATTTGATCAAGTTTTCTGGTGATCATTTCCTTCTTCTTATTGTGCATTGTTGCCTCAATATCTATATTATTATCTTTGCGTTGAGTGTTAAACTTGGCATGAAAAGAAATGTACTTATCAAGGAGAAATCTTCAAGACTTGGTTTGTTATTGTTCTATCAAGTACCTAAACTTATGACTCTTATGCAACACTGACTTGAGAAATGGTATTCTTATTACAACAGAGTTTTGCAATAGGACCCAATTATTGGATTGTCTTATTGTCTATTTTCTTTTGCTCGTTTGTGCTTTCATATGCTTTTTTCTGTTTGCTTATGGTGCTCGTGGAGTTTTATTTTTATGTGTACTAGCAATGATGCCATTTTGAATTGTTGCTGTTATCTAATTTTGGAAAATGCCAAGCATACTCTGGCTTGTCTTTTGTATATGAGAAATAAATGTTAAATATAATTATTAACTCTTATGTTTTTTAATGGGTTTGGCAACAGCTGTTTGCAGGAGGATTAGTGTATGCCCTTTGCTATATGCTAATGGTTTTTTCTTGTTTTGCAGAGCTAAAGAGGTCTCTGTATTGCTTGTTCTCGCAGTATGGGAGGATTGTCGATATAGTAGCTCTTAAGACTCCCAAACTTAGAGGACAATCATGGGTTGTGTTTAGTGAAGTAACATCTGCCAGTAATGCTGTGAGGCAAATGCAAAACTTCCCGTTTTACGACAAGCCAATGGTGAGCATAATGACAGTTGGAATTGTGATCTGTTTCTCTTGTTCATTATTTGTGTACTATCATGGCTGTTCTAGCTTAATTGTTCAAAACGTTCTGCTTCATTGTCCTTATTTTCTCTATCCATCTCCTGAAGTATGTGATGATCCTTTATCAACTTGTTATGTTTATGTGATATCCTTTGTCCTATCAGAAAAAGCTCTTACTATGTCTACTGTACAATAGTTCTCTACATGTATCTTTTTAGCTTGGCCTGCCCTGATTTCTGGTTTTATAGTCTGTCGATAAATCATGTAGTCCTTCAAGATGTGGAAACATATTGCTGACTCCACACTTTGCTCAAAACCATTTTATAATTTTTGATAAATACCTGCACTTCATTAAAAATTATACCAAGTTATATTACTAAAAACCAATAATAATACAGTATTTGTCAAAAAAGTATGCCAATTTTTTTTTTACAGAATGTGGTAATACTCACCCTAACCACCCTGCTCAGGAGCCAAATAGTGCCTTTTCTTACTTTGCTTCAATGGTGACTCGTACTCGCGATTGCATGGTTGGAGGTGGAGGCCCTTCTCACTAGGCTATCCATCCCTTGTCTGCCTTAGTTAAGAATTTTTTGTTCGATCTTCTAATTATTATTTTTTTCCTGATTATGCTTGTGGTGGTATAAAATTGAAATATAGCTGCCTGCCTGAACATTGATAGACTATGACCTTAAGTAAAGCCATGAATTATTATTCTTTTAAGGACCACGGAAACATCATACTAACTAACATGATACCATCTGGGCCCACATGGTTCAGTATAGTGGTAAAAGTGCTTCATGTTGTATGTAGGTTATGGGCACGTCACATTTGAACTCCTGTTGAGGCAAAAGCCTAGTATTTAAGTGGTGAAGAGGAGACGGGATGTCCCATTATCCCTCAGAGTATCAAATCATGCACCACTGGACCTCGGGGTTCAGTTATAAATATAATAACACCATTATAAGACCTTAGATTGGATACATGTATGCTTGTGCTTTGTGTGAATTGCCTTTCTGAATCAGTAGGGGAATGTGCAAGTTCGATCTTCTCTGGAGTCGGGACATCTACAGGCTCTACATAGCTAGCCAATGAAGATATGGTCTAAAGCCCACAACAATCTGCTTAACCTTTACAAGCAAAAGAAGACGTTGGAACTGTGTAATAGGGTAAAAAGAGTATCAGATTAATTCGATATGACCTGAAGTTTATCAACAATTAAATGGGAAGGGTTAGATGGAGGTTGCTGAAATAATCATATACAGAGTAAAGCTCTGTATCTGTTACTCATTTTTGTCTAAATCCTTATCACCATATGCTTTTAGGAAGAAACTCTTCAGCTTTGTAGAATATCGAGTCACAAATATGCACATGCACCCATCTCGAGTAATTATATATGGAAAGCCGTCTCATCTTGTTGCTAGGATTTAATATTCAATTTTTGGAGCATATCCTAGCTATCTTTGTGCTTTGCA
The DNA here is from genome assembly GCA_027705065.1 of Solanum peruvianum. Lineage (NCBI taxonomy): Eukaryota > Viridiplantae > Streptophyta > Magnoliopsida > Solanales > Solanaceae > Solanum > Solanum peruvianum. Next base: position 50,132,883 of record JAKWJD010001760.1, on the reverse strand, counting down.
CATGTCAGGCCCAAAGTGTGTCCTCTAGAGTTGCTTCTCAATACTTTGTATACAAGTGCACAGTAGACACTATAGACTTCTATCTTTCTAACAGTGGGACTTCTTTAGTTTAATTTTCTCTGGGGCTAAATGTTTGTATTAATTGCTTAAATTGTCTTGCTGTCCCAAAAAAAAAATTGGGTCGCTGTTTTTCATTTTACATGGTGTAGAATAGTAGAAAGGTCAGTGACTAAGCTTTTGATATAATGCAGCGGATACAATATGCTAAATCAAAGTCAGATTGTATTGCTAAGGCAGAGGGGACCTATGACAAGAAAAAGAAACAAGATGAAAAAGGTGACTTCATTCTGTTGTATATATTTCACCTGCTCCATTTCCTCTTAAGCTTCTTACTGGTTCCAAAGTGCATGTCATGGATAATCATCTATTGAAATGTTAAAAAGTGAATCTTATAGTCCAAGAGGAGCACTCCTTGCTGAAGCTAAGAGCACTCAAACAAACTAAATAAACATTAATTACTATTATAATTTCTGTTTACCTTTAAGATTTTCCTTCTGGCGAACTTCTTTTCTTACAGCTCAGCTAAACGGAATATTTTATAGTTCAACTGAAGTGTCTTAACAGAATAGTACTAGATGCGTAATCCTTGAGTAGCACCGGTCATATTGATTGTGATCTTGTCTACTACATCCACTTACAATTTTCTCATCATTGTGGGTGCCTATAGTAGAGAAAGGCTTTAAACTACAATCATGGACTATTGATGGAAAATTTTGTTAGGAGTATCGTAATCATCCGCATGCATGCATGCATTTCATTTTGTCACAATCCTCGCAGTTTCCAAAGCTTGATAGTGTTGCAGTTTTGATGAACCACGTGTGTATTTGCATTGCATGTATAACTTTTAAAATCAATTTGTCAGTTATTTTGTTGACTTCTAGTGATTTGGACTAACTTGACTTACTAATATGTAGTGGAGAAAAGGAAACGTACTGAAGAAACTCCTCCGCAAACTGGTGCAGCTAATGGCTCAAGAACTGACAGTAACGGCGGAGGTCCAGCTGTAAGTTTGTTGCAACTTCATTATTTTTTTCAAGTATTGCTTCTTTTATTTGTTTTAGTTGTACAAAAACTTGCCTCTCCTTTGTCCATAATTGTGTGATTGATTGTCCATATGGAACTTCAAATATAGTATGACCGCCTTTGTAATGACACCAAAGTAATGCGCTCACAGCCTGGTCATACTTACACCCATAGCTCCGAATGACTAGCAGCATGACTTCATGACAACTTCTTATATGTTACCGTTGATCTCTTTTTGTGAATATTATTATCTGAAACATATTCATCTATTATCTTCATTAATTTCATAATGTTGAACAACTTTTGCAGGCTGCATCTCGACAAGGAAAGCCTAGTACTCAAGATGTTGCGGAACCAAATAATATTCTCTTTATACAGAATCTGCCCTACGAGACAACAAGTATGATGCTTGAAGTGCTCTTCAAACAGTATCCTGGCTTTAGAGAAGTTCGAATGATTGAAGCAAAGCCAGGTATTGCGTTTGTGGAATTCGACGATGATGTCCAGTCTTCAGTCGCCATGCAGGCCCTTCAAGGCTTCAAAATCACACCCCAGAATCCCATGGCAATTACCTATGCCAAGAAATGAGCATTCTTAATTCCAGTACATGCTGGGTATTGTATGTTCACCCCATAGGTCAATGTAGAAGGCACATGTATTATACACTTGAGCAGGCTTATTTTGGGTCTTTGTAGCCAGTAAAAATGTTTTAAACAATTCGATTTCATGTACTAATCCTAAGAAAATGTGTGTTTGATTGTCTTTTTTTTTTTTTTGGGGTCACAATTTGAGTTAAATCAAATATTTGTTTTCTTACATTATCAAGCAAGTAGTGTATTTATTTCTTTTTAACTCTCAAGTATTTTTGAAAAACAAATTTATTTAAATGGGTTAGAATCAATTTACCCAAACATACATGATCAAATCCATAATTGCCCAAATTATATTTGAATAGATTGTGATTCAAATCATTTTTTTCTCAAACTATATTCAGCCCATGCAAATCCGATCAAATCCAATGTACAAGCATAGCACAGGAGATTGGGTCATACGCCTATTCATTTAATGAAAAACATCAATTTTATCTACCTCTCAGTCTCATTTTTTATTGCATTTGTGATATTTGTGCTTTGGCTAGACAAACTAGACTTCCTTTATAAATCACTTATATATAATGGATATAAGTGTTGTCTTACTATTAATGATGATTATAGTAGGGCTACTTGGAACTATTACAACTCCCTTAGGCCTTATTGTTTATTTTATTTTGTTTTTCCCTTAGTTGACACATTCTAAAGGAAGACCTAGTCTTTTGCTTTGCTAAGATCACATCAAATTATTCACTTCCATCAAAGTAGGAATAGAAGTGGTTGCAATCTTTTTCTGTTACTGCATTTTATTGAAATGTGATCTGTCTTTGGGTTTTTCTTGTTCTTAGCAAGTGTAAAAGGAGCGCAAACATTTGTTCTTAATTTTTCGTTATTGCTGCACTTGAATACTCTACTCTCACCAGACCTCAGTAGGTTGTTATCGTTGTTTAGTTAACAAATTGTCCAATAACCAGACCTTTTTCTTCTGGATTAGTAGGCATCGTACGAAGAAAATCTTCATGGAAAATAAAAAACAAGATGTCATTTCTGTACCCAAAGAAGTTGTTATAGAGATATTACGAAGAGTACCTGGCCATGATTTGGCTGAAAAGTTAAAGATGGTATGTATGCAATGGTGTTCGATTATACATACTGGGAGCTTTGCCTACTACCATATTGAACAGAGAATAAAATCCTCGTCCTTCTCTCAAATGGAAGCAGTTGTTGTTGCTTTTGACGGAAATGAAAATCGTTCAGTTAAAATTTCTTCCTTGGAATGGCACACTAATGATAATGAAAATGATCATCTATTTGAAGATTGGAAGACTAAACACTTATGCACTGCAAAAGATGCACTATTAGGCCAGAACTTTAATCGTTTGCAGAACATGGTATGGGCCAATTCTGTGAATGGTTTCGTCTGTTTTTGGTCTTATTTTGATAAACCTCGTTTGCATATCTTCAATCCTGTCACTAAAGAATACCTCATAACTCCACCGAATACATATCTAGGTATTTCTCTTGGTGAATAACATATCTCTTCAAAATGACACGATCCTTATTTTATCGCCTGTTTTAATTCTTTGTGCTACTTATATAACAGGGGTACGAAATTTTGATTTGGATACTACTGTGGGCTGTGGATTTTGCCCAGTTTCATATGAATACAAGGTTGTTGTTCTTGATGGAAACTCGGAAGTGATTAAGCCTTCGATTTTCACTATTGGAACTGACCATTCATGGAGGGCTTTGAGAGTAATTCCTCATCACGATATTATAAATGTTGTTACAATTGTATATTTGAAGGGGATGTTATATTGGTACGTAACTTCTACAATTGAATATTCTTTTCATACAACAAGTTCAAAAAGAACTCTCCTTTGTTTTGATGTAAGTAAGGAAGAATTTGATACGATTGTGGTACCAATTGAAATTCCTGAACGTTCTGTATCAAATGTAGTAGAAAAGGGCGAAAAGCTTTGTTTGGTAACATTAAGTTATGCTCCTATTTGCTCCCTCTTGATCAACGTATACGTTAACATTGATGATGATGATCTGAGTAACTTAAATTCGTGGAAGAAAGAGTTCACTGTGACTGCTCCGAGTATTGCATATAAATTGGATCTAGATGATAATGTGTACACCCTCATTGTTACTGATGAGATCGTGGTGATTCAACTTGGTGACAGCAATGACCGTGGATTTTTCCATGTTGCAACTGGAAAGCTGTTGGGATTACTTTGGACTAGGCACGGTACTTTGATCCCTTACAAGTCAAGTTTGGTTGCTTTTTGCCATCGACCACTACTTCCTTCCTTGTCTTGAACTATTCTTTTTGATGCACCGCAAAATCACACGAGGAGAGGTAACTCACGCTCTACCAACCTAAGACCCTTATTCGAAATCACCTTTTATGTCACGCTTTAAATGGTTTTTTTTACATTCATTTACATAATTTTTTATGGCTCGTGGGGTTCATTCCCATGTACCAAACTTTGAATAACTTTGTGTCAATTTCAAAGTTTGGTAGAGTTGGTAATCTATGAAGAAGAAAAAATTGTTTTCTGCCAATTTCAAAGTTTAGGAGAGTAGGTAAGCTATGAACAACAAAAAATATTTTTCTTCTATAGCACATTTGGAGGGTGGAGGGCAATTCTTCATTCTAAGTACACCAAAAAGAATTACAAAAGAGAGAAAAGAAGAGTCAGACATCACAGAGGAAGATATTCTGTGAGAAAAATTAGAGAGTGTGAGCGATATTGTAGTGAGGTGAAAAAATCAAAAGAGTGTTATTTCTTTTGAAAGTGTAGTGATCTTTGGAGTATTACTCAGACATACAAGTGTAAAATCCTTACTATAGTGATATTCTTTGCTCCACTCGGGTCGTGGTTTTTCCCTTATTTAGGAAGGTTTCCACGTAAAATCTTGGTGTCATTATTCCTCTTTTATTCTCGTTGATTAACCGCATTGTTGTGTTCCGCATTTATTGCCTTTATTACCGCAAATATTATTTCTGTTACGGATTTATTCCCAACAATTACAACACAAAAAGAAAAGTTCAAAAATATATACATTAATTTACTTTGTTAGACCAACATTTTCGTAATCGTGATGTTACTTGTAATCTTAAGAGTCTGGGTTTGAGTCATCAAACAAATAAAAAGGATGAAAATTCCTAAAGAGGATCAAAGTAGAATAAAAAATAACAACTCAGTCTATCTATGGTGAATAGGAGGAGGAAGCAAGTAGTGGGCGGTGGCGAAGAGCAACCAAACTTGGCACATATGGGATTGCTGCAGTTACAAAATAAGGCAACGGAATTAAACCCAACAACTTGCCATTTGTTACGTGAAATAAACCCCAGTTTTTTTTATCAAGTTGAATCAACAATATCTCATCAGTAATCTTTACGAGATACACATCCCCAAGTCCGTCCATTCTGTATGCAATACTCGGAAGAGTCACACAAAACTTTATCTTCCACGAATTTAAATTACTCAGATCATCATCAATTCTATCTGCAACATATCCCTTGATCATGAGGGAGCAAATAGGAACATTATATATGTTTACCAGATAAAGCCTTCCTCCGTTTTCCGCTACAGTTAACGGTCCTTCTGGAATTTCAATTGGAGCTACAACTATCTCGAATTCTTCCTTCGAAACATCAAAGCAAATAATAGTATTAACTATTTCTTCCCCAATAACATTTTCTCCAGACCAGTACAATTTTCCCTTCAAATATACAACTGCCTGAACTTCATTAGCAAAATTTTTATGGGGAATATCTTTCAAAGCTCTCCATGATTTGTCTCTTCCAATAGTGAACACTAAAGGTTTAATGTTATTCGAATTTGTATCATAAAGAACAACCACCTTGTATTCATAAGTAACTGGACAGAATCCAAAGCCCATTGCAACATATCCATTCTGTAAACCTGTTATATGGTAAGCATGCACTAGAATAGATCAATATTTGAAAATTAATAAAGAATTTCAGTATTCAATCGAGCAAAGATTGAACTTTGGCGTATAAAGACTATATATATATATATACCTTTATGTATATAGGTTGGAGTGGTGACATGTTCTTTACTGACGGGATTGAAGATATGGAAACAAGAATCATGCCTAGACCAAAAACAGATGAAACCATTCATAGAATTCACCGTCTTCATTATCTGCCACTGCCACAGATGCAACATAGGTCTTGGTTGGGCAGATACGATTTTTGTTGTATATAAGTCTTTAGTCTCCCAATGTTCGAATTCATCACGATTTTGATTGCAATAATTGTGCCATTCCAAAGAAGAAACTGTAATTGACTGTTGATCATTTGCCTCCTTAATTATAACTGCTTCAAGTTGCGAGAACGATGATGACTTTATTATCTGCTTAATGTGTGAGTAGGCAAAGCTTCCACTATAGATAATCGAACACCATTGCATACACACCATCTTTAACTTTTCAGCCAAATCTTTTCCTGGTACTCTTTGTAATATCTCCATAACAACTTCTTTGGGTATAGATATCACATGTTTTTTCTGTCTCTTGCATATCTTTGTGATTTCCATTCTTTAATTTCGGAAAAATCAAATATTTATATTATGATTCATAATTTGTACTTCCATAATATATAACAAAGCTGTTGAAAATATATTTAATGTTGAAAATGTCAAAAGACATACATAATTGCACAAAGTAGTCTAGGTAAAAGTATGATAAAGAACCAAAAACATGGGTGCGGTGCAATGATGGGATTGTTCACCCTTAACCAGAAGTCTCTAGTTCAAATGCTGGGTATTGAAAAATTTTTGTTGGGAGCACCACCCTCGAATGCAGTGCGCAATTCAAATTTAGTCGGAGCTCCAATGTCGAGATACCGATGCGCGATTCAAATTTAGTCTGAGCTTCAATGTCGAGATACCGGGTGGAAAAAAAAAAGTATGATAAGAAGGTTATCCCAATTACTCCCTCCGTCCGGAATTGTTTTTCATGTTGCGCTTATCGAAAGTCAAGTTGACTAACTTTTAAAGGTGAATTGGATCACATTAATTCGATATTTAAACAAAAATTTTTTTTGGATATTTTAAAACTATATGAAAAGTACTATAAATTACTATTTTTTGCATAATAATATGATGAAAAAATACATCTTAAAATGTTAGTCAAAGTTTTTTATAGTTTGACTATAAAAATAGAAATCATGACAAACAATATCCGACGAAGGGAGTAACAATGTTAAAAGAGTGCATTGGAAATAGGGAGCGAACCGACATGGAGTCTAAGGGGTTCATCCGAACTCCCTTGATAAAAAATTACACAGTATATATAAGGTAAATATTGTGTATTTATGTGAATATGTATATATTTTGAACCCCTTTAATGATAAAAATAAATTAATAGCCCCGCGGCAAATTTCCTTGAAATTAAGCTCCATGTTGAGGGTTCAAATCCCTTCCATGCTAATTCTTAGGAAAGACCCTCAAATTAATCCTAAGGCAATATATAGCTAAAAAAATTAATATTATGAACGATAAAAGATGGGTTATCAAGAAAACAAATCCAATGAGCTAAAAAAATTAATTTTATGAACGATTAAAGACGGATTGTCAAGAAAACAAATCCAACGAATTTACATAATAAAGCAAATAAGATCTTCAAAAAGTGCAAATAAGATCTTCAAAAAGTTTGCATACATTCTCTCAACTTTTTTGTAGTTGGATCATTTAAATAAGTAGAATTATGTAAATTCATAATATATAGTATAATGTACCTGCGATCACTTATTTGGGAAAATTTTGTGCTTAATTGTGTTGAACAACGAGAAAGTCAACTGTTGATGAAGTTCATTAGTTTTTCTTGTGTAATAAACTGCCCCTTTTATAGATAGAACAAAATTAAGAGGAAATTCTGTTTTGTAATAGTTCTAATTCTATTAAAATTATATGTCTGAAGTTTATTTGTATAATGCAAAATTTTAGTGATATTTAAGCCATAATATTAAATCTAATAAGGAAAAAATTTAATAGTGAATGACATCAACTCGGACTTATGCAAGGGAAAGAGGAGGCATTGTGTTAAAACCATAAAGTTGACGCAAGTTATGCATAACTTCATAAATCATTGGGTTAACAACAAGGATCTCTTTTAAATTTACCCAAAATTTAACTTATAATTATAAAAATTGGTAACCATTCCAATTTGCAATTGTCTTTCATACGTGTATCACGTGGATTCTAGGAGATTTATTAATATGATACCTTTGATTTTGATTATTTCTTATAGATTGATATGTGATTGATAACAATGGAAAGAATCTTTAAGAAATTATTTTTCTGTTTCACAATCTACAAATAAGATCTAGTAACATTTTTTACAATCCTATAGCGTATCTGATACATGCTAACACCAACTTTTAAGTATTAGATTCAGAAGCATTATATCACATGTTTAATGATCACATTTACTTTACCACTCTCATCCCATTTATCTCCTCCTTTACTTATTAAATTGCCTTATTCTTTTTAAATTTTCATTTATTAGAACTCCTTTTAGGCCTTATTGTTTATTTTATTTTGTTTTTCCCTTAGTTGACACATTATATTCTAAAGGAAAACCTAGTCTTTTGCTTTGCTAAGATCACATCAAATTATTCACTTCCACCGAAGTATGAATAGAAGCTTTTTGCCATCGACCACTATTTCCTTCCTTCTCTTGAACTATTTTTTTTATTACCGCAAAATCACACAAAGAAATGTAAACATACCAAGGCAAGTCACCTGTGACGAGCTCTATCTGTTGAATCCATCCCATTGTTTTAATCAACTTTAGCTATTCAATTGGTACAAGCAATTGTTAAAAAGGAATAGTAATTGAAGTTGAAAAGAAAAGATTTGGTAGTTGGCAAATTGGTAAGATTTGCAACCATTCTTGACTTTGAAAGATTTGGTAGTTGGCAAATTGGTAAGATTTGCAACCATTCTTGACTTTGCTATGTTTACATATGTCATTAGTGACATAGGCATGGTTTTATCCTTCTATAAATAGAGCATTCTTGCTCATTTGTAGAACACACCAAGTTAGAGTGAAAAACCATTTTGAGAGCAAAGTGAGGTATTCCATAGACTATACAAAAATAGTCTGTGAAGAAAAATAGAGTGTGAGCGATATTTAGTAAGACGGAAACCAAAAGAGTGTTGTTCCTTTTGAGTGTGTAGTAGTCACTTTGAGTGTTGTATTCGTGACTACACAGTGTAAAATTCCTTACTATAGTAATATCAGTTGCTCCTCTTGTTCCGTGGTTTTTTCCCTTATTCAGAAGGGTTTCCACGTAAAATTCTTGGTGTCGTTATTTTCCCATTTTATTTCCATTACTTTTACCATATATATTTTTGTGTTTGTCCGCGTTTTCCCAACAAACTGGTATCAGAGCCAAGGTTTTATCTGAGTATGCTCTGTGGTTGCAGCACAGTCTGAACTTCCACATCAGAAAAGATTTACTTTGATTTGTGATAACTATATTTTTTGGGGAAAACAATGGAAGCCAACACAAGTAGAATGATTACTTTGAATGGTGTTAATTATGCCATTTGGAAGGGGAAAATGGAAGATCTGCTTTATGTCAAGAATTTTTATAAACCAGTATTTACCACTGTAAAGCCTGATAAAATGACAGATGAAGAGTGGAATCTGTTGCATAGACAGGTTTGTGGATTCATTAGGCAATGGGTCGACGATAATGTGTTGAACCATATTTCTGGGGAAACACATGCTCGAACCCTATGGGAGCATCTTGAAAGTTTGTATGCTCGAAAGACTGGCAACAACAAAATGTTCTTAATAAAGCAGATGTTGAGTTTGAAGTATCATGATGGTTCTCCAATGACAGACCATCTGAATAATTTTCAGGGGATTATGAACCAATTATCTGCTATGGGCATCAAATTTGATGAAGAAATTCAAGGCTTGCTTCTACTTGGTTCCCTACCAGATTCTTGGGAAACATTTAGAACGTCATTGTCAAATTCTGCTCCGGATGGTGTGATCTCTATGGATTCCGCCAAGAGTAGTGTCTTGAACGAAGAGATGAGAAGAAAAACTCAAGGTTCCTCTTCGTCGGATGTCCTGATAACTGGCCCCAGGGGGAGAAATAAAACTCGTGGTTCTCAGCATAGAGAACAAAATAGGAGCAAATCCAAAGGCAGACTTAAGGATATTGAGTGCTATCATTGTGGCATGAGAGGGCACACAAAGAAGTTCTGCAAAAAGTTGAAGAGGGAGAACAATAACAAAGAGGAAACTAAACAAGATGGCAATGAAAATTGCCTAGCCACCGTCACCACCGAAGATCTTGTTACCGTTCTTGATGCAAACATGATAAATATTGCTTGTGATGAGTCAAGCTGGGTTGTGGACACTGGTGCCGCATCTCATGTGACATCAAGGAAGGATTTTTTCTCTTCCTACACTCCTGGTGATTTTGGAACCTTGAGTATGGGTAATGAGACTGTTTCTAGGGTGGTTGGTATTGGTACAATTTGTTTGGAAACTAGTGTTGGAACTAAACTAGTTTTGAACAATGTGAAACATGCTCCTGATGTTCGTCTACACCTAATTTCTGTTGGTGTCTTAGATGATGAAGGATATGTTAGTACCAACGGTGATGGAAAATGGAAGCTCATTAAGGGTTCCTTGGTTGTGGCTCGTGGTAACAAACGTCGTGGTCTATACTGGACTACGGCCTCTGCTTGTGTTGATATGGTGAATGCGGTTGAGAGCGATAGCTCTTCAATATTATGGCACAAGAGGCTTAGCCACATTAGCGAGAAAGGACTTAATGTTCTAGCCAAGAAGAAATTATTGTCAAATTTCCAAAGTGCTAAAATAGAAAAATGTGAGCACTGCTTGGCTGGTAAACAAAATAGAGTTTCCTTTAAGTCCTACCCTCCTTCGAGAAAGACAGAGTTGCTTGAGTTAGTGCACTCTGATTTATGTGGTCCAATGAAGACAAAGACATTGGGTGGTGCACTTTACTTTGTCACTTTCATTGATGATTGCTCGAGAAAACTCTGGGTCTATGTCTTGAAGACTAAAGACCAAGTGTTAGGTGTCTTTAAGCAGTTTCAGGCTTCAGTTGAAAGAGAAACTGGAAAGAAACTGAAATGTATTCGTACTGATAATGGTGGTGAATATTGTGGACCATTTGACGAATACTGCAAGCATCAAGGTATTAGACACCAGAAGACTCCTCCCAAGACTCCTCAGCTTAATGGCTTGGCTGAGAGGATGAATAGGACCTTGATGGAAAGAGTTAGATGTTTGCTTTCTGAAGCAAAATTGCCGAACTCATTTTGGGGTGAGGCTTTATTGATCGCTGCACATGTTATTAATCTATCTCCTGCTGTTGCTTTGCAAAGTAATGTACCAAATAGTGTTTGGTATGGAAAGGATGTTTCCTATGACCATTTAAGAGTATTTGGTTGCAAAGCTTTTGTACATGTGCCGAAAGATGAGAGGTCAAAGTTAGATGCCAAGACAAGGCAATGCATCTTCATTGGATATGGCCTAGATGAATTTGGTTACAGGCTATATGATCCAATTGAAAAGAAACTTTGAGAAGCCGTGATATTATTTTCATGGAGAATCAAACAATTGAAGATATTGACAAAGCGGAGAAGGTAGAATCTTCAAGTTTTGATGGTATAGTTCATCATGATGAAGTTCCTCACACAAGTGTGCATGATGTTGTTGGGTTTGATAATCATGGTGATGCCCAAAATCATGTATCGAATCAACATGTTGATGTTGATAATAACAATGATATTGTTATTGATGATCCTGTTGCTCATGAAGTTGTGGACGAATCAAATATTCCGCTTCGGAGGTCCACAAGACAGCGGTTTCCTTCCTCCCGTTATTCACCCAATGAGTATGTGTTACTCACTGACGGGGGAGAACCTGAATGTTATGAGGAGGCCATGGAAGATGAGCACAAGAATCAATGGATTGAAGCCATGCAAGACGAGATGAAGTCTTTGCATGAGAACCACACTTATGAGTTGGTAAAATTGCCCAAGGGCATGAGAGCTTTGAAGAACAAGTGGGTGTTCAAAGTTAAAGTTGAAGAACACAACTTGAAGCCCAGGTACAAAGCTAGATTGGTTGTTAAGGGATTCAGTCAAAGAAAGGTATTGACTTTGACGAAATATTTTCTCCTGTTGTGAAAATGTCCTCGATTCGCACAGTTCTAGGTTTGGCTGCTAGTCTTAATTTAGAGATTGAGCAGATGGATGTGAAGACGGCTTTCCTTCACGGTGACCTAGAAGAAGAGATTTATATGGAACAACCTGAGGGCTTCAAAGTAGATGGTAAAGAAAATTTTGTATGCAAACTCAAAAAAAAAGTCTCTATGGCCTAAAACAAGCTCCCAGACAGTGGTACAAAAAGTTTGAATCTGTCATGGGGGAGCAAGGCTATAAGAAGACTTCTTCAAATCATTGCGTATTTGTACAAAAATTTTCTGACAATGATTTCATCATCCTTTTGTTGTATGTGGATGATATGTTGATTGTGGGTAAGAACACTTCCAAGATTGACGAGCTGAAGAAAGAGTTGTGTAAGTCTTTTTCTATGAAAGACTTGGGTCATGCCAAACAAATTTTGGGCATGAGAATTACTCGTCTTAGAGATGAAAGGAAGATTTATTTGTCCCAGAAGAAGTACATTGAGCGCGTACTGGAGCGCTTCAATATGAAGAATGCGAAGCCTGTGAGTATACCTCTTGCTGGTCATATGAAGTTGAGCAAGAAGATGTGTCCTACAGCTAGGGAGAAAAAAAAAAAAACATGGCCAAAGTTCCATATTCCTCCGTCGTCGGAAGTCTAATGTATGCAATGGTGTGCACTAGACCTGATATTGCTCACGCAGTTGGTGTTGTCAGTAGATTTCTCGAAAATCCGGGAAAAGAGCATTGGGAAGCTGTGAAATGGATACTCAGGTATCTTAGAGGAAGCTCAGATGAATGCTTGTGTTTTGGAGCATCAAATCCAATCTTGAAAGGCTATACAGATTCTGATATGGCAGGTGACCTTGATAACAGAAAATCCACTACTGGATATTTGTTTACTTTTTCAGGGGGAGCTATATCATGGCAGTCAAAGTTGCAGAAGTGTGTTGCACTATCTACAACTGAAGCTGAGTATATTGCGGCTACTGAAGCCGGCAAGGAGATGATATGGCTAAAGCGATTTCTTCAAGAGCTTGGTTTGAATCAGATGGAGTATATTGTCTATTGTGACAACCAGAGTGCAATAGACTTGAGCAAGAACTCCATGTACCATGCAAGAACAAAACACATTGACGTCAGATATCATTGGATTCGTGAGAAAGTGGAGAATGAATCATTTCACGTCAAAAAGATTCACACAAGTGAAAATCCTGCAGATATGCTGACCAAGATAATACCGAAAGACAAGTTCGAGTTATGCAAAGAACTTGTGGGTATGAGCTCTCTCTAAAGAAGTTGAAGATACCTTCTTCCAGTAAATGGGACTGGAGGGGGAGATTTGTTGAATCCATCCCATTGTTTTAATCAACTTTAGCTATTCAATTGGTACAAGCAATTGTTAAAAAGGAATAGTAATTGAAGTTGAAAAGAAAAGATTTGGTAGTTGGCAAATTGGTAAGATTTGCAACCATTCTTGACTTTGAAAGATTTGGTAGTTGGCAAATTGGTAAGATTTGCAACCATTCTTGACTTTGCTATGTTTACATATGTCATTAGTGACATAGGCATGGTTTTATCCTTCTATAAATAGAGCATTCTTGCTCATTTGTAGAACACACCAAGTTAGAGTGAAAAACCATTTTGAGAGCAAAGTGAGGTATTCCATAGACTATACAAAAATAGTCTGTGAAGAAAAATAGAGTGTGAGCGATATTTAGTAAGACGGAAACCAAAAGAGTGTTGTTCCTTTTGAGTGTGTAGTAGTCACTTTGAGTGTTGTATTCGTGACTACACAGTGTAAAATTCCTTACTATAGTAATATCAGTTGCTCCTCTTGTTCCGTGGTTTTTTCCCTTATTCAGAAGGGTTTCCACGTAAAATTCTTGGTGTCGTTATTTTCCCATTTTATTTCCATTACTTTTACCATATATATTTTTGTGTTTGTCCGCGTTTTCCCAACACTATCAACCTAAGATCCCTATTGGGAAAATTCCTTTGACTTGACAACTTTGTGGGTCATAACTGTTCTGTAGGAATTGTTTTATTTAAAGTCAGAAATCAACATTTATTACATGTTTAAATTATTTTTATCATTCCAATTTTATTGTAATTTACATTATTTTTAATGGCTCGTAATTTCAACGCAAAGTTAAAAAAGAATATTAATATTAATTTACTTTGTTAGACCAATACTTTATAATCATAACGTTACTGATTATGTTGAAGTCATCAACATCGCAGGGAGGAAAGTGTAGTTTTTATGTAACAAGAAGGAGCTCTTTGAAATTAACCCAAAATAAAATTAAAATGGGAACGCGGAAAATACAAAATTCGAAGAGACTATAAATTAGGGCAGTTTGAAATCTGCTGCTCCTCATTTCCTTCTCGTGAAGATGTCAACTGCAGTTTCGCAGCAAATCTCCCTATTCAGATTCCACGTCGAGAGCCGTAGGTTTGTTTTCGATTAATCAAAACTTTTATTCTGATTCAATAAAATGCACTTGTGAGCATGATTTTTGTGCAGACTGGATGAAGGAACTCTTCGAATTCTCGAGTCCGTTTTAGCTTGGGACGATTACAAATCTCTGGACGGAGTGGTATGTATTTTGAAACAGTTCATGAGACACGAATCTCTCCGCATTATTGAGGAAATCGCTGGAAAAGCTGCAGAGCATAAGCTTCTGATCGTAGATTTTCTAGTTCGCGTTTTTGCTCTCATCGGAGATATGAAGGTATACAGCTTTGACTCTATCGATTTCAAATTGGTAGATTTCACTTTGATTTAATTATTTGTAAACACATATTTACTAGAAGATAGAGCTAATCGGAAAGATCAGTAGTTTTCAGTAGGATGATGTTGAAGATGCTGATGTATTAAACCATGTATTTTGGTGGAATTTGTGATAAGTTGAAGAGCTGCTTGAGATTTTGTAGCCTGTTGAAGACGCTGATGTATTAAATCATGTATTTTGGTGGAATTTGTGATAAGTTGAAGAGCTGCTTGAGATTTGTAGCCTGTTGTGTTTGGTATTTGTTTTATCTTCGAAAGATAAATCTCATGCTAATATTGTTTTGCTAAGGAAGTTATATCCTTAGTTTTAAACTTTTAGTGTTCGAATGCACTTCAATAAGTATTAGTAGTAGACACAGATAACTTATATTCCTGTACAAGTGGCTGTGATTTTGGTGGTGGAGGCAGGTGGTAATGTGAGTAGCAAAAGATGTAAACAATGACTGCTGTATGCAGAGAAGATTGTATCTGTAAAGGAAATATATCCTTCCTTATGTATATACAAAAACTCTTTTCGGTTAGAGTTTGTGAAAATGAAGTAATCAGTAGAAGTGACATTTAGGAACACGAGACCTGTCTATCCAATAAGTGTAATGATTGGATAGCTTTCATGGTATATTAAAAACAATTTGACAGAGCATGAGGTTAAGAGTTAGCTGTAGTCTTCAACAGAATGTTGATGTAGTTGTCGAGAATTCATCTGATTTTAAACATCACATCATGCTTTAAATTATCTTTTCGAAATTTTTGAAAGCTGCATACAGAATTTATCATAGTTAGTGTGTCAAACATTTTGGGACATCCAAAGTTTAGACATAGCCTATGTTGTGAAAGCTTTAAGAAACCACAACTATTGATGATTTTATTCTTCTATTATAGAAATTCTGGTTTTGCCTTTTTATTTTCGGTTCCAAACACGTGACTTTTAACCATTGGGTATACACAGAGTTGCTTGGCGTTGAGATATGAAGCATTGCTTATGAGAGAGCAGAAAGCAATCTGTGATCAGAGGCTTCTTGTTTCATATAGTGAGTGGCTCACTTTTGCTGAGCATTCACTTGAAAGTGGCTTTTGTTCCATCGCAAAGAAGGTAAATTTCTGACAAAATTTTGGACACTTGCAAGTATTTTACACGTGCAAATGATCAAGTAACAAAATTAGTATATGCTGTCCATTGAAAATTTATGCTCAGGTCAGAGTTAATGCAAAATGCTACTGCTTGTACTGTTATGTTTCTATACTTCTGTGATCATAGCTTGAAGGTTCTTATCATGTCATATTGTTTTCCATTTTGGATGTGTTTGTAGGTTCTATCTCTGTTGATTTACCTGAATAATTTGATCTGACATTCAGATGCTATTGTGAAAATCACTTAACTTTGTTATCTTTATGCCTCTTGTTGGAAATTTGTTAGATGCAAATTAAGTACGGTTCTTTTGCATTCTGAATTAGGAATTAGACTCACTGCTGAAAACATCTTGTTCTAATTAGCCTCCTCTACCTCAGCAATTAGTCCTCCTTTGTCTACTTCAGAAATACATTATGGACAGTTTGTCATGGGCTTATGTGTAGTGAAAGTTATGATAGGAATTAGATCAATCTAGCTGTGCAACTATTGCATGTTTAACATCTTGCCGACACTAAGAGCATATGTATTTGACTTGATGCTATCTATTTTGTACGTTTATTTTGAGCCTGGTACCTTATGGCTTCATAAATATTGTGAAGTTACAACATCCTACTGCTTATAGTAAGTGTATTCCAGTATCTGCCTCTGACCTGTACTTTTCAGGCATGTGAAAAGGCGCTCTTATGTTTTGACGTGAACATCGTAGATGACCCTGAAAACTATTTCGTAATTGAAAAAATTAAGAATCTTAAAGATGTTGCTGTGATCTCAGCGTCTTCAAAATCTGGTATGTTCAAGTATTTCATTAGATCCCTCCTTTGTTTCATAGTTAATGCTTTGCCGTTATATGTTCCTAACATGAAAGTGAAATGAATTTGGTGGAATGACATCAAAGTCTTCCATTAGATCATATGTAACTAGAAGGGTGGTGAAGGGAAAGCTAATTGTTAACTATTCATTACTGCTAAAGCTTTCTTGTGGTACATTAGTTCAGGCTCAGGCAGCAACGTACTTCAAGAACAAGAATATTCAGCAGAACTCACAAGGATCCTACATTCCTGTGGAAGTTAAAAGTTCAGGAAGCACTCTGTTTAGAGATGGAATCAAACGACGACACAGGCGCCAATTGGATGAATACCGACATCTGAAACTGAGTGGAATAACTGATGGAAACACGCAAAATATTTTGGTAGGTCATTATGCTTAATAAAAAAGATCTTATTTAATTTCGTCATTTGATTACAATTGATAGTGCAGGAATGATTTTTCTCTGATGTAATACTATTACGGAGTCACCAATATGATCAAAGATCAACTTCCCTTCTTATTGGATAGTATCTTGGAAGGTAATTACTCATACCACAACATCATTGCGATGATATGTTTAAAACTTATTAAAAATATGGTCTTATAACAAAAATATTGTGCTGTGGTAAGAATCTCTAGTTTCATCTATTGACTCTTTTGTTTCTTGTCTAACTGAAAGAGAATTTGTTTCATCAATTGAAAACTCTTCAAAATTTATTTTTGTACCATAATAAGCAATTTTTTGCATTTTTAAATTACTGATAATGAGACAAGGTCAGACTGCTTGCCTTGTCTCTTCTCGACCTTGGTCCTGCAATAGGAACCTAGCATGCTGGTGATAAGCCTTCAATAAAATATATTTCTTAGGGAATCTGTAATTAAGTCTAAGCAACAAACAAAGAGTACATTTGCAGCAAGATATTAGCTTCAGCCCCTCTCCATGCAATCACGTGCCTATGCAGTTGATTGTTTTGTCAATTTTTAGACCTTCGCCAAATTGGATAGGTGTAACTTACTAGTCAAAATCAGAGAGTTGGATTAGTAAGAAATTTTGACTCTAACAATTAGGAATTTGTATACCTTTTTAGAAATCCAAATATACGATACAGGGTAATACATAGATAACAGGTTGATCGAATACAGTTGCTTAGCGTAAATCTTGTATGCGTTAAAACTCTCACTAAATTGCTACTTCCTTCGTCCCGATTTGTGTATTTTCTATATTCAATAACAAATTTAATTTTAAAACGCTTAATTTATCATTAATGATATGATTTACAATCGCATAAATATTTATGATTTATGTTTTTTTGCTTTCTTAATTAAATATTGTTAAATAAATTGAGACAAAATCAATACAATTAATAGATTGAAAACAATAAATTATTGACTGTGATAGAATATAGAGTTTGAACCGATAAAGTTCAAATTCTAAATTCGCACTCGGGAGAGAATGATGTGATGAACCCTCCATCGACTGTGACTGATTTCAGGCTCTGACGTACTCTCTTTCGATAAACCTCATTGAAAATTTTAGGATTTCAGGGAATTGATTTTCACAAAAATATTTGCCACCCTTTTTTTTTTCTTTTCAATATTTTATTGTTCAACAAAACCCGAAGCCTTGAATTTCCACCACTTTAGAGACGGAACAAAAGAAAAGAAAAAGATAATTTTTAAATTTAAATAAATAAGAAAACATCCATTTTCCCAATAATCGAATCTTCCATATCACCAAGTGCAATTAATGGATGCATTGAAGCTCGCATGTTTTTTATTTTCTCTAAGACGGTACTGAAGATGTCTGTTTTTCACTCTTATTTTATTCATCACCTTATAGAATTAATTATTCCATCAAATCAATAAACAATATTTACAAGGTTCTCATCCTGTCGACCACGTCTCTTCTTCTTAGCTATATAAGAAGTTACTGGGTTTGAAAAATTCTAAATTGGAAACTGAAACAGAAGATAATCTTTTTTTTTGTATTTTATGAGGTTAGGTGGGGGACCCATAACTTTTTATTTTTGTCTTAGAAGGAAAAGTGATTTGGTCATTTAGACTAGTTGAACATAGAAAATTGGATATGATGAATTATATAATTCAATAGAGTTTTTAGTAGCTGGGAAAGAGAGCTGTTTTCCTCGGAATAGAAGATAAAAAGTTTGGAATCATGTGGAAAGCATTAAATGCTAAAGAGTGGGAATCGAAGCTTGGGGTTCTTCAACTCTTATTGTTTATGGTGTATCATTTCAGAAACCTCGTGATACATTTGCTCTAATAAGCTCATGAATATTTTTTTAATTATATGTCTAGCTTAGCCATACTGCTCAAGAATCTTTTCATTTTCATTCCAAATTAATTAATGGTCAATCAGATGTGTAAGCTGTATCTGCTTAAATTACTTCATTTTGTGCATGTTACCACTGTGTTCTCCATTTTAAATTATCTATCGTGTTTCTCTTTTACATATTTTCTTAACATTAATTTCTCCTCATTAAATATGTTAAGTAGTATTACTAAGATAAAAATGAGAAAAAATAATGATCTTTATCTTGCATTTCTAAATGAGAAATTAATCTCTCCATTCCTTTTTAATTGTCATATTATAATATTTGAGAGTCAATTTAACTAAAATAACGAAAAATATTATGAATTATATATTGATCAAAATTCATATTATTGACTCTTACAAAAGGAACTGAAAAAATATAATTTAAAATAACTATTTAGAAATCAGAATAATAATTTGAGACGAATGGAGTACTGCTTTTGTTTTCATCTGGGTCTTCTCATTATTTGCAACAGTTATTTCAGCTTTGCGTGGACTAATTCAGTGGTTTTCATTAATATCTTGGTTGCTGGTTGTTTGTTGCTTTCATTTTGTTTTCCTCCCCAAATTAAAGAACTTTTCATTATTTTTTTCCAATTTATATTTTATGGGGGGATGTTATGGAAAATATTAGAATTTGCTGCTAAAAATATTGGATTATTCAGTTGTCTTGAGGGTAGAAGTAGAGAGATATTCATCGGCTACGGTGGAAGAGTAAAACTGAAGGAAATATCCAACTTTTAGAACTCTTGGAATATGTGTAATAGAAGGTGCTAAATTGGACGTAATGCATAATTAATTATTCTGCCTAAAAGTTTCTAAACCATCCCATTCTTGTCCTTGAAAAAGGGTATATACGTAATATGCCCTCATCAAATTAATTCAAATTACTAGGATTTAAGTGATTGAATGAAATTTTTTGATAAATTGAGAAATTAATTAACTAACCACGTTTAAATGACGGAAGCCTATATACAAACACACAATATGCATTTATTAGTTCAAAATGTAAGTAACTATGATTGGTAAGTTTTCACATTAAACTTATTTGTATTTGGTATTTGCATTAAATCAATAGACAATGTGTTTGCACATAAACCGTTTGTGCTTAATGATTGCTATGTCAGTTCATATTTGACTTGACATACCCCTTAAGAAGCAATAAATAAAATGATAATTTTACTGCTCCTTCTATTTCCAATTAATTAAATTGTTGAGACGTTTTTCAAATTAACTTAATTGTTCAATTTTCAAGACTACTTTTAGAATATTTTTTCAATTTTACTCTTAATTAGTCAGTACTAGAATTAGTTATTAATTACTCCGTATTTAGTTATTTAATCATAAATTTGACGATAATTAATAAGGGTAAAAATGAAAAATTATGTTTTATTCATGTCTTAATCTTCTTTTCTTATGGATATGAAACACCTCAACAATTCAATTAATTTGAAATGAAGAAAGTAGATATCGCCCACTTATTCATCTAAATGTTGGAAAATGAATAGTACATATTAAATGATAATTTATCTCTTTATTTTTAACTGGATAAATAAAAATGAACATCTATTTAAGTATAATGAAGCAATTGATATGCGTTCTTACTTTATTGGATTGTTACTTTAACTTTAGTAAGTTCACATGATTTGAATATAAACCTATGTGTTTAAAGAAGAAGAGCACCCATAAACACTCTTTCAAGTTGGTTTAGCTCAATTTTACAGTTCTACTAATTAATTATGCCCAAAAATAACATTTCGTACATGAAGAAGTAAGCCATTAGTGTGCATGAGTAGAAATTAAATGGTGGACGTGTATATGATTATAATGTGATTATTAAACTTGGAACCTGTGTTAAGCACGTCGTATTTTATAGATTAAACAGCTTAAACACATGGTTTACAGCCTAAACAATTTCCTTTTTAATACGTGTCGCTAATTAATGTCAACTAAAATAATGTTCGTCCGCAGGAGTACAAGTCAATTGGCACAAATTAAACCTTAAATTGTCAAAAATGTGGAAAAATTAAAAATAAAAAGGTTTCCCAACTTGATTTGCGTCAATATATAATTAAAAATTTCAATTTTCAATGCAATAGTAATTCTCTTACTTAAACTTCTTTTTCCTACAATGACTCATGTTTTATGGAAACATCAATTCGTCTTTTATTTTTATTTTTCTCCCTTTTTAATGATTTAACATATATATATTATATGTATATGATGTTTTATTAACCAACTATATATTAGGGTTCATGTAATTTGATATTCAATTGACCTAATAAATAGATACCATTTAGATTAGTTGATAAGTATTAAGTGTTAGAAAAATAATTTTAGATGCTGAAATTATTTTATTAATAAAAAGTTAGATGTTTAGATTAAAATTGTTGAAATTAATATTAAACCTGCCATTAGTGTTTTTGGTAAAATGATAATTGATAAGTAATTTTTTGGTTAAATGACAAAAATGTCCATAGAGCTCTTTACAATTAAATTTTTGAAGTATTTTAAAAGAAAAAGGATTGGATAACGAAAGTAGAAGACAAAAGATAATAGTGATAAATCGCAAATATTAATGCGTATAAACACTTCTGACATTTATCAAATACATAACTAATTAATAAATTAAGAAGATATTACAAGTTAGCGATTTCATCAATTAGTAGCTTGTGTATATGTAAAAATAGTAAAACTTATAACAAATAATACTCCTTCCGATTCAAAATAAATGAGTTTTCTGCCATTCTCTTAATGATTTAAAATAAATAATTTTTTTCAAGTCCAAAAACCTATTACTCAAAATACCCTTTCTCTTTGATGAGTTTTCCAACACAATTTCTAGCTATAGAAGATTTTTTTTAAAAAAAAAAACATTTATATAATTAACTTTTCTAAAAAATATATCATCACACCCTAAAAACTCATATATTTTGATCAAGGGTGACACAAGGTAATTTGTATAAGAAAGACATATAAAAAAAATATAGATGTTTCCATGTGAATGTCCGCCAACAAACATTCACGTCGAGCTCATGTTTTGGTCTTGCTCGGGTCTAGGGTTTTTGCATCGTTACTCACTATTTTGCTAAACCCTAACCCTAGTTGTTCTCCCATAAATTTATTGCCCCTTGTCTTATCTACTACTATATACTATACTTTAAAATAAAATATTTCATTTGCAAAATTGTATTATTTATTAGCTACCTATGAGTATAGATCTCTAATATATATATTAGTCAAACAATAACGTGAAAATTCATCAAACTGAATTATTAGTTGCCAACCTTTAACGCTTCTTGGCGGTGTCACCATTAATTCTTTATCCTGTTTTTTTTTTTAATTATTATTATTGTACTTAATTATTAAACTAACTGCATCTCAAAGATTAATAAATTAATGAAACTTGAAATAATTTTCTACTAATTAGTCCTTGAAGATCCAGCTTTATAATGTCATTTTTATATGATAAATGGACCTCATATTTTCTGATTGGAAGTGTCCACAATTCTTTTTTTAATAATTGTGATTTTCAGTTCACATTCATGGGTAGATTACGGCCATTTGAACCCATTAATTTTTATCAATTAGAAATTTCCTAAATACCTTTAAATATTTGACAATGAACTCGATTATTAATATTATTATATTAATTAGTCTGAAGTCCTATGATAATTATAAAATTTAAATCTTTAATCTGTCTATCACTACGGCAAAAGAGACCTCTAGTAACTATAGATTTTCTAATATTGTAGCAAAAATATTTATTGTTGATTGAGTTAATGTCATTGCATTCAAAGTCGTTATATAAAGATGCAAGATTCTTCATGAATTTTTGTAGCGTATGTGCTACTTGTTAATAGTATAGATATCAGATTACTCTATCCATGATATTTTATTTGTGAATACTAGAGTAACTCTTTTTAAAGTGTTATAAATAGGTTCCCAGCTGATTCTCTTCCAAACTACACTTTGTCCTAAGCTTGCTACTACAATATACCTCTCTCTCTCTCTCTCTTCCTTAATTCTCATTCTCTTTGTTGAAGTTATCTTTCTGGCACAAAAATGGGAACAGGAAGTTCTCCTTGTGCTTCTTGCAAATTGTTAAGGCGTCGTTGCGCCAAAGACTGCATCTTTGCCCCTTACTTTCCTCCTGATGATCCCCACAAGTTTGCCATTGTTCACAAGGTTTTTGGTGCTAGCAATATTAGCAAGATGTTGCAGGTACTTCTATAAATCCTTCTTATTTAAAACCAAGTCCTCTTGTAACTTTCTTTCTGATGAATTTTTTTTTAAAAAAAAAATATGAACACCAACCCTAAAGAAAACCTTAATTTTGAGTATGTATCTTTTTTTTAAAAAAAAAAAAATGAAACTTTAGAATTTATTCAAAATATTGTTTGAATAGTTAGAAAAATTCTAACTCTTAGTAGTCATATTTTTGAGAAAATATATATGGGGTAGGGTCATGCCTAAACCCGCACCAATCATTAATTGGTGGTTTTAGTAGAAAAAAAAAACTTTGATCTCATCCGGCTAGGGTTTCAAGTCCGTAGATTGAATAACAAAACTCATAGTACAAAGTACTTCCCTCTTTTATTGTTGGCCTTACACAGCGCGAATCTAAATTTTATTGGTCAGGCGGTTTCAAATATTGAATGCATATAACCAAAGATGAACTTGAAATGACCAAAAAGTAAATGTTAAATGAGTTGTTTCTTCATATTATATTAATTTGGGAACTGAACCCTTCGTCAAAAAATTACAATTTATATTCAGTCAAAATTATTTCACGTTTTGGTTGTTTACTTCTTTTTTTAATATTTGAAGTGAAAATCCTGGCTCCGTGCCACTAGTCACATATACGTATGATATTTTTTTTTTCTTGGTTTATATTTGTATATTTTTAGGAACTTCCAATACAGCAAAGGGCAGATGCAGTAAGCAGTTTGGTTTATGAAGCAAATGCAAGAGTAAGAGATCCTGTTTATGGATGTGTAGGTGCCATTTCATTTCTACAGAATCAAGTTTCTCAGTTACAAATGCAGTTGGCTGTAGCTCAAGCAGAAATATTATGCATCCAAATGCAACAAGAACCTGTTCCTTGCAGTTTACCAACAACTTTAATGGAACAAGAATTAGATAAATCACCCTATGGAATAAGTAATAATAATAACAATAACTTCAATAATAATCTTCAGCAATATCTCAGCTTTGCTTCCTCTAGCAGTTCTATAATGCAAGATCCTGTAAAGAGAGAGTCTCTCTGGACATAAAAAACTAAATTAGCCAGCTTCTTTAATTACTTAATTTGGTTGTCTTGTTAATGTAGCTAGTGGTATTAGATGTTTTGAAGTAGTACTTGTTAAGTAATGAAATGCTTCCGTCACTTTCATTTTATATGACACTCTTTTATTTTATGTTTTTCTGAAAATTATAACGACGTGTACGATTTTATTTTTGGAAAACTTTTTGTTTTAATCATGACATTTTTAAATCACAGGTTCTAATGATACCTACAAAAACTCTTCTTTTAAGTCAAAAAATCTAAAAATTTAAACATTGAACGTCGATATCCAAAATTGAATAAAAAAAGAATTATTATTTAATTTGTATATATGTGTTCGGGCCTAGGTCCCTATAGCATGTGAAATTTGTTGAGTAAGAGTTAAGTGAGCCTAAACATTTTCATGGAATTTGGTCGGTGCTTTAGTTTATATATTATTATATAGTCTAAAATCACTTTGATTTTATTTATTTATTTATTTAAATCAGTTTGATTGAATAGCATCACCATATGACAAGGTTTTGTTTAGTTCTAATGAATGATTGAATGGATATTATGTATGGATGTTGAATCACTAATTAATAAAAGTTAGTATAAAATAAACGTTCGAAAGAAGTATTTAAAATGTTAATTTATCCAGCGATGTATATAGTCTAATCAGGTAGCCCCTAGTAGGGGTGAATTTTTTTTTTTTTATTTCTGTTTTATTTTTGTCGATATTAAAATTATATTCAAATTTGATCTTATTTGGAAATGATAATTTGTGATTGAATTGTTGGAATTTGAAGAACGAAAAAACTTGTTTGGCAAACAAATTCAGCCATACATGCATGCATGAGATCTAAACCAATTTTTACACACAAATTTTCAACCTTACATATGGTTGATTATTCCCAAAAAGGAGGAAACTTGTTAAAAAAATTATACGACGAGAATTAGTAAAATTGCAACTCCAAAAATGGATGTTTATGTACTTTACATGTTCAACTTTTACTAAATTTTTACTTCTTTACTTGTCTTCTTTCTATAATTGGTTAAGGTACCAAACAAAATTTATTAGTACAAAATTATGCTACAATAATATAAAAAGAAATATATACTAGTGATGGATGACTCATTTTGTAACTTCTATATGGCATTGTCAACATTTACAAGCCCACAAAACTTGTTTGGGTCTTTAGCCCAATTTTGAGTCAAAGCCCAAAGAAAAATTGGTTTTGCCCCGAAGGAGTTGAAGGGAGGGAAAGTGTCGGTCATAAATTCAGCCAATTCAATACCTTTAGTTTAAATTTGAATTTGTCTTAAATATTCATCGAATGTTTATAGATTATTAAAGGTATAAAATATAAATGTGTCATTTTATTTAATTGACCTTATTTTATATTTATGTTGTCTAATTTTGAGTGTGTATAAGTAAACATTTAAACTTACGTAAAGTTGAACAAGTAGACAAACACTAACACGTGGAGGCACCACATAAGATGCAAATTTTCATGTAGGATGTCACTTACGACGTATGTGTCTATTGAAACTTTATATAAGTTTAAGTGTATACTTATGTACACCAAAATTAAAGATATAAATATAAAATAAAGCTGAGTTAAACAACCTATTTATATATTATTTCGAGCAACATTATCACTCCCCTTTTTTTCCTGTCCATTCATCAACAACCCTGTTGTATAATAAGCTCAATGCACAAAACTAACCATTTTATTCAAACATCTCTCAACTTTATCACCAAAAATATGGAAATTCCTTCACAAATCAATTGTCATATTGTGGCAATGCCTTATCCAGGAAGAGGCCATATAAATCCTATGATGAATTTCTGTAAAATCATAATCACTAAATATCCCAACATATTCATTACTTTCATTGTTACTGAAGAGTGGCATAGCTTAATCACTTCAGAAAATTTACCAGAAAACATAAAATATGCAACGATCCCTAACGTCATTCCTTCCGAATTTGGCCGGGCTAATGATTTTACTGCATTTGTCAAAGCTACTTTAACTAAAATGGAAAATCCCGTTGAGAAATTGATTGATGAACTGATGATGAAACCGAATGTTATAGTGTACGATACGTATTTAAGTTGGGTTATCGGATTGGGAAATCGAAGGAATATTCCGGTGGCTTCTTTTTTTACTATGTCGGCGACTGTGTTCTCCATTTTTTATCACATGGATCTTCTTGCTCAGAATACGCATCTTAGAGCCAATTTATCAGGTATTGCCTTTTCATTCTTTGAATTTTCTTCGAAGATTTTAGTTATATATACTGAACAGCGCAAATATTGTAGTAATTGGACTAACATTTTAATACAAATATTGAACATGAACGAAAGCTAATGGGTTTAGCCGAACTCACAATCAAGATCTCAGCTAGTTACTAACACTATACAACTAGTTCTTTAGCAACGACTACAACATCAGTATAATCCTATAAGTGGATCTGGGGAATATAGAATTTATCCAGACCTTACCCATATCTCGTAGGATAGAGACGTTGAGCCAATAATGAAATTAATTGCAATGTGTTCTCCGCGATCAAGCTATTGCTTAGCAATTTCTATTTACTTACATGTTTTCATTTTTATATGATTGTGATTATTTATGACAGAAAAAATGCACAAACAAGTTGATTATATTCCTGGAATTCCTTCTATTCGCGTTTTAGATCTTCCTACACCATTTTATGGAAAGGGGCAAGAATTATTGGATGTTGTTATGGAGATCTTCTCTACAGTTTCTAAAGCAGATTATCTTTTGTTCACTTCAGTCTACGAGCTCGAATCTATTGTTATCGATGTTCTCAATCAGATACTCCCCATCCCTGTCTACACAATTGGTCCAGCAATACCTTACTTTACTAGCGAAAAAAATCTCTCATCGACTACTTCAATCGATGAACCAGAGTATATTGAGTGGTTAAATGCACAACCAAATGGTTCTGTTTTGTACATTTCACAAGGGAGCTTTCTCTCTGTCTCGTGTGATGAACTGGATGAGATCATAGCTGGTGTGCACGACAGTGGTGTTCAATTCTTTTGGGTGGCACGTGATGAAACTGTTCGATTTCAGAAAAATGGATGTAGTGTAGGGCTTATTGTGCCCTGGTGTGACCAATTGAAGGTGTTGTCACATCCATCGATTGGTGGATTTTGGTCACACTGCGGATGGAATTCGACTAAAGAAGCAGCATTTTCAGGCCTTCCAATGCTGACTTTTCCTATATTTTGGGATCAAAGAACTAACAGTAAGCAAATTGTTGAAGATTGGAAAATTGGTTACAGGGTGAAAAAACATGACCAAAGTTCGATATCGAGGGAAGAGATCTCTAGCTTGTTGAAATGGTTTATGGATTCTGGAAATGAAGAAGTAATGGAAACGAGGCGAAGAGCGAAAGAAATACAGAAAATCTGCCAGTTATCCACTGCAAATGGAGGATCCTCTGAAATTAACATTGAAGCTTTCATTAAGAATGTTAATAAATATAGTTGATGCAGTGCTTTTATGTTCATGAGATTATCCTAGGAAGTTATCAAATAATGTAGTGTTCAAATTATATCATTAGAGAAGTTGTTGCTTGAACTGATTTTTATATCCTACTATTATAACTTCGACATATTCTCAATGAAGTGGATTTAGAATTCGGAACTTGTGGGCACCACGTGTTTAAATTGGAGTTGGTTCCTTCTATTTACCTATATTTATAAATAACTTAATCAAATATGTATATTTATTAAAAAAAATTATTAGATATTCTAATACTATAGTTTAATTTTTTTGATAGTAATAGATATCGTATTCTCTAAAACTTTTAGAAAATTAGAGATTCTCCATCTTAATAGTTCGAACTCGAATAAATTATCTATTATCATTACATTATTATATTCATATTTCATTGTCTTAATGTGTTAATTGCAGATATATAGTAGAAAGAAAATATAAAAAATTATATCTTCAATCCAATCCTCTTCGCTTAAGATATATAATTGAAAAGAAAATATATATAAAAAAAATTATGACTTCAACCCACTTAGCATGACGTAAAATTTTTTAGAAAAAATTAAAAAATCTAACATAATAATATCCATCATTTTTTTAGAATCTTATTATTATTTTTTAATTAAAATATATTTTTATTAATATTTATACGATATTCAAAATTTGATATTAATTATTAATATAGAATATTCACGCAATACTAACAATAAGAGATAAATAGTTAGCAAAAGAGAAAATGTTTTAAATATTACGAATTAATTAAAGCGAAAAATAATCAATTGGATTAGTAAATAATAATAGGGTCGACAAGGGGTTTCAAATCATGAACATCATTGTGGTGGACTCAATCTTTTACCAACCGCATCATTAAGGATTTTGATTCATGGGTGACAAATTTAATATATGATCAACTTATTTTATATATATATATATATATATATGAGCACCTATAATAACTTTCGTTATAAAATTAATTATTTTCACGAAAATTTTAATTGAATTAATATGAAAAGTGAAAATATAATATTATTTTCACGTGAAAATATCATAAACATTTTCGAAAAAATTCATTTTTCATT
This sequence comes from Solanum peruvianum, assembly GCA_027705065.1. Classification (NCBI taxonomy): domain Eukaryota; kingdom Viridiplantae; phylum Streptophyta; class Magnoliopsida; order Solanales; family Solanaceae; genus Solanum; species Solanum peruvianum. The sequence goes on along the minus strand of JAKWJD010001760.1, from coordinate 50,104,045 downwards.
ATATATATTTTTAATAAATTAATTTAATTAAGAAAAAATATTTACACGTTAGGTGAAAACAACAATGGTAGTACAAACAATAATGTACAAACTTTTTGAAAATGCCATTAATTATTACTATTTTAAAGTGAGTTCTGATAAATGGAGACAGGGGCGGCTCAAGATTGCGGAAAAAAAAGACAATTGCCTCACGCCTCTAATTTGAGTTGCTTCATTTTCCTTAACATCAATAATTGGTTGTTGTTTTTAAAAAATAGAACTGAACAATATTTTTAAAATAAATAAACTTTTCATATAAGAATAGGATTCGACATAAAATATTAAAAATCGAACTAGCGAATTGAATAGAATTTTTTGATATTCAAGGGTAAAATTTTTGAATTATAGTATTCATGTTTGGTATGAGGCACTAGTACAATTTGGTATTTTTCAAATACTGAATTGTTTACTTAAAGAAGATCGTGTATCAACATTTTCATTATTCATAATACAAGTTCAAAACCTAAAAATTAAAATATTCATCTTTTATTTGTAATTTAATTTTTCAAATACCAAATCAAAATCTAAAATTTTAATATTTAATATCTTTTACTATCAATAACCAAAACCCAAAATTTAATAATCTCCAATTAAATACCAAACCCCCAATACGAAACATTATTAGAAGTTTGATAAATTTCAAATATTGTAACCAGAAAAATTAATTTAGAATAAACTATAGTTGGATTTTACTTTAGGCTATAGATATATATTGAGCCGCCCTGAAATGAGGGACCACAATTCGATCATCACTCCCAATATTTTCCTTGTGCACTCTCATCTTCAACACTGTCATATAATGAGGTAAATGCACAAAAACAAGAGCAACTCATCATTTTATTCAAAAATCTAATTTCATTTACCAAAATATGAAAATTTCTTCACAAATTAATTGCCATATTGTAGCAATGCCTTATCCAGGAAGAGGCCATATAAATCCTATGATGAATTTCTGTAAATTCATAATCACTAAATATCCCAACATATTCATCACTTTCATTGTTACTGAAGAGTGGCATAGCTTAATCACTTCAGAAAATTTACCAGAAAACATAAAATATGCAACGATCCCTAACGTCATTCCTTCTGAATTTGGCCGGGCTAAAGATTTTGTTGGATTTGTCAAAGCTACTTTAACTAAAATGGAAGGTCCAGTTGAGAAATTGATTGATAATCTGATGATGAAACCGAGTGTTATAGTGTACGATACGTATTTAAGTTGGGTCATCGGATTGGGGAATCGGAGGAATATTCCGGTGGCTTCTTTTTTTACTATGTCGGCGACTATGTTCTCCATTTGTTATCATATGGATCTTCTTGCTCAGAATACGCATCTGAGAGGCAATTTATCAGGTATTTTTCGAAGATTTAAGTTATATATACTGATACTGGAAATGGCGTACATACTTACATGTTTTTATTTCTACATGATTGTGATTATTTATGACAGAAAAGATGGACGAAGAAATTGACTATATACCTGGAATTCCTTCGATTCGTATTTTAGATCTTCCTACATCATCTTATGATGGAAAGGCGCAAGAATTATTGGATATTGTTATTGATACCTTCTCTAAAGTTTCTAAAGCACAATATCTTTTGTTTACTTCAGTCTACGAGCTCGAATCTATTGTTATCGATGTTCTGAAGCAAAAATTCCCCATTCCTGTCTACACAATTGGTCCAGCAATACCTTACTTTACTAGCGAAAGAAATCTCTCATCGACTACTTCAATCGATGAACCAGAGTATATTGAGTGGTTAAATGCTCAACCAAATGGTTCTGTTTTGTACATTTCACAAGGGAGCTTTCTCTCTGTCTCGCGTGATGAACTGGATGAGATCATAGCTGGTGTGCACGATAGTGGTGTTCGATTCTTTTGGGTGGCACGTGATGAAACTGTTCGATTTCAGAAAAATGGATGTAGCGTAGGGCTTGTTGTGCCCTGGTGTGACCAATTGAAGGTGTTGTCACATCCTTCGATTGGTGGATTTTGGTCACACTGTGGATGGAATTCGACTAAAGAAGCAGCATTTTCAGGCCTTCCAATGCTGACTTTTCCGATATTTTGGGATCAGAAAACTAACAGTAAGCAAATTGTTGAAGATTGGAAAATTGGTTACAGGGTGAAAAAACATGAATCGAGGGAAGAGATCTCTAGCTTGTTGAAATGGTTTATGGATTCTGGAAATGAGGAAGTAATGGAAACGAGGCGAAGAGCGAAAGAAATACAGAAAATCTGCCAGTTTTCCACTGCAAATGGAGGATCCTCTGAAATTAACATTGATACTTTCATTAGGGATGTTTTGTTCCATAAGTATAGTTGATGGCATGATGCTCACACTCTTCAAAAAATTCAAACTGGTGCGTGTTGAATTCGCCAAAGTAGTGTATTTTTGAAGAAAAGTCCACACAACTAAGGTTGATGCAATGCTATATTGAACTTGTAATTGATTTATGTTCATGAGATTATTGTAGGAAATTACTGCAGGATTATGAAATAATGTAGTCTTTCACTTATGATTTATCTCAGCTCTTTGGCTAATTAAGGAGCTTTCTTTTATTAATTTACTCTTGTCGTCAATTGTCAAGCTTTATGGTTGTTGCTCCAAGCCAAAGTTTAAAAATCCAGTCACAAGCAGAGAATTAACAGTGTTTTTCACTTTTCTTTTATATGATTAAATCTTTAATCTATCGATTGATGATTGATGATATAGATTATAGAGTAGAGGTGTCAATTTATTATAAAACATTTGATTTTGAAAATTTGGAGAAAGTTCAAATTTCATATAGAGAGGTAAGATGCATTTTGTCTTGTTTTGATCAAATATTTTTTTCCGTATTCGAGATAAAACGTTCTCTAATAGAAGTTATTTCATATATAGAGAAATTCTAAACGCAAGATACATGTTTAAATGACTATTTACTACTCGAGTATAACTTTAATCAAGTATCCTTCGAATGAAAAGAAAAAGAAATTGAGTTCGATGCACTTAAAATTTTTAACATGTAATAAATATTTGCACTAAAATTATTTAAGAAGTATATAAATAACTTTATATAATTAATAAGTAGTTTATGGTAAGTTGATAACCTATTATAAATAGTAAATAATTTTTTTAAATTAATTTAGTTATACTAATTACTAGAGGAGAAGAGTCATGCTAATGAAAAATCAACCACGTCGGCTCCATGTTGAATGATCTTAATAGAAAAGTCAAAAGGGTTCTAGAGAAAGGAATTATTTAGAATCAAGTATTTTACACCTAATTAAATAATTATTTTTCAAAAATAATAAATAAAGTCACGCATATTACTTAATTATTGTAACAATTGACTCATTAACTGATACGCTAAGTTGAAGCTATTCGGAATGAAGTAACTTTTTTTTATTTAGATCGTTGTATTTATTGAATATTATATTAAATGATTAGTTCAAGTATATCGTTTGTTTTGATTGTCACTTAAATTTTATTATATTATATCGTTTAAATTTATTGTTAGGTAGGATAAAAAGATTTATTGTATAATCACATTGTTACTTTAATTTTTTCTTCTTATCTTGTCTTCATTTTTGCTATTATTCGATATATATATATATATATATATATATATATATATATATATATATATATATTATATATATATATATATGACATTACATTATAACGATACAATCTGTCTAAATAAGACATTTATTAAAATAATATATATAATTCAATCATACAACACATACATTGTGAAACAATACATATAAATTATCCGAACAAAGTATAAGGTAGTAAATTAATTACTCCCGCCTTTCGCTTTATTTTTCAACTCTACTAAAATAGACATTCAGTTTTGAAAAGTTTAAAAATAACTTATCACTTAATTCTTCATTATTATTTTATTAAATATAGATATTTTCAAAACAATAATTAATATTTTTTTAAAAAATAAAATTATTATTTTATTCAATTGGATCGTAGTACAAATAAATACTCAGTGAAAAAGTTAAGGTTTAATAATTTAGCTGAGGCGTGTGACTATGAGCAAATTGATTTGGACACACAACTGAAATATTATTATAACATAAACAAAAGAAAAAGAATAATTACTGATCTTTTTTCTTTTCCCAATTAGATTAGGAAAGTCGACAGTTTTTAGCAAAATTCCCAATTTTTTGGAACCCTAAACCTAACCGCAGCTCTTCTTCCTCCTCAAACCCTCCACAAAATTCCTCAAAAAAAAGGCTTAAAGCTTTCTCTTTTCTTGATTTTACGGTTCTCTGAGTTACTGAGCCGCTAATTCTGGTACAGAAAAGAAACTAAATTGACCACAACCCGTACCCAAACCCGACCCGGACCGGAAGGTACTGGAACCCTAGTTTTCCCATCCATGGCCACCGATGCTTCGCCGAAGTTTCAACAACGGGACCTATTACCGGTGCCGCAACCACCCGATTACCATCCGGTGGTTGCCGTTTCGCCGGCACATGACGGACTCCATTTTTGGCAGTTTATGGTCGCCGGGTCAATTGCCGGTACGGTTGAACACATGGCGATGTTCCCTGTAGATACAATCAAGACCCAAATGCAAGCTCTAGGTACTTGTCCCTTAAGATCTGCCAGTATCCGTACGGCGCTTGGGGGAATTCTTAAATCCGAAGGTGTTGCTGGACTTTACCGTGGCATTGGTGCTATGGGACTCGGTGCTGGTCCAGCCCATGCTGTTTATTTCTCTGTTTATGAGAGTTGTAAGAAGAAATTTTCCGGTGGGAATCCGAATAATTCAGTCGCACATGCTATTTCGGGTGTTTGCGCTACAGTTGCAAGTGATGCAGTTTTTACACCGATGGATACGGTGAAGCAGAGGTTGCAGCTGAGTGAAAGCCCGTATAAGGGTGTATTAGATTGTGTAAAAAGGGTTTTGAAGGAAGAGGGGTTTAAGGCTTTTTATGCTTCGTATAAAACTACTGTCTTGATGAATGCCCCATATACAGCTGTGCATTTTGCTACGTATGAGGCAGCGAAACTGGGGCTGTCCGGTGTTTCGCCAGATAGTGCAAGTGATGAAAGTATAATAGTTCATGCTACTGCTGGGGCGGCAGCTGGAGCATTAGCGGCATTAGTTACAACGCCCCTTGATGTCGTCAAGACGCAATTACAATGCCAGGTATGCTGTCTGGCTTTATGGGGTTATTTGTTTTATTGATTTGGGCTTGTTATCTGGGAATCTAGTTGTTAACATTGTCACCATAGTGGTATATATTGGTCTGGAATTAAAAACACTATACTTTGAAATTTAACTATTAAGAACAGAGCCGGAAAAGGTCAGCGAAGTTTTATCTCGGGACTGGGGTTTTTGAGGATAAGGTTACATAACTTAAAAGCACAGAACTAGAGAAAAACAAAGAAGGAAGAAACCTAAAAATCTTACTCGGCTTTTGGATATCCCGAGCTCTTGAGGCTGGCTTGTCCTGACTATTGAGGGTTGGCTCAGGTTATATTAACCTTAAACATAGGAGTAGTTGCTGAGTAGAAATTAGACACAATATTATCTGTAACCTCTTTCTACTGCATATTTTCGTGTAACCTTCTTTGTAAAAGTTTGGATACCAAGAAGGCTTATTCAATTATTGGTGCTTACTCAATTAGGCAACAGGACCAGTAGCATTCACGTCCTTTAAGGTCTTGTACACTTTATGGATGTTAATAAGTGATTAAGGACTTCACTTTGATGGAAGAGAAATATTGCCTAATTGAGTTTTTAGTTGAATACTATAGTGTTTGTTCAGTTAGGTTCTTTTGTTTTCTGAAACAGCTTTTCGACCTTCACGAGGTAGTGGGAAGGTCGGGGTACATTCTCATCTATATCCAAGCCTTGGCGGCAGAGTTAGTAAAAAAAACCCGACCTGAATGTATGAAGTAAGGAATAAATTAAACCTACTGTCTCTCCGTTGGATTTTGAACCTAAGACCTCATTGTTCTCAACCCACTTCATTGACCACTTGGTCACACATTGTTTTCAAAACATCTTCATTTTCTTTCTCTCCTAATATCTAAAAAACATAACCTGGAACAAACCTCCTAATCTATTTCAACTTGTTGCTACCCCTGCAGAACAACCAGCTATTATGAAACTCCTTAACACTTAACAATCAATACCCCTCAACAGTTGAAGTTCAAATATTGAAATTCATCGTTCCAAATACTCAAGGCTAAACTACTATTTGCAAATATTAAGATAGTATTTATGGCAAGACATGAATAGTTTCATTTGTTCCTTACTTCATACATTTAGGTCAAATGAGAATACTTATGCATGTTATCCTGTTTTACAGAAACTATTTATTTCACATAATCAATGATGTATTATTCAAAACTTTTAAACTTAAATTAAGGATAATCTGGGGAACACTCTAGCTTGGTAACGAAATCACATGTGGTCTTACTCAACGAGGAAATAGAAGAAAACTTTATCTGATCTTTACTTGCTCTTTTCTAGACCTGTATTTGCTGCAAGGCCTAGTGGCTGTGATTTTGATTTTTGCTCCATTATATTGGAAGTCTTCATGTAGCTACTAATGGTGGGTCCAGTGCAGATGTGTTTAAAATCTTGGAATCAGTCCAATTTTGTACCCCTTACGTCAACTACGCCTCAATACCAAATAAGTTGGGTTCAGCTATACAAGTCCTCGTCATTTAAAAATCTTTAAAAAGAAAATGTTCGATGTTGTTTTGTATTTTGCTCTTAGATTGCTGAGTTCTGCATAGTATTCCACAAAGGGTAGGTTGTCCTTAATCTAAAGTGAGGCATTTGCTAAATTACGTTACTCATTCCATCTTTAATGTGTTGATGCAGGGTATCTGTGGCTGTGATAGATTTAAATCTGGGTCAATTGGGGATGTCTTTCAGATAATTGTGAAGAAGGACGGATATAGAGGTCTTATGAGGGGATGGATGCCAAGGATGCTCTTCCATGCTCCTGCTGCTGCAATTTGCTGGTCTACATATGAAGCTTCCAAGGCCTTCTTCCAGGAGCACAACACTGTTAACAACACTGCAACGGCCTGAATATATAGTACGAAAGGGAATATTATCACTTATCTCCACGCCAAAAAAAAAAAAGACAAGAGAAAGAGGGAATTCTCTCTATTGTTGTATGCATATGATAATTTATGTTGAGACAGAAATTCCACCTGATATGTTGGTTTGAAGACGGAGAAACAAGAAGAGAGATTGTGTACTTAATTTGCGTCTATCAACACAGTTATATTTTTATTTTTATTTAGGGTTTTGTATAAAATTTTAATAAGTTGGTGAGATTGAGTCCTTCGTTTTGATGATTTTTTTTTCTTCATATCATGAAGAAATAGGATGAATTGGTTTAGAAAATTTTGGGTATTTAATTCATCACATGAGAATTGGTTATTGTTATCATTCTCTTTTCAAATGTTAGTTGGAACACCATCTTGATTCATCAACATTGCTTTTACTAGTCTTGATCTTTATATTATTTCTCTCACCCCTATGACTTTTTGATAGCCAAGGAGAGTTTAATCATCAAATAATTATCACATTACAATGAATGATGATTCTCTGTTCAAATATTTCCCACCCAAGTGTGAAACAATAAGTTTTAGCATTTTTTTCTAGTATTCTTTTCAAATGTGCAAGCAATGAAAATAATTTTTAATATATTTATAGACAACAAGCACCAGTGGTCTAGTGGTAGAATAGTACCCTGCCACGGTACAGACCCGGGTTCGATTCCCGGCTGGTGCATTTTTTTGGCACAGCTACGGCTTTTCTGTTCAAAGCATCTTATGTTTTATGAGAATGGTTAAAATGTATGCATAACAAATGATTGTTAACTACCAGTCTACCAGTACCTTGGATATACTGACGAACACAATGTATTTTCTGATTAATATTTAAGTTACAGCGGATCGCTATACAGAATTTATACAAATAGAATACAAGGAGCCAGCTTTCAATTTACAGTTCCCTCTTATCTTCAATGGTTGAAATCACTCTCATTCACCAATTCATATTGCCACGGTACAGACCCGAAAGACCGTGTTGTTTTATTCTCACTTGACAAAAACAGGAACGGAACAATGGCTATGGTAAAAATAGAAAGATAGAGCCTGGAGACACACAAAAAGATGAAATGATGCATCACAATTCATAAATATCACAAAATTGATCCTAAGATGAGTAAATTTTTGGGGTCGCAGATAACGTGCTAACAATTTATATTGTATGATTTCCTATAAGGTTACAAATTCTTAAAGAAAACGTTTTGGGCTTGAGAAAAGAGGATCTCAGAAATCCTACATGTATATTTGCTCTCGGCGAACACTTGCCAAACAAACCCAAGAACAAAAGGGAAAATTATAACAAGTTCATTTACTGAGAAGGAAACTCAAGGATTTTATGAAATTCTTGACGTTTCTCTTTTTGACAAAACATGCTCATCGCACCTATCCCATCGAAAAGTATATGCAAATCAGTTTAACCATTCAAAATCATGAAATGCAAACAAAAATAAAGTGAAAGTAAGTAGATGTCCATTTTTTAGTATTATTCTTCGTTTAGGTTTAATATTTGCAAGGAGGGAGCGGATCTTGAGCTTCCATCAGCCCTTATAATGATACAAAATGAAACCTCATACCAAATGAAGTATGGAAGTTCTTCTCAGCATACCTTGGGGTTTCTATGATATCTACGTGTAATCAGCGACCTGAAGTTCACTGGACCAATCCCTGGTGCTCCTTATGGCCCTAGCTTTATTATCTCTTATTTCTAGTACCTGATAAAAGACAATCGAAGAATCCAAGCATAAGAGGGTGCATGAGCCGTACAAGTAGGCTAGCAATCATGACCGTAAGTTGAAAATAAATCAAGAAAAAAATCGCCTATTAACAGAGTGAGTTGTACATATTATATTGGAATTATAATAGTACATGAGCCAGAAAGGAAATCACCTCAGGACTTGAGTCAAGTACTCCTCTGGACATTCCTACGTCAATTCGCCATATGTTACAGTTGTATTTACTGTAGGGAAAACCAAAATTAATCAAGAAACGAGTAGTAATCATTGGTTTTAGTAATTAGTCATGTCTAATACGAAGTGTCTATCTGAGTATTGCTTTCGGAAAAATAACAGCTCATATCAAGATCCTCTACCAATTTACTCCCATCGGTTGAGGAGTATGTCCTACAACCATAGCTTTGGCGCCCACACTTTGTAGTGTCTCTTCAAGAAGATATTGTACCTGATAGTTAAGGAGAAAATCATTAAGTTACAGATTAGCATCACTTGACATAACCATGTTATATTAAGATAAAAAACTAAACGTAACTGATTTCAACATAGGAAAGAACAATAGGCAATAAACTAGAAAATACAACTCTGGAAAGAGCTGAGTGAGAAACAATTGCCATCGATTCAGGATGAAAACGAGATAAGTTCACATGATATGACAGGACAGCTTGCTGTATGTGCACAGAAGGAACTACATGTAACCTGCTCAAGCTGGTAGCTTTCCAGCTCCGGGCCATCTCTGGAGTACAAACGGTTCCACACAATACTGTCATAGCCCCTGGTGGCTATGAAAGGGATCTGTGGAGAATCGTCTTCTTCACTTGGACCTTTCATCCATCGAGAAACTTCTCTATTTAGCCTCTCTAAGCCATAGGCAACTGCAATAACATTAATAATCATATAAGAAAATCATTTTACGTGTATCCTAGAAACCAGGAAACCGGGCAGCTGATTAGCTAATTACCATGATGAGGAAGAAGGCCACCATGACAGAAAAGCCAATCCTCAACCTTAAGAACTACACCGTGTCGTGCCAACTCACATGCCAATGGACCTCCGGGTCTCATCAGGATTGATCTTGCAATTACACCCTTTTGCCGCTGTCCTAATATTTGGACGACTTAATAAGCATAGAAAATATCAAGCACCAAAGCACATGGAAAAAACAGCAAATGTTTCTTAAGAGTGGAAGGTTAAAAAAGGAAACTATCTCAAGTATCTACTTAAAAATTATACAGTTATCACTTTAAAGGCTTTTTTTTTGTCAACCCACTGACTGCAATTGGACTGCTCGCTAAATTTAATATTGTGTAAATGGTTATGTCTTGGTAACAAGGTAATTTACTGTTTAACTATACTAAACTGTTTTTTTATAAATCAACACTAAAATGCTTCTTATGCCAATATATTTGTTTGTCCAGCCATTCAAAGTAACTCCGAAACCTATCATCAGCAAATGAGATGAAGACTAGGTTTGAAAGGAACACACCTTCACCAAATTCCACTGAGCCCAATAATTTTGAGACACCTTCCGGTCCTGTTTCCATCTGGCAGACACAGCACACCAACTGACAAAAGCCTCTTCCCAGTTGCGTTCACATTTATCCAAGTATTCCAAAAAGTCTATACACTCGTCAAGTGCCCCGTTATCAACATATCTGTAATCTCCTTCGAGATTCATAGTTTCATGATTTCCATTGACCTATAATAAATAATAATCATTCATGACATGAAGCACACATAAGTTTAACAGCAAATCATCATTCAAGTCTCCAAAATATCCGTTAAATTGCACAGTATAAAAGCTAAATTTACCCAGCTGTAACAATAAAGATAAGAGAGATTAGTATTTAGTTGTCAGCATATTGCCAAGATACTTGTAGAATATGCTGACAGACCTGGAAAACTGCCCCACCATGGGCTTTTGCCTGGATATCTAATGACTTCAACAAAGATAAAATTGCAAGTTCGTCTTCACCTCGATCAAGTATATCTCCGAGCTGAACCAAAACCTGATGAAGAGAACAATGCGATGTTTCTATACGCTAATCAATGAATTGATATATCTCAACTACAGTAGAATGCCATTTATAACCTTCAAGCTAGAATGTGATCGCAAATTTAAAAGCTCACCGTCTCACCACCAATCCACAAACTTTGACCATCAGAACTCAGCACACCAGCCGTCTCAAGTGCACATCTTGCCTTATCAAGATCTCCATGCAAATCTCCAACTAACACAAAATTCAGAGCAATCAAATATGCAAAAGGTTAGGGAGAAGATCACTCCCCAATCATAACCTGAGTAGCCTAACTTTCTCTACATGAGTAGGAAATCCTATCTTTTTTTCTCCCCTATTCAATTGTGTATTTTCAGTTCATCATTTCACTCCTATCTCTCTCTCACGCGCACACACAACTCGTTTAGGACTGAGGCATGGTTTAGTTAGTTAGGAGATACTATATGCAATTAACAAACCTTCCTGTCAAATTCATGAGCTTAAAAAATAAAAATTGCTATGATACAGTTGACAAAGAAATTCTCCAAGTATCTCCAACAAAAGTTCTAGCCTGTTATGTCTATTTTTTGGCTTCATTTACGTAAACGTCTTCAAAAACACACCTAAACTATTCCAATTTTTTTAGTTTCATACTTGAACAATTGAGACTTGAGAGTGTGAGCTTACAGCGAATCACAGCTCGAGTAATTTCTAATGATGTGTGTACTCTACCCTCTCTCTTTTATTAATCGTAGCACTCCAGGTAGAAAAACAATTCCATCTTGTAAAATTAAAATAAATTAATACTTTCATAAGGTTAAAAGCTAAAACTATCACCATATAAATTAATTTATTTCGATCGTGACATCCACATCTTCTTCTCCACCTTGATTAGGTAGCTCATGTGGTTCAATTTTTGCAACAACCCACAATTCCCCAATTGGAACTATTTCTAAATATTGTGAAACATCAAAACATGCAGTCTACCCAGATAATACTCTTGAAAACCCAGAAAGCAAAAGTGAAACGAACCTGCAACAATTCTGCGACCGGGAGCAGAGACGAAAGTGGGCGGATCCCCATCAACTACGATGGGCTTTAAGCTACCATTACTAGATGTGGTGCTGCTACTGCTATACTGAAATGGAGTTGAAACAATCGAATCAATCAATTTGCGTGATTGTGATTGTGATTGTGAAGAAGAAGAAGGTGGTTGAAGGGGCAAAGAACAAGTTAACGAAAGAGTAGCCATGATTTTAGGAATAATACTTTTTTCTCTATTTTCTAAGATTCTCAAACCAAAAAAGTGGAGCTGTTTTAGCCACATCTTTGCTGTATCAATTCCCTTTTTAACTACGTATCTCCCTTTAACAAAAAAAGAAAAATAGGGTTGTTATAATTTTTGAATAATAATAATAATAATAATTTGATGAAAGGTATAATAGTAAATTACCTCAAAAAATTTTTAAAAAAAAGTAAATTTGAATCAATTAATTGAAATTGGGAGCAAGTAATATTGAAGCCTTAAAAAGATTTGGGTAATAAAATTGTTTGAGTTTTCAGATAGATAGAGGTTAAAAAGTATATGTATTGGCCAGTTTTTAACTATTTATTAAAAATCAAGTTGAATAACATATATGTAAATTCATAATTCTACTTACTAGATACTGATTCATAATTGTCTGCATGTTCACCTGTATAACTTTTGTTATAATTTTTATTTTTTTAAAATAATAAAATTTAATTGATTTATCATATTATCGTGAACATAAATACTATATATAATTAATTATTATACGAAATTATTTAGTTGATAAGAATGAAGGATGATGTATTAAAAAAGAGCCGAGGACTCATAATAATTACTACTAAGTGAAAATAATTTTATTATTGATATTGTTTTTTATTTGAGGAGATAATAAAACACAAGGCCAGAAAGACCAATTACTTATTTATTTTCCAGTTTATTTCCCTTTTTTTATTTATGAAAAGTAGTAATAAAATCAAAGAAACAAAAAACAATTGTATATAAAGCAGCCCAAAACCTAAAAAATTGGTCGTTCTCTTCTTCAACAAGTTCTTGTTTTCTCTCTAACTGTATCGCAGGTAATTAAAATCTATGCAACTGTACATTAAACTGCTATATATTTACAATTACATGTATGATTTCTAGGGTTTCTAGGTGTCTTGGGTTTCTTCATTTTTGGTTTCAAAACTCTTGTACTTGTTCGTGGATACACTTAATTCTTTGTTTATAACATTGACCTGCTTGGTAATTCGATAGATTGTTGGTTAATTTTTGATGGGTCACTGTTTTCTTGAGATATTTTTGCTTAATTTTTGCTTGAGATGGTTTTGCTTAATTTTTGATGGGTCATGCTTTTTTTGAGATGTTTTTGCTTTCTGTGTAATTGCTATTGCATTATGTGTTAATCTTCTAATTCTCATTTCGACTGTTATGATTTTGGGAGTTATTGAAGTGTTTAGGGTGGTTTAGCTAGGGTTTAAGCCCTTTTTGATTTTGGGATTTTATGGCAGTGATTATAACTCTTTTTCAATCAGTGTTGTTTTGCGTTAGTGCTCTTCCATTGCTACCGGGCTTACATTTGGTAATATCTGAACTAGCTCGTTTCTATGGTCTACATGTATGAAATCTGTGATTGGTTTTGTTGAGTCAATGTTGATGTTCTATCTGGTTTGAATTACTGTTGCTTTGTGAAAAATGATTTCTAGTTGTCATTTATGCTCAGTTCTATTTTATGGTATTGTTGAAAGTGGGTCATGGTACCTGTACTCTAAGGGGTCATTTGGTATGAGGGATAAGGATTCATTTTATCCCGCATTTGGTTAGGGTATTAATTAGTCCAGGGATTATGTATCCCACCATTTATACTACAATGATGGGATAATAAACCCCATATATACGGTGGAACAACTAAGCCCATGGGATAACTTCTTTTGGATGAAGAAAAGCCCATGAGATAACTTTGTCTATCTACTGCCCGTACCAAACAACTCTAAGTTACTAGTCTATATGGTTTCTGAATTCTTTGGTAGTTTGGTGAAAGGACACTAGAGAAAGTGGAGTAAAGAGAGGAACAATGATTAGTTAATCTCTTTGAGCAGGGTCAAGGTGTGCAAGGTGTTATCATCAAAATGTCATTTGTTTCAAGTTTCAAAAAACGTATTGATTATTATCTTAGTTTATCAATGTTTATAGCTTGCCTTCTTTAGTTTGCTCAAATATTTGATGCTGTTAACATATCTGTCCTAGGAGTGATTTGATGCTAAGTTGTCCGGTCCAAATATTATTAAAAAAAAACTATAGATTAATCCTTATGGTGAAAAAACTTTGCTTCCATAAGAAACGGGCAAGTTGTAAGTAGCTGAGAGGAAGTTATTGAACTCCTTCCATGATTAAAAAAATAGTTACTTTTATATATAACCTGAGTTTACTTTGATACTTGAGCTGGGTTTTATTCTAAGAGCTGTAGGGAAAAAGTAGTTCTTTGTTTTCAGTGTTGAATGTGAAGTTTGTGTTCATGTTAGTGTTTTTGCTGTTTTCAATGTTAATTTTGATTTTCACTTTACAGCCCCTTGATGGTACAGATTGATGAGACTGTTTTGATGCAGGTGAATTCATTAAATTAAATAAATCCGTTCCTTGGAAAGTAAAAGCACGTCTGCTTGGTTGGTGTCATCCCCTTTTAGCCCTTTTCCCTCCTAGATAGTGCTTGTCCCTGTTACAATGGGAACACCGGAGACCTCTCGTGAACCGTGCCCTGACCGTATACTTGATGATGTTGGCGGAGCATTTGGTATGGGTGCTGTTGGAGGTTCAGCCTTCCACTTCTTAAAAGGCATTTACAACTCACCAAAAGGTGAGCGCTTGATTGGTGGTACACAGGCAGTGCGCATGAATGCTCCTCGAATTGGTGGTAGTTTTGCTGTGTGGGGTGGCCTATTTTCCACCTTTGATTGTTCAATGGTTTATCTCCGGCAGAAAGAAGATCCTTGGAACTCAATTATTGCTGGTGCAGCAACTGGTGGCTTTCTACAGATGCGGCAGGGACTAGGTGCTGCTTCTAGATCAGCATTGTTTGGTGGAGTTTTACTTGCGTTGATAGAGGGAGCTGGAATCATGTTAAATAAAGTCATGAGTGCACCCCAGAATTTCCCACCCATGGATGACCCACTACCAAATGTCCCTGGGGTGCCTGGATATCCACCTGGGCAGCTGCCTGGTCAACCAATGAGGCAGCTTCCTGGTCAAGCTCCAGTAAGTATTGATGGTATGATGACAGAATCTTCAGCGTCAGCCTCTTCTTCCTCGACATCCTGGTTTGGAGGGATATTTGGAGGTGGAAAGAAAGAGGAGACTGCACCAAGCGGTGGTAGCAAGACACAGGTTTTAGAGAGCTTTGATGCTCCTAACCCACCTACCTTTGAATATAAATGAGTTTAAGAGATAGATTTCATTTTCAGGTTAGTTAGTGTTATTTTCTTTATTATTTGGAATCTTTCTGTATTGTGAACAAGTATTGACTTCTAATCAGTGTGGCCAAGGTCTTGTTATGTTTCATGGAAAAAGTAGTTTTCTGAATAAATATCTTCCTTTGAAAACAAATATGTGCTCTATAGAAACTGCGCAAGAAAAGGGAATACACTCTTTTCTTAATACATATTCATTAATGTCTTAATACATAACCCTTGGCATAACATATTCATTAATGTCTTAATACATAACCCTTGGCATCAAACTCATTCACTAATGTCTTAATACGTAATGTCTGCTTTCTTTCATTTGGAAGGAAGTGAAAACAATGATTTAAGTATGAAAACGTTAAATGTTCAATACTACTATCTGATGCTGACAGAATCCAAGATTATGATTAGTAAGGTGAAGTAAAGTTCATTTCTTGGTTGGTACTTGAACATTAATCATAGACAAATGAAATCCTGATGGCTCACACTAGAGAAAACAACAAACAGAAACACTAAAAACTGCTTAATTTTAAGATAATTTGCTACAATATAAATTTTTTAGCATTGTGGTAGATCTGGTGGAGGTGGTTCCATTGTCTGTTCCTCTCCTATTCCATTTTCGACGATGAATGCCATAGCTAGGCCCCAAGCCAAATGAGAATCAATGTGGCAGTGTAACAACCAAACCCCTGCAAAAAAATCAATCCAATCATCAATACAGGTACATAATTTGAAAACTTGAACATTTTTAATGATGAAATCAGGTTATTTACCTGGATTATCAGCAACGAAACGGATGACTGCCCATCCACCAACAGGAACATCGATTGTGTTCCTTACAGGTGGATCATTCAAGTTAAAGTTGGCAGTATCAGTTTGAGCATTAAAGTTACCAAAACCTTGTCCAACGACGTAAAAATGATATCCGTGAAGATGTATAGGGTGATCCTCTGTTGAAAAAATAGCAGTATCTTGCAACACAATTTGTACATTAGAACCAAACTTGAGCTTATACAACTTTGTCCCAAATCTTGGTTGCCAAAGTCCTTGTGAAACGTTACCCGTGTAATCAAATTGCACCGGTGGAACAGGTGGGAAGTCCAATGTATAAATCCCTGGAATGTTTTGGTAATAGGCCTGGAGCAATGAAGTTCTTCTAGGAATAACAAATGAAATGTTGTTCACGCTAGCAGCAAATCGCGTATTGTTAGGCCCTTGACATCTAGGGCCAGGAGTGCAATTCACTAAGCCTAGTCCAACAGTGAAAAACAAGTTGTCATCAATCTGATTGGGAACTCTATTATTGCTAGGGATGCTCCTCAATTGGTTAGCGAAAGCAGTGGCTGTGGCTGTATCATTGAAGGCAGGAAGTTGAGGCAATAAAGGCCTTGAATTCTCCCCCGAGTTGACATTTGTGTACTCAAGTATGGCAGTGGTAGTAGTGTTATCAAATTGCCCATTTCTAACTGTGGCATAGGCACGAGCGGCCATGTAGTATCGGCCAGGGGACTGATTAGCAGTTAGAATTACATTAGTTGTTTGTCCAGGTCCAACCATAATGACATTCGTTGTAAAAGGCTTGTTGTAAGTAGCATCAATACCCACAACAGTGAGCATGTGGTTTGCAACTGAGAAGAACAGTTGTTGATTGAGTGCAGCGTTGATCACCCTCAGGAGAACTGATTCTCCCGGATTCACAGAGTATTTCACAGTACCTGCATTTCAATTCTGAATTAGTCATTTCACGGGTAGTGTATATGAGTTAAATCGTTTATGTTTTATGTAGTAAGGACCTTGTGTAGAGCATCTGTATAGGTCACCAGGTTGACCATTAATAGTATATGCATCAGAATTATTAGGAGCTGCTCCAGTAAATTGTGCTTGTCTTTGTACTGCAATAATGTCTCTGTTCCACCATTCCCCTATACAAAATGAAAAACATATAATCATATCGAATTCGGAGTGTAATAAAAATAGTGCAAAAATGTATATATGTTAAATCGAAAAGATAAAGAGAAAGAAGCATTACCAAGAATAACAGGAAAATCTTTCTGGGGCAGTGAAAAGGGGTAATTAGAACCCTGTTTAGGTAAAATAACTAATGCTCCATAAACAGTAGCTCTAAGCCATTTGCTGTGAGCATGCCACCACAATGTACCCTCTTGATTTTCAATAGTAAATCTGTATGTGTAAAATCCTCCTGGTCTAATTGGGCATTGTGTTACATACTCAGGCCCATCAGCCCATGGTGTTCGCATTAGACGAACCCCATGCCTGCACGGAAATTCACAAGAGTCTAAGTTTTATGCAATGATGATATAAAAAAATATACTTTTCACTTATAAGGTAATACCAATGAATGGTAACGTTGTAACGAGCTCTATTAACAACAGTAACAAACAATGTATCTCCATTTCGAACTGTCAAGGTTGGCCCTGGGAATTGTCCGTTCACTGTAATTATATTCTTGGTTCTGCATAGCCTAGTTACACTAGTTTCTTGAACCTGTTTAAAAAAAAAAAAAGTGTTTCAGGACAATGTTGGAATTTTTTTTTCTTAATTATAAGAAGAAAAGGTGAATGAATACTTACAATAAATTCATGGTAATGAAATTCTGCATTAGCAAAAGTAGAGAGTAGTGATAGTATAACCACAATGAGACAACTTATACAAGTATCCATTTCTCTCAAAGCTTAAAAGCTGTATGTTATGATTAGAGGAATTAATGAAGTGTTAATGCAATGATTATCTATTTATAATGTTAATTACAAGGATTAGGAGGTAGATTAGTTTAAAGTCAAACAGGGATTTTGGAATGTTTTAGGCAACTTAGTCCAACTAAATGGTGGATTTGGTGCAACTACTTGCAATTATAATGTAACTTTGTTGTATCTCTCTTGTAAATCAGTAAATTTAGTTATTAAAACGGTTTCTCTGTTTCTTTTTTTCTATTATATGTTATTTCAGTATTTCTTATTTAATTTTCATCTTTTTTTTTTCTAGGTAAAATCATCTTTTTATATTTAATATGTGAAGATGGTAGTACCTAATCGAGTGATCTGATAGAGTTTAACTTGTATATACATTGACGATATAACTTCCTCACTCTATAAGGTTTACTAAAAGATAACTATATGTACATTTAGCAACCTTAAAATATTGGTTACATCCTATAATTGAATCTCAAAAAGGGACACTGATGTTGTTTGATAAATAGTTTGTGATAGTTCAAGTGGAAAAATCACACAATTGATAAATCAGGTAAGAAACTCGATAAACCGGGGTAATTAGGTTTGCTTTGTACCATTAAATCAGAAGGTGGTAGGCTATGTAGTTGGATCACCTGTCTTGGAAAACGTTTAGGTTTAGATAGATGCCATGTTCGACTAAACCTAGTCATCCAGACCACAAGTAACAAAGAGGCGGCTTCTCAAATAGTACATAGCTATTTTAACAAACGAATCAAACATCAAACAAACGAAGATCACTAACGAATTCAAGTATAACATGCATCAGTAATTTAGAGAGAAAAAAAGTATTTGAAATGTATGACTTTGAATCTAATTATTACAACGCATGAAGTTCAACGTATTAGGAATCAATGTATGTTTAATCATCATTTTCTGGAGGTGCTTGTGTAGAGGAAGAACCATTGTTCTCCAGTTGCGATAAACAATTGTTCAAATCAAAATTAACGGAGTTCAACCAAAGCTCGAGTTTATTCACCTCCTCTTCATTTCATAAAAGACTCCCACATTTTTTTCATGTCAGTTTCCTCAGTGCTAGATGTTCGATTAGATAGACCCCAATCTATGATATCAAGCTCGTCAAGCTCAACTTTTAGTTCCTTCACGCTATTTCGAGAACTTGCAATAGCAACACATTACTTTCACTTGGTTGTGTATTTGAACTTAAAAGACGATTAACAACATCACGCGTAGGGTGAAAAAGAGAGTAGAGTTTATCAGTCGGAGAAAATAATGTTATCTCCAAATCAACATCGTATTATCCAACAAATTCACTAGCTTTTTTATATAATGTTGATCGACGCTTTGAAAATGTTGTGTATCGAGCATCTTCATTTTCTATTTTGACCAATGAAATCTTTTAACGGCCTAAAGTCTTTTTTTTTTTTTGCCATGACTCAAATTTTGAGGAAAAAAAATTTAAAAAATTTTTTATTGATAATAAAGCTCAAGAAAATGTGTTGCTTATAAAAAAAAATGAAATAAAGTGATTATTTATACAAAAAACTCTTCATAGTTATGATAAATTTCTAGTCAAATAGTACAATAAATGAATAGCATAAAAAGTTAAATATTAGACACACATACCCCATTTCATAATAATTTTGAACATACACAGTCGGAACAAAAAATTTATACCGCATAGCCTCCCACATAATTAATATAATATTCAACTTAATAATTAAGTTGTCCACTTACTTTCCTTATATGATTTAATATTTTTAATTTATTTGTTCTCCGAATTTCTTCATCTTCACAATAATTTAATTCTACAAATAAAATATACAAAATAAGAATAATTCATAAAATTTATGCTCAAAAAACGACAATGAGAAAAATAAATATAAAGTAAATAATTATCAAAGACTTAATTATTTTGATTTCTTTCTTCCTAACAATTATGAATATTTTTTTTTTCTCTCTCTTTATCCGGTCAACTAATTTTTTGTTTTTATATTTCTCTTTGTTAGTTCCATTGTTGTTTTGTTTTGTATTATCTTAATATTTTAAATATTTTTTTGTTAGATTACATTTTAAATATTTTTTTCGTTAAATATAGTCTTATAGTATCCGTGATTAATAAGTAATGTATGAATAATAAATTTTAATGATATCACAAAAATATATATACACTGTTATATTATCAATGAACAAATAAGTGATTTCTTAACAAGAAACTTTAATGATACAACAAATCATCATATTATATATAATATCTTGTTATAAGTGGGAACAAAAAAATTAAAAGTTGAAATACCAAAATAACCCTATGCGGTTGAGTTACTACAATAACACCATTTTACTATTATTATTGATTATTATTATTATTAAACAATAATTTAAGTTCCATAACAGAAATTTTTTTACTAGAATGTTACCATAATAATTTGAAGTACATTTATTAGTATTCCTTTTGCCATATCATCATTGAGTTGCATTAACAATTTTTGCTTTTTAATTGCTGAATTTTGAGCTTAAAACAATCACCATTTTAGATTTAAAAAACTTAAACATTACAGTATATGAAGAGAGAGGTTAGAGCATATCGAGAGATTTATACAATATCAATATTCGATTGACGAGAATATATGGTTAGATGTCACCATTTATTATTTTTCACTTCTTAATGACTTTAATTGCTAAATTTTTTAGCTTCTACCGTTAAATACATTCATTCACAATCTTTTATATACATAATTTCTCTCTTTATAAATTGAATAGAAAATATTAGTCCATTACACTTTATATTTTCACATGTAATAGTTCTTATGTAATTTTTTATTCATTGGTCATTTTTTCTTATTGATATATTGCTTTGTTTAATTAACTTCTTTCATTTTGTATGAAAATATAGTGTTAGATATTTGGCAATCTTGACAAATCATATAATTGAAGTAGTAATCTTTTTTTACCAATTAATATAGTGTATCCCGCGTGATTAAAAGAAAAAGTTTTTATCAATACAATCAGAATTTCTTCAGATTCTACTGATCTTTGCAAGTTGCAACTTTAGTTGAATGTTTTACCAGAAACGTCATTTTTACCCTTTAAATATTGTATAATGCATCAATTATTCTAAAATAATTATATCATTTAATGTTTGGTATTAAATAACATGGGATACATGTGCAACGTACGTGTTCGAGAACTAGTATAATTATAAGTGGGAAGCTCCTTAATTCAAAGTTTGAATTACCATTTTGCCCTTATCATATCCCTAAAATAAATTAAATAATAATACCTATTTAATTAAATGTGGGTAATGAAAAGTATAATAACCTTAATTCAATTTTAATTTGTAAGATAAGTGGGGTAATGAAGAGTCTATCAAAGTCATTCACTCAACATTATTTATATTTCTTCTTTGATCTAAATTTGTGTTGATCTTTCATTCTACATTAGGTTAGTCTACATCATTTGTGAAATTTTCATTATCAATTTGTAATTGTAAGAATTTCTTATTGATTCATTTATTTGTATTTTTTAAAATTTCATGCATATTCATATTCTTTTTGTTGAAAAATATGTAAATTATCATAATTACAACTTACAAGATGATTATTATCCAGTATGAAGTTGTAAGTGAATTTTATTTTTCATATCTCTATCTTTTTGAGTTTTTAAATATAATTTCGTAATTGATTACTATATTCTTATATTCTTCATTTATTCTATCTCTAAGATATAAATATAATCAAGCTAATTCCAATTTATATTTATAAATTAATTATTTTGAGGGTAAGTATGTTAAATCTCGTAGAATATTTTTCACAACTTGACCCGTAAAAGAGTAAGTCTTTGATAAAAATTTATAGTTATGTAATGTCAATTAGGGGACAAAACGTGCAACCCATGTTTCGAGGACTTATATATATATATATATATAATATATATATATATATATATATATATTATATATATATATATATATGTAATTAATTTAATTCTATTTATGAGATATTTGCTAAGTTTTTCCATTAATTTATTTCAGAAGATTTGTTTTGACCAAAGTAAAGTCGGCATTGCATTTACAATTAAATCTAGATTGTGCATTATTTGAAACTTTTAACATGATTTTCTTTATATTAATCAGATTTTGAAATTGTTGTTAAATGTGGGACACTATATTCAAGTTCAAATTCAACTATGCCACTAAATTGAGATGAAGAGTATTTTTACAGAATTGTTTGCTTAGTTTTCAAAAGATACAGTTAGTTGAATAAGTTATTTAGTTGTATTGTTGCGGTTTGTTACAGTTCCGTTAGTCAGTATTCATGTACGATCAAATTCCTACTTAACCATGCCTCGAAAAACAGCTAAAAGTGACTAAACTCACGGAAAATAGAGTAAAGGGTCAAAAGCACACGCAAAATATGTCAGCTTTTAAGTTTCATACTTAAACTATCATGTGTCTAAGTTTCTTATATAAACGATATGGTGATATTCCATGTAGGAAAAGAGAACAATGGTTAGTTGAGGTGTGTTTTAATAAATCGTTGGTGATAGTTCAAGTGAAAACTCACATAACTGATAGTTCAAAAAAGAAACTTAATAAACCAAGATTGTGATTACTATATAATATATGAAGTCAAAATGACTTTTTCTTGACAGGTACTTGAACACATATCATAGACTAATGAATTTCAAACTCAACAAAACCCAAGGCTAAATCCTGATGGCTCACACATAGGGGAAATATCATATACACACACTAATAACTGCTTAATTTTAGGACAAAAACATAACAAGGACAATTTGCTATAATTGCAAAACATATGATTCTTCTGAATCTAACATTGACTATATATTTTTAGCATTGTGGTAGATCTGGTGGAGGTGGTTCCATTGTCTGTTTCTCTCCTATTCCATTTTCGACGATGAATGCCATTGCTAGGCCCCAAGACAAATGAGAATCAATGTGGCAGTGTAACAACCAAACCCCTGCCAAAAAAATCAATCCAATTATCAAAACAGGTACACAATTTTGAAAACTTGAACATTGTTACTGATGAAATCAGGTTCTTTACCTGGATTATCAGCAACGAAACGGATGACTGCCCATCCACCAACAGGAACATCGATTGTGTTCCTGACAGGCGGATCGATCAAGTTAAAGTTGGCAGTATCAGTTTGAGGATTGAAGTTACCAAAACCTTGTCCAACGACGTAAAAATGATATCCGTGAAGATGTATAGGGTGATCCTCTGTTGAAAAAATAGCAGTATCTTGCAACACAATTTGTACATTAGAACCAAACTTGAGCTTATACAACTTTGTTCCAAATCTTGGTTGCCAAAGTCCTTGTGAAACGTTACCCGTGTAATCAAATTGCACCGGTGGAACAGGTGGGAAGTCCAATGTATAAATCCCTGGAATGTTTTGGTAATAGGCCTGGAGCAATGAAGTTCTTCTAGGAATAACAAATGAAATGTTGTTCACGCTAGCAGCAAATCGTGTATTGTTAGGCCCTTGACATCTAGGGCCAGGAGTGCAATTCACTAAGCCTAGTCCAACAGTGAAAAACAAGTTGTCATCAATCTGATTGGGAACTCTATTATTGCTAGGGATGCTCCTCAATTGGTTAGCGAAAGCAGTGGCTGTGGCTGTATCATTGAAGGCAGGAAGTTGAGGCAATAAAGGCCTTGAGTTCACCCCCGAGTTGACATTTGTGTACTCAAGTATGGCAGTGGTAGTAGTGTTATCAAATTGCCCATTTCTAACTGTGGCATAGGCACGAGCGGCCATGTAGTATCGGCCAGGGGACTGATTAGCAGTTAGAATTACATTAGTTGTTTGTCCAGGTCCAACCATAATGACATTCGTTGTAAAAGGCTTGTTGTAAGTAGCATCAATACCCACAACAGTGAGCATGTGGTTTGCAACTGAGAAGAAAAGTTGTTGATTGAGTGCAGCGTTGATCACCCTCAGGAGAACTGATTCTCCCGGATTCACAGAGTATTTCACAGTACCTGCATTTCAATTCTGAATTAGTCATTTCACGGGTAGTGTATATGAGTTAAATCGTTTATGTTTTATGTAGTAAGGACCTTGTGTAGAGCATCTGTATAGGTCACCAGGTTGACCATTAATAGTATATGCATTAGAATTATTAGGAGCTGCTCCAGTAAATTGTGCTTGTCTTTGTACTGCAATAATGTCTCTGTTCCACCATTCCCCTATACAAAATGATAAACATATAATCATATCGAATTCGGAGTGTAATAATAAATAAATAGTGCAAAAAGTCAATGTATATAATGTTAAATCGAAAAGATAAAGAGAAAGAAGCATTACCAAGAATAACAGGAAAATCTTTCTGGGGCAGTGAAAAAGGGAAATTAGAACTCTGTTTAGGTAAAATAACTAATGCTCCATAAACAGTAGCTCTAAGCCATTTGCTGTGAGCATGCCACCACAATGTACCCTCTTGGTTTTCAATAGTAAATCTGTATGTGTAAAATCCTCCTGGTCTAATTGGGCATTGTGTAACATATTCAGGCCCATCAGCCCATGGTGTTCGCATTAGACGAACCCCATGCCTGCACGGAAATTCACAAGAGTCTAAGTTTTATGCAATGATAAGTTAAAAAAAAAATATTTTTCACTTATAAGGTAATACCAATGAATGGTAACGTTGTAACGAGCTTTATTAACAACAGTAACAAACAATGTATCTCCATTTCGAACTGTCAAGGTTGGCCCTGGGAATTGTCCATTCACTGTAATTATATTCTTGGTTCTGCATAGCCTAGTTACACTAGTTTCTTGAACCTGTTTTAAAAAAAAAAAAAAGTGTTTGAGGACAATGTTGGAATTTTTTTTCTCTTAATTATAAGAAGAAAAGGTGAATGAATACTTACAATAAATTCATGGTAATGAAATTCTGCATTAGCAAAAGTAGAGAGTAGTGATAGTATAACCACAATGAGACAACTTATACAAGCATCCATTTTTCTCAAAGCTTAAAAGCTGTATGTTATGATTAGAGGAATTAATGAAGTGTTAATGCAATGATTATCTATTTATAATGTTAATTACAAGGATTAGGAGGTAGATTAGTTTAAAGTCAAACAGGGATTTTGGAATGTTTTAGGCAACTTAGTCCAACTAAATGGTGGATTTGGTACAACTACTTGCAATTACAATGTAACTTTGTTGTGTCTCTCTTGTAAATCAGTAAATTTAGTTATTAATAACGGTTTCTATGTTTCTTTTTTCTATTATATGTTACTTCAGTATTTCTTATTCAATTTTCATCTTCTTTTTCTAGGTAAAATCATCTTTTTATATTTAATATGTGAAGATGGTAGTACCTAATCGAGTGATATGATAGAGTTTAACTATATGTACATTTAGCAACCTTAAACAGTTGGTTACATCCTATAATTGAATCTCAAAAAGGGACATTGGTGTGTTTTGATAAATAGTTTGTGATAGTTCAAGTGAAAAATCATACAATTGATATATCAGGTAAAAAACTCGATAAACCCAGATAATTGTGTTTGCTTTATACCATTAAATCAGAAGGTGGTAGGCTATATAGTTGGATCACCTGTCTTGGAAAACGTTTAGGTTTAGATAGATGCCATGTTCTTGCTTTAAGGTATAGTTATATGTTGTCGTTAACACTTTAAAAATATTCTTACACGTATAATATCATAGACTAATGAATTTCAAACTCAAAAATTGGGGAAAAAAATCATTAATTTGATGTGCTGAAACCAAAAAAAAATAAAAATTAAGAAATCCTTCTACTTAATAAGATCATGAATTTCGTTTATATGATCAAGTATTTTTGCATTTCCATTGTGTAGATCCAGAATTTATGGATTAAGTCGTAATTATGAGATTCGACGATGAATTCAATTTCAAGATCTGGGCTAAATTTCCATATGTTGAAAGTGAAATTTATTGAGTTTGTATCGGGTTTGAAAAAATATGGATAAAACAGAAGTTCTGATGAAGAAGTCTTTTCAATAACTTCCGATCGATAAGTCGGAAAGAAAGGATGGAGATAATTGAATGTAGTGATTTTAAGCATGAAAAAAAAATCGAGGGAATAGGGGTGTGGTGATAGTGATGTATTCGAAAAAGTGAGAAATTGTGAAAAAGAAGGATTTTTGTAATTTTTGGATATGGTAGGGAATAAAAAAAATGGTTAGGGTAGAAATGATGTGTAAATAATTGAATGAAGTACAAATTACTTTGATTCAATCATACATCTTATTAGGTAATTTTTCCTAAATTTTATTATAGAAACTGAAAATAATAATAGTTGTTACGAAAAAAAATTCTCTAATCAAGAAAGTAAGTCAAACAAATCACTAATCAATTTATTGATATAATTAGAAAAAAATACAACGCCGCAAGCTCAACTAAACCTAGTATTAGGTAATTTTTCCTAAATTTTATAATAGAAACTGAAAATAATAATAGTTGCTACGAAAAAAATTCTCTAATCAAGAAAGTAAGTCAAACAAATCAATAATCTTTAAGATATATATATATATATAATATATATATATATAATATATATATATATATATATATATATATATATATATATATATATATATATATATATATATATTACTAGGTGCATCAATTGTAATTATTCAGGGGAAATCAATGTAAGGGGTATATATTTGTAATTAATTTATATTTATGAGATATTTGCTAAGTTTTTTTATTAATTTATTTCAAAAGATTTGTTTTGACCAAAGTAAAGTCGATATTGCATTTACAATTCAATCTAGATCGTGCATTGTTTGAAACTTTTAACATGATTTTCTTTATATTCAGGTTTTGAAACTGTTGTTAAATGTGGGATATTATATTCAAATTCAAATTCAACTGTGTCACATAAATTGAGATAAAATAGTATTTTTACAGAACTGTCTGCTTATTTTTCAAAAAATACAGCTAGTTGAACAAGTTACCTAATTGTATTGTTGCGGTTTGTGTAAAGTTCCGTTAGTTAGTATTCATGTACGATCAAATTCCTACTTCACCATGCCTCAAAAAACAGCTAAAAGTGACTACTGTCAGGGAAATTAGAGTGAAAAACACACACAACATATGTCAGTTTTCAAATTTCCTACCTAAACTATCATGTGCCTGAGTTTCTTATCTGAACGATATGGTAATATTCCATTGAGGAAAAGGGAACAATGGATAGTTCAATTGAAAAACTCACACAACTGATAGTTAAGAAACTCCATAAACTATAATTGTGATTACTATATAATATATGAAGTCAAAATGACTCTTTCTTGATAGGTACTTGAACACATATCATAGACTAATGAATTTCAAACTCAATAAAGCCAAGGCTAAATCCTGATGGCTCACACATAGGGGAAATATCAAATACACACACTAATAACTGCTTAAGTTTAGGACAAAAACATAACAAGGACAATTTGCTATAATTGCAAAACATATGATTCTTCTGAATCTAACATAGACGATATATTTTAGCACTGTGGTAGATCTGGTGGAGGTGGTTCCATTGTCTGTTTCTCTCCTATTCCATTTTCGACGATGAATACCATAGCTAGGCCCCAAGACAAATGAGAATCAATGTGGCAGTGTAACAACCAAACCCCTGCAAACAAATCAATCAAATCCTTAAAACAGGTACAAAATTTGAAAACTTGAACATTTTTAATGATGAAATCAGGTTATTTACCTGGATTATCAGCAACGAAACGGATGACTGCCCATCCACCAACAGGAACATCGATTGTGTTCCTTACAGGTGGATCATTCAAGTTAAAGTTGGCAGTATCAGTTTGAGCATTAAAGTTACCAAAACCTTGTCCAACGACCCAAAAATGGTATCCGTGAAGATGTATAGGGTGATCCTCTGTTGAGAAGATAGCAGTATCTTGCAACACAATTTGTACATTAGAACCAAATTTGAGCTTGTACAACTTGGTTCCAAATCTTGGTTGCCAAAGTCCTCGTGAAACATTGCCCGTGTAATCAAATTGCACCGGTGGAACTCGTGGAAAGTCCAATGTGTAAATCCCTGGAGTTTTTTGGTAATAGGCCTGGAGCAATGAAGTTCTTCTAGGAATAACAAATGAAATGTTGTTCACGCTAGCAGCAAATCGTGTATTATTAGGTCCTTGACATCTAGGGCCACGGGTACAGTTCACTAAGCCTAGTCCAACAGTGAAAAACAAGTTCTCATCAATCTGATTGGGAACTCTATTACTGTTAGGAGTTCCCCTCAATCTGTTAGCGAAAGCAGTGGCTGTGGCTGTATCATTGAAGGCAGGAAGTTGAGGCAATAAAGGCCTTGAATTCGCGCCTGATTTCAGATTTTTGTACTCAAGGATTGCAGTGGTAGTTGTGTTATCAAATTGCCCATTTCTGACTGTGGCATAGGCACGAGCGGCCATGTAGTATCGGCCAGGGGACTGATTAGCAGTTAGAATTACATTAGTTGTTTGTCCAGGTCCAACCATAATGACATTCGTTGTAAAAGGCTTGTTGTAAGTAGCATCAATACCCACAACAGTGAGCATGTGGTTTGCAACTGAGAAGAAAAGTTGTTGATTGAGTGCAGCGTTGATCACCCTCAGGAGAACTGATTCTCCCGGATTCACAGAGTATTTCACAGTACCTACATTTCAATTCTGAATTAGTCATTTCACGAGTAGTGTATATGAGTTAAATCGTTTATGTTTTATGTAGTAAGGACCTTGTGTAGAGCATCTGTAGAGATCACCAGGTTGACCATTAATAGTATATGCATCAGAATTATTAGGAGCTGCTCCAGTAAATTGTGCTTGTCTTTGTACTGCAATAATGTCTCTGTTCCACCATTCTCCTATACAAAATGAGAACATAAAGTCATATCAAATTCGGAGTGTAATAAAAATAGTGCAAAAAGTGTGTTTTCACTATCAGTGTATATAAGTTAAATCGAAAAGATAAAGAGAAAGAAGCATTACCAAGAATAACAGGAATATCTTTCTGGGGCAGTGAAAAAGGGAAATTAGAACCCTGTTTAGGTAAAATAACTAATGCTCCATAAACAGTTGCTCTAAGCCATTTGCTGTGAGCATGCCACCACAATGTACCCTCTTGATTTTCAATAGTAAATCTATATGTGTAAGATCCTCCTGGTCTAATTGGGCATTGTGTAACATACTCAGGCCCATCAGCCCATGGTGTTCGCATTTGACGAACCCCATGCCTGCATGAAAACTTACAACAGTTTAAGTTCTATACATTGACATGAAAAAAAAATATATTTATCACTTATAAGGTAATTTACCAATGAATAGTAACGTTGTAACGTGCTCTATTAACAACATTAACAACCACTGTATCTCCGTTTCGAACTGTCAAAGTTGGCCCTGGAAATTGTCCATTTACTGTAATTATTTTCTTGATTCTGCATAGCCTAGTTACACTAGTTTCTTGAACCTGTCCCCAAAAAAAATATTTCATGATAATGTTTAAAAATTTACTAAATTATATTTTAAAAGGTGAATGTATACTCACAGTAAAAACATGTTTGTGAGATTCTGCATTAGCAAAAGAAGATAGTAGTGATAATATAACCACAATGAGACAACTTATATAATTCTTCATTTCTATGTTTTTGTGCATTTGCTTTAGGAAAAAGCTTTAAAAGTTGTAATGCTTTATTAGAAGACTTAATGAAGTTGTCTATTTATAATGTTAATTACAAGGAGGGAACCATAAATTTTGTTTGTTCTTTTAAAAAAAAGATTAGTTTAAAGTAAAAAAAAAAAAGATTTAGGCAAATTAGTCCAACTATATGGTGGATTTGGTGCAACCACTTGCAATTTAATTCTTAATCTAATTAAAACATAAGACTATGGTGTTTGAAATCAGTAAGTAATTTTTGACTATTCAGTTAATAACGGTTTCCCCTTCCCTTTTTTTCTTCTGAATTGTCAAAATTTTCTCACAATATCTTCTTTAATTTCTATCTTGCTGTTATTTAATATGTCAACATGGTTGAAACTAAGATTTAATAACTTTAATTTCTAATCTGGCTGTTATTTAATATGTCAACATGGTTGAAACTAAGATTTAATAAGAAGAAAATGGTCGATGAAATTGAAATAGAATTGGTGTATTTGTGTATTTTAACAAGTTTTAAGTCCTGAAAAAGTATTAATATCACTTTTAACGGACGATTATAATTTTATGTAGTTATGTATAAGTTATTTGATAGCATAACAATTATAATATAGAAGTTAAACTCATTAGAAATTAACCGAGGAACTTTATTTAAGACTAGATTAATCTTTTTTATATACATCTAGTTGAATTATTTCATTAATTAGCATGATAAAGACAATTGAAACATCTAATTTTAAGTATGAATGGACTGTTTGTTGGCCAAACGTTGAAGAAGGTAAACCAATTAAATGCGAGCAGATCGCCCCCAAATGTGCTATTTAAATCTCGTTTTAAAAATTATACGAAATATGTTATTCTCGTTGCTTCTCATAGAAAGTTTTGGCATTCAAATTCATACGAGTTCTTTTTGTCCAAGCTGGTGGATGTAAAAGTTGATGGTACGAGACTACGAGTTCGACAAAAGTAATATTTTTTACTCAAATTTTATATTTATTTTTAAAAATATTTAATAGATATAAATTATTAATTAAAAACTGCAGTTTATTAATTTTCAAGTAATTGAAGTAAAACAAAGTAAACTAAGGTTGAATTTTGGGGTTGGTTTTGGTTGATTAAAAGTGATACTTACCTAACAAATAAAGACGAGACATGTATTTTAACTTACAAAATTATAAATTGCTAGTATAATCTAATTATTAATTGCTATAATGCTATAACTTGGACCTATAGTATGACATGTGTGCAACTAAATAAGTACTTAATTGTCATAATTTAAGCTAAAAAAGTGAAACTTTGTCAAGTAATTGTACCATTGCTAACCCAACCAACTTCACACTAAGGTTAAGTACGATGAAGGAAGTGGTTAACAAGCTTTATTAGATTCAGCTAATCCCAATTATTAAAATATGCAACTTCACTTTCATTATATGGGGTTAGGCAGCCTGCCAACTAACTAACCAAAGTAATTAGGGAAAATATTACATCTGTTAATCGTACAACTGCTCACATTTGGAATTCCTCAAAATTCATGATCACAAATTTTGAATTCAAACCTCGAGAACAGAACGGTTCGTAAGACAGATATAACCAAAACTCTTCTTAAAATATCTCGAGACTCTTCAGAATGGTGAATTTCTAGTTATCACGCGCACTATCAGATAACATAAGGTGAGTAGTAACCTTTTGCAACAAGTTGAATAGTGACTACTTCCATTATACATAAAAAGTAAAACTGAACTTTGTACTTGCTAATTTCTACATACAATTTTTGACAAAAATTTACAATTTAGTAACCTTTAACCTATTTTCTACATTCTTGGCATTGATCAAAGAGGAAAACAACTTGAGTTGCTACCCAAAAGGGCCATAACCAGAATGCTGACTATATTTACCTGAAACAGAATGCTGATTATATTTACCTGAAGCAGAATATTGACTATATTTATCTGAACCAGAATAAAAACTGCTAGCAACAGGCTGCAGTGGCTGGGTGTTTATAAACTCGGTCCCTGGTGGTGTTTGTTGCACAACGAGCAATGAAAAACTATAATCCGAAGTAGCTAACATGTCTCCGATAAATCCTAATTCTGGACATTCGATCCATTCATTAATCCCTAGTGTTAACTCGGACTGTTTGTGGTCTCTACCAACTATACAAAGATCACAACTGTCCTCGAGTGAACGAAGAACCTGAGTTGTCCCAACTGCATCATTCACCACTTCTTCTTGGTAACTCACTCTCCCTGCATCCACATTATTAGCCTTGAACCACTGTATCATATGTGACTCCATACACTTCTCGATATTGTCACTAGAATGTTTGAGCCAGACAAGACTCATGCTGATGTGGGGATGCCCTAGCATCCTGCAGCAATAGGCGAGTGCTTCATCATCATCAGGACCACCTAGGTAAAGCATTGTGATGCGGAAAACAGAATGGCCAAACAAGATCTGTGTGTTATCGGCTAATTGCCCCCGATCAACTAGGATCCCAACTGAGCAAGGTGCTTTATGGAGTACCTGTTGGTTCACCATCCTAATTGCAGGGAAATTGGCTCCTACGGTTCCATCAATAGCCCACTGCTTATGGTATGGGATGATCACAATATTGACACCTTTGTCCACCGCGATTGTACATATGTCATCGTGCATAGTGGCATACGGAACAATGGAGGTGAAGTGTTGAGCCATCATAGAACCTTGATTTCTATGCGCGAGAATGTTGAATGCATTAGATATATGTTCAGTTCTGCTAGGCAGAGACTTGAGTTTCGGTTTGCCTTTTCTATTATGAGTTGGCACCAGTAAAGCAGCTGCGCTGCCTTTGAGCTCCATTAGATTAAGAACAAACACTGCAATTGGCCTCCTTCTAGATGGGTTGGACACATCAAGAAGATTGACTAAGCTCGGGACATTATCTTCGTTGTGAATACACACTTGCACCCGAAGCTCACTGGTGGGATCCAAATGTTGTATACTATTTGTTCTGTAGCCTAAGTACCTTCTTGATGGATCATAGAGGTACCAAATTAAAGGTCTCACAATCCCTGTTATGACCAACATTGTGATTAACAAAAGCGCATATGCTTCACTCGTTATTGCCTGTAGATAAACCAAATACGAGACATGTAAATAAATTGTTCACCATA
Organism: Solanum peruvianum; assembly: GCA_027705065.1. Lineage (NCBI taxonomy): Eukaryota > Viridiplantae > Streptophyta > Magnoliopsida > Solanales > Solanaceae > Solanum > Solanum peruvianum. Next base: position 50,071,178 of record JAKWJD010001760.1, on the reverse strand, counting down.
AGTGAATAGCAGTGACAGTATAACAGTGGGACTACTAACAAGTACATGCTATAGCAGAAAAAATAGAGAGTTAATATAAAGCCATAGAAAAGAGAAGAGATAGGTAGCTTACTCCAGTATCCTTTAAGGCGATATAAAAGGATGCCTCGATAATTCCTTTACAACACATGATGAGAGCAAGAGGTACTGCATCTTGGAAGGAAACAGCGAAGTGAACAGCTGAGACAAGAGTGCCAGCAAACTTACCTAAATAACCCAATAGGATCACTGCTTCGACGCCTATTAGAGACTTTCCTCTTCCTAGGGAGAATATGTCCAATGTCAACCCACTGATAGCAAACTTAGCAGGAAGCAGCAATCCAGTACAAAAAGAATCAATCTTGTAGACCATCGATGAGCCCAAAGGCGGTCCCTCTGGCACCACTACTCCCAAAATAAAAGTACCAACAGCAGGAGGCTGTCCAAGAGACTGGGCCACAAATCCACAGAGGAGAGCTAAGACAGCTATCATTAGAAAATGGCTTTCCTTCATAGCCCCTCTTTCCGGTATAGTCCTAGCGATATGTTTCACTAATGGCCTTACAGCAAACACGATTACTATCAGGAATGTGCCTATCCATGCAATGGCCAATACTCCATTCCACTTGGAATAATTTGATGATGCATCTATTGTTGTTAAAAGTATGGAAGAAGCATATATACAACCGTCATTAACCAAGGAGGCTAATGTAGCTATTCGACCAATTTCTGAATTTAGAATCTTGAGGTCACTAAGAAGGCTAGTGATCACAGGAAAGAATGAAGCAGAGTTAATTATCGATAACAAAGGCAAGAAATGCGCTGTCGCGTCATCTATGACAGTCAAATGAGGTAATACATAACAGGCTAATCCTCCAAGTGCAAAAGGCATAAAAAAAGAGGAAACACCTATTAGAACCGCGTTTCGCCCTGCTCTTCTCAGCATTGTTGGATCTACTTGAACTCCAAGAACAAACACATGAAACATGAAACCAACATCTGAAATTGTCTGTAGTACCATTCTGCCTTCTGGTGGAAATATTAACGCCGAATACGCATTGAACCTACCAAAGCCTGATCGCCCCAAGATAATGCCAGCCTGTTCTAGATCAACAATAATCATACTATAAAATTTTGTAACATATGTGAACAACAGCTTCAACTGAAACCAACATTTCTAGATATATTTAGTTGTTGAACTCATAAAATTCAAATAGCGAAGTAAGCATGAATTTTACGAGAAAAGTAAAACAAAAATGTGAGGAAGAAAAAAAAAAGAAGCTTACAATAAGTTGTGCACTGACCATACTTTGTTTAAGAGGTTGAATGAGGGCAAAAGTAATTCTCGTAACAAAGAAAATGAAAATCAATTGGGCCAACACAAGTGGTAAACTAAAAGCAAAAGGGTTACCACCAGACCAAACACATCCCTTTGAATTTGTCATATCTGAAAATTGACATATTAATAATTCTTCACGATGACTCCCTTGTACAAATCCAGCCCAAGCTGAAACTTTTCTTCTTACCATTTTTGTTGATTAAACTAAACAAGAAAAAATTTGGTGAAACAATTAGTCATACTATTTGTTTAGAAAGTTACAAAAATTGAAGTAAGTTGAATTTGCTAGATAGAAATGTGGATAATTGAACATATATCCGTAATATTAGCCTGCTTTTTTGGATTACTTTCCTATTAAACACACTCCTAATTTTCAATGGTTCTGTTCCTCTCTTCTTTTTTTTTTATTTTTAACTTGTTTAGTGCATGAGGAGAGCCAAGGTGGCTGGGTACACACCCTCCCTAGAAAACTATGTGGGTATACAATTATAAAATATTCACCATTATATTTGATTTTACATATTCTTATTACAAGTGAGAAAAGTTTGTTCATCAAATTTCTAACTCAACGTCACCATCACACTTTAAAAGATCAGTGCGGAAAATAGATATCCTTTCACCTTAGAAGATGTCACATGGTAAGATGAAAATACTCAAATTATAAATTTATGAATTCTAAATGTATTTGTCGAGACCTTTTATAAAACTCGCACGTTACATGATGTGTAGAATTTTATTTTTTGTATCTAGAATAAGTTTTACATTCGTTTGTTTTCTTTTCTAAAAAACGAGTTTGGGTACATAGCCGCTTTGAGCCCAACGTGGGATCGCAACATGTAAGCTTTCGAACACTACGTCTACCTTATTCCATTTGTATGACTATTTAATATATAGTATTTTGTTATAGATTAGAATTCCTTTTCAGTAAATTTGTTGTCTTATTAACTTGCATTGCTTTCTTTTTATTTAATACGGATGTATCAAAAACAATTTCTCCACCTCAGATATATATCCACTATTCTTCGCAAACCCGCTACTTTTATCAAGGTATCGACAGCTACAAATTTAAGCTGCAGTTCGAACGAAACATCTGATGCACCGCACCATATCGGGTATAATCACGAATAGCACTACATTGTCCACCGCCTTCCTTCAGGAGTTGATAAAATCATCAGTGTCTTATTTGGATGGTAACTTGAGAGATGTCAGAAGACCTTTCTTCACACCTGACATCCAATCCCCAACTCCCCAATAAACATAATATTTAGATCAACACATCTGAGTCGTAACAATACGATAGCAGAACAGTGCCTCCAGGTTGTAGGAAAACAATCTCTTACAACCGTCTAGCCTATGAACCATTATTCAGTACAACATAAATGTCCTCAAGACCTTCTTAAGGATTATTAAAGGTTAAAAACATTGTCTAAATACTAATTGACTGAATAGTATGAAGAATAGAATAAGCCAAGGTCATACAACTAGAATGTCCTACCACCCACTAAAAAGTACTAATTTGCAAGTACCAAATTTGACAATGATAAAAACAGACACGCGGCTAAAAATGGGGTACAAAAAACCTGCAGAAGTACCAAAATGAAAATTCAAGCTACTTCCAATGTTTGCTCCAAACAAGAAAAACCTATTGCCACTCGCAATTTTATTTAGAACGACAAAAGAATTGGACACTGGTCCTATTTCCTGTGATATATTGAGAACCAACATGCAAGCGCTCAGACCAAACAATCAATTTACAGTCCTGTTTTCTCAAATTGTAACTAACACATCAGCATTATTAGTATAGCTGTGTGATGTCTTTTATCTTGATCCGAACATTAATCCCTACAAATAAATTAGCAAGTACTTCACCATTGTACTCCGCCATTCGTGCTGAAAAAATGTGTTTAGTACAAGACTTGTCCTCCATATTCTTCCATGGAAGAGAAACTGAACTAGCAGATACACAGTAAAAGAAAACAGTACAAGTAATTAACAGCAACATCATATAGGAAACAAATTCATTATACAAGGGGTCTAGTGCAGAGATGCTTGCATTTCCAAAATGCAAGCAAAATCACTTAAAGAGACCAAACATCATTCAGCTTAAATTACCAGAGTAATCGGTTTTCCACAGTAGTAACACTCACCTGAATATTTCACCTACCTTAGCAGCAATTTGCAGAATATCCAATCGCCTCTATCAAAACATTCAACATATCAAAAAAGGTTCTGAACTAGAAAACCCCACCCCTTCCGCAACCCCAAGTAGCAGAAAGAAAGAAGAGAAGGTGGATATTGCTCAAATGGAAGTGAGTTAACAGCCTACCTCTTTTAAGTCACAGAGAGTATATCTTGAAATGGAACTAACTAAAAAACCCTCCCACCACAAATTTTAGTACATAAAATGCTTGACTGGAACTCAATAAGGACGTGAACGGTTTCCACCATGAAACTGTCTATCTGGGCCGGAACCTCCACCGTCTCTGTAGTTATCCCTGCGCCCGCCACCACCACCACCATAACCTCCTCGACCGCCACGGCTGTCAAAGTATAGAGAGACATGAGCATAAAAGATATAATTACTACACAGGTTAGCACAGGGACCTCGTAAGTTCAGCATACACAAAAGGTCCCCCATCCCATTTATAAATTTAACCTAACAAATAACAACATAACCAGTGCAATCCCACAAGTGGGTCTGGGAGAGTAGTAGACTACGCAGACCTTACCCTATCTCGTAGAAATAGAGGGGTGGTTTCCGATATACCCTCAGCTTAAATAAAGCCAGCCAAATATATCATTAACCCGATGGAAATATATAATATAAAAGAAACAACATATTCTTCATTCAATCCAATAGATTAAACAATTTTCTATACCTTGAGCCAATAAAATATATAAACAGTTCTAAATGGCAATAGAAAGAACATAGGGCAGGAAGAATGCATAGGGTGTCACAATCCGCAAGTGGATTTTCAAGTAGCAAAGGTGGAGAACGATTAAAAACACAATTACAACATACAACATATAAAAAAAATTACAAAAACACTAATTTTTGAAAGCACTATGAATTATGTAACTTTACAGTTTTACATTGAAATATACATAGATGATGCTGATGAATATATTATTGCAGGATAAAGAAAAAATGTTTACTAGTGAAGCCACACAATTATGATTAACCGGGTTCCCATGCACCTCATAAAGGACAAATGTAGTACCAAGTTATAGAGATGAAATTTGATTGCTTAATTCGCTTTTCTCTGGGAACAAATCAATGTATCAATGATGTTAACAATTTACTGAAAATAATTATTGAAATTAAACTTCAATACACACACCCTATGCGATCAAGTATGAATTTTAGGCATGCAACTTTAGTATGAACTTTGGCACAACAATTAGAGTCAACATCAGATGCAAGAACAACTCTGATCATCTACTTGATAAACAACCAAAATTCTGGAGATTTCATAAAAATAACCATACATCCACTATCTAGTTAAACACACTTGCTAACTCTGTATACATTCCACAACATAACCACTAAGACATGTTATGAGTTGACATAAACTGTGAATTGTAGCACAACTGGAGGTAAAATGCAATGGAGTAGAAAGAGTATGCAGTAATTTAAGAAGGCTCACCCAGAACCAAATGCCGGAGGCGGCTTTGGTGCAGACTTTTCAGCCATCGCTACAGTGATTTTGTAACCTCTGAAGTCGTGATCTGATGATGATTATATTTTATGGTCAGCATGTAAATAATATACTGCGTAAACTCAATTGAATAAATTTGGGTCTAGTTTGTACTATTGAAAAAGCCGCCGGCAGAGTGAGCTGCAGAAGGATCTTCGTATGACAGAACTGCATCTCCTTTGTTATTTCCTTGATCGTCTGTGTATAGCTTTATGCTCCAAGGCCACTGGTCTTTGTAGCCTCGTTTTTGCTTGATTCTTGCAACCTACACGTTAAAAAGAAACTTAAGCAATTACCCTGGTATATATGCTAAGAGAAAGTCATTAAAAGTAAGCTTCTTCATTGTCACAATTCAATGGCAATTGGTCTGCAAAATCAAGTAGACCAAAATAGCAAGTATTGGGTTGTCCTTCTGTCTAAGCTCAGGCATCAATACCACATTAACACAACAAGGGTTCACGTGAAGTTAAGAGAAGAACAACGTAAATGCTACAATACAGAATGAATCTGATACTGAGAATCATAACCGAAAGAAATCTGCATATTACTTGTCCAATGCTCCCAAAAAGTTCTCTAAGTTCTTCGACGGTCACATCAGGAGGCAAATTTGAGATATATATTCTTGCGTTGTCACAGAGATCTCCACAACTCTCATCGCATTGCTTGACCTTTACCGGAGCCTCAGCTGGAGAACTACCATAACCACCTCCTGTATTCCGGGCACCACCACCATATCCCCCATCATATCCACCTGGAGGACCACCCCGTCCACCCCCACGAGCATCAGCTGGTGTATCCCCACCATAGCCACCAGGGGCACCATACGAAGGGGGATAAGATGCAGGTCCACCAACATAACTCGCAGGCGGGGGAACTGCATCGGGGTTTCCACCGTAAGTATTAGAAGGTGGTGGATAGTTGCTATCAGCAGCCCCATAAGATGGAGGAGCATGAGGAGGACCTTGGGCATAACCACCACCATCTCTTCCCTGACTACCACCATAAGAACCAGTTCTACCACCTCCAGCATTTCTGCTTTCATAGTTGTCACCTCTTCCCCCTCGACTATTTCCATAGCCGCCATCACTTCCACCTCTGTTATAACTGCTACCACCTCTGCCACCACGATCATCAGAACCAGCAGGTGAAGGTGCACCACATTTGTTACATTCAACTCTTCTAGCAAAGTTCAAATTTCCACAACTACACCCAGACATGCCAGAATTAATAACAATTGACATGAAATGGTAACAAACATAATAACATATGTTAAACGAAATATTAGCAAATGAAACCCAGAATACATAACCTTGAACAACCACCACACTGAACTGACATCTTGTCAAATTAATAGGATAGAAGCATTATTAAAATTAGAATGACAAAGGCAAGGAGAATCAAAATAAATTTCTTTTTTATGAAAAAAAAAAGAGTACTAATAAGATAACTAAGCATCCAGGGATGCGATGTACAGAAGTAGGAAGAGCAAGCTTTAGAAAGAGCAGAAATAGAACCTTACATAATACAAGAGAGTTGACAAAAATCCAAGAATTAATCAGGGTTATACAGAGGTGTAAGGTTAACCCAACTAAAAAGTAAAACTGAGCATAAATTCTTAGTGAACCTGCATAAGGGAACACTGGTTATATTGAGCAAACTGGCTGGACAATTCAGTAGTAGGATTTCATACAAGTAATGAAATAGGACATCATATATTTCTAGTGACAGGATATCACGATTTTCCAAAAATTAACCTCTGTTTTATCTGAAAGAGTTTGCACAAACTATCGCTGTCTCACTATCAATTGGATTAGGTTCAAGAGTAAAAGCAAATATAATCCTTTTTTGCTCTTATGGAATTAAGTAGGAGTCTCACAAATTTTAAGGGAATTAGGGGGGAGAAATAGGTAAGGATAATTTAACATGACCTGAATATCCACGAGAAGGATGTGAGAATATTACCTTGGGTTAGGGCAACGCCAATCACCTTCCTTACCACTTCCTCCACCACGACCGCCGCCGCGACCTCCACGATCTCCTCCTTGGTATCCACCACTACCTCCACGATCTCCTCCTTGGTATCCACCGCCACCGCCACCGCCACGATCTCCTCCTTGGTATCCACCGCCACCTCCACGATCTCCTCCTTGGTATCCACCGCTACCTCCACGATCTCCTCCATGGTATCCACCTCCACCTCCTGTAAATAGAGCCACATGTGAATTAAAACTCATTCAAAGTACAGGCATAGTGTAATAATTCAAATAGATACCTCGATTATGGGAGCTACCACCATAGCCTCCACCTCCACCTCCTCGACCTCCGCCACCTCTACCGCCGCCACCGTATGATCCGCCACTGCCTCCGTAACCACCACCTGAACTACCATATCCTCCGCCACCCGATCCATATCCACCGCCTCCTCCGCCACTTGGTGGCGGAGCAGATCCGCCGCCTTCGTAACCGTACGTACCGGCCATCGACTGCACTAGCTAGGGTTTATGAATGAGAGAAGAAAAGATAAAGTAAAATACTATATGGGGATAGAAGGGTCAACTTTTATATGCCGATTACACAAGATATTTTTCCTTATTAATCTTTGTCCACTTCTCCAGCAAATAATCACCTACCTTGATTTGGAGCCAAGTTATTAAATATAAATAAATTATGCTTTATTAATAATTTTATATAAGTTCGTATCATGTTTGGTAATTGAGAAGGAGGTGAGATGTCATGTATAAAAATAGAAAAACTCGTATATAATATCAAATTATTAATTTAAATTAAATGTTATAAATATATTTTGATTTAATTGTATTATTTAACAAATTATTGTTATTTTCACCACTCTCCTTGGTGGAATCTCTTTCGCCACTCTCGTTTGGTGTCGATCTCACTCTCCTCTCTCATTTTTTATACAAAAACAAATGTATAAAATGCTGTTGTGTTTGTATAAGGCGAGAGGAAATTATATAAATATATATATTTTCGTTCTCCTCTTTCCCCTCTTCCAGATCTCGATCGCCACTCTCCCGAATCCGCTCGCCTCTCTCGATTATACAAACGAAAAACAAAATGTATAAGTTGTGATTCTGTTTGTAAGATGGATATACAAATCTGACAAAAATAGAGGTGGATACAAAAATGTGACAAAAAATGAGGCGATACAAAAATGTGATAAAAAATCAGACGGATACAAAAATGTAAAAATGAGGCGGATACAAAAATTGTGACAAAAAATGAGGCGGATACAAAAATGTGAAAAAATATATAATATATCCATCACCTTTTTATTGTATCAGCCCTATTATGTATCCGTATTTTTGTATATTTTTGAAGAATTTTGGTCATTAAAAAATTATAAGGAACAAATTGGCATTTAGCCCTAAAAGTATGTTATTCATGTCATTTGCCTATTCTATTAATATGTGATATGTTGGGAATATATAATTAATAATATAAGGGATTGTGTCAAATTACATTTTAAATTCTAGCAAAATGTGATCGTGATATGTTATGAATATAACTAATAAGAGAGATTCGTATGAAAATATATCAAATTATATTGAATTATCATAAAATACATATATATATATATCATAAGTGTTCGATTGGGCATAATTTGTTTCTTCTTGAAAATCCAGCCCACAACTAATATGACTACTATATATTATTGTATGATCATCAAATGTTTTTATTTTAATTGGTTGGGTGAATTAGAGATTAATACATAATTTGATTCATTGAAATTTTTAGTGTCGAACTCACAATATTTTTAAAGTTATGCGTCAAAACCTACTTACTATCTATTACAATTTAAAATATCTTTTATAAATAATTTATGTTTCACGCCAAAAAATACTAAATCGAATGTTTACATGTTGCATTCACCATTGGGATGGAGATTATTTAAGTAGGTGTTAATATTTTTCACTTAATTTGAAAATTTTAAAATAGAAATTGAAGATAAAGTTGTGTTTGTTTATATAATTTTTAAAAAGTATATTTAGAACGTTATTCATGTTTGAATGTACTTGAAAACAATTCAAAAAGTTAAAAAAAAAAAGAAGTTGAAATGTGTATTATATTTCAATAGGCGTTTGAACATATAAATTTCAAATATTTTTCATTTTTTTAGGAAAAGAAAAAAAAGAGGAAGTTAATCAAATTAAACATGTAAAGATGTGATGTAAAGGTCAAAATGTGTATTACTCTAAACAAAAGTGAGATCAATTCATCTTGAATCAACTTGGATTAGATAACACTGATATGATGGGACAAGTGGAGAATCATATAGAAAAAAATACAAAAAAAAAATAAATAAATTGTAGAATATTCCATTAGAAAAGTTCTCAAGAAACCAACAAAAATATGGTAATTTTATTTTATTATATTATAAATCATTTTTAGCAACAACATTGTTTAGTCAGTATTAATCAATTAATGAAGAGAAAAACAAACAAGTGGGTAAGTGAATTTGAATAGACCAAGCTCAAGTGAAGCAATGACTAACTCCACATAAACCTCCAACTCATAATGAATATTCCCCCTTCTCATCTTTTACTATATACTTCTTTCTTTTTTTCATTCGTTTCTATATTCAATATTCAGATGGTATGGGAGTTCAATTAAAATTAATTATATATTATTATAGAACTTATTTTCAGACGATATTTTTAATAAACTTGAATTTGAGATCTAATTAAAAGAAAGGAACAGAATCATCCCACTCAATCCGTCTTAGATTCTACTAGTTATATGACTAATGATTTTTCATCACACGAACCTCATGTGATTTAATTTTTTCCATCAACATGATTGTTATGCTTAATTGAGTTTTACGGAAGTACTAATTATAATTTATAAGCACATAATATTATTGTGTGAAGAGCCTTATATCTGTTTATTTACGAAATGTGTGATCTCTTTAATAAAATTTGAGCGATTCATCTCGTGAGCTAGTTTTTTTTTGTTGAGTTAGACTTAACCGAAATATTTGCCCTTGCTGTTTGCACAACATGGCAAACTTGAATGTCTGTTGAGCACTGTACACTAGTGTACAGGCTTGTGCGATAGATGCATGTGTGGCCAAATTTGGTAAGTTATGCATTTAGTTCTATAACTTTTCTTATTGTGGTGTAGTTGATTGTTTAAATACGAAAATTTTAAATTTTGTAATGTAGAACGAATACTCATGAAGTCAGTTAATTTGTTCTATATTTCATATTTTTTGCACTTCCAATTTTCATATGTATATGTAGTCAGGACTTTTTGTTGAGTGTGCGAATAAAGTTTCATATTGATAAATGTTGGATTTAAGCATTTTAATATTATTTTAAAGTGCTTAATTCCCATGTGTGAAATGCCAAATGAATTGCACGTTTGTGGTGCTTGTCGTGGAGCATTTGATTTGCTCCTTTAACGGCATTATATGTCTCATTATTCTTCTCAATTGTGAAAAAAAAGAGTTTTGACCCTCATTTAAGACCCCCAATCTCAAAATATGATAATAAGTGCACTAGTTCAAAATTGGAATCTATGAGCATTTATTACTTTAAATTACTAGACTCGTTAAATTAGTAAAATTGTCATAATACTTAGTAGAGAATTGTTACTTCATTTAGAATTTATTAGGTGAAATCTAATCTTTCTCACTTGTACTTATTCATATTGAAGATTTTATTTTATTATTAAATAAAAAAAATCATTAGACATAAGCGCTTTGTCGAATGATATAAATTCATCACAAAACTAAAAAGAGTTTGTCACAAAAGGTTAATAATAAAGTGATAATTGGATAATCCAATTTTTTAAAGTAAATTAATCTTTTTAATCAGAAAAATAACGCGATTACGTCGATATGTCCGAGTGGTTAAGGAGACAGACTCGAAATCTGTTGGGCTTTGCCTGCGCAGGTTCGAATCCTGCTGTCGACGAATTTTTTGCCAAGCCGCCAATTGCTAAATGGGCCTGTCATCTCATCTGGCCCAAAGGCCCAATATTTTGGGCCTGTCATCTCGTCTGGCCCAATATTTTGGGCCTGTCATCTCGAGCTTGGGCCTTTCTGTTCATACGTCCATTACATTCCCATAGGAAAATATGTGTTCTTTTCATTAAAAAAAAAAAAACTTCGAAATTTCTTAATTTTTTTTGTTAGTTTTTAGATATACACAAAGGGGAATGAAAAGGGAAATCTCTATGGAGATTATACGGTATAAATCAAATCTTCACTAATAAAACAAAAACACAAGTAACTAATCTACTGAATTATCAAATATAAAAAATTTCGAACATTTAATTATCTCAAATATATTATTTAAGCATTTATTCGAGATCTCACCTATCAAATTCGATGGTGGTGCCAACTCAAATTTGATAGGTTAAAATAGGAACAACAAAGGAGACTCTTCATGTTAAATGCAAATGAATAAAAATACGGTGCACATATATTGTCGGCGACCTTTCATACACTTGGTCAAAATTTTCACTCTTTAGTCTTTTTCTATATCCCTCAAATCTCCCTCCCCCAACTCTTTTTTTTGCGGGACCTAAAAATTTATTCATACTCGATATTTATATATTTACATTAAATATATATAGAAATGTATTTTCTTCATCTATAAATGTTCAGAAGATATATTAAAAATAGATGTCCAAAATTAATCGCGGTTTTTTTCCAGGTCTAATAATTACTTTATTTTGTTTAATTGAAAAGTTATGTAGACTTTTGGTATTCTGACTATAGTAGGTTTATACTAATCAAATTACACCTTAGATTAAATTTTTTTCTTGAGGAGAATGCATGATCTTATTCTGACAAATAACTATGGACAGAGGGAATATATATTACTCCCGCTGTCCCTATTTACTTGTCCATATTTCTCTTTTTGTTGTCTCTATTTACTTATCCATTTTGACAAACCAAGAAAATACAATTTTTTTTTCTATTATACCCTCATTTAAACTTCTTGAAAATTTTCAAGTTTTAATTTATTATATTTAAAACCATAATTAATAAGGATAAAATTATAACTTTAATATGCTAATTATTATTATCTTAATATGTGTATCATTATTAAAGTGAACAACTAAATAGAAACACAACACCTTGATTTATTGATTTGGTACATGTGACTAGTGTGTGTGAGTAGATATTTTCCCCAACCTAGTAAAAGTAGCTAGTATGATAAGTTGCTTTCTTCTAGAAAGCAAAAATAATCAAAGATTTAATCAAATTATGTAATCAATTAGATAACCTTTCATCTCGAAGATTCATCACGTACCCTACACTCATGAATATATCAATATAAATATTACCTACTCTTTTATTTATTTGTCTTGCTTAAGCGTTGAGTCACATTATATTAGGAGAAAACAAAAGTTCATTATTAATAAATGTTTCCTAGGACAATAATTTTTAAATTGTTTGGTGTGATTGTCCTAATTTAGAGTCAGGTATACGCGAATCCTTTTTATTGAAATCATATTGCAAAAATAGAATATGATAAGAATTTAAAGTTTAAAAGTTTATTTACGACATTCTTTTGATCCAAATTTTGTACATATATATTTCAAATCCTAAACAACGTGCTCTTGTTGTTTTATGATGTGTTGTCAATATTTTTTCAAAAGAGTACTTCGTATATAGACCATGCTTTTCTATAGTTATAATATATGCATGTATTGCGCACCATGCTCAATAAATATTGTTCACGAGTGCCATGAACTTTTGGACAAAGACAAATAATTGCTCAGTTGTTTTTACCTTTAACAAATACTATTACTTATCTTTCGTGTTTAATATACATTATCATGTGATCTTGTTTTATTCTTTAATTTAGATCTCATATTTGAGCGTTGGATACAGAAAATCTAATTAAACAAACTTGCGAGTATTGAGTGAATTTTATCTAATGTGAATATATGAATATTAATTTGAATATTGAATATCAGATACCAAAAAGATGCTTTTAAAAGATCGATAGCATTCCTTTAAAACTTTTTGACCACCCATTTTAATTGAATGAATAAACATTGAATACTTATTATTTAGGTTAGACGAGAATAAGTTGACAAATTGAGTCGTAAATTAAGAATAAGAAAAATAAAGTTGGGCAATTCTCTTAATACAATCACTTTTTTTTTTTTCTGTCTAGATATTATTCTAAAGTCTGATAAGACGTTTCTGCTGTAGAAGGTTGGCTTGAAAATTCATTATTTTGGAGAATGGACCAAATAATTGTATAAAAATGATAATTCATTCTGGCTAATATAGAGACGAAGTTAGGATTAAGATTTAAGAATTTAAAATTTTTAAATTTCAGTATAAAAGAGAAAAATATTGAAAACATGTTTTTTTTTTTTAAAAAAAGAAATTTTTATTGATATAAATGGGGTTTGAATCCACAACACCAAGGTGCAAGCATTTTCATTCATCATTCCTTACCACTGAGCTATTAAAAATTTTTTTTAAGGAGATTCACAAGTTATATATATTTGTTTATATTCTAATAAAAAACAAGATCTATAGAAAAACTACTAAATTTGTCCGAGATCACAAACTCTCACTTCGCTTTGCCTCTCACTAAATTCAGATGAAAATGGTTTAACTTCATATATGTCGAATTTCAAGTAAAAATGAATGATTCAGTCATTTACACGTAAACAACGTGATGAACTTTTTAATCATATTTTTAAAATGTTACTTAAAAACTTAAGTTGCGTATTCAAATAACCTAATATTTAAATAAAATAATTCACCACTTCAGTAAATAATTTTCAACCAAATACAGTCCTATTCGAATTCCTTATCGAAGGACGAACTATTAGCTGCAGGCATAAAAGAAATTTCCAAGAAATGAGGGATAGTTTTGTTTCAGCAGTAAATAAAAGAAAAAAAGCCAGTAAATAATAAGTTTTTGATTATTTAGAAAAAGATAATGCACAAGTACCCCTTAATTTATGCTTGAAATCTCGACACATTTATATTATACTAAAGTTTTATCATTCCAAACTTATTTTACTAATAATTTTTTATTCTTTTTGGCGTATTTGGCACTATCTTGTGGGTTCCTGGTTATTTTTTTTCAACCTAGTGCCATGTAGATCGAAAAAAGATAGAAAATTACTTATAAAATAAATTCAAAGACAATAGGACCTTAGTAAAATATAAGTGTGTCTCTAAAATTTTAAGCATAAGTTGAAAAGATATATATGCATTTTCTCTTTAAAAAAAGAAATAAAAGTCAGCTGGAAAAGGGAAAATAGAAAAATGATAAAATGGTGATCATTGGATTACATCAATCAGATTTGGATACTTAAAATAATAAGGCATAATAATTGTAACAATTTATATATTGGATATAAATAGTCAAGAATATTATTGCGTACGTATCCTTGCACAGGAGGAGGAGGAAACTTTTGTTTGTTAGTACAATTAAATGTTATTTTTTAAACAAAGATATGATAATTAATAACCAATGAATAGATTTCAACAATAAAATAATTAATGGATTTGAACAATAATTACTTCAATAATAAAATTAAAATAATGAATAGAATGGAAGCATCATCAGTTGGCTAAGGGTCCTTTTCGCACTAAAGAAGGTAGTGCCTTCTCCTGTTTTTTTTTTTTTTTTTTTTATTATTATTATTAAATAAAAGAATACAATAAATTATATTGTACTTTTATTATTATTATATAGTAGCTAATTATTCAAGGATGCCCTTATATTGTTCTTTTATAATTTCTGTTGATATCACCCCCAATATAACCTTTTTAACATCTCATTCTTAACCAGGAAGACCTCAAGAACAGAAAATTGATTTTAAAATATGTTTTATATATTGTATTTCTTTATTGACTCGGGTAATACCATATTATATCTTGAAAATGTTGAAATCGAAATAACAATTAAAATTTAAAATAAGACACTATTTTTGAAATTCTTGAAACTCGTATAAATAGTGCAAGTAGTACTAACTTGCAACAACAGTAACACACATATACTCTGTAATAGCTGAATTGTGACAATAAATCAATAAAAATATATTTTAAATCACTTGAAAAATGATTATATAAATCTCTAAAATAACTATATAATATCTCATTGTTAACTTGATAAAAATCAGAGTACGTACTGCTTATCATACATTACTATATTCACTGATAAATGTAAAAATAAAAATTTAATTCATCTATCAATAATCAATATACACATAAAAGTTATAAAATAAATCCAGATAGGGTAACAAAATCTTGGGGGTAAAAAGAAGGCACCTGAAACTGCAAAAAGTCTGACGTTATATATGTATACTGCAGTTTAAAGATACACACGTGAGGATATACAGTATATATTTTTTCCATTTTCATACAAGGTAAAATAGGGGACCATATATGTATATATTCATATGCAATACTTTTTTATTTGATAATCATGATATTCGAATCAGTTTTCATGAATTTCGATTAATTTTATCGAATACGTAACATCTTTCATGAACAAAATATGTCAAATAACTCTGGCCATCAAAGTTATAAAACAGAAAGTAAGAATACCTGGTAAAATCTCAGACGCAATATATGGGAAGAAGTATTCTTACCATGATAAATGGTAATTCAATTGTTACTAAATATATTTTAGTAAAATAAATGTATATATTCATATCATGATGTTCGAATTCGTTTTCATGAATTTCGATTAATTTTATTGAATACCTGACACTTTTCATGAACAACATATGTCAAATAACTCTGATCATCAAAGTTATAGAACAGAAAGTAAAAATACCTGGTAAAAGCTCATTCGTAATATACGGATAGAAATATTCTTACCGTGATGAATGATAATTCAATTGTTACTATATATATTTTAGTAAAACAAATGTGATCATAACTAAATTTGAATTCGCGTCATTCGGATAATTCACAATTACTAACTAAAACTTAAAATTGAAAATGAATAGTATTATACTATACTGTTGTATTAGGAGCAGTAGGTGGTTGTTGACCAATAACACCGTCTCCGCCACTGCCATCACCACCACCACCACTACTACTTCCTCCTTCTGCCGCGACAGCACTTCCAGCTGTCGCGACCGAACTGGATGTACTGGGCCGTTTACGTTTCTTCTTTTCATAAGGAATTCCTCGAGCTTTCGCTTGACTTTCTCTAACTTCCCTTAAATAAATTCTAACAGCTTTAGCACCAAATGGATTTGATTCAGGTTTTCCCCCATTTTCTTCATAAGCAGCTCTTAGCCTTCCAATTAGTGCATCAAGGCTACCCCAAGCCTGTTTTAACGGACACGCACAAGGTGCGGGTGGATTTGGGTGCCCGAAATACGGGCACCCGGTCACGTGCACTTTTGTTTTCCCAAATTGATCAAGGTACTTAAGGAACTCGATCACGTGAGCTCCGCTGCAACGGGCTAGGGTTAATGGCGGTTTGTGGTTCCTTAAGTACTGTAAAAAAGTATTCCAATCTCGACGTTTCTGTGACTCATATCGACTTGGCGGTGCTGCAGACACCGTTGTTGACTGTCCCCCTTCCGTCACAGCGCTTGCTGTTGATGTACCTGTACCTCCTCCTCCTCCTCCTTCGCTGCTACCGACAATGTTTGGGTCGGGTTGTTCAACTCTAGATGTTGAATCCATAAAATGCTAGAATTTATGAGAATAAAATATAATTGATAATTCCAATTACTAACTCCACTGATGATTAGTGTCTTCTAAAACCCCAAAATGGAGCTTTTACATCCTTGTCTGACAGTTAGCTAAGAGAAAAAACTCGATCGCCTTGCAATTATATTGCATCTACTTTACTAGTACTGAATACTAGATAGACAGACCGGTCCGCATAACATATATCTCTTTTTGCTTTGTCTACCTCAAACCCAGATAGTCACAATCACTCAAAATTGTTATATATGAGGAAGTGGAACACATTCAAATTCAAAATCAAATCAAATCAAATCGAAAAGAAAACCTTACTCAACAAGGCGAAAATTGATTCCAATTTACCCTCTTTTGTTTCTACAGTTTGAAGCAACTCTTTAATATAGTGAAATAATGGATTACTTTGAATTCTTTCAAAGTTAGATAGATGATGATGCGACTTAAGAATACACTGAATGTGTGATGATGAGAATTTTTTTATTTTTGATGAATTCAGAAAAATTTAAGAGAGAGAAAAACTATACAGTATACTGGTATTATAATAATAGAAGAAGAAAGAGTGAAGAAAAAAAAAATTGAAAATAGGGAGAGTAATTGAGAGGGTGGTGGGGCCTAGCGGGGTTTACTATTCACACCATCGGAGGCCCCTCCACTCTCAATATGCATTTGCACTGTTTCGTTATCTTGTCTTCTATTAGTAATATTATCAAATGTATTATGCCCCACTCACTTTGACTTACGGTACGTACCCTTCTTCCAAACCACATGATTTTACCAGCTTGGGTTTATTATTTTCTTCGTTTTAATTTATTTAAAGGATATTTGATCACGAGAAGAGCCTTTAAATAATTGATAAAGATGTTATCATGAATATCACAAATTTAAATCCTAGAAATAAAGTTTTTGGTAAAACTATAAAATAAAATAGTGTATAATAAACTCTTCTGATTCGATTTTTTCTCGAACTATATGCATACCGAAAACTCAATTGCACTTGACAACTCTTATTAAAGGACATTTGATTATGAAAAATTCACCTTTCTTTTCAAAATTAAACTTCAAAAATATGCTTGTCATATAATTTTGAAATTTAACTTGAAAATGAATTTAAGAATTTTTATTACAAATTACTAAAAGAAAAAATCAATTTGTATTCATGGCCAACTATAACTTTCAATTTTTAAATATTTTTTTCAAATTTTCCAATGAAACCACACACACTTCAGTCTTGACTGGGCACAAATTTAAGTAAGTTAGTAAGAAAGATTTTTGAATAATATTATCTTAGATTATATAAATATGTATAATATATTAATAGATCGTTTAATTTTATAAATTTAAATTAGATACCTGATTTAAATTTAACAATTATCAAATTATGTTTTGTTTTTCTGCCGTTGTGAAATTATGTTAGACTCTATTTTACAAATAGATTAAAATAATAATAATAATACTAATAATACAAACAAAATTGGACCAGAGAGGGTCTACAACAAGGGCAAAGAATAATTTTCACACGAAACCTAGTATATTTTAGTAATTCAACGTGATTTCTTAACAATTTTATCGATACAATTCGACATACTAACGCAATGTTTGTTATTTGGGAATAAATGTCATTATATTTATATTAATCATGCATAGTTTACGCTGACAATTTATATCTCCCCAATACCCCCACCCCCACCCCCACCCCCCAACAACAGCATATACTATTTTTTTTAAAGCTATTGCAACTTATGGGCAATAAAATAATTAATACAGTATAATATAATATATGGGTAGTATAAAATTGCTCATTAAAAATAAAATAAGAAATAAAAAAGTAAATTATTTCCAAATTCAGTGGTGTATGTATATCATTATTCTTCTCAGTAGAAACTAAAAAAATTAATAAATCGATGATTAAAAAGTATGAATATTAGAGTAGTTTTTTTTTTTTTTTTTACCGAACCTACTTAATTCTAAAGGAACAAATCAAATATAAACAGATAAATCTACATGTTTTAATCTTATAATCATCCACTCACTTAATTTAAATTCGCATGATGTAATAAAAGACAACACTCTCCATTAAAATATATTTTATTTTTAGAACTCGAAATATAAATCACTAATTACCGTACTAGGACGGTTATTGTTGGGAGCGAAGCTACCTCGTATGAAGCGGGTTCATATGAATTTCTTTTGTCAAAAAATTATATTATTTATAAATTATTAAAATAATTTTATATGTATATATAGTAAATATCGAACTCCCTTCAATTGCTTCATGTGTCTATTCTACTGATTTTGAATCTCCTTATTGAAAAAATCTTGACTCCGCTTTTGATTATTGCATTGTAAAGTGATAGTAGTATTTTTTTGAATATATAGATCATATGATACGTAGTGGACAGGTATAGATTTTATACGGTATAATCTAAAGTCAAAAGTTTCAAATAAATATTCTTGATGATGAAAAGAATTCATTTTCTTAAATTTTTTTTATTACATTAGGGGTTTGGGAAGGAGATTATAAGGGGAAGCATAAAGAAAGGTGAACATTTAGATAGTTAATTAACTTATCTACTCTCTCCATTTCATAGTAATTGATCATCTTACTAAAAATAATTATTTCATATTAGTTATCATTTCATTAAATCAAGAAAGCATTAATTTAAAATTTTCTATATTGTCCTCGTGATTAATTATTTTTTATAGTATTCGTATTTATTTGTAAAATTTTTAAAATCTCCAAAGAAATTTAAAGGGTGAATAAATAAATTATTTTTTATTTATAATTTCTTATATGTATTAAAAGAAAAATAATCTATTTATATTTAAAATGTTGAGAGTATTAACCTAAGAAATTCATGGTTTAATTTGTAACTAGGTGATGTGGATATTCATTAATTATTTAGCTCTAAAAAGTCTAAATTGGTCCAATTCAGAACTTCACATCACCAAAAAGTGTTATAGTATCAATATACCCATATCAATAGATAATAAAATTAACAGGCTCTATTAGTTGCATGTTAATTGCATTTTCACTTCGTAAAACTAATTAATTATCATTCTAGATATATTTTAATTTGCTATGCTTATGGAATTTTATTGCCTCTACGGCTCTACCAATTTATACTTTCTCGTAATTTTGTTTATATTAAATCAATTTTAAAAGGTTATTTTTTTTTTTGATATTGTGGTTCAAAACAAAACTTTAGATACTTATATAGTAATAAAATCATCTAATTAAGAGTAAAAAAGAATTTTATTTTTTTAATATAATTATATAAAAATGATATTTTTTGTGAGACATTAGACTAAATATATCAAATGATCAATTGGAACGAAGGGCCTAATACTACTTCTTTTATTCTAAATTAACCGTAACCTTTGAATAATCCGTTTATTAAGAAACCAATACATACAATACATCGTTTAGTAAATGGACCTCGTTCTTGTTCTTTTGTTTTTGTTGCACTTGTATAATACGCAATGATTATAATATTGTTTTTATTTTTTTATTTAGGTTACACTAGTATAATTTTTTATATTAATATTATTACTACTGTTTCTATCTCATGAGCAATATATAATTTCACACTGTTGCTTTATCATTTCAAATTGTTGGAAAAAATATATATTTTTCTTTACAAATACTTTTTATTAATTAAATTAAAAACTAATAAATTTAAAAATATATAAAATTGAACTAAATCAATTAATACGCGAATAATTAATTGTCACTTGTTGTGTGGTGCACATAGAATTGGTTAATGACAAAATGGCATCTTGAATTGGTCAAGGGAATGTAGGGCCACTGTACGAACTTTACTTTTGCAGTGGGATTCCAAATGTCAGTATTAAATAGTAATTTTAGCTCTATGTACTATTTCCTCCATTTGATATTATTTATCATGGTTTTTATTTCGAACGAAGAAAGTAAATAGTAATTTCCTATCATGGGTAGCCTAGATGATTTTTATCAAGGGAATTCTACGATATCAATAATATTAATCGATTTTTGAAAAAAATATGTGTTGTAGTTACAATAATATGATGATCAATTAACATGTATAATAATAAAATTAAAGATTTGTACTGATAATAGTGGTAAGGGAAATTACTACACAATGCTAGAGTACTTATTAATCTTCTGTCATAATTAATTTTCTATTCCGCCATTTTCTCCTATTTAGGATCATATCCTCCGTAAGCACTTGTCTAATTATCACTTCAATATTTTTCGACCTACATCTATCTCTCCTTGAATCGACCATAGTCAACCTCTCGCACCTAATTTCTTGGGTATTTGTATCAATGGCGGAACCACATATAGTTGAGGGGTGTCGATCGACACCTCTTCGTCGAAAAGTTACACTATGTAGTTTTAGTAGAAATATTTTTTATGTATATATATTACATATTGACAATCCTTGACTTCTACACGACTTTACTTCTTTACATTTTGACGCCCTTTAGTCGAAGTTTTGGTTACGCCACTGAATTTTGTATATCTCCTCTTCATATCCAAACCATCTCAACTTCGTCTTTCTCGTCTTGTTTGTCACAAGAAGGTCATTCTCACCTTATTTTAAATTATCTTCATTCTTAATAAGAAGTTTCAAGTTTAATCTTTCAAAATACAAGAATAAATTTATTACTGGAAGTATCATCTCGTAAATAGAGCTTCAGCAATTTTAGTTGTCTCTTGATATGAATACTAAACACCGAAAAATTTCATAAAAAAACAAAATATAGGGTTGGGGAGGACTTGACGGTGGGAGTTAATGCCAAAATGTGGAAAATGAGGCATCTCGTGTGACTCCATTTAATTGCATCTCTCTCTCTTTGTTTTTCCCCTTTGGTCCATTCATTTGGAACTCACACCAAATTTGTCTTCTTTATTTTTCAAAATTTAAGAAAATGACATGACAAAAGAGTGCAATATTTCAAACGACAAAACTACAAACTTTTAATTGATCAATATTAAATAGCATCGAAATTCTTTTCTGAAGAAATATTTGTATAGATAAATGTTGTTTCAAGAAGGAAAAAAAAAAGACATTATTCTCTCCGTCCGTTAGTCTCAAATTAGTTGTCATATTTCGCTTTTCAAGATTCAATTGATTAACAATGTAAAATTGAATTAGATCAATATAATAATTTGTACTTTTTCTTATACAATATGATGAAAAAAATACATTTTAAAAGATTAATACAAAGTTGACGTAATTTAACTCTTAAAAATCAAGACGTAGCAACTAATTTAGAGTAAAGAAAGTAGACACCCAATTGTTAAAAAGGATTTAATTAGACAATTTAGAGTTGCTTTACATTAATATAATCGTTTTTTAATCAACTTAACAATTAATGCTTATTAAACTTGCATGTAGTTATTGTACAAGTGACTTAATTAGTGTGATTACGTAGCTTAACCTATCAACATGTTTACTTCAATATTCAAGCGTTGTGCATTCTATATAGGGAAGGTCTACGATTTTACATATAATAAAATTTTTCAAAATCCACGATATTATAGATTCAAGTTAAAAGAGATAAACTGAACAAATATGATCGTACCTCTCCTTATTGGAATATACTACTAAATCTAATAAATATTTATTTATACTATCGATATATAAAACATAATTTTTGAACAATGTGGGAGATACACAAGATAAGCTCCTTGTATTTATATGAAGTCAAAATAATAGTGTGACTTCATCGTACAGCATCTTGGAAAATTTCCCTCCTATAAAAACTGATCTTTTATTATATTTTACCTAAAAGAAAAGGTATCCGATGCTTCATCCCATTAATATAAAAATTCTCAGACATTAACTTTACAATGTGTACAAAAATGTCAATTTAATTCCAAAACCCCACAATTTCCTTAAATTAATAATTTTAGAAAAGATTTAATTGACTTTAATTTCATTGATCATTTATGCCTTCACACTAAAGGGATTCCTTTTATCATCAACTTCTCAAGCAATAAAAGGATAGCTTTTTTAAATGGAAAATTCTCATAGGGTATATCCTATAAACAGCCAATTTTAAGATAAATGAACTTTATTTTAAATAAATAAAATCTTGAAAAAAAACTTTAAGATGGATGACATAGTACAATCATTTGAAGTCATTATTGTTTTCTTCATATATATATATATATATATATATATATATAATATAAAGGGTACTATTTTTAATGAAAAGAATGATTAATTTCAAGAATGACATTATAGAAAATTGATGATGCTGATCATAATAATTGAAGATTTCATTAGGGGGTTTTCTTCTAATTAAATTATAGTTAGTGATAACGAAAGATATAATTTTCCAGTATATTACATCACGACTAGGGACCTATTGTTCATGATATTAAAATATTGTCT
This sequence comes from Solanum peruvianum, assembly GCA_027705065.1. Lineage (NCBI taxonomy): Eukaryota > Viridiplantae > Streptophyta > Magnoliopsida > Solanales > Solanaceae > Solanum > Solanum peruvianum. The sequence goes on along the minus strand of JAKWJD010001760.1, from coordinate 50,048,063 downwards.
AGTAGCGGTTTGAAAGTTTTGTTTTCTGAAAAATTAATTGCTTTTTACACTTACATTTAAGAGAAGTAGCATCCAAAATAATGTTAATCTAAAAACTTTTCAACTACTAAATGATTCATACAGGCGAAAGAGAGGCCGATTCTGGTGGATCTAATATAGGTAAGTCAAAGAAGTATTAGAGGAGACATTATGAAGATCGAAGATTAAAATAAAAAAATAGTAGATAATATAGTATTGTCTAGTTACTTATGAATAGCACTATTATTACTACTCTCCAACTACTTTATTCTTCAATTTTTTTTATTACTTGTTGCTTCCTTTATATTTCATAGTCATATCGTTGCTATTATCCTTTTCACCATTATTTCTAAATTCTGCATGACTCTTTATTACTGATTTTGATATGAATTACATGAGCCGATAATCTATTGAAAATAATCTCTCTATCTTTACAATACATAAATAAAACTGCGTGCACACCACTCTTTTCATACACTATACTCTACTTATAGAATCATCTGAATATATTATCACTGTCCTAATATAATTACTGTTTCTTTACCTTGAACTATAAAGTGTTGATAAGAGGTTACGAGTATATGACAAAAAGGAGAAGAAGTGTATACGCAAGAAATTGGTCTATTTATTACTCCCCATCAACCATCCATGTCTGTGTTCACATTTAGATGTTGGGTCAATTTACAGCTGATAGAGACACAAACCTCGTGAAAGCTACTAATGCTTTATGCTGACATACGTATTAAAAAAATTAAAAAAATAGCCTGATACACTAAGCTTTTACTACATCCAAGATCCGATAAAATTGAACTACGAAGTTTTGTTGGTATATAAAGTCTTATCCTGCATTTCTGCATTTTCACAACTCATCCCTATGACAGATTACTTGACATCAACTTTACCAGTTACATTATCAAAATAGTAGTTACTACTTTAACTACCATTTTTATTAAGTTATTAATCAATGTTAATAATAAAATTTACATTTAATGATCATATTTTAAGTGATATGATAGTATAATATCTTAAACCATTCGACAACCCCTACAGGCTCAAGCAAGGAGAAAAGGGAAATTACAACAGCATTTGTTTGTTTGTCCTGTACAATGAGACGATTCACGCTTGAATTGGGGACTTTTATTCCCTTCACAAGAAAGGACCACTGAATATTTCAATTCTCTGATTCACGTCGGTAGAATATAATCTTTGATCGTTAACTATAATCAAATAATTTGAAAACAAACCAACAAATATCATTGTTCAAGTCCTGATGGATAGATTTATCCCGTACCTGTATCGATAAGAGGTAGCAGGTGTTCCGTAAAATTAGTCCAGACATATCATTATGAATAATATGTGTCGAGGGTGTTTAGCTTCATGCTCTCTAAAATAAGAATCAAATGTGAAATTATTTGTATTTGAAAAAAACCAACAACTTTTAAGGTCAAAAGTAAATGTAGGTAGTGGAATCTAAACGTTCATATATCTATCAAAATACTTTTGAGAAGAAATTTTAAAACGCCTATAACCGTGGTTGCTCAATTTGCAACTTTTCTAAAAAAAGGTATTTCCCCTTTAACACACTTCATCTTTCTACTATGATTGATGAATTAAAAAATGGAAAAAAGATGATTTCAGGGAGAAGCATATAGTAACATAAAGAAACGTATGGAGATTATATTCCCTTTAATGAAATGACCCTTCAAGAGATTTGGATTCTTTAGAAGAGGACCCATCATTATTATCATCATCATTCTTATTACTTTTTCCTCCCATTTCTTCAAAGTAATTGCATTTAGCCACTGATAGCCAGATGTTTTTTTTGGGTAGGGTCATCCCCTTGTTCTTTCTCTTTTTTTTTTTTGGATGACTTTCCCACTCATTAACTAATTCCACGGAGTACCTGACACTTCTCACTAACAATAGGTACCACGTAACTTTGCCACCAAGGCTATCACCCCCCTAGCTCTTTTAGCTTTTTCTTTTGAGAAGCACATTTTATTATTATTATTATTTTAGAAATAAGAAGGTTGTGGAGGTTATCCTTCATTTTGTTTTTGCTTTCATGCCTAGAAGCTGGTTTTTTCTTTTTCCTATTAGGCAGGAAAGAGAAAGAAAGAGTACAGTATGAAACACTCTTGGGTGCTCAACTACATATATTTCCTTGTAATCTTACAGTTCTCTTTTCAACACCTAACACTAAAATGGACCTTACGAGCGCAAATTTGGACTAGTTGGAGAAGTGTCAAACTTGGTGAAAGGACACAAGAAAATAAGCCACATACAGGGCATGGGTCTTGTCTGCCAATCATGGAAACCGTCTGATTGGTTGAAAACTAGAAAAATGTAAGGGAACTTTATTATATATGATGTCTTCGTTGAAAGGCGTTTGATTAGAGAGAGAACTGATTGATTCATGATTGATGGTTCCCTACTGGACCAAACTATTGCAAAGTAGTCGCAGTAGAACTAAGAATGATTTAGGGACATGCCATATACAAGAAAACTAAAGAAAGACGATAGAAATGTTTCCCATTTCACAATCATCAGACTGAATCTGGTGGCAGTGATTAAGGAAAAAAATTTATCTCATATGAACCATGGAGAACCTCAAAAAAAAGAAGTTGATAATCGTGGTGTCCGGTCCAACAAAGGTACTGGGTAACTCCATCCACTAAGGCTTCGACAAATGGACAGAAATCACCTAATGTTTGATTTCTGGTCTCCTCAGAGATTTGAATTCAAGTCTTATGGTTTTCAACACACTTTACTGGCCGCTAGGCTACACCCTTGGGTGCATATTTTTTTTTTCATTACCCCGTGTCAAACCATCAAATCGTTCCCAACATATAAATTTGGACACGGCAGAAAAATAAAATGAATCTGTATTTCAAGGAAAGGTTGAAAAGATGTGACAATCAGAAGCCCCTTTCAAACAAATTATAAAATCTAATAAGCTAGCATATCTATGGTATGTGACTGAAAGAATGGCTGGAAATATACTAACAAGAGAAATAACAATAATTTTACCTGGTTCCTTTAATGACGAAACTAGTCACAAGAGGCAACTGCTAGTGCCACACTCAGATCATTTGAGGTTCCGCATATGTACATTCTGTATGTTTCTAATTCTTGTTGGTAACCCCTTGGTGCATGACTAGCATAGTAATTTTCGCTCAGGTGATCACGTTTGGAAAATATGATCTCTCGCAATGTAGGTTCATGGCCATTTAGAAGATTTCCCATGCTTAAGACTTTCCTCCATGATTGATTCACAGTAGGTGGAGTGAACATGCTTGCAACAACTTCTCTCTCTTGTCGCCTAACTTCTTGTTTCTTATCGAAATCCTAACATAACAAAGTTGCCACCATATAAAATGAGAAAGCAAGAGATAGAGGCACAGGTAAATTTACCCTTGTTTAGGGAAATATATTAAAAACAACATCTTCAGCCACAAAGATTTAAGCGAGGGTCCGACAGGTATATGCTGTTAAGCAAGTTAGGAAATATGTTAATAATTCTTGAGTCTTGACCAAGACGTCAATCTCTCATTCTAGTGATAGAAAAAGAGAAAGAACAAGAGATATAAAATCATACCTTCTTCTCATCACCACCAATTGATACTGTTCCCATTTTTGGTAGATAGAAGTTATAGTAGTCATTGAAAATGGATTCTGATAGACGCGGTGCTTGCAAGAACTTCTGATGAAGAGATGCAGCGAGTATTATCAAACTCTCAACATGTCCAAAAATTGCACAGAGTCGCTTCAGGTCTTCAATATCTTCAGTGCCAACAGAAAGGCTATTTTCTGCAACAAAAAGGTCAACCTGTTAATTTACGAGCTCCTAAAATCCTATTGCAAATCAATAACATACTAGAACAGAAAATATACTTTGCAAGCATCTGAAGGTGGCTGCCATAGTGAGGTAAAGTTGTCCAATTCTGGTGGTCAGCTGCTTTAGGCCTCCAAATGACGTTCTGTTTAGCGTGTCAGCTGCTGCTTTAAAAGCAGTAGAAACCATTTGTCCCAACAATTCATATGGACGCAATGTTTCCAAATAATGAAGAACCTACACGAGTTGCACAATACAAATTACTTCCAATCAAATCAAGAAGCTACTCCATAAAGGTGCAATTTTTAAAGGGATTGACCAAACTACATAAACATTTTGCTATAAAACTTCCCTTGGCCCTTTCTTCGTTGGTCCTCCTCTATGCCCTAAAACCCTCCCCAGCTAGAAACCCCGACTCGAACTTTCAGGCCATTAACACTGCAAGTGTTCAAGGAAGTCAGAGACTATGCTGATTTGATGAAAGACTACAACATGTAAGGAACCATCAGTCTGGATTAAAGAGGGGGAAATAGATGAATAGGGCAAACAGATGGAATCGGCTTGTTGAGTTATTCAATAGGGAGGAATGCTCTGGGGTCTCCAAATTTTAGTCTCTGGAGGACCAAATAGTCCACCTTAACTAGTCTGAGGGAAATAAACCCCACAAATCCTACTCCAAGGATCAAAACCTGCAATTTGTCTACTAATTTGCTGAAATTCTCATGAAGATTTATGATGGATCACTTATACCAGAATATTATAAATGAGCCTGGCTTATGCAAGTGTGCAATCTCAGTATACCTTTTCTCCTTCTTGATTTGGATCCAGAAGGGGCTTCTGCTCAGAAGCTGGCATTGGAAGTGCCTCATTCCAAATCTTTCTCCATAAATTCCCATGCTCGGACATTCTTTCTGAAAGTTCTCCACGAGGTGGCCAATCGTTTGTTGACTCTACCACTGCATTGGTGTTAGATACTACCTTCTCCATATTATCATCATTCTCCCAGTCTCTGGGTGAATGCCATCGGATGAAATCTTCAAACACAGCATCGGGATTTGCCGCTTTAAAAGCAGACATATCTATTGCAGAATGCAAAGGATAATAAAAAGTGAATAAGAAGAGAAGATAAATTCTTCAAATATTAGCAAGCAAATGATAATTGGAAATGATTAAGTCTAGTGGATGCATACAACTTGCTACAGTAGAAACAAAAAACTACACGGAAAATAAATCAAAGATTTGATTCACTTAGACAATTAGGAAGAAATTGTTTATTTACACTTTCAGCTTTGACTAAATCTGTTGAAAAAGTTCTCAATCTATAACATTTTGGCCTGAGATACTTAATCCATTTAAAAATGCTAACAAACTGATAATTAGTACAATTGCTTCCTTGTAACCTATTGACAATTTTTTGCGAAGGTATTTTATAAATGATCAGCACTAAGAAAGTGATGTCCAAATCTGTACATGTGCAGCAAAAAAGTAACTCAACAAAAGTCTAGTCCTGCTAAACATGTAAGGATTCTAACCCCATTTGACATTTATTAAGGTGTCATATCTCCAGTGATAAGATAACCTATGGATTCCAATTAGAAGTTATTGTTCATAAAGGTGTATTACGACCCTACAAGTATGTCGTACAACTGGTTGGTTGGTCTGTCGCCAAACACCTGACTATAGATTATGTTTTTACAGTGAGCACCAAAAGAACCATAATGTGCTGACTTTCCTTCCACAATTAGATGACAATATAGACTTAAGTGTTATTTCAACCCGAGTAACAGTTTCTTGTTCCAATAACTCTTGAGGTAAAACAGAAGAATCCATCACAAGATGCACATCGATCTATTTTATGCATTTTCAAACTCTTTAAGTATCTCATGATCTCAGCACACAACAGCCAATAAGCTGAGATCCCCAAGATGCCCACTTGATGCTTTAGCCAAGTGAGAAGAAACCTATAAGTTGCAATGACTAATAAGAACCATATAACCTTTGTTGCTTGGATCTTTCAAAAATGCTGTCGGGTGTGTGTAAGATCCTCCAAGGAGGATCTGGCTGCAGCAACATTATATTTATTGAGGATCCTAGCAACATAGTGCATAACACAGACAAACGTGCCGAAGACAGCAAGAAAGCCATTAAGAAATTAGAAGGTACAGAAGTTCCTACCTGATGACAATATGTCTTTCTCAAGTTGGGCAGAAAATCTCTGCAAATAAACATTAGACGTTCCATTGTCAGATGAAATAATGGTGGAAATGATAAGACTTTATGAAGCAACTGAAGGATAGCTTAACATATAAAAACTGTTTCCCCAGGAAATATTGCAATAGGAATCTATGGATATGTCCTTCAAACAAGACTAGGATAGTCAAAAAGACAAACGAATATCAAACAGTCCAAATACTAGAAAATTTGCCACACCTTGTGTGATTTTTCAAAAAACAAATCTTTAATTGTCAACTCTAGACATATGTAGCTATTGAATACAAAGAGGTAACATTGTTTCAAAATTTTCTCAAAACTAATAATAATAACAATAACGAGAAAACTTTATGGTGGCTCAAAAGTGAAAGAGTGGAGTTTAGTGAAGAGACCAAAACTTATAATTGCTGAAATCAGTAGCGGGAACATGGAGTAAGTAAGTGTTTGAAATTCAGGAGAGAGCAAAGTAGTTATTCTAGAGTTCACAGTTTATATGCATTTTATTAGTATACAGATGAATTACAAATTTTCTACTATATATCAGGCGGAAAAGAGACTACTTCACCCTGATCATGCTGTTTAAGCCATATCATTAATGGAATGCAATTGAATATATCTTAATCTGCATATTTAGGATCATCAATAAGGATGATTCTCTATCTGAGACATGTATATGGATTTAAGTACCTAATCATCTAGGAGATGTACTGGCAATGTAGTCCAGTGCTTGTTAGCAATTTCTTAAGCAGAAGATGATGTAAGAATTGGTGGGAATTACAAAACCATTTCTCTTATTGAACATGTTTAGTACTAAACAAAGCGAGAAGTCACCGAAAAAATTATCATATGTTGTTCTATATGACCTGAAGCCAAGATTCACGTAGTTAATTCACCAATAAACCATTAAATTGGCATTTATATATATGCACAGACTATAGACTTCTTATATAGCAATCATTCTTCATTCAATTACAGTATGCAATGACTCTCTACAAGAATAGTAACAGCAGCATATTTCATGATTATCAGAAAAATAATTATCTATAATAGAGCTTTGAGCTCACAAAAGATTCACCAAGGGCCTCAACGGCTTGAAGACGTTCTTCGTGCATGTCTTCTGTCATAAGTGGTGGATCCTATAAAAAAAATTAACATCAAAAGTTTGCCATCATATCATACGCAAATGTGGGAAGGAAACAGAAGACTGATAAAAACAACAAATACTCGGTCAGCAGTACAAATAAATCAACCTGTGTAAATGGAGCATGCATGTTCTGGTAAGATTTCAGAAGCATCATAGACCCGACAATACCAGCCGATCCCTTCCTGATACATGCCGAATGCTTTGGATCACCTAACTTCACATCATCAGAATGTACAAAACTAGAAATATCACTTTCAGGATCATTTGGATGATCTGGTATTGACAGACTGCAGAGAGAACAGGAAATAAACTCAGTTCAGTTCAAAGGGCAGAAATTCAAACTAATACAGATGAGTAGGTTTTTGAAACATAATACTAACTCCGCTCAATTTGTTTGTCCGGTTGTGACTTCGCACAAAATTTAAGAAAATAAAGAAGACTTCTGAATTTTGTGGTTTTAAACTAAAGATATGCAAAATGTACCAAAATTCCCTTTAATCTTGTGATCTTAAACATGACATGTGGAAAGTTAGAATTAAGGAGTAGCCCAAAAAGGAAAGAGACATTTTTTTTGGACTAAAAAGGTAAGAAAGACAAACAAATTGATATGGAGGGAGTATACCCACATCTTGCACAAAAACGCATGCAATTTTCCCTGACTAAATTTAGTCCAATGCTGCAACTTTAAAACTTATGGATCTCCGATCCAGATGTAAGGCCTAGACTAGGTAAGCTTACCCCAGCCCCAAAGAAAAACCCAAAATAAAAAGATGAATAAAAGGAGAAATGGCCAGATCATTTTGGATTAGCCTATCATCCTTTAGGTAGCTGGGAAAATGTAAAGAGAAAGGTCAGACACCCATCCTGACCCAACATCATATTTAACTATTTAGATAAAACATTGCCTCAAACGAGCATCATTTAAGTCGAAAGTGGGTCCAAATCAAGTATCTGGACTTCCACCAATACCAGAAAAAATTGAAATTCCCCTAGGGTGAAAAGAGGGAATATTCTCAAAACAAACTATGTCAAACATTAAAAAAATTTAACTAAAAACAATAAGCAAGAATAAATGAATTAATATCAGTTCAGTTAAAACACCCTAAGATACAGCTTATAGAGTGTAGACTGCCGTGGCATAAATCAGCAGGTTTTAAAATTATATGTGCTTCAATTCCTCCATCATGACATAATCACAAAACTTGACCTTCATGCAGCTTAGCATTGTAAAATAGACAAGAATAGCAGCACTTAAAATGCAGAAAAACTGGAATAACAGTTCAGAAAAACTAGATTGGCTGACAATCAACAAGCATTCAACAATTAATACAAAAAGTTCTCACTTGCTTTTCACCTGTCACATTCAAAAAAAGAAGCCTCAGTATCTCCATCTTCAGAAGATATGTCACTCTGGATCTGAGAGTCTCCCTATATTATATAAGTTAATTAATATCCTGACAGGAAATTAAGTTACAACAACGCATTAATGTTCTTAAGCACTTAAAAACTTTTAGATAGAAACAATGTAGACAATTGTCATAAAAGTACCTTAACATGAGCGGAAAGGAAAAAATTGTTTTCACCTGCCTTTGGACAATCTTGATTCAACTGACGCTTTTTATCAATGCAAATTGAAAGCTACATATTTGGGAGATAAACCAAAATTAGACCAGATAGATTATTTACCGTTGCCATATCTTTAAAAGAGACTATCGAAGAGAAAGGGTAAAGGAAAGTATCATTCACTAGTACTCACGAAACGTCCATATTAATCAATTTAGAATACCATTTTGTTGCACTTTTTCTTAGAAATATTTTGTTATTCAAGATTGATCTTGGAAACAGATTTATTAGGAAGCTCATGACAAACAGGATAACTACAAACTTACAACTTCAAAAAAAATCTGAGACTTAGATTCATATTTTTGCAAGATATAAATCAGAAAACTTAGGGATTAAATCTACGTCAAAAAATTCTGGGCTTCAACAAAACTACTACAATGAAAATCAAAGGAACAGTGGGAGACAGCAAGAAGGCAGTGAAAGAAAGGAAATAGGTGAACTGACTGAATATTCAGACACAGTTTACATGTTGAAAGATAAAACTAGTTATTGTGGCATTTGTTTGGAGATACACTTATCAAAAGCCATAGAGGTAAGGAAGTCCTCATTATTTTCTTTATCAAAAAAAAAAAGTCCTGCACATTATTTTCTATTTCTCTGTCAAGCATTACTGCAAGTGACTCACCATGTGTAATTTCTGGTGAATTAAACATGTAGATAGGTCGACTACACCATTGGCTTGCATTCTAGGTAATGGCTGTGACTCTTCCCAACACCAGCGAACTTCTCGTACAAACTCTATCCAGAATGCCGCAATAGCTAAATAGACATCACAGAAAAATATGCCTTAGGGGGGAAAAGAATGCTGAAGTAACTTAATGAAGGAATATACAAAGGAAGTGCTTTCTTGAACTTGTTCAGCCCATAAAGTCGGAAGGTACCCCTTATATTGCAATCACCAAACCAGAGAGAATGCAGACAGAACTGGCCAAAAAGTGATTCAAGAGGAGAGCCTTTAATGGTACGAGAATTTTCATGATCTCCTTCAGCAAAATCAAGTTGCAGGGCATCAACTGTATGAAGAAATTGAAATGAATACAAGATAAGTCAACTGATGTTTCTCCCTCCATTTAGAACCTAAATTTGGAACTCCAACACCATATATTATATTCTGAAGAATACACTTCTCATTTTGTCTGATTTCTAATTCTCTTCTTGTTGTTAAAACAGACTCATCATTAGTAGGGTAAACCAGATCAAAGTACACTGCCTAAATATGGCTAGGTCAGCCAAGAATCCAGCTGGATTAACATATCTCCACATCATTTCTGTATGATGAATGGAACATGTATCTAACCAGTGAATCAAAGAATGTACAGCAAATATTTATGTTGATATGAAATAACACTAATCTAAGCCATTATCATCCCCCCCACCACCACCACCACATTTTCTTACATCTTGCGGATTAAGATGTATAAGTTATTAATCATATGCCTAACCTACAGTAAATAAAATAAAGTATAGAATCTGAGAGCGACATTGTCCATCAAAATTGAAACCTCAGGAAGCAGCAATTACCGTTTTCAGAATTGCAATCCAAGTGGGAGACGTAGAAAAGGCTACAACTAAAGAAAAAGAGAACTCGTGATGTACCTTCATGAAAGAGGTCTTTAAGAACTCGATCAAGGACAGTTGGGGGAGGTATGACTGCAGTAGACTTCAAATTCTCAGGTCCTGAGTTCTCTACTGCCAAAAATAAAGGAGCAGATTAGTGAACAAATGCATCAAGATCAAAATCTCCACATTTATACAAATCTGATATCGCATCGCAATTGAACAGAAAATTGCAGATGATTTGTTCACAGTTTTAGAACCTGAAATAAAATCTTCCACAAATTTAGCATCCAGTGACATATGAAAAGCGTCAATTAAGAGCAGCAACTGTGATGCGAATCCAATTCTCTTTCTGCCAGAACCATCGCTTCTGAATTCACCAAACATGTTTACGAAGTGAGACTCAAATTAGTGCGCAAAGTTCAGTCCAAACCAATCAGTATTGAATCAGAGGAAGATATTAGATAACATTGAAACCCTTGAAACCCTTAATGTGACAACTAGGACATTCTTTTTTATAAGCAACTATAACTAGGACCTACTTAAGAAGCTTAATCTTGCATAAAAATATTTTGAGTGTTTTCGACGCAAGTGTTAGTCAGCCAATTACATGTTACCTTCGCAAAAGAAAAGTGTTCGTCACTCGCTAACACCTCAAAAGCAAATGAAATGAATGAGGCAAGCATAAAATGAAAAAGTTAAACTTCGCCATTTCCTAATTATATTTGGCACAATGTCAAAAGCATTACAGTGTTACCTCCATCCTCTTAATGTAGGAAATAGAAAATCACATAACGCTACAGCCTACAAGAAGACGATGTTCCATTCCAATACCTAGTCGATAATTTAGTTGACTGATGAAAAGCTGTGTGAGTGGTAAAATACACAATTTAAGATCTCTTAAGCTACTGCACAGATAAACTGACTTAGCAAGACGAGTCACGGGTTGCTGGTCAAACATTAGCCACAACGACCCATGGGAACAGAAAGCTTGTACTTTTGAGTAATAGCATCCTGTTCATCAAGTAATTAAGCTCACAGTCAAAATTTAAGTTCAGCGGGGAATATCCTGTAAAACTATATAAGCTTCTTGTTGCCAATTTTATCTACTTTTAGAAGAAAAAAGATGAATGGACTAATTAACAATTTTGCTGATGTTATATACTTCAATGATAATCAACGTTTTTAGTCACAGTAGAGTGACTAGCAACTAGTGTAGAGCAAATTTTTCAAAAATGATCACCTATCTTTCACTATATTGAATCATTAACTACTGAAGGAATTTAAAAACATTCTGGATGGTGATTATATTTATTTGCGTGATGTAAATGGCTGCAGAGACTTCGATAGGAACACATTTCACTGAATAGTATGTGCAGATATTTTTCTTTGTTGACAAGGGAACCCATAGTCGCTACCCTTCAGGTCTGCACAGGCAAACCCCACTACAGTGTAATAGCCAGCAGACCTCACACAGGAGAGGTAAATAGCACTAGGCAAACACCGTGCAACGTGCTCAACAGAGAAAGCAAGCAGGGGGCTTCGAACTTGAAATCCCCCAACTGGGAGATCACATGCTCAACCAGCTGGGTCACCCTTGACAACAATCCATAGAGCTACCATTACATCCACATAGCAAACAAGAATCTCAATGAAACATCCAGCAGGCAAATGAAAACTTGCTAAATCACAAAATTTACCAATATAATTTATAAGGAAGTGGTGGAGAAGACTCAAGTCTTCCAGTTTTCATGAAGCAAGAGTAAAAAAAATGTGAGTATTCATAGTGTCTTACAGAATCTCAGAAAAACATGGAGTTATTAACCACTTCTCAGCCTCAAGAGGTGACACATTTTCCATCTCAGCCATTTCAAGTGAACTCTCTATCGCTTTCTCTGACCATACTGTAAGCAGCTCAAACCCTGCATCATTAACAAATACATCTAGTAAATCAACAACGCTAATGGACAGAGAATTATAAATTAAACTATGTTCAATCTCTTGTACCAAATAATATAGCAAAATGTAATAGTTGGATAGAAAAAGATTGAAGTACATTCTTACAACCCCCTAAAAGAAAGTCATTCTCTCCAATTAAGACTCTTAGAAATCCTTTCCATCTCAATACTCTCAATAGCTGAAAGAACGATAATTTTCCTCAAGGCACTCACGAATAATAGTAAGAGCCAAAAACCATATATGTAGATGAAAAAAAATTGGCTGATTTATTCATAAATGTTGTTCTAAGAAGAGCTACCAGTTGTAGGCAAAGATCCAAACACTCAATTATGAGAATTTAAAGCAGCAACTCTGCAAACTCAGGTTAAGATGGGTCTTATGTCACTCCCCCTGATGAGCTCCGACCAGATCTGATAGTAAAAAATACAGTTATTAATCTCCTCAGCAACACAATTACCTCTTAATGGGTCTTCAGCAGAGTACCACTCACTCCAAGGACAATTATCATCCCACTGTGTTCTACTCTGATGGTTGCTTTTGGGACTCTCCCCAGATTCTGTAAAACCTCCCTCAGATTCTTGTACGTCATCATCCTCACTATAGGGAAGTGTGTGATAGGTCATCTTCATCTTGAGATTTACTTGGAAAAGATGCATGGATAGGTCCATATTGGAGAAGGCCTTGTCCAAGGAATTCAAAATAGGTTAGATTTGAAGGACACTAGTTGAAGATAATAAAAAGCTCATACAATTAGTAACATAATTCCTTGAAAGCAAGAACAATGCAATTGTCAAGAACATATCATTCATTTGACAAAAAACTGGGCAGCCATAAAAAGCCAATTTTTATTTTTGTTTTATTGATATTGGCAAACCCCACCCCAAACTTTCCAATGCAGGAGCCCGCTTTGCTCCTTTGGCTATTCAAACCCCAACCTTATAGTTGAAAATGGAGGGTCCTTACACCAAACTGTCCCTCCTTTGTCGTGTCACAAAGATGCCAACGAGGGGATATCAATATGCTGCTCTTTCAGAAATCCAAAATGTAAATATCATCTGATTTTAAGAAGAAAGCACAAAACCGAGATCGGTTAATTTCAAACTGCGCAAAGGTAGCTCATGAAGCATGAAGCTTTATGTACACAAAACCGAGATCAACCAATTGCAAACTGTGCAAAAGCAGCTCATGAAGCATGAAGTTTTCTGTACATCTTAGGAAATACAGGAAGTCAACCAGAATTGTAAGATCAACAAACCATCAGAACCTACAAATCACTTGGAATATCAAAAGTCTACACGAGAAGAACTTACAAATTTAGAAATAAATAGCTCATACAATCCCTCCAAATGCATAAGCTTCACTGGCACCTGGCTACCTATACGATCAGCTTCAAATCGTCTAGTGAAGAGGGTTCCCATGTTCTGGATGCCAATGTATGCTTTCCGAGAAGGATCATGCACTGGAACAAATGCCGGCCAAAAACTGCATGGTGTGAGCATATCAACCATTTCCTACATTGTTCACTATAGATAGGAAGTATAACAAACATAGAGCCAAGAGTTGAGTTCTCCTTGAAGAAAACCTAAGTACCGATATGATATAAAATTATTCTTTTCTGCATTTTTTAAGCCCCCCTTTTATTCATAAAGCAGGTTTCCCGGAGCCCCTTTTTAAGAGATAGAATGGAAGGTGTACTGAAAATGCTGCATTTTTAATTGGTTGCCACTTTTACTAGTTACTAGCATAATGACTTTTCTTATTGATGGAATCCACCGTTCACATAACTGGTACAGCTTTCCAAGTAAAAGATTCAAGCTAGATAAAACATTACTCACAAAAAGCACCATGAAAGTGCTTGAAGTTTACAATACAAAAAATTTAGCCTCTCTGCTAAGAGAATCAATACTGTATCGGGGTAGTTTAAAGTATTTTTAAAAAAACAGGTAAATATTGAGTATAATCAGAATAATAGACAGCCTAACACTAAGAAGGTACTAGGACATTACAACAATAGAGACTCCCCAATACAAAAAACAAAAAGGATGGATTCCTTTCGTACAGAGTACTATTCCTGTAGAAAATCTATGAAATTTAGCTTGCTATTTCATCTTTGACATCCTGAAGGTCGTATAAAAAAACTAGAAGCCATAAACATCTGAATTTGATCTTCTGCATAGCATCTACTTTCCCTTCGAAACATCTTGCATTCCTTTCCTGACACCACCCAACAAATACAAGCAGCTATTGTATTCCAAATCTTTCTCAAAAGGTTTCTTTACTACCCCAACATTCCAGCTGCTTAAAAGTTCCTTTACTGAGTTAGGCATAATAAACATACAGTACTGAATAGGTAGGAAAGTAAGGACCAACTGACTTGTTACTGGACAATGCAAAAAAAAAAAAAGATGGTTGCCACTTCCCTCTATGTTTTAACACAAAAAGCACCTGCTGCATAATGACAAACCTCATCTCTGTAATTTGCACTGAGTTACGCACACCTCGTGAGAGACCAGACACATAAAACAACAGATCTTCTAAGGGGCATTGTTCTTCGACGGGGTATTTTAAGTAATTCAGGGAACATTTGAAACATCAGCCGCATGCCGCTTGCAAAAGGGAAAAGGTATGACGCATAGCCTTTTGTTCTCGTGATTCTGAACATTACTTACTTCACATTAGCCGCAACTAACATATATTCTATTCAAATCTATATACTAGAAGCAGGAAAATATTCTGTTTCTGTTATCAATGTCTTCTTTGTTTCATCCTCATCAATCTCCACAGGTTTTGTTTAACAAATTAACCTTCCAATATAGTGCACTTCTTTATGATTAAAAAAATCTCACTGACAGAACAACAATGCTCCAACATAAATTTATTAAATCTCTCACTATGATTTTAGCGCTTTAGCACATGATTTTAAAAAGAAAGATGAGTGCTTCAATTACCAACAGGAATAAAACCTAGGCTAATAACTCAACAGTAACGAAGTAAATAGAATGGTACAATCCTGTGACATCATACCCCGAACAATTTGACAATGCAATAGCAACTGCACTTAGAAGTTTGCTGGCCTCCGGTCCATCAAGAACCACGCCACTGGCACTTTGAGGAGCAATCACCTAGAGATGAACATTACAAATTCAGAGAGAAAGCAAAACAATATGCACTAGATGAAGGGTACTAAATCCACAAGAAACAGGTCATCTTTCTGTGTGGACATGAATGAGGGAAAAGAGATAGAGATACCAGGAACTCATTCACCCCAAAAGACAGTTGCAGATTATGCAATTCACAATTCCATCCATTTCCGTTTCCTCGACCAACTAAATTCAAAAGATTGGTTGATTAAGTCAAATATGAAAACACTCTCGGATGGATTTTTGCAGCAGAATTATGTGCATACCATCATTGTGTGTTCCAAAATAGTACTCCATGCAATAGCTTTTCATCGCATACTTCAGGTCAGTTTTGACCTTATACAGGCCCTCAGCGATATTCAAACTGATAGCACCCTTTCTCTGTCATTAGATGTAAGATACACAAACAAGAAATCCATGAACAACATCCGAGAACCTGTTGGTCATACATCTACCAGAAGTATCAACTCAATGTAATATATAGTCAAGAAAATTTATAAACTATAATTCAAGTCAAAGCATAACGACAAGACTAAGTCCCACGAAATTTGAATTGAATAGGAAATATACATACGCCAGTGTCCGGGAATATCATTAACATTTGAAAGAGATGATTGATCTAACCTGCAATTACTCCGGTACCAAGTACTTGAATATAGTATACAACCAAAGTGCACTAAACTAGGAGAAAAATAAAAGCTGATAACTATACCAGGGTATCCATTGAACTTTTGGGAAGCTATTATAAATACTTTCAGACTGTTCTGTCTGCAACTCTCTATGGGTATAGTTATAGCAGTTCTTTGTAAGATGTTTTAGCTATCATCCAAATCAATTAGTCAACTATGTCTTAATATCAAACTAGTGAGGGTCGGTTACAAGAAGCCTCTATATCCATACTGCTCTATTTGGGCTCATTGCTTTCCAATACTCTATAATATTTCTTTTAAGACAAATTAGATGTTCTTTGAAACTAACTGTTATCCTATCTAATACTTAATACAACACTAACATACGAATGTCTGCCCAAACTACACAGACTCGGGCATACACGAGATTTAATGTAAGTATAATAACAATAGCTAAGCCTAAATTCAGACTATATGGATCCTAATTCCTATGTAAATTCATTATACTTTGACTATCTTTACTCTAGCTGTCAGATTACCACTATTCCTTGAGATGGCTGCAGTAAACAGCAAAATTGCTTCCTCAATTGAACAACAACTAAGCAACCTTTATCTGAATTATTTAATAGACTTATTATCCAGTCTACTAAATTCAAACAGATGCTTCAAAGGCCCATTCCTAGCAAAATTTTGTTAGGGACCAGACTAATAACTAAAGTAATGGTAGCAATGCTCAACTACAATCATTAGCATTGTTCAGCCCTCCCGAAAGAGATTGAGAGGGAGAATTTGAGCTTCTGGTGTAGTATAAGTGCACTATTTTGAGTCATATGTATTGAGTGGAAATTATAATCACTCAGATGCAAATTCAAAATGATAAACTATGAATCACCATGTAAAAGAAAATCTGAAGTAGGAAAATTTGAAAA
The DNA here is from genome assembly GCA_027705065.1 of Solanum peruvianum. NCBI lineage: Eukaryota > Viridiplantae > Streptophyta > Magnoliopsida > Solanales > Solanaceae > Solanum > Solanum peruvianum. Next base: position 50,031,018 of record JAKWJD010001760.1, on the reverse strand, counting down.
AAATCATACCAACAAATTCTTGGTGCCATCAGCCAACCACTGCCGGCAAACTGCCTCTATCTCGGATATGAACCTACAGTTATAAATTATTAACTTTAGATTCTATGCCCCTGTATATATCATGATCTGAGCTTTGAGCATTGAGGACACAATCAGTAAATGCAGTAACTTGTTATGGTTGAAGAAAATACCTTTCCCATGAAGAGGCCAGGGTAAAATCATCAAAATGTTCAAACTGCAATTAAACAATTAAAACAACATAAAACCTTCCACCAACATTGAAACCAAAATGTGAAAATGAACAATCTTTTGAAGTAATGCAGCTAAATATTTCCAAGTTCCCTTCTTTTCTTGCAATCCACCAATTACTTTCCTTACGGCATATACGTCTCAAATGTCGCTCGTTGACTAATAAAAGCATTGAGCACTTTAGAATGCTGGAAACAGGGCCAAAAATACCCATAAACTACTCAAAATAGCACAACTTTATCCCTCGTTACATTTTTGAGTAAAAAATTGCCTCACCATCACATATTTGGCTTTAAAGTACCCTCCAACTATCCAAACGGATCAAAAATCGCCTTCCTTCTAACGGATGTTCCAAAACATGACCAAATTTACTCTTGCAGTATTCCAAATGACACAATCAGTACAAACTACAGAATATTGCTTTAATCTGCTTCAAGTTAGAAACCTAGCTCTTTTATATATTTGCACAGAAAAATCCCAATTTGTATGGACGATTTATTAGATTTTAGGCTTAATGCGTGCTATAATACAAAAGTCGCAACAATAATTTACATGAAATTTATCAACAAAAAAAAACAATTATGTAAGTACCTCCTCCTGTAGATCCTCATCCTCAGCAGAGCTAGGCATTTTGCTAGTTGACGCCATCAATTTTTATCGCAGAAATCAAAAATCTACAGTTCGTAATTGTTGATCACTAAACGATTAATTAGGATTATACCTGGAATTATAAGAATTTTAATCGGAGAATGTGAATTACAACTCGTAAATTTAAACTGGATCCTTTACTAGTATAATTTTTGAAGAAACTCGTGAGATTTTTGGGCGACGATTATGGGTTACATGTGCAGAGAGAGACCTGGAGTGGGAAGAAGATGACGGTTCGATTATGACGGCATCACTTTACGGTGAAGTGTTCTACTAAACGACATCTTCTTATTCGTTAAACACTGACGGAAAGAACCCGATAGTGTGTATTTAAAAAAGGGAAAATATGCACAAGTATTCTTTGGAGGACGATTGAAATTTCAGAAACACAACTTAATATATTAAGGTGTTATTTTTTTGAATTTATTTTTTTATAGTTTTATACCTCTTTTGTTGTTTGGCATATTTTGTTACTCCACCCAATTAAGTCGCGTAAAAGATATTTACATGTCAAGTAAGTTAAAGAGATGTAAAAGAAAATAAAAATTCAAAAATAATAATAATTTAATTAACATGTGTATCTCGAATTTCAATCATAATTTAAACAAAATACCCGTAAAATTTCCCATTAAAAAAAAGAAAAAGCATTGATGTTTATATTAAGCAAAAAATAATTTATAACTCTTGTATAGTTAAATTAATTGGATAATATAAGTTAAAAGTACCAAGTGTGAGCAAATGATGCTGAGCTAGCAGCCTAATGCTTCGATTACAAGTTGATTGAATTGAATTTATAGCTTTCCAGTCCTTTTTATACGGTTGAATTTGTACAAATTGTTACTTTAAGATTCAATAATTTTATTGAATTACAATAATAAAATTATAAAATTTAATTTTAACTTTATTTTTGTGATTATTATTTTTTTAATCAAGAAAAGACCAAGTGAAGTGGTGGTTGGGATAAGAATTAATGGTGAGAGTCATGGAATTAAGAAAGGTATCATTTGTCGAAGAGATGATGGACAAAAAAAGGATCGAATCAGATTGTTAAGAATTGTATTAGGTCATAATTGAAAATTACCAGTTCAACTTGCTATATTTTATCACATCTTGTCATATGTTCATATTGTCTAGCATTTTTTTTTGGCACATAGTAAGAAATTAAAAATAACAATGAAAAACCTTTGCTTAAATTAATAAATAGAAAAAAATTATATTTTTAGTTGTGTGGCTTTTTTTAAACTAACAAATTTTTTTCAGATTTACCTTTGTTTGTCAAAAATCTACTTAATTTATTTTTCTTTAGAGTTTAAATACGTTGATATTCATGTTGATGATGTCTAATATGATCAATATCAAAAGACCATAAGATTGAAGAGAAAGTAACAACAATTAAAAAATAATCGAAACACAACAAAAAATTAGTTGTGCATTTCATTCCAAAAGATCAAACCATCGTACTCTCACTGGCTACTACCATTCTCCATAACTTTTCATATCTCAACTTTTTTATTTCCTACTTTCAAAATTACAAAAGACATGATTAAGATTTATGTTTTAACTAATACATATAAAACATATAAATAGAAACAAAATTCGAACTTTGTGTTTTTAATGAATTTATTACCCAACTTAAAAAATAGAGCAAAATATATCATTTATTGAAACAGATGGTTTGATGCAAAGATAAAAGAAAATCATGACTCAAAATTTGTTTGGATAAACCATTGTAGAAACTTTAAAGAATCAATTGTATATAATTTTTAGACAAGACACTTATTAATACAACCAACGGATATGACGTTAATTTGTATAGCTAAAATATGGATTTTGATTTCACAAAAGATAGTAATTATTCGACTAAATTTGGAAGACAAAAACAAAGCTAATAAGTAACAATAACAATATCAATATCTCACAATATAAATTATGGTGCGATAATAAAAAATTTTCACATACGATCTCTAAATAAATTTTGTAGTGTATGATTCAAATCTAATTAGAACTTTAATACTATAAATTTTAAATACTGGATGAAAAAAAATTATATAAAAAAATATTTTTATTTCCAACTCTTTAAATTTTTAAAATATATTTTATTAATATATCTAATAAAAAAAACTTTTGAACAACTATTCGTTCCCAATTTTCAATACAACACAAAAGTCATGGGCTCAAATCTGTCCACACCAAAAACCAACAAAGATCTCTGTAAAGTTATCATCAACACGAAGTATATAATCACATAGGATGAAAAAGTAGAGAACACGTGACCTACTAAGCTACACTATACATGCGATGTGATTTACTTTTTCCGTTTTAAAATTATTTGTACATAATTTTTTACATAAATATTAAAGTAATAATAAAATATTTAATAAATATAAAAATAATAATATGATTGTTAATGAAATTGATAAACAATCGGCTCAGGGTAACAAAAAGTTATATATTTTGTCTTACTTCATGATATACGCAATGATATTTGTTGTGCTCACTCTAAACTATCACATTGATCTAGTGTCATGGACACTATTTGTTATTTATTACAAGATAATCCAATTGAATTTTAACAAGCTAATAATTGATTTTAATAATTTTTATAATTTATACATAATTAAAATTTATAATCGAACGCTAGCTAAAGTGTTTTGCATGGCTAAGTGAAAAAATATCCGGAAAGCAAAATTGAGGGCCACATCCCAAGAAATGCTTCAATCTCCGAGGACACCGAATGACAAATCACTATCACTATTCCATGTTTAATCAGACATAACTATCATCACATTCACCGCTCCGGCCGTCGCTTTAAGCTCACTCTTTGGTCACCGGTCCTATTTATTTCCCCACCATCTCCCATAAAACTACCCCCAATTCCCCTAACACGGACAAAAATGTTACTTTCATTGGTTTCCAGAGTTAAATAAATATTTAAATTAAATAGAAATATTAAAAATATGTCAGATATAAATTATTAATATTTTTTTAATATTTTAAAAGTATTTTTAATTTAATTAATTAAATTTAAATTTATTTTTAATTTATGATATAATATGAATAGTCATTTTAAATTCTTGTATGAGACTTTTAATTTAATAAAATAATTAAGAGAAGTAAGATAAGTAGCCGATCTCATTTTTAACTTAGGAAGGTAAATTATAAATAATTGTCTAGAATAAAGTAAAACTTAGTAATGACTAATAATGCATGTTGAGAAATCAACTTAAGGCAATCAATAAGTTTTGAAAATGAATTACCTAAAAAGGAAATCATATTAATAATTCATACAACAATAATTAACATATTTTTGTGTATTTCATTTATTACTACAATTTCCCTACTCTAACTATCTATATAAATAAATAACAATTTCTCTACTTTTCAGTCCATTTTTATAGAAACTTTTATACCTCTAAGCTAGTGTTCACTTGGAGCTAGGCTCAAATCATATACACATAACTAACTATTCATATTATTAAAAATCAACAAGGAAGACGTGGTATTCTGGATCTGCGTGCTTCAACTCATGGCAGCAGCATTGGAGTGCTGGTCCAGTAGAGCAAGTATGGATGAGGACATGGTAGAACAAATTCTAATGAGTAACAATGACAGATCGGAGGAGCCGTCGGGAAATGATTGCTCAGCCGGTGGTGCTAGTTCTACCGGCGCCGGAAGCAATGGAAGTTTTAAAGAGTCCTCTGCGATGCAGAAGCGTTTACAGAGGCTGAGCCGGAATGTATCGGAGGCCATTGCGTCGCTTAAGAACTCACTCAACCTTGAATCGGTTCGTGACCCGCCCTCGGACCGGGTTGAGACCTGCCGGAAGCATGTTTGGGGAAGTGTTGTACGGGGCTTGACTCAGCTTTATCCTGGTAGTCAACTTCCGGAGAAGCTTGTCTCTAACATTCGAAAGCATTACGACTCTTTTCCACTCAGGTTTAGCATTTCTACTATTTATCAATAAACTCGTCGTTGCATATTTAACGATGATTTTATATGTCAATGATTACAATGGCGGATCTAAGATTTAGAAATCCTGGGTTATGAGCTTAGAGTGTGAGTTCTAAATGTATGTCTAACTCTAGTTATAGTTTTTTTTTTTTTTAACATCTGCTTAAAGTGTGACTTGTGGGTTTATCCAAAACTCTTGAAGTGTTTGTGCTACAGTATATACGTGATCGTGAGCATCAAATTGAAAATGGATCAATGGAGTGGAGTGATTATCGGGAATATGTATAATCAATTCCAACTAGTTTATGATTGAGACATACTAGTAGTAGTTGTTGACTTGTTGTCGTTATGTGTAAGGTTTGGACCAAGAGCACTGTTTGGATGGACCACCACAAGCTAGATATTTTCTTATTGTGCTTTGGTTTTGTTTGTTTTGGTATTTGCATTTTCTTATATACTTGGCTTGTTTTTGATAGCTATGGGCAAGCTGGATTCGAAATGAAGGATGTGTTTCTACATATTAGATTGATAGAGCAGGCATCTGCAGAGGACCACCCAGCCATTATGATACAAGAGGTGTCTGATGATGAAGTCCAAGGGTCGATTTTCAAGTTGACATTTGCATGTAACTCCTCTATTTCATGGCCTACAATGTCCGGGGCACTCGACAGCGCCTCAATTTGCTGCAAAAAGATACAGATCTTTGAAAAGAAAGGTTTTACATTGGGCGTTGTGATGCTTTTGGTTCAATCTGGGAAAGAAAAAATGTTTAAAGCTCGTATCGAGAATTTTCTTAAATCAGCCCTTAAGAAGCCAAAATCTACTTCAATAAAGAAGCTTCCATTTGGCCTTTGTGGGACTCAAGAAGAGAACACGAAGAACAGAGAATATGGAGACATTGAAGAGGACTCTGGACAGCCAACTTACAAAAATGGATTCGAGAATTCGAGCCCAAAGGTCCAGCTTCCTATGCCTTTACCTACTTCATTGTTTACAGTTTCAGTGGATGAATGGCAGACTGTGTTATCTGGTGGGGAAGAGATTGGAAAGTGGTTATTGAGCTCTGATAATCTTGAGTTCATCGATCAGATTGGACCTAGTACATTCAAAGGGGTATACAAGGGGAAAAAAGTTACGATTGAGAAGCTCAGGGGCTGTGATAAAGGAATTGCCTATGAGTTTGTGCTTCGAAAAGATTTGTTGGAGCTGATGACTTGCGGGCACAAGAGTGTATTGCAATTTTTTGGTGTTTGCATCAATGAAAATCATGGGTTGTGTGTTCTGAGTAAGTTGATGGAAGGTGGATCAGTTTATGATTTAGTGCTAAAGAAAAAGAAACTCCAGACTAGAGAAATAATTAGGATTGCCACTGATGTAGCTGAGGGAATCAAGTTCATGAATGATCATGGAGTTGCATATAGAGATCTCAATACACAGAGGATCCATTTAGACAAAAGTGGGAATGCTTGCTTGGGTGATATGGGCATAATAGCTGCCTGCAGGAGTATTGACGAGGCCATGGAGTATGAGACTGATGGTTATAGATGGCTAGCTCCTGAGGTTTGCTCTCTTCTACATCCAATTTGATCCATATATATACATTCATATGTTCTCTTTATTCTGGAATATTCAGTAATGTGTTTGGAAATATATTGAAAAAGGCTATTCTTGGGATGTACCAACATTATTTATGGTTGGCTCTCAGACTGCATTACACTTTGAGGGTAGTGATAGATTGAGGGGGAAGAGTGTTGAGATCTTTTGTGCCTTTTCTGGCAGAGTACTTCAGATGAAATTTTTTATACCAATCAAAAGTTAAACATAAGTGGAGGAAGTTAAATAATTATTGGAAGTATAACAAAGTATTTTTCATATGTTGTGAAGTTCATCTTTAGGTGATGGCTTCAAGTTCCCATAATGATGAGTCATCCAGAAAAATCTAGGGCCGTACATAACAATGTGATTCACTTTCACTGTTCTACAGTTTTTAATTGGAAAGCGTCTTAACAGGATGGAGATAGTAGATTTGTGGAAAGATGTTAACCAAAATTTTAGTGGTATAATTAATTTTAGGCTGTGATATTGGGGTTTGCTGTGTCAAAAATTGGTTTTCTTACATGAGTTCTCAGCTATCTTGGTAGAATCTTTCCATATATGCTGTGGTAGCCTGAGTAAACAGTTACGATGCCAAACTGAGTATCAGCTTGAGGTAGGAGAAGCTGAGAGCTCTTATAAGACAATACCTGGCGCCTACTTTGTCTTTTTTTTTGGGCCCTTTGGGGATGAGAGAAAGGACCGTGAGTAGAAAGGGAGAGTTTTTCTGTGTCAGATGTGCTAAATCTACCTGAAATTAAGGTCAATGGAGGTTGAAAGGGCTTGCCTAAATGGCCAAAATACTGTTATGGTGCTTGGCTGTAGATGTAGTGTGATAAGAGGGCAATACAATAATCAGTTTCTACAACGACAACAACTATATGTGTCAAACTAGTTAACTTAAATGAATCTTCCATATCTATTCTGCTCCATCTAGACCCGTTCATTTTACCACTCAATTATTTGTTTTTTTTGGAAAATTAAGGTTCTCTAAAACTAGAATTCTCTGAACTATCCCTGCAGCAATGACAGTTTCTGTACTATAAAAAAAATTGAGTTAGTGTTCATTGAGTGGCATGATGTTTTCCAGTCCTTTGGGTATCCCATTCATAGAATGACCACAAAGTATCATCTAAAATTCTTGAGAAGCATATTCTGTGTGTTGTCAATACATGAAGAGAAGGGGGAAATTACTCTTTTGTTGCCACAAGATGAGTAGTTTAATTTTTCTTAAGAGGAGAAAAGTTTTGATCTTTGTTACCATTCTGAAAGCATAACAATGTCTTCATTGGATAGGACTTTTGATGATTATCTACTAATAAAAACGTTGCCACTAATCCTGGCATGATTTTTGAGCATGCGCAGCATATTATCATATTTACTTTTGCTTTATTTGCTTTATGGAATTAGCACTTATGTTCTGCTTCATGATTATGTACTTTTGTTTTTATTCTAGTAAATAATTCTGAGTTAATTTCTCTTAGTGGAACCCACTTTTTTAATTGAAGATGCAAATCCTTGTGGATGTTTGGTATGCTTTCATTCTGGTGCTACAGTTTTTTCCCATTCTATTGCTGGGAGTGGGGACAATTTTCAAATGAATATATGCAATTCTTTAGGGGAAATTGTGATATTGGCTTATCCAATTTTATCCTTTGTAATATCACAATAAACATCACAAGGTATGGGTGATGTCTGCTGCGTACACCACACCATCTCCAGATCCCACTCGTGGGATCACATTGGTTATGTTATTGAATATCATACTGAACATATCAGTTGGTCCATCCCCTAACAAGAAAGCTATGTGTCTGCTTCTTTTATGGTAAGAGAATTATTTGATACTTCTACTTCTTATTCAAAGTCAATAATCCATACCGAACATATCAGTTGGTCCATCCCCTAACAAGAAAACTATGTGTCTGCATCTTTTATGGTAAGAGAATTATTTGATACTTCTACTTCTTATTCAAAGTCAATAATCCATTAAGTATTCAAAAATTTGTTAGTGTAGAGACCATAATTGCATAGTTCTATTAATTAGTATATAAATTGTATTAATTAAATCTACTTGATCAAACATCATGAGATCAAATTTGAAGCGCTAATCCTTTTAGAGCTATATTGACTGCCTCGGATGTTGATGTTTATGTATGTTAAGATCTGTTTGTTGTTTATCAAAGAAGTATTGCACCATGAGCTGTTTGTTTTTTGCACAATAAATGAAAACAGCTATAATTTTCCACATTTTAACCATGTATTTGGTTGTAACAGATAATTGCAGGTGATCCTGAAACTGTTAAAGAGACTTGGATGAGTAATGTATATAGTTTTGGAATGATTATATGGGAATTGGTGGCTGGCGAGGTAGCATATTCTGCTTACTCGCCAGTACAGGCTGCTGTTGGAATTGCTGCTTGTGGGCTTAGACCTGAAATTCCAAAGGATTGCCCACAAGTTTTGAGATCTCTTATGATCAAGTGTTGGGACAATTGTCCTTCAAATCGTCCTCAGTTCACGGAAATTCTGTCAACATTGGTACGTTCCAGCAGTAATAGCAACAGTAAGAGTAGGTAATGAAAATCCTTTCCATCTAGTAGATGCCGCAATCCCTCGTGTAGATCTTTTTGTAGTATCAACAACATACCCAGTGTAATCCCTTAAGTGGATTGTAGATCCTTTGTAGCAATGCAAATTAAATCCTTCCTTTATTAATGATAAATATCCTCCTATCATCAATATATAATGAAAGGAAAAGAAATTTACTGCATTTTTCCCTCTTGGAATGTATTTCCAGCTTATTGTTTATGTTTTGTGCTAGAGAAATGATTGGTTGGGTCACATCTGGTCTCTCTTAGTCCTATTATGGTTGCCAATTTATCATTATTAGTTACTTTTCATGTTGTCTGTACTGTGAATTGATAAACTAGCATAAAGCAGAAAAAGACAGAAATATAAAGATTGAGGCATGGCATGAGAGACCACAAAGGCACAAAGTCTTAGTAATTTAGGTATTTTGTGTTTAGCTGCACTTTATGTTTTTATGGTGGCTAACTATGGGTCCCAATTAAGGGTCCCTTCTCTGTGTCCTTGTCACTAGAAGTAAAAACAAGGAATATAAGACCTGAACTAATTATCTTTTTATTCAAAGAAAAGAGATCCAAATGACATTTTGATGGGCCAACTTTTGAAGGCAGATTCAATTGGACTTTTAACCTCAAAGGCAGATCCAAAGCTGGAAAAGTGCACCAGCTTTTGAATAATATTTGAAATTATGGCCAAACGTATACTAATATTTACTGAGAGCTTGAACTAATTTAATCGTTTTCTTAATGCATTGAGTTTTAAGTTTGAAATAGGGAAGTTCTGCATGTAAGTTCGTGATAATGTTATCAGACATTATGGACTCATTTGATACGAGGAAAAAGAGATAATTAATTTCGGAATCAATTTTAGAATGTGTTTATGCCATGTTTGCTTGTGATAAAATTGCGGGATAACTTCTCACTAAATAGTTATGGCTAAGATTGTAGTGTTTTTTTATCCACATTGAGGGTGGGATAATTAATCTAAAGATCATTTATTCCCAACAAAACTAAGGATATTGGAGCCGCATCGAAACATTACGTCTAAAATTATTCTAAATAGTAAATCAAAGAATCGGAGTAGGTCCCAATAGAAAGAAAAAAAAAGTACCTAGGTATTTACACAGAACCAACGAATGTCTGGCATATATTTTCTATAATTGTTTTTTTTTTACTTAACATATTTACTTTGTATTTTTTTTCTTAAAAGAACTTTCACATATAGCCCTTCAAATATAACCTAATTATTCTCCGTAGCTATAATTTGATAACTATAATTCATAACTACATGTTAAAGAGAGGAGAGAGACGAACAAGAGAAGACAAAGAACAAAGAGTTGGAGAAAAATGAATTATATATGTATATCGGTTAAATCGTTGTATATTATATATATGTATTTGTATATATGGTAAGCGAGATTGGGAGAGGGAGGAGAGAGGCGAGCGAGAGATGGCTGAGAGTGGAAGAGGAGTGAATTGTATGTGTGTTTTGGTAAGATAATTGTATATTATATACATGTATATGTATATTTTGGCGAATTATACATTTACAAACGTGACTAATTATACAAACTCGAAGTCAGCCCACATAATTATTGTATAATGTTAGTCATGAGTGTTAATTATAACAAACTATATCTATGATGAGTAATTAAATAGTATAAGTTAGTTTAATCGCGTAATTTTCTTTTTTTCTTACCTTTAATTAAGGTTTAGTCCTAACAGAAGAGTGTTGGTATTTGGACTTTGGTAAGTAAATTCAAGAATGATTGATGGGCCGGTGCATTACTAAATTTTACTGGACCGGCCCATTCAATTGTAGCCTACCTGAGGTTGGGCTTGGACTTAAGATACATGCTTGATTGTTTTCAATCTATCAGACGTATGAAAATAGACTCCAAATTTGAAAAAATAATGTTTTCCTTCTCTTCTTTTTTTTTTTTTTTCGTCGGGCTTAGACTTACTATCCGAGCAACTCGTTCTTATCACTGTTTTTCTTTAGGGCAACTTTCACATATAGCAAACAAAAAAATCATATTTGTATAATATAGCAAACTTTGCATAATTGCGCTCCATAGCAAACATAAAAACTGTATAATTCGCTATACATATAAAAGTGTATAATTCGCTGGCCTAAATTGTATAATTCGCTGGCCTAAATTGTATAATTCGCTGGCCTATTTCGCTGCAATTGTATAATTAACTCTGCATACAGTTGAATCGAATTAAAATGTATGTATATTGCATAATTATAAGTGTATAGCAAGAAGATATATGTTTTTCTCGCTTTATACAAAAACAGAAACACAATATATACACTTCTGTTGTATAAAGCTAGAAAAAATTGTATTTCACTGCAATTGTATAATTCACAATTGTATAATTCTTTGGCCTTTTTCTCTGCAATATTTGAAGTAAAATGTTTGTAAATTATATAATTAAGTGTATAACACGAAGATATACATTTTTGCATGTGTATATACAATTTTCTCTCGCTTTATACAAAACAGAAACAGAAATTATACACTTCTGTGTATAAAGCGAGAGAGGCGAGAATGGGAGAGTGGCGAGCGAGACTTCTGGGAGAGAGACGCCTGGCAAATTTTTGCCAACGTTTGCTATGGAGCACAATTAAATCAAACCCTAGCTATTCCATTTAATTTAGGTTATTAGTTTGCTATTTTATATAATTTTCCCTTTTCTTTATTAACTAAATTTCGTAGATAATTCTCAAATATAGTTATATTATTACTTGTGAAAAATAGTAATAACAATGATAATGATACTGATAATGATAATGATAATAATAATATAATAATAATAATAATAATACTCATGATTTTCTTATTATAGGCTAGTAGCAAAGAAAATCACTTTCTTCCATTAATCTTTACAATCATTAATTATAAAAAAACGCCTATTATCATCAAATTGAAATGAAAGAGACACGAGTCACACAACGACTTGATCAATTATCCAAAAGGAATATTGCTTTATTTTACAAAATAATAGGTTAATTAGAAAAGGGGGAAAATGCAAAAAAAAAGTAAAACAAAAGGCAAGTGCTCTTTTTATTTTCTTTTTGGATAATTAAGCATATGAATTATAATACCCTTTCATCTTTTAAGATCTACATTAAAAAAAAAAAAAGCTTTATCCTGATATCCTCATAATTATCCTCATTCATGTTTCTAAAAAACAAATAGTACCAAATATAAAATAAGTATTGTACTACCAAACATAAAATGAGCATTGTAATTTTTTTATATTAACGATGCATATAACTACTACCAAACATAAAATGAGCATTGTATTTTTTTTATATTAACAATGCATATAACTTTAACTCGCAAGCATGTGACCAAAAAGTAAAAATTGGTTTGTTAATGTGGTTGCTGTAGAAAAATTATGAAGCACATGCAACTTTTCAGAAACCACTTACTTTGGTTGTGTCAAAAATATATGACCTAACCTTTATATTGCAGAAGTATGATCCAATCTAACTCCTCTCGTGCCCTCTAATCATACACTTACATGGTCCACCCATGACCCACACCAAAAAATATTGCCCATTTTTTCCCCTGTCTCAACGTATATCTGAATAATTTACGTGTATCTCAATTATTTTAATAGGCACTTAATGTTCAGGGGTGAATGTAAGTATTATAACACTGAATTCATTTGATTAATTTAAAATCTTTTGATGTAAAATGTATTCACTAATGTTATAACAAATACTAGTAGATATGAATCAATCATTATGAAAATACCATGAATTTTGATGCTATATATTATTGTAAGGGGTTTATCCATAAAACTTGGAATTAAACTTATTAATTATTTAATTGTGAGTATTAGCTAAAAAGAAGAAAAAAAAGATATAATTTTCTTAGTGGCCCTATTCAAGCAAATTGATTTTCTTGTGTTTATTTATGAACTTTTCAAATTTAATGTATATGTGTCATCCTGTGTTAAAATAAGATAATGTAATAGAAACAACATGATATATTGAAGATCAGACAATTGTAAAGGTACTTTTGATATATTATCTATATATAGCTTATTTATCAGTTTTCTAATTAATATTGAATCCAATCAAATACTTTTCAACTATTAATTGTGAGTACTACTATTTTTTATAAATACTTATCCATCTTTGTTACATCAGACCAAGCAATCATATATATATATATATATATATAATATTAAAATATAAATATGTATACGAGAATATAATTATATCAAAATCTATTAAATTGATATGAACAACGAATATATATTAATTTAAGTAGGGTCAACCATACATTTAAAGTATATTCTACTTTTTTGAAAATTTTATAGAGTTTGAAGTTAAATATGAAATTGTGTTTAGAGATACTTTTTATAAAGAATATTTTGTCATTTTTCTTAAAAGTATTTAAATACAACCCCCTCAAAAGTAAGAATTGCCGAAAAACAAACTATAAGTTGTTCTCTAAATTTGAAATACAACTTCAAATTTAATTTGAATTTTTTATGGCTAAATACAAAAATTTAAATATTGCAATATTTTATTTTGTTTTTTTAATTAAAAAAAGTGAATAATTAATCAAACGAATCGATAATGTATTTTTATAATCTTCAAACGAAAATGTGAATAAGAATTTATGTGATGGATGTCTCTCCCACCAAAAGTTTAGATAAGAATATATCCATTGATCCTCATGATTAGTTTTCTCTGTGGTGATTAAGTACACATCTCACTTATGATTAATTAGTACCAATTACTAATTTATAATCTCAATCAAACTTGTTGAAACTGAAACTTCAGCACAAAGATGGAATATGTTTTCATCTTTATATTAGGTGGTTGGATTAAATCAAGAAGGGTAATAAAAAATACATATAATATTTGTATATACTATGTATCTTATGTATGCCTAAATTGTCAATAACAACATTAACATGCTCATTGTGATTTTATATGTGGGATTTGAAAACGATAAAATTTATGAAGAATTTATTCTTATTTTTATAGAGTAGAGATATAATTTCTCATAAGACCTTCACTCAGAAAAATCGAAATAAAATATGCTTAAATTGCCCCTATTAAAAAGTTAATTTACTAAAAAGAGAATTAGGAAAAGAACAAAGTTGGAATTAGAGTTCTAATTATAAATCCATGAGAATTTAATCGATTCGGTCAAAATTTAGTATTTTTGTCAAGAACTTCACTTAGTATACATAAAGACATTATTGAAAATTCAATAACCTATATTTCATTTTATAAAATTCACAATTTTTAAATTTAAAATTCTAAATTAGTTAATTAAAAATAAAACTCCTGGCAATTTTTTCTAACATACCCAAATCTAAAATTCCATTTTCTAGACAATCCACATGCTTGCTTATCCTCTCATCAGTACTCATAAATACACATTTTAATTCATTTTATGGATGGCTAGATTCTATTATATAGTACTAACTACTCTTGAGTTTGAAGATGTTACTATTATACCAAACTTTTTTTTAAAAAAATTGAGTCATTATTATTGATCATGTAGCTATCCAACTTTTAATATGTTCAATAATAATAAGCAATAATGTCAACGTTATGAGTACCAATGTTTTAGCTAGCTCCTAATGATAGTAGGAGTAAGAATTTCACATCCGTATTGTCGTTAGTGTTAAAGTGTTTAATTATCAGCTTTAGATGTTATTTGTTATTTTATTATATTATCAATACAACTCTCACGTGTGAGTCTGATTCTTTTTCATGGGTCAAACATATGGTTTTTTTTATGAATGATTGGAGGAAATATTTAATCTCAGGACACTGCGTGCTCCAATACCATATTAAAGCGTGTAATCATTTCATCTGAAAACTTCAGCAAATTGAGAAAAACACATTTTTATTATTTAATTGTATTCTCAACCATTGGGATCAACATCTTCTATAGCTTCTCTCTAAGGGGTCGTTTGGTACAAAGATTAATAATGCTGAAATTAGTAATGCAGAGATTAATAGTACAAAGATTAGTAATGCAAGAATTATTTTTACCAAGTGTTTGGTTCATTTTTTCCCACCTCATCTTGTGTTTGGATTATAACTTTATAAGAAAACTCCTTTTCAATTATACCCTTGAATTATTATGTAAATTGAGTTATGGTAAATAATTGCCGAACAATATTTTTTTATGCCCTTCTAACTAGCTATGGAAAGAATAATTTTACTGTCATGTTTGCCTTTTTTTTTACTTAAGTTATTTGAGAATAAATAATTGTCATCTTAGTAAATTGTTCACTTACATATGTTAATTTTCAATTTTAAAAAAAGATAACTATCAACTTTTATAATTGAAAAGACGGTAAACAATAGTAAAATTAAATAAACCATTTACATTTTCGCATAAAATTGCAAGTTGTAATTTTAATGTGTATTCAATTTTATAAATTGTTCAAAATACAATAATATTAGAAAGTCGCACAAACATTTCAATTATTGTGTTTATTTTCTTGTTTTATGTTTTATATTTGTGCTAGTAAATTTATTTAAATAAATTAGCTAACAAATTATTTAGAGAGAGTTTTTTGTTACAAATTATTCTCTTTAAATAATTTATAAGCTAATTTATTTAAATAAATTTACTAGAACAATCATAAAACATAAAATCAAGAAACTAAACAAAATAATTAAAATGTTTTGAGGGATATTTATGTCTTTAGTAGACTTATCTCATGTATTGCTAATACCTCCAAATAGAAACGTATTAGTAATACATTATATAATACTGCGTAGGAGGTGAAACTAAATTTTTATTATAATGCGGCTTAGTAGTATAATTGAATTACTTTTTTCACTATTAATATGAGACTTTAGTTGTAAATCAAATCTCTTTTCGTAATTTACATGATTCACCATCTCATTAGCTTATTTAGAGATTAACTTACCCTCATCAATCGAGTAGTCATGATGATCAAATCTTTTGGATTTTTTTTTAATATGTGACATTAAAGCTACAGATAAAGATAGTAAATTAACTCGTGTACGAATAAAATATTAATTATCAATTATTGAATTATCAAATTTAAAATTTAAAAAATTTAAATCGAACATCAAACGTTGATTCTACGCTATAATATTATTTAAGTCAAGTCCACACGATAAATTTACAAAACTTTTGATATGTTACGTGAGTGACATTTTGCTAACGGGTCAATTTAGGTTGTAATCCAGACCGACCCATTTCTTAAACGGGTCAATTTGGATTATTCAATGAATCGATTAATTACTCAATGACTTCTTTTTAATGATTCTTAACTTTTTTGGATGACGTTTCGTTTTTATTGCATTTACCTAATTAACTCTATACATTTTTCTTATATGTAAATTAAGTATTCTTTGTAAAATGTTTACTAATTAGAATAAAAATCATAGAAATTGCAATTTATTTTTATTTCTTTTTAAAGTTGGTAATCTACGAGACAGATTTTAGTAGCAAGTTTTGAAATTTCTCATATTTTATGATTTTGTTGACTTTTCAGTTTAGAGAGCTAGACTTATACGAATATTAATAATGTAATATTAGTTATAAATAAATTTATGTATTAGTGATGTTGAGTTTTTATCAGTAAATCAATTTAATTAATATTAGTATTGATGTTGTTAAGCCATTCAGTCAAAACTCAAATCATTGTGAAGGAAAAACATAATTGGATATTAATAATAATGTCACGACTCAAACTAAATCGATTGTTTTTAGAGAATTTTTAGAAAAAAATCAAGTAAGATAATGTATACTTTTAGTCTTAATACAAAATTCTGAAGCATCAGATGAGTGTTAAAATTAGTAAGAGAATTGAAATATTAAGCACTAGAAAAGGAAATAAATAGCCTACCTAATTATTGTCAATATTGTCACACAATTATCACCCTCTTATAACCTATAGTTTCATATTGAACGTATTTGCTGGAAGCCAATAAAATAATTGTCAAACATATTTAAAGAGATATATATTAATGTATACTCTTTTCAGCCAATAAAAAACAATTTTAATACGTAACATAAAACATTACACTAAATTTTGAAGTTAATACTTAAATTTAAAGTTAATAAATTTAAAATTTTAAAAAGTAGCTCAGAATATTTGAAAATTTAATCAAATAATTATCTGAATATAATTTTTTAATTTAATCTAAAAACTATGACCAATGCCTTTTTTGACAGATTTAAATCGTATGGCCCTTTTTTGGTTAAATTTCCAATTAATAATAATAAAAAAACTAAAAAATTTAGTCAAACCAAACATGTGCAAGTCAGATTTCATCTCCATTACAATTATTATTTTATCTTCAAAATCTACTTTTATTTTTCTCTTTCATTTTACATAATACTTTTCCTCCATATTTTTTTTAAATCCCAGAATAATCCATAGCAGTTTTATTTTCTTCCTTTTTTTGCCTTTCTAATTAGCACTATGTAGTGAACATCTGATAAATTTTTCATTATGTGATAATTTATAAATTATATAAGGGACAAAATTTTATTAGATAAGTTATAAATTATAAGCTTGATTCAGAAAATATTAAAGAGAAATTTATTTTAAATTATTTATGTAAAAAAATTGCCATCAAAATGACTTGAGTCATTCGGAAAGACTCCTTATTTACTTTTTGTACATCTTTATTTTTAATAGTAGTAACTGATTTAAAAATTATATGATTCCTATATTATTAGATTTTGCAAATAATTAATTACAAGTGAAAAATTTATATTAAAATAAAAGTAATTTTCACCTTCTCTGTTAGCCACTGTCACCTCCACCCACCCTTAACACTGACGCCAAACCCTTCTCCTTCTCACTGTCCCCACTCCCATCTTCTTCAACAATATATTTTCTTCCATTTTCCGCCATTGATTTCAACCAAGAAACCTCAATAATCAAGTTTCAACAAAGTTGTTCTTCTTCTTCTTATTGTTGTTGATTCAGTTCTTCGATCTCTGCAAAACCATGTTGGTAACTCGAACCAAATCAAAGATTTGGAATCACAGCACCAATTCCCCCAAATTCTCCTGTCCTTCTTTCAAAGATATTCAAACCCTTTTCTCCGACGATTCGAATTGCAATTCACCCACTCCCAACAAAAAACCCAATATCTTCCATCGTGTACGCCGTGTTAGCGCTGTTCTTCGGGCTCTATCAGTCCGACCCGGACCCGATTTACCCCTCAAAACCTTACTCCCTCAACCCGAAACAAATCTCAAGGAGACCCGTAAATCGGAGCCGTTGATTCAAATCCCAGGAGCTGAGAAAAAGATAGTGATCTACTTTACCAGTCTGAGAGTAATTCGTTCTACATTTGACGATTGCAAAGCCGTTCGAACGATTCTCCGTAGCTTCCGAGTTTCGATCGACGAACGAGATGTGTCCATGGATTCTGGGTTTATGGATGAGCTAAAGACGATATTGGGTATCCGTGAAAAGACGAAACCGTCTTTGCCGAGAGTTTTCATTGGCGGGAGGTACATTGGTGGTGCGGAGGAGATTCGGCAGCTACATGAAGCAGGTGAGCTGAAGAAGTACGTTGAAGGACTGATTCCGGCGGATTTAAGCACGTGTGAAGTGTGTGGCGGCCATAGATTTATCCTCTGTGACGAGTGCAATGGTAGCCACAAGTATTATAGCGAGAAAGGTGGATTCAGAACTTGTACGGCTTGTAATGAGAATGGTTTGATCAGGTGCCCATCTTGTTACTATGCCCCAATTACACTATGATTAGATTAGCAAGCTCTATAACTATATTTTAGGCTAGTCAGAAAGTATAAGCTGAAAATGAAGATGAAAACTTTATACACTTCATTTTCTTCTTTTTAATCTTCCATTAGCAGCTTTTTTGTATGATTAATCTCTCTTTCTCTTCTTCTTTTTTCCCCTTTTTGGTGGAGGTAGAGGGAATTGGTGCATTGGGTGTGTTTATATGCTAAGAAAGCAGTTTGATTAGATGCAAAATGTTATCTTTACTTGATTTTTCTATGTTTTTTTTTTCCATAGTTTGCTTGATTACAAATATGCTGTGCCTGAGCAAATTGTTATTGATTAGGGATAACACTCTCTGTTTAACAGAGTCTAGTGTCTTAGTCGTATCCATTATCTGTATATATGTGATGAAGTTAAGTTCTATTAAAATGTCTTTCTGAAAGTTGGTTAGCAATTTCGCATAAAGATAATGAGTAATGACAATCAAAAATCTTGCACATTGCCTCATTTTTTTGGGTTGGCTCTAATTCGACAACAACAAATCCCATTAGGTGGGGTATGGGAAGGGGTAGGGTGTACACAAACCTTTATGCCTATCTCGTGGAGATAGAGATAGGGATAGGGAGATTGTTTCCGATAAAGAAATCATTACATAACTTTGAATTCTGGTTTCTGAGTATTGATTTTGCTTGTGACATAATCTATTGAATGTGTTTAGCAACTTTGAGGCAGGGGCTAACCTCCGCGTATAGCCCTAGACCCCTTCCAAAACTATCTATTTCTATTTTGTTTTACCAACAATGCAGCTCGGAAGAGTTTGCATATGACCGATTATTCTATTAGGTATTTGTTCTCTCCCTCTCTCACTAGCCTATGTAGTATGTACAAACTCTGTCATCAAAGGTTAGACAAATGGATTCAGTTAAAGTTGGTTTAATCTTGGTAGATAAAGTTATCGAGTAACTATATCTGTGTTGATGAAAGGTAGTAGGCATTTTGGCAACATTTTGATATTAAGATTGGGTGATATTCCTTCCCAAGTATAGGCGTTTACTGTGAGCTAGAGCGCCAAGGGAAGTTTTCTAGCCTGAGAGTTGTGGGCTCTTTCTGTAGAATTATGCTTACAGGAGAAACATATTGTTTACTGTGAAAGCATCTTTTGAATGAAAATACTGACATGTACATTCAAACTTGGGTGATATGAATTATATAGTGCATGTGGTGGTGGTTGTAGCAGATAACTTGATGAAAATAGTAGTTGAGGTACATGTAAATTGCTGGGACATTACTGTCACCTCATCGGTGTTTTTGCCACTTTAGATAATATCAACATGCAGATACTTATATTTCACGCATCGATGGTGTTGTGATATGCACCATTAACTTGAGAAAAAGAAAGAAAAGGCACATTACCCATGTCTTCTCGCCTTTCCAGTAGCTCGCCTCTGTTGATCACCTTCTTTAACATTGTTTGTCATACCCAAACACCTCTAATTCCTGAAATCTTTGTCCTTCACCTCACAGAGATAAATCATCAAACATCATAAAATCGAACAAAAAGAGATGATATGATCAAAAATCGAAATAGATAAAGAGGAGAAATGTGTTTGCATCTGGCTAGCCAACTTCCATTATTTCGTTAGATTTCCCAAATTTTCTGTGAGACGAGACCAAAGGGAAGGCAGGCCGGAGCCCCAGGAAGAGGATCAATATTTTTTTAAAATTTATAACACGTGTCACTTAATCAAGCATTGAGATAAAAAAATTATAGGCTTAAAATTTATTCAATTCGTTTGTCTTTCAACGAAATAATCTTTTACAACTCTTTAATTCTTACTTTACGGTTTATATGCGCCACCAGTTTTGGAGTCTTGTACAATTTTTGGCCCCATGTAAGGATTTGGTAGTTGAAAATATTTATCAAAGGGATATATTTTTTTACAAGTTAGAAAGGCAAAATATGTATTAATTAATCGTAAACAAAATTACAGTAAAAGGGAAGGAAGCATTTGATGGATGCGGACCGGGTCTTGTTTACTAATAATAAGGCATTTCTAAAAGTCGGAAAATCGGAAACCCGATTGCGTGGCGCTGATCATAGCGTTGTTGTTTCGATTTCTGGAAATCATGTTGCTTAGTCGAACCAAATCAAAGATTTGGATTCACAACAACGATTCTCCTAGTTTTTCTTGTTCTTCTTTCAAAGATATCAACACCCTTTTCTCCGACGATTCTGATTACAATTCACCCGTTTCCACCACCAAAAAATCCAATATATTCCATCGTGTCCTCCGCGTTAACGCCGTACTCCGTGCTTTCTCTACCCGTCCCGAACCCACACCCGAACAGGAATCAACAACTCCGAAATCCATTCAAATCCCAGCAGCTGAAAAGAAAATAGTGATTTACTTCACCAGCCTCAGAGTAATTCGTTCTACATTTGATGATTGCAAAGCCGTTCGATCAATTCTCTCTAGCTTTCGTGTTTCGGTGGATGAACGAGATGTGTCTATGGATGCTGGGTTCATGGAAGAGCTAAAGACCATATTGGGTACCCGTGTAAAGACGAAATTGACCTTGCCCAGAGTTTTCATCGGCGGGAGTTATGTTGGTGGCGCAACGGAGATTATTCAGCTGCATGAAGCCGGTGAGCTGAAGAAATACGTTGAAGGGCTGACTCCGGCAGAATTCAGCACGTGCCAAGTGTGTGGAGGAAATAGATTTGTTCTCTGTGAAGAGTGCAGTGGTAGCCAAAAGTGTTATAGCGAGAAAAGTGGATTCAGGACTTGCACGGTTTGTAATGAGAATGGTTTGATCAGGTGCCCTTCCTGTTACATCCCGATACTCTGAATGCAATCGTTAACATTGTTTTCGTTAGATTAGTCAGAAAGTATTAGCTGAAAATTTAGGTGAAAATTTCAGTAGTAGAAGGATTGCTGTGCTTATAAAAGTAAAGTAAAGAAGGCAGTTTGGTTTGCTCTCTTTAGTTGATTTTCTTTCTTCGGTGTTTGCTTTTGACATAGTTCTGTAAAGTACTAATTGATAAGTGACTACAACTATGTGGTATAATACATGCTAATTATGCATAAATTGTGTTGTTGTCCTTCGGTAAATTTCGTAGATTTGATTCATCTTTTTAATTTTTGGTTGTACTGATTTTTACATATGCTACGTCTGTGTAACAATTGTTTGTGCTTGGTGGTTTACTCATATACATTAGGTTAATGACGTATCAAAGGGTCCCTAATAGAAATTCTTATAACAATCCTTTTTAATGACACTCAAATGTTGTTCATTGATTCATCTAGACGTGTTCGACTTTGCTTGTGGGCTGTGGCCTATTTATTGATTGTCTTAGCAAAAAAGTGTTGTTTGGGCAGGGCTAGCCTCCTTTTTTAGTCCAATACCTCTTCTACATTAGCGAATCCAAATTTAGACATGGTATGTTACAAGTATCGGTTCTATAATGTGTAGTAAACTCCATCTATACTTATTTTCAAGAAAACATAGGTCAATCCCAGACATTTGATTTGCCAATCCTTCAAATCAGTTGTCAGATCCACCATTTTCCTTTTACGCTATCTATTTGCATTCGTCAATATATTCAGGTACCATTTTTATTGAGTGGTGTTTGTAACAAGCCTCGACTTACCTTCATTGGTTAAATATTAAGTTTTTATGCTCTCCCTTCCCAACTATACATGTTTATTTAGATGTTGAGAGTTCTCGAGCCACAGAAAGCTTTCTAGTTTGAGAGTCATGGGCTCTCCCTTGTTGCTGTAAAAACTATAGTTGTAGGTGTATGCTTACAGGACAAACATATTGTTCATGGTGAATGCATCCTTTGGAAGAATATAGCTGGATGTCTTTCACTATCACAAATGAAAATCTTATAATGGAAGAGTAAGCTCTGGCCTTGATCACAATTGACCTAAAACATCCTACCTAATTATTTTTGCCTTCACTTGTAAAAGCGTAAAATGATACTAACTGCTATCATGGCCAGCTTTTTCATTTGATTTTTTACAATAGTTTAAATAGCTGGCGGACAGCGAAAGCTGGTGTTTGAGAAGAGTAAGTATTTGAAATTGATCAAGCTAAGATAGCATCCCTTGCTTTAAGGATCCAAGTGCAAGTCTAGTTGGACTAATTCATTCTTCTTTGATGTTTAAATGACTGCCACCAGCTATCTTGGTAAATGGTAGATTACAGTCATTCCTTAGGGTTAATTGTTTTCTTTTCTCATTGTTTGGATATTGAGGTATAGTAAAAACTTACCCGTACTCAGGTATTAAACCAGACAAATTGACTTGTCACTTGAAAACTAAAGTGACGATGCATTTATTGACGACATATAGGTTGTGCATTTGTTTCTTCATTGAATCACTATTAATTGTCTTTATTAACTGGAAACACATTCATGGCCCTCCTTAATGATCTTTGATGTTGTAGCAGCTAAATTGTAGCATTGTGCCATAGCTAGGTTGGTATTAATATTGTGACATTGAAAATGTTGTAGTTATGAATTTGAATTGTATACAACAAAGCGTTTACGTATACTTTACCCTCCCCAGACCCGGTATGTTGTTGAAGTGTACTTTAATGGGTTGTAACAAACCAAGAAGAACAGTTTGATATAGATTGTTGGATTAAGGGGGCTTTATGTCCATTTGCCTTTCAACAACAAAGCAAGTAGCATGTGCTATCTTTTCCTTTTTCAGTTCTTTTCGAAAAGAAACAAACTTTGCTTTGTCTTTAGTAGTAGTACTACATTTTTCATGCACTTGCTTCAATGTTGAGGACTCGTGTCCAAAAATATGCTTGGTCAAGGTCCCTTAACTAATTTTTTTTTTTTGGGGGGGGGGATAAAAAGTGGTTTTGCAAAATAAGAGTTAAAAAAAAGGCATGGATGAGCCTTTTATTTGAGTCCGAAACTCAAAGGGTAGAAATTTTTTACAAAAATTTCAAAACGGTATATAAAATTTTATATGTTACCAAAACGGTAAAATCGCTGCAGGAGCAGCGATTTACAAAGTAAAATCGCTGCTCCGGCAGCGATTTAGCAAAAATTCAGCGATTTCAAAAAAAAAAAAAAATTTTTTTAAATAAATCGCTGCCGGGGCAGCGATTTATAAAAAAAAAAAATAAAAAATTATACATAAATCGCTGCTACGGGCAGCGATTTATTTTTAAATTTTTTTTTTTTTTATTAAAACGCTGCTAGGGCCACGATTTATTTAAAGAAAAAAAATTTCCTTATTAAATCGCTGCACGAAGCTTTTTTTTTAAAAAAAATATTAAAATTTTTTAATACAGCGATTTTATATTAAAAAAAATTATAATATTTTTTAAAATTTAAATATATAACTTATAAGAAAAATTTTATTAAATCGCAAAAATGTTAATACCGTTTTGATTAATATAAAATTAAAAAAAAAAATTATTAAATCGCAAAAATGTTAATACAGCGATTTTATATATATAAAAAAATTATAATATTTTTTAAAATTTAAAAAATTATAAGAAATAAATAACTTATAAGAAAAATTATTATAATTTTAAAAATATTGTAATTTTTTTATATATATAAAATCGCTGTATTAACATTTTTGCGATTTAATAATTTTTTTTTAATTTTATATTAATCAAAACGGTATTAACATTTTTGCGATTTAATAAAATTTTTCTTATAAGTTATATATTTAAATTTTAAAAAATATTATAATTTTTTTTAATATAAAATCGCTGTATTAAAAAATTTTAATATTTTTTTTTTTATAAAAAGCTTCGTGCAGCGATTTAATAAGGAAATTTTTTTCTTTAAATAAATCGTGGCCCTAGCAGCGTTTTAATAAAAAAAATATTTTTTAAAAAAAATAAATCGCTGCCCGTAGCAGCGATTTATGTATAATTTTTTTTTTTTTAATAAATCGCTGCTCGGGCAGCGATTTAAAAAAAAAAAAAAATTTTTTATAAATCGCTGCCCCGGCAGCGATTTATTTAAAAAAAAAAAATTTTTTTGGGAAATCGCTGCTCGGGCAGCGATTTCATTTTTTTATTAAAAAAAAAATTTTTTTGCTAAATCGCTGCCGGAGCAGCGATTTTACTTTGTAAATCGCTGCTCCTGCAGCGATTTTACCGTTTTGGTAACATATAAAATTTTATATACCGTTTTGGAATTTTTGTAAAAAATTTCTACCCTTTGAGTTTTGGACTCCCTTTTATTTAACAATAATGACACAGATGAATCAAACTTTTACAGGTGACATAAATGAGGCTTTTCTGAAAGTTCGATGGCATATTTGAGCCTCCAATCGCCTATTGAGAATCGATGAGCCAAATTCTCTTTTGTACAAAAAAGAAGAGTTGCTCCTCCGTTTCATTTTGTACAAACACATTTTTCATTTGTTTAAAAATCAATGACATTTTTTAATAATTTAGTTCTAAACTTTTTATATTATCGTTAATATATGATTTTGTATCCACAAAAATGTTTATGATATATTTCAGACTATAAACTTTTTAAAAATTATTATAATACAGTAGACAAGTAAAATAAATCGAAAGTAACTTTTGAATAAAATAGTATACAATAAATCATAAATGTAATGTGAGCTAGCCCATTTCTTCTGCGGCCTTAATGGAGTAATTATTTTTAATTACGTCAAATGCTAGTTGGTTGTTTAATTTATCTAAACTTTTATTATATTGATGAAAGATTCGATTCTTCACTTTATAATTTCTTTCTTTACGATATTGACCTCCATCGACTATTCAGTCGTATAATGGTGTACTTAATTTTTTCTAAACTCGTGTTTGTGTAATTATAACCAAAACGATGTTATGTGAATGCATTCCTATAGTTTGTATTAGGGGTGTCAAAAATGAACTCAAATATAAGTAACTCGCTCAATCCGTTCAGAATTTTAAGAGTTGGGTATTCAAGATGAATTGGGTTCAATCTCAACCGATTCAAGCATAACCCGTTTGAAGAAAATTCTCACTTGAGACCAATTCAATCTCCAATTTTAATTCGTTTTAAAACTTTTTATTAAGATATGTTCTTATATTTAAGGTATGAATTATATCTGTTTAAAATTTTTTTAGGGATTATCTATCCTTTTGTTACTTTTTTTTTTAAAAAAAAATTCTTAAGCTGAAATTCAAATTGTAATTATAAAATTTAAAATATAAATATGTTAAATTATTGAGATTAATCGGGTCAAATTGGGCGGGTGAAGATTCAACCCGTTTTTTGCCCATTTGAGTCCAAAGTAAACTTGGTCAGATCAAGACCCAACCCAACTTTTATGTCAACCCATTTTAATATTCTCAATTTCAACCCAAATGCTCATTTGACACCCCTAGTTTGTATACATGTATATATAAAAAGATACAAACTTATGTTGGACATGTTGGGCCTTACCTTGCTAGTTTCTAAATATATAAACCTAGAAATCTTCGTATAATTTCATTTTTCTAACTTTCCATAAATGAGTAATTAAAATGAATCAGGCATGAAGTAGGATTAATAAACAAAAGTATTAGTTTCCTTTTTCGAAAAGACTAATTAATTGAATCATATTACAAGTTACACTCTATATATATGCGCCTTTAGTTTTAGCATTAGTTCTCACTTTTCTCCCTTTTTCTTTTATATAGTTTTGTTCTTAGTGTTAAGTGCAATTTTAGATACTACAAAGAAACAATGTCAACATACGTTCATCCGATTTACTGTCAAAATTCACATTCTTTTTCAATTCCAAGAGTTGAATATACGCGACCTTTTTTCATTAGTTGGGCTTTTCCGCCTGAGGGATGTATCAAGATCAATACTGATGGCAGCTTCATGCCTGATTCGGGGTTGGCAGGGTTTGGAGGTGTCGCACGTGATGACATGGGAAGATGGTTGGGTGGATTCTATGGACGACTTGGCATGAGAGTTGTGTCAAGTCTTACAGCTGAGTTATGGGCAATACACGGAGGTCTGGTTTTGGCAAAGAAATACGATTTGAAGAAGGTTATTATCGAGACAGATTCGAGCGAAGCCCTGAAGTGGCTTTGTCGAATGGGTAACGTCTCAAAAATTCATCCAGAACACGATGTTATAGAAGAATGCGAGAGTCTCATATCCGAACTTGGTATTGTACTAATTCACACTTTGAGACAGGAAAATAACTGCGCAGATCACCTGGCAAAGTTGGGAATGATACAACAAGAAGACATGGTAATAATAGATCGCCCACCACATTCCGTGCAACTTTTGCTTCGTGCGGACATGAACCACGTAGCATATCCTAGGTATCCCAAACACGGATCGTCAAGTTGTAAATCATTTGTTAAAATCTAAAAGAATGTAATAGCATATTAGTATTGAAATAGAAAAATAAATGTAAAAAGGAGGTTTGATTTCTCCCATTAATAAAATATGTTATGAAAAGATTGTCTTATTTTTCATGTTTTAAGTTTTTATTTTTACTACTAACTAATAATTATCAACAAAAAAAAGTATGTTTAACTTGCAATTTTATAAACTCGTAATATATATATATATATATATATATATATATATATATATATATATATATATATATGAAAGAATAAGAACCAACAACAAACATTACTTAAAAATTCATTTCAAATATTATAAATTAAAATATCCATAAGATCACCAAGTATTTAACATTGTCTTAGATATTCATATCATAAAAATTTAATCCTTCTTAAATTGCATAAAGAAAATTTAAAACTTACCCCCCCCCCATCTCCCCCCCCCTACATAGAAAAGGAATAATCCCACAAAAATAACAACATTTTTTGGTTGGTTCACAAGTCATCAATCCCGGTGTGGGTAAAAGTTCATGGCATCATTGAGATACTGATCCATGTCTATTTCTGACTCATAAAAGTTGGAACTTTGTCCTTCAATCTTTTGACTCTTTGCAAATTCCTTAAGTGTCTCCAACTCAAGTTTCAACTCTTCAGTTTGTGCTGCAATCAATACGATCAAGATTTTAATTAAGTACATTCTAACTAGTAATAAATCTTTTTAATTATCTGTCACGCTCCAAACTAAAGATGGTGCGACCAACATTGATTACCTTATTCGATTGAGCCGGTAATAAGACATAGTGGAAAAGGAATAATAAGGAACAACAAGTCCATCATAATAACTTGTTGAAATAAAATAACTGAATCGACAATGTCATAACAAAATCAATGACTCATTAATTTATGATATCAATTTTGTTGTGACCTCAATAGAGTAAGGTAATAGGCGCATCATCTAGTTTGGAGCGTGACATATATTATCATATGATAAATTATATTATTATTATTTAATTAGCATTTATATATTGTAATTCCTCCACAAGTAGAAATTTGAAATAATAATATTAAAAATTTATAAAAGAGGAGATATATAATATACCAATGCTTGAATTAGATTTGTGAATGACAATATCCAATTGTTCTTGCAACATTTCGTTCTCCAGCATCAACTTCTTTTTATTATCTTTAGCATTTTCTATTTCTGATCCAGTCCAAGCTATTGTATTCTGCATCAACACGTATATGAAGAAAATAATATTAGTGTTAATAATTATATATAATAGAACAATCAACCCATTGATACTGAAAGATTCAAAAAATTCTTATGCACTTTGAATAATTCATTCAACATCGCTTCATCAATTTTATTTGTATATATATATATATGAGAAATGTAAGAAAGAAATTCTGCGTATATATAATTAGGTACGCTTAAACTAGTGTAACGAAAATAATTTTTTTATTCCATCACAAATATTAAAATAAAATTTTTAAGATATATACACACGTGTACTATTTAATGAATTGAAACACCATTAGAATTTAAAATATTGATGTAGATTTTTATTACCTCTAATTCTTTGACTTTCTTTTCCAATTCAGCTGTGTATTCCATCTTTTTGTTCCTGGATCTTTGTGCTGCTAGTCGATTTGACATGATTCTATAAACACAATTTCAGAAAATTAAATTACGTACTAGGTTTAACACATAAAATCTTATAAAAGCAAAATAAAAATATTATTTATGTACAACTAGAAAACACAATTTTCTGATAAAATTCTTTAATCGGATCATATCCATTGACAATTGGTTTATTAAAAAATTTTCAATTGACTTCTCACTAAAATTTCAAACATCTAGAAATTTATATTTTTTAGTTTCTATAAAAAAGAATTATATATATATATATATAATATATATATATATATATATATATATATATCGCATTATAAAAATAAAGTAAAGTCTAATTATTTCCCATATAACTAGAAAAAGAAAATCTAATCGAAACATGGGATAATTCGCATAATCAATCATTTTCAAAAAATTCAATAAAAAATTTCAAATGTTGATAGAAAAAAAATTCACATTTTTAAAAGTAGCATGGAATGAAAAAATCATATATATATATATATATATATATATATATATATATATATATATATATCGTAACATTATAAAAATAAAGTAAATCTAGTTATTTCCCATATAAATAGAAAAAGAAAATCTAATCGAAACAGGTGATAATTCACATATCATTTCAACAAATTTTTCACTAGAAAATTTTTGATAAAAAAAAAAATCACGTTTTAAAAAGTAGCATGGAATAAAAATAAATTATTTATGTATATAACCTTTTCATTTTCTTCCAATCTACGTTAGGATCTACTTGACCATGCTTGAGTTCAGAATTCATTGCTTCTTCCAATGTTTGAACATTATTAATTGGTTCATTTTGAGTTGGAGTTTTCGAGCACAAATCCAAATCAGACTCATAAGATCTTTTTCGTTTCTCATCCATGTTTCCTACAATAAATTTTGTTAAATTACTTAAAGGAACAATGCATAAAAAAGAAATATAATTAGCAAGAAAATCAAAGAAAATGAATTATAAAATATATTAACTAATACATGTATACCTCTCAAAGAATATTTCTTTAATTTTTTATAAGGTTAGACAATTGTAACTAAATGTCTTTTTATAGAGACTGAAAAATCATTTTTTTTCATTTAGATGACTGGTCAACGCGTAAATTAGATTTCATATGATTCAAATATTTAAATATATATATATATATATATATATATATTTAACTTTTTTTATTTTCCTACAATTATTAATTAGCTTACCTTTTATTTAAATATTCGAATCATATGAAATCTAATTTATGCGTTGACTGGTTGGTCAAGTGAAAAAAATCACTCTTGATATCTTAGGATATAAGTTTTTAAATAAATTTATAAAAATAAAACATGGTAAATTGTATATTTAGGTAAAATTTTGGAAGGTTTGAAATTTTTTTTTAAAAAATTATTAGGGAGGTGTACTTATTAAGAAATTCAATTAAATTATTGTGTTAAAGATTAAACTCATCAATATGAATTAGGCCTATTTGAATTGGTCTGATTCAACATGTTATTTGACAAGATTCAACTAAAATTTGGAGTTAGGTTCGTCAGTCGAATAAAAAAAGAAAAGATTATTAAAATTCTAGTAGTTTAAGAGCTAATGAGATATATTACAAATCATATCAGATTTTGGTGTGTCAAAATACATTCAAATATGTCTAGTTACATGTATCTCAGGATACATCGAGTCAAAGTTAGATGTAATTTTTTCTAGATACACAATATTCAAGTGTGATTCGCATGTATCTGAGGTACATAACAAATCTCGTTTGCTTCTCTCCCCGTCTCGCTCGTCTCTCTCGTAATTTTGGTTTTCAGTTTTTAAAATATTATATCATTGTCATACTAATTTAATTTGGTATGATTCGATACTTTGAAGTTCGGTTTGAGTATTCTATGGTAAATCGGTAATAATAGTTTGTTCAACTCGATTAGTATATACTCTTATAATATAGTATTATGACTTCGACAATTAAAAAATGTCTCAATTGTATCATACTAATACATTGCAAATGTAGGAGTATATATTCAAAATAAAGTACAAACAACTCCTTTTGTTAAGCACTTACGTTTCAATCAAAATAGAATAGTCAAAATTTTAACTTCTAAATATTGAGTTTTCACTAATATTAGGTTGCATATTTGCATATTTGTTAATGTTTCAATATTATATATATATATATATATATATATATATATATATATATATATATATATACACTTTATGCTTCAATATGTTATTTCTAAATACTAAATATCAAATACCATATTGAATATAAAAAAAAATATCAAAATGTATACCATATTCCACAATATCAAAATTATGGTATTAAAATTTTCGATATAATATGATAATTCGATAAATTCCACATCTTGTTCACCCATATGCATATGTATATCTTCCTCAATATATGATGAGAAACTCTTAAATAGTGTTAAATATATAATAATTTAAAAGTATAGATAATAACAATATATATATGACAGTAACAGTGAAATATGTCTAATTATGTAGTTTCCACCTAGAAAGATAATTAAAAGAACAAAAATAGTGGAGTATGTCTACTTATATAGTTTCTACCTAGAAAGATAATTAAAAAAAATAAACGATTGCCCCGAAATCCGAATTAGGTGTGTCAAAATAAGCTCAAAATAATTTGAGAGTTCAGTCTCAATTCATTCAAGACTTAACCCATTATTTAAAGAATCTTCAATTGAGACAGTATAATCTATATTTTCTAACCCATTTTAAAATTCTGTATTTTCATTGTTGTAATGTATTATATTATCATATATTAAAGGAATGAATTACATTTTTATAAACCAAAGACCATAAACCATTATTATTATGGAGTGCGAATTAAATCGAATAATTTGACCAAACCCAATTTTTAGTTAATTTGAGCCCAAAATGAAGTAATTCACTAGATTTTTACCGTAACTCATTTAAATATCTCTAATTTCAATGCAACCTGCTCCGATCAAATTATCACACGTATCAAATTGCCACACGAGGCAGTTTACAAAGTAGCTGACTGTAGGGTCCAAATTCCCGACTCGACCCGAAAACTGAAGCCCATCGTCCCTTCTGCCCCTGTTCCCAATTCAGGTACGAAATTCCCAACTCCTTTCTGTTGAAGCTCTTTACGAACAATCTTCCTTCTTGATCTGTAAGTTTTTTCTTTATGTTTTGATGTAAGTTTATTGCATATATATTCTGGATTTGCGGCATTTAATCGGAAAATTGCAGATCGGATGTGGAACAGTTTGATTAAATTAGTTTGGAATTAAGGTTTTAGTTGATTGATTATTGATTGATGCTTGATCATGGTTGAGATCGACTTTAAACTTCTAAATTAATCGAAATGAAATGCAG
This sequence comes from Solanum peruvianum, assembly GCA_027705065.1. Lineage (NCBI taxonomy): Eukaryota > Viridiplantae > Streptophyta > Magnoliopsida > Solanales > Solanaceae > Solanum > Solanum peruvianum. Next base: position 49,998,917 of record JAKWJD010001760.1, on the reverse strand, counting down.
CGGATGGATTAAGTTTGTATGAACTGAATCATTTGTTGTAGCTTCATTGAGCTGATGTCTATGTTTTCTTTCATTGATACTTGGTTTGGAATCTTCAAATCTGTTGATAATTTAGTTGTTGGTAATGTGCTAGTGCTGCTGTTCACTAGTCAGACTTTATGATAATGATGAGAGCATGTGACTTGAGAAAATCACGAATTCATTTGTTTGTTAAGATTGTATTTTCATTTCTCATATAGTATGTATATATGACATAATCCGAAGATATGATGTTAGATAGGAGGTTATGGAGGACATGACTTAGGTTAGGTGATAAAGCTGTGTCATGCTTATTCTTTTATTCCGGTAGTAGTAAACTCGTAGTGTTTCTGTTGTAGTTTCTTGTCCTACAAAATTTTGTTACTATCTCTTGTACTTTGGTTATCACATTACTTTGTCATGTTTTCTATAGTATTTTGCCATGATATTCTCTTCATTTCCGTTATGTGTTTCCTTAAGCGGACAGTCCATCAGATTTAACCTCTCTAGCTCTCAAGGTATAAGGTCAGCGTACACTCTACCCTCCTAAATCTCACTTGTGGGATTACACCGGATATGTTGTTGTTGTTGTTGTTGTTGCAGTGTAGTGTATAGTAATGTATCTATAAAATCAAAAAGATGATATAGCCAGCTGAATTTGTAAACTTACTTTTCTTTACACATTAACTAGAGAAAAATCATGAATCCAACTTGTTTGGGCCTGTGACATAGTTGTTGTTTGTATTTTATTTAATATTTTTCTCCTGTTCTCTTCTTGATCATTTTCTGTTGTTGTCTATCTAGGTTGCAGGTTTTTTTCTTGTGCCGAACCTTGTGGTGTGGATTTTATTGTTCATTGATTTCTGAGGAGAGACTCATGTCGGCATCAAATGAGGATAACATCTCTCAACCACAAGTAATCCACATCTTAGATGAAGCCAGAAACTTATATTTGCTGGTTATCTTGCTTAATTGCTATAGTGAATTGTATGCATCAGTTGCTTCTGAAGGCAATTAGTAGAATCTTGCTATTATTTGACTCTATTGTTTCTTCTTCGTGTGGGCAAGCATGCTTGTTCTAGTCTTTTCCAGCTTTTCTATTGATCACATATGGTCTTTGTTTTTATGTTTACTTTACTCTTAAATTTCTGGATATAGACTGTTCCTGCCCTTATTCCCATTGATGATCAAAGGTGGGCCTCGGGGTTTGGAGGCGGGGTGTGGCACTCCTTATTTAACCTCAATTCCCCTATGTTGTTTACAGTTAGAATATCTTGTATATGGGTCAATTTACTGTATTCTACTTCAGACTTCTCTTGTTGATATTTGACTATTTAGTCTGCTTTGGATTCTTGTTGATATTTGACTATTAGTCTGCTTTGTGATCCATGTGCAGTTGTCAGCTCATGTTTTTGATGAGCTTCTTGATTCCATCATTACTGATGTTGCATCTGAGTGTCACCGCGTAGCAAAACTAGGCCTTGATCGTAATTTAGAAGAAGAGGAGGAAGAACTTCGGTTGTCTGCACAAGCCCGGGCAACAGTAGCTGATCCTAGCAACAGTAGTGAAACAAATGGCAAATACGTCGTAGATATATTTGGCCAAACCCATCCTCCTGTTGCAACTGAAATATTTGAATGTATGAATTGTGGCCGATCTATCATGGCTGGGCGATTTGCTCCTCACTTGGAAAAATGCATGGGAAAGGTATATTTTTTTCTATTTCAGTACCCAGTCTCAAATTACCCTCGTCAGTTTATCCAAATTATTTTCTATTAATACTTGTATGCACTTGGCCTCAGGGGAGGAAGGCCCGTCTTAAGGCAACAAGAAGTAGCACTGCTCAGAACCGATATACGCGAGGCAGTTCTGCTTCAACCTACTCCCCTTATTCAACTCCCACCAGCACGAGTCGATTACCAAATGGAAGTTCTGGTGTTTCAGGCCATGAATACTCAAATGGCTCCTTAGAAGACTTGTGATATGGCCTTGGATGGATGCAGTGGTGGAGACTGATTCATCTTCAGGTGAAGGATTGAATTGAAAAGACAACTCAAGACTACCCACTGTTGCGTCCTTTCGTGCCATAGAGGTGCTGGTGGAAGTAGCTGTACTGGTTCGTCATACAAAGCAGGTGTCTCTCATAGTATATGGTTAGATACTGTATGAAAACATGGGTTTCCCATACAAATGGTTTATAGTACACATTGACTCTCACAAGAGATGAATAGCATTAGTTTAGTAAAGAGATGAATAGCATTGTAAAGGAGACCTCACTGTCTGTCTTATCTCAGTATTCTAGTCCAAAGTTGTTAATGCCTTTATTAGCAGGATTGGGGTTCTATTCCCAATTGAACTGATCATACCATGAACCAATGTAAACAACCTAGTCTGCTAGTAATACTAGTCCCTCGGTCCTCCATTTTATATCATTCCTTGAACCACGGTATTTGCCATTTTATAAAATGCATACATAAAATACACATCACCCTAACCTCACATAATTGGTACAAAGATTCATCAATTTTAGAAACCACATAATATATCAGCAAAAAATTCACTGAAGCAAAACATTAGAACTAGAATTGTTGGGATTCTCAATAAAGAGAACCCCTCCAAAAATTGGCGTATGCCACTATTTGCAACGCACACACGGTATTCTTTAGTAAAAGGCGAAAGAATAGTTCGCTATGTGTTCATTGCGTGGCTGCGTGAGTTGAGTAGAAATGAAGGAGCGCTTTATATATTCCTTGTAGCCTCTCTCTTCATTGTCTAGATTTCGATGTGGGAATTTCTACTTAACCACGTTTCATTATTAAGTACCATAAATGGGCTTTGTTACATATTGGGCCGAGTCAGGACTTTGAACGACCCATATTTTGAAAAGGGAAAATTGTATATAATAGCAAACTAATGACCTAAAATAAATGGAGTAGTTAGAGTTTGATTTAATTGTGCTCCATAGCAAACATTAGCTAAAGTTTTTCAGGCGTCTCTCTCCCAAAAATCTCGCTCGCCACTCTCCATTCTCGCTCACCTCTCTCGCTTTATACACAAAAGTGTATAAATTCTGTTTCTGTTTTGTATAAAGCGAGAGAAAATTGTATATACACATGCAAAAATATATATCTTCATGTTATATACTTAATTATACAATTTACAAACATTTTACTTCAAATATTGCAGAGAAAAAGGCCAACGATTTATACAATTGTGAATTATACAATTGCAGTAAAATACAATTTTCTCTAGCTTTATACAACAGAAGTGTATATATTGTGTTTCTGTTTTTGTATAAAGCGAGAGAAAAACATATATCTTCTTGCTATACACTTATAATAATGCAATATACATACATTTTAATTCGATTTAACTGTATGCAAAACAAATTTTATAAAAATATTGCAGCGAAATAGACAACGAATTATACAATTGTGCATTATACAATCGCAGTGAAATAGGATAGCGAATTATACAATTGCAGCGAAATAAGCCAGCGAATTATACAATTTAGGCCAGCGAATTATACAATTGTATATGTATAGCGAATTATACATTTTCTATATTTGCTATGGAATGCAATTATGCAAACTTTGCTATAGCATACAAATATGAATTTTTAGTTTGCTATATGTGAAAGTTGCCCTTTTGAAAATAGAGGACCATAAGGTTTGGCCCATACTTTTCATATTATTTATGAACTTTTTAGATCGCGATGTAAAAATTCATTTTGTACAATTTAATAATTACAATTCCATTATTTCTTTGTTTGGGAGACTTCAAACATGTTTTACAATGCAATTTCAATTTTTACACAAAAATTTGCTTATATTATTCTATATCTTTATGTTGTGTAAGAAAACAAACAAATCTGTTCTTTTGTCCATTTTATGAAGTTATATTTGTCCATATTAATAATGATTTTAGTATTTACTTCCTCAATTTTCAAACCTGACCACTTTTTGTAAAAAATAAAAAATTGTGATACTTATTTATTATTTGAATGCATGGTGCATGGGCATTGGGCCTTATTGCTGCTACTGAAAATAAATGAAACAGTTGACAATGCAGTAAACCAACTCAAAGACAGTGAGTTTAATTACTCTTTTATTTATTTATGGAAAAATTAGTAAACTAGTCAAAATAAATAACATATTTAGTAAAAATATCCATACTTTATAAATATTAGCAATAATGTCAAAAATGTCATTATTTTAGAAAATTTATGTGTCCCAATTTTCTTCCTATTTTATCTCTCTTTTTCAATTAATTCTATATATCCTTTTTAAAAAAAAAAATCATTTGCTCTCATATTTATCTTTTCAAATTGTTAATTCTCTCTTCCATTTAATTTTTTTTTCTCTCATGGTTATCTTTTCTAATTTTCCTCCAACATTCAAGTTGTAAATATTTTTTTGCCATATATTTTGATTGTTTTTTAATCCAAAATTGAATCAACCAGAATCCCTTTGATTGAAGTATCTCTAATATTTATCTTATTTTCAGATTTCTTTTCTAATTTTATTTTTATTTAAATCTTAAAAAAATGTTGTTTGTATTTTTTCAATTTCCGTTATGATTTACTCTCCAATGGCTGAATCCAAGAGGCTTACTAGAGGTATTCATCTTAATCAACCAAATTCTGGTGATTTTTCATCCTTTAATTTATTTATTACTTAACAAATAGTGTATAATGTATGATCCGCTGCTAAAATGAGGGAAGAAAGAGGGTACGAACATTTACAAGACTCATTGGTGTGCAAAACCTTCCTCAAATTCAGAACGCAAATGTAGAATCTTTGTCTACTAGTGAGGATCTTGAAAAAGACGACGAAGATCGGATAGTTGTCGAACAATTTTCTATTAGTTTGTTTTGTATTTATAGTTCTTTTTTAGAATTTGGTATGCTTTCTTAATTTGTATTCAAATCACTATGTATACTATCAATATTTGTATTTATTAAAAATTTCATGTTGCATGGTTTATGAATCTTGTATTTGTCCCTAATTTGTATTCATCCAAATGTATGTCAACTAGTTATGTATTTTATTTATAAGAAGAACAACTTTCTATTAGTTTATTTGTATTCGAATACAAATACAAATAATAGACATATTGGAATGAATACGACTTAGAAAAGGAAACAAGATTCTGAAAAGAAAAATAAATACACAGTGAAAAATATATACGAATACAAATGTATTTCTTAAATAGCTACATTTTATTTGACATACATATTGGAATGAATACAAACTAATAAAGGTATGTCAACTGAATTTGACATTTCATTCTAATTTATATTTATTCTAAAGGTATGCCAACTAGTTATTTATTCAATTTTATATTTCATTCACTTTTTCATCATACCAATTTTTTGTATTTTATATATTATTATACAAAATTTTAAATAAAAACTAGAATAAATAGAAATACAAATAAAATACATATTGAAATGAATACACAGGATTTTTGAAGAAAAAAATAGCTATATAGGGAAAAAAATATATGAAAATACAAATATATTTATTAAATGACTATATAGATAAATTCGGCATACCTATTGGAATGAATACAAACTAATAAAAAAACTATAACAAATATAAATAGAATATATTGTGGAATGAATATAATTTTAAAAAGGTAAAAATTCTGGAGAAAAAAAAAAACAAAATTTAAATTTTATTTGAAAAATGTAACTGATGAGAAAATTAAGGATGGTTGCCTTTTTTTGAAATATTCCCCCTTAATTTTCTCCTTTTTGTTATTAAATAATTATATTCTTTAAATAAAAATAAATAATAAAAACATAAATAAGATACATAACAAACTAAAATGACATTTTTACTAAATATTGAAATTGTTGCTTATGGGTCCTCTTAAATGTTAAAATATTGACATTTTGAAAAATTTACCTTTATTTATTTCCTAAACAAAGAGAGGGAGTTGGCTGTTGGATTTATTACTATTATGTGATTTAAAATAATTTAAATATAAAAGATTATCTGTCTTAATTTTGAGATTATTAATTTTACCTACTGCTGAGCATTACTTATATTTCATATTTCTAATGACATTCTAATGAAAATGTCCATTTGAAATTCACTATTTGTAGTTATATTTTTTCTCTATCTATCCAAATTTAAATGTTTCATTTTTCTTTTTGGTTTGTCCCAAGAAATATTTTTTTCTATATTCAGTAAGTTTTTTAATTCTAACATTCTATTTGACAAATTTAATACAACAAGATTTAAAAGACTTGTTTAATCTAAGACCCCGAGATATAAAAGTCTTCATTTATTTTTAAAATTTCGTGTTCAGTTAAACTAAGACACTGAGACGGAGGAAGAGAGTATTAATAAGTAGCTAGGCAGCAGAATTGTCCCTACTTTTTTCCATCACTTCCATTATTTTGAGTTGCTCATTATTGATCAATTGGTCATGTCTTTACAAGATACTCAAACTTCAAACTGGTACTTCAGTGACCTCAAATTAATAACCTCACATTTCCAAAACCATGGCCTTTCAATTATTTTTTTCTTCTTCTTAGTATTACTTGTTGCCTTCTTTTTCTTCTACTTTGTTTGTAAATTTAATTTCTTTTCTAGTGAAATATTGAGCTCATCACCAGATGCAAATGCAGTTTTGGTACAAATCAACAAGGGACTTGATGAAGAAACTATTCAAAAGCTGCCTGTTTTCTTATTTGGTGAGACAATATGTAAGCTAGATAGTGTTCAAAGAAGTGATGAGTGTCCAATTTGTTTGGGATTATTTGGAGATGATGAAATGGTTAAGTTATTGCCTAATTGTGAACATGTATATCATGCTCAATGTATTGATAAATGGCTAATTGGTCACTCAAACTGCCCTTTATGCCGAGCTTCTCTTCATCTCAACTTATCTATTACAAGTATAGAAGTCGTTGCATGATCGATTTTATCAAGAATGAACGATTTTATCAAGAATGAAGAAATATTGACCATCAAATGGAGTGGAGTGTATTTTATTTCTTTTGTATTTTTACCATCAAATGGAGTGGAGTGTATTTTTTATTTTTTTTTGTATTTTTACGAGTTGTACTAACCCATCTTGTAAAATCCTCCTATTGATTTGATGTAAGTGCTAGTTAACTGAGTATAGCAAGTTGTTACTATATTAGATCTCTAGATTATTTATTATATATTATGATTGGTATGTAGAGTTACACGTTATTATTGGTCAACTCAATCTGATATTTACAATTTCTTTATAGTGTCAATGCATTGAACATAATGACATAGATCAGTTTTTTTTTTTTTTTTGGGCTAATTAAGAAGTAAGAAACATAGATAACTTCAAGATTCAATAGTAGGATTATAGGCAAAGTTGAAAATAAATTTAATCTTGCTACTTACGACACTTAACATGTCTATGTGAATTTGGAGAAGGGAGAAGTAGATATTTAAATTTATCATCTTCCAAAAGACCATAGTAAGAATCCTTCCACGAAATCACAAAGAAATTAAGAGACTAAAAAAAAGAGAGAAGGGATCGCAGAGTGCAACATAAGAAGAAGATGAAGATGAAGCCTTCATATTGATACACTTTAATGTCAAACACTCGTCGATATACAATTTTTTTTGGTATCAGTTGTTACAATTTGAATGAGAGAATTGCTGCATATACGTAGTTTTTTTTAAAAAAATAAATTATTGCTGCATATACGTATTAGAAAGTCAAGTTGCAATGACCTACATCAGTTTGTATCTCTTCTCCTGTACTCCTGTAACCCCCATTTGTATCTCTATGATTGTGTGAAGTGGCATCTGCAAGTTTAACAAGGAAAAGGGTACAATAAATGGATCTTTCGACTTGTTCAAAGTTCACCACATAAAATTTCACAAAGCATAAATGCAGAAACTATCACCTATACGGCTATAGCCACTACAAAACTTTGCCTCGTCTTCCAGACACTAAATTTCATTGAACAAGCTGTAGTTCCGGTGTTTAAATGAAATTTATTCGCAAGTTTAAGGGACTGTTATGCATTAAGCCTGCCTAAATATGATCAGCAACACTTCCAACTTCAAGGCCATTTTCCTGATTAAATGATGAGCAATGGGTGTTTTTGGTATGAACGGAGATATTTCTCAGAAAATGTATTTTCCGGAAATCATTTTCCAGAAGAAACTGTTTCACTATCCAACACTCCCGAAAATTTTAGAACTATTCCAAACGAACTATCAGAGATATACATAAGCGAGGAAAGTTGTTTTCTCCCTCTTTAATGAAATATATTTTTCATTGGTATTCTGTTGCCAGGAAATGATTTGCTTTTTAGAAAACATTTTCCTAGAAATATTTTTCTTCATTACTAAACAACCCAAAAGATAACACCGATAATAGAAGTTGTATGCTCAACCTCTTTTTTTCGAATCATGTCACTGCCTTATCTACCCTTATTTAAACCAGAGTGTCATAGAGGAGGAGCCTTAATGAACTTCGTTTCTTTCAGCAACTTAACCAACCAATTCAAGCGAGATAGATGGATTGAAAGAAAGAAAAAGTAACTCCGCAGCTTGCCCAAAGAAGATAAGTATCATTTTCATGTCTAGAAGATAATGATCCTTTTTTTTATGAAGTATAATATAATGATCCTCTTCAAATTCTTCACACGCAAGATCAAGTAATTACCTCTATGTGTGGAATTTCACTCAAAGGCCTATCAGCAAAATAAGCATACAAAGCCCTCAATACAGCCTACAAGAAAATTTAGAAAGAGAGAATTTGAAGTCATGCACATGCTTTATTGGCATGGAAAAGCGAGATATTTTGATGCTTCAGCAACATTTACCAACCTGGTGAGATACCACCACCACTGGTGCTCTTTGTCTTTCAAGCTCGATAATCACCGGCTCCAACCTGCAACATGTTGAATGTTAATTAGAACAAAATGAGAAAAATGAAGGATTCTAGATTTAATGTATTGACAGTAACAAATTCAGTTTAAAGGTTAAATAACAAACCTTTGTATGACATCAAGATAAGATTCGCCTCTCGGGTATCTATACCTCAGCTTGTCCTTTTTGCGTGACCTGTATGTATAAATAAGTAACAAGCAATTTGACAATAACCAATTGATATTTTTAAAAAAAGAATACAAAGTTGTTCATTAGTGTATTCACTACAGGAGAATGGTGGATTCATTTCTTCTCACAATTAAGCAACACACTACTATGGAAACATGCGAAGAGAAAGAGTAAATCACACAGCCAGTTAGAAAATAATGAAGCAGAAAAATCTTATGATTTCCATGGAGATGTCTTTACTCCATACATGAGTCTTTCATCAATTGTTCAACGAATTACTCCCAAACTAGGAAAGGTGATGGTCTTGCCATCACGGAAGACCTTTGCCAACTCTAACTACATTTCAAAGCAGTTCAATCCAGTTGGTCTTGCCATCACAGAAGACCTTTGCCAACTCTAACTACATTATTTCAAAGCGGTTCAATCCAGTTGATTTTCCACACCCGTTGATTCAGATCCTTATCAGCTAGAATAAATGCCTTCAGATCTTCTCAGATTTTTTATCTGGTAACTGACTTACAGATAGATACTGAAAAAAGAATGCCACTGAGGCAACTAATCAAATTAAGCTCATTAATTAGAAACCAAACAGACTCTGGTCAATTCTCTGTCTAAGTAATATCACTTTTCTGTAGCTGATGACGCATACTTTCCCTTCAGTATGTGTTCATAGTTTGCTGACCGTTCCTATAAACACCACAGAAATTCTACTTGGATAAAATCCTACAAGGTCACAAACAAATGGATAAGCTTGCATTGCGAAAGGTAAAGAAGAGTTATAGCATACTCATATTCTTCGGGCATATTTTTCTTTATTTCTTCATAAGTCATCCCGTCACATACACCAGCATTTATTTCATCAAGGGCCCGCCATTGTATCTGAAGAGGGAGTGAGGAAAAGGAAGAACCATACTTCAGGAGAGTTAAAGAAATGATTTAAAACAAACAAACACACGATGGTTCAACAAGCTAACCTTGGGAAACCCAGCAATTGGACTAGCCGTCAAAATTGTTCTTTGCAGTGTGCTGGTCCATATCTAAGTCACAGAATATATAATAGAGCATTTTATACAACATTCTCTAGCATATATAGAATAAGTTGTGCAGAGTAAGCACTACCAGCTATCTTCAACTATTAATGATCTGTGCTGAGTCAGCAGTACATGCTGAAAGCCTAACAAACCATCAAGGTACTTAAACAGGGCCCTTTTCGAGGAGAAATATTAGAAAAAAAGAAACTTTTAAGCTTAATAACTAATAGAGACCATAAACTCTTTATATGTGCATACTTTTTTTAAAAAGTACTCTTTATATGAATGATTAAGATGATTTTTTTTTTTCATGCGCATTATGTTATTAAAAAAAAGTAAGCTTTTAATTCTTCGAAAGCAAGAAATTTGAGATATCACCACATAGCACATCCCCAAAGATCAGCTGCAAGACTGCAAATCCAATTCTTTTAAATCATCTCCTCCCAACCCCACTAAAAGTGAACAGTACCTAAATTTATTTATTATTTCTTGATTTCCTTTTTGAGGAGAACGTGGATCTTTTTATGCAAACAGGTGTATTAAGCTGCTAGGGAACCACATTTTCCATATAGGATTCCTTAAATCTTAAGATCAGTATAAAAGTTTGACATCTGTCCTACTGATTAGGCCTAGCTTAGCTGATACTAATTTTTTAAATTCTGGAAGTGGTGCGTCCCGTATAAGCTGAAAAAGTTGGCTGCTAATGGTTCATGCACTTTTGCTTTGTGATTTTTAGCAACCATTGATCCTGCTTCAAGTTTGTGTAAGAGATGATAGTAAGTATAAGTACTGCATTTAGATCCTTTTACTTCAAAATTACATCTGAGATTCGCAGTTTGCTAATTAATCTAAACATGAGTAGGAAGTTATGAATATTAGAGAAACCTGTGATCATGCTTCTTCTAGAGAGCGAACTTTCTGGTTGAAAATATCAGGCCAAAAAAGAAAAAAGAAAGTAGAAAATGCTTGCTCGCCTTTGGGGAAAGATCAAAGGTCCCTGCTCCTGGCACAGATTACTATCCAAAGCAGGGAACTTCAGTTCTTTTTCTTTTATTAACTTATTTATTTATTGAGATGTAGTTATCAGGAAAAAGGAAGTGCTTTCATCAATGATTAGAAAAGGAAGTGCTTTCATCAACGATAAAGGAAGCTTTCTTCTTTAGCCAGAGAACACAAGTGATTCAGATCAGGTTTCAAAATGAAGAACTAGATTAGTCATTAAAATTGAAGAACTAGATTTTCTTGATACGTTGACAGTAACATAATAAAAGAATGCTTTTCCACTATTGCTTTAAGCCCAATCTTTCTCCCAGCCTTCCCCAACTCACCCAGTGATAGCTCAATCAGATGCTGTAGGTCAGTTCCCATTTGTATCTATTTCAATAAAAGCACTAGTGGAAGTTGGAAAAGAAAAGAGAAAAAACTTATACAATTGAAGCATCAATAGGTAGAACTTACAGAAGCGGCCTTTTCATTTTTCAGTCGTTTTTCAACAAAATTGGCAAGCTTCTTTGCATAGAGCTCCCCCGTTTCACTGTTAAAGAAATTTGTCAGTCAAAAAGGATACATCTAGAGAATAGAGTAAAGATTTCACTACTTGAATAACAATAACCAAATCACAGCATATACCAACTAAGTGAATATTTCATCAGAAGTTTATCATCCAATCCATACAAATAGCAGAAGAAAAAATCAATTGAGCAACTTTTATACCCTGGAGGGCAAACCTTTTATAACTTCAAACTACACAAGTAAATACCAATTCTAAAATACAAGTAAAATCTGAAGAACCCATTAAGGTTCCATGTCCTATGATAAGTTTTTGTATCACTAAAAGAATCTGAAGAAGCCATGAATGCTCCATGCCATGTAATAAAAATTTTTTGGGCAGCCCGGTGCACAAAGCCTACCCTAATGCAACAAATGCAAGCATTAGTGGCTGCTTTCACAGATCGAACCCATGATCTATAGGTGACACGGAGACAACTTCCCCGTTGCTTCTAGGCTCCCCTTCCCCTATGACAAATTTGTATATCACTATCACCTCAAAAGGAAACAATTGTTTATGGAGTAAGAAAGCCTCCATCACAGTCGTAGTGGTAAAACTCACTGGACACATGCTATAAATCCAAAGAAAGTTATCAATTGCTTTTCAGCATGCAAGTCCTTGAAGTACATCTCTCTGTGTAGATTAACTTCCCATACCCGCAGGATTTCCTAGGCTTTTCATAATTCTAAAAATCATGGATGTAACGTATTATGGTTCCTGGACATGGAGACACACAAGCTTCTGCAGAAAAAAGAGATGTATTTATTCAACTATGTCTTTAAGATACCCCTTTCCGTAATCTATATTCCTTTCTTCTTGTTCCCAGCAAATAGAAATATGTAATGATGAATGGAGACAAGTCTCTTAAGTCTAGATCTTTATCTGTTTTGTACATGTTAATAATAGGGCACCTAGCTTGTAACTTTTAAGTAACTAGGCAGGAGGCCAACTACTTATTAAGCTACACTTTCAGCAATGACAATCTAGCCAGCTGAAGTAAGCTAAATACAAGTTACTCCTTATAAGTTAAAAAATTTGAAGCTCCATTGATGTTCAAAAAAATGGTGTTTTGGGCAGTATTAGATGGATTATAAAATGTCCACACACACACACACACACACATTCTGCCTCTAACATTATATATATCATCTTCAAGGTGTTTAGAGGATAGAAACCTTATCGCCGTGTCACCACCAATTCTGCCTCTAACATTGTACAAACTCTCTCCATGCCTTGTTAGCAAAATTGGACGGGGTGTGAGATGTGTATTGACCTGCATATCATATCAATCTGATGGGCACTTCCAACAAAATTTAAGAGCAAATGAGAGGAGCAAAATAAAAGATAATATGTCTAGATCAATCAAACTGCCATCTTGCAATGAATGCTAGTGAGTTTGACCAGTTATCTTTCTTTCCTTACTTTTCTGGGATAAGTGGAGGGCCATGACAAATGTGAAAATCACTCTTATGCAAAATGAGAAGCCCCATCACAAGAATGTGCCAGGTCTTTGTTATACATTCAAATGATAAAGGGAACACCAGTAAAGAGGACATGTTCTGTACAGCATGGAATTCTTCCATTTACCAGTGTGTACCAGTAGTGATATCATCCAGTAGCAAGAATACTGACTCTGCTACCAAACTCTGCTTTTCAGTCTCTCTTTTGCTTGAAACCCTAAGAACAGATAAGACTACACTAAGGTGGTAACTGTTAAGACTTACACATTGGTTGAGAGAACGGATTGTTGTCTCCTTATATGGTCTTGAGAATTTTTCACCTCATGAGATAACTTTTAGGCCCAAAGTTCATTTTCTTAATAGCAGTGTCATCAAAGGAGCGCTTAAGCCCTGAAGCGAGGCTCAAAACGTATTGAGTGCTTTGCCTTGCTTAATGTGTACTTCAATATCGTCATCAAGGTTCTAAGGCATGCTTTCCCTTGCCAATGAGCCTCTTCTGAAGAGGCGACACTAAATAATTGATATTTCATTTTATTGTAACAAAAGTTCAATTTCTTTATTCATATATTTGGCATTAATGCTTAAAATTATTAGTCTTGGAATAAACATATATATTTGTACTTTTTTCTCCCTTTGCGTCTTCATTCATCAACAGTCACGCTTTCTTTCAGCTTTGCACTTAAAACCCCAACAAACTGTAGTTTTTTTTTTTGCATTTTTTGCTTTTGATAACACAGCTTAACACTAGCCATCTGTGGAAGTGAGTTTATTCAGTCTTTGCTACTTCTGTTTTTCTTTTGTATCTATTTTATGGAGTCAGGCATTACGAGAAATAGAAGCAATTCCTTCATTTCTTGCTACATTATTCCATATAATTCAGGAGATGCCTCAAAGACACAGTAGTCTATTGGAAAAAAAACCACTTAGTAGGATGAGCAGTAACTTACCAAGAAGAAGACAATCCTCCCAGGAAGATAGCCACTAATATTATTTACCTGCACAAATATAACTAATTAATTAAAGAATCTGAAGCTGAATTAATAATTTCAAGAGACTAATCTGGTAGGATCCATTCCTCCCTTGGAAATCTGAATTAATTGGACAGAAACTTAGTCTGTGGTTGCAGCCAAGTCTAGCCGCCTATCAAATTTTGATGAAAGTACTCCTCCGTTCACTTTTACTTGTCACATTTGGACTTGCCAATCACACTAAGAAAACAATGATTGAGATGACTATTTTGCCACACTATCCCTCTATTAATTGATGTTTTGTGTTAGGTCTTGGAAATTGACAAGTTAAAAGTGACAAGTAAAAGTGAAAAACTATTTCTGGAATAGTGGGCATGTAAAAGTGATCGGAGGGAGTAATATATTATACAAGAACAAACATCTCTTGATCTTACACGAGTAATTAGGATAAAACTAGAAGAATCTTGACAGTGGCACAAACTTCCATCACTTTTGCAAATGAGTCATTAATAAGTTTATACAAGCCTCAATTCATACTTAACTGGAGATGCTACCAACTAGTAACTCAAACAAGACCAGCCTAAAAGATTGAAAAATTTGAACACTGCTGCATAGGCATATTAAGAAAGAAACAGAAGGTCCTGTAGCCTGTTCTGATTGCCCCCATCTGTCTTTCCTATTTAATTATCTGAACAATCCACTGTCAATAGCTTTCGAATTCTTACTGAAGCCAATCTAAACATCGTTTGCTACATAGATTACATCTTTTCTCCAACTCCTAAAATTCGACCCATATGAAAAAGAAATTGGTACTGAAAAGGTTACGTCAGCCTGTAAAAAGCATATAAAACAATTTTATACCAGAGTCCTTCACTGTCAATATCTTCTGACCGCCAAAAGATATATAGCTCTCACTGAAGTTAAATGCGATGAAATTTTAAAGAAGTCAGAAGAAATTTAACTTCATATTCGTTCATAAGACTGAGCTAATAGGGTATTTTGAGGTTATGAACCAACTTTTAGGAAGAGTTAGAGGTACAAGGCTGTTGAAATCAAACCGCTAAGCACAAAGTTAGCCCGATGAGGGAAAGAAGTAACGCTTGTTAAAAGTATGAAACCTAAGATCTAAAAACCCTTCCGAGGCACAGCCTACCACTTGAGCCAAGCCTCATAGGTGGCTCACTGTCGGTGCAATAACACAAAATCATCATGAAGAAATCAAGAAGTTTAAATAAAGTCCACCTTGGAATTAATTCCTTGAACATAAAATGCAATATTTGCTAGTTGCTACCAATGCTTACATTGCCCTTTTGAAGTGTCCTCAAATAAACAACACATGTAACAAATCAAAAAAAGGTCACTTACTTGTATTTGTCCTCCATGACCACTGACCATATCAATCATTTTAATATAAGAACCTTCCTCTACTGGCTCATAAACCTTGGAGAAAAGAAAATGACAAACATTACATAATATGATGTTAAGCTTTCATAAATAAATATGACAAAAACAATCATAATAACTATGATAAATAATATTACTTTTTCATAATTATCAAGGCGATTCTTGAAGTCCCTGTATCCAGCTTCAAAATCTGGCCTGTATAACAAATTAACAATGCCAACTATGTAAATTCTTTTCTAACTAATATGAGAAACACCAAAAGAAACAGCAAATTATCATACTCTTCAGCATAGTCTGGACTTTGTTGAACTTTGAGGCGTATGTTTCTTTCAATTAGTTTAGGATCATTACAGAGGGTTTCCAAAAAAATTATCTGCATGCAAAGCATCACAGAATTCAAGAATGAGAACGAAGAGCAGATAAACAACTTAGGCTTCTGCATATGGATCCACAAAATCCACCAACAAGTATCATCATAAAATGTACACTTCTCTTTTGGCTTGTCTACAACCAGTAGAACATAAACATAAAGAATGAATTAAACACGAAAGAAAGGACGAATCTGTTAAAAGAAACTACTTAGACACATTAAAGCACTGAGATACATTAGCGGGTGATGCTGCAATTTTTGAAGTGCTAGAAACTAGAAACACAAGTTGGAGTGACTTCGTTGATGCTGCAATTTTTTAAGTGCTGAGAAACTAAAAACACAGCCTTTTAGTTTGATACATATGTAATAGTTCTCTGTGAGTTTTTCAACCAACAAATGCAGTATCATGCAACCGCCACTCGAAAAAGAGTAATAAGGGCACGTTGACTTAATCGCTATACGGACTTTGATGTTATCTCAACTCCCACACCCAACTCATGGAAACAAAATAAGGTATAGTATTAGATGAAACCACTATTTGTAAATATTAACTATTATTAAAGAACTTAACTCAAATCCTGCAATTGCACCTACAAAGATGAGAATAATACACATCTTACAGTTCATTTATTTTGTGATAACCGAGAAATCTTCGAGGATCGTGGTTCAAAATTCAACAGGTTGCGTGTCTGCCCTTCAATCCTTCTCCGCTTAAATATCAGGTTTATATCTGTGATGTGTGTGTAACCTATACAGTGCTCATTCTTACCACTAGACCAAAGCCTTGGGAAAAAAATCTTACGAAGGAAACTAAGAGCAGTAACATACTAGACGTCCATCAATAAGAATTCACCTTGCATTTTCCCTCAGCCATCTGCATAAGCATATTCCTTCTTTTCCTTGAGCTATTTGTGGCATCGAAAATTCCTACCTGCATTCAGTAATGGATATAGTTAGAAAACTCGGAAACAGGTATTGTTCCATGAAAATTACACAAGACTTACCTGACCACCCTCTTGCATCCAAGCAATCATGTCTTCCATTGCAAGGGCAGCTACCTAGTAGCATGTGATGTATTAAAACTATGTAAAAAGAAGAAAGTCAATTCAACGAATAAATTAAGTCCAATGAAACTACAAGAGAGATTGATGATGCACTACAACTCAAAGTTTTATACCCATTAGCCCTAGGGACAATGCATTAATAAACTCCTACATGGCTACAAGAATAACAACAATAGAATTTTTTTTAAAAATGACGAGTTATACTGTCAATAAATGGGACTATGGCCATCCATATCTAAACCCCAAAATCCTAGAAAGTAACTTCTACAGCAATATGAGAAAGCAACTTGCTCATTTCTAAAAAACTCTTACAAACTAGATATAATATTAATCAATTTTTCCTAAAAGTGAATGGTCAAATGTCCAATTAATGGGTGCTGAACTGGCAATCAATTAATGGGTGCTGAACCGGCAATGGAGAATATTGATACAAATTGCAAAATTCACATGCATGTGATATGACAGAAGCCCTATCCCTATGTTCTTTTCTCTGGGAGGCCAGGATGGGCTACTAGATTAGGGATGTTAAGGCAGAGCAATGAAGGACCTGCCCATAATCGAATAGAGAATGTAGATATAAATGTGGAACAGGCCAGTGACAGGAGTTTTTTCCCTTGCATTTTGGGGGTCAGGGATAGGTGTTCCATATTTTTTATGCAAGTAATGGTAATTCTTCTAAGGTTTTGATTCAAGTGAGCCACCAGAACTTAGGTTTCACACCCTTACCTCTCCAAAACAGACCCTGGTTCTTCCTTCATTGTTTTCCTCATTTCTCCTAAAACAGATCACAAACACCAGAGGACACCCCTCCCCTCTCTTTCGTTCATCTCTCAGTCTCTCAAGATACAGAATAACAAGACTGACACTCATAATGGTTCTTTTCGGGAAATAGAACTAATAATTGAGAGAAAATAGGAGAAGCGTAAGTTCCGCACAGAAGACAAAACACAAAGGGGAAAAAGTCGTTATTGCTACAGGTTATGACTGAACCTCTCAATCTTCACCCATCCCTCTCTTTCCCAATATCAAACTGATACTTAACCCCCCTTTCAATATATGCTGACAAATTGACAAGGAAAGGGAAGACAAAGACCTCCTCTGACTACATTACGTGGAGCCTACATCTCCATTTCAACAGCGGAATGTGCTGCCCTTCTTAATGCTCACCCTCTGACCTTCCTGGTCTTGCCTCTTTCCTCTAAAATTCCGCTTCAAGTGAGGTCATCCGACACTGCTAACTAATGTATGTACATAATAATAACTGTAAACAAATTCACGATAGAATGACACTGTTTAGAAAATAATGTGAACTAATAATCAGTTTGGGATTGAAGTAAAGCCTTGCTGAACTCCACAGCCTCCAATCCAAACATGCATATTAGCTGAGTTATAACAACAGGCAGGTGTCAAAATCTTATGTATGGAGGATGGAGGATGGAGGCCCAAATGGGGCAGGGAGTGGGAAGGGCAAGACATATGAAGGGGAAGGGCGAGGGAAGGAGCACTATGGTGAGTCATTACAGGCATAGCATTCAGTATACCCACCTGAACCCTGCCTCATGTTCAATCTAATTAAGATGATTTCAGCATTCTAGCAAACAGACAGTACACAATACCTATTCTGACAGAGTTTACCTCATTGCGAGCCTCCAAGCCTTCTGGATTGTCAGCTCGGAAGAAATCAGCAGTCTGCGGGAACAAGATACACAAGAAAATGAAGATTCACAGATTGTATTTCAATTAATACAAACTTACAGCTCCTAGGAGGAGAAGCTCCAATAAGTAGTGTAGTTTTTATGTTACAGTTGATACTTAGGAACTACTTCGAACCTACTACCAAAGATAAAGGACCAGTTTGGTCATTTTTATCATTTTCTCCATTTCATGGTGTATGCTTCTATAGAAAAGTGTCCAAGGACTATTAACTTTGTCTCTTCAGAACACAGAGGATTGAAACCGCTTTTAGATCTTTGATACGATTACTTATTGTAATATCAGTATGAATGAAGTGGTAGTATTTTGCTGAAATGGACAACCCAAAGTGTCAAATGTTTTAGATGTCATCTGCAAAATAAAATCATACCACCTAAACCAAAAGGCCACCAGATAATGAACCTTAAATGATGTCTTGGCAAGTGAATTCTCAGTTTAACATATTTTCTATAAAATAAAGATAACAGTTCTTTTTTTCTGTTTTTCTATACATGAGACGGCAGTTCTATTTGACTGTAGATATTTAGAAAAACAGTTCAATCAGGAATTTAAACTACCTGATTACTTCCGTGCTTGAGTCGTCGATACTGTCAAAGAAAAAAGATTGGTTAGTTTCCTAAAATTTGCAAATTTAGGAAGACATTGAAGAAATAAGTGCTACAATTTACCTTCCCAACATTGAAGTGCTTGGTGTCATGACCTAACCATCGAAGATACCTAGTAAGCTTAGCGGCAGTAAAAGTTTTTCCACGAGCTGGCAAGCCAACCTGCAAGAAGCATAATCAAATCCTAAGATCATTCGTTGCATAAGATACTATTCCAAACATAGGAAAGCCAATCTGAGAGCACAGCATCAGCATCAAAGTTGACAAGCTTACACCAAAACTAATGTGCTTATCAGTTCTTCATCATAAAAGAAAAAATACCAGAACGATTGCTAGATGCATGTCTTCCTTTGGCCCAAGCATCTGATCAGCTACAGCTCCAGCTGCAACTGCTCCTGCAGCAGCTGGCATCACATTCTAAACAATTTAAAAGAATGATACATCAGATGCATAAACCAAGATACAACAAATATTTTATGACAATATTCATCACAACGGAAACATTAGATTTCTACACACCTTGGCATCTGAATCAGGCTTGAGATCAAGAGTAAAACTGGTTGTACTGGGTGATTTGACTAGTCTTGGAGATCCCACACCCCTATCTACAAGGATTCCCCTGTAACTATCTTGCTTTTGCAAAGACGAGAACGCACCCATGGACTTGGATTCAACCGTACCAGACCCTGAGGGGACTCTAGTTGGATCCGGGACAATTACTTCCATCTGCTGCATGATAAAAAGACGGCATCATGTGAATCAACTGAGTCTCTTAACCAATGAGGTACAATTTGAAAGAACATGGTAATACATGTTGAATAAATTAAAGCATAAGGTTGGTAAATTAATTAGGGAGAACACTAGTCACATAACATGCATGTTTACAGCAAATGTAATACCTTCTGTGCATACTATTGGATAAAAAATTAAATAGCCTCAATGATTGGTTATATGAGTGTCAAAGATGCTTACTATACAAGATCTTTAGCTGGAGGATTAAAAAGATTAGTATATAATACAAGTACCAGAGTTGAATAGCTTTTTGATTTTACTGAGTAAAATAATGATCATTATCATGTATTACAAAAATGCTAATGCCTATTTCTCTTAAGTTATGGGAATGCATTACAGTGAAACATTTATCCCAAAGAAAAAAGTCAGAGAATTAGTAGAACTCTTAATCTCAAGCACACTTTGGAGATTTATTTTGTTTTGATTAAAAGGGAATAAAGATAGACAAAATCTCAAGTCCTATAGTCAAACTAGACCTCAAGTCAAAAGGCACCACGAGAACCTTTATTGTAGCAGACCGATCATTTGATGTGTGACCATCTTTTGAGGAAGGCCTTGGAATGATAGTGCCATCTGTCCCAGAAAATACCCCTTTACGTGTTAGAGACCTAGGAGTTTCTGTCAAGTTAGCAGCATAAACCGGTGCAGATGTTGCTGGAGCGGGGACGACATAATGTTCAAGATCAAGCTCTAGACTTGCCGAAGAGCCATGCTGTCGAGAAAAAATGTTTAAAATATAATTAATATAAGTAAGGCATATAAGAAAAACATATCCAACTGCCAAAATCTATAGAAACAACCCTGGTAAGCAATATCCATATACAGACATCTGAAGAAGCTAAAAACAAGAATAATTTGACCAATAGACAGAAGCAGAAAACTATGAGCATCGATAAGAAACATAGAAGTCAATAGTTTCCTCAAAATTACACATATACTAACAAAAAGCAAAGGCCAAACGTCCTTATTCAAATTAAAACATCTTCAATATCAAAATCTGCAACCTCATTTTACTCCTAAAGAAGAGCAAATTATATCCCTTTAAAGTTTAAATGTACGATATCTGTTGATGCAATAGCCTGTAATAGTATAGTTTACCACATTTGCACCAAATGTGAGCACAAAGCTTCTGAGCTCCAGCATGTTAAACATACACTCATTCACATGGAGAGATCATCTAACAATATAGTAAGACAGTAATCACAGGCATTTAGCACCATGGTTACAAAGCAGCATTTACAAGTAGTCAAACAATAGCAACATCTTACCTCTGCACCCATTGCTGGTGTCGAATTTATGCTAACATCTGGTACTCCTCGAACAGTAGAAAGCCTGCGATTTTCCTGAAAGGCTCTCCAACTAGCCGCAAGGTCAAAGGGTGAAACTCTGTCTGCTTTAACAAACACTCTATATTCAATAATCTCTTCTTTTTCGAGCTTAAACGAGGCTGAACGCCCATCCCCTTGTAACGTTCCAGCAATAAGTACACGGTTTGGACCTTCCTCCACTATATAAGGCTCATTATTGTACTTTGGCTTCAAAATGAACTTAAAGTCCAATGTCTCTATACAAATAAAAATCAATCAATCAACTACGTCCCAACCCCTAGTTAGCTCGGGTCAACTATACTAATCCAGTAATCCGCCTATAACTCTATTCCACAAATCCGCAAATGAAATTATTACCATAGATTTTCATTCCATGAATTAGACACAAATTTAACAAAATCACAATAGTCAACTAACCGTGATTAGGAGGAACAACGAAACTCAGCTCCCACATAGAAGTTGATTCCCGTTCCATGGGAAGCTGATAATGGAAAACAAAACTGCATTAGTTATTAATCACGAAAATCAAAGGAAAAACTGAAAAAGGTGAGAGCGATGAAATTACAGCTTTAGACGAATCCCATGAGCCAATCAATGGAACGGAGCCATAAACATGAGGAATGAGTTCTCCTTTAAGCTTATAATTCTCCATTTTGAGAGAAACGTAAAGCTGTCCTCCTCCATGATCTTCTCTATCTTCGCTGCCGTGTGAGCTACTGTCTGTGTTCTTCGATGAACCAGTACCCATTTTGCTTCTGAAGAAAAAAAAAGAGTTTTCGGTAGGCTTATGTTAACTGAATATAATAATAATAAAATTACGTGATAAAAGTAGTCGTCAGTTGTGGATAGGACGATAGGTTTAAAGAGAGACGGAGATTGCAAGATGTGGAAAACTGAGAAAAAGAACAAAATATTAAAATGGTTGGTTAAATTTTTCCTGTTTTGATAAGAATGGAATTTGGGGAAAAATATTTAATTTTTAGGTTAATAATATTATAATAGCAAATGAAAGTTGAATTCTATATAGAGTTTCGATCATACCTTGAATGACGATTAATTAATATATATTTATCATAAATCGATGGAGTTGCATATTGATCATTTGCAACTCCAGTTTGATGCACTTCAAATGAACAAAAGAAATTTATGATTAACTATTATATGTTTTGATAAAAATATTATTATTTATTTATTTGTCAAAACGTGATTGACGGAATTAAGATTTTTGTGTGAAAAATTATTAATATTATATACTAAAATTTTGAATAAACAATAATATTTCAATAATGCATGAAAATTAGGTTGGTGACTAGTAGAAAGTAGGTTTTTTAATGGGCAACTTTCATATATAGCAAACAAAAAATTCATCTTTGTATGCTATAGCAAAGTTTGCATAATTGCGCTCCATAGCAAACGTAAAACTGTATAATTCGCTATATATATACAATTGTATAATTCGCTGGCCTAAATTGTATAATTCGCTGGCTTATTTCGCTGCAATTGTATAATTTGTTTTGCGTACAGTTGAATCGAATTAAAATGTATGTATATTGCATAATTATAAGTGTATAGCAAGAAGATATATGTTTTTCTCGCTTTATACAAAAATAGAAACACAATATATACACTTTTGTTGTATAAAGCTAGAGAAAATTGTATTTCACTGCAATTGTATAATTCGTTGGCCTTTTTCTCTGCAATATTTGAAGTAAAATGTTTGTAAATTGTATAATTAAATGTATAACACGAATATATATGTTTTTGCATGTGTATATACAATTTTCTCTCGCTTTATACAAAACAGAAACAGAAATTATACACTTTTGTGTATAAAGCGAGAGAGGCGAGAATGGGAGAGTGGCGAGCAAGATTTTTCGGAGAGAGACGTCTGGCAAATTTTTGCTAACGTTTTCTATGGAGCACAATTAAATCAAACCGTAGCTACTCCATTTATTTTAGGTTATTAGTTTGCTATTATATACAATTTTCCCTTTTTTAATTTATGTGACGATTTCTTTATTAAAAATATCGATTACAGTTATAGCTAATAAATTTAATTAATTATGTAGTTAGGCTTTTTCATTACTCCTATTCATATTTTCATGTAAAAGAATTTTATTTTAATGATCAAACAATCCCTTTTCTTGGTTATCATGTATGAGATCAAATAAACTTGCATTTGATCATGAAATACAAATGGTTTTAAAATTCCCACATGTAATTTCAACTACTCCTATATGTTTTTTTTATTTAAAGAAAATTAATGAATTTGTGTAGGAATACAAACATAAATTGAATGTCTAAATAATAAATACTTTAAAAATCAAACATAAGGCATATATTATGGTTACTTGGTGCAAATCCTACAGAGGCTGGGCCCATTTATCGGATGATTTGCCCCAAAGCCCATTAGTCATATCCACTCTAGGGTTTCCTTTTATATTCCACCAGTCCTCACTTCCATTCTCATCGTGCAGCTTCTCTTCTTCATCGGTAAGTTCACTCCGGCCAGGAAGTAAATAGGTTGCCTTCCGTCGTAGCTGATTCACCATGAGAGCCAAGGTACGTAGACGTCTTCATCTCGTTCTTCCTTTCCTTTTGTAGATTGCAGGTTTATACAGACGGATCTAGAATTTTAAGTCGATCGATGTAGAATATCACTTCCATTACTGCCGATTTGTGAATCATATCGATGCAGGATAGCACTCCTATTACTGCCGAATTGTGAATCATACTCCACTGTCAAAGCTGTACATATGCTACTCTTTTTTTTTGCCATTAACGTGTGTTGCATTTTTTTTCATTTCAGTGGAAGAAGAAGCGTATGAGGAGATTGAAGAGGAAGCGCCGAAAGATGAGGCAGAGATCCAAGTAGAATTGTACTGGGCAGTTCTTAGCTTTTGACATATCTCCGTCGCTCTAGGTTATTGTGTTTTTGTCTTATTTTCAGTGTTTGCAGTTAAATTTCAGTAGTTACATTGTGCTTATGGCACCTAAACCTAATGTATTTCTTTTTCCGAGGTGTATTGAAACTGTGGGAGCCATTTCTGGCTCACGTTTATGATATTTACTCCTTAATTACTGATTCATCTCGATCCGTTTGCGTTTAGGCCTGCTAATAGTGTTGTGAAAATCTGACTTTGGGACTACGACTGTTTGTCTTCTGTATTTGAAGGGATTAACAGTTTTTTTTGCTGCATACTGAAAACTGTGTATAGCTTTTAGTGAAGTTGAAGACGAGACAGATTGTTAAACTTGAAAAATAATGCATTGTTCTTGGTCATACTTAATTTATCCAGTTAATTTTTTGAGCAATGAGTCTTCTCTGATATGGCAGTCTGCTAGTTATCTATATTATATATATACATATCATAGAGGTTTAACAGTTTGAAATGTTAAATTTTTGCCTTCATTTATCATTGAAAAACTAGTGAATAAAGTTATTATATAAGTCGATTCCTAACATTGAACCTCTAAGAAGTTAAATCCACAAGACTGGGGATGAAATTTAGAACTTATTTCTGGAGATGAGTTAATAATCCTTGGATAATTACTTTTATATTGGTATTCCATTTTATATTGCAACATTTGATTCGACATTGAGTACCAAATTGCCTTTCAAAAAAGTAATGTATTAGAAAATTTAATGGGACCACCAATGAGGATAAAAGAGAAATTATATCTTTAAAAACTTACTAGGTAAGGAAATGAACATTCTTTTTGGGACTGACCAAAAATGAAATGATGTCACATAAAATGGAACGGAGGGAGTAATTAATTCTGATTACCGAGTATAAACAAAAGAATTCTAATATGGCATTAATTCTGATTACTGAGTATAAACAAAAGAATTCTAATATGGCTCTGGTGTTATTGAAAAAGTAGAAATTAGTGTTGAAAAAAAAAACTAATCTAGCAGACTCATTGAGGGTTTGGTGGACGTCCATTGGCAGAACAGACTCTAGATCCCCATTCAAGCAACTCTTTGCTAGTATCATCCTTGTGAACAATAACTTCAATGAAACATAAACAATCTTTCTTCTCTCCAGTTGCAGTTGCGATTGCTTCTATCAGCTCCTCTTCTGTCCTTACCTACAATCCAGTTATAAAACAATTTGAAAACGATGTTTCATCGATGAAGTATGGATGAACATTTCTATGTTGAGTGAGTAACACTTACCTTTTGGGTCCAGCAATTGCCTTCACCATTGTGAATTGCATCTACCAAACCAATGTAGTTCCAGTTCTTGATGACATTATATGGCCCATCATGGATTTCAACCTCAATGGTGTAACCACCATTATTAATCAAGAAAATGATAGTCTTTTGGTCACAACGAATCATTGTCGACACGTCTTGTGCAGTAACCTGTTATACAAAATTTAGTTCTCCACACGAATAAATAGTGTCTGGTATGACGGAAGTCATTTTCTTACCTGAAAACTTCCATCACCGATGAAAGATATGACACGTTTTCTGGGTTCAGATTGTGCATAACCCAGGGTAGCACCAACAGACCAACCAATGGAGCCATATTGCATCTGGAATTGATACCTGCAACACGAACTTTTTCCGTCTAATGACTCAAAATAAAATGGATACCAGGCTGTTAAGCTTTTATTAGTCACATACCCACATCCTTCTGGTAACTTAAGCTTCTGGCAATTGAACCATGAATCCCCTGTCTCAGCAATCACAGCTGTATCAGCTGAAAGCATCTTCTGTACATGTTGGAACAGAACATTGACTCGTAGAGGTTCGTTAGGCTCTGGTTTTGGAGGAGTTCCTTCAGGAACAAAGATCCGACGATAGTTATCATAAGCAGTTTCATTTTTCTTTACTTTCTTTGCTAGTTCAGAGAGGAAATCTTTCATTAGGACACAACCAAATGCTGGTCCATTTCCAATAACAACTCTATCAGGCTGCACGATTAACGCCTTTTCTCTCTTGATCAAAAGTGAGTACCCAACAGAGCTGTAATCATTAAAAACTGGACCAGCGAACAAGTAAGCATCAGCTGATTCAACAATTTCCGCGCAATAGGATGTGCCTACTGCACCCCAGTAAGTGCCAATGAAGTGAGGGTGTTTTTCTGGTACTAGCCCTTTTGCTGATGGCATCATTGCCATGGCATAACCAGAAGAATCAGCAAGTTCAGCAAAAGCATCACAAGCTTTAGCTACTCTTAGCTTTGGCCCTCCAATCATCACTGGTTTTACTGCCTTGCTTAGAAAGGCCACAGCTGCATCCACTGCAGCTTCCAACCCCTTCTTGCTACTTAGCCTGTATCATTAAGTTCTTATTGTAAGTTGAATGAAACGTTTCACATACAACAGTGGCAAATCCAAGATTTAAAGTTAGCAAGTTCTCTTTATATATGTGCTAATTTCTTTTCACGCACGCATATATATATATATGCGAACCCACTGCACCCGGTCTTGATACTTCATCGGGGGCGGAGCCAGGTAGGGTTGAGGGGTTCATTTGGACCTCCTTCGATGGGAAGATTACCGTCATATTATTTTTACCTCTTCTGTGTTTTTGAACCACTTAGTCAAAATTCTGGCTCTACCATTGTCAGTAAGTTATAATGGTAAATTGAAAGCGTACAACAACGACAAATCCAAGACTTAGAGTCGGTGTATTCTGCTCTTTATATATGTGCCGATGTCTTTTCTCACACATATATAGTCAAACTCAGTGCGTCTAGTCTTGATCCGCCATTGTTAGTAAGTTGTAAAGTCAATATGAGTTGTGCTTTTTATACATGTGATGGATATGTCAACTAGCTATTGCTAGTCTATATCCTCCACTGGTATGCAAAGTCTTTAAGAATAGATGACAAGGTAACACATACCTTGGTGATAGAAAAAATGGAATGGGATCTCTGCTGAATGTTGGATGAGGGGTGGCTGGCAAATTGCAACTGACACTAATATATACTGGCTTTCTTTCAATTAGAGCAGTAGAAATTGCTCTATCAATTTGTTCATGTGCATCCTCCAAGTTATTTATCACAGCCTAACACAACCAAACATACAATAAGTTGGATATGTAGGGAACTTTTTACATTGTATTAATGGGGGAAAGAGATAGGAGTAGAATATTGGTCAAAGCACTTCATTTCAGTGTGAATTTGGATATAAAATATTCAACTTCTTAGAAATAAAGTTTGTTTATCTAAAAAATGTAGTACTCCTTCCGTTCGCTTTTACTTGACTAGTATTCAAAAAAAAATTATTTTTACTTATCAATCTTAACATAGTATATAGTAACATGTATGACTTCAAATTCTGAATTTAAAAGTAGAACTTAACTTACCTGATAACATGTAACAGTCTGAAAACATCTTAGTTCTTGGCTGAAATCAGGTAATCCGATAGTATGGTGAAGTATTCTATTAGTTCCATAGTCATTAGTATTAGGACCTCCAACAATGCAGATAATAGGAAGATTCTCACTATAAGCACCAGCAATAGCATTAATCACGCTAAGCCCACCCACAGTGAACGTGACAACACACGCACCAACGCCTCGAGATCTCGCGTACCCATCAGCAGCATATCCAGCATTAAGCTCATTGCAACAACCAACATTCTTAAGCCTTGGCTCAGCAATGAGGTGATCAAGAAGTGTGAGGTTGAAATCACCTGGCACTGAGAAAACATCCTCAACGCCAATTTCAACTAACCTTCGGGCTAAATGGCGCCCTAAGTTTGCGTCAGGGCTCGCGATAACGGAAGAAGAATGTGAGTTTTGGATACATGAAGTGCCATTTGCATTGTCCATATTTTAGTATTGAGAAAATTGTTATGAAGAAAAAATATATTTTTGTGTGTGTATAAAAATTAAAGAAGACAATTAGTTAAGATTCGAAAAGATGGGGAAAATTGAGTGAAGGAGATGTGGTCAGTTTTTTTTTGCTTCAAGTATTTCAAGGTACCCAATACAGGACGAATGTTATGGCTTAATGATCGGAATTACTATATAATTGTACAACTTTATTTTTAAGTATCATTTTAGTCTAATATTTAAGTGGGTAAATAACATAAGAAGAAGAGGTTTAACTTCAAATTTATAATCATACTAGAATCTTATAATTAGGTCATAACGATAAAAAATCTTCACCAATCTGTCTTATTGGTGAAGGTTATTTTACTGTTATGACTTATGACCTACTATAAGATACGTAGAACTCGAGCCTAGGAAGTAGGAGTTATATAAAATGTTAATTTAGCTTTCTTGACGAACCAGGAGTTGTTTAAATACTGATATTATGAAAGGCGTATTAAATCATATCTACAAGATATAAATATTGAATAAAACCAATAACTATATGCAGCTCATTAACATTGCCTATCACTAAAAAAATAGCTACACAGAAAAGTTATATATTCGTAATTACTACAAACATCTTGTTTTCTCTTCGCATAAATCAAAAGAGGAAGTTCCATTATCTCACTATGAATGACTACATAAACTAAGCAACAACAAAGAAAACACACACAACTTGTTTCATTGAAGATTCCACATACGAGCTCAGTAGCTTGTGACCTAGTGAACCTAAGCAGTTTTAGACACATCCACTCTTAAATGTGTACTTTGAAAGTAAACCAAATATCTAGAGAACCCCTTCAAATCAAAGTTCCAAGAAACCCAAAATACAGCAGTCTGATCACACTACGGTACTAAGGGCCCGTTTGGCCATAAATATATTTGGGAAAAATTTGACAAATAATGTTTGTCCATACAATTTGCCATTATTTGGCAAATATTTTTGGCAAATATCCCAAATTTCCAAATACTAGTTTTTTCTAGTATTTGGGCCAAATCACATTATTGGGATATTTTGAAAATTAAAATTTTACCCCAATCTTTTATCTTTTACAAAAACACCCTCTTTAGTTGTTGCTTGCGTTGTATTACATCAGTTTTTACGTGAACACCAAAATAGTGATGAAATATTTAGTGAATATTAAATAATGATATGATTGTTGATGAAAATTATTAAAAATTGGCTTTAGGTAACAAAGTCATGTACTTTGTCTGCTTCACGATACATGGAATAATTCTTGTTGCACTCACTCTAAATTACCACATTGTTTTAGTGTCATGGACATTATTTGTTATTGTTGTAACGAACATTCAATTGACTTGTAATACAAACTTTTAGTTAGTTTTGATAGTTTTTAAAACTTGTGCGTATAAATCATATTTTTCTAAAAAGGTGAAATATATTTCCCAAATTTTATGGCCAAACAGATGGTGAAATTTCACCCAAATTTCACTCAAATAATATTTGCCAAGAATATTTGGAAATCTATGGCCAAACGCTAGCTAAGAGTAGCAACTTGTGTCTATATATCATTATGAATAGAGTGATTTCCTTCACAAGACTAAACTGATGAAACCAAAAGAGAGCACGTTTCTCTTATCATGCCATTTTTATAATTTTAAAAAAAGAAGTCACATTCATAGAAACACAAACACAGAATGCATCAGCAGTGGCTTAATTTCCCCAAATAAGTAATGAATTGAATTATATGGAACCAAGGACACGAAGAAAGAACAGCCTCAAAAAGAGGCCTTACGTAAACAACGTACAGTTGGGTATATAATACCAAGACTTACAATAGACCAACACAATACTTCAATCAAAGAACAAGACCCGACCTCAACCTGAGTTCCCCAAGATGTTGAAACACCTCAGAGATAGACAAACAAATAACAACCTCCCCCCCCCCAGACGACCCCGCCCCAAAGCAACACCAAGAAGTAAACACCCCTTGCACTTGACCAGACTACACCCAAATTTGGTTGGCAAAAATGGAGGTGCTACAAACCTCACCAACTACATTTGGTGTACATGACATACATCTCTCAGGCTGAAGCAGTCTCTTCCTTTTTCTCTGCATTATCAGAAGGCTTCTCTTCTTTGACGTCGTCTTCCTTAACTTTCTCTTCAGTTTTTTCCTTGCTCTTCTCTTGTGGTTTCTTATCTTCGACACTCAACTTCTCAAGTAGGCCAGCAGCATTAGATGCATCCACATTTTCCTCTTTCTTCATTTGTGATTCAGCAACCTCTTGGAAAGTCTCCATGAAGGTCTTGCAATCTAAGAAAAAAAACATTACACTAAGGCATCATTTTTGCTGAGAAGAAAAAAAAATAAACACAGGCAGCAACATCAAAGAATCGGGGACATCATCATACAACCTATTAATCTACAACATCCTCAGAATCACTTCCAGGGGCCCTTCTCAAGTCTCATCCAGTGTTTGACTTATCCCCAATCATGGGATATTTTCTAATCCCTTGAAAGTGAAACTAACTCCAACATGCTGAGTGAAAATTGCAATGAAGACAGTTCAGGAGTCCTAAAGGACCTGGTAATTGAAAGATCACCTTCCGGCTTTCATACCCGGCCAGGTTTAATTCCACGCCTTATAATCCAATAGTGCTAGCTGATAATTTATAACGCACCAGTCCTCAAAGTCCCTAAAGAGCAATCACTCTTTAGTAGGTAACCAAGCATGCAGTATTAACCATGATTCCTTTTACCAGTACCTAAGATTCTGGAGAGAAGTCCAAGATCAGTTCACTCTCAACACTACACGGCCTCAATCAAGAGGATATGACCAAAATGCTCTCAACAACTTATTAATAAAAGATCACTCACTTGGGTCATTGGCAGTTCCCGGTTTGGAGAACCATAAATGGGGGCATTTTTAATGGGTTTTTGTGGACTGAGGTTGTGGTTTTGCCTTCTAGCGGTTTTGCAGTCTAATGTTTTAGATTCAAAACCTGTGAGGCCTGGAATAACATTATTTCTGGAATTTGGGAATTTCTGAACTACAGCAGAAGGCAGAAATATGGGTACCTTACATACAGTTGTCCCGTCACTCCCCTCTCAGCTAATCCCAACCTGGCCTAAATCTTAGTAAGGTATAATATTGGTACTAATCGTATGATAGTATTACCAATTTAATATAATGAGAATAAAAACACAACCAAATAATTAAAAAGTATAAGATAATATGTATGTTGCCACTAAACAATTATAATATACATGTTATTCCCTTGCAGAGAGAAGTCACCTATCAGTTTAAGGTCTGGTTTGCTTTTCCCACATCAGCAAAGTCGTGGATCTAGTGTATTGGAGGGCCTAAGGCATGGAAGAGATCAGACTGGTGACAACCTAAGTCACAGGTGAGATGATCTCTATTCATAGCGCACAATGTTGAGCAGTAAAAGTTGTACATCTATAAACTTGAGCCTGCACTTAAGTATATAATTGGAAAAGAATTTATGGACTCATCAATTCCCTAGTTTCAGCAATCAACCTTAATAAGGATTTTACTATTCCAAGTATTCCAGCTTCAACCACTGTTTCAATTTTCAAAAAGCAAGGATGTATTAAGAGTGATCAAGTTAAGATACCCTAAGTAGTACATCCTTGCCTTTTTGAAAATTGAAACAGTGGTTGAAGCTGGAATACTTGGAATAGTAAAATCCTTATTAAGGTTGATTGCTGAAACTAGGGTGTGTGTATATATATATATATATATAAAAGGAATATACACCATTGAAGCCATAACTAACATCTCACGTTGAGAATAGGTACCTCGGATATGAAATAACCTCTATTAAACTTCAACATCTGAAAAATCAAGCCATTGGTTCTAATACAGACAACTTATATAGGCTTGAAGAGGAGCAGAGCTTGCAAAATTCAATTACCCTGTGCATCTAAGTACACTTCTACCCCTCCCCCAAACACCCCAATTCAGAATCTATAGAGACAGTTGGTTATCTATATTACACCAACAAACCACCCAAAACATATTTGGTGGTACTATAATCTTGCCTTGATCCATTACCCAATCCAAACAACAATCATAGCCTCATAAGCCAAAGCTACTGGAACACCTTTGCATCCCAACTACGCTCAAGTAGATGAATTTCAGAATTTTACACCTCAGACCTGAAGATCTAATCTTATGATTGTCACTACATTCAATCTTCCAGAGTGGAGAAAATGGTAGTTTCAACTAGACTTATAGTTTATGAACAATCAAAACGAAATAAATCATCAATTGATCTGATCATCTGAATACTTCAGAAATCTACAACTACGGTACGTGCCCCCATTACAGCATTCACTTGAGAATGAAATGTTCTCCAAACAAAAAATCTTATGTTATAATCATAGGTAGGAAAGGAGCCATTATAATGACTAGCAATTATGGGGCAAAGGCAATCACAACAAAATGAAATTGCAGATTTTAGCTAATTGAAGGCTTTCATCTATCATACAAGACCCTAGAATCTAGTAAAAATTTAACCGAACCAGCAGATTCAGAAATTCTTACTCTCTAACGATGCAAATCTAATACAGAAAAATTCATCCTTCAATTCACCATCAGCAAAATCTGCGGCATGCCACACACAGGACTTCTCGTTTCCAGCATGTTCCTGAACTGTCATCGTCGGAATAACTGCATTGCACCGAATCAGAGTCCAAATCTCAGATCCCGAATCAAATGAAACACATAATTGAATAAAATAAACTTCAATCATGCAAGTAAAAGTAAAAAATCGAACTATAAACAAACCTAGATGATTGGCACAGATCTTAAGAGTCTTAGATTGACGCATAAGAAGACGAACTTTTCCAGTTTCCTTATGCTTCAAAATCTTAACAGTACCAGCACCTCTCTCTTTCCACTGATTTCCCTCTTTGTCAAATCGATAAAGCTTCGCTTTCCTGTTACGACAAATCCACAAGTATTAAAGTTATTCATCATTCCTAGAAATCGAAGCAGATCGAAAAAAACAAACACGATTATCAGAGAAAACAATTACAAATCGAGGATAGCATCTTCGTTCTCTTCGCCAGTAGTTACGGCAACTTCCTCGAGCCTGACAATCGGCGCAACCTGAGCTCCGGTATCTTCGTCTTCGGCTCCGGCGGCTTCTTCCTCTTCTCTGTGCTCGTGTTCAGGCTCGGCGCTAGACATTGTAACTGTACGGATGCTGTGTTTCTTAACAGAGAGGTTTTTCTTTGTAGAAAGAGAAAAGATAGTGAGACTCTTCAACAGGGAAGAAAGGTTTATATAAGAGTTTTGGGAAGAAAGCGTGATGCTTACGCACATGAATTTTTTTTTTCTTTTATCTTTTTTATCATTAAGCCCTAATTTATTTAATTAATAAAATTCTCATCTTAACCCCCCAAAAAAGAAAAGAATTCTCATCTTAACTTCTAAATTAACTATAGGGATAATACTCAATTACCCCCTAGCCTAAACCCAAAATCCATACGACACACCTTATCTTTGATGAGGTCCTATTACCCCCTCCAACTTTTTTTTTAAAGTAATATATTACCCCTTGCGTGCCTACGTGGCAAAAATCGTGATTTCACCCATCTAAGGCGTGTGAGTGCGGAGTGAGTGCAGAGTGAGTGCAACTTTTGGCTAAGAATGACCAATAAAAATGAGCCACGTGTCAAAGCAATTTGAAAAAAAATTCAAAAATAAATTTTATTGTTTCTCTCAAAGCATCTTCTTCCTCTTTTCAAAAAATAACACCATGTTTATGGTTCTTCATTTTTGAAGAAGTTCCATCCATTATCATTCAAGCTCCTTGATTTGAAAAGGTAAAGTAAAATTTAATATATTCTTTACATCTTTTTATGTCGATTATTAATTCTTATTTTATGTCGATTATTAATTCTGAACTTGATAATTATATTAAACCAAATGATAAAATAATAAAAGATCAATATTAACAATTTGAAACAAAACTCATTTATTCATATAGATTTATTAATTATGGGGCATAGGGAGTGGGGTGGGACGTGAGAGAGGAGGAGTATATTTCATTAAAGTCACTTTATCGAAAACTGAAAAAGTGGGTCCCGGCGCGTGTCCAACAAACAAATCGACCTTGCAGATTATTTTTGCCACGTAGGCACGCAAGGGGTAATATATTACTTAAAAAAAAAGTTGGAGGGGGTAATAGGACCTCATCAAAAATAAAGTGTGTCGTAGGGATTTTGAGTATAGGCTAGGGGGGTAATTGGGTATTATCCCTTAACTATAGGTCAAGAGCCTAAACAAAGATGAATGCATTATTATAAAAATAGAGACCTAAAATTTCTACTTAAGGGTTTAACCTTTAGATTTTTATTATTAATTTATTTTAAAATTAAATCTAAAAGATGTTGAAAACAATTGACTATCTGTTGTGTACATCTTTCATCGAAACTAATTTTTCTTATATAGATATTTGTTCTAAAACTAAAGAACAAAAAAACAATATAAAAAAAGAAGGCAAGAATATATAAGACAAAAGGAACAACATAAGATTTTTTTCTTTCTTTCAAGTATTCATCAAATCTTCAAGTGTATACAATATGAAGTCTTATGCCTCTATTTATTGTGTAACATAGAGACATACAAAAGATTAATCATAAGATTAATCATAAACGTGACATTAACATGAATATAATGGGGAGGTTATGAAAGTGAAAATTACAAGTATAATGATTATAAAATTGAAGGTTAGAAAGATTATGTTTATCTTTATAATAGAGAAGGTTATGTAGTAACTTCGTAGTAGAAGTCCACATTATATTGTTTTATAATAGTATTTGATTTAATCGATGAATTTCATAACCAAGACATGAAATTGAGTGCACACATATTGAAGTAATTTTAGAAAATATACCAACAAAGGTGAACTCATATCCCAAGTTAAGTAGTGTGAAGAATTGAAAGTACATAAAAGCAATTGCAGAATTGAAACTGAAGTCAGAAAAAAGCTACATCATTCCATAACATCAAAGAGTAAATTTGTATTCCTGGTCACAACCCTTATAAGAATCGCACATGAAATAGAGTGTGTAGTTCCTTGTTCCAGCTTCAGCAGGGGCAGCAAAATCCAGCTTCACTTTAGATTTCCTTTGGAGAGTAACTCTCTTAATGGCCAGTAATTGGTTGCTCATTGTATCCCCAATAACAAGCCACCATCCTTCCTCCTCTTTCGCTCCGGGATATCGAGGTGCAATAACAGGTCCAACTTCTGTATCTCGCAAAAGGATTACCTGCACACTCACATTATGACTTCCCACCACATTATACTTCAATTTAATGATTGGAAACTGGTTACAGCAACGGGCAATATGCCGAACCTGCACATCCGACATCTGCAATAGCTTACACTTGTCATCATCTTCCATCTCCGCTAAATCAAACACTGTCTCTATACGATTTTTTTGGCAATTGTTAACCAATTCCTCTGTAAAGTAAGGAAGCTGGAGGAGCATCGAGTTACGATGCAATAACCCCTGTGTCACCATCTGGCATACCTCCATCGCTAGAAGTGTTAGACTAAGCCAACCGTTACTGGAAATAACATCAACCATTGCTTGAACCAACCTAGTAGCGGAAAGAATCACCGCTCGCTGGTCAAATACAAGATTTCCAACCACCATTCGCCTACACAGATGGGCTTGTAAAAGAGCATTAGCTTTTACATGAGGATCTGTGTAGTTCGGATTCTCAATAGAGAATGGCAGATGATGAATCAACCTTTTTATCGATTCTTCTTCACCTGGTCGGATTGGCAGGTGTTCAAACTCTGATGCGGACGCCAATATTTCCAGCAAGCCATTTAAATTTGTTTGGGAGGTCACAGAAGAGCTAAAACGCTCTATTGTGGTCTGACTGATATTATAATATGAAGCTATCGTATCGAAATTCAAAGAATCCATCAGGCTGTTGAAGCTCTCTCAAGAAAAACAATACTAATGAGCGATTCAATAATTCTCTCTAGCCATTCTATTTATGGAGTTTGTGTTTTTTTCTTCTTACAAATCCAACTCCAAATAGAATTTCAGCTTCAATAAAAAACCTTTTGCTAAATAAGGCTAATAATTCCAAACTTTTTTCAAATAGGATTAGGCCATGGACTCTTTGGCCAGAACATGGGCCATAGCCCAACACTTAGATCGGTTTTAGTTTCAACCGAAAACTCTTACATTTCACCATCTTAAAATCCGACCCGGGTATGTTTTCTTAAATACTTAATCTACACGTGTTTTCTCAACTCTTTGTGAACAGATCCTAAGACTGCGAATTTGAACTACTAAGTATGGTCTCTTGGTTTCGCTCTTATACGAGCTGTGTTCAACACCAGTTATCTTCTATTCTGATTGTTGGTTGATTTTGGCTATTTTGAAGTAATTTCATGACATGATCCTCCAGCTTGAACCTTCATTTTTTCTTAGAAGAAAACTTCACTAGGTCTTACTAGCATATGCTGAAATTAGCATATGATTTAGCATGTCATTTAGAGATCTGTTTTGCAATGCATATGAGTTATACATCCTTATGACTGTAGGGTTAGCACTTGGATATTGCTAATAACTTTTGATTATGCTTTGATCTTGGCTTGTGTCTCTGGCTTGATCAACTATGCAATTCGATTAAAATCAGAACAAATAGTGTAATTGATTACTTGATTCTAAAATCTAATTATGGTAATGTTATTAGCGCAGCTTCCTCTTTTGTGCTATATTTGGGTAACTATGATATCTAATTGATTAAGATACCTACTGCTCCATTCAAGAAAAACCAAAGGAAAATATAACAAGACATGTTCAGTTTCAAACGTCAAAAGTTTAGTAAGTACTTCCATTTTGAATTCATACTGAACAAGTCCTCCTAAAAAGGATAACTGAAGCTATAAAGCAGGTGCAGCATTGAAACTGAAGGATCCAGTACCAACTGAAAGCTGAATAACTAATCACCACTAGATTGTCTACAAAAATAGATAAAGCACTTGGGAAAGGTTCTCAGAAAAAGAAAAAACCTACATCATTCTCTTCAACTGTCATCTTCAGCCATTGCCTCTTTAACATCAAGAGTAAAGTTGTATTCCTGGTCACAACCCAGATAAGAATCGCACATGAAATAGAGTGTGTAGTTCCTCGTTCCAGCTTCAGCAGGGGCAGCAAAGTCCAGCTTGACCTTAGATTTCCTTTGGAGAGTGACTCTCTTAATGGCCAGTAATTGGTTGCTCTTTGTATCCCCGACAACAAGCCACCATCCTTCCTCTTTGGTTTTGGGATATCTAGGTGCAAAAACAGGTCCAACTTCTGTTCTACCCTCAAGATCTCGCTCAAGGGTTACCTGCACACTTACATCGTCTCCAGCACTCACGTTATCACTGTCCACCACATGATACGTCAAATCAATGTTTGGAAACCGATTACAGAACCGGGCAATATCCAGAAGCTGCAAGTCTGACATCTGCAAGAGCTCACGCCTCTCATTATCTTCCATCTCCACCAAATCAAACACTGTCTCTATGCTCCTCCCTGGATTTTCTTGGCACTTCTTAGCCAATTCTTTTGTGAAGTGTGGAAGCTGGAGAAGCATCGAGTCACGTTCCCACATCCCCTGTGTCACCATCTGGCTCACCTCCATTGTTAGAAGTGCTAGACTAAGCCAACCATTACTGGAAATAACATCAACCATTGCTTGAAGCAGCCTAGTAGCGGAAAGCAACACCTCTTG
The DNA here is from genome assembly GCA_027705065.1 of Solanum peruvianum. Lineage (NCBI taxonomy): Eukaryota > Viridiplantae > Streptophyta > Magnoliopsida > Solanales > Solanaceae > Solanum > Solanum peruvianum. The sequence continues at coordinate 49,960,964 of JAKWJD010001760.1, read as the reverse complement.
CTGGTCAGAAGCAAGATTTCCGCCCACAATTTGCCTAGAGAAATGGGCTTGTAAAAGAGCATTAGCCTTGACATGAGGATCTGTGTATTTCGGGTTCTCAAAAGAGAAACGCAGATGATTAATCAACCTTCTTATCAATTCCTCTTCACCTGGTCGTATTGGAAGCTGTTCAAACTCCGATGCTGACGCCAATATTTCCAGCAAGCCCTTCAACTTTGTCTTGGAGGTCACAGAAGAGCTAAATCGCTCTATTGTGGTGTAACTGATATAATAATATGACGCTATCATACCGAGATTCAAAGGTGAAAGCAAAAATTCATCCTCAACAGTGACACATTTACTAGCCTCCAAGTCACTGATGGTATTCTCCACTAGCTCCGACAGTTGGTCAGACAGATGCCTATGACTAACACCCTGCAGATTGTAGTAATTTGGATTCTGTGTCAGCCTCCTATACATGAAGGTCCATGTTAGGTAATCAACAGCATCCTGCTTGTTCTGAATAACGCCAACCACCACCTCAGCATTCAAATTATCATGGAGATAATGTTGCAGATGGCTTTCGACTGGGAATGCTTCATACAAGAACTTCTTGTAGTAATCCTTGCGTGGTGCATGGCAGAGGATAACACACTTTCCTGAGCTATCTACAAGAGGTCGACTGGCATGGCCCATCATCTGCAACAAATCAGTAACGGGATAATCAGTGTGTGCATTTTCTCTACCATCATAATACTGTGTCCCCATGACCACCACCAAATGTGCAGATAATGGTACACCCCAACACATTGTGCCATTCATCACACACACTTGAATCCATCCAGTTTCAAACAATGTCTTCACTATATCCTGATCAGTGGCACTCAACCCCTCATGCAAGTATCCCACACCATACTTGAGTGTCTCTTGCAGCATAGGTTCATTGATCCTTTCCACGAAAGGTTCCAGCTCTTCTGCAGATCGTAGCAGAAATATGGGTGTGTCTTCACTGTCCATGCTTGAATAAGTCATCAGATCTACAGCAGTCAAGCGAGCATGCTTCCTTGTGGGAACATACACAAGTGCAGGTTTTCCCTTCCTTGCATGTTGGACTATTGCAGTATATGTGGGTTTTGTCATGGCTTGCATCCTAGCTTCAAAGTTAGCAATATCAACACCTTGAATGTGTATTTCAAGTGGCACAGGCCTTACACCAGGAGGAAAGTTGAAGAGCCCGTGAGATGTAGCCCCAATCCATTCTCCCAAATCCTTGGCATTAGCTAAGGAAGTAGACAAAGCAACGATGCGGATCTTGTTCTCAACCTGGCTTGAGATATATCTCATCCGAGAGACTATCACCTCCAGGATTGGGCCACCTTGACCCCCAATTAGGTGCAATTCATCAATAATGAAAAGACTGACTTGCTGAACATGCTTACGTTGTTTCCAGCGACGAGACAAAGCATCCCATTTCTCAGGTGTGCTGATAATTAATTGACCCTTCTCCAACAGCTTCAGATCACTGGCGGTCTCCCCAGTTAATTCAACAACCCTCATTCCCAGATGGTCTCCAAATTTCGTTTTCCAATCGTTGAACCGCTCCTTAGCAAGAGCCTCCAGTGGAGCTATATACACAGCACGAATGGTACTATCAGGTCCTTTCTGATGATTCCTTAATATGGCAAATTCAGCACAAATAGTCTTCCCACTACCAGTTGGAGCTGCAACCAAGACATTGTCATCTGAATTGTACAGCACTGTGAAAACCTGAGTCTGAACCGGATTGAAATGCTTAAAATCTTGATAAAGTGCTTCATAAGCTGGATTCCTCAATGCAGTAACTGGCAGAGGTTGCAAATCTAGTAATTCAGTGGGAGGAGGATATTTCTCTGGCAAAATCAGATGTCGGAAAGAGACGGGCAAAACAGTTTGGGACCCTAGCCATTTGTCAGAGACAACCCGAATGAAATACTGTGGGGGCAGTGGCTCATATATTGGGACTGTGAAGTTCAAAGTATGGTCCTCATCAATATACTGCTTCTTCAACATGAAATATTCATGATGGAGAATATACTCCCCATCATTATCTTCAACAATTATCCAGAAAGATTCTACATAACCATGAACCTTGTCTTCCCATTGGAAATCCGGTGTAATAGTCAATTCAACCCTCAAGACTGACCGCGTAATTGGTTGAACATGTGCAGCAAGGTTCAGCTTTGGGAACTGATGAATGAACTTGTGTAATGTCCTTCCCATCTTTGGGAACCGGATAAGCTCTCCCAACTCTTGTGATGAAAGATCATAATAACGCTCCCAAGCCAAATCTTTCTTCTCCAACTTCATCAAGATTTCATTTGGTATGCCATGGAATTGGCGAAGTGGTGTCTGTACACTCCACATCCTCTTGCTTATCATTTTGCACCATTTTAAGGCCTTCTCAGCTAACTGAGCCCATCCCCTTTTCAGAACAATCTCAAAAAGGGCTCGCATCAGACGTGCAGCACTCTGCAAAAGCAAATGACTAAGTAAGATAATTCGCTATCAGATAACACCAAATCGCAAATGATTAAAGAAATAAGCAACTATAGGAGTCTATTTATACAACACAACTAACCTGAGTGATATAAACCATGTCGGATGACAGGGACAACCCTTCAAGCTTCAGCCGTGAAATATATGCCTGCAATAGTACATTGATCTTGGCACTGGGTTCCTCAAGACTCTCTTTTATTGGGATAGGAACACGATCTAGAAGCTTCGCCAATTCCATTTTCTCATCTTGTCTGACTGTAACATATTTGAATTCCTCACTAAGAGAGAAAAGTCTGCAAAGTTCAATGTCACCCATCGTAGGCTTCAAATGCTCATTGTATGTGGAAATTGTCCCATGAGTTATATAATAATAACTCGCAATGCGACCCAGGTCAGTCACCTGGAAATATCCACTTTTTCTGTCATACTTGACCAAGTTATTCTTGTCCAGCAATACAGCAGCAGAATGTACCTGCAAGCAAGTATTTCAAACTCTGAAGGAACTATCAATGCTTTTCAGCTAAGATGGAACAAAATACAACTCGAAGGTCAAACTATCAGTACAATAAGACATAACAACAATTTCAAAGATGGAAGAAATATTGCACATGTGTTGGATGTTGCTGCCATTGATTATCATAGAATTAATTATATTGAAGGTTAATCTCTGCTCTGTTTCATTCAAACTAATGGAAATTAGCTCTCCATATAAACAACTAGCTGGCATCAACTCACCAAGAACGAAAGCTACCAACGATCTAACTACTATAAACTAAGCATTAACATAAATACTCAATCAACTATTAGACATTACTTTTTTCCATGAATGGCATCAATTTCACGGGAGCACAAGATTATTTATCATGGAGAATCTGAGCAAGCCATTTGAACAACATTTAGCAATACAAAATACGGTACAACCAAGAGAATATCATAATATGAGTATGTCATTTAGATGGTCGCAGATATTTAATGAGAATTGATGTTGCAAAGCAATAATTACTGTTAAATACGGTGAAGCAAATTCGGCGCACCAATTCAGTCTATGTGCCTACTTATATAGGAGTTCGAAAGATTATATGCAAGCTTTGGTCTGAATTCCAGCACCATGTCAAACTAAATGATCGCAGCGGCTACAGGATTCTTTCTGGACAGATTTTTGGTTGGGAGAAAGAATACTTAATGGACAAATCTCCTGTATTGTGTAGCTTAGCTGTAAGCAAAGATAGTACAGTTACCAAATGTTATACTGACTCGCACTGGCATTTAAATTAAAGAAGAAACTTCATTGACTGCGAAAACGCATGAAGATTAACCAATTTCTATATATTTTGGAATCTATAAACCTTGACGTGAGCCGGCTAGATTCCCAGAAAGCTAGTAAGGATAGAACAATCTTTGTTAAAAGCTGGTATACCCTTCTACAGAAGCAACCAGACAGGTGGAATAAGTCTTGGCCTTGGAAATTGTTGTGAGAGTAAAAAGCATCTTCTAAGGTTTTCTTGTTTTGGTTGGATTGCTGTAAGAAGATGTGTGTTTAGCTCATAGAATTTTATAGGAAAAGGCTTCTTCCTGTGCAGTAGTTGCTGGTTTTGCTCAGGAAACGATTGGCCATCTAGTTTTCCTTTGCAGCAAACAAGACAAATCTAGGATCTTTTTCTTAATACAAAATGAGCAGCAGATGATGTCTCAACACGTGAAGAATTTACTGGAGACGGAGTAGAAGAGTACAAAAGATGAAAACAGATCTGGAAAACCATTCCTTCGTGCACCACATGGAGAATTTGGTTAGAGACGAGTAAGAGATTCTTTGAAGGACACAAAAAACACATATCATTTGTAAAAAAATAAATGTACTCAGAATTTATGTTTCTGGTGTAGGATCAACAAGATAGAAAATTTTCTCAGTACATGTTGCTTTCAGAGTTCCTAGGGATGAAACATTGATGGTGATACTGTAAATTTTGTTCTTTTTAATTTGCAATGCCTTCTTGGCGCTATTAATGAAACTTTTATCAAAAATAAATTAAGGACAGAAAGGAATAGCAAGTGGAATATATATAAGACTTACCAAGTCAGCACGCCTTTCCTCCAAAGCATAGTCGGTCTTTAGAGCATCAGCAGGTAGACCATAAAGTGTGGGATTCCGTACCATGCGGACATAGAGGTACGTATACAGGAGCCATTTACATGCTTCCTTGGCATTCAACACAGTCCCGAGGACAATCTCGGCATTTAACTGATCTGCCAACTTGGAGATAAATTGACTTTCTATTGGCAGCTGCTGATTCATCAGGGACAAATAATATTGCAATTCGCTGTGGCCCGTTAATATGATTCCTTCACCATAGGTGTCATATTGAGGACGTCCAGCACGACCAAGCATTTGCATAACATCAAGAGGACTGAGTTCAGTCCATGCTCCTTTCTCAGGATTGTAAATCTGGGTACCTTTTATAATCACAGTATGTGCAGGTAAATTGACACCCCATGCTAAAGTGGCTGTTGAAACCAACACTTGCACATGGCCATCAGCAAAAAGATCCTCCACAAGTTGCCGATCTGTTCTAACCATCCCCGCATGATGAATAGCAAAACCATATGGTAAAAGATCTTTGAGATCATTGCTCTTCACAAGCTCAGTTTGCGACTGTAAAAGTTCCCGAGTTAAACTGTCCTCCTTCAAAAACTTACCAAGGGTGTCATTAGCAAGTGCAGTATCCCGTATCGCACGAGCTGTTTTAGATGTTTCCTTCCTTGAATGGACAAAAATAAGCACCTGATGCTTTCCTGCAATACTAATCACCTTCTCATAGCAAACATCATTCATCAACTGGAATCTCTGCAGTGGCTTCTTAACTGTAATTCCAATATACTGCTGAGCCAACGGAACAGGCCTATAGCTATTGTCAAAATGGAAGAGTCCTTTCTTCAGATCCACTCGCAAAAACACAGCCACGTCCTCATAATTTGGAAGAGTTGCTGACAATCCAACAAGACGAATATGCTCTTTGGTGGTTTCGATCTGTCGAATAGTTCTAGCGATGATACTCTCCAAGACAGGACCTCTATTGTCATGCAGCAGATGAATCTCATCAATAATAAGAAGTTTCACAAGCTGTGTATATGTGCGATCGCCCGACTTTCTGGTTATAATATCCCACTTTTCTGGGGTAGTCACAATAATTTGAGTCTCTTCAATCTGTTGACGAGTTAATGTTTGATCACCACTCAACTCTTTCACTGTGACACCATAATGTTCCAAACGCTTGGAGAGATTGCCAACCACTTCAGCAACAAGGGCTTTCATGGGTGCTACATATACAATCTTATAGTTGTTGTGGTTGAATGTACCATCATCTTCATTGCGGTTTAGTGCAATTTGCTGAAGTATAGTGAGCATAGCTACATTGGTCTTCCCGGCACCAGTTGGAGCACAGAGCAAAATGTTCTCCGGAGAAAAGAGGGCAGTCTCATATACTTTACTCTGCACCCTGTTCAATTGGGTCATCCCACTGAATGCTGGTTGAGCCCACTCGGGAATGGAGGATATCTTCACAAGCTCTTCACCAGGATCTAGTGGCCTTGGCTTCAATGCTGGCACGTGAACTTCCTCGTACCCCTTCTTATGATTCCTGTAAGACCCCACTGGAAGCTCACATTTCTTATTTGCCATCAACAAACCACCTTGCTGAAATGCAAGGCTGTCGAGATCAAGAAACTGACGCTGCCCCATTAACCAACCATTATCAAGATCTCTATCTACAAGTGCCTTCCTTTCTCCATCACCATCAACACCAGACTCGTCTTTAAGACGCCTAGCCTCTTCCCTAATGCTTTTCTCCAGATTCTTCTGCCTCTCTTTTGCAGTAGCCCTAGTAGCATGCAACTGTTCTAATATAGCCACATGGTCTTGTCCCAACCCCAACATCTCTTCTTCAATTTTCTTCCTATTCTCTTGGTCTTCAGCCCTTGCAAGACGGGTACACCATACTACCTTTAGCCGGTTGCGCAGAAGATATTTGATGAGACTGAACTTATCAAATTGGAGATGCACCAGCAGCTTTGTTTCTACTTCACGATCATCGCCTTCAGCAAGAATTTTAAGAACCTCTTCAGCAAGCTTTTGGCTCTGTTGGGGATCGATCTGCTGCTCATAAGCTTGAGAGATCTTTCTTTGAAGCCAATAAGCATCTATGTCCTGAACATTCAAGGTCATTCCCTCATCGGCCTCCCGCATCTCATCGTCATCAATGCCACTGCCCATCTGCATAGCACCAGAAGCACTGGCTTCCATCACATCATCGTCCTCCTCTTCGTCATCAGGTACAACATCAAGATCACTCTCTTCTTCTTCTTCTTCATTCTCCTCAAACTCAACTGCTACACCAACATCATCATCAAGACCATCATCGCCATCAGCTGCAGCAGACGCTGATGCATCGCCACCATCCTGATAGTCAGTAATGAGTCGCCCAATTGACACCAACTGATCAAACACCTGATTCGATATAGGATTTAACAGCTTCTCAATTTCCTTTTTCTTTTCAGGGTTCTTGAAGTTATCATTTTTCAACACCGCCAACATCTCATCAGCTGCTCCACTCACGATATTGAGAGGCTGTCCCCCAAGTTGCTGCTGAATCAAGCTCAGCATAGCCTCATAAGCAGCCCTAGTTTCCTTTGTTTTAGGCTGGTAAACACCTTCCTCACTCGAAGTAAGAACACTTTCTTCCTGAAGCCGTCTCTTCTTACTTTGCCTAGTGGGCTCAGAGACGAGTGGTTCCCGCTCCTTCTTCTTCCTAGCCTTCTGAAGTTTCTCATCCAACTCCGGAGGTCTACCCTTGTAAGCTCGATCACCAAATGATTTAGGGTCAATTTTTCCATAAAGAGACTCAGGTTCACCAGAGGGTTCATGAGTATCTCGGGGACGAGAATCAGTAGTTAGAACAAGACTTGAGTTCGCTCTATACTCATACTGTTTGAAACGTGCATGTGCTTCTGCACCACCGCCCAAATTCGACATCTTTCAGTCGAAAATCAGAAAACCTAAAATTCAAAAAAAAAAACTCAACTACTCAAATCAGTCGGCTCAAATAGCTAAACCCTAAGTACAACTACAAAATTCAAAAATTGATTATACAGTTCGGAAAACGCAGATACAAGTTCAAACAAAAAACAACAACAACAAAGACGAATTAACAGAAAAACTTAGCACTCACCGGAGTCGGAGAGAGAGATTCGAACGCTTCCGACTATGCCGCAAGTGGAAATGATACTATATAGTAACTGATTAGTAGTACTAATATGTAGGACTCACAACCGACTCGAAGAATCGGAGGACAGTCGCCGCCTCTAAGGATGGAAGAAGCTGAGTTTCTACGGAGTTGAGTGTTATTTGATAGATGCCCTATCGTGGTGAGCCTTTGAATGAACTACAATAAAATCAATTCTAGATCTACAATTACCACTCCAATTTTTCCCTCTAATTATTATCTATTTTTTGTGCGTGGGTGAATATATATTCTTTTAATTAAATTAAATAACAATCATGATGCATATTACATATAATTTGAGAATATAAATATTTGTTAAGACTGAAAAAACTAAGCTAAAGTATATTTATATGTATTTATTTTTATTATTTCTCATTTATTTGATATCTTGTAATACGATTAAATTATGAATTATGTATCTCCAAAATTAGGAGTTATCTATAGAAACTAGACTCTAAATAAAAGAAATTCATTCAATTAAGGATTCTAAAACTAATTAAAAATGAAGAACCATTTCATCATAACTCAGACGGATATAATATTGCATAATTATAAATTTAATTATATATATATATATATATAGTACAACTATTACTCATATATATAGAGAAGTATTTTAAGAATATAAATAGTTGTACTTATGCAACATACAAATTTTATTTCAATATTAAGTTGTTATCTCAGTGAACCTCGTTCAAAGATATTGTAGGTCATTACCATTTCACTATGTGATCTTCCTAGGCACTCCAATATTTTTCTTGCTTATGGCAATACAATTGTGCAATTATTTTGATATGTCATGAAGATGTACCAAGTACAAATTTCTTCAATCAATTCGGTTATTAAATACACAGATAGCCACTTAAACTTGATACATTTTGCTAAATAGTCATTCGAAATTGCATAACGTAAAAAGACGCAATCTGCTATCAACTTTCAGTTTTTAGCATTTCTTCATAAAGAACTGATTAAAAGGTGAGATTTCTCTACTAAAAACTATGAAAACATTTTTTCTAGTTAAACAAATCCGTTAAAATCAGAAAAAATAATTGTTCTGTTTAACAATCTTGTTTGATTTTAGTGAAGCCAGTCAATATTTGTCAATATCAGAAACAAAAATGTCATCTTTCTAACTTCAAATACAGAAAAGCACAATACGGACTTATTGAAGGTTCAAAATTAAAATGATAAAAGAGAATTTTGAATAGCATTGAAAAACCTAACGAGAACAACGTCACATGAAAGGGTACAATAATTGTCTTTCATAACCCCATAAAGATGAACATAAGCAGCTCAACGTGCCGAATCGACCCACACTAAACCAATAGTTTCAGTAAAGTTAATCGATCAAAGCACCTCAAAATTGCAAGTATGAAAGTTTTAGAGCCACTTCACTATCCTTCCATAGGCTCAGCTTGAGATGCCTCTTCTACTTTGTCACCTTTCTTTCCTGCTCATGCAAAGAGGGTAGGGATATGAGAATTCGAAAGTTTTGCAACATTGACTCGGTAAATATATTTTGCAAATGCATTTTGAATTACCTTTCTTTTTCTTCCCACCACCTTTCTTCTTAGTCTTGGTGGGAAGGGCTAGCCAAGCCTTGATTTCAGGTTCATTCTCTGTTGATTTTGTAGGCTGAAGCTCCTGGAGCGCATGAGATGTTACCCTATCCGATCCATTAGGCATTAACAGCACTGTGAACTTAATGTGAGCAACCAAATCCCCTGTGTAGCAACAAAAGATGATGAAAACGAACAAGGAATATTATCGAAAAAACTTCCATCTAAAATTTGAATACTGAAGAAAATGGTACCAACCAGGTTTCTCATGTAGAACAGGATATGGCTGCAAAAGCTCATGGTTAACACATTCAACAAGGCCCAAACGAGCCCTCTTCTCCTCCAAATCCCTGCTCAAGTAAAACTACAAGAGTAAGTAAACAGCATTCTCTTTGATATGTGAAATCAGACATCACTATTATCATGAAACTTCTAAATTACTACAGTTGAATATGAATTTAGAGAAAATCATCGACCTTGCGGTAAATGGCATGATAGGGAACTTCTGACTGATTTCACTGAAGATGAACCTTGAGGCTTTCATCTTCAGGTTATAGCTTTTGTCCACAGCTCTCTTGTAGATCGTTGTTTGTTTCTCATCCAACAACTTGGGCTGCAAAGTTTAAGAAAGGCCCTGAACTGTGAGATTCAAGAGAACTCATGATATTAAATTTTCAGAGGTCAAAGGTGCAATACACGTCCATACCTTTCCATCACCAGTGCTCGTCACGATATCAATGGAGTAGACCTCATTCTCTTCAAATTCTGCTTCATCTACTCTTGTATCAGGATTGGACACGCTCAATACAACTTTGTTTCCATCAATAACAAACTGCTTCATTTGATGGCTCAATACACCCTCAACAATCTTGCAGTCATAGGCAGCAGCAACCTTCTGAATAGCTTCTGTTACATCCGAGTTCTGCAAAGTTCAAGAAACTTAACAACAAAAGTAATGCACAAGAAGCCAAAAAATAGATACAAGTCAAAGAGCATCCTGGCATCTTCATGCCATGACTTCACTGGCCTAAACAGCATCTGTATCCTAAACACCTACTCTACCTTGTGTCCTTGTCTACATAATCGTACAAACAATTGAGACCAAAGGAAGACATGAAGTCTTGCCTCACAGTAATCTGAGGATTATAAGAACACAGTTGAAACAAAATAGAAAAAGACCCAACAACTTACAAGTTCATACACGTAAATCATTATGTAACACAACCTAAGATGATCTATAACTCAGGCATTACAGAGCATAACACTCAGTTAAGTGGATCTCATGCAAGTCAAAAAGACTAGTGATTGAGGTACATATCAAAAAAAAATCAACAAAGCGTGCTACTACATATCAAATTTACCAAGCACTAAGAGAAGGAAAATCTAATTGTCGAGAAGAAAAGAAACTGCACTGAGAGACTGGAAATGTTAGACCACTGAAGATCAAAATAATCATATGGTTGGAGGAAAAAAATACATTGCAAAGTAACATTTGCTCGCATCCATCGATTATGTCTCCGACTATTGTTTGAGGTTCCTCGATTGAAAAGAAGAAGCCTCAATCGCTCCTTCACTTCCTAAAAAGACCCACCAAACTAAGGCTGTAACAAGTAGTCACACAGAGAAAGACTTACAATTCACCAACTAAAAAGGTCTTATAGTTTCTTTTCAAATAGGCAAAGGTGAGAATCATAGCATTAGCTGAAAAAGTTGCAGTATAGCAGGTCTTTTAAGCAAGAGAGGAAATGTTGCACAAAGCAAAGGAGCAGCAAAGATTGAAAAAAAAAAACATGCACATCAACACCAGATCACTACTACCATTTAGAAAGTAGGATGACACTATCCATTTGGTAAAATACTTGGGTTAACAGAAGCACCCATTGAGGAATAGCCAGTGGGAAACAAACAAAAAAGACTATGGGAGTAAAGAATAAATATAATTCAATTCCATGTAGAAATCCCTTAACTTTATATAAGCAAGATACAGAAAGAAATATCAGTCAATACCTCTAAAATGAAATGTAATTAGTTGGTGTATCACAAAAGAAAACATCTAGAATGACATTACCTTCTTTCCTGGTCTCACAAGTCTCAAAGCAACTTCAGCAGCTGTATTAGCAGCTGCAATGACATCAGCAGCTCTACCAGTAACTGGTCCATTGTGAAGAACATGTGTATGTCCAACTACTGCAATAAATCCATCAATGTGACATCCCATATCACTGCATCAAAAAAGAATTACATGTTACTCACACGAACAGTTTATCTCATTTTCACAATACAATCAAAAAGGATCACAGCAAAATCCTCTGAATCCAATGACTAGTTACAGCCTAAAGTTAAGACTTCGACCTGGACAAAAACCAAATTATTTATGACTTAAAGTTCCTGCTATCAGCACTTGATGCTAGAATTTAAGCTTAGCAGCTCTGTGTCGAAAGACTTTTCATTTTTTTTCATCAAAAGTAGCTTCTGGAATCATGATAAACAATGAAAATCACCTCAAAGTGATGTAACCATAACTTACATCTTCAATATATCACCTTCTTCCACTACTGTCTCATCACTAGCCAATGGAGAGAAATGGCACACGGTGTTATTAACTGAAATACATGTTGGAAATGCAACACCTCTCTCAATCTTCTTCTTCACATTCTTGTACATATTTCCAGTTTGCCTGCACAACAATTTATTCTTCAATCAGCTAACTTAGCAGATATCATTTCCTGACATACAAGTCAAAATTACATATGTTAAAAGTACAGAAAACCCAAGAAATACATACTCTTTGATAAAGGCATCCCCTTTCTCACAAAGATCAACTATCTTTGCTTTTGGCTTGCATTCGGACAACACCAACTGCAGAGCCTCTGCAAAACCGAAACCAAAATAACAAAACTTAGTGCTTCACACCATGAACCTAGGTTCTACTCAGGTGTGTAATAATTGTGTAACTATAAACAATTGAGATTTTTCTCCACCAGAGGAAGTAAACACCAACAGACTTTCAGCTATCAGATGCCACAAAAGTTTCAACTATCAATCAGAAAATCAAATAGGCTATGTAAAAAATGCATAAAACATCAAATTGAAAACCAAAAAAATAAAAATAGAGAAAGTGGATTAACTGTTAACAATTTCAGCGGCGCTCTTGTACTTGGTGACGACCTCAGGACTTGTGAGATCCAATTCCTTCTCTTCTCTCTCGTCGTCCGACATAGTTACCAAACAGCTATTAATTCGAACACACAAACTCTGCAGAAAGAAAAAACCACAAAACAGCGGAGAAAAATGAACTGATAAGAGAATGGCGACAGAGAAAGAGGAATAAATGTAGAAAAACGAAAACTTACCGAAGCAAAATTGGGATTTTGCGATGGAAGAAAAATGGAGGCAACAAGGTTTGGAAGCTAGGGTTTTTAGTGAAGTTAAAGGTGTATGAGGTGATAAAAAGGAGACAAAGTAGTGAATTTTTTTTTCTCTTTCCTAATGGGCAAGTTTAATGCCTTGTTTGGCAATGTTCATGTCAGTAGTATTATCGATTGGTATTTTTGGTTTGAAAAATAAAAAGAGTTATTTTTTAAACTTATTTTATTATTATTTTGGAAGGATAGCTATATAAATGAGGAAATAAAAAGTAAACAAAAATATTTGATAATTTTAGAATTCTAGAGGCAATTAATAATTTGTAAATTTTATGTAAATTAGAGGTAAGTGTGAGTTTTGTTTGTGATTTGTGGTTTTGAGATTTTTTAAATTTTTCAATGAATCTCGAAACATTTTTATTTTATAAAAAAAAAAAAAGGAGAAATTAAGCAAATGTCTCATAAAACAAAATAATTATAAATATATATCTTTTATACTCATAGTCCACTATATAATTATACTATATATCTCCAAACTAATTTGTGTAACTGATACTATATATGTGGGTGTAGGTGTGGGTGTTGGTGTGGGTGTGGGGGGGGAGATCTATTCGGGAAGCGCTTACCAGTCCCTTTATCGATACCAAGGGAAAGCGCGCATGCGTACGCCTGTGTGTCATTACGATTTCTTATTTAGAAATCACTCCTTAGTGACATGTATACGCCAGTGTGTGCGTCTGTGTATGTGTCATATTAAGGTTTTTTATTTAGAAATTACTCGTTAGTGAATGTACCTATAACAGTATGTGTATATTTTTGTGATATCATTATAATTTTTGTTTAGAAATTACTTATTAGTCAGTGATACTATAGTCTATAAGACTGTGCGTATATACACATATATTATTTTATTATTATTTTGTGGTATTATTAAGGTTTATTGTTCACACTCTGTACTCATTGTTCATTTGTAAATGATATTATATATTACTAAATGGTATCTCAAATAAAGTAAAAAATAATATAAAAAGAAGAAAAGAGAAAGAAATAATAAAATATATATTATTAAATGGTATCTCTAATAGAGGAAAAAATGAGAAAAAACTAAGAAAAAAATAAAAAATTGTTATCAAATGATATCTCTATTAGAATATGAAAAATAAATAAAAATAATAAATAAGAAGAAGAATAAAAGAAAAAAATAAAACTTATAAATAAGAAAAGAATAAAACTAAATTATTTTACTTTCTTTAAAAGGCAAAAATATAGAAAGAAAGAGAAAAAAAACTAACAAAAATATTATTAAATAGTATCTCTAATAATTGATGATATGAAAAAAATATAAAATAAATATATTTAATGAGAAAGACAAAATAAATGATAAGATAAAAACAATAAATGAGAAAAAAGAAAAAAATAATAACCAATTTTTTTCAAAATGACAATATTTTAGCTTTTAGTGAATCCCATTAAGCAAAAGTTTCATATTTATTTAAAATGTCAATATTTTAGTTTGTTAAGAGCTGAGTTATGCATTTTTTTTGATTAATTTAAAAGAATACAATTAGTAAATATTGAAAAGAAGAAATCATGGGAGAGAATATACTATTATGAACTACTAACTTTGTATTCACTTCAGAAGATGAATACAATTTGATGACTTAAATATAAAACTAATAAACATACAAATGAAAGAAATACATAAATATGTTGTATCCCACAACAAAATGATATTACGAACTATTCATAGTACATTACAAATTTTGATGGAATACAGTTAGAATGAATACAAAATTTATGTATAAAATCCAATGAAAATCGTGATAAATATATTGTGGTTTAATTATGAGTTGTTCAAACTAAAAAAAAAATTATAAAAGGAAATACTTATTATTTTTCTAGATTTTTTAAATTTGAAAGGGAACAAGGAAATACATATGCATATAAAGACGAAGAGCCTATTGTTTCCTTTTCTTTTCATTGCTCTTGATGATGTTTATATTCTCTAATTGAGGAAGCATACGAATAAGGTCTATAGATGCTTACATCTGCTTTCTTCAGCCTTTCTATTCGTTGATCCTACATTATCGACTTATCCTTGAGTAATACAAAGATCGAAAGATGAAAAATTGCGAAAAAATTGATCAATACGTGATATACTTCTCTGTAGTCCTCTCTGAGTCCGCCATTAGAGAGAAATTTTGAATTTTCCTTATAAAAAATCCATACGAATATAGAGGATATACAGAACAATTATATAAACAAATATATTGAAAGGTTTAAAGAAATGCAAATCAGTAAAATAGATAAAAATCAAAAAAAAAAAAAATACATACCTAAAGTCAATGAGATTTTTGTGAATACTTTTTGGGAGATTTTATCTGAAAATAATCAAAGAAAACGTCACATATAAAGGAGATAGAAACAGGGGAATGAAAATTGAAGAACAATAGAAGAAGGGAGTTGGATTTTTGTTTTTGAGATAATTATAAATTGAAGAGAGAATGTTTGTTTGGCTGAAAGGTATTGTTTGAATATTTTTGCAAGACGTGGATACATTTATTTTGATGTAAAACTTAAATATTGACCTTTTAATAATTATTGTAAAGTGTAATTGTTTTAAATAAATATGTAAAAAATTTGTTAACTAATTTTTTTAATAACTAATAATGTGATAAAAAATTGGATTAATTTAAAGAATCACATGATTATAATATGAAATTACAATTCGTTATTTTGTAACTACATTTAAACCCTAAAAAGTAACACAAATTGAATACATTATTATGTAGCTTAGATACATTAAAGTGTATCTCAAATACGTTATAACATAAATAGGATACATAATATGTAGCTCGGATACATTAAAAACTAGCTCGGATACATTATAAAATAAATCAATGCATAATATGTACCTTGTATACATTAAATACTGACTTTGATACATTAATATGTAGCTCGTTTACATTAAAGTAATAAGAGATTTTAGAGGTTTTTAGAAATATAAGGGGATATCGAAAATAAGGGAAACATAAAACGCATATTTTTGTAACTTTTCCTAAAAATTTTGGGTTGGGGTGAAATTAAACCTAAATTTTAAACGATTTGGGGCAAAATTTGGACTAAATTTAAAGGAAGCTGAAGAAAACTATAGCCTAAACTAACAGAGGTACGGACTAATTTATTTCGAGTCAATATGTATGGATGAATTAGTTTGGGCTGAATTGTGAAGTTGTAATTATTTTATGTTTTGTGGTCCATTTATGTAAAATATGTATAGAAAAAGCTCAAATAAGCCCAAAGCAAAGTTCAAACAAGTTAAACAAAGTTTGGCCGATCCATAAAGACATTTTCCAACTCTATAAGGTAGCTGAAGAAAACTATAGCCTAAACTAACAGAGGTACGGACTAATTTATTTCGAGTCAATATGTATGGATGAATTAGTTTGGGCTGAATTATGAAGTTGTAATTATTTTATGTTTTGTGGTCCATTTATGTAAAATATGTATAGAAAAAGCTCAAATAAGCCCAAAGCAAAGTTCAAACAAGTTAAACAAAGTTTGGCCGATCCATAAAGACATTTGCCAACTCTATAAGGTAGCTGAAGAAAACTATAGCCTAAACTAACAGAGGTACGGACTAATTTATTTCGAGTCAATATGTTTGGATGAATTAGTTAATTGTGAAGTTGTAATTATTTTATGTTTTGTGGTCCATTTATGTAAAATATGTATAGAAAAAGCTCAAATAAGCCCAAAGCAAAGTTCAAACAAGTTAAACAAAGTTTGGCCGATCCATAAAGACATTTGACAACTCTATAAATTGATCATCTCAGTTAGGATTTTCTATTGTGATCTTCGCTTTCTCTCTATCATATCGCCTCAAGCGGCGAGACATCTTTGAACATGATCTTCCATTTTTTCTTGTTGCTTATCAACATTTAACTTTTGATGTCTTCACTGGTCCACTTTCTCAAATCGCAAAATTAAGTATCCTCTTTTATCACCTTTTACATCCCGTTTCTTCCTTGTTTGTAATCTCTTCCTCTTTTACAGAGTTATACTCTTGATGATGGGTATAATGAATTTCAGTGCGATTTTAATAAACATATCAAGTCGTGTTGTGAGAAGAATTTATGTAAGTTCATTTTTTAAAACTTTTTCTTTCATTTATTTTCCTTCTCTTTAATCTAACCGTTTTTTTATATGTATATAAGGCAGAAGTAGCGATTTCAAGATGTTTCTCATCTCCTTCCAATGAGAGTTTTTCACAGTCATAGATCTAGTCTCTCGTTTAACTTTTTGAGGTACGTAATATTTTTAATTAATAATTTATTCAGTTCACGAAGACACATATATTAGGAGTATTACTAATGTTGACATTCAATTTTGATCATTTTTTTTTTCAATTTATATTTTCGAGCTTCCTTATTAATAATAAATATAATTACCTTACTTTAACTGTCAATTTATTTTTTTTATATTTTTTTTACAATTATTATTAAAATTACATATTTTATTATCGGATTCACTATTATCACTTTGCACCTTTTTTTGTTTTAAACAGTTGATTGTTGTAATTTTATTAAAAAATCATAATTTTTTATTTAACTATAGAAACTTAAATTGTATTTTTATTTTATATTAACGTAAATTTATAATATTAATATTTTATATATATTAATTATTAGTTTTCATCATTTAATTCATTGTATTAGTTATAAAGTTAGAAGCTCGAATAAAATTAAAGGAAGAAGAGAAAAAGACCACAGAAATTTGATCAAGCCTCCATATGAGATTAAACATTTCAATTCATAATGAGAAAGAAATTCTAATTCATTCCTATAAATATTGATATTTCCATTCATTTTTTTTACAAACAAACCTCATTCTGTGTGTTTTGCAATAAAAAAGTGAAATGTTTAGGAAAAATTTGTTATCGTAAGGAGTTTCGCTTTGAGATTTAATATCGCGGCTAAATTTTGAAAATATCTATCTTTTTTTATTTACTTCTCTTGCTATCTCTTGTTACACCCGAGCAAAATGAAAAAGAAAAACATGAGAAAATCTTAGGTTTTCTTCATGCATTATTTTTCTAATTTTCTTCCTCTTTTGAAGGCATTGAAGAAATCCTTTTAATTTTATGAATTTTTTTAAAAATAATTTTATCTTTTAGTCATATTTTTTTTTAATAATAAGTAGGATTACTCACACATCTAATCTATAGGTTTTATTTGACTTCCTTTGTAGTATCTACCTTTTTATAGACAAGTGTATCTATATCTATATCTATATTTATATATCTATATATCTATATCTATATCTATATATATATATATATATATATATATCTATATATATATCGCCGCAATAAATTTAAATTTGTATTTTTTTCTTCTCTAGTTCAATAAAGTATTTTTGGTCAATATCCACAACCAGAACAAACTCATCAAGATCAAATGTGAAAATCAAGCGAGTTGATGTATAAAGTTCATGATTAAGAAAAAATAAACACTAGTATATGGAATAAATACAATCACGGTATTAAGAAAATACAAGTTTGAGATTTTCTTGTATACTTCACATACTAGTTTTTGCTTCTTTTTTTAATCAAAAACTTGTATCTTCAATTCTTTTGATATTTCACTTTGATCTTGATGATCTTGTTTCTTTTGTAGAAATTAGGCTAAAAACTCCATTGAATGAAGAGAAGAAAAAGATAAAATAAATTAAATTATTAAAAAAAATCTTAATTCATCAGCCACAATAAATTGAAATTTGAATTTTTTTTCTCTTTTGTTAGTTCAATGAAGTTTTTAAGCCAATATCCATAAACAAACTCATCAAGATCAAATGTGAATTTCAAGCGAGTTGATGAATAAAGTTCATGATAAAATAAATAAATAAACACTAGTATATGGGATAAATACAATTATAGTATTTAAAAGATACAAGCTTAAGATTTTCTTGTACACTCCACATGCTAGTTTTTATTTTTTCTCGATCAGAACTTGAATCTTCAATTCTTTTGATATTTCACTTTGATCTTGATGATCTTATTTCTCTCGTAGGAATTAACCTAAAAACTTCATTGAATGAAAAGGAAAAAAATAAAAATTTAAATTAATTATGGTGCATAAATAGTTTTTTTGGTATATATATATATTGACTTGTCTATGAAAATGTGTATTATTTTAAATTCAAATTCAAATCCAATCAAAATGAATGTGACAACAACAATTTTAAGCCTTCTATTGTTGTACACAATTTACTCCTATCTCATTGAAAATTTTCATATGTATTATTGCATTTAATCTTCGACTTTTATGTTAACTAAACTTCTTGTTCAATTTCATTTTTCTAAAACGTGTTAATATTATCCTATATAATAAAATCGATTCCAACGCATTTGGACTTTCTTCAGGCTCAAACGTCACACTTTTTTATTAGATATTTTGATAAAAGCAATTTACACACGGTCCATATATATGATTAAACATTCAAAACGATCGTCTGTCTCACTACTTCACTAAGTTGAACGTCAAACCTTTGAGATCGTTTCTACCATTTGTTTGGTAAAGCTTCATCAAAATGAAGGAGGCTTAGAGCCTGTTTGGATCGAACTTATTTTGAAAGTCAGTTTTTGAATTCTGAAAGTGTTTGTTAAATATATAAAAAGAAAAATTAAAATAAGTCAGAAACCAAAAGTAGGTTTCCCTCTACTTTTATTTTTTGACTTAAAAGTCATTTCAGTTTGATTTTTAATTTTTGACTCAAAAGTTACTCTTTTAAGTCAATTCAAACGGGTTCTAATTATCTTGGAAGTTGGATCAAAAGAGATGGTCATATAACTATAAAAGTTTGAATGATTTCTAAATATTTTGAAGATTCATTAATATATTATTTTGATTTTCAATTAATATTATTCTATTTTTTTAATTTTATTTTGGTTAAATATCTACTAACATTGTTATTGTGTGAATTAATGGAGATGAAAAGTATCACTTTTTTATTTTTATTTTTGTGTGTCTATTTGTCAATTTTTAATTAATATTCTAAAATTCTTAGTCATTGTTGAAAGGTATAATATTACCTATAATACATTTCTCATAGCTATTAGATATTGTTACCCTTAAAAATATATTATATGGTCTATCATATTAGACATCAATCACAAACTAAATAAGTAGATCGTCTTTTTAGTATTTAAATTTTTTTAAATTAATAAATCAATTATTTGACGAAAAGAATGAAGAAAATTTTTTCAAAGTTATTTTATAGTTATGTTATAATAAATGTGCATCTGTGATTAATTTATAGTTGACTTATAATTATTTAAAACAAAATTATTTATTTTATTTTTCACATTAAAAAAAGAGTTATCTTTTAAATAGTTATTATCATATATCAAAAAAAAAAATTAGTAATACCTATAATGATAATTAGATTGATGTTATAAATCTCTTTCACTCCTTTAAATATGTGTATTTGTTTGTCAATTTTTAATTAATATTTTAATTATTTATCATTGTTGAAAGGTATAATATTACCTATGGTTAGATATAAATAAATTATTTAATGAAAATCTGTAAAAAGAATTCCCATTTATTTGTATATATATAATACAAAGTTATTTTATAGTTATGCTATAATAAATGTCTTTTGTAATTAATATATATTTAACTTACAATTATTTTTAACAAAACTTATCTATTTATTTTTTTCACATTAAAGAAGGAGTTATGTTTTGAATAGTTGTAATTGTATATATTTTTTTTTGGCAACTTTCACATATAGCAAACAAAAAATTCATATTTGTATGCTATAGCAAAGTTTGTATGATTGCACTCCATAGCAAACATAAAACTGTATAATTCGCTATACATATACAATTGTATAATTCGCTGGCCTAAATTATATAATTCGCTGGCATATTTCGCTGTTATTGTATAATTCGCTATCCTATTTCACTGCGATTGTATAATGCACAATCGTATAATTCGCTGCCTATTTCGTTGCAATATTTTTATAAAATTTGCTTTGCATACAGTTGAATCGAATTAAAATGTATGTATATTGCATAATTATAAGTGTATAGCAAGAAGATATATGTTTTTCTCTCCCTTTATACAAAAACAGAAACACAATATATACACTTCTGTTGTATAAAGCTAGAGAAAATTATATTTCATTGCAATTGTACAATTCGCAATTGTAGAATTCGTTGGTCTTTTTCTCTGCAATATTTGAAGTAAAATGTTTGTATATTGTATAATTAAGTGTATAACACGAAGATATATATTTTTGCATGTGTATATACAATTTTCGCTCTCTTTATACAAAACAGAAACATAATTTATATACTTCTGTGTATAAAGCGAAAGAGGCGAGCGAGAATGGAGAGTGGCGAGCGAGATTTTTGGGAGAGAGACGCCTGACAAACTTTAGCTAACGTTTGCTATGGAGCACAATTAAATCAAACCCTAACTATTCAATTTATTTTAGGTTATTATTTGCTATAATATATAATTTTTCCTATTTTTTTTGTGATAACTACAATGATAATTAAATTAATATTATAAAACTCTTTCACTTCTTTATATGTGTTCCTGTTTGTCAATTTCTGATTAATATTCTATCTCTTTTGTCATTGTTGAAAGGTGCAATATTACCTGTTATACACTTGTCATAGCAATTAGATAATATTACCCCTAAAAATATATGATATGGTCTATCATATCAATCATGAAATAAATAAATAAATAAATCATCTTTTTAGTATTTTAAAAATTTTTAATTAATAAATAAATTATTTAATGATAAGAATGAAGAAAAAAATTCTCATTTGCGTATACATATATTTTAAAAAGTTATTTTATAGTTATGTGCATTGTGATTAATATGTATGTAACTTGTAATTATTTGAAATAAAAATTATCTATCTTAGTTTTCCACATTAAAGGAGTTACTTTTTTAAATAATTATTACGTATATTATTATTATGTTAGTAATAACTACAGTAATAGTTAGGTTAATGTCATAAAACTCTTCCAGTCCTTTTAGGAACAAACGTTGATTCAATTTTCGATATATCTTTCTATAACTTAGACAATTCATGTACTTAAAAAAATTAATATTTTGTCACTCTATGATAATTTGGGTAACTTTATATATAGTCACTAAAAATTAGCCTAATTATTTTCTATAGATATAGTTTGATAATTACGATTCATAGCTACTTGTTATAGGGAAGAGAGAGACAAGCGAGACTGGGAGAGAGAGGAGAGAGGCGCAAGAGAGAAAAAGTGGGAGAGAGGTGAATTGTATATGTATATTGGTTAGATCATTTTATATTATACATATGTATTCGTATATATGACAAACGAGCTAGGGAGAGAAGCGAGCAAGAGAGGGACGAGAGTGGGAGAAATGTGAATTTTATATGTATATTGGTTAGATAATTGTATATTATACATATGCATTTGTATAAAAAACAACAGAGATTAGGAGAGAGAGGAGAGAGGCGAGCGAGAGAGGACAGAGAGTGGGAGAGAGGCCAATTGTATATATATATATTGATTAGATAATTATATATTATAATATGTATTTATATATTCTGTCGATATATATAAATACAAATGTGGTTATTATACAAACTCGAAGTCAGCCCACATAATTAATGTATAATATTAGTCGTGAGTGGTAATTATAGCAAACTATAGATATAATGAGTATAAATAGTATAAGTTTGCTCAACCGCCTAATTTTTCTTAATTTTTATATAATCGAGTAGATAAGTATACAACAAATTACTATTGACATCATGACTTCTTATAAATATACATTTTATTATATAGTAGATGTTTCAATTCTTTTATTTTCCATTACAAAGTATAATTTCTAATGTAATATTATATAATCAACTTATTTTTTTTCTTAAGATACTCTTTATGTTTTTTTTTTTTTTTATCGGTAATGTTAAGTGAGACTTAACATTTAAAAAAATAGATTTCTTGCAATTTTTGAATAGACAACATCAAAATCATGACTTGATTTGTATTGTTTTTTTATTGAAAAATAGTCAATAATTAAGAAAATATATAATTTACTATATATATACAATTTCTCACGGAATTGTAAGTACACTAGTACTATTAATATTCCCACTTAATTAACAACTATTACAAAATTTATCCATGGAAGATAACCTTATTTATTTGTTTATATTCATTAGATTCAAAGGTTGTTAATATGCTGTAAAATGAATTACCAAATTTACAATGCACTATTATTTTAATGCATGTATTTGTTGCAATTACTTAAACAGTAGTTAATATTTGTACCTCAAATATATTACTTAATCATAAGTTGATTTTTTTATTTTACATTTATCGTAAATGCTAACAACATAATATCTCACCGATTATGCCTTTGCTACATATAAATTTTATTTTAAGGATAAAAATTAAATATCAACATATTTAATAGGCAAAAAAGTAAGGATAGATCAACCTGTTTAATTACACCAAAAATGATCATTGGCGGTAAGGGCAATCGATACTGAATTAATTATCGTAAAATATGTATTTTTAGCGACAATTAACACTTTTTATATATGTCTCTAAAGACTTTAGCAATATTGATTTTAATGACAATTAACATCGATAAAATTTTAGCGATCTTTATTAATATCAATATTTATTGTCCTTAAAAAATATTTTTATAGTATAACAGGAAGAGCAAAAGTGTAATTTCTTCTCTTGGAATTACATGTTTGACTTGATCCTATTGAGAATATGATTTTACATATTGGGAAGTCTTTAAGTTCACATAATAGGACCATATACAGTTGAATTATTGACATTTGACTGCATTTGAATATTTAACTCCATTATCAGACCTAACTTAACCTATCAAATCTCTTCCTTATGCTAACAAACAATTGTTTAATAAAAATAACATTCTCCAATTTATAACTTTATTTTCTTTTAACTAAATGATTTGGTCTATCATACATACTACGATATTGACAGCATTCAAACAAAAAATGATCTTGATGCTAAAAAGTTTAAATCGAAGTTATAGATCAAGAATTTGTTACTAACTATCTACGAATCTCAATCCTGATAATATAGCATCCCACTTTATTTAACTACCACGACTTTAAGTATAAAGCTTTTAGCATTAGAATTCACACTTAGTACATATCCGTCTCATAAAATCTTAGGATGTTTAACGATCAAAAAACGATTGCTCATAATAATAATATCGTAAACATCGCCTTATTAACAAATGGATAAAAAAGGAATTTCCTCATCATTTCAACTGATCTGAAGTCACATAACAATTTGATTTACAGAGTTAAAAAACTTATACTAGTAATTGATCTAACTGTTATTCTAGTAAAAATCTCTGGCTAGCAATTCGTCTGAGAGTTAGTAAAGAAAGAATTCCTAACCTAAATTGGGTATCTGTCAACAGAATTGTCCCAGTTGAATTATCATCACACTTATATCATCAAGTGAACCTCGCGAAACAGAGAGATCAATAAGCTTTCTACACGCGGACAATGGCTGCTGTGTACTGATGCCAGTGCACAAAGGCCGAGCAATATCTACTGCTTCCTGGTTGCTAACGGTATCCCATAAGCCATCAGATGCTAGGACTAAGAATTCCAATTCAGGATTGAGTTCAAGAATCTTTGTCTCAGGTTCTGCTGTTACCCATTGTTTGAGGTACTGATCCCCAATACCTCTTGACACAGCGAGGGATCCCTGAATTCTCCAAACACCGTGACAACAATCTACATAGCCACCCTATATAGAACACAAATCACAAGCAGATCAGCTACTATTCATATTTAACAAGTAGGGTAGCATATAGCTAAGCATAATTTCATCGTCAAGCTGCTTACCGATGCCTCAATTCTATCCTTCTCATCTTTCCTTGAAGGCCTATGATCAGAGGTCAATGCCTCAGCAAGCCCTCCTCTGCTCACAACAGCACGACAATCCCCAGCATTGGATACAACTAGATTGCCCTTTTGGATCAACGCTGTCACGCAGCATGATCCACCCCGAACTTCTTGGCTGAGAAATTCAGTATCTGTTTTAAGATAGCCGTTTTTCACTGCCACTTCAATTTTGTCATCTGTTGTCTTCCCTAGTTCATTCATAATGTTCTTATTCAAGTTCTCTGCTGAAAACTCTGCAGCTTTCACTCCTCCATGACCATCAAATATACCAAAAACGCCCTGTTACAAGTAATTCCTTTGTCAGTTGTTACAGCTTCAAAACACTACTATAAACAATCAAACATGCCCTAATACGTAAATACCCATCCCACTATATTCAGACCCTTTTTCATTCTAATACAGGTAAATATTCCAATACAAACTCGGTACTTGTACACATTTCCAGTGAAGTTCTATTTCTACTTGAGGGATTACACCGGTTATGAACTAATGTTTCTCTGCTGAAAACTCTGCAGCTTTCATTCTCCCAAATTCTACTTGAGGGATTACACCGGTTATGTTATTTGTATTAGTCTTGTGGGATTATACGGGATATTTTGCTCTTCATATTAGTTAATTTTCTTCATTTGACAGTTACCTACCTTCCAACTACACATTCTACAACACTAGCAAATATACTCAATTTGATGTTAAATTTACATTTTTTATGGTATATTTAACATAAACACAGTGGAGGAAAAGTATTATAAGAACAGATAAGTTTCAGAAACTGTATTGAGAACCATAAATGTACTCTACTAGTAATTAACAACAAAAGCTACCTGTTTGGAATCTCCTTTAAGATTAACCATTGCAGAGTGACGATCCTCCATTGCACCTTTTCTCCCCCTTTTACAGCAAACAGAATATCCATCACCCTCAACCTCAACCAAATCCGCTACTCCAGCAGGAGTCACCGGAAAATTCCCGAAACTCATCGAAGCTACCGGAAGATCCAACCTAGTCGGTCTCTTCCTCTTCAAAACCGTAGAAGTAGAACAATCAGTATTAGAAGCTCTAATAAGGTTACTCGGTGGAGGTTTCTGAAGCCGAAGAATCCTTAACGGCGACGACGGCGAAGAAGGAGAAGATGAAGTCTTTGAAGGAGAGTGAGTTAGGTTAAGGGTTTCAGGTGAAGCAGAAGATGAAGAACTAGAAACTTTACAACGAAGAGAAGCCGGCACCGGAACCCTAGACGGTGAGAACACCGGCGAATTTGAAAGAGCGACGGTGCAAGACATTTTCTCCGGCGGTTTTTTCCGATCTGTCGTTTTCTTTAACGTTCGAATTTTTTCCCGTTATAGTTTTTCTTTTTTTTTATTTGTGAAGGAGATTGTGAAAGAGTAAAGTTAAAGAGGTATTTATATGTGAAGAGGAAATAGTGGCAGACTGGCAGTCAAAGTAATGGGGCCAAAGTGGAAAAAATTGTATGGCCCATGAAAGCCCATCCCGTGTTTCCGGTGATTTTATTTTATTATACTATACCTTTTTAAAAACTTTATTTATTGTGCTATTGACTATTTTTTTTCTGTTTTAATTTATTCATTATAATTTCTTTTTTTTAGTTCGTTTCAAATTTTAGTTCTTACTTTTTATATTAAAGACATTATTACGTTACAAAAGGAGGACTTGTTTTCCTTTTTATTTTTATTTTTAAAAATGATTTATTTATTTTTGATAAAATTTTAATTTTTGTTTTTTATGTGACAGTTTAATATCATAAAATTAAAGGATTTTTTTTATGTTTTTGACATAATTTTATTTTGGGGCGATGAGATTAAGAGCCTGTTTGGATTGACTGAGAAAATAGTTTTTAAGTTAAACTTAAATGATTTTTAAGTCAAAAAATAAAAGTAGTAGGAAACATACTTTTATTTTTAATTTATTTTATGTCATATTAAACTTATTTAAAATTGTTTTTAACCTTTTCAAATACAAAAAACTTATTTAAAGTTATTTTTATATTTATCAAATATTTTCAGAAGTCAAAAACTAAGTTTGACTAGCTTTTAAGTTAATTCAAAAAGAAATAAATTTGATCAGCTTTTAAGTCAATTCAAACACAAGTCTTCCTTATTTTCTTAAATTTTGTTCCAAATCAAACTAGGTTATTTTTTTTCAAAGGAAAAGAGAGCTATATTTTACTACATTTTACCTACTTAGTTAAGACCACAAAATTCACAAGTAAAGTTAAATTTTTAATTTACAAAGCACAATAAAATATAATGTTAGAACTTAAAAATATTTAATTACAAAAATTTTTATTTTCTTAAATTTTGTATCAAACCAAAATAAAGGAAGTGTTAATCTTTCTAATATTGATTTTCTCCCTAGAAAAGATTAAATCTTAATTGAATCCTATGAACAAGTCATCTGTAAATAAAAGAGGTTGTTCAAGTGGTAAGAATTTCCAATCTCCATTTTTAAACTACAAATTTGAGTCACCTAAAAAGGAAAACAAAGAAGGTCTTGGAGGAAGTTGATATAAAAGGTAGAAGTCGTGTAGATAAAAGAGAGTTGCTTAAATAGTAATCACCTTTCGCCTCTAATTTTACAATTATAAATTTGAATCACCAAAAGAGGAAAAGATCGTGTGGAAGAAGGGAAATTAATAGAAATCGTGTAAACAAAAGATTATTACTTGAGTGATAATCATTCTACGCCTCTAACTACAAAATTGAAAAAAGTGAAAAAGGTCCTACGAGAAGGAAGAAATGATAGAATCGTTATAGTCAAGTCATAAGAGATGATTACTTCAGTGGTAACCAGTACTCTACGTCTTTAATTACAAAGTTACAAAAAGTAGAAAAGATTAAGAAGGAGACCAAATGATATAAGTCACGATTTCATAGAAATGACTTATAAAAGAATTGTCTAATATTGAAGAATTTACATTATTTTCAAGACGTATTAAAAAAAATACACTAAATTAGAGAGTACTTATTAAAAAAAATACACTAAATTAGAGAGTACTTATACTTATTAACAAAAAAAAAAAAAGTCTTGATGAAATGTTTTTGAGTACTAAAGATTAACAAGAATATTTATGTATTAATTAAAATATTTTGTTTAAATATATTTCGTTATAATTTCTCTCTCATGTAGAATATTTCTAAGTAGCCCATACTATTTGTGTGTGAATAGTAAATTCATTCCCTTTTTTCGTTGTTATTTGTTTTAAGTCATTAGATTGTCTTTTACGTATACGCAAAAATGTAAATTAGTTATGTTAAGTTTCTATGTACGTAACGCGTTATCTTTTAGTACTAAAACATTAGATTAAGAGAATGTTATGATTAATAATAGTAGAAATTACTATTAGTTTTTATGAATCAAACAAGATTGTTGTTAGAAAAGAAGTGGGAAGATGTGGACAATCAAATTTAAGAAATTAAGGTCAAACACGCAAATACAATAACTACTTTTCTTCTAACCTTGCTTACAGAGGTTGGTTTTGACTAGGCTACTTTGCACTATCTCAGTTTATTGGTATATTTATTGCAAATTATTACCCTATTCAGCAGTAGGGCCAAAAAATTTATTGAAGAAATTCAAATATAAGAAATTTAAAATGTATACATATAGATATATATAGACAGCCGTTGGAGTTTGGACCAGAGCCGAGTTAGAATATAACGTAGAATACGATAAATTTGTCTTTTAAAAATAAGTTTTTTACCTCTATAAGATAATAATAAGTTTTGCGTATAATTTACTTTCTCCAGATCCTACATAGGTTCCAAGATTTCATCTGAACCGACATATAAGATCGATTTAGTGATATATAATATGGCTATATATCTAATGATGAATCCCCTCAGCATAAATCAAAGGCTTGGTTTTAGTGGTAAAGTGGGTTCATAATATTGTCATAATTCCTCAGTTTTGTGGGTTTAATTGTTAGAGAAAAAAAAACGTAATATGATTTTTCAATTTTCTGTGTTGATGCAGAATTAAAGATCATCTAGTTTCTTATATTTGATCCGACTCATTGATATATCTTTACCCTATCCATTTATATGTGAATATTATTAATGTGCTTATTATTTTTCTGAATTCCTCAATAGAGATTTCTACCTCCGTCATTGCCTAAGCCAACCCAACATGAATACATATATGAGAAACTTACATAAATATACGATAATAAAAAAATATTTACTATTTATAGCAATAATATTTTTTTTTCACTTGATCACTTTTAATTCATTTATAATACAAGTTAATACATATTACAAAGAACAATTTATTATTCACATCTAATACAAATTTTAATGATGAATAATATATTAATCACACATTTTAATACACTTATAATACATTTATATGTGAATATTATTAATGTGCTTATTATTTTTCTGAATTCCTCAATAGAGATTTCTACCTCCGTCATTGCCTAAGCCAACCCAACATGAATACATATATGAGAAACTTACATAAATATACGATAATAAGAAAATATTTACTATTTATAGCAATAATATTTTTTTTCTACTTGATCACTTTTAATTCATTTATAATACAAGTTAATACATATTACAAAGAACAATTTATTATTCACATATAGTACAAATTTTAATGATGAATAATATATTAATCACACATTTTAATACACTTATAATACAATGTGATAATTTTTTACCAAACAAATATGATATATTTCAAAAACAATTATAATTCATATATATTGCATACGTAATTTACTTTTAATACATATTACAGATTTAACAAAATATTATTATAAATGATAATAAACAAAAAATATCACTAAAATTAGTAATTATTTATTAAAATGTATTGATTTATGTAATTTTTCCTTACATATATCAGTAATAGGATAAAAAAGATCTTCACAGTGATGGATTGAGATCCAGGCCCAATTAGCAACAAGTAAAAAATGACTGTTTCAGCTACTACCCATAGCTGTCTTACTTTCAGTACTTAATCAATTATTGCTCTATCATTCAAGTATCACTTTGATTGTTAGCTTTTAAAATTGGAGTTGGTTTCAATCAATACAAATTGGGAGGTTAGTTACTGTTTCATTGTAGTTTGTTAAGTCCTTCTACGAGCACTTGCATGGCTTGCGCTTAGTGCATCAGATTATTTCTTTTTTATACTTCTGTTTTGCCAAACATTTGTAGGACGGAATTGATGCAATTGAAGATGTTTTTTACCATATCTAGACATATATCATGTAATAACAATCAGAGCAAGAGCTCCTATGTTCCTTATATCACCTATGAGTAAGTCATGGGTTGGATGTACACGGAAACAATATGGTTTTCAATAGACCTCGTGTCAAAAGAAGATTGATTGGGAAATATCAACAACAGAATAACAAAATGAACGGGGCAAATAATACCTTTCATTAGCAGCACAAATATACAATGCCGATTCAATTACTATATAAACTCATTTAAGAATCATCTTAATTAATTAGCTGCATTAGTGTGTCACCTAAAATGAATTTGCATCAATAGAGCTAGCAAAAAACTAAAAATTACTACTACAAGCTAGCTAGTCCTATAATAAGTTAGTAGAAAAGTACAGTGTAAAATAGTTGGTTCCATGTATCAGGCAGGCCAGGCAGACACCAATGGCTACAATCAGGTTTGTTAGGGTTAATTCTTTGTTGAGAATTGAGATCACCACTGTAAATAGATGGATGTGCATCTTTCCTCATTGTTGATAACAATGTTATGTCTAGCAAGAAAGGTGGATTGTCCATTTCTCCTATTACTTTTTGGATCACATTTGATTGATCCAAATCGGGACCCGGGTACGTGCTCGTCATAGGGGTGGTTGTTACGGGGATTGTCTCCCCGTAACAACTCCCTGTTGATGCACCCGCGTTCCATTCACTCGGACTGCCAACAAAAATAAATTGAAAATAAGTTTTATATTATTCAAATATATGTTGAGTTTCTCAATTATTTGGCAGCAGACAAGTGACGGAATAATCAATAAAAATAATTAATACACTAACTATTTCGAGTAACACCGAAATTTCAAGAAAGAAATTATTTCTTTAAAACAATGACATTAGACTTGTTATACTATTAATGTGATTATGAACAGAACTTCTAACAAGAAGTAAAATGTCAAGCGTAGGTTTTAATTATTTTTTCTAAATAAAATGTATCGCACAAAATAAAAAAGAGTATCATTCACAAATATGAAAACGTCATCGAGATATTGTAAGATTTCATACAAAAATACTAGTGCGAAAAACTCAATAATTGAATATTGTTAGGTCCAAGTTGGAATATAAAAGCATATAATAAGTCGATGACAGCTTATAATGGGGACAAGGTCAGTAGAGTTCCAACAGAGAAATTCAATAAACGACTGCTCATACTAATAACCCTGACAAATCAACTGAACACCTCCAATCTCACGTCAGGCCAAGATTATAGAGAGATTCGATCGAGCTCAATAATTTTAGTCTAATTTTATATTTGTTTTAAAAGATTTACTATATATTTGAGATTTCAATACTAAGCACTCACATTACTATTCAAAAACTTGGATTCGTAAATTTTAAATGTTGACTCCGTCGGCTTATGTTCAGTGTTGCATAGTATTATAAAAAGAGTCAACATACTTGTAGTGCGTAGGTGAAATGCCCTGAAAGAAGAGTCTGGTTCTACTTCTGTCAATATTGGTATCAACCCATCTTGCCCACGTTCTTAGCCCTTTCTCCATTGCAATTAGTGGATCCATGTCTTCATACATTATCCCTCCGGCTTCTACGTTGTCCCACCTGCATATTACCAAATTTAAGAGGCGGAGACGCAATTTAAAATTTGCATTTATTGAATCTATTATTGAATCATAGTCCATTTTAGTTTCTGGATATAATTATATACTCATACAACAATTTTTAAATATAAATTTAAGATCTAATACTATAGCTTTGCCCCTTTGTATTATTACATATAGATAGCTTCTACTCAGGAGCGGAGATGAACCTAGCTAAAAATATTTTCATGTATATATAGCCGATGTTGAAAACTTGTTAGCTAGTTTGTATGTTTACTTATTCATATTTTAAATCCTGTGAAAATCGTTATTGCGTCTAACATGACCTAAGAGTGGACTCTTTGATTATATCAATTTGTAGAAGTGCTTTTACAATGTTAAAGAGTTCACAAAAATCAAAGTCCAAAGTGAAAAAAAAAAAATAAAAAAAATCTACATGATGAATAAAGTTGGGAAAGGAAAATATACCCTTGAAGAGGACCTTTGTGAGTCCACCAATGACCAGTATTAAAAGATAATACATCTACACCATGCCAAGCATTAGCATTTCCTCTAATATCATCCAATTTTAGCACTCTTTTGCCTTGTACAGTGTCTATGTCCACTAGATATGGTGCTTTGTAATATGAAATAGCAACTCCATAATCCTGCAACAATCACACCATTTTTAATTTTAGTACCAAATCACATAAAAAAAATTACTACACTGCGAAATTTCGTGGTGTAAGCAGAGTCGGAGCCAGAAATTGAAGCTACGCTCTAGCTAGCTCAGCTATTAGAGTTTGAATCAAAATTACTGGATTCTACTGAACCCATTCCCTAAAATCTAGCTCCGGCCCAACATGTGAGTTTGCTTGTATTATAGGTCTTAAATCCTCACAATGCAGCACATAAAATCGATTACCATTGATGAAAATACAAGTGAAATCGACATAAACAAAAAAGAAAGCAATAGCGAGGCGTATACCAGGAATTTGAAAGTTGAAATAGGGTAAAGCCTCGACATCTGTGTTTGAGCTTTAGGTACATCAGCTGAAATCATACAAATCAACGACTCCCACTGATCCCGGCCTAATGAATCACCCACAAACATCACTGTTTTCCCTTTCATTTTCAACAGAAACTCAAGCCCATTAAACCTATTAAGCGAAAAAAACGAAAAAAAATAATCAAAAATCGAAACTCCATTGAAGAAGATGTAAAATCAAGTTTCAAGTACCTGGGTAGCTCACAGTTCGCCGGTTTCCATCGATACTTTAGGTATTCCGTATCAGGTCGGCCGTAGAGTTGACAGTTGAACTGTGGATCGACGGCGGGGCAAGAAGCTGATTGGTAAAATGGGTAAGTTTCATCGTAAACCCAACTACCTATAAACAGAGAACATGAAGTTTGATTTCCTTGAAGAATTGGGTTTCTGTGATTTGGGTTATTGTAATTATTGTTATTCTTATGGTGATTCCTTAATAATATAACAGATAAAGCTACATAAAACTGTAACAAAAGAAGAAGACATAATGTAGTTGAAGAAGAAGATAATAATGAAGAGAGAAACTCCATTTGGGAGAAATTAAAAAGGGTTAAGGAAGAGAAAAAAAAAGTGTATTAATAAAGTGAAAAAGATACAGAGAGAGAAGAAAGAAACAGAGTTTAAAAAGGGGTGAGAAAGAGAGGGGGAAAAAAGAAGGTCGCTTTGTGAATGTACTATTTTGAAAGAACTGAGGCATGGGCCTATGGGTGATGGAGAAATGGAGATATTTTGTTGCAGGGTGCATGTGAAGATGGCTGACTTGGTTCCGGTGGAGCACAAAGAGACGAATTTAAAATTTAAATATTATCTACTTAAATTTGCCTAAGATATATTGAGTAGCTGATAATTAAATTCAAAATTTTAAGTTAATGCGTTAGAAATACAACAGGTTTTACTCATTATCATTAGAAGTTAAAATTCAATTTAGGTATAAGATGGGGAGAGGAGACGGCACGTACAAGGGTCTTATAAGAAATTCATCGTCTTTAATGGTCGATGAATATTTTTTTTTTTCCGCAAAATTTTGGGAACTTGAGGATTAAATCATAAAGCAAGACAGAATAAACTCTTTCAATCTTATGTATGTAGATTCAATTATTTATGATACTATATACAATTTTTTTTATATATATAGATATGTTTATTGTATAAAATATAGGTTTTGGCGGGAAAGCGGTTTCACAACTTTTGATGCTTAATTTAAAGAAGAAATTAATCAATAAAAAAGTTTAAGATTTGGAACAAATCTGTCATTTAGTAACCTCGAGAGATCTAATTTCTCAAAAAATGTACTTATGTTTATCTTTAATTTATGTGTTACAGTTTTTTTTAATTTCATTTTAAAAATGAATATTATTCTTATAATTAAAAATATGTTATATTCTTAATAAGTTAATTTATCTAAATATTTAATATATTTATTATAGATTGTAACTTTTTATATGCTAATTCAAACTACGTATACTTGAATGGAGACAGAAGAGTAATAATTCTTTATTGAGACATAGAAGAAGAAATTTTTGCACATGTGGACCACATTATAACTATGTCTCTAGGAGAAGATGTATGGACCATTCGAAGAAAAAAAAATCATTAATTATGAACAATAAAAAAAATTTATATGAAATATGTTTTCTTTAAATTATTTTCCATAAAAATAAAAAAAATAGATTTAATAAGTGACATCCTACTCGGACTTCAGATCCCACACCATCACCACCACCTCTTCGAGCTATCGCTCCTCCCCTCCTCTTCATCCTCAATACGTAATGCCTATCATTTTTATTTCTTTAATATTTGTTTAAATTATATTGTAATAATATTTTTATAAACTTCTTTTTACCCCTCTCTAGGAATTTTCATTCTTTTGCTTCCTAGGTGATTTGAACTAGCAATTTTCGATTTGAGAGTGCAGTGCTTACCAACTCCTTTTCGTCATTATAAAACTTATTATATATGAAAACAATTAACTTTTTTTTTTCACGAAACCTAACCTTAAATATATGAAAGAAAGTAAAGATGGGGAAGGGCTAATGTGAGGGAGGTCATATCTTGTCTGATACATATATTTCAAACTTCATTATGAGTAAAGGAATTTACGTTTCTTGCTACAATAAATCAAATTTCATATTCCAATAAAGAATAGAGGAAAGAAAATACTTTAAAAAACGAAAAAAGGAAATCTGTGAATGGTTAAATGTTCTTTGCTTTACTTATTTAACAAACAAAACATCATAACCTATTTTAATATTGTATGTCTCCTTGTCGAATCTTTCAAATTAAATTTTTGAGTCAAAGAAGTAACATGAATTATCTTAGTATTTAAATCAAGACATACTTAGTTTTATCAAGTTGTAATGAAATAATTGACATTACCTTTCTTTTTTTACTATAATAGAATATAAAAATAATATATTTAAAAACACCAAGTGAAAACTAACAGAAAACCCATGTTAATCTATCTTTAATATTAACTGTTAAAGTACTTAAGTTGATAATATCCGAATCTGAATGTTTTAACTATGGAAAAACTTCAATTTTCAAGCTATTTTGATTTTAAAATGTAAAAAAAAAAAGAAAGAGACATTTTTTTGGAGGATTCATCATATTAGCTGGAAATTTTGATTTTGCACGTTTTCCAAAAAAATGTTTATTTCGTAATAGTAGCAGTGTATATTTTACGTAAAACAAGATAGAAATACAGTAACTTTCTGTTTTCAGTTAAAAAAAAAAAACTTAATAGAAAGCTTCATAAGTGTTTACCCTACTTGACAGAGACGTTTGGGTTTCCTGTTATTGTCTTGTTAAAGGCTAAACCAGAAAGAGGATAATTTTGCTCTGAATAACACAGAAGAAATGGAGCAGAGTGTCACGGGTTAGGTAGATCTCTCACTTTTTTGCCGTAGATTATGAAGTTGAAACTTGAAAATTTGGATGTTTGAAGTTGAAACGAAGGGGAGTGTAAGCCAAGCAAATTGCTATTAGATGAGGAAGAATGGGAAGAGGTTTATTTCAATATCCATATACGGTGATAATTGCTTAGTCTATTTGATCGACTTGATAGATACGAAACTCTCACTGGTAAATTGCTTGCTACTATACGGAAGAACGGAGAAGAAGAACGGAGGGAGAATGGGACGGTGTTGGTTTCGATGTCTTTAAGCGATGACAATTTCTCAGAGTAATTGATGGATATGAAACTGTTCTCTGCAATTTGCTTGCTACTAAGCATAAAGGAGAATTTAGATTCAGGATCTAAATTGAGGAAGAACGGAGGAGATCGGGAAGGTGTTCATTTCAATATCTATAAATAGCGCAGTTAATTTGATCAAATTGATAAATAGATACTGAACTCTCCCCTGCAAATTGCTTGCAGGATTCAGAATGAAGAAGAACGGAGCCCAGCAAATTGCTTCTCCTGGTCCGCAAATATAATTGGCGAAGGTTAGTGAACCAATACAATTAACTTTCAATACTAGAACAGTAGAAATTATATTCTAGATTAAAAAAAGACAGCACACTGCACTAAGCTCGACTTATGCACGGGGCAGGGGGGAGGGACACTACCACAACGGTCTATTGTACGTAACCTTGGTTACAACTTGCATCTCAGCAAAAGTTTTGCAGTTAGAGTATTAGCAGTCAAGAGATAAACTCTGTTCTAGGCAAAACAACATATATGAAAGCAAATGAAAAACTGGCTCTATGTATGATACTATCAGGAACAATACAAAAGCTGCTGAAGCCAATTTGAACTAATCTAATCAGCTTTACATATATCACAGTCTCAATAAATTCCCTCGGAGGGAAACTAAATATTAAACCTGAGTACAAATATCCAAGTTTCTTAAATAACACTATCCTTTAAGAGATAAGTACACACAGCTCCTCTGCTGGTTCAACCTTTTCACCAGCTCACTGTTGAGTATCACCCCTTCTGAAAAAAACTTGCTTTATACACGGCAAGGTAGGTCCGACTCAGCTTGTAGCATTTTACCAGGCCACTATCATTGCGATCATCACTGGCAAGGTAGGCTGCTAAGGTTGATCAAGCTTGTCGGTTAACCTGTTAAAAATAACAAATGATGGTTAATTATGACAAGGATCCAATAACTAAGAAATTTATTTCTATGGAATGACATGAGTATGTATAGGACTGAACCTTGGTCCACAGTTGCGCAACCCTCAACTTGTGTCCCTTGAAACACCTCGGAAACAACAACATTGTCTTCAGCGGGGGTCCTTTCAAGGACTTTCTGGCACATTATAGTGCCCTGGAAATCTAGGAAGGTGTAGTCAAAGAAATTCGCCCTCTCTGATTGTCCCACCACTGAGAAACCAAATTTTTTGGTCCATGTGTTGAGGACACCAGGGACAGCTGGCAATACAAGCCTCTGAACTCCCAATCCCGCGAGTGTCTGGACAGAAATGAAACAAAAGAAGAAACTAGTCACTAAGTTGAACGTGAAACCTTTGAGATTCTTTAATCATGAGATAACAAATATTTATTTCCAAACAAATAAAATGCATACCTTTTCAAGCTCATTAAATAAAATGCGACACATTCCAAGTCGGCGGTGCTTAAATTGTGTTGCAACAAGTGGGATCTCTGCCACTTTTTCTCCATAAACCCTTTGAAATGACAGTAAAAGTACATAATTAGTGTAAAAAATTTGTTTATCACTTTTAGAATCATGGAGAAGTTAACAAGGAAAACAGAACTAGTGGCAGTTCGTCCTGAGAATATAAAATCCGGGAGTACCTTACCTTACAGTCCCTACTGAAATGAGTTCGTCATTTCTTTCCAATAGTACGGTGTAGAAGCCTTGGAAATTTAACCGGTTCAGCTCGGACCTGCAATTTCAGATTTTATTGGTGTTTAGTTGAAATAGTTAGTGCCCTTCCATTTTTTGATAAAGTCAATTATGAAGCTGAACCCAAATGTGTGATAAGTAAATGATTAAAATTAAAAGTGGAGCACTAATATGGTGCTGAATAGATAACATCAGAATACTAGACTGACTTCTCTTGAAACTATGAATCTTACCATCTACTAAATATGACATCTTCTGCAATGTCTCTCCCTGTGAGACGTTCTTTGACTGGTTCAAAGCTGTCGTGCATCACATTCAAAGCGACACAAAGTCGGCTATAGATCTCCACACTGGACTCGTCATCAGGTTCTGTATATTTCAACAGTCTCCAGGTGAGGTCATCATTACCCACTATAACCGATTTCTTCAGGAGCTGACGCATACCCA
Source organism: Solanum peruvianum (assembly GCA_027705065.1). Classification (NCBI taxonomy): domain Eukaryota; kingdom Viridiplantae; phylum Streptophyta; class Magnoliopsida; order Solanales; family Solanaceae; genus Solanum; species Solanum peruvianum. Next base: position 49,923,187 of record JAKWJD010001760.1, on the reverse strand, counting down.
AACATATCTGAAAAAAAGTCTCTGATAAAATGTCTCATAGTTGAAAATCCACTGAAAATGTAAATGGCACTAGTTAAGCATGTAATCACTATGCTTCACAATCAAATATAGCATTCATATCATTGCACGTTTTCCTAAAAGTGCATTCTATAAACTTCTCAACGACTTAAAAATGCCCTGTAAGGAAAGCACACTTCAATTACCAGCTTACAACTTTTGTTGCACAACCAATTTCCCACAGGAAAATCATCCAGTTTTTCAAGACCGTTGTTTTTCACACACCGAGCATGATCTGCATGGAATCAAGTATTAATCGGTATAGAAGAGCTCAAACACGTCACGGGATTATACTGGAAAGATTACAAAATATTGTTGGAACATATAAGAAAGATCAAATAGTTGCTCACATTTATGGTTACACTGACAACAAATGAGAAGGGTGTTATCTGTAAATTGTTTTCTGTCTTTATCAAATCTGCTCTCACCACACACTTTACAACAGCAGGATGGGCAAAACCAGTCACCATTTGGAACCTCCTGTTTAAACAATTGCAAAATAAAGCAATTAGCTTTTTGATTGAAGATTAAGAAAAAGAAATACAATAAACAGTATGGAAGAGATACCTTAATCCCAAGGCAATCAGGATGAAATGAAGAAGGGCATCCATCACAGAGTATTAAGTCACCACCATAATGACACACAGAACATATATAGTCATTTTCGGTAAAATGGCTACTCTCTTTGTTTTCTGTACTATGTTTGCGTTTCATCTGCATTTGACACTCGAGAAGAGACCTTCCATCCTCCAAATATATATTTGCTGAAGGTCTATTACAGAGGCTCCCAGCATGAGCTTCAAAGTTACGAAGACCAAATATTTTTTGGCAGCAGTTGCATTTGATCCCTTCACGAGTTATCCGCCCTTGTGCCATCGGATTACCATTCTTCAATTCGCAATATTTTACCTTAGCACGTGGCAGGACCACATTTTTGTCTATCAACCAAGATAAAACTGTCCGAGGTATTTGATATGAGGAGGAAGGAGCAACCTTTCGAGCTCTTTTGCTTGATCGCATATCACCATCTCCTTCTTTGAGAGAAGACCTGGATTTTACATCTGCATGCTTTCTCTTCTTCCTTGATTCTCTTAAAATGGAGATCAGAGGTTTATCCACCACTGCTGACTGGGAAGAAGGTAAGTGACTTTCAGCTTTCCACTTTTGCACACACCAATTGCAAGCTCCCCGAAAAGACAGAAAAGGCTTTTCTCCTTCTGGAGGAAGGTAACAAATTCTCTGGTCATTGTTCCCAAGAGGAATTAATTTCCATCCATTTGCAACTAGGTATGTCTTAGCCTTTAGGGCTGTATCCCGTATCTTCACCCCATTTCTATAGGACTTCTGATAGGCAGAAGTGTGAGATTTCGGTAAACAATAGTCAATTACAGCTTGGCGGCAGATTTCAGGCTCAATCATTGGTTCTTCAGGCTCCGTATTTATTTCATCGTTATGATTTCCTGTTTCTTGCTGCGGAATCTCTGCTTCTTCAAGCTCTTTTTCAAGCTGAATTCCTCTTTCTTCAGTCTCAGAAATTGTTTCTTTATGCAACTCAGGCACCTCTCTGCTTGTTGGTCTTTCCATGCAAGGAGACTGGGTGGAGTTATCAGTGTCACCTCTCTGAGTGCCTGTTCTCGCAGGCTGAATACTTCTTTCTTCAGTCTCAGCAGGTGTTTCTTTGTGCAACTCAGGCACCTCTCTGCATGTTGGTCTTTCCATGCAAGGAGACTGGGTGGAGTTATCAGTGTCACCTCTCTGAATGCTTGTTCTCGCAGGCTGAATACTTATTTCTTCAGTCTCAGCAGGTGTTTCTTTGTGCAACTCAGGCACCTCTCTGCATGTTGGTCTTTCCATGCAAGGAGACTGGGTGGAGTTATCAGTGTCACCTCTCTGAATGCTTGTTCTCGCAGGCTGAATACTTATTTCTGTAGTCGCAGCAAGTGTTTCTTTGTGCAACTCAGGCACCTCTCTGCATGTTGGTCTTTCCATGCAAGGAGACTGGGTGGAGTAATCAGTGTCACCATGTAAACTACTTTGTTCAACTGGGGGAACCACCTCACATATTTTTGACGCTTCCAACACCTGGCAAATTTCGTTAATTGATGCACATACCGTTCCATTTGGAGCAACATAACTATTCGTAGTCTCACCACCCACCTTGTTGACATCAAATTTCCAGCCCATCCATAACAGATGTTCCTTAAATTCTTGTATGGACGACATAGATGGCATACACTTAGTTATTACTTTTAGGTGAGGGTCAGGTTCACCAAACAGTAACTGCCTAACAAATTTCTTCTTTATAGCAAGTCTTCTCCTGCGACTCTTAGAATTTACACACTTGCCATTGGACAAAATACCAGCAATCTGATGACTAGTCGGCTTCTTTAATTCTTTTATCAGGGTTGCTTCTGAGCAAGAGTCAGGTTTACCCAATGTCTTCATCCTTTTAGGAGGTCTCCCTCTGCGAGGCTTAGAATTCTCCAAAGTCTGTGTGGTACTAGACAAAATACCTGCAGTCTCATCACTAGGCAGCTTGTTAAATGTTTCTGTTGAGGTTGTGTCTGGGCAAGAGGCAGGTTCACCAGCCACAGTCTGCTCATCATATATATTCCTCTTTGTACGAGATCTCCCTCTGCAAGCCTTAGAATTCACAATAGTCAGTGGCCGACTCTTGGTGTTTGATAAAATACCTGCAAAGTCGTCAATAGGCAGAAGTAAAACATAGACATTATGTGGTGATACAGAGGAATATTCTAGGAGGAAATGAACTATAAATATCAATACCACTCAATAAATCATCCTCTGCGGCAGGTGCAGACTCCTCCGAAACAAGTTGCTTCTCTAATGGCTGAAGATCTGAAATATCTTGATCCAAAGGCTGTTGAAGATTAGGAACATCCTGATCCACAGGCTGCTGAAGAGGGGAAACATCCTCGAATATCTTCTCCTTAATTGTTTTTGTTGAGTTCGCCTCTCGACAAGAGTCAGGTTCACCTACCCGAGTCCGCCCCTTGAATATCTTCTTGATTTTTCGAGGTCTCCCCCTACCACGCTTAGCTTTCGCCAAAGTCGGTAGTTCACTCTCGGTACTGGACAAAATACCTGAAATGTCATCAATTGGCAGAAGTAAAACATAGAAATCATGTAGTGATACAGACAAATCTTCTTTTTAGCAAGGAGGAAATGAACTGCAATTATCATTACCAGTCATTTGAACATCCTCTGCGGCAGGTGCAGACTCCTCCGAAACAAGTTGCTTCTCTAATGGCTGAAGATCTGAAATATCCTGATCCAAAGGCTGTTGAAGATTAGGAACATCCTGATCCATAGGCTGCTGAAGAGGGGAAACATCCTCGAATATCTTCTCCTTAATTGTTTTTGTCAAGTTTGCCTCTCGACAAGAGGCAGGTTCACCAACCACAGTCTGCCTGTCATATATCTTCCTCTTTGTACGAGATCTCCCTCTGCAAGCCTTAGAATTCGCAATAGTCAGTGGCCGACTCTTGGTGTTTGATAAAATACCTGCAAAGTCGTCAATAGGCAGAAGTAAAACATAGACATTATGTGGTGATACAGAGGAATATTCTAGGAGGAAATGAACTGTAAATATCAATACCACTCAATAGATCATCCTCTGCGGCAGGTGCAGACTCCTCCGAAACAAGTTGCTTCTCTAATGGCTGAAGATCTGAAATATCCTGATCCAAAGGCTGTTGAAGATTAGGAACATCCTGATCCACAGGCTGCTGAAGAGGGGAAACATCCTCGAATATCTTCTCCTTAATTGTTTTTGTTGAGTTCGCCTCTCGACAAGAGTCAGGTTCACCTACCCGGGTCCGCCCCTTGAATATCTTCTTGACTTTTCGAGGTCTCCCCCTACCACGCTTAGCTTTCGCCAAAGTCGGTATTTCACTCTCGGTACTGGACAAAATACCTGAAATGTCATCAATTGGCAGAAGTAAAACATAGAAATCATGTAGTGATACAGACAGATCTTCTTTTTAGCAAGGAGGAAATGAACTACAATTATCATTACCAGTCATTTGAACATCCTCTGCGGCAGGTGCAGACTCCTCCGAAACAAGTTGCTTCTCTAATGGCTGAAGATCTGAAATATCCTGATCCAAAGGCTGTTGAAGATTAGGAACATCCTGATCCATAGGCTGCTGAAGAGGGGAAACATCCTCGAATATCTTCTCTTTAATTGTTTTTGTCAAGTTTGCCTCTCGACAAGAGGCAGGTTCACCAACCACAGTCTGCCTGTCATATATCTTCTTCTTTGTACGAGATCTCCGTCTGCAAGCCTTAGAATTCGCAATAGTCAGTGGCTGACTCTTGGTGTTTGATAAAATACCTGCAAAGTCGTCAATAGGCAGAAGTAAAACATAGACATTATGTGTGGTGATACAGAGGAATATTCTTGGAGGAAATGAACTATAAATATCAATACCACTCAATAGATTATCCTCTGTGGCAGGTGCAGACTCCTCCGGAACAAGTTGCTTCTCTAATGGCTGAAGATCAGAAATATCCTGATCCAAAGACTGTTGAAGATTAGGAACATCCTGATCCACAGGCTGCTGAAGATGGGAAACATCGTCGAATATCTTCTCCTTAATTGTTTTTGTTGAGTTCGCCTCTCGACAAGAGTCAGGTTCAGTAACCCGCGTCCGCCCCTTGAATATCTTCTTGACTTTTCGAGGTCTCCCCCTACCACGCTTAGCTTTCGCCAAAGTCGGTAGTTCACTCTCGGTACTGGACAAAATACCTGCAATGTCATCAATTGGCAGAAGTAAAACATAGAAATCATGTAGTGATACAGACAAATCTTCTTTTTAGCAAGGAGGAAATGAACTACAATTATCATTACCAGTCATTTGAACATCCTCTGCGGCAGGTGCAGACTCCTCTGAAACAAGTAGCTTTTCTACAGGTTGAAGATTGGAAAGATCCTGATCCATAGGCAGTGTGGCTGCACTATCTAATGTATAAGCAGCTTCAGTAAAGGGTGCAAAGTACACTTCAGGGTTCAGTTCAGCTATAAAAGCAGATTCTGAAAATTCGAGCAATTGACATCCCTCTCCGATGATCTGTAAGGAGTTCAGTTCAGAAAGATAATGCTTGACAGTTAACTTGGTACTGTCATGCACAACTTCCTTCACCAGTTTCCTCCAAATATCTTTCGAAGAAGATGTCCACTGCTTGAGATGTTCATCAAAATCATCCTTCAGCTGCACTTCATACCAAATTTGTTTAACCGAAACTAAGAGTGGGTTTAGTTTCTCAATTTCTTCAACCACTTGAAGAAATGACCATGATCCACGGATTTTCCACTCCTCTGTTATCTCATCCCAGTCTTGAGATATGCGCAAGTCTTCTAGCTTTGCCTTCATTTCATCACCCAATTCTGGGAAGAAGACCTTTCTCTCCTCATGACCTTCCTCACGGTCAAATAATACACCCTCCCACCATGCATCTTGGTAGAAGCAATCGACACACTGACCATAAGGCCAGCTGTTAAGTTCACAAGGGGGCGGTGATGGTCTGATTATACCACATTGATGAGCTGGCCGTTCATCAACAGGTAATAACCCTTCAATTATTGGAGATACGTTTACCACTTCAACCAATTTGTCGGAGCCCTGGTCTGACCATATAAAATCATATTGAACCTCACGAATCAAATCACTACAACTAATCACAGTACCCAAATGCCACGAACCCAAAAATCCATCTTCAAGACTCTTCACCTGCATAAACAACAATGCAGTAATAAATGAGGTGAAAAGGTTGAGGCCATGAAAAAACAATCTTGACCCATCACATACACTTTACAGCCTTCAAAACACCCAAAACATTTGTATGCACAATCAACAACAACAACAATAACAGAAACTCAGTCTAATCCCACAATTGAGGTCTCAGACCAAATGACCCTCGACTAAACAAACAGCGAAAGAGGCAATTGAACTTTATCAACACAATGAAACCCCAAAGAATTAAACTCCTTTGACAAGTTCTATCTAATCATTCCAGTCTCCTTCACATCAATGAAACATTAAACCAAATTTTACAAAAAAAATAAAAAATCCCACTTTCAACAAGCTGTTATACAAATGTACATAGACAAAAAAAGAAAGATATATAGATAAAACACCAATGTGGGTAAATCAAAATCAACTTAAAGAAGCAATTTTTAACGAAACGTTATAACCAATGAAACCTAAAATTCAGAACTCAAAACCCAAAATTCAATCGGCCCTCATTTTATACACCATATATATATATAAACATTTATCAAGATTCAAAGAATCAAACCTCATTTGTTTAACCCAAAATTCTAATTAAACAAAAATGTTGATCAAACCATTCTTTTTACTGATTAATCTTTCATTTCCAACAAAGAAGAAAACATATCTGAACTGAAACAAAACAAAATTCAGATGCTTAGATCGATTCAAAACCAAAACAGAAATGAATCCAAAAAAAAAAAAAACAGAGCATCTTAATCACCTCAACTTTTTGATCAACACCCAATTTCCGATGTGCTCCTCTGTCAACTTTGAGTTTTCTTTTCCTCAGAACTCGCCCAGGTTCTGCCGCCATTGAAGAGTAAAACTTCCTCTGGAAGTGATAGGGGAGTGGTGGGGTTTATCAGTTACACTATCAGTTTTCCAAATTTAGTATCGATTTATATTTTTATATATTGTATAAAAATAAAAAAAAATAAAAAACAAACCTTAAGCTAATGGTTTTAATTCAATCGCGAATTTGTCGGGTTACATTTTGTCTCTTCCTTCCCAAATTGTAAGATAAAAGGGAAAAACTATTAGTACACTCTGTTTTGCTCTTCCGGTTTTCTCCTTGATACATATATATTTGAAAGGACTTAACATGCAAGACCTTCATTTTTGTTGTATATCCCATAAGAGAAATTATATATTTGTACTATATAAGTTGATATGTTATGTTTTATAAGTATGATTTTTGGTACTTATTTCGAGATTTTGATTAATTTAAATTTGCGTTGTTCAGAGCAAATTTGTAGTGATGGTTATGAATTTCACGAAAATTTAATAATATTTGGCGCGAATCTTATAGTATATTTTTTTGGCTTACTATTTTTTGTTTCAATACTTGTTTTGAAACTTTTAATTCGTCTAGATTCGCGCTCATCAAGGCGTCATAATAGTAGTTATAAATTTAACGAACTTAAATAATTTGGCGCGAATCTTATTATATTTTTTTTCCTGTTTACCGTTAGTTAGTTTGGACTTGCGCGTTATCCTGACAGAGTCAGAATAGTAGTTATAAACTTAACGGCCTTAAATATTTGGCGCGAATCTTATAATTTGGTTTTCTGTTTTTGTTTGGTTTTCGATACTCGCTTTGAAATTTTAGTTAGTTTGTATTTGAGCGCAATCAAAGTTCAAAGACATCGCTTTAGTTATGAAATTACCGTAATTGGTCAATTTTTTGGGCGAACCTTATTTTTTATGAAAGTGGTTCATACATACCCCTTATTATGAGATTGAATAATTTATACCCTTTTTTTATGAAAGTAGCTCATATATTATTCCTCTACTGTTATCAAAAACATACATATACCTTTTTTCTCTAATGGAAATGAAAAAGTTAATTTTAATTAAATTTTTAAAATTATTTTTTGAAAAAAATATAATCAATATGGGTATAATTGATCCTTCTCACAAATATTTTTTACTTTTTTTGTTTCAACGACTAACTTAAATTAATATTTTGAAAGTCAAATTTATTTATGTTTTACTAATTTTCTTGTAAAAATTATTATAAATTCTTTTTTTTTTAAATTACACATACAAAAATTAAATTACAATATAGCCCCAAAAATTACTTCTAATTTTTTTTTTCTTTACACTAAAGAATGAAAGAAAAAAGAATAAGAAACTCGAATAATGACAATTAAGAAGTCAAAAAAAAGTTTTGTACAGAAAAAAGATTAAAATGTAATTTGAACTTTGCTAGAAGAATCGTATGTATACGCCTATATGAATTTTTATAAAATTTCAAGTAAAAAATTAAATAAATCTAAAACGATTTTTTTCATTTTTGTTAGATAATAAGTAACATGAGCTCCTTTTGTGACGATAAGGGCATATGTAAGTCATTTATATAACACTAAATTATACATGAACTGAACTCTCTTATAAAGGATATATCAACTCTAAATGATAAAAGTTAAGAGATATATCAGACTCTTGCCTCTAATATAATCTGAGAGTTAGAAAATGATTAAATAGTTTCCCTATTTAAGCCCCTTCTTAATCATTTATGGCAATTCTCTTCTAATATGCTCTTTTTCTTATTTCTAAAAAATAGTCATCTCGGATTATTTTTTATTTTAAAAATAAAAATAAAATTATCTTTTAGAAGTGCAGAGTATATTCTAAAAAGTACTGCAATAAATATCCAAGAAAAAGGTATTATTAAAATAATCAAAATTATTTATTTTATTTTCAAAAACGTGTAAAAAATTCGGACAAATAATTAGAAGAGCAATTATTAGAAAGAGTTAATAATAGTAGTACTAATTCTCATTGAAAATACCAATCATATTACCTATGCTACTTTTAATGACTACTTTTGGTATAAATTTTTTATTTAGTCTTTACTATATTTGACTAATCACATTAAATTTTCAATTAATTGAATTTTTTACTTTTTGATCCTTTTACTTTATCAGCAAATTTACCAAACACATTAATTATTTCAGCACTTAATTGTTTTCAAATAATATTATTGTTTTTCAATATTATTCTCATTATGATACAACAATATAAATATTATTCATTCTAGTCCATATTAAGTGCAATGTTGATAATTTTTTTTAGTTCAAATAAATGAACTTTTCAAAGTTTAGGGAATTCTTTATTTTTTAAATATAGTTATCCTTCTTTCAATGATTTTCTAATTATCTCATTAAATTTCTTAAAGAATATGTAAAACTTCAATGACACTCAATATTGACTAGACTATTAGTCAAATTTAGATTTACAAAATATACTTGATATACTAATAAAATATTGTGGGATAGAGGGAGTTAAAAAAATTACTCAAATAATTTGAGACAAATAATGTTTTTTTAATGCAAGAGTGATGCACGTTTAGATTTTATAGATGTAACAAATGTGGAGGGAATATTTGGTCTCACATAATTAAGGCAAGTATGTGAGGTCCTTTTCAATTATTTTATGGGCCCCTACTTCATAGTGAAGTTAGTATTATTAATTATTGATAAATGGATTTCTTTTTCTTTTTTTTTTTTGATAATCAATTAGGCAGATGTCTAAATTCATAGTTAAGTTAGTATTTTTTAATTATTAATGTATAATTTCATATTATAAAGAATAATTTATTATTCACATATAATATAAATTTTATTAATAGAAAATACATTTATTAAACATTATAATACATTTATAACACAATTTATCAATTTTTTATAGAACAAACATAATATATTTTCAGAGTCCAGTTATAATTTTGAGAGTATATATAACTGATTTTTTGATAGAATATATTTGACACCTCTATCTATACTCTAATTTTGATAGTATATATTTTTACACCCCAAAAAAATAAATAAATGGTCAAAATTTAAATAATTAAAATTAAATTGTGTTTTTAAGTATAACTGTGTAATAAAAAAGGCCGATTGAATTTCAATAATTCAATTAGTTGACTACATGAGTTCCTACTTTGTTCGTCGAAATTTAATTTAATTTATAGTTTCACTATCATCAATTTCTTTAAATTCATTAAAAATAATTTTTAATTTTTTCTGAGTTATGACGTATTGTTGTAATTTTTTCCCATCACTTTTAAAATCCAAAGTATATTATTCAAATTCATTATCTTTGTGAGTTCTCACATATTATTGTAATTTTTTCTTAAATAGCTTTTTTCCCATTAACTTTAAATCCAAAGTTTCTCAATAATATTAAAATAAAATTTACTTTAATAGTTAAGAGCTGAGAAAAAAAAATATTCTGAACAGAAAGAAAAAAAACAAATAAATATTAAAATTAAAGGAGGAAGAAGTAAAAAATTAAAATAAATAAATTACAAATTCACAATATACAAATGGCAGCCAAAGAGTCCCTCACGCAACTAACACTAAGCGTGCGTAGGACAAAATAAAATAAAAAATTCGTTTGATTAGAACACTGATACTTTTGTACAAGTACAACCTAAGAAGCTCAGTACAATGATTTCTCTGACAATGTCTATATTGCATTAAACACATATACTTTCTATTTTTTAAAAAAAAATAATCATTTCATCCATAATTGTTTGGCAGGTATACTAAAAATATATGTTTAAATTAATTATCAATTTAAATAATTAAGAAACAATTAGTCACTTTTTTCAAATTTGCCCTTAATGATAGTGTAGTTCAATTGAAATGTTATGTAGACTTTTGATATTTTTCGTATAGTAGGGTTATATTAATAAAATTATACATTGTATTAAATTTTTCTTAAAGAGTGTGCATGACCTTAACATGATAAGCAATTGTGAAATGAGAGAGTAGTATAAGTATGAATATCATAATACACAATTAATTTTATTGTAATTAAAGCTGTTAAAAAGGGTTGACCCAACCCAACTCAATCCAACTCTAATCGGCTAAAGAGTTAAATGGGTTGGGACAGGCTGATCCTTTTAGTTAAAGGGGCAGTAAAATAGCGGTTCAATCCAGCTCTAAGCAAGTCACGGGTTGACCTTTCAACTAAAAAATGAACAATATTATTTTCTTAGAAAGAGTATCTAGGAGAATCGAATGTTGACGTCTATGAACAGGACATCAATACTCACAGATTTTCATTTATTAATCACACACTTCAGCGAATACTTACAGAAATACAGTTATGAATCTCACACTTCGGTAAATGCTTACCAAAATACACAATAGTCAACGTAAGTGTTTGCAACAAATTTTAAACATATGGAAAATAAATAAACCATACAAATAAAATATGAAGAAACATAAATTTTATTGATCAAGATAGATTGCGGGTACAATTCTGTTGATCCCTTGATTTTACTCTCCTAGGATTTATCCATTATTCGATGGCCGCTAATGCCGTATTTCTCGAACTATGATAATTTAAATTTGACCTCTCTATATGTATAATTCATCAATTGACAAAAAATGTACAATTAATTGATGTAAGACAGTATTCATGTGTGATTAACACATTGATATTTTTCTTGAATGCTTATGTTTATAAGTATTCAAAATTAATGATATTATTGTATGTTTTAAAAATCTTTTTTCGTAATATAAAAAATGAAAGTTTAATTATAATAAAAGATTTTTTATGAAGATTTATTCTTAATACACTAATATATATATATAATATGATTATTATTTTAGTTAAATTAATTTAATAAATTAAATTGTCTATTATTAAAAAATTTAATTACATGTTATGTCAACTAGGAAAGAGTGAGAATTTTGAACTGTCAAGTAAATTTAGAGAAAAATAGAAATAGTTGAGTGATATTTTGATCTTAAATTAAATATAAATGTCAATTCAAGGCAATTTCCTTAATTTAGACAATCATTTAAGGAATTGAGTTCCCGATTCTCCTATCCAACATTAATATTTACAGTAAAATTCTTATTTTTTGTCTTATCATCTTAGTTATTGAAAATCTATGTATTCATCAACATCAATATTCTGTTTTTTATCTTTTCAACTTTCCATAAATTTTTCGTCAATAATTATATTTTTGAGTCCATAAAAAACATATACTTTAAAATATATTGTCCTAGACTTTGAACTTAAAACAAAATTAAACGTGTTCTAAAGTTTGAATTGACAAAAAAAATATGAACTTTAGGACGAAACGTCTCGAGGGTCCTGAAATTTAAGAATTATGGTTAAATTTTAAATACTTAAAAGTTGGCTATATTTTAATCATCATCCCTAGAATGGCTACATTATTCATTATTACCAATTGTAGAAATCTAGTGGACTTCTAGCCTCCAATAGCAGCTAAAATGGGCCTTCTGAACCCATTTAACATGTTTGGAAAAATTACGTGGTAAAGACAGTTCTCTTTCTAAAAAAGTTAAATTTACATAAATAATCAACTTTTTTAATATTACAGAAATAATTTTATTTATTTATTTATTCTTAAGTGTATATCAGATTTAAGAATTAAAAAAGATATCAATTGTAAGAATGGAACATATAATTCTCGTACCTAATCTTATTACTTCCTACGTCTAATTTTAATTGTGATAATTTTTTTTAGAATCAAATAATAATAACTTTGATAAACGTTTTACGATATATTATTTCAATCATATTGATATGCAAAAAATTGTTATTCATTATATATTTTTTTTATAATTTTTGAATATCAAAAAGTGTTGTTTAAAATATTAAATTAATGTAATATAATTTAACTTTAAAAGTTAATCAAATTTACTTACGAATAGCTCAACGTGACAATCAAAAATCGACAAAATAAGTAATTTTCATCTCACTTTTTTCTTGTTATAAGCGTTGCCAACAATCACAAAAATGTATCCTCATATACTTTCTACATAATCTAAGCGACACTAACAAACTGAAACGAAATAATTAAAATTTATTCGACTTATTCTATTGTATAAACATGAAGTTTAAAAAAGAACGAGAATTTTTTGATAACTTGCGATAGTGTTAGAAAAGTGACATGTTCAAACGAAAAGTTTAAAGTTAAATAAATACTTATTAAATAAATAAAAAAACATTACTACATACTAAAAAAAATATAACAAAGAATCGAAAATAGAAGTAAAGAATGTAAATCAACTACCTATAATTTCTTCATAATAGAGAAGGAATAAACAAGAAAAAGAAAAACTTGAACTAAAGTTTAATTAGTACCTTTTACAAATTACAGTCAACTAAAGATACAGAACTGATTAATTTGTTTCACCATTTTTTTTATTATTTTTTTAATTTTCCTTTCAAAATAAAGATAGTTAACTTAATTTAAATTTTTGAAGACCAGTTTTGAGGCCTATTGTTTTCAAATCATGTTGAACTTGTGCTCGAAAATCTGCGTAGCTGAAAGGGTTGTACTTTGTGCTTTGAATGATAGTATCTTCATCAGGGAACACAAAATAACCAATTGATATTCTCTCCTTGTGTCTATTCACCTTCACTCTATGCTTCACACTCATATATCTATCATCACTCATTGCCTGCAATTTTACAAAAAGCCAAACACAACACAATAAGAGTTCATGTTTTACACGCAGATAGCAGTTACAGAATCAGAATTTTTGTTAAATGGTTCAATATATAAAGAAACAGACATGAACAAAGTCTAGAAAATTCAACATCTATTATATATACAACTAATAGGAAACGGAGGAAGTATACTTTTTATACTTTGTCCTACTGCTGGGTTATAAATTATTTTTTAATGACCCTGGAGAGTTCGTATCAGTTTTTACACACCTTTGAGTTATAAATCTTTTTTTATAACAGTGATATCTAGCTCAACTTTCGCGTACCTTAATTAATTTTATGAAATATCTATTACCTTTCACCAACAAAAATACCTGATAACTTAAAAATCTCTTAATATTTTTATTTATCTTCACTGAATTTTGAATTTGAAACCTCATAATTATGCTACTTGGTTGTAAGTTACATTTGCAATCAACCAAAAAATGTACAATATGATCACTAGCCAATGTAAATTCTGACCCTTGATCAATAAAAAAGTGACAAATTAGTGTGGTTGGTAAGACTTTTCTCTCGATAATTTTAAGGAAAATATTACTATATGATACAAAACACTATACTATAGGTTAAAATTGTCAGTTCACTAAATTGTACTATAATGAGGAAAGGATTTAATTAATGTTATCATAGTCGGTGAAACTCTTTTTAAAGGAAAATTATATGATTAATAAATACTGTATAGTATATATGAAATCGTCAGTCCACTGAATTAATCCATGATGAATAGATTAATTAATGATCAGATCATGGTTGGTAATACTAAATCTCATCGTATTCTGACTTCTTTTTAATTAATTTCCAGAATGTACTTTATGATTAAAAAACAGTATATAAGTTAAAATGCCAGTCTAATAAATTACACCCTATAAGATGAAAGTTTTCATTTTTTTTAATACAATATTATGATTAAAAAAAAAAGACTCTGCAACGAACATAAAATTATAAAACCCAACCGTTCAATCATATAACCTAGTAACTAATGAAATGAATCGAGAATTGTAAAATCTCATATGTCAAAACCTCAATAAAATAGAGAACCATCCTAGGTTTAGAAATAGAACTATGATTTTTAGTTTATAGATCCATATATATTAAAAAAAGATTTGGTTTACTCAATTTTAAATATTTTTTATACCTATCACATAATTTTAATTTTTTTTTTGGTTACAAATACAAGGTTAAAGCCTAGACTATTGGGTTCTACGAAACCCCTATCTGAGGTTGTGGCTCCGTTCTTATAAGTATTTATTTATATTTGTGCTCGTGAGAGGTAGCATCGAAGTAGGTATCTCATCTCACGATAAAGTTGTTCAGACTTTTCAAAAAGACGTGTAACAATCATGTTGGATCCTTCAAAAATGAACTATTTTTTGAAGGATCAAACACACACCTAATGACCTTTTTAAAGATCTAAATGAACAACATAGCCCTCAAACACTATACATTCTTATTCTTACTTAATAGAAACACTAAAATAAAATGCATGACAAATCTATTATAATAATAGGCTTGAACTTCAAATCCTGAATCAACAACACGAAATGATAGAGGAAAAAAAATAGTAGGTACGTACCTGCAACATGTCACCAATATTGACAATAAGAGTATTAGGGAGAGGATTGACATCAATCCATTGATGATCTTTGTAAACTTGAAGTCCACCAACATCATCTTGGTGAATTATAGAAAGTACTGAGCTATCTGTGTGTGTGTCAATTCCCCATGTTCTTTCTGGCTCTAGGCATCTTGGGTAACGATATACCCTTAATAAACCAGTCTCTAGGGACATATAATTTGACTCAAATGGTCCCAAAATTTTGAATATTTCAGTAGCCAACCTACAAAGCTCCTTACCATATTCTTCTAGCAAACATCTGTTGATGTAATACAATACATTACTTTGATTAATAATTATGTACAATAAAAGTTTTATCAGTCAAATTCGTGATCTCTAAACGATAGATAACTCTTTATATATTTTCATATAAATTTCATTAGCAAATTTTTAATTAAAATTAAATTATTTAACTCTCGAAAAACAAAAAGTGTCATATAGATTATAACAAAAAAGTTCTAATTTTGCCAATGAAATTTTCTATTGAAAAAATGTTTAGTGGATATCGCTCAAATATTTTAATGAACTGGTAAGAAAGTAGTGTTTAACACGAAAACAATTGGAAGCAACCCAATATTTCAGTGAATTTTTTTTCAAAAAAAAATGTGTTTTTCCATTAAATTGATTTGATGGGAAAATATGTTTATAGTTTAATAAGTCAATTTAATTAATTTTTAAAATTAAATTTAATTATAAAAAATTAAATAAAGAAATTATAAAAAAATACTATTAAATTTTTTATTATTTAACTCTAGAAAAATAAAATTATATCAAATAAAAAGGGACGAAGAGTAACAAAAAATTATATCAAATAAAAAGGACGAAGTAGCATATAGTTTACTCAATAGACAATAAGAAGAGTAAAAAAAAAAAGACAACCTCATTTTTTTATTTTTACATGATATAAATAAGACAAGGCACACGTTACCAAGCAATTACACGATATGCTTGTGACTTGTGAGTGGCTCCGTGAAAAATGGCACTAACAATAAGGTAAAAGGTTAAATTCAACTCATTTTTAAATATAATAAAAAATTATCTACTCACTCTTTCTTCAACAATAATAGTCCATTATATTATTTTAGAATATTGAACAATATTTATTTGGAATAATTTTACATTTAAATTTTATTTACCGTATTACTCTCTTCATTTAACAATATTTATTCATTATCTTAAAAATAGATATTCAACAATAATTATCCACTTTATACAATTAATTAATAATTTTATATCTAATTTCTATTTTATCCTTGTCATTAATTATAGTCATTTTTTATATTATTTTTTTAAATTATATTTAAAAGGTGATATAAAATTATTATTATATTCATAATTTATAAAAATATATTTTATATAAATAATAAACAACTATTATTAGATCAAGAGTATTTTGTTACGTTAAATAGTAGTGTGAGTATAACCAACTTTGAAAATGATGGGAGACAGGCCCGCTAGGAAAGGCTATCTATATTCTATCACTGAGAGATGAAAATATGGAAAAAAAGTTGCGTATATAAAAGTTAAATAAAAATATTATAATTCATAATAATTAATATTTTAATACATATTTAAAAATTAAAAATAAGTATCTTTTACTCTCTTAGCGTTTGTAAGTGCGCACACTAATTTAATTGGTTTCCATTAAATATGTAACATAACGTACGTCGAATAAATCAAATAAATTTTACAGAATCATATGTTGTTATATATCAAATATGATGAAATCAGAGATAATAGAAAAGACAAGCTATATACTAAAAATAAATAGAACATTCAACCAGAATTATAATAAAATGCCGTATACCATTTTATTTTTAATCAAAAAATTTTATCTGAATTTCTCTAAATATGAAAAAAAAAAGTCTTTATTTGCCATCTTAACTCAGCATTGCGGTAAAAATAATTTCAGAACTTTGATGATAAAAGTATCTCTCTTTTAAATATAATATAACAGGCCTCTCCACACATAAAATTAAAGCACTAATTACGGAGTAGTCGGCCGAAAAAAAGATACGTCCAGAAAAATGGACGTAACACTATAACTAATTAATTTATTAAATTTGTCCACTATCAATATTTAAAATTTTGGTCGCGTCCACCACTGTCGTTATCTCAGTCTTTTTCTTCGAAAATGACTGATATTAATTTTTATTTTTCGATATTTTTATCGATGACCCTTAAATCATATCATAAGAAATTTTATTTTTTTAATAAAAACGAGGAAAGGGAGGTGGAACGTGAGGGAGTGCTAATCACAAGCGGGGGCGGATATAATTTTTTTGTCTTCAAATTCATTTGAACCTTTTTATTAAAATTTTAATAAAATATAAGTACGGAAAAGGGCCTAAAATACCCTCGAAGTATTGAAAATGGTACACAATTACCCTCCATCCACCTATTGGCCCTCAAATACCCTTCACATCCACCTTTGGGTCCAAATTTACCCCTTCATTAACGGACCAAAATTAAAAATACGAAAAAGGGCCTAAAATACCTTCAAAGTATTGAAAATGGTACACAATTACCCTTCATCCACCTATTGGCCCCCAAATACCCTTCAAATTCACATTTGGGTCTAAATTTACCCCTTCATAAACGGATCAAAATTAAAAATAATTAAATAATATTTTTTAATTACGTGGCACTCAATCATTGATTGTAATTTAATATTTAAAATAATTTTAAACCCACCCATTTTAACTAAACCCCGCCCCACTTGACCCAATTTAAAAAAATTAACCCATCTAATTAAAATATCCTAAAATCTTATTCCTCCAATTTTCACAATTCCATCACTCCATTGTCTTCTTCTTCTTCTTCTTCATGGAACTTGTGAAAATGGGAGGAATAAGGTTTTAGGATATTTTAATTAGATGGGTTATTATTTTAAATTGGGTCAAGTGGGGCCGGATTTAGTTAAAATGGGTGGGTTTAAAATTATTTTAAATATTAAATTACAACCAATGATTGAGTGCCACGTAATTAAAAAATATTATTTAATTATTTTTAATTTTGGTCCGTTCATGAAGGGGTAAATTTGGACCTAAAGGTGGATATGAAGGGTATTTGGGGGCCAATAGGTGGATGGAGGGTAATTGTGTACCATTTTCAATACTTCGAGGGTATTTTAGGCCCTTTTCCGTATTTTTAATTTTGGTCCGTTAATGAAGGGGTAAATTTGGACCCAAAGGTGGATGTGAAGGGTATTTGGGGGCCAATAGGTGGATGGAGGGTAATTGTGTACCATTTTCAATACTTCGAGGGTATTTTAGGCCCTTTTTATTATAAAATTCAACCGATATGGTAGAAATTAATGTTATAATTCTTAAAAATTGAACTCATTATTGTATTTAAATACTGAATTCACGTGTAGAACTAATTTGAAAGCGAAAATGAATTTTTGGATGATAAAAAAACAAAAAGGAACTATATAAGTTTCATCAACAAGAATAAAACAAAAAATTAGATGAAAGGAATCATTTTCAGAATTTTAGCTTGTCTTTAGCCAAAACAGCTGCACCATTTTGTTAGCCGAACCATACTAATTAAAAACAGAGGCGGGCGGATGTTAAAAAGAAGTTTTGTTATGATATATTTGAAAATTTATCAAATAAAATTTTATTTTTCTATGTAACATTCATAAACTTCAAATCGAGTTATACGGCTCATCGTGATTGAAATGGTCTCGTTGATTTAACTAACTGTCAAGTAAATCAATAGTGCAATATGAGTTTGATTTTTCTACAAGTCAAAAAAAAAAAACAAGAAGCAGAAGATGAGAACCTGAAAGTTTCGAGCAATAAATCTTGATAGTGAATATTTGATAATTGAGCTAATGAAACATTGAATCCTTCCATCCATTGCAGGCTCTGGTTGTTATTTTGTGGTTCGCTATTTTTCGGCGCTAGCGCCGCACCAGAGGGTGATAAAGCAGGGGAGCCCCAAAAATAAGACATGGGGCTAACAAAATTGCTGCTGCTGCTACTAGCAAAAAAGGCCTTTTTAGTTTCATAGGGCAAAGAAAAGAGTTTTTTAGCATGTTCTTCAATTTGATTCAATAAACTAAATGGAATTCCATGGTTCACCAATCGGAATAATCCCCAATCTCTACAAGCTTCACTGATTAAATTTCCGTCTTCACTAACATCTTGGTATTTTGTTGTCGTTATTATTGGAGCTGTGCGTTTGAAATAATCAATAACGGGGATATAAGAGTCTAATAAAAGTGACGACTCTGTTTCATCAGATTCTTGAATTTGAGAGATGTTTGGTGATGGTCGAAATAAAGGAGGGTAGGATTCAAAGTTGTAAGATTGAGACATATTATTTAGCCAACTTAATTGCGTAGCAATCAAATAGGTATTTTATAGGCAGATTTTGGAACTGAACCCATGGTTTTTTATGGGCACTGTGGAGTTACCGATACACTTTGAATTTTAACAAAAATGGCGTCATATGAAACCGCTGATGAATAATAATATTGACCGTATTCATAAAAAATCCAGAGAAGTATTTAAAATATCTTAGATAATCTTAAAAACAAACTTTTTATTTATTTTTTTATTTTTTTTCTATAATTTCTTTACTCTCTATCCACAATTGTTTGTCAGGTAAGGTTATTCACTCCCTTCAAAGAAAATTTAATACAAGGTGCAGTTTGACTAATATAACGCTATTATAGCAAGAATATCAAAAGTCTACATAACTTTTCAATTGAACAAAATAAAATAATTATTAAAAGCATAATTAAATTTTTAATTGTTTAAATTAATAATTAATTTTAGATACTTATTTTTAATATACTTGTCAAATATTTATGGATATATGGAATAATTAAGAATGATATGCTCGCTCTTACATGAGATTTAAATAGCAATATTATGTGTGTATCATAGGAAAATATCTGCGTCAAAAAAAAAAATAATAATATCATTTTGGACAATCATATTTTGCTTTTTGGTATATTTTAAATTTGACTAAATAAAAAATTAGATTATATTCAAAGTTAAGCATTTCAAAAGAAACTTTATTTCCTTTAAAAAATATTTTTTGTAGATGATTAAATCATCTTTATGTTTATGGTGTTTCATTTGTCTGCTCCATTTGTCCCACCCCTTAATCATATTGGCGGAGCCAAGCAAAGGGTGGTCCGCTCCACATTCTTTGTTGAGAATTACGAGTAGCTATTACAAATATATATATTTAATTTACGTATTTCAAATTAATGAAATTTCAGATTTGTCATTAGTGGCGTAGATACATGATGATTTGGGTGTTTAATTAGACATTCTTCATCGAAAAAATATAATATATAGAAATAAAATGATACATGAAATGATTAAATAACATGTTATGAATACTTTTAACTCAATAAGTTATTGTAGAACAATGATTTCTCTTATTTGAAATGTGATAATGCTCGTATCTTGAATCTCACTAGTTTAATTTTTCTTTAAGAAAAATATTATGCTATTCTGAACAATTCTATTTATTTGAAATGTGATAATGCTCGTGTCTTGATTCCACGACGATTATTTGTATCAAATATGAACCATTAAAAAACACTCGTGTTGCTTTAAAATCATTCACTTGTTATGATAGTGAAGTTGTTCTACTTTAACATGAGTCTAATCTTAAGTCACTAATTTCAACTACAAGTGAGAGTAGACGCAAAATTAAAAGAAGTTTCTAGTAGAGTTCTATGGCCAATATTTAGGTAGAAAAATGGGTAAATTCTTGACAAAAGTGGACAAGCCCTGTCCCATTCAGTTGACACGTGGACATGGTCCCTAAAGAAAAGTGTTGTCCTTTTAATATAGGACAATTTCCATACAAAAATATCATAGATCATAATATATAAACAGAATTTTCTTTTTACAGTGTAGGGTTATGTAACTTCCAACTTGGTGCTCTGAGGTACCCCTTAGAATTACACGGATACTAATAATTTTAGTTTTAAGTAGATTCATACAGTATTATATTTTATTATATATTATATATAGATATGTTAGTTATGAATGAAATTTATGCGTATACATCAGTTATTTTACTTTTTATTCTATATAAAATAATATGTATATTTCTCATAATTTATATTAGTTATGCGGGTTTCTAGATTGTCAATTTAATATTATATTATTTATATAATTAAATAACATTTTTTATCTATATATTAAACATCATACAAATAATACAAAAATAAGTCGCTAAATAATTTATTTTTGATCAAACTATCAAAAAAAATCTTACTTTCTCGAAGTAGTATGAGTTCAAACTAAAGTTAAAGCTTCAAAAGTATTAAGATAAGTTTCGTCTCTTCCGAAAAAAGAGAATCTTTCCACTATTATTTTAAAAGCTCAAATTCTAGTAAAGTCATTTGACGGTTACGAGAGAAGCATTGCTCGTCTCCTTTTCTCCCCCTAAAGTTGTTAACTTAAATCTCAATTGAATAGCAATTTTTTTTATTTTGTAATCTGAAATAAAACGTTATTTTTTTATAATTAGAAATAGTTTAATTTTATAATTTAACAAGTAACTAAATTTTTTTTTTATAAAAATATATCATGAAAATTAAAACGGTATAAATATTTGTCAATTTATCACAAAGTGAATATGTATATGAGGTAAATTGGAAGTAAGGTCTGTGTTTGTGTTTTTTGGTTTTAATAATTGAGAGTTTTTGTGAGCTGTAATTATCAATCTACTCAGCTCCTCCTTTTTCAAGGACTCAGTATATAATGAAAGATTCTGATTCGAACATTGAAGTCGACATGTCCTCTAAATTTGTGCATTCATTTCATCCTCATGGGTAAATCAAGTTCAATGGATTATTCAAGTGACTTTTTTTCACACAACTTGTAGTATTACTGCATCTAATGCGTGATTCTTTTTCATTTTTTTGGGGTACTTTTTTGTGTGCAATTTTCGTGACAGATTTAAGATTTTTAAGTTTTGATATTTTAAAATTAGTAAAACTAAAAATAGAAAAAAGCTATGTTGATAATGATATTTGAATCCAAATTCAACAACATTAAAAGAGTTTTAAATATACAAAAAAAATTAATAAACTAATCAGATCATTTAATTATTAGGCGCAATTATATATATATATATATATATATATATTATATATATATATATAATAATAATATGTTGAGACGAGATTAATGGGTGCTCGGTGGATTCTATATTGTACATCTCTAAGCTACGAGTAAATAGTAAAATTGAGTTGGGCTCAAGTTATCACTACTATTTTTGTAAAAAGTGATTTTTAGGATAGTTGATTTTTGGTAATAAAGTTATAGAGATGATTATAAGTGTTAATTATATTTCAGTATTTTTATTAATATTATTAAAATTTATAGTGACATTAGATCTAATTATAATTAATTAATACTGATAAAAATTTTAACATTCTTAATTAATATGCATATTTATTGCTATTAAAAGCAGTGACTAGCTATACGGTGGTCAGGATGTCCAATAGGACACCAATACCGTTCATTGGAAGAAAATAACGTATGTATAAGTAAAATAATATAAGAAATAATTAAATAATATATTTGAACACCCGTAACACATCAAACTATTTTTGCCCAGTGATTTACCTCCTTGGAATGCGATAATATTTGTGTTTGGATCTCACTATTTTTACTTTTTGAAAAATGTCTTTATTATGATATTTCTAGACATTTCTTGTGAAATTTCATCTTTTGTGAATTTCTACATGAACTTTATTAGCATATACTATTACAAAAATAAGATCGGAAAAGGGCCTAAAATACCCTCGAAGTATTAAAAATGGTACACAATTACCCTTCATCCACCTATTGGCCCCCAAATACCCTTCACATCCACCTTTGGGTCCAAATTTACCCTTTCATTAACGGACCAAAATTAAAAATACGGAAAAAGGGCCTAAAATACCCTCGAAGTATTGAAAATGTTACACAATTACCCTCCATCCACCTATTGGCCCCCAAATACCCTTCAAATCCACCTTTGGGTCCAAATTTACCCTTTCATGAACGGACCAAAATTAAAAATAATTAAATAATATTTTTTTAATTACGTGACACTCAATCATTGGTTGTAATTTAATATTTAAAATAATTTTAAACCCACCCATTTTAACTAAACCCGCCCCACTTGACCCAATTTAAAAAAATTAACCCATCTAATTAAAATATACTAAAATCTTATTCCTCCCATTTCACAATTTCCATGACTCCATTGTCTTCTTCTTCTTCTTCATGAAGAAAATGTCAGCTTCTTCTTCGATTTCTTTCCCCGAAGAACTTAAATTACAATGGAGTCATGAAAATTGAAAAAATAGGAGGAATAAGATTTTAGGATATTTTAATTAGATGGATTAATTTTTTTAAATTGGGTCAAGTGAGGCGGGTTTAGTTAAAATGAGTGGGTTTAAAATTATTTTAAATATAAAATTACAACCAATGATTGAGTGCCACGTAATTAAAAAATATTATTTAATTATTTTTAATTTTGGTCCGTTCATGACGGGGTAAATTTGGACCCAAAGGTGGATTTGAAGGGTATTTGGGGGCCAATAGGTGGATGGATGGTAATTGTGTACCATTTTCAATACTTCGAGGGTATTTTAGGCCCTTTTTTGTATTTTTAATTTTGGTCCGTTAATGAAGGGGTAAATTTGGACCCAAAGGTGGATGTGAAGGGTATTTGGGGGCCAATAGGTGGATGGAGGGTAATTGTGTACCATTTTCAATACTTCGAGGGTATTTTAGGCCCTTTTCCGAAATAAGATTTTTGTGATTGATTTAAGAGTGTTAGTAAGTTCCTACATTTGTTTATCACCTACATGCGCAGAGTCGGCCTTAGAGCTACGAATTCAACAAATATAATTTCAAACGATAAAGTTGTATTACTTTTAAAAAATATGTCTAAGTAATTAATTTATAATCAAGTAGATAAATAACTGAAAATTTATAAACTAAATTATAACTCCGACTAAGCTAGTCCCCTATTTCAATCTCCAATGTGAAAAATGGAAATGAAAGAAAACAAAAGTAGATTACTGAAAAAACTTACCTGCACCGGGTGTTTATATTAAGACAATAGAAAATACATTATTATATGATTTAATGAAGTAAAAGAAGCTATAAATTTAAACACATGCATACATATATTAGCTTGATATAAACACTCAATACGAATAAGTTTTACTCTTTTTTTATGAGATAAGAATCACAAATAGCTATATAATATACGGATGAAGTAACTATTCGACTATAACTGGAATCTATTTTAAGCCTCCATTCCTAAGTGGATCAATTTTTGGATAATATTGGTCTGACTCATTTGATCGTCTAGTTTATAAAATAAAATATGCTTACTCTATACTAAACATACACTTATATACTCTATTGATGGTGTATATATAATTTATATTCGTCCATTGATAAATTAGTTGGTCGAACGATTTTTTTAATTTTTTCTCCAAACAAGTTGATTTAGTTGAATCCCAGATTCTTGGGGTACAATTGTCTAAGTGCAATTAATATGGATTCCAACTAGCTTAGTGGCCCAATATATATATATATATATATATATATATATATATATACATATGTGCTTGGATTTACCCTACTTTTCATTGAACTTGTCAGAGAGAATCATTTTTCTGGACAATTTTCTCATCTTTAAAGTTAAATGTCCTCCATTTTAAAAACAATTGGGACATTTAGTCCTATATATTATCAAATATATGTATGGATGCACACAATGGTTGCTTTAATTTGCTGGAGATAATAGCATTACAAGTCACCAAATTTATTCTTAGTATATCAGATAAGAATATCCAAACTCAGATCAAAATCATTGCATTTCTTTTGACCTTTGATTGAATTTTATTTTTTGAGTTAATACTCTCTTCGAAACTAATTCACTAACCCATAAAGGCAGAAATAATGTCTGAACCTCTCCAAACATTATTTACATTGAATATGTTATTGTTATATTGTTTTGGTAATAATAAATTACTAGCTATGTTTAATTTGCTAACATGTGTATTAATCATATGCCAAAATTAATTAGAAATTTAAAGAAAAATAATGATTACAGATTTTTATCATTTTATCCATATTGAGTTAGTCTTGTATAATTGGCCCACCAATGAATTATTCCTAGCAATATAGACAGGTTCTGTTGGGCTTTAGATACGTTGTCGGTTCTGTTGTTTAATAATGTTGTTAGAAGAAGCCACATTATGCTATTAAACAAGCACTATATCATTTGAAGAAAAAAAAAATGGAAATACTTTTTAAATGTTGGTTAAATATAAAATATAATTTTAATATTGGCAAAAATAATACAAATTACTATTCTCTAGAAATATAATTCGGAGTATAAAAACTTTGTCGACCAGACTATTAATTTTGCTTATGTTTGTAGATTAAGACAAAGTCTTCACCCATATAAAAGAAATTTATTCAACTACTCTAAGGTTAAATTAAGTTTAATCGATCAATGACAACAAATTTAAAAATAACTGATTTATTAGAATAATCTTGGAAATTAATCGTCCTTACACCGCTTGTTCTATGAATAAAATTTCAAGTTTAATAAATTTTGATAATATTTTTGCATGAGATAAAGTTGGGTTAAAAGTTTAGAATTAGTCGAAATAATTTCGAGGTTATTGAAGTAAATTATTGATGATAATGGGCCATAGGGTGCAAATAAATCCGACAAATATCTTCTTTAAAAAGGCCAAGAGGCCCAGGCCACCTCAACTCACGTGTTGCAACACTCAATTTTTGGGTCGGCTCGTAATCCATCACTTTTATGGCCCCCGTGTGCTAAAAGAAAAAGACAATTTTACGCAAATTTTATAGTGTTAAAAAGCTAATTTAATTATCTATTTTTATTTATTCAAAAAAAAATTATGAATAATTCTTAGATTCGTGAAATTCAGAGACATTCCAAAATATTCCCGATACATTGCGTCTAATTTTGGATACATCGTTCAACGTCTCGATATATTGCGTCTTAATTTCGGATACATCACTCAATATCTGATAGATTGTGTATGTCCCGATACATAATGTAAGTAAAGAGAGTAGAAATTTTTGTAATTTTTCTTTTTAAATGATAGAGAATTATATAAAATATAATAAAATAAGTGATGTATTTATGTAATTTTTTTACGAGTTAGAATCTTAAGCGAAATTCCATTATTTTGATATGAATCTTGGTGCAAATCACTCGATTTTCTTTTTAAAAAGAATTATAGGTTTCTTCAAATGAAGCTAAAGTAAGTTTTAAAAGTTTTATAAATAATATAGGTGGCTTCAGATAAAACTAAATATGTTTTAAATATTATATAAACAATATATCGCAATTTATCGCAAGGCACAAGGCACTTGTCTACAGTGCAATTGGTATTTTCATATATGATTTTATGAACTATCACATTATAATGAAAGCGTATTTAAAAGAATTGCCACTGCAAATTCTCTTATCTCAAGAAAAAAATATTAAAATGATTTTAATTTGTTAAGATATCTTTTTAAAAAGTATCACTCATGAATTAAATATTACAAAACGTTACACTTATTTTGTGAAAATGTCTCATAATTTTAAAACAAGAGGAAAGACATGTGTCCCATGTGACTTCTCTCAATCTTATTTATTTTTATATGTTTTAAGTTTTTTGATGAGCGTATATATATAATTATTTAATTTATACATATTATATAATTGAAATATTATAAATACTCAAATGAAAAATTGAGATGTGCATGAACCTGTCCAAACGATACAATCATAAAAAAAGTTTTACGAAATAATAATTCTAAAATAAAATTACTAGCTACAACTTTAAACTTTAGCAACATTAATTTGACCTACTCTGTATATAGTTGTGAAAACCTTTAATATGATGGTTCTTAATTAGTACTCTATTATTTCTTATAATATTTTTTATATTTTGCATGAATTACTTTTCCCATTTCTGACTTTTGATTATCATTTAGTTTGCACGTAATGCTCACATGTTCCAATAGCAACCAAAATTTTAATTTTATGCATAGAGTATTAATCTATTTTCTTCCAGTTTATGTAACACCTTAATTTGCTGTCTGAAGATATCAGAACAACTTTGGAGTTCTGTTTAATTTTTTTTCCTCTCTAAATTGAATAAAAAAAGTTTTTGACTTAGTGTTGTAGTAATTTGGAATTGAAGCAACGCCCATACTTATCACTTACAAAACAAAACTTATGCATGTTTTATCTCATTGTGTTTTTATACATTATATCAAATCTTACATCGAAAAAACATGAAAGATATAAAGTATATATAGAAACACTAGTGACGTATCTTTTGAAAATTTTATATGATGATAAATTATTAATTCAAATTAAATGTTATAATTACAGTTTGATTTAATTGTGCCCCGTAGCAAATATGTTGTCAGTCGTCTCTCTCCCTTAAACTCTTGGTTGCCATTCTCCCTCTCTCGCTCGCCACTCTCCCCCTCGCCTCTCTCGCTTTATAAAAACATAATATATAAATTGTGTTTTTATTTGTATAAAACGATAGAAAAATGTAGATACACATGCAAATACATATATTTTCATCATATACACCTGTAATTATACAATAAAAATATTAACCTGCCCAATTTTCTTTTGTCTTTCTCTCTTTCTCGTTTTATACAAACATAAATTATATAAAATACGGTGTATAATTTATATTTGTATAAAGCGAGAGAGACAACGATATATAAAACGTTTTATTTTGATTCAATTGTATACAAATTCAAATTTTATACTTATATACAAACATATAAATTAAATTGAGATGATACCAACGATTTATACAAAGGAGAGACTAGTAGCAATTTATACAAATGGTCTGCCAGCGAAATTATACAAATCTAAAGAGGTGCAAACAAATTATATAATTGTTTCTTTTATATATATGCATAGCGAATTGATAGCCATTGTCTTTTGTATATATATATAGTAAAAATAGAATATCAAAGTTTATTATGGAATGCAATTATGCAAACTATAACCATACTATGCAAATATGATTTTTGTGTTTCCTATATGTGAAAATTGATCATCTTAAAATAGTGCAGGCACAGCCACAAAGCAATATTATCACTAATGGATTGAACGATATACATGTACGATAAAAATTCTATAATCGATTCCAATTTATCTGAAATTTAATCGCAATAGTTGTTGTAGTATCATGACTTTCCTATGCTTCTATTCAAGGAAAGAAATTTTGTTATAAATATTTAGCTTTCTTTACAATGAAGATAAAATTTAAATTGATGGTTTTATTTCGAGTAAATGAAGCTACAACAAACTCGTTGACCCAAATTTGACGGATTATAAAATTAAAATAACATTATGATTTCCAAACAAAGTCGTGGCCACGTAAAGCTCACCAGTTGCTAATTTATGTCAACTCTTCAACACATACACATCTATATCGAATTCATTTAAATTTAATATTTTTAATTCAACTTAAAAATTATAAACTAAGCAAAATTATATCAATAAATAGAAGATATGAACACATAATTTAAAATATAATAGGTTCAATATTATTAAAATTCTTTTAATATTAAACTCATTAAATTTAAATTTTGAATCCGTCTCTGTCTTCTAACACCCTTATAAATAAAGGAGGCTATTTGAGTTCTCATCATCTTGAGATGGCGGCTGGTTTTGGAATTCGACACTACTTGTGTATGATGTTTCTTCTTTCAATTATATTTTGTGTTTCAGCACGAAATTTCATTTCAATCTCAGGTAATATATATACACCCCTTCTTTAATCATGATATATTGTAAAAATAAACTTATTGCTAGGTTCATTCCAAACATATTACATGCAATCGATTGTTAGAATCAATAATTATTTAAATTGATTTTTTTGAAAATTGAAATAAATCATATCCATTTCATAACTCAATCTAACTTTTTCGCCTTTACTCTTTCTTTTTCGGAGTTTTTGATGAGAAAATATGACATTCCAAATAAAAGAAACCCAAAAATCTTGATTAATGAAGGAACAATACACTTTTTTATTCTACATAATATATCAGATCAATATTTTTTATTTGACTCGTATTGTAAATATCCCTCGCTAACCTATTAATGGTATGACTACGAGAGTTTGTCATTTTGGGGTATACAGTAATTCCTTTTCAAAATAAATTATTATTTAATTTTTTTGTAATTTTAAACGTGTCATAAACTTGCGATAATATTTATGTAGATGATGAGATGGCAATGTTACAAGTGGAGGTGAAGAGGTCCCTGCTTTCAGTGCAGCTAGATGATTATGGTTCACCTTCTGCCAACCGCAATCACTATCCTGGCAAGCCCAGCAAGTCCAAAGGTGGACGTGGCTAATTCATGAACTGAATTATAATATATAAATTATTAATTAATCCAAATATATCTTAAATAGTACAAATAAAATGCCCAAAATTTGTAATGCAAATGTCACTACTATATATTATTATTTCATATTCTCGTACTGCTTATTTATGAAAATGTTATAAATACGAATTTGATTATAATATTTTTTTAAGTGTTTATGGTACTTATAAAGTGCGCTTTGAGTTGTTGAATTGATATACGGAGGATTTTTATTACAATGAGACTAATGATTATGCATTTTCGATTACAAGAACTTACATCATAAGTCTAATTTCAGGTGTTGGGCTTGCTATTTAATATGATAATACTTGAAAAATAAATTATCTTATCAAATTTTAAATTTTATGAGTACAATTACATGATATTTTCTTATAATTTTATGGAAAATTATATATAATAGCATATTAATAACTTAAAATAAATAGAGTAGCTATGGTTTGATTTCATTGTACTCCATAGCAAACGTTTGCAAAAAATTGTCAGGCGCCTCTCTCCCAAATATTTCGCTCGCCAGTCTCCTCCAATCTCTCGCTCGCTTTCTCACTTTTTATACAAACACAAGTGTATAAAAATTGTTTCTAATTGTATAAAGTAGAGAAAATTGTATAAATACATATATTTTTGTTCTTCTCTATCCCCTCTTCTAGATCTCGCTCGCCACCCTCGCCTTTCTCGCTTATACAAACAGAAGCGTATGTATAAATTGTGTTTCCGTTTGTATAAAGCGTGAGAAAATTGTATATACACGTGCAAGTACATATATTTTCGTCCTATACACTTATAATTATACAACAAAAATACTCACCTGCCCAGTTTCTTTTGCCTTCCTCTCTTTTTCGTTTTATACAATTCGATTCAATTGTATATTCCTTGTCAAGTCTCTTTTGTCTTTCTCTCTTTCTCATTTTATACAAATTCAAATTGTATATAATCGTTCTATACACTTATAATAATACAATTCATTTTATACACTTCGTTTTTATACAGTTCTCTGCCCAAGTGTCTTTCTCTTTCTTGTTTTATACACTTCGTTTTATACAATTTGCTTCAACTGTATATGTATAGCGAATTATACAGTTTCTAATTTTGCTGTGGAGCGTAATTATGAAAAAATTTGCTATAACATACAAATATGAATTATTTATTTGCTATATGTGAAAGTTGAGTGGGTGCAATTTTACGTATAATGGGCTTAAAGAAGCTTCATGTTTTGGGCTATTTTCGAGGCCCAAATATGCTTGAATTAGACCCATTCCACACATATAATGGGCTCAAAGATTAACTGGACATTGATCCAGCCGGCCTGTAATTTGTGGTGTAAAAATCAAGGAAAATAGGTGTTATAAAATTTTATTTCCTTAATTAAATTACGAAATTAATGCAATTTCAGAAAATATTTTCCTCACTTTTTAACTCTTATGCGTAACTACCTAATCTGAAAGATGGATGAATAACAATAACACTAACATATTCAGTGAAATTTTATAAATAGATATGACAAAATAGAGTGTACGTAGTCTTATTTCTACCTTGTTAGTGAAATAGTTGTTTCCAGATAAAATTAGATATATCAAATAAACACTTTAATTTTCGAAGTTTTATTTCAAATAATATGGGAGTTCTCAGTTTAATTATGTTAGGACTCAATTGGCTTTGTAGTCCTCAATGAATTTAGGGATTATTTTGATGTATACCCTATTATTTAGAGAATACAATCTTGTTAAGTTAAGGCTCTTAAATATATTATGACACCACAGTAGTACAGTCTTGTTAAGTTAAGGCCGGAAAATCAAGTATGAGAGTAAATCTTATAGAATTAGGTGATTATCAAAGTAAATTTAAGATGAAAAAGAAAGTTAATACTCTTAATCAACTTGATCAAATATCGTATAAAGTAAACTTTTGATATCTCATCTTATCCTATTAAATTTACAATTATTTTATCCATTTCACAAATATCATAAATAGTTCGATATTGAGATAATTTAATTTGCACATAGATGTCCTTACGAAGTGTTTGATTGAAAATAAGTTATTTAAGTAATATCCTTTTATGTATATGAGATTGACTTATTTCATCATATAATAATACAAATGCATAATAGATAAACATGACAGTTAACATGATTTCAGCGAATAACTATGTCCTTTAACTTGAGTGTGCACAAGTAGACACTTAAACTTGTACAAATATACATATATATCCTAGATGACATAATACACGTAAGATGCCACGTATGACACAAAATTCTCATGTAGGGCGCCATATAAGATGAAT
Source organism: Solanum peruvianum (assembly GCA_027705065.1). Classification (NCBI taxonomy): domain Eukaryota; kingdom Viridiplantae; phylum Streptophyta; class Magnoliopsida; order Solanales; family Solanaceae; genus Solanum; species Solanum peruvianum. The sequence goes on along the minus strand of JAKWJD010001760.1, from coordinate 49,891,491 downwards.
GTGTCTATTTATTCAATTTTATATAAATTTAAGTGTCTTTTTGTTCAAATCCACAATAAAAAATCATAATTTTGAGGTGACGCAAAGAATCATATTTATAAATTATACCTAATATAAATAATAAAATAGGTTATTCTAATCTTAACAACAAACAAAATTTATATTATCTATTATAATTTTATTTTAAAAACTATTTATTTTTATCCTTTTAACACACTCGACTACTCCAAAGTCCATATTGCCGGCCAAAAATTAGCAAGTAAACGTCAATCTATTATCCAATAGATAGGATCGGGCGGCTCTATTAAATTTCAATATCTTTTCCTACTTTTGACTTTTGAAGCCAATTGACTAATTAAAATATTGCCACTTGATTTGAACTGTCTCCAAATATTGCATCACATATTCATTGCACCGCCTTTTCATAAATCTCTGAATTTGGCTGCCCTACCTTTAGCACTCCAAATTCATCATTCAATATTTTGACTCAATTAATCCAAACTTATGTTATGTAGGGTTCATAAATTCGATAAAACTTTTCTTCTTGAAAAATTAATTATTATTTTTTAATTCTGAGCCCTTGAAATAAGGAGATAAGCTGGTATATAAGTAATAAATTTGGTTGAACAAATACTTCTATTCAAAATTCATCAATTATTAATTTAAAATTAACAATATAAAATAACTAAAATTTCAAACTCATAATAGGTAAATCCTAATCTGCGTCTCCTTGACATGAGACCTTTAGATTGATAATATTAGATGGTTCAATCTATCTATAATTTATCATTAATAAATGCTGACAATTATACGTTCTGAATAATCAAATTTCATCTCGTTGTATACACTTATTTCAGACAAATCACAAACCATACAAATATAACAAAAAAATAATGTAGGAAGGTGTAATTTGATATGTTGGCTTTTGAATCAGAGTAATTTCATTTGTATCATTATTCATTGCCGTGTTACATAGTCTATAGTGATGAGATTAATCAAAATTCTGAACTTAAAAATAAAAAATAAAAGATAACAAATATTTGTAAGAGCAGAATTCTTCCACCCTGCCCAAAGAAAGACCTTTGTGTAGCCCCTATCTGCTTATCATTACGAAAAAGAATACAAAAAATTGCAAAATAACTTGTTAGATATTACTCCATGAGCAGTATCAATGCACAATCTGCTCCTGCTCCATGTATAGCTGGTCTACCCATGTTGGCATTGTCTCAGAACCTCGACTAGTATTCAACCGATACTGTTGATCTTCCATCGTAGCCAATTGTCTCGAAGTCATAGAAGGGGAATGCGGAGACTGAACCCAAGAGACATCAGGCTCAACGAGCGAGTCAGAAACTGAGGATTCACTTGTAGTAGGAAACCTACTCCCACTGCTCCGTAAACCAAAGGAAGCAGATTTTCTCAACTTATTGAGCTCTTCCTTCTGGATGCCCCAGTCCAATTTACCATCAGGTGAGCCCCAACCTGAGAGGTTAGAAGGCACAGCGGATGCATTAGGAAGACGGCCTGCACCACTTCGATCAATGAAACTCTGGCTTCGCTTGGCAAATGCAGCTGCCCTTGAACTCAAAACTGCTGTCGCTGCAGCATTAGATGGATCAATTCCATATGAAGATGATGTCCTAAAAGACGGTGAGGACTGATTGGAGGAATAGCCTGTCATAGGTTGCTGGTTCATGTTCTGTCGCATCTGCATCCCTTTGGGAGATTGCAGCTGGGGAGATACAGCATCAAGTGATAGTCCTTGCAGCTGAGACAGTATCTTGGCATCAAGGTTTGCTATTATATCATCAAGATTAGAGGGGTTCAATCCACCATGCCTACTGAATTCACCGTTTCGATCATTTAAAGAAGCTGCAAAAGCAGCAGCTTTGGCTGAAGAACTATTCCACCTGGATGGCGAAGAAAGAGCAGATAACTCCTCCATCAGCTGATCTTGCATCAGATAACCATTACCTATATCCATGTCTCTGGCATTGATTGCGGTTTTTAACCGACTAATCGGCAGTTGCAACGTTGGAGTTGCAGGGCTGGACTGGCAGGTCCACAAAGATCCACCCACAGAAGAAGCGCCAGCTGAAGGAGACATAGGTGGAGTTGAAGTAGGAGGTACCATAACTGATGGAGAGCCAAGGGCTAGTGGAGTAATCGATGTGATATCCAATGACGACGCGCCACTGGAATATGATCTAGGGGAAAGAACAGCAGACCCCGTGGAAGGATACAAGGGTCGAAGTTCTTCAGGTTTGTGGGCAAAGAAACAAACCCTCCTATTGCAATTTGTTTCATCCTTGCACATACGGGTCCGGTATTGTGCAGGGTGAAGCCAGCACTCAAAAATACCATGTGCATACTCACAAGAGTCTCCCCTTTGGCATGTCCCCTTGCGAAAGTCTGGACAAGGGACACAACTATAGTGGTACTTACTAGGGTCACGCCTTCTAGCGTTTTCACCAGGGTGAACAAAGGGGCACTCTGTCCAATCATGGGAGTATGCTCTCGAGCACGGTTTCACCTTAAATATGTACATTCTAAAGTCATCAGTCCCATATATCCCATTCTTTATGTCCGGAAGAGAGGGATCGACAGGATACTCTTTCTTCTCGATCCCAAATTTAGATACAGTTGGAGTCAACAACAGTTGTTCCTCTGCTTGTTCAGAAATGATCTGATCAATCACCTCGTCGGTGCTGCATCCTCCAAGCAAGTGCTCCAGTATCTTCCTCCTAGAGTTGAGGCAACAACTCTGACCAGAGATCAGGTCAACAGCTCGTTTCCCGTTTGCATCCACCAAATTCACATCAGCAGAAGCATCAACCAAGAGCTTGACAACCTCAAGCAAAGCTGCAGAGCCACCAGAAATTGCGCAGTGAAGCGCAGTAGCCCTATCCGAACCACAAGCTTCATTAACATCAACACAACCCTTCTCAAGCATATAACTCAGCACCTGTTTGCTGCCAAAAGTAGCAGCAACCATAAGGGGTGTCCTCTCCTCATATCCCATCTTCTTTACAGCAACTCTCCTAACATACCATAAACCCACCTCATTGATGTCATGGCCTTCCTCTTCTACAGCCTTCTGGAAGTTTCTTATATCATCCGAGGCCGACAACTCGAGCAAAAGGGAGAAATCAGGGACAAGTTCTTTTTGCTTCTGAATTTTAGCTTCCATGGCTAATTCAGTAGAACAAACTTCACTCCCAGAACCACTACACATGAATAGGGTCTGTGCTTCTCTACAAAATTTAGTACAAATTATTATCAAATTTCACCAACAAGATAAAATCTGCAGCAAGCATAATCTTCCTACTTGACCAATGGAAATGAAATTTCAAAACCCCATATACTAGTCTATAACTAATAAAAGAAATAAAATATCCAAACAAACATAAATTTGTTAATCTAACACATAAGCTAGAAATCATTTCCAATCTTTAAGCAGTAAAGTCCAAATCATGCGAATTTATCGCTTAAGGTCAAAAACACACCAGAACTATCATTTTTACGAGTGTTTCACTAAGTTATTCTCTTTTCCTGTCTGAATTATCAAATTTTAGGTATTAAAACACATCTCGAAGAGGACTACACCAACTATTAAAAATTTCCTTTTCCTTATCTGAACCATCACCATCTTCTCGACTAGGTGTATGTTAATACATAAATAATGATAATTCAATTCAAAAAATATACGAACTGATAATTGGAGCGTAAATAATAGTTGATCATTAACTCAATAAAAAGGAAAAGAAGTCAAGAACTATTAAAGGCAGGGGACGGACAAAAAGGTAGCCCCTAAACATGTATGCATATTAATTTAGAATTAATAAAATCAAAATTTTAACTTCGCCGCTAAGTTTCCACTAATAGTTAATACTACATAACAAGAATGAAATAATGAGAAAACACACCTCAACTCTTGCATAGAAAAATATATCGAGGGTTTAGAACCCAAATGTTGTGGAGAGAGAAAGGAGCAACACACAAACAAGAAATGAGTTGCTAATGGAGGCAACTAGAAATCCTCCTTTTAACTACAACAAAAACGTACGAACCATCAAACAGTGGGACAGGTGGAGAGTGAGAGAACGCAAAAATTGAATGTAAAATTATACAATTAAATAAACAAATTTAGAAAAAATATATTTTGTTAATAAAGTGAATAAATAATTTTTAAATTGAATTATTTTTTGTGTTTTTATAAGTAACTACTATAATAATTAACGCTTTACGCTTTTAATATTTTAAAATTTAATATTTACAATCTGAGTTATTAAAACTAAATACTATACAATCTTAAACATAAGATTATATAATAACAAACATTAATAATGTAAAAGAAAATTAAAAATATTACATATTTTATTATTTATTCTTAATAATATAAGTATAAATTGATGATTGTAAAAATACATATCGATAAGCAATGGAGTTACTAAGGCATTTAATAGGAGCAAAGTACATAAATTTTTTAATTGTGAAGAAAAAATAAGAGGTTCAAAATTTTCGTTGTTTTAAAATGAGAGAAAATTCATCGGTTTATAAACAACAAATGATAGTGTGAACAAATATATATTGTGCTTTATCAAAAAGATTACAACTATTTGAAAAAGTTACAATCTTTTGAAAGATCGCAACGTTTCATAAAAGTCATAATTTTTCATAAAAATCAAGTCATAATTTTTCATAAAAATCACAACTCTTTATTAAAGTTAGAATTTTTATTAAAGTCACAACTCTTTATTAGTAATTCTAATTTGTGATAGCGTCATATAGAAGCATAAGTTTTTTTTTTATTTATATATATCTATATATCTATATATCTATATCTATATCTATATATATATATATATATATATATCTATATATCTATATCTATATCTATAATATATATATATAATATATATATATATATATATAATTGGAAGCGAAAAGCATAAAAATATTAAATACCTTTTCGCCATTTCTACATTCTTTAAATTAAAATCAAAGTTAAATTTTATGATCATAACATATCTGCCGAAGTTTAGGGCCCGTTTGGATGGGCTTAATAAAAGCAGCTTTAAAAAAGTACTTTTGAAAGTGCTGAAACTTATTTTTAAAATAAGCAGTTATGTGTTTGGATAAAAGTGCTGAAGTTAAAAAAAAAGTTGTTGATGTGTTTGGCAAATAAGTGCTGATAAATAGCTTTTTAAATCAAAATGTCTGAAATACCCTTAAAAACTGTTAACAAAATAAAAGTTAATTAATTTATATTTTACAACCATAAATAATTATATTTTGCTATCATTCACAATTTCTTTCTAATCACAAATTATTTATAAGAGGAATATAAACTTATTATAGATTTTAAAGATATTTAATTTGAATAGATCAAAGAACGATTTAAGATTTATTTTAGTTTCATCCATAGGTAATAATAATTATCTATCATTCACATATTTTTTTATTATCACAAATTATTTATAAGAGGAATATAAATTTTTATTTAAGTTATATGTGCCAAGCGTGAGAAGGAAAAATGGAAAAATGGAAGAAAATGTGAGGGTAAGGATGGGTAATTTGGGATTATATAAAAATATTAAGGGCAAAAGGTAAAAGTAAAGTCAACTTAAAACAGCTTATAAGCTAAAAAAAAAAAGCACCCCTACCCCAGCTTTTAACTTTTGGTTTAAAATAAGTTTTTTTAGCTTAAAATAAGCTATTTTGAGTATTGTCAAACAGTCAAATAAGTCAAAAACCAGCTTTTAAGTCAGTTTGACCAGCTTATAAGCTGAGCCAAACAGGCCCTTAGTGACCTCGTGATTTCACTTTTTCTTCAAATGAAATGAAAATGAGAAATGGAGATGAAATGCAAATTCTAAATGAAATGCAAATTCAAAAAAGGTGGGCTTTTAATTAGACTCCCACGTTGACTTCATTCTCACTTTTAAAAACTTCTACACTAAAATACATAACAATAAGTGTAGCCACAATCAAGTTTTGTAATTCCTCTATGATAAGTGCTTCTTTTCGTGTTTGAGTTTTCTAGATATGGATTCATATTTGATAGGAAGCGAAAATTTCATCGTACGAAATATACATATAATTAGATTTTAATATTAATATCATACATGAACAAGAAATTATAAAGCAAAAATTGATACTACTCATTTTGTTCAATTATAGTTGTCCACTGTTGACTTGATACACCGCTTAAGAAACTATAAATAAAAAAGTAATTTTACTATACCAATTTTTAAATAAAATATAATATCTTGAAAAATATAATAAATAATAAAAATAAATTAAAAATTTAATATAAAATTATTCATAAATTTTATAAAAATATTTATTTTTAATATAATTTATAAGTTTTATTGAACGGAGAAAGTACAAGACAATTCAATAACTCGAATCGGCCGGATAGAATTGTTGATTTATTTATTTTGGCGGTCCGGTAGGAAGACGTATGGAACCTTAGTTCCTTAAATAAGAGTGTGTATAATCACAAATTTAAAAAGAATAATTATCTGAATTTTTATATAAGAAAGTCCGATGATATTGATGGGTGATGAAGCACTTTGGAATAGTCGTACACGAAGTAAATTTACGTGGAAGATATGTATGTGTTCATTTCGCATGGTCCCAATTTTATTATGCATGAAACATCATTCATATTTCTATCAAATTTAAATTTTAATCGAGAATTTGTATAAGAAAAAATAATATATATCTATAATTATTTTTTTAAAAATGTATAAAGTTGAAAGTGTACAAATAATTGCCTCGAGTGGATCATTGTGACAAAGATGCGCACTGCGGAACGTGGAACTTATCGACACAAACACACAAACCAGATTTTCTGACTTTGGAGCCTCCAATTATTATTTTCCGTCTAGAATCTCCCTTTATTTTTCAGTTTCGTACGACACTGTTAGATATTTTTTATAAAAAAAATATTTTTTTTTCCTGAAATTTGGAGAGTAAAAGTTACATTTTCATAAAAAAAAAATGTATATTAAAAATTGACGATAAGGATATAATAGAACGCAAAATCTTATCGTTTATGATGCGGATTCGATAGAATTATATTGTTATAGTCTAATCTTGTATTTGTCTTAAAAAATTATTTTTATAATATATAGATATTATTTTTTTTCAATTAATTTTATTTTATCGATTATTTTAAAAATATATTCATTGATTTCATTTATTATTTTTATAATATGAAAAAAAGATAAATATTTTATCTTTTTAAAAAATGTCATGTAGTTGAAAACTTGAAAAAATGCTTCTCATATATTTAAATAGAAGTGCTGAGAATATAAGTTATAAAACACGTTTAGCTAATTAATTTTATGAGTAAAATTATGTGTCTTCTTATTCCTATATAACTCCTTTCGTTTAATTTTATTTGTCCATTATTTTAAAGTTAAATTCATTTATTACTTTTAGATATTAAGAAAATATAAATATTTTATCTTTTAAAAAAAATGTTATGTCGTTGAAAACTTAAAAAACGCTTCTCACACACCTAAATAGAAGAGTTGTGAATATAAGGCATAAAAGGTGTTCAACAAACTTGTTTTATGAATAAAATTCTCTATTTTTTTTTATTTATTATTGAAATTACTATATTACCCTTTCCAATTAATTTTATTTATCCACTATTTTAGAATTATATATATATTTTTTTTTATTTCATTCGTTTATTTTATAATATCAAGAAAATATAAATGTTTTATCTTTTTAAAAAGGGAAAAGGCTCAAATATGCCATCGAACTTTCAAAAAAGGCTCATTTATGCCATCCGTTAAAAGTTTGGCTCATCCATGCCACTACCGTTTAAAAAAAGGCTCATTCATACCATTTTTTTTTAACGGTGGTTTTACAAAACCACTTTTTACACGTGTCAGATTAAAATTCGTCCACGTCATTTTTTATTTATACTAGGGAAAAGGCTCAAATATGCCATCGAACTTTCAAAAAAGGCTCATTTATGTCATCCGTTAAAAGTTTGGCTCATCCATGCCACTACCGTTTAAAAAAAGGGTCATTCATGCCATTTTTTTTTAACGGTCGTTTTACAAAACCACTTTTTACACGTGTCAGATTAAAATTCGTCCATGTCATTTTTTATTTATAATAAAAAATCAAAAATCTGAAAAATTATTAAATAAAAAACCCATCCAAATAAAGACCCACCCAAATTAAAAAAATCGCTGCCAAGAAAGCGATTTATGTAAATTTCTTTTCTTTTTCTTTTTAAATCTTGGCAGCTACTTTAGTTAACAAATTTTAATTAAATTATCGCTGCCAATTTTTTTAAGTAAATCATATTAAATGTTGATGAAGTTTTTTTAAAAAAAAATAATTCAACGATTTTTTACAAAAATTGTCACTGATTTTTTATAAAAAAAAATTCCACCAAGTTGCGATCTTTAATTTTAAAAAATCAAGAAAGTAACAGCCAAGAAAAAAAATTCTTAATATACATATGCTGCAATTGCAGTGATTTTAAATAAAAAAAACACTTAAAATTATAATGCGATTTTTATTTTTATCAAAATAAAAAAAAATCACCAACATTTAATATGACTTTTTTTTAAAAATAATTGGCGACGATATTTTTATAAAGAAAAAATTTCTAGAAGCAGATTTTTTTATTTAAAAGAGAAAACTTTTTTTGTAAAAATGCTGATTTTGATTATTTTGGTAAAAAAATCACCTACATTAAATAACTTTTTTTAAAAATAATTTAGCAGCTAAATATGTCATCGAACTTTAAAATCTTCATTTATGCCAAATATAATAAAAATAATTTAAAATATAATAATTTGGGTGTACATATAGGGTTTTATATTTAATAATTTTTCAGATTTTTGATTTTTTATTATAAATAAAAATGACGTGGACGAGTTTTAATCTGACACGTGTAAAAAGTGGTTTTGTAAAACCGCTGTTAAAAAAGAAGTGGCATGAATGAGCCTTTTTTTAAACGGTAGTGGCATGAATGAGCCAAACTTTTAACGGATGGCATAAATGAGCCTTTTTTGAAAGTTCGATGGCATATTCGAGCCTTTTCCCTTTTAAAAAATATCATGTCAGTTGAAAACTTGAAAAATCGCTTCTCATATACCTAAATAAAAAGAGGCAGAAAAAGAGTCCAACAAACACATTTTATGAATAAAATTTTATGTCTTCTTATTTATTATATTACCCTTCACTCTAATTTTACTTGTCCGTTATTCTTAAAATATATTTATTTAGTGTCAAGGGGTTAGAATAATCCATTCACTTGTAATTTTGGACCCGTCTATATTTATGTTAGCCAATAATATAGTCTATCTTATGAAATTTTTGGCACGAAAAAACTGATAGTTAGTAACAGTGTTTGTTAGAGTCTTAATTAGAGCACTAATCTACTTATAAAAGTTAAAAGAGTTGAGACAATTATAAATATATATAAATTATTTTAGCTCAAAAGTAAATAAGATTTTGCTCGATGTTTAGAGTACGTATTGAAGTTCTGACTAAATTTGAATTATGCATTATAGGATTTATTCAAGTTCGAGATCTCTGATAAAGGATGAAGCAGTTTCACTACTACACTATAAAAGTAAATAAACTTATTTTTGTTTCATTTTAAAAAAAATATTTTTTTCGTGAAAAATATTATACGGCGACAAAACATTAGGAAATGACTTATTTAGTGATAAAAGGAAATGACTTATTTAGTGATAAATTAGTAAAATATTTCTTCCATTTTAATTGACGAGCACAATTAATTTGACTGTCTTGTCAATATCGCATTATTAATCTAAAATATTAGTCTCTTTTCATCACTAAATATTGTTTTAGATTTAACTGTGTGGAGATTGTTTTTGGCTCAATCGTCAAGTTTGGTTCTACAGGTAATTAACTTTGCATCTTCCAATTAAGGAAAGTGACATTAACACTAATTAATCTGCTCCACAAAATCATAGGATATTTATGGACCTAATTTAAAAAGAAGGGCAATAATATTGTTCGGTATCTAAGTTTGACCGATCCCTTTATTTTATCGGGTACATATTTCATAAAAATCTAAGTTAAGTTCCTTCGGTGTCCTAACGTATATATAACGAACAGCGACAGATGCAAAGTTTTTATCAACAAGTTAAATATATATGCTATATAATTTTCAATGAAGAAGCTTTGATGAATTTGACTTTTATCTTTATATATAAAACCTCATCATTATATTTCATTTAAAATAGAAGGGATATTACATTATTACTAAGATATATATATTATATATCACAAGTATTTTTATTTCTTTTGGTGGAAAAAAACTTTTTTTTTGTGTGTGTGTGTATTGTAGTTGAACAACTGAAGTTCAAACATCTTTTTATAGGAAGAATCATTTTCTAACCTACCTGTGAGCATATCTTTAAATAAAAATTGACTTTGCTATTCTTTGTTTGCTATATTGGTGAACTACGAGGAACTGTAAGATCAGTGAGAGTTTTCTACATATAATGTTATTTTTAGCACTATGATAAATAAATGATTGGACCATATTAAAGTTCTAATATATACAATTTGTGTGTATTGGAGACGAAAGTAGAACCAAATCAATAGAGTGAGTGCCTTGGAACTTTATTAGTATTACTGGGCTTTTCATGTTTAAAGGAGTGGTAACACTTCGGATTCAATTGGGCTTTTCTAATTAACCGTTTGGCCATATTTTATTGTGAAATTTATAAAAAAAAAATTATTTTAATTTTCAAAGTGAAAAATATAACTTTTGGTCCATACATTAAAAGTGATTGAAGTTTTTAAAATGTAAAATTAGAGTATAGTACCAACAATATTATCTAGGGTAACATTTCCATATAGCAAACATAAAAATTATTTTTGTATTCTATAATTATACTTTGCATAACTGTGCTTCATAACAAACATAAATGTGTATATTTTGTTATACATATAAAAAAAAAACAGTTGTACAATTCGCTATACATATATAAAGAAATCATTTGTATAGTTCTCTATATATACACAAAACAAAGCAGTTGTATACAAATGATTATTTGTATAATTTGTGTATGTATAATACAAGAAAGAGAGAAAGACAAAGAAATTGGGCAAGAAAATTTTTGTATTGTATAATTATAAGTGTATAGGATGAAGATATAGATTTTTGCATGTGTATATACAAATTACTCTCGCTTTATATAAACAGAAACACAATTTATACATACATTTGTTTCTGTTTGTATAAGCGAGAGAGGCAAGGATGACAACGAGATCTGAGAGAGTGGCGAGCGAGGAAAAGAAAATATGTATATATATACAATTCGTTTGTGTGTATATAAAAGCGAGCGAGCGAGCGAGAGAGGCAATTCGTTTGTGTTTGTATAAAAGCGAGAGAGGGAGGGAGCGAGACTTTGAGGGAGAGAAGCAACTGACAAATAATTTGCTACAACAGGGCACATTGCACAATTAAATCAAAGTGTGGTTATAACATATAATTTGAATCATTAATTTGCCGTTACATACAATTTTTCCTATTATCTATTAGCCCACAATTCCATCTATAGTCTTTGCTTTTCCTTACCTATTTATACTAACTTTCAACTAACAGATTGGGATTGAGGAAGATTAATTAAGTAGTGAAGTCGAAACGCATGAGAAGTTTTACTGATCTGTAGACATCTCCTTTGCGATTATACAATGGAACACATCGAATCCCAGTCTTCAGCTCAGAAACAGGCAAACATGTTTGTCCTGCAAATTCATCTTCACCAGATGGATCATAATCTTTAACATCAATCCGAAGCAATGCTAGTTCTAGTACACGAATTGGAAATTCAAATTCTACGTTATCATTCCATATTGGTACCCATTGATCGTTCACTGTCTTTGTTTTGCGCATGTCACAAGCATCCGCAGGTACTCCTACCATTCCAACCTACATAAAAATCAGCTCAATTTGTCAATGCAGCTTTTATTATCATGATTACAATTGTTTTTTGGGATAAATTGTCAAATGCAACTAGAAATGTTGTGCTATTGATTTATGCAAAGAGTTTAAACTTATATATACCGAGTTACTAACTATAAAAACTACTCAGACAAATCAAAATATCACAATTGAAATAGCTTACCCTGACATAGAAGTCTGGAGGGGAGCAATAATCAAAGTGTCTAAAATGGAAATCTGCACGCCAACCGTCTCCCATGTATATCTTTACCTGTTAATTATCAACATGACTATTACGCATGAAATTAATTATAGTATATGATATTCATATTCTCCAGCAGAATCGCCAAAAAAAAAGTGGTATTTATGTGACTAAATAGTACACCAGTAAAGTGTGATCCCACAAGTGGAGTCTAACAAGTAAATATTGTATTTTATGAACCTTGAGAGTTTTCTTTACGGGCAAGGCCATGGAATTGAAAACTTCGTCACATACTCCATCAGAACTTAGTAAAAAATCTGGTTTTTTCACATAGCCACAGCCTCCGTTGGCTCGAAAAAATCCTTGCATCATCCAAAGAAACCTATCATATCCCTGTTACAAGGAGTAAGTCATATTTTATTAAGGTTCTTTTATTTGAAGGAATTAAAATCGATATGGCAAGTGAGAGTACTTGACCTGCATGTTAAATGCAACCATCTGTGCTCCACGCAGCCATGCAATTAGAGGATCATAGTTTGATGAAGTAACGCGTGCACCCTTTGGGTACACCCTTAGAATATTTCGCTGTGTAAATCTGAAGTATATATCAAAATATCATTTCAGAAATACATGGATTATGATTTATGCCTCAACCCAATGATCCCTCATTTGTGCTCTGAACGCGTTGAGGCGTAGTATATATAATATGATGAAACTAGTAATAGTAAAGAAAGAGACAATGGAGCTGAAGTTTATATATTTACCGGATAAGTTGATGGCTATGTTCAGCTACAGCGGCTTCAAGGGCTAGTTCATTCATGCTACAACGTCCAACTTTATCAGAACTTCCATGGCTTCCAAAATTTTCCATACTACCTTTGTGCTTCGTGGCATGGATTGCAATCAAATCTCTATATTTGGGAACTTCGTCTTCGTCTCCCTCCTCTAATTGTATTTGCTGCTGGTACTTTGTAGAACATAAGTATCATAAAGAGATTTCACTTACTGGCAATGTAAATAATATTTAAAATTCTGAATTCGCCTCTAACTATATACTTATCTTATAGAGAACTTGACAATATGAACTTTTTACACTGATAATGTATAGAAGTTAAACTCGGAAAAAGTAAAATTGCAGAACAAAAGCAAGAAAATTATATAGGAAGATATTAAACCTGATTATGATTTTTAAGTCCATTCTCTGAACGTCCTCTCTCTGGTGAAACCTTATTGTCTGATTCCGAAGGGCTATCTTTTGTTGGTGGTTTCGTCGAAATTAAGATTCTCTTCACTAACTGGTTTGGTGAAGGGAACACGTCCATATCTGATTTTGGGATGAACAACATCGACCCAAATGTGCTCTTCACCATCTGCATTCTTAACAAGTGAGCAAAAATCTTAGTAAAAACTACTCCCTCCGTCCCAGTTTATGTGACGGAATTAAAATTTTCATAGTTGACCAAGTTTCTCTACGACCTGGAATTTTTTTTTTTTATGTCTTTTTAAATATGTTAAAGTTGTAAAGTAGTTTCAAAAGCTTCAATGTTCGAACTCTTGGTCAAAGCTTAGAAATTTGAATCCTGAAATTTTAATTGTCACGTAATTAAAATTGAAACAGAGGGAGTAATATATATGAACATAATGTACTACTATAGGTAGATTAAAGGCATTTATAACTTCGAACCAAGAAATGAAATTTTGCCATTGTTTATAAAGTTTAAGTTGATTTTACCTGAGCTACTTTTTCTTGAAGGTGTGGATAAGGATGAAGGTGGTCTTCAAAAGTGAGTATAACAGGATATTCAGAAAATGAGAAGGCATCCTCCTTTATGGCTTTCAAACATTTGATTAGTTTAACAGGTGTTGTTAGTGTCCTGCAATCGCGAATAAAGTTATTCAGTATTTGTATCGATGGGAGAGAACAGAAATTGGGTTAAATTATTTGATCAAATAGTTACCCTCCGTGATCAACATAGATATCATCTTTTGTGATATTAGGCCAAAGGTCCAATTCAATCACTCTAACTCCTTTCTTTAGGGCCTTCTTTATTGGTTCAATACTGCAATCACTACTGAGCTGGTTTCCAGTTAAATATGAGTTATGGCCTGTGTAAATATAATAATGGGCTAATGGAGCATCCATATTTTGGTGGACCTGAAGAATCCAATAAATAAATGAAAGTAATTAAAGGTTAGTTATAACTAATGAGACGAAAGTGAAGATAAAAAACAAAAATCGATCGTTCAAGTAAACATATATTTCAAGACTGAAATAATTGTTTTTAATACCTTAGACTGATGAGCAAAGTTATGTTCACCAACAAGAAATTTAAAGAAAGCTTCAAGAGTCAATCCCCTTCTATGAAACTTGTTTAGATGTTTGAGGCTATTGAATATATTTTGGGCCTTTGTGTTAACATTGATCACTTCATTCTGTTCTTTCTTCAGAAAACTAATTAAATTATCCATACTCATAGTATCATTCATTGAGTATGATTCAAATACTTTTTTAATATCTTCTGGAATTTCACCTCCCCTCACTTTAAAAACTCTTGACCAGCAAAAGCAAACCTGGAAATGTTGCTTACCATTAGACATTATTATTTTTCTCAACTGGTGCAAAGCAATTCCAATTTTTTTATCGTATCAAACTTTGTTTAATGTTCAATTTATATGTAGGAATATTACAAAACGTTTCGTTTCCATATTCTGAGAATTGCTTAGGAATATATTTCTCTGTTTCAGAAAGAATATATTATGCCTACACGAAAAGTGATGCTTGGAAATTGTAACTTTCACAAATTTAAGTAAATTGAACAAAGTTACTTTTCTTGATTGGGATAGGTAAAGAAAATCCTGCAGGTGAAACATGATATTTTTTATCAATAATTTTAAAAAAAATTAGTGCATAAGAATTCAAACTCGTAACCTAAAACAACTTTTGAGCTACCTTTACCGATAAATTAAGATTGTAATTAATGACAAAGGGATCCAACAATAAAATTTAAAAAACGTATATACGTTATTTTTAAGCTATTTCCATAATACAATCATTTGTCGAGGGTAGGACGGACCAAAAAAGGTAGGAACAAGGTTTGCGTATACCTCATCCTCTCCAAACCCAACCCATGAAATTCTATTGTGTATGTTGTTGTATACCTCATCCTCTCCAAACCCAACCCATGAAATTCTATTGTGTATGTTGTTGTAGTATCGTTTAGAGGAAGGGAATTCAATTGTAGTCCCACGGATAACTTTGCCCTGAAGACATTTCATCAAACATTCCCAACAGGTTGTGGTCACCTAACATGTGATTCATGCCCTCTACTTGACTGTAACCGATGGTAAATGGACATAAATTCCAAGTTCAGTAAGTTGATTTACTATTGCAATAACATAATCGTTTCTCAAGAACCTCATACTTTGCTTTCTTTCTCTCCAAGTGCGCGATCCAAGTATATTTCGAATTAAAGGATTGATACCAAAAAGACCGTCAACAATGAGCATGTTGCTTGCATCTTTCAGCATCTGTTATACAGGTTGAATGCTTTATTAAGGCATTCGGTAGTCTTCTCGAAACCAAGGCCAAACATGTGTGTTTACATTAAATTCACGTAGAAAAGGTCTGATATATGTATTTTAATCAGATTAGATAACAAATTCCTAAGGAGGAACACAAATGTTGGTTCTTCATTCCGTTTATAATCTAGGCAGTGCATAGACTAGTGTTTTTATTTCATACCATAACAAACACCTTTGACTGGTTTAATCCATCCAGTGAACACCCATCTTATGTCACAACATAACAGACACCTTTGACTAATCGACATTGGCTCTAGAAAAAGTTGTTTATATCAAACTAACACTAGTGTTTTTTTCATGAGAATTATAGATAATTACCCTGGAAACCCTTCTGTTTCACTTCAGTGTTCAGAGTAATGAACTAACCTCTTCATTGGATAGTTTCGGAATATGAAGTCCAACACTGGTTAAGTTAAAAATTCATTAAGATCATCACTCCACTCATGTCAAAATTTTGAATCAGATACTAGTTACTAGGATTCTTGCTCTGACACAAAGTAGTTACTGGGTTTCTACTTTCGATGAGTAAAAATCAAAATGAGGTCTTTCTGCTCAAATATACTTTTTAACCTACTTGCATTACTGTGCTAGTCTTCTCTATTTGCTAGTACAATTTTATTTGCATGTCTCAAAGGGACAACATAAGGAGGACAGGACATATATGGTTTCTAGTGCCCCTTGTGTGTCAATGGTAGGACAGGACCAGTCCACTTTTCATGTCCCTAGCAAAATATTGCTCTTCAATTAAAAGAACTAGAATAGTAATCAAAAGAGTCAGCAACAAGTAGGAGAGAAAATAAAACAATCTGTGCATGTCCCAAAACTGAGGGTGAACATATAGCATTTTTATTCAAGAAAATCCATAATTTTAAAAGGCTAAATGGCTCTCCTTGAGCATAGTTAGCTATGCTGCAAAGTCATTTTGAAACAAATTGAGCATCATGATGTAGCTTAAGGCCAGTCAACAACCTAGCCGTGGATACAGCATAATCAGGATACAAGAAATTCACAAACAGTGCAGACATTTTTCACAGCAGAGAAATTTTTTGGTGCAGAAATTGATTGTAGATCTGGTTAACAATCCCAAACCACAGCCGGATATTGGCGTAAACAAACACACTTGTGTCCCTAACATATGAGCTATTTCTTTCATTCACGACAATAGATCATTAGAATTTCCCAAAGAAAGAAACAAGCTTTGTCACGGCTACGATAATCAGAGTCATCACTAGTATACAAACTAGAATACTAGTAATAGCAACCCGATTTCTTTCGGTAGAGAATCAAATGCAAGAAGCTTTGACAAGTGAATGACGAAACAATACCAAGATGAATAGGACAAGGGTCCCTATAAAATTCACAGATAAACTTCAACACACCAGGAATAGACCCAGAGTGCATTTGGAATCAGCACAGTGAATCTTCTTCTACAAGCAGTAAACAATGAAAGGCAAGTCCCATCATATTGGTACAGACACTACCTCAAAAAACTAAAATCAGGTGTAATCCAACAACCAAAACTAGTTGAAAGTTGCACTATATGAACTTTCATCTCCTCTCCAATCCATTTGACTGAATAACGAGTTCCATGTAATACCGTAAACCACGAGGGAGGCTAGTGTGATAGAAAATCAAACTTGAATTATTAACATGTGCATCCTCAGAAAAATTCATTCATAAACAAGGTAAACAGTAGAAAATTTTCAAGTTCTGAATATCCAAATGCATATAACTGAATTGATCTAATCATCCCATTCCAATGGTTTATAACAACTGGCCATAAAATAAAAAACTAAAATATACGAAGGAGCATATTCCCAGAGAGTATAACATGCTCTCATCCAAGAACAAGATAAAGACATTCTAAAACTTACAACCATCATCACTCAGAACGATTGGCATACCTCTCCACCTTTTCATCAAGATTGATTCCAACCATAGCCTCACCAAGCCCACAGCTAATTTCAGCCAGCAATTGTGGGTCACTGTAATGAGTCACTGCTTGCACGATGGCACGTCCCCTCTTTGCAGGGTCACCACTCTTGAAGATACCAGAACCCACGAACACGCCGTCACATCCCAACTGCATCATAAGCGCTGCATCTGCTGGTGTCGCCACCCCACCTGCTGCAAAGTGAACCACAGGGAGCCTACCAAGTTGCTTTGTTTGCATCACCAGATCGTATGGTGCCTGAATCTTCTTAGCAAAGGTGAAAACCTCATCATCGTCCATGTTGCGCAGCACCCTGATATCACCCATAACGGAACGCACATGACGAACAGCCTCGATAATGTTTCCGGTACCGGCTTCCCCCTTGGTCCGAATCATGGCAGCACCCTCACGGATACGGCGAAGAGCCTCACCCAAATTACGGCAGCCACAGACAAAGGGGATACGGAAATTGTGCTTGTTGATGTGATTCTCATCGTCAGCAAGGGTAAGCACCTCCGATTCATCAACGTAATCGATTCCAATAGCCTCAAGGATTTGAGCCTCCACGAAATGACCAATACGAGCCTTGGCCATAACAGGAATAGTCACAGCCTGTTTGATTTCTTTGATAAGCTGGGGATCCGACATACGTGCAACGCCGCCCTGAGCGCGTATATCAGCAGGGACACGCTCAAGCGCCATGACAGCACACGCACCGGCCTCCTCGGCTATACGAGCCTGTTCAGCATTAACAACGTCCATGATAACGCCTCCCCGAAGCATCTGAGCGAGACCCACTTTCACAGAAAAGGGGGATTGCTTGGTTGTCTCTGTGAGAGCACCATTTCCGTAAACTGTAACGACACCACTTCCGGCCATAACTGAATTCTCTGTGTAACAGAGAGAAGAGAGAAAAAGGAGAAATGAGAAGATAGGGAAGAAAAGGCGGTGGAGGAGGATTGGGATTTTGTTTCTAAGGATCTCTACTTTTTTATAGGAATATAATAACTACTACTCTTCTTTATTACTAAAAAAAAAAAATTTAATTCATACAAAATCTGAATTATTTATACACCAAACAAAATCTCTGGAAAAGAAAAATGCACCAAAAATAATCAGTACATATTTTTTCATCATCAGTTACTTTATCCTTGTTTGTTTGTGATAAACATTTTTTATATATATGTAGGGCCATAGGAATTTATTTTCCGTCATTAGATCCCGTTGTTTTTATAATTAGTTAAGATTCATTTTGGGTGAACGAATATACATAAATGATGAATATGTTAGTGAATAGTTCAAATCCATAATTTTAACCAATTGTTTTTCATTTATTAATAATGAGTTATTAGTTATTAAAATTATAGTTTTAAAAAAAAATTATTATCTGGTTATTAATTTTTTATACTTTAACTGATAATTAAATAGTAAATTGATAAATTATATTTACATCATTGATTTATAAAGTTTGTGATGTTGTTTCAAACTTTTGATTATTATATAATGTGTTAATGTTTTTTCTAAGCAAGAAATGATCTGTTAACTCATGTACATGGTTTATTTGATTTGTCTTTTTATGTGTGTGTGTAAAATGAAAATCTTAACGGTTAAATTGATAACAATCAATAACTGATACTAATAAATAAGCTAATATTTTAACGTTTTTATAATAATTTAGCATGTATACAGATCAATAATCAATACGTCTGATCGATAAGTTTCTAAATCGAATTAATCAATATGCAGTCCTTGTGAAAGCGATTTAAAAGACAACAATACTTAAAACATATGTAATAAAAGCTTAATACATCATTAATCAGAACTTATTTAGCAAATGTAATTTAAATTGTTAAAAAATGTAACTCGTTTCAATTAAGCATCTTAATAAATAATATATTTTCGTTAATATTTTAAATCAAAATTTAATTTTTTTTACACGTGTTCTCAAATATTACTATATAGGTATATTAATTATTTAAAATATATCGTCACATTTAGTTAAATGAATTAGTCTTAATAAACATTGAACCTCATATATATTCCAACTGAGGAAAGTGTGAATAATTAATGAAAATGATATAGTTTTATTGGTTACTATATATATACGTGATGACATTTAAGAAAAAAATAAAATTTTAAAATATTGGAACTATAATAAAAAAACACCTTGTCACATCATAGTCATGTAAATACCAGAATATAGCCATGTCAGTATCACATTATTAATTAATTTTCTTATTAATTATTTTCAAAAAAAATTCTTTAATACATTTTAAAATTAATTTACACTAAATAACTAATTACAAATACAATTTCTAAAATGAAAAATTTAAAATGTGGTTTATTTTTATTCCTCCATAGTCCATACCCATCTCCCACCCACCTTCTTCACAATTTATATCTCTTAACTATTCATTTTTTCCCTCTTCATATCCCATCGAGTTCCACTACACTTCCTATTTCTCTTTCTTTCTTCGTCTTATTCGGTGAATCAACAAACTTTTTTAATTTCGATAAATTTATATATGTAAAATAAATTTAATTATAAAATATTAATATTGAATTTCAAAATTACTAAAGAGATAGTGATATTGAAATAGCTAATACAATTGAAGATAGGTGAAAGGAGAAAAATATGCATCACCGAAGAAGAAACTTATAGGGAAGACAATAAAATAAAACAAAAAATTGAAAAGTTTTGTCTACTTATAAGAAAATTCATATAAATAAAAGTCAATATATTAACAAAATAATATTTAAACTATTGATAATATATTGACTTATAAAAAATGATATGTGTATAATTTTATTAAAAATATTTTTTTATTTCTTCACACGTCATTATGTGAGTGAATTCGTTCTATTTGTCACATTATTTCTTAGGGGTGCATTTTATTTACTTCAAAGATATTAAAAAGTATATAAATATACGTATTATTTAAGACCTAAATAAGTTATTCGATTAAATTTAAAGTGTTTGTGGGTAATGTTAAATGTCAGAGAGTCTGAACATGAGCCACAAATCCTTGATCATCACGTAAAATAAATAAAAGATAAAATACATAAAATTGACACTTGAAGTTATTTCGAATTTTTAAAAAGACATTTAAACTATATAAGTGTTCTATGATATTATTATAGCATTTTTTGTCCGCCTGACATGGAGAATGCATGCACTATTTTAAAGAGTTTGAACAAACTAAAAAAACTAATATACTTTTATTTTTACAAGAACTTTACTATAAAATATATCTTTTTATTTTTTTATTATTTTAACTTTTTCTCAATATTATTTTTTTCTTTTTCTTTCTTCCTTCTTCTTTAATTAACTTATCACTTTCAATGTTACTACAACTCCACCTCTCTTTTATTCTACTATTAGTTTACCTCTCTTCAATTTTAAAATTATATTTAGATATTTTAATACATTTCGAACAATGTGATAAATCCATTAGATTTCAAAATGATCAGTAGGAATTATTTAGTTTTTTATCCAAATTCAACTAAACTTTTTCAATTTTCGGAGAATTCTTATGCTTTCTTAGAAAAATAATTAGTTTTGTTATCAATCACTCAACAAAGTCTATAAAATAGTATAATTTTGGAAAGTAAGAAATTTGTTCAAATAAAAAAAAGAAAATAAAGAGGCTCAACTTGATGTGGGTGTGGATTAGGTGAGGGTGAGAGGTGAAGAAGAAGAAATAAAAAAAGAAAAACGAAGGGAGCTTGAAAATTGGGGTGGAAGATGAATTAAAAATTGAAATAAAATTTAAATTAAAATAATAAAACTAAAATAAGTTAAAAAGGCAAATAGCAAGAGGACAAACATGTGTCACACAATGATTCATGTGTGATTTGAAATTGATACAAAAATAATTTAATAATATATTTAAAATAATTTTGAGGATAATAAAATATTGCATAGTTAAGATACTGTTTAAAAAATTTAAGATAACTTAGGTGTTACTTTACTTTACGTCTTTTACTAAATAAAAATAATTTTAAGATTGTGGGGTTATCGTTCATTTGCTTTCAATAAATGAATAGAGAAAATGAATAATTAAAATCTATTGATTTTGAAAAAAGGACAATCATAAAAGAAAGTAGTCTGTGAAAAGGGAATTGGGGGCTCACAAATTGAGGCGGCGAGAGGAAAGGGGTGGTGTTGAAGCTTGAAAGTAACTGATGCATTAATTATTTAATACCATTAGAGGAACAATGGGGCCTCACTTTGATACGATAAAATTTAAATTTATATTTTATAAGAATGATTTCGTATTTAAACAAGTAAAGCAAAGTATTCAAACTCAATTTTTTAAACTAAAAATAAAGTGATATCTATTAATATATCATAACTTTTGTTGGTTTAATTTGTGAGATATGCTAATATTGATTGTGGTACTAAGACTATTTAATCTAAATCAAATTTTCAAATATGAGTTATAAATTTGAAAAAAAATTCTACCATTATTTTTAAATTAATTATATACCATTATTTTCAAATTAATTTTATAATGCACGAACTAAATTAATTAAAAAGTTCCCATATAGATTTCAAATTGCTTGAAATGCTTTTTTTTGAATAAATTTATTCAAAACATTCTTCTTTTTACCAAGTATTAGAGATTACTATAAAGTAAAAATAAAATATATACATACTCTATCTTCATAGACTTTATCTATGAAACAAAATTAGATATATTATTATTATTATTATTCTTATTGTATTATTGCCTTATTGAAAGTAACTGATGCATTAATTATTTAATACCATTAGAGGAACAATGGGGCCTCACTTTGATACGATAAAATTTAAATTTATAAGAATGATTTCGTATTTAAACAAGTAAAGCAAAGTATTCAAACTCAATTTTTTAAACTAAAAATAAAGTGATATCTATTAATATATCATAACTTTTGTTGGTTTAATTTGTGAGATATGCTAATATTGATTGTGGTACTAAGACTATTTAATCTAAATCAAATTTTCAAATATGAGTTATAAATTTGAAAAAAAATTCTACCATTATTTTCAAATTAATTATATACCATTATTTTCAAATTAATTTTATAATGTACGAACTAAATTAATTAAAAAGTTCCCATATAGATTTCAAATTGCTTGAAATGCTTTTTTTTGAATAAATTTATTCAAAACATTCTTCTTTTTACCAAGTATTAGAGATTACTATAAAGTAAAAATAAAATATATACATACTCTATCTTCATAGACTTTATCTATGAAACAAAATTAGATATATTATTATTATTATTATTATTCTTATTGTATTATTGCCTTATATTTTATATGGGAATGGCAAATGAACCACTTGAAAAAACAGTAGTTGGAAGACGTAAAAAGCCGTGGGGTGACCATTTGCTTTCCTCGTGAGCCTGTGACATACTTTCTTCAGCATAGATAATATATTTTAATAATCTTGGATTTTTGTTTGATACTCTTTTAGCATACTTTATAATCTTGGATTTTTGTTTGATATTTTTATACTTTTAAGAGTTAATATTTCTTCCTTCATTTTATTTTATTTTATTTTAATTAGTGAACAACAGTGACAACTACTTATCTTTTAAAATAATTCCCCAGTCCAATACCAACAGCAGGAAAACAAATTAAAAAAGCAGCACTTTTTCGCAGTTCGTAACGTAAGCGGTGAGCGCAGAAGCTACTTTCCCAATGTCTTCGCACATTCCCAACAAAATCAACCCAATTTCTTTCTTCTTATTAAAAAATAATTACTAATAAATAAATAAAATTGTTATTACATAAAAAAAAAAATACAATCTTTATATACGCTTAAAGATGGTGAATATAATGTATAGTTGTGAATTCTAATAATTTATATTATTGACTGATAACAGTGATGGCGATAATTGTGATAACAGAGATGATTGTGTTGTAGCGATATTATAAGAAAAATAATTTTTTGCGGCGTCAAATATTAAAATTAATAAAGAGTGTTAAAATCTTTACGACATTAGTTAAGTGTCATTAGAATTAATTTCGTTAAAGACTTTAGAGAAATGTACAAATAGTGACAATTCTCGCTAATTATACATATTTAGTGACAATTAAGAATTAAATATCGCTAATGGTTATTTTTATTCTAGTATGACTGACATGATAATGATAGTTGATAATGATGATTGAGACGGTGAAGTTGATGATGTGGATGATTGATAGTTTTTTTAATAGTATTAACGATGTGTTCGTTGTGATGATTGAGTAGCTATTAACGATAATAATAATAATAATAGTCAGTAGTGATAATGAGTAATAGTAATTATTAATAATGACTAGTTATTATAACGATAACTTGGTTGATGGTAACGATAAGTGGTTTACGTATCTGTTTTTCCTCCCCGTCTTTATTTTTCAGTTTATCTTTGAACTTCTTCATTTCACTATTAATCCTCTTAACGACTATTAAAGTTATTTCTCAAAACTCTTAGCACTTTACAACTTTTTTTGTCTAATTTTATATATCATTTTTTTCTATAAATAGTTGAAATTTACTTGTCATTTTATAAAATTTCTGTATTAATTATTATATTTTACCTATTATATTCTTGATAAAATAGTTATTAATTTTGTCATTTATTAATATAGTTACTTAAGAAAATATTAAATAAGGACATAAAGGTAAGTTATATTTTTTCTTAATATAAATATAAAGTAAAAAAGTGACATATAAAATAAAATGGAAGAATTAGTTGTTCTCCTAATGCAACTAATGTGTCCATTCCACATGTTGTTCATATTTTCACTACTCCTTAGCCCACATTATCGTTAACCATTCTTCGATCTCCCAAGCTCGAAATTAACTATCATCTTTAGTTTATGAATTTTGGATCTTATTATTTTTAGAATATAGAAAAAGTATTTGTTTATCTGAATGTAAATATTAAATTATTGAGTAAAAGTTTATAGGTTCTACAAGCTCATAAGTCGAGACAATTTTGTATGAATTGTGGTGGGTGGGTGGATTTCATTTTATTAGTCACGTTGTCTAAGTTCGTGTGACTATAATTTTTAGTTTTAATTTAAGGAAAGAATCTCCTTTTCAAATTTAAATATAATTTAATGGTCAAAAGTCACATGAATTAAAAAGGAGGATTTGATGGCTCTTTTTCGTGGAGTTCGGAGCTTAAAGTATAAAATATTAATAAAAAATTTGAAATGATATATTAGAATAATAGTAATTTATCTCATCGAAAAAAGTAAAATTGTTGTAGTGATTTTGTAAAATTTAATTTTTTAAAAAGAAAATTCGAATCGCTATCTAGGCAACAATTTTTAATTTTGTTTTAATTTTTTTTTAAATTGCTGCGATAAGAAAAAAGATTTTTTTTTTTAAAAAACCATATTTTGCAAATTGCTGAAGTAACATTGTTTTACTTTTTTCGATGGTTTAAATTGCTGTTGTTCCACCGATTTTGCCGTTTTGATTAATATAAAATTTTATATACCGTTTAAATTTTTTATTAATATTTTATGCCCTTTAAGCTCCGAACCCCTTTTCTGTGGTGGTGGGAGAGGAAATTGGTTAAGGCCAATCATGAATTTGTCATGATTTGAAACTACCACAAACCTTTTTTCACCACTTTTTAAATGATTTTATTTCTCAATATACTCATTTATTTATGAACAATGATAATTGGTAGATGACAAAAAAAAAAAAAAAGTTTGCTTGTGACTCAACCTTCTCCATTTGCCACTAGTTTTCTGTATTATTACTTGGACAATTGGGGACGTCATTTCAAAATTTAGCAAATATCGGTAACGCCTTGATGGCTAATTTCATGCCTTGTTTTCTTTCCCATTTTCCTTATCCCACTATAATGAGTCTGCAATATTCCACGTTTATGCAATCCGTCACCTTAAAAATTCAATTTTTTTTTAATTCATTACAGATATTACTTTATTTAATATAATTTTTTAAAAAGAATTCATGAATATATAACTCATGAAATAAATATAAAACATAAATAGCTTATAAGATTACAATTATTTAAATTATAACGGGTCAAATAATAAAAACAAACTCAATAAATTTGATTTTTGTTTACGTAAACTATAACGGGTCAATAACAAATTCAACATAATCAAAATAAGTTTAATTTTGTTTACTCAAATTATAATGGGTCAAAAACAAATAACAAACTCAAGTTATCATAATAAGTTAATTTTTTGGCAAAATTTAAGGATCAAAAACAATAATAACAAATTCAATGTAATCATAATAAATTTAATTTTGTTTATTTAAATTTTAACGAGTCAACAAAAAAACAACAAACTCAACGTAATTACTATAAGTTTAATTTTGTTTATATAAATTATGACGGATCAACAACGATAATGATAAATTTAGCATAATTCAATAAATAAAATATCGAATAAATTGTACAAAATTTTTATCCCTTCTTCTGAAAAGAAAAAAAACTATTTATGATATAATAAATAATACTATTAGATAATATATCTCATCTCGTGAAATCTAAAAAAAGGAATAAATAGGAAAAACACAAAATATGTTGAGAACATCACACTACAATGAGCACATAAAAGCTTATCGGTATATTATATATGAATTATGATGTTTACATCAATTTAAAAAAGACGAAACAAATGTTTTTATTTATATTATATTCCTAGAGCTAAATCATAGTTAATTAGACATATGTTAGATCTTAATTTTTGACTTAACTGTGATACAATAATATAATTTGATGTAAATGACAAATGTAATCGTGTAATTTTTTTTGGTCACGAAACAACGTTTAATTTTCTCAGTGTACGAACTACGGAGGTGAAGAAGAGCCCGCATTTCATGTAGATGATTTAATCACAGTTCACACTTGCTTTTCTCTTGAATGATCGACTTTTTTTCCGAAATAGAATCTCTTTTATTATTGCATCAACGAAATACATAGTTTTAACATATCTTTTGCATCCTGGATGATCCAATTTGGAAAAAACTTCTCCCAAGAGATTTCCCTCGACAAAGAGATAGAGTATATAGCTAAACAATCAGCTATTATGTTCACAAGAGTTGCGTTTTCTCTTGAATGATGATTAATAAGCTTAAAATTTGCTACTATTTTTTCCTAATACAAATGCCTTATCTTTAAAATGCCCTAAACAAGCTTTGAGATCAAAGGGGAAGTATAAACTTCTAGAGATGCAGAAAATTGCTCACCAACAATAATTACGCTTCAATCCCAAACGAGCATTACACAAATAAGACTAGAAATTAGAATGTGTAATGATGTAAAATTCCTTTCTTCTGCATTGGTTTATTCTCAAGTAAAACAGAAAATTTCTTGTACAAACAGTGAAGGCAACCAAATACTATATGTATTTCGTCTTCTACATTTTGTTGCTCGTTCCTATGTAACTCACTCTGGTAAGCAGTTACGCTAATCTAGACTAAACACATACAACGTGTTCAACAGATCGTCTAAATTCTGAATTCGTCCACTACTCGTAGAATTTCTATCTGGGAAGTGAGCAAGGACTCTCATTTGAAGGGAACACAAGGGATTTTTTGAGGAATCGTTTTTGCTGGTCATCAGCAAAACAAAGAACAGTATCGATACATAGTTCAAGAGCGGAAGAGGGTGGAACAGGTACAAAATCCTGCAGCTTTGCATATTCTGAAATCAAGTGATACATGTAATCATAAATCCGATCGATACTCAAACTCTCCATGAAGTCTTGTCCTGCTTTTCCAATCGCTTCAGCCTATTCAACAAAAATAATTCAAGTTAAAGACATTGCTAAATGAAAACAACAGAGAGAATCTTAAATCTAACTTATTAGTATACAATAACAACGCCAGTGAAATCCCAAAGGTAAAATGTATCTAAAACGCTGTATATCGTGGAGGTAGAATGACTATTTCTGAAGGACAAACGTACTAGTAAAAAAAACATATACCTCCAATGGATTTGCATTACCCCAATCAACTGCTTGTTTTATAGAAGGGCATAAATCAAATGGGGGAAGTGGCCAGTAATTTTTCTTCGGGATCAGACCGCGACTAAAGAAATCCTGATACTGTGGGGTGATTATCAAGGGAAGAGAACCACATGATAGAATATACTTCAAGCTCACTGACCATGCATATCCTTCTGCATAAATCTTGTACCTGCATTATTAAGAACACAATTTAACGCATTTTTTCCTGTCTCAGACGATACAGAGAAAATTAATATGAACCCTACATAAGTTTGGACTTCTCAAATCTCACCTATGGTTACATTGTTTTGATAGTTTGGACTTCTCGAATCCGACCTTTGCTTCTTCTGTCCAATTCTATATCCACAATTTTAAATATAAAGCGACTCAAATTACCAAAAATGAAGAACAAACAAAATTATGTACACACTCTGATCATTCAAATGTGTAAGTCATGAACCTGCCGCATAATTTGTGCTCTCCACATTTTAGTGTCGTTGCAATTAAGCAACTCTAAGCGAATAGGAGAAACTACGTCTGGGTTCCCTTTCCAGTATGCTACTGGTATCTTACTTGTCCAACTTTTCGAGTTTGAACCTTCTTTGATGCTTTTAAATTCTTCATTCCACGGTCTTATGTTTATTTCAGACCTGAAAATATAAATCAGCAAACACGAAATGTGTATGACACAAATATCTTGCTTTCGAGGTAACTAATTCCACTTAATTATGAAAAATGGCTTACAGTTCTACTGCAGATCGAAATTATACTGTTAAATGGATTTTAAGTTCTATGACAATGTAAACATTTTTACGCAATAACATCACTTGTAAGTAATTTTGCTTCGATTAGCTCTTATTAATAGCCAGTATGATGCAAATTCACATAACTGTATTTTGCATTTAGATAAACTGAAGCAATTTTCGTGTACTTACCAGCCCCAGAAAGACCAATCTGGAAATGGTATATCGTAATGGTTTGGCGTTGTACAGTATCGAAACAGAGGCAGAGGCATTGAAGAATGCTCCGTTCGATTTATGATAGGCTTATCCATGCAATCAAACATTAAATCAACATCTGGTACTTTTCCAGGATATTTCCTGAGTAGCTGCAATATTCCCCAAATTGTAAACATAGCTCTACTCTGCACACAAGCATAGTAAAAATCTACAAACAATTTTCCACCAACAATTACAACTCTAAAAGCTGCATTCTTCTGAGCTTCCATTACATGGTTTATCGAAATCCTAGACTTGGCCCATGGCTCGAGATCATAACGTATGCTCTTGAAGAAATCAGGGCACTTGTGGGATTTAGATTGAGGTTTGGTGCTTCGAGGAATATCCATGACATGACTACTGCTACTACAAGTAAGATAAGAGCATTGTATGATCGTCGAAGCCTTTGAATAAGTAGATTCATCATCGAAAGATTTAGCTGGAAATATATGCCATGGCGTTGGCTCTAAGTTGTGACCAACAATTGTTTTTGTCTGAGAAACTAAGTTGTCCACCTATCATCCAAGAAAAATAACAAACCAAAATCAATCTAAAGAATGTCATCAATAGTAAAGAAACTATAGAATGTTCCGAACTAATTCATAGCACCAATAAAGCAAAAGTTCAGATAATTAACCGAGCTACTAATATTACTTGATCTTGTTCTCTTACCAATGCCAATAACATAGAAAAATAAGATTAAAAAAGAAAAACATATTATTATTATTATATATTTGATAATGCCATGTGAATCTCTAAAAACATGCAAAAACATATAATATAGCTAACCCAATGAAAGAAACTTTGTATACATCAATGTCTTAAAAAAATATTATGTTTTTTAAATTAAAATAATGAGTTTGATATTACCTCGAAGAAGAGGATAAGAGCAAGGAAGAGAAAAGCAAAGAAGACAACGTAACGAGGGAGAAAAGATGGTCGACGATTATGTCTTGTAAAAATCCCCATTAGAATTGAATTGATTAAGAATTGACTGTTCCTCTCAAATCAATCTATTCGAGTCCTCGAAAGCAGTATAATTTTCATGATCGTTGAATTGCATTGTCGATGATCATATTAATTTTTATAATTAGAAGATGAAATTTGACCTTTGTATTACTTTTTTATCTGCTCTTTTCCCTTTCGTTCTCACTTTTCTCACACACCACAATTGTTTACTTATCCGCACTCCTCTCCTTTTCTCAATGGTTTGGATGTATCAAGGTTGTTTCTTCTTTAAAAAATATAAAAGAAGAAGATGATGTTACACATTAATATATAATGAAATAAGACGTATTTGTGTACATAGATTTAACTTCTAAATACAAATATAAATGATTTTTTCTTTATGTTATGCTATTTAATAAATGGATAAATATGCCTTAATATGATTTTACATTTCCGTCTATCCTTTAACTTACACTTAGACTTATATAAAGTTAAATTAATAGACACACTTGTTTTATGTGATATAATATAGTTGGACATTAAGTAGGATATTGTGTTGGTTGCAAATTGTTAGCACGTACGACATTAAGTAAGATATTGTATAGTATGCAAGTTGTCACATAGAATAGTATGTTGTGTAGAATATGAATTGCCATGTAGGCGTAGAATATGTGTGTTTACTTGTACCTATTTGTGTATACCCAAATAGAAGGACAGACATGTCAAATAAAATTAAATTAAATGAAACATTTATATGTTATGTCTTTTTAACAAAACAACCAAGTCCACAACCAATTCAATGATTTCTAACTTGATTTATTTGACTTCCTTTTTTTAATATAAAAGATGGATTCAAATAGAATATTTGCTAACAGAATGTTGAATTTTTATTCAAAAGAAAAAATAAAATGAAAGACCAATTCATATGAATAAAAAATGTGCAATTTTATGGTTTCAAAATATATTAATCAACAGAACTAAAAAACTTGGAAAATAAATCCTTTAATGAAGTAGGTTTTCCACAGATGAGCTGGGCTTGACGCAGTATATATATGGGCTTTATTTAGCAGAATTCCTCGTACTAAATGGGGCCCATATCCAAAAGCCCAATTGTATCATCTACAAACACGTCACCAGGTTAACGTGGATTTCTTCCATTGGCTACTGCCATAGATCTTCTGTTTAACTCCGTATTTACAATAAATTACTCTTCGACACTGAACATTCCATCGAGTCTTCAACTCTCACTCACAACTTTGACAACGATCCTCTCACCGGAAATGCGAGCAATTATGGCGGCGACGAAATTTCAACCGTCCGTTTTTCTCCTCTGCAGTTTGGTCGTGATCGGAACCCTAGCTCTTGCTCAGGTAATCAATTTTGTTAACCATTTTCCTGTTGATAATCTTATCTCCGACTTTACGCAGTTTAGGATTTAGATTCCCTTTGTGATCCTCATCGTATGTACAAATTGAAAGATAATAAAGCACTGTTTCAGCTAGTTTAGGATCGATCTGTAATTAACTGATTTATTGAGTGTTATTCATGTTAGGAATAAGCAATTTCGGTGTGATCCAAACTGCTTTTGGATCGATTAGTATGAGTCTTCATTTTGCGTTTAGATCGTGATCTTCTGTCGCTTGCTTGATAGACTGCAGTAACTGAAAGATTGCTGATTCTGTGCGGAGACTGTTTCTGTATTGATTATTCTAGAGTCTATAAATCATTTTTTGGAATATAATCTGGTTTAAATTCGTATAAAAAGTATGGATCATACAGAGGAACAATAGATTCCTTTGTTGCTAGTCTTTGATGGTTGGGCTCTGGATGCAGTGGTGGATGATTTTCCAAAAGTTTTACAACAGCTGTATTATGTTTTTGGTCAATAAACGTAGTATTATTTTACTTGCAGCTCTGTAAGTGAGCTGACAGTGTGGAACAAAGCTCGAATCCACTAGTTAAATTCTGCTCATTGATTTGGTGAACGAGCTGAGCACGAGCTCAATTACTAAATCAGCTGATCTCGCCCAGGCCGACTCCACTAGTTAAATTCTGATTGAACTCATTGATTTGGTGAACGAGCTGAGCACAAGCTCAATTTACTAAATCAGCTAATCTCGCCCAGCTTGGTTCTGCTTGTGTACTGTTAATAACAAACTTATTTTGATTTTTAAATTTTGTTTTGTTTCTTAGCTTATAAGTTTTCTTGAACCATGCTGCTTTGGCTCCACTACTGCTGATCTTTAGCCTCCATTATGTTTGATCTTTCCTCTGTTTGCTCCCATTATAGTAGACTTCTGTTGGCAGGAAGTCAGAAACACAACCTCAGTCCATTTCAGTCACTATCATTTCCGTCTCCTTTTTTGTTCACATGGAGCAATAGGTGTTCAAGTGTTCTGGAGAAAATGAACATTTCCTTTTTCTTCAGCTCATTCAAACTTCTTTTAAAAATTTCAGTTGGTTCTTTGAATAATTGGCAAACCTGTGAAACATGCGCCAAGTGAAGTTGTTGATTTCATCAGACATTTGTTTCACTTGAATAAAGCTGTGTCTGAGAAATTGTAAGAATCCATGTTGTCAAGGTGAATGTAGCTTGAGCTATGCAAGAATTTTACAAGCCAAGTTCCGGCATACCTTTGAGCTCATCTGATAACAAGCTTAGCTTGAACATGCAAAGCTTGTTAACACCTTTACACGCAACTATTCGGTTAATGATTGCATCGGCTTAAATGTAGGTTGTAGATAGAATACTAGATTGGACTTAGGTTGCTAAACAGGGTACTGATTTATAGGCTCCACAATGTCATAAGATATCAAGCTCCTCTTAGGTTTACTGCTGAAAACATTTCGTGACAATATTCATTTTCTTTTCAGTCTAAAATGCACTAATGACTTGAACATCTCAAAAGGTGATATAATTATTTACTTTCCTGGTTTATGTGGGGCCATCTATGTGTGTGCATCTTCATTTTACTTTTTATGTTTGTGATGGATAGAGTGAGAAGTAGTGCTACTATTAACTTGAAAGTATTCTCTGCAGGCCAAATCTCAGGAAAATCTGAAAGAAGTAACTCATAAAGTTTACTTTGATGTTGAGATAGACGGTAAACCTGCAGGTATGCTCCTTCCCTTCATTTCACTGTATTTTTTTCCTTTATTATATGGTGCATTTATATGGATGCTTGATTTGATGGAATGCTATTTTATCTGATAACAAATATTTGCAACTGAAGAAAGATGATTGCCAAACAATCTAAGATATGCCAATAAAATAAACCGTTATGTACTACAACACAGCTGTGCATATATTTATAGTTTCACTCTATCACTAGAAAATATCTAATACATAAACAGTAAATTAAGTAAAATAAAAGAATACTATAGACGAGTGTTTCAGGTATGTTGTTTGCAATATAAACAAGTATTCTTGATATGTTATGTCATTTGTTATTTATATGAATATCATGTCCTCTTATATGTGTCATTCACAACATTTAGGAATCCAGCTTCTTCTCTTAAAAGTGGTAATCGCTGACAATTCTTCTGGGCAATGTTTGTGTAGATTCTCATTATCTAATTCGCCTCGTTGCATTATTTTACTTGGATTAATTTTCAAGTATTTGCTTTCTTTCAGGTCGTATTGTTATGGGTCTCTTTGGTAAAACCGTTCCTAAAACAGCAGGTATGGTTACATATATATGAAGGAGAGCTTGTAGATTTTACCATTACTACTCTAGTTGTTCACTATCTTTCTATTTTCTTGCAGAGAACTTCAGAGCATTGTGCACAGGTGCTTCTACCTGACTTTCATATTTATTCTCATGCATTAGATGCTTTGGTCTATTCTCTGCTTAAGCTCACCTGTATTTATATTCTTTTTCCCCTAGTTTTGCTTAAGCAAGTGGTTTTTTTTCTCTTAGTTGGCTGGTAATTCAAAAAGATTTTATTAGTCTGTCTGAAGTTTGGAGAATGGCTTAAAAAGTGACCGCATTCGCTTTGTTACCTTCACATTCTTGATCTTTTTTTCCCCTCTTCCTATGGTAATTTACATTGCAGGGGAAAAGGGAGTTGGAAAGAGTGGCAAGCCTCTTCATTTCAAGGGGAGCAAATTCCACCGAATAATCCCCAGCTTCATGATTCAAGGTGGTGATTTCACCCTTGGTGATGGGCGTGGAGGGGAATCTATTTACGGTGAAAAGTTTGCGGATGAAAATTTCAAGATCAAGCACACCGGACCTGGTTGGATTTTCTCCTTATGTTGAAGTGGCTAACTAACTATTCTCCGATTTCATGCATGCATGTAAACCTGTTTCTTCATTAATTTCCAGGGCTATTGTCAATGGCAAATGCTGGTTCTGACACCAATGGTTCACAATTCTTCATCACAACAGTCACAACTACATGGTAAGTCCAAGTCTCTTGAAAATCCATATTCACATGACTTTCACCATTCAAAAAAATATTCACTATTAAGAACCTGGAGTTTTGTGTATCGGTGTTTTGTTATCTAATCTCGAATGTTTATTGATGTTTGTGTTACGTCATTTAAACCTACCTGTTTGTGATTAGCTATAACCTTGCATGCACTTCTGGTTTTTGATTATTTTGTAGGTTGGATGGTCGACATGTGGTCTTCGGAAAGGTGTTGTCCGGAATGGATGTCGTTTACAAGATGGAAGCTGAAGGAAGACAAAGTGGAACACCTAAAAGCAAAGTCACCATTGCAGACAGCGGTGAACTTCCTCTGTAATAGGTTCTGATATGTTCTCCACAATAATCTAAGGTCGTTTTAGCTTTTGCCAATTTAAGGGGGTGGACAGTGTGTCTTAACTTTTTATCAACCCACGGTTTTGTCGCGATATTATTAGCACTGAAAGGGGAAATTAGGTGAAAGGACTGAACAGTATACAGGCCGAGTGACAGTGGCTCACGTTCAATTTGTGTCATCAATATGTTGTTAATGACTACTTATCCTTATTGGTATCTATTAGCTCAGGTTATCGCATACCTTGCTTCTCCATTAGTAGAAATCAATGCACGCTCATGGACTCATTGTAGCTAAAGTTCAAAAAGACACCAGACAACGAAAGAATATTTGGATAGACATCCACAACACAATATTGATTTTCCAAATCTCTGTCTAGCTACTCCGCTATTTTGTCACCGATAGTTTAGTTATTACATCTTTCTCACCGCAGCTAAAAGCTTGTTCAATAGGTTCTTGTTCCTCCTATCTCAAATAACGTTTTGTTTGAAAGAGCTCTAGAAATGCTTCTAATCATCTTTTAACATCTTTATGCAAAATTTCTTTAATAATTACAGCGTTTTAAAATATATACATCCACAAAGTACTAGAGATGTAATATTTTTGGAAGAAATATCAATGGAGATGATATAGATTATAAGGGCAATCTTCTTGCCAGTGGCTGGTGATAGATATCACGTTATTTTTCTTGGGAAATTTTACATATTTGTACCATTTGTTAGATTCGCCTTCTTGGCCTGCCAGACATTTTGAAATTTACATCAACAATCCGAAAAGAATTTTAGCATTTAAAACCTTGTTTTCTTTAAATTGAGCATATCATGTGAAAATTGTATCTGTTACAAAACACTTCCATCTCCAAGTCCGAACAAGTCCCCTCCTTGCCTTGTGCATAAATCACAAATAAGGTATCACAAGAAAAATACAAAGCACGAAAGCTGACAAAAGACGAGGAGAAGATGAACAAGAAACATAACTTTAGATGATCAGAAATGCTGTATACATCAAAGTCATCCAACTTTTTATTTTATTTATGAAACTAGAATATTCAATCAAAACTACAATATGCAGCTCAAAGATACAATAATCAAAACCAAAACAACGATATTCAAATAAATACTACGCTATTCAATTCAATACCACAATATTTAAATAAAAAACTAAAGTGCCACACCAGATACCATTCAAGAAACAAGATCCAAGTTGAAACTATAATGAAGGAAGCATAGCTCCATACAAGACATTGTATATAACATACAGTTCATAATTGAGAAGAAGCCGCTTCTACATTATGTAGGTGGTTTTCTCAGTCATCAGCCACAGG
This sequence comes from Solanum peruvianum, assembly GCA_027705065.1. Taxonomy (NCBI): domain Eukaryota; kingdom Viridiplantae; phylum Streptophyta; class Magnoliopsida; order Solanales; family Solanaceae; genus Solanum; species Solanum peruvianum. Next base: position 49,855,798 of record JAKWJD010001760.1, on the reverse strand, counting down.
AAATGGGAGTGAATTATTGGTCCACTGATCATCTTATACACTGGAAGGAACAACAATTCCACAGCCACCAGCACAAACAATTCAGTGAGATGAAATTGTCTATTTCAAATGCAGGATCAACTCACAACAGTAATAGAATATACCATGAGGACAAGATACAACATTTGAAGCACAAGATATGAGACAGTGCTTGTGGGGAAAACATATATATGCCAGTGGGTTCAAGTGAAGATCAAAATGCCACTCAAAAGCAAGATGCGAAGGACCTCTTATCCCTTACATTTAATGACAACAATAAGTAAATCACAAAAGGGCCTCGGCTGTGTTGTTCTTATCTGAAATATCCTAAAACTACTTTTCCAAACCAAATCTTTACCTCACCTAAAATTTCCCAGGCGAAGTAAAGATAGAATATAATTTGCATGAATGAAACAAGCTTAAACATGCAGTAAATTAAAAAGCTTCAGCTTCACTCCAAATATATATTATAGATACATGAGACATGTCTTCCTAACTTTATACGACTGATACAAGTACCAAACGGACTTGATAGTGAAAATCATAAATTGATGAAAGGAGCCACCTCCCTACTGAGGCGGCACCACAATGTAAAACAGCATAACTGCATAAGTCATACAATGTAATGAAGTTTACAAGGTTGTATGCTCAGTAGAGCCAAGAACAATTATGCCTACGACAAAAATACTGTACACAGGCTTAATGAAGATCAAATTCACGCCATAGCTCAATGATAATGAAGTAGCAAGGTTTCTGCTACATTTTAAAGCAATGTGTGTGTTTACTGCTTCTATTTGGCCTTTGCTAGGAAATATAGGAAATGCACAGCCTACACGCATACAGAAGCCTACACAAGTCCACTGTCTGGATGAATGAATAGTCACACTTAAATAATAAGTTGACAACAAAACTTTAGCAAGAATTAGAACCACTAAAGTGGCCAACGCAAGAGATTCTTGGAAAAATTAGCATGACATATATTCCAAAAAGTTGATTTGTATTTTAAATCATGAATGGATCCTCCAATGCAACATGCAACCCTGAGGAAATCTTAACACATAGGCACAAGTGTCCTGTATACCAGTCATCTGTCTGACATGTCTAATGTAATTAGGAAAACCTCATTGTACATGAATTCCTCAAAATGTTAAGTCCAGATGTTCAGCTTCAGAAGAAAATAGAGATAATGCAAAATCATGGAATAATGAAGCAACTGTGACAATAATCAAACAGGTAGCAGATAAAGGTTCATATTCACAAGCAAGTAAAGATCATAACTCAAAAGTAATGGAAAAGTTAAGCAACTTTGACAATAATCAAACCGGTAGCAGATAAGGGTTCATATTCAGAAGCAAATAAAGATCATAACTCAAAAGTAATTCAAAAGTTAAGCAACTTTGACAATTAACAACCGATGAGAAATAAAGGTGGTGATCCCTGATGCCGAAGGCGTCCTTGGGGTGATCTCGTAGTTTCTACGGGGTGGAGATGATGGGCACAGCCATGCAAACACAGAGAATAAACTGCTAGCACTCGTTCGAAGATCAAAATACAAGAAATAAGAGCTTTGATTAGCTATTGCAGTTGAAATAAACATGTCAAGGCCTCTGATCTGCTAAGAGGATCATTTGACTGGAAGATAAAATAGAAACTGACCCCAATGATGGGAGATTAAAGAAGATAAAGCTAAGGAAATAACATGTTTAAACTGCATAAATACCTCAATCACCTTTCCGTAAATAAGTTAAGAGGAGCATTTGAAGCTTCAGGAGAAGAAATCACGAAAACAGAGGAAATACTGTGTGTAAATAACATAAATACCTCAAACACAATCACGTTCGCGGTACATCAGTGAATGCAGACAAAAGCAGCCTCACAAATCAGCAATCAATCAACATGACATAAATACCTCAAACACAATCACGTTCGCGGGACATCAGTGAATGCAGACAAAAGCAGCCTCGCAAATCAGCAATCAATCAACATGACATAAATACCTCAAACACAATCACGTTCGCGGGACATCAGTGAATGCAGACAAAAGCAGCCTCGCAAATCAGCAATCAATCAACGAATCATTCCTTTAACAAACACAAAAAGATAGAAATAATCATATTGGCTAATTACCATTGACATCACAAGAATTCTTAATCTAAAACAGCACAGTATTTTACTCATCTTATTCGTCCACAAACAACAAGCATCAAAATACTGATTCAACACAGACAACTCTGAATTATTGAGGATAAAACACATGATGACGGGCATAAACTAGCTAGAGTATATATAGTAATAAAAACCTAAAGTTTATAATTAGGATAGAAGATGATATTACTAGATTTCGATTCACCAAACGAGTTGACTCAGGATTCGGCGCTGTCCACATTATCATCGCGATTTTTAGATTCAAACAAAGCAAGTTCCCGTCGCCGATTAACGATGTTGCAGAAATCTACGGAGAGATCAGAGTACAGGCGAGAAACTTTGGAGATATTACTATTTATATCTCGAATAAGAGCGACGTTCTTCACCAGATTATCTCGAAGCTTCGATTGATGATTTTCGTTCACCTGTTGAATCAGAGCTCGGTTCTGATCCAGAACCGACTGTACCTCCCGGAAACACTTTGTAATCGTTTCCCAAGCCTCGGTGTCATACTCTTCCTCTTCTTCGCCGTCGACGTCATTTAAGCCGTTGAATTCGCCGCCGTTTAACGGGTGGCGACTGAGATTAGAAAGCTCCGTTAGGGCTTGCAAGGCATCGTCCATGATCGGAACCACCCCGTTCAGGTATCGTCAACCAACAATTCCCCCGCTCTTTTTTTTTTTTTTTTTTTTTTTTGGGAGCGAAATGATATGTATCATCTTCGTAGTGTAGATTCGAGTACCACGCTCGTGAGTCGTGACTCGTGAGTAATTTTTATCTTGACAAACGGATCTTTTGGGTCCCACGATAATAAGTAATTCCACACACCCTTCTATTTTTTATCAGTAAGATATGTGAAAAAGAGGTGTGAGGATGTGTTAATGACGAGGTGGCCGTAGAAGAGTGCTAGCAATTTACATTCTATTCTTTCTCATCCTGTGTGAAAAGTTAAATTAAAAAATTGTCCTAAAGAAAGATTTATATTATTTTTTTAATTTTTTTTTAAAACGGACTAAAAACAAAGAAAAATAAATTGAAAAGAAAGAGAGTAATATTTATTTTATCTTTGGCTTGAGGGTTGTGGCTTCTTCCTCCATTTTTTACTGAGCATCATAGTTTATCCAAGTACTAAGAGAAAAACTAAATAATCTGCGCCTCATTTTGGTAAAGCTAATTCTGCAATTACAAGAAAACTTTAAACTAATGCCTAGTAGAGAGAATATCATACTTGGAACTCTCTTTATTCAGAACTAACAACTCTAACCAAATATTCAAGAGCGTGGAACAACCGCGCACTCGTTATTCAAGGTTTACTATCAACTGATTTAATCGGTTCTTCACAGACAGGGTTAAGTGGTAATCTCCGATGACCATTGCAGGCGGGCTGTTCCAATGCTTCGGGAGAACTATGCAAGTCCCATTTACATTCTTTGATAGGGTATGATGGTACCACTTTGGCGGCACTGAGAGCTGCTAGGAATTCTTCATGATCTAATGGCTTCAATCTCTTTGGTTCGTCTTCATGTTTCTCATGGGACCCACAATGTTGCAAACTTCTTTTTAGCACCTCATCCTTCACTTTCTGGAGAAAGATTAAGAACTAAATTAGCAAAAACATGGCATTCAAAAAACATGCGATATACTCATAAGCATGAGAGCAACTCAAATAATGAAATCACAGTCAGTTGTGTTTACATGGTAATTGAACTTGCTTTGAGGAACTGCCTTTGTAAGAGGATCAACAACGTGCTGATCCGTGGGACTCTATCTTTACATCATGACGTAGGAGTAAAGTTCTAATCCTCTTCAACATACACATGTCATCACTAATGGATCTAATTTATACAGCCCAAAATCGATCATCAGAAGAGGAGAAGAGGAAGCAGGCCAAGAAGAGAAGGTTCAATAAGACAAGCATCCTGGTGTTTGTTACTCATTTCATTCTCTAGAAAGACTTTCATGTAATCTCTGACAGATACTCATTTCTATGGACTTAATAACTTAGTGTTCCAATTTCAATCTCTGGCAAACCCCATGTCAACATTAGAACTGCAGCTGTTTGCAAGTTTCTGCTCACTAGGCTCCAGTCATAAAATCCCTATTAAAATAGCTTGATACAGAAAAAAGTATTTATGTATGATGGGAATAAGCTAACAGCATACCTGACTATTATACTGCAATATACTGCAAAATATAAATTCTAGTTCTTTGATGACTGTTATTCAGATAACATTAAGAGCACAATATGTGTTTGGGAACTCTCTTCTATTACATGTGATTGGATAATGGTTTTCTCTTCAAAAGTTCATTTTCAGTTCGGCTTCTAGCTCTGCTGTTACTATGAACCAATGATCTACAAATGGAGTGCAACAATATGTCAAACAATCTAAGAAATTGATATCTATAGATAGTCAATGACTAAGCACATTGCCCTTACGCTAACACTCACCAACAGTACTGCATTTCCTCCTCCAATCTATCCAATACTGATCCCATGTAAAGTCAATATCCAAATTCCATAAATTCGTGTATATTGGAGATAACTCTCTTTCCGTTTTTTAGTGTTCTAGGCACTTCCAGCAGCATTTAAGTTTTAAAGCTGATTTATTTTTACCTTTTTTTTCATTTATACTTGTCCATATCAAAGATTTGCTATAATCATACCCTTCGGATGTGGTTTGGGCTTGGGACTTCCATGTTGGAGGTCTCGAGTTCGAAACTCCTTGCAGCGAAAGCAAGGGGTTTGCCTTCTGGATGGAGCTCGTTGCACCAAGCTTGCGCAGTGCGGGTTACCTATCCTATGGGTTTGCGAGCTATTGCACAAAAGCAGAGGTTTTACCCTGTGCGCACCCCAAAGGGTAGCAGCTGCAGGTTTCCCTTGTCATCAAAAAAAGAAAAAAAATACAGATCTGCTACAATCATTAGCAGAAAAAAGATATCTTGGTAAAATCATGACCAAGGGGATGACGCTACCCTTCGTATGTAAGGTTTATTCAACTGGGCAAGCATCATACCTATTTAAGTACAGAAATATCTTAAACTTCTCTTAAAAAGCAAGAGAAGGCGAAGGAAAGAATATCAACTAATAATTGGAACCCCTTCTCTTTTTTAAACAAAAAGCAAAAACAAAATGCAGTTCCATATATTAACAGTCTAAGAAAGAAACATATAAGATGGTGAAAAACATTAATAAATGAAATTGCAACATTGAATGATAGGTTAGAAGAAAAATATTATCTTCCTAGTAACTTTCTTCCCAAAGAGATCTAGAAGTCTTATCAGTGTTTCGGCTCTTCCTCATTTTTCTATGAACGGCAAAAGAGGAGAAATGAAAGGTGTATCCAAATGGAAGGTAGCCGATGTAGTTTGCTTTTAAGTATCAGAGAGTCATACAGCAGTAGACTTCTGTGTATAAACTACTGCATATTTTAGTGACACTGTCAAGTCTGTATACTTCTTACTTGTAATTTGAAGTTATGACAACACTTGAATATATTGTAGTCATTTGTGTGTTTTATGAAATTCTTTGGTTGATCTTCAGCTCATCTCTTCATATGCATTTTCTTCCTACTCTGTATAATTAAAAAATAGAAAGTAAACTAAACAAAGGATGCATTTAATCTGCTAACTTACGTTTCACATAGTTCAACTCGTTTGATTGATCTGTCGTAAGAAGGTGCCAATTTCACAATTATCAACAAGCTCATAAAAGCATTCAAGCATAACAAAATTACTAGTTCAACACACTTAAAACACTGGCAAACAACAAATGATAATGCATAATCAATGGGAGTATCTAAACAACCTGTACCATCTGCGAGTCGAACTTGGGAAGCCCAATTTGCCCTACAGTCAGTGATCCAAAAAAGTTTCCCAGCAATGCAGCATCTGGTAATGCCAATCCATCAACAAGCCCCGCAACTAAACCTCCAAGAAAGCTATCTCCAGCCCCTGTTGGATCAACTTGATAAGCTGGAAAAGGCGCAATGGACAGTTCTTCATCTTTAGAATACACTGTACAGCCATCTTTCCCTTTTGTCACTACCACACAACACCATTTCCTTGCTTCCTCCACATCCACAAATGGTGCCTCATCTTCGGATGCTTTCAAATACCCAATTCTATTCAACAAAGGCCAAAACCCAGTTTGATTCAAATGTACAAGATTCACTGTTCCATCAACCGGGTCAAATACCCGAATCAAAGCTTGGATATCAACAAACACCACCTTACACATCTCAATCATCCGTTCAAGGGTTTCAGGCAAAATCTCTCCACCAACACCTACAGCTAACCCAAAATCAAATTTTGAGTTCGGGAGATCCGAGGGAGTCACCGGGTCACATGCAGTGACCCGTTTTAAGATCCGATCTTGCCGTGTGCTTTCAGTAGAGAAATAGGCGTGGAAAACGGTGGTTTTGGAAGATGACGAAGTGATCGGCCGGTGATTAACAGAGTAAACAAAATCAGGACCCACTTTAGAAATGTAGTCGGAGGAAACAGACAAACCATCAAGCACAGCGGAGATGAACGACGCCGCTCCACCCAGTGACTCCGCTATTACGGCGTCGTCTTTGATCAGAACATCGTGACAGTAATTCCCCACAATTAAACACCGATGGGTTGTGGATATTGATGAATCTTTCGCTTCCTTCACCATAATTTAAGCTTCTTTTATTAAAATCTTCCCCTTAGCTCCGATAAAATCGAAAATGGTAGGGTTTCAACTGAATCAAATAATTCGAAAACACAGTTTTTGCATGGTTACTCAGTTCTCACCAAAAGAGTGAAAAGGGTCTTGAAGATATGGCAAATACGGCGCAAAGACAAATGGCTGAAAGAGCTGCGTGCATCAGCAATTCTGTGTATGCTTTATACATGTGATTTTGTTTTCTCTTATTATAGAAGGGAGATGGGAGTTAGGAGAAAGAGTTTTCGATGTAAAATGCAAAATAGTAAAGAGGGGGAATATGTGTGCTTTCATTCAGGCATTGAAGTGCGGACCTTTTTGGAAAAGGATTGATTCTGTGTCGTGTTCAATTAAAAGTTTTGTCCACCGTCATATTTGGCCAGATCAATTTACTGCAACAGGTAGATTTATATCTAAATTCAATAATTGAATACATAATAAATAAAGTAATTTATAACACATGTTTAGTTCAAATTTTAAAATTTTATTTTATTTACTACATAAATAAGTTAGTTATTTAAAATAGGCCAAATACATAAGCAGATTTCTAAATTTTTTGGATTTTTTCCTTCAGGTATCTTAACTACGTCATCTTCCTATTGAATCATTGAACCCCCATAATTTGTTCAGCTTAAACAAATACCGTTGTCTGATGTGGAATCAGATTTGTGAGGGGTATTAATAGAGGATACATATGTTATTCCACAAATCATTAGTCCAATTGATACTGAAAATGTTTGAGAATAATTGTGTTTTACTTAAGTCATTTGAATAAATTGGAAAACAAATGAGACTAACACGGTTTGTCTTCATTCCTTCAATTAAAATTATTACAATTCGAACACAATTGAAGACATTTACAATAGAAAGCAGATCAAAATCAACCAAGAGTGTTTTAAAGAAACAAATTATGGGTGGTTCAATGATTCAATTGAAAAATAACGTAGTTGAAGTACTTGAAAGAAAAAACTCAACAAATTTAGGGATTTGTTTATGTATTTAGCCTTTAAAATATACTGTATTCTTTAGTCATATAAAAAGATTTCTGTAAAGATGAATCATGGGCATAACTCAACCTCAAGGTTAAATTAGATCCATGCGTTCTATCTTTACTGTATGTTATGTGCTATAACATTTTATAGAAAACATGATGTATGTATCTTTTCAATTACTATCACTATTATACTCCTGTAAGTAATATAAATTTCACGATATATTCAGTTATTAAATATGAAAGCAATATTATGATATATTCAGTTATTAAATATGAAAGTAAATGGAAAGTTCTAAAACATATATACAAAATCCCCAACAATTCATATTTCTTCATCCCACATGTATATGCTTTTTCTTTCACATTTTTGTTAGCAAAAGTACTATGTAGTTGGATTTGGTTTACACAACATAACACTCTTGTCTTCTTCTTGTTTTTTGACTTAAAGTTTTGGTTACGTGTTCTTTCAAGTATTTTGTTTTCTGTTTAGCATCTTGATTGTTTACTAATCATATAAATTATGTTCAATTCTTTAATTGATGTCTAAGTGTATAATCTCTCACATGAAAATAAACAACTAAAATTTTGTTTAAATAATCTGTGAAGAGAAAACCAAGTTGTGATTTACTATAAATTTACGCGACCATTAATAGTGGGAAATCAACTTTGTTGCTTCTATGTTTCATGATATATATTGGATAAATAGAGATTTGCATTCATTATTTTAGAAACTTGAATTTATTCCTTCAACAATTAAAGTTTTTTTTTTTAGTAATGTGCATTTGATTCCTTCATATTTGTTGTACTTCATCTTAAAAAATCAGATATCTTTATATTCTTTTCACTTTTTGTCGAGTATAATTTTGATATCATTTTAACAATGTCGAATTTATAAAGAATCTTTACCAGCAGAATCCCTAAGCACAACTCAGAAATGAAAGATGGCGCATTCATCAGACGCTATTGAAATGACAAAATCAGATATCATGACAATTTTTTATAACCTATAAGAACGAAACATTATCTGTATAAGCAATCATATTTAATCAACAAGAAAGTGATTAATAAACCTTATCAGTAAACAAGATGGTTACCAAGAATAAATATTTCATAAAACATTTAGGAATTCCAGTGGAGAGCTTATCTTCCTGCTTCTCATCATAACAATGCATATATAGCTAGGTCCATAGTTACAATGAAACTTTCAAGATCAATAGAGCAGTATCAAGTTGAGCTAATTCCCCCCATGAAGGTCTTTGGATCAGGACAATTCCCAGAGAATTGTGCCTGTGAGAAATCAAAACCGGGATTCTGCAGAGACGAGATTCTTTGTTATCAAAAGGAAGTGGTCAAATAGTATAATGTTTTAATCAGTTCTGGCCCCCAATTTGAAATGGTATGTAGAAGATGCAAAACAGCTCAAGTACAGATACAAGGGTAACTAACAGAACTCCAAGATATTGACAAGACAAGTCTTTTCTATAGGGACTGTTTACCAGAGTTCAAGCAATATGTCTAGAAGTATAGCATTCATTTGCATCTGCAGATTACAAGTGCATAGAGAAACTAAAGGAAGCTAAGTTGGAGGTATCTAATTTGATCCAATAGATAGACTGCTCATGAAGCTTGAAGCAATACATAGATATATACATACAGATAAGGTGGTCGTGTGACACAACACGTCTTAAATAGTTAATTGAAACAAAACCAGACTGTTAGAGAGAGAATGGAAAGAAGTACACCTTAAAGCAACTGAACCTATGTGGGCTATGGCTTTTTGACACTAAAATTTCTGGAAAAGCCAAAATTGATAAGGAATAGCTAAAATTGAATCATGGAGTCTGGCTTATCAATACTCATACATACAATCCAAAGACCCAAAAAATATGAGAATGATGTCTATGAACTATGGAGCATCATTTTTCCAAAAAATACAAAAAGTAACTCCACCTAAAAATGCAAAATAAGGGCCAAAACAACAAGACATTTAACAATTAAACAAAATGAAAATGAAAAGGAACGTCTAATTCCTCAATTTCATTAAGAATGATATGCATACAACTAGAATACTAATGTTAAATGTTAATGCTAATTATTGCTAAATCCAAATTAAGCGGTTTAAGACACCAAGCTATTTTCCAGTTCAAAACTTACAAAGGCTCCAGCAATTTCTCAATGACAATAAATTGAAAATGAAACCAATTGACATTGGATTGAGTGCTAAAAAGTTCCAACTACTGGTAAAAATCTGAGAAGGTTAGTGACAATATTTCTGAAGCTTAATGAGTGTATTCATGCATTTAAGAAATCTAATTGGGAGGAGATTCATATAAAGCCTTCCAAATATTCAAAATCTGTCATACCCTGTTGTTTGACTGGCGACTAGGAGGTTAACTTCTAAGGAAAATGAAAGCAGCAATTGAACAAACAATCTGTCAATAGCCTGGATCTGCTTTGGAATGCCAGTAAGAACTGCCAAGCAGTATGCCAGTACAGCAAATAGCAAACACGCCAGGCTCACAGACTCCAATGTTTAGTGAGTGAGATGTTCAATTTTACACAGTATATGAAGAAGCAAGTATCTCGTTGTTCAATCACATTATCGTCTAAGGGACTGCTTACACTTAATGAAGCTACAAAATCAAGCTCACTCAGTACATAGACAAGCACAACATATCTGATTAGTAGCCCAAGTAACATTGACTCTCAAGTGACAAGACATTCAATAGTAGAGCTCTTAATCTTTCCAGTCTCGTAATCATCTAAATCATTTAGAAACCTCAAACCATCACCAGCATCATCACTATAGATTCCTAAAAGCTTAGCCTCTCTAGAAAATATGTGATGTATATGAACCTCCCTTACACAATTAGATTCATCTAACTCTATCTTGATTCATATATCCTTTCCACTAACCTTTACTTTCAGATAACACTCCACCTAGTAACACATCATTACTTAAACATGGAAGATCATAAAGTTTCTTCAGGGCAGCCTGTCTTAATTTCTGTAAAAAAGAAAAAAAAATTGGGATTCTTGGACACAAGCTTATCTGATGCTCCCAAAATGTTGTTGCTCTACACAGGGAACAGTAATATTTTGCTTGTTTGAGCAGATGGTAAAGAGGGAACAGTAATGAAATCCTACTTATACTTTGGAGTTTGGAATAAAAGTTCAATGAACTATTACTTGCTTTTTTTTCTTCTATAAGTTGCGCGAATAAAAAAAGAGAAATGAATCGTAGAGCGTGGAAAGAAAGGAACTACGCGAAATTAGGGATTTCTGCAGAAAGTGACAGATATGCATAACAAATTCTGAGTTTATGCAAGCAGTATCCTCTTCCTTTTTTGTAAAATTAAAGCTCAGCAGTATCCAATAAACTATTAAAGGCCTTCCCGTTATTAAAGGTAAAATACTGTTTTGTAGGAGGTCTTCCCTGTTATTAAAGGTATTTCATTGCTTTCAGGAATTTTAGAGCTCCTAGAAACTAATAACAATTTAACAACAGATGATGAACCCATGGGATATTATGAACCCAGTCCACATGGAAGCCACTTCAGGGAAAATCATCAGATATATTTAAGTCCAAGAAAACGGTCAATTAAAAAAGCAATCCACAAATTAAACATCAATGCGTAGAAAGGGTCAAATAATGCATGAGTATGGCTAGCCCACCAAGAAGGGCACAATGAGTCAACCAACAAAAGAACAGTAAAAAAAGCAAGTAGCAATTTACTCTTCAATGAATAAACATGAATGAACAGCTTGGAAGTAGAAATCGGGTGAACACTTCAACAGAAGCAACCGCAGGTATTCCTAAATAATAGGAGAATGCAACATATGAGACATAGATTTCAGTAGAGCTTAATCATATTACCTCTTCTTGGAACCTTTGAAGCATGAGCCTTTTCTGTTCAAGATCACTGGCATATGGATCCAACTGTCCTTGGCCCAATATAGGAGAAGACCATGTCTGACCTTTATCCCTCTTCTGTAAGGTTACATGCAGTATATCATCCTCTGTCATTTACCATCTAAGTTAGACCAAATTTATCGGTATACTCGCTATTATAGCAATTTATCAATGATCGTTCAAACTAATTTTAACTAAACCTCATAAGTTCCACAGAACTGAGTAACACTCACAAAAATATACCCAACAGCAACTTACAACAGCTGACTCTTATAGCTAACAATTGAGCTGATTCAACTAGACTCCGTGTTCTGAACTAATAATGTTCAAACCCTGCAACTTCGCTAAGAATTTCAGGGACATTTGACCACTAGTATTTAATGTGCTCGAAGCTACGTGAGTATCTTCACGCTGTTCCCTAAAAGAGAGACCAGTACCACTGTACCAAGTAACAATCATCAAAAGCAGTGTGCCAGCAATTGATTTCAGTCACTAAACACTACAAAGCAACAATTGCAAACAAGCAAAGTAAGCTATACAAATCCCGTGTACCCAATTTTCCAGTTCCATCAAGATTCTGTTACCAGAATTAAAGAAAATTTTACCCTTATTAAGGAAAATAATAAATTACCTAGAGTCCAGAAGGAACAATCGGTCTTCACTGGGTTCATCAGATCATGCTGCCAAAAAAATTTAAATGTGAGAATACTAAATTATTAGCTTATATAAAACTAAGAAGTTGAAGAACTTACATTAAGGTAAGGTGGATTGCCTTTGATCCCAACTTCCAAATGCTTAGACTCAATCTTGCAATAAAATAGCTTCTTCGGAACATTTTCTGGAAGAGTTATGTAAATGTTCAATTCTTCAAGCGTTTGGTCCCATTCGAACACCTTCTGGCCTGAAATTCAATTGTCAACTCCACAATCAACATGTATCATTTTCCATATGCATAAAATAGCTAATAGTAGATGAGAAAAAACGAAAAGGATAATAAGGAGTTAGAAGTACCATTATGAACGAAGCTGTGACGTTTCTCAGGGGCTAACTTTTCAGCCATTGATTTTAGGGTTCAGTTTCTGATTTGGGTAATTTTCTCTGATTTTTGTTCTTCCTCGTCGCGGAACTGTTCTTTGTTCCGGGTATCTGTCTTCCTGTCTGGTTCTCGTGGTCTCGAATCTTCTCGACCCGGTCCAACCCTGGGTATCGTATGTCTGGACTGTCTTAAGGTATGTTTGGTTAAACTTCTTGAAAATAATTTTTCTTCAGGTAGTATGTCAAGTACGGAAAGTTACACATCCAATTAAAAATAGGCATTATTATATTACAAAATAAACATGTTATTTAATTCAATCTACATTTATATTTTATAAATTTAATTGGGCACAAACATATAGTCCAACTTATATAAAAGCTGAACTAGCAGTAAAATGAGGCCCAAAGAAACAATTTGGATGCTTCATTTATTGTGTCAATTATTCCTTATTGATTAAAAAAAGAAATATTATGTATTTATAGACGGACGAACTCTCCCATATACATAGGAAGACCAATCCTTTGGGTTTTATTCTGCTAATCAATCTACCAAAATAGGTCGATCAACTTGAATTTAAGTGTCAATAGAGATGTAGATAGAATTTTAAATTTAAGGGTTCTGAAGTTGCGAAACCCATAGATGAAGCAATGGCTCTACATCTGGATGGTAATGGCACGGATCAAAGAAGTTGCTCACTTTAGGATTGTAGTAGTAGTTACCTAAATGTGACTATGTACAAAAGCGGATTTTGAAGTTTAAATCAGTGAATAACGTATCAACGCATTCGTATAACTTTAATTGTGACAATGAATATGATCACTCAAAAAAGATGGAAGGCAATGAATTTATCCTATCCCCTGCAGAAATTCGAGTGACAATGAAAAGAAATTATCATTTAACAAGTGAAGGAAGCATTCCATGTGTTTAACCCTGTTTAAGCAATACCCTGCTCTTATCATGTGTAAAGTAAAAATTTGTCTACTACAAAGCAAAACCCCTTATCTAGATGAGTTCATAGTTTGAATACAAAGTGAAGATTTATTCATCATGTAGGGCTTTTTCAAGATCAGCAATCTACTCATGCCAAAAAAAAGAAATTACAATGTCATCATCTTTTTTGGAAGTTGAGAACTTTGACTGATAATGCAAAGACAGTGAAGAAGAGCAAGCAAAATCCAACAAGTATGAGAGCTGACCACCCAATCCATCCAGGTCCAAAACCTAGACTGACCTCCAGATACTCTTTCACAGTGCCTTGAAATCCAGGTCCTGTTATTATTTCTTCAACATCGCCAAGTTGAGAGCTAATAATGCCCCGCAACGTCCATGCCACTGGGCTAATGTAGTAGAACCATATCCACCATCCAGGGATATTCTACATTTCATAAGATAGAGGAAGACAACGCAAATTATCATAAAAGGATCCAAAAAACCATGCAATCTACTACACTTAATACATTTGCGGAATTCCAAAAAACATGCTCTTATGCAATAAGCCATAGGCAGGTCCAGAATTTTAACTTAATGAGTCCAACTACTTCTTTTACAACAGTTCTAAGGAGGAAATTATTACGTACTTCTCAAAATCATGATCACCTGTGCATTAAAGATGATAAAACTAGGTGATTTTAGGACAGGAATTATAAAATACGAGTAAATTTACCAAATAAACTTAGCTTGATTAAAATATATTATTTAAAATGGACTACACAAAATATTATTTGGAAGCTATATGGCGCTTCATCATCCAAAACCTCTCTTTTCTAAGAACGTACTCAAGAGAGTGAACTTAATATTGTTTACACTTTTTTGCCTACAAATGTGTGCATGTATATATCCAATAGTCCCCAACTTAATTCCTATAAGCAGACAAAAGAAATTGGAACAATAATTTTCTTAAGCACACAAAACTGCTGTAGTTTATGATGAGTGTATGCTGAGGAAAATAGTACTCACAGGTTTTGGAACAAGAAAGCCAGACATGAGGTTCCACAGCGAATAAAATGCAGATGAAATGACAGCAGCCAAATGTGGAGTTGGCGTAAGACCAACAGCCATCATACCGTAAAAGGTGAAATAGCTGAATGTCAGAAACATGAACACTAAATATAGGATAAATTTTTCTGCAAAATACCAGAAAAACCACAAGTTAGATAATCTGACAACCAAGTATAAACAGCAAGGAGTTCAACTTAGTTGCTATGAGCACAGTTCATGAGGGAGAACATGGAATAATGTAATAACATATCAGAATTCAAAACGAGTAGCGACAGAGAGATGCATATTAAATTCATGAATTGAAGTTAATGGTCCAATGTCAGAGGAAAGATGTACATCTCAACTAATTTTTATTGATATAGAAAGGGCTGAGATTCCAATGGCTATTGGTTATATTTTTTAATTTATTGGTTAACATCTTAATTAGTGTTACCAAGTTTCCTAGAGATAAACAGAATGTTCACTGGGTAAAATCCAAACCTAAATTGCTTACCTCCATGCAAGAAGCACTACTGCATTTTCATGGATTATTTTAATAATTTCTCAACATAAACTGCAGTAATTACTAAAGAAGCAAATGCATGAATCAAAATAAACAGAGAAAAGCTGCAGACTGCAAAACGAAAAGGGAGATCACATTTTGCCCACTGCTTTTGGAACTCTAAATATTTAGGCATGTGAATCAACTACTGCTTTACATAAAAAGAGAATATGAATGTATAGTAAGTTCCTGCAAAACATCAGAAAACGATATATGCGACATTGGTCTTTGACATGTAACACAAATACACTTCCATAGTAAAGCAAATGTAATCCTTCAGGGTAACATTCAGCAGAACGGGTTCTAGAAAAAACAACCATAATATGCAGATGAACCCATTACTTGAAGAACTAAGGATAGGCAAAAGCAAAGAAAATATGGAGTTGATCATGAAAATTAATTCCTTAGGTTCATACCAGCTGTCCTTTCAAAGTTGATCATCAAATATGAAATGATTCCAAATAGTAATGTCTGCATGAAGATGTATGGAACTTCGACTAACCCCTGTTTGCCAAAAAGAAGAAGTTGGTATTAGTAAACAATCTCATTATCTCTTCTAAAAGCAGTTCATATACCATCTAATTGAGTAGTTCAAAATTACCAACATATGATTATTATATCTGTTGCAACTCGAAGCAATTAAGATGTACTTGATGTGAATGTTCTAACCTGAGCTGCTGCATATGGTAGAGGAGAGTACATTCCAGCAGCCTTCTCCCTGTAGAAAACTGTTCTCTCAATGGCAACTATTGGCTGTACAGAAGAAGCATTATTGACCCCCAGGAACAAGCATGAAGAATAAAGCGCACCCATAACAACGAACAAATTTTGAGTGGAGTCCCTGTGGAATCATTTCAAGTGTACTGCCCCAGTTAATAATTTGAGAATTGATCATAAAATTGATACAATCAAGGCTCTAATATTTAATCCAAGTTTGGAAACTGAAACCTTAGAATGGTTCTAATTGCTAGTTTACTTGCTGGTTTTCTCCCACTATGTTATTTTGCATAGTTCTGCTCTTTCAATCTGGCAATCCAGCCATTTTGTCCATAGAAGTTACTTATATATCATTAAATAAAAAAGAAAAAAGAGCAGCAATCTTGTACTGTTCTCATTTATCCTTCTTGAAGAATTCCCAGCAAAGAGTATGTACGGGAAGTTGTTCTACATTTACATTGGAAATAACAAGCAACCAACTGTGTCTGCTTTATAAGGACTGAAAGAATTATTCAATAGTTTGCTCTAGATATTTTATAAGAGAAAAGTTACCTTTTTGAACCGACATCCCAAAATATAGAACCGAGAATCAGAGCACTCAACGTTGTAAAGAACAACCTAACAGCATTATAAGTCGGACTTCTCCAATACACAAGATTTTGCTTCCAGAGACAGATCCTAAACTGAGAAAATGCACCTTGACTGTATATACTGGTGAACTTTAGAGGTTCTGAGTTCTCAGGCGGGACGCTCAGTTGCTTAATTAAGGCCTCCACTCCCCTAATTTTAAAAAGAGATACAAATTCTACAAATTGTCAATAAAGGAAAAATGAAGAGAGCAATAAATAGTATACTTCAGGTGATGAAGACATTTATTAAGATCACCTGAACTGCTCAGAATTTTTGTATATTACTGCAAAATCTTCTCCCATCCTTTCTTCAGCAGCGGGCGTACTTATCTCAAGCATCCAGGTTGCCGGATTGTAACCACTAGGAATTGGGGGTATCCCAGGAATACTCTACAAAATGTATTCACAAACACGTGCAGCATGAACAATAGCTTTTGAAAAGTGAGTAGCCAAAATATAGGAACTATGCCCCATATAATTGAACTCTTCAATAAGGAAAATGCTATCTGTTTCCTTATAAGTACAATCAGATTTCAACTGCATCAACAGATGAACAATCTATATACAGAGACCACTATGGAAATATCTTGTGTAATTAAATTAGTAGTAACTACTTCAAGATTAAAATCGACAGTGAAGCAGTGGAATGTGGAGAAACATTAGTGAGGCATCCCAACACCTCTGCACCAAGAAAAGAGCTAGAAGAATCTCCCTCTTGATTTTAAAGTTGTAACACACACTTTGTATCTCTTGAAAATCGAGCACAGTTGAATTAATTATACTAAGTGAATGGTGGAGGCACAAGCCCGTACCTGAAAGTAGTCAACCATAGTTTGTGACTTCTCCCCAAGCTTCCCCCCGTATATCACTTGTCCTCCACGTTTCATAAGAAGAAGCTACATGTTGTAACATCACATGAGCGGATGCCCTGGCGGTCATGTAACTTATCTATTATAGAAATGCATTGATAACATACCTCATCAAATGCTTCAAAAATTTCGATACTTGGCTGATGGATTGTGCAAACAACAGTTCTGCCAGTGTCTACAGTATTACGAACAGTTCGCATTACAATGGCTGCTGCTCGTGCATCAAGCCCAGATGTAGGCTCATCCATGAAAATTATAGAAGGATTTGCCACAAGTTCTACTGCAATTGTCAAGCGCTTTCTTTGTTCTGTTGATAAGCCAGAACTTCCAGGCAAGCCTACCAAAGCATTCTTTAGAGAGTCAAGTTCCACCAAATCCATTACCTCTTTAACAAACTCCTGCAGAATAAGGAAATCAAATGGGTTTTAGCATTTTATCCGAAAGATCAAACATATTGAAGTTCAGAAGATAAAAAAGTAAAACGGCAAGCCAGTTGTTACTACCTCTCTTTGTTCCTTATTCACTTCTTTGGGAAGACGCAGGTAAGAAGAAAAACATAGGGATTCATAAACTGTGACTTGAGGAGAATGTATATCATTTTGTTCAACATATCCTGAAACTCTAGCAAAAGTCTCTTGTTTTTTCAGGTATCCTGATATCTTAATGTCACCCTCTATATATCCAGAAGTTTTCCTTCCAGCTAGGCAATCCATCAATGTGGTTTTTCCTGCTCCGCTCGAACCAACCAATGCGGTAAGAACACCGGGAGAGAATACTCCACTAACACTCGACAGTAGTTGCAGCTTCTTTTCAGATATTCCTTCTGAACTCATTTCCTGAAATAGTACATGTCTTCTGCTACATATGATACGCTTCAACATAAACAGGTAAAAAAAAATTCCAGTATAGATACCTTTGGCATGTCAACAAAGTATTTGACATTATGGAAAGTCATTGCCAGTGGTTGGAATGGCAGTATCATCCCCTTTTTTTTAGTCATCGCCGGCTCAGGGTCCCCATTTGACTCAGAAGTCTTACTACCTCCTGCCAAACATATCATAAATGGGTAAGAAGTACACATTCCATTCATCCATGAGAAGAGGGGATAATTTACCATCTGCACCCACTGCTTCTGGTGAGACAACTGCCCCAGATTTTCTTATTGCTGAAAGAAAAAAAAAAGAAAAACAAAGTCTAGTAAATACTGGTAACTATGTGTTGGCAATTCTAAATCTATCCTATAAGAGTTCAATATCACTTACGGTTGAGAATAGCCAAGGCAAGAGTCAGAATAGCGTTGAAAAACAAAATGTAGATCAATAAAACACCTACTCCCAGCCAATACCAGCTATTAGCTGTTGGCAGGCTGTGCGATCGCAGAACGGCATTCCCAAGAGTTTGGTTTCCGATGGTTATCTTCTACAAAATTTCAATTTAAATGATCCAACTGATTAAGCTTCTAGAATATATTACTGTTCATTCCATTTATTTGTTTTATCTATGACTAACACATCCAGCTTTCCACAGTATAGACAGCACACCTGCATCCATCGTGTGGAAGTAAATTCATTAACTGAAATAGCTCGTTGTCCATATGTCAATGGTGAAATCCAAAAGGCCCATTCCCACCATGGCTTGATCAAATCTGCAAGGATAGAGACTCCATTTCAATAAATGAATTCCTGCTACAAACTAAAGAAAAGTGCAAACCTTACCTTTTGGCACAATAAAACCGCCTGATAAAAATGTGATCAGCAGTGCAGCTGATGCAAATGTATTTGAGACAACCAAAACTCGTGCAATAGAAGCTATTGATCGAAAGAGACCCATTCCCATCTGGTGTACTACAAAGAGTGTAAACATGTAGCGGAAAAACCTGGAACATTTAAAAAGGGATATAAGTAGAATAAACAGTCTACTGTAGCCTTGTCTGTATGTCTGGTGAAAAAAAACTCAACACTCCAATTATCCAAAAGAATATAAAAGAAGAAGAAGATAACAGAAACCGAACATACCTCCCAGCACCAGGTGAGAAGCCTACACTCCAGTACACAACAAAAGACCATACGACAGCTTCAATTACAGAGTAAGGTAAACGCAGAATCCAACTACACAAGGACCATGACCATGCAGGATAAAACATATTATCTCTTTGCTTATAGAAGACTGGGAGGCGAAATATCAAGAGAGGCAGTTCTGAAAATCCGTTGAACATCATATGAATCAAGCCGAAAAACAAACAAGAAAGATATAAGTTGCCGTTCATCAAATCCGTGGGATGTATCCGTGTTTTTAGAAACATTGTGCATGTTACAAATCCAACAAAAGCAACCTGTAAACACATGTATGAAAAGTCTGTGATACATCAAAATTAAGAGACTAAAAACTCTATAAATATGTTGAATCTGAGAAGCTATGGATTGAGGGGCTGCTATGGAGTCTAAGAAATAACTTGATGAACTTATCAAAATCATTTGAACAATTGGAAGTGGCACAAATGACATGTTCTTGGAAGCTTCCATTTATACATCCACTTCTATACTGGCCTGAAGGACCAAATGCACACTTGAATACGAGGTACAATTGAGACTTCAACTCTCTAACAGCTCAAATACACTGATAGTTTTCGCCCTCGCGTTCTCAATCATCGAACTTCACGATGGACAGAGTTACAATATTAGCTACGGGTTCAGATGAAACCAATAGATTTTGCTTAGAGAGTATACTCGTATCATAAAATCTATTAAATATGTATAAATATTAAATAGCAAAGCCAAAAATTAAAACAAGCTATTGGATTCGGTGCAAATTTAGAACCCATAAACTTCAAATCTTGCTCCGTCTCTATTGATGAATCTTCATGAGAAATCTCTTGACCGAATTTATATGAGTCTTAGTTGACCAGCTTGGAGATTTAAATAAAATTTAGATGTGTAAATGATGAGTAGGTGAAACAGAAAGACCAATACTTTTTTTAAAAAAAAAAAAGGTAACAAAAGTCTCATTTTACGTCCTTCTAAATTTTGAAACTGAAGGCAGAAAAATTAAAAAAATGTGAATCATATTGGTACAGAGAATGTAAACTTTACAGGCATACCTGAAACGTTCTGAAGATATAAAGAAAGCTATGCCTAGTCATTAGAAGCCACTCTCTCTCGAAACAAGCTTTAAAGAGATCCCATCTTGGAATAGCATACTTTGTCGTAGATAGAGCTGAGGGATGACCTTTGGATCTATCATATGGAGTAGAAAGGAAGGATTTTATATCCTGACCATATCTGGAGTTCCTAAACGCTTCGGCAATGGCATGAACAGGAATGAATTCATATGGTCTGGAATTATCAGCCCAGTATTGTGCCTGATCCTTTCTTGAGGTAACCTGCGAAGAGACCAGTTAAAGTACCAAATACACCTTGGGGCTATAAAGCACCAAATGAAAAGTACCTCTTGAAGGAAATCTGCAACGCCCTTGCGGGGCGGTAATCGAAATCCTAATGATTCAAAGAATTCAATAACATCTGCTTGGGGACCATGGTACACGACATATCCTTCAGAGAGTAATACCAGATCATCAAACAGTTCAAAAGTTTCAGGTGCAGGTTGAAGGAGGGCAATCATCAATGTTGCATCCATTAAATGAACAAAATTTCTTAAGCACTTGACAATTTGGTACGTCGTGGAGCTATCAAGTCCAGTAGATATTTCATCCATGAAAAGTGTTTTCCTGGGCCCGACAATCATTTCTCCTGTGTATGGAAACCATTATTAGCAACTGTTTATGTAGCAACATTTTTCTCCCTTCACTCGTCCAGAAAAAAAAGACTGATGGGTGAATTCAGATATTTCAGGCTATCTCACTTAGTTCAAGCACCCCAACTATTATAAGGAAACATGCCAGCTCATAAACAAACAAAATTTATGCATAGGTTACTTTCATTGCCTTAAAACTAACACCAAAATTATAAATAATCTCTGCAGGTCAATATTTGCTCATCACAACCAGAACTATTAAAGAGAGTGAGGATATACCTGTCGTAACTCTCTTCCTTTGTCCACCTGAAACTCCTCTTATCATGTCATTGCCAACAATTGTGTCTGAACATACATCTAAACCAAGAACTTTCAAGACGTAATCTGTAGACACGCTGTGCTTCTTACCACCAACAGAAGATGCCTGACCAGTTATTGATTGCAACAGATACCAACATGAAAATGACATAAAACATCATGAGATACCATATAACATGGGTGAACTAGCCTGGTAGATAGAGAAACTCAAATCAAACCTTCATATATGCGTCTATTTCAGAGTTTGGACGTATATTTTTTTCCTTCTCTAAACGATCAAGGTCTTTCATATATTCTGCAAAAGAAATTAACAGGGCAGGTTTGGGAATGAAAGATGTTATGTCATATTAGATAAACCTTAATTGGTTCTGATTAAGCAGGCAAAGTGGGATATATATCAATCACTAATTGCATGATAAGAAACATACTTGCCTTTGCTCTAAAATAGATTAGGAAGATAATATCTGGAAACTTAATGCTCTTAAGTCTTAACACACTACTTATTTGTCCACAGAATACGCCCTGGGTGTGGCAAGGTATTAGCTAAGACTCCTACATATATTTCACCACTAGACTAAGTTATGGAACTAGATAAAAGGCTTCATTAATAACATGCCCAAAAACAGCAGAGGAATTCCAAAAGTACCTATACATTCAATTCCATTTTGCTTTGGTCTTATCATATTTCTCTATACCTTCAGAAAAAAATGTTGCAATAGTCCTTTTATTCTTTTATCTATTTCATTGTCAAATAACAATGAAGAAGTGATAACATCTTGACTTCCAGAAATTAGGACATTTTGCTATTTAGTTCTATATATTTCCTAAGCTTTTGTTTAGGAAGTGATTTCCTGGGCATCTTTTTCCCTTTGTGTTGTTTCTATTCAAGACATAAGGTTCTCAGATACAGTCTCTCGATTTTGATTTCTTTTTTTCTAGTTGAGTTGGGGGAGCAGGGAAGGGCTTTGATTTTTTTGCTTATGCGAATGGATTCTGCTTAGTTCATTTTTCTTCTTCAAAGCCAGCTAATAATAGTAAGTATAAATGTAGAGAGAACATAACCAGATAAAATAAACAACCAGTACAATGATATAACATGGTTCAGCAAGCTTAATTGTGCAGCATAACAAATCTGTTTACTAAGTGATACTCGCATTACGATTAAAATATGAAAGATTTCACGAAAGCTGTGACAGACATCTGCACAAGTAAAGAGGAAACCCATGCCTTGTAAAAGGAAAACTGGTCAAGTACATGAAGTGAAAATGTTTAGAGACAAACCTCCAAATCCTTGACTTGCACCTTGGCATCTAGCAGCAAAATCTACAGTTTCTCTTACAGTTAACTCAGCAATATGATTATCTGTCTGACTTATGTAAGCTGAAGTTCTTTGCACACAAAATTCATCCAGCTTATGTCCATTATACGTGATAATCCCTTTTTTCTGTAACCAAGAGTTATGTAATTATCTTTGGTATTGTTTTTTATTATTGTAGTTCAATGGAACACAATGTTTCCAGGAGATCCTCTTGAAAAAATAAACTGAAGTGAAGGTAACTAAATACATGGCGCAAGTTAGAAAGGATAGGCAATGCAGTGAAATTATCAAAGAAAAGACATAACGTCAAATTAAGCTAACAAACTACTCAATATCTGATCAGTATTCATATTTGCCTCTTTTTGCAATATTCCCAGACCGCATACCTTTTAATGCCCTGGTTACACAGCATTTCAAGGAGATATGTTATTAGGCCGCTTAAAAAAGATTTGGAGTTTCTTATGTTCCCAAGATGATGATTTGAGATAATTATCTTGAATGTCAGATGTATAAATCAGTAAAAGAGCTTGTATAACCATTGAATCTTTTTAGAAGAACTCAACATCTATTAAGGAAGACAAGGATTATGAATCCAAAGGTAATACAAGAGAAAGGCTGGTACTTACCTTTAAGCTATTATCAAGCTTCCCTGAAAGAGCTAAAAGCAATGAAGTTTTACCAGAACCAGGAGGTCCAAGTAGCAGTGTCATCCTAGTAAGAGCAATAAAAACAATGTTTCATTATACGCAACTGTTTGGCAATCTAATTACTTCTAACCATAAGTTGCGGAGTATATTTGAATATGTTGGACTAAGCTGTTTTTACTTTCAGTACATGATATATTTATTTATTTTCGGTTAGATAAGTAGTATAAATTGTCAGAAGGTGCAGTATCGTACACATTAGTGTCCAACATTGATCAAGCCAGTACCGGCTTTTAAAGAAAAAATAACCACTACTGATCCTATCCCGGTGAACTTGACTGTGGGACCAGGTTTTGGTTAGTTTGATATTCCTACATTGGATGAATTGTTTTCCCGCTTACTACATCTTACTGCTCCAAGCTAGTTGATCCCCTAACCAGCGGTCAATTCTTCTGTTCTAGCATCTTAAACTATCGATTCCATCAACCAGCGACATAACATCCAGGCTGGATAACCTTCCAGACTTCTATTTTTTTTTAAAATGGGGTAGGGAAGGGGAAATGTGAATGTTTAGGTGGTCAACCAACCGAGTTACTACGATTCCTCCTTCCAGACTTACAGCGCCTATGAAGGTAATAGCAACTTTGAAATATGTGTTGGGAAAACGCGGACAAACACAAAAGTATATATGGTAAAAGTAATGAAAATTAAATGGGAAAATAATGACACCAAGAATTTTACGTGGAAACCCTTCTGAATAAGGGAAAAAACCACGGACCAAGAGGAGCAATTGATATTACTATAGTAAGGAATTTTACACTGTGTAGTCACGAATACAATACTCAAAGTGACTACTACACACTCAAAAGGAACAACACTCTTTTGGTTTCCGTCTTACTAAAATATCACTCACACTCTATTTTTCTTCACAGACTATTTTCTTGTATAGTCTATGGAATACCTCACTTTGCTCTCAAAATGGTTTTTCTCTCTAACTTGGTGTGTTCTACAAATGAGCAAGAATGCTCTATTTATAGAAGGATAAAACCATGCCTATGTCACTAATGACATATGTAAACATAGCAAAGTCAAGAATGGTTGCAAATCTTACCAATTTGCCAACTACCAAATCTTTCAAAGTCAAGAATGGTTGCAAATCTTACCAATTTGCCAACTACCAAATCTTTTCTTTTCAACTCCAATTACTATTCCTTTTTAACAATTGCTTGTACCAATTGAATAGCTAAAGTTGACTAAAACAATGGGATGGATTCAACAAATCTCCCCCTCCAGTCCCATTTACTGGAAGAAGGTATCTTCAACTTCTTTAGAGAGAGCTCATACCCACAAGTTCTTTGCATAACTCGAACTTGTCTTTCGTATCATCTTGGTCAGCATATCTGCAGGATTTTCACTTGTGTGAATCTTTTTGACGTGAAATGATTCATTCTCCACTTTCTCACGAATCCAATGATATCTGACGTCAATGTGTTTTGTTCTTGCATGGTACATGGAGTTCTTGCTCAAGTCTATTGCACTCTGGCTGTCACAATAGACAATATACTCCATCTGATTCAAACCAAGCTCTTGAAGAAATCGCTTTAGCCATATCATCTCCTTGCCGGCTTCAGTAGCCGCAATATACTCAGCTTCAGTTGTAGATAGTGCAACACACTTCTGCAACTTTGACTGCCATGATATAGCTCCCCCTGAAAAAGTAAACAAATATCCAGTAGTGGATTTTCTGTTATCAAGGTCACCTGCCATATCAGAATCTGTATAGCCTTTCAAGATTGGATTTGATGCTCCAAAACACAAGCATTCATCTGAGCTTCCTCTAAGATACCTGAGTATCCATTTCACAGCTTCCCAGTGCTCTTTTCCCGGATTTTCGAGAAATCTACTGACAACACCAACTGCGTGAGCAATATCAGGTCTAGTGCACACCATTGCATACATTAGACTTCCGACGACGGAGGAATATGGAACTTTGGCCATGTTCTCTTTTTCCTCCCTAGCTGTAGGACACATCTTCTTGCTCAACTTCATATGACCAGCAAGAGGTATACTCACAGGCTTCGCATTCTTCATATTGAAGCGCTCCAGTACGCGTTCAATGTACTTCTTCTGGGACAAATAAATCTTCCTTTCATCTCTAAGACGAGTAATTCTCATGCCCAAAATTTGTTTAGCATGACCCAAGTCTTTCATAGAAAAAGACTTACACAACTCTTTCTTTAGCTCGTCAATCTTGGAAGTATTCTTGCCCACAATCAACATATCATCCACATACAACAAAAGGATGATGAAATCATTGTCAGAAAATTTTTGTACAAATACGCAATGATCTGAAGAAGTCTTCTTATAGCCTTGCTCCCCCATGACAGATTCAAACTTTTTGTACCACTGTCTGGGAGCTTGTTTTAGGCCATAGAGACTCTTTTTGAGTTTGCATACAAAATTTTCTTTACCATCTACTTTGAAGCCCTCAGGTTGTTCCATATAAATCTCTTCTTCTAGGTCACCATGAAGGAAAGCCGTCTTCACGTCCATCTGCTCAATCTCTAAATTAAGACTAGCAGCCAAACCTAGAACTGTGCGAATCGAGGACATTTTCACAACAGGAGAAAATATTTCGTCAAAGTCAATACCTTTTCTTTGACCGAATCCCTTAACAACCAATCTAGCTTTGTACCTGGGCTTCAAGTTGTGTTCTTCAACTTTAAGTTTGAACACCCACTTGTTCTTCAAAGCTCTCATGCCCTTGGGCAATTTTACCAACTCATAAGTGTGGTTCTCATGCAAAGACTTCATCTCGTCTTGCATGGCTTCAATCCATTGATTCTTGTGCTCATCTTCCATGGCCTCCTCATAACATTCAGGTTCTCCCCCGTCAGTGAGTAACACATACTCATTGGGTGAATAACGGGAGGAAGGAAACCGCTGTCTTGTGGACCTCCGAAGCGGAATATTTGATTCGTCCACAACTTCATGAGCAACAGGATCATCAATAACAATATCATTGTTATTATCAACATCAACATGTTGATTCGATACATGATTTTGGGCGTCACCATGATTATCAAACCCAACAACATCATGCACACTTGTGTGAGGAACTTCATCATGATGAACTATACCATCAAAACTTGAAGATTCTACCTTCTCCGCTTTGTCAATATCTTCAATTGTTTGATTCTCCATGAAAATAATATCACGGCTTCTCACAAGTTTCTTTTCAATTGGATCATATAGCCTGTAACCAAATTCATCTAGGCCATATCCAATGAAGATGCATTGCCTTGTCTTGGCATCTAACTTTGACCTCTCATCTTTCGGCACATGTACAAAAGCTTTGCAACCAAATACTCTTAAATGGTCATAGGAAACATCCTTTCCATACCAAACACTATTTGGTACATTACTTTGCAAAGCAACAGCAGGAGATAGATTAATAACATGTGTAGCGGTCAATAAAGCCTCACCCCAAAATGAGTTCGGCAATTTTGCTTCAGAAAGCAAACATCTAACTCTTTCCATCAAGGTCCTATTCATCCTCTCAGCCAAGCCATTAAGCTGAGGAGTCTTGGGAGGAGTCTTCTGGTGTCTAATACCTTGATGCTTGCAGTATTCGTCAAATGGTCCACAATATTCACCACCATTATCAGTACGAATACATTTCAGTTTCTTTCCAGTTTCTCTTTCAACTGAAGCCTGAAACTGCTTAAAGACACCTAACACTTGGTCTTTAGTCTTCAAGACATAGACCCAGAGTTTTCTCGAGCAATCATCAATGAAAGTGACAAAGTAAAGTGCACCACCCAATGTCTTTGTCTTCATTGGACCACATAAATCAGAGTGCACTAACTCAAGCAACTCTGTCTTTCTCGAAGGAGGGTAGGACTTAAAGGAAACTCTATTTTGTTTACCAGCCAAGCAGTGCTCACATTTTTCTAATTTAGCACTTTGGAAATTTGACAATAATTTCTTCTTGGCTAGAACATTAAGTCCTTTCTCGCTAATGTGGCTAAGCCTCTTGTGCCATAATATTGAAGAGCTATCGCTCTCAACCGCATTCACCATATCAACACAAGCAGAGGCCGTAGTCCAGTATAGACCACGACGTTTGTTACCACGAGCCACAACCAAAGAACCCTTAATGAGCTTCCATTTTCCATCACCGTTGGTACTAACATATCCTTCATCATCTAAGACACCAACAGAAATTAGGTGTAGACGAACATCAGGAGCATGTTTCACATTGTTCAAAACTAGTTTAGTTCCAACACTAGTTTCCAAACAAATTGTACCAATACCAACCACCCTAGAAACAGTCTCATTACCCATACTCAAGGTTCCAAAATCACCAGGAGTGTAGGAAGAGAAAAAATCCTTCCTTGATGTCACATGAGATGCGGCACCAGTGTCCACAACCCAGCTTGACTCATCACAAGCAATATTTATCATGTTTGCATCAAGAACGGTAACAAGATCTTCGGTGGTGACGGTGGCTAGGCAATTTTCATTGCCATCTTGTTTAGTTTCCTCTTTGTTTTTGTTCTCCCTCTTCAACTTCTTGCAGAACTTCTTTGTGTGCCCTTTCATGCCACAATGATAGCACTCAATATCCTTAAGTCTGCCTTTGGATTTGCTCCTATTTTGTTCTCTATGCTGAGAACCACGAGTTTTATTTCTCCCCCTGGGGCCAGTTATCAGGACATCCGACGAAGAGGAACCTTGAGTTTTTCTTCTCATCTCTTCGTTCAAGACACTGCTCTTGGCGGAATCCATAGAGATCACACCATCCGGAGCAGAATTTGACAATGACGTTCTAAATGTTTCCCAAGAATCTGGTAGGGAACCAAGTAGAAGCAAGCCTTGAATTTCTTCATCAAATTTGATGCCCATAGCAGATAATTGGTTCATAATCCCCTGAAAATTATTCAGATGGTCTGTCATTGGAGAACCATCATGATACTTCAAACTCAACATCTGCTTTATTAAGAACATTTTGTTGTTGCCAGTCTTTCGAGCATACAAACTTTCAAGATGCTCCCATAGGGTTCGAGCATGTGTTTCCCCAGAAATATGGTTCAACACATTATCGTCGACCCATTGCCTAATGAATCCACAAACCTGTCTATGCAACAGATTCCACTCTTCATCTGTCATTTTATCAGGCTTTACAGTGGTAAATACTGGTTTATAAAAATTCTTGACATAAAGCAGATCTTCCATTTTCCCCTTCCAAATGGCATAATTAACACCATTCAAAGTAACCATTCTACTTGTGTTGGCTTCCATTGTTTTCCCCAAAAAATATAGTTATCGCAAATCAAAGTAAATCTTTTCTGATGTGGAAGTTCAGACTGTGCTGCAACCACAGAGCATACTCAGATAAAACCTTGGCTCTGATACCAGTTTGTTGGGAAAACGCGGACAAACACAAAAGTATATGGTAAAAGTAATGAAAATTAAATGGGAAAATAATGACACCAAGAATTTTACGTGGAAACCCTTCTGAATAAGGGAAAAAACCACGGACCAAGAGGAGCAATTGATATTACTATAGTAAGGAATTTTACACTGTGTAGTCACGAATACAATACTCAAAGTGACTACTACACACTCAAAAGGAACAACACTCTTTTGGTTTCCGTCTTACTAAAATATCACTCACACTCTATTTTTCTTCACAGACTATTTTCTTGTATAGTCTATGGAATACCTCACTTTGCTCTCAAAATGGTTTTTCTCTCTAACTTGGTGTGTTCTACAAATGAGCAAGAATGCTCTATTTATAGAAGGATAAAACCATGCCTATGTCACTAATGACATATGTAAACATAGCAAAGTCAAGAATGGTTGCAAATCTTACCAATTTGCCAACTACCAAATCTTTCAAAGTCAAGAATGGTTGCAAATCTTACCAATTTGCCAACTACCAAATCTTTTCTTTTCAACTCCAATTACTATTCCTTTTTAACAATTGCTTGTACCAATTGAATAGCTAAAGTTGACTAAAACAATGGGATGGATTCAACAATATGTTTGTTACATATATAACTAAAAGCTACCAACATAACAGCAACACTTCTTTCATACACAAGGCAGTTATGAGAAGTAAGAAAAAAAAAGAAAAAAGAAAGCTTACCTCCCAGGTTTCACAACACCACTCACGTCGTTCAAAATGGTAAGAGAGCTTCTCTTAGGACGGAATATCCTCAGTCCAGTCAATATACTCTGTAATTCATAAAAGTACATTTAGAGAAACTATCATAAGCTACAGTCTAATGTAGAAGAATAACATAGAGACTTGGTGTGGCCAAGTGGTCAGTAAAGTGAAGCGGTTGAAAAGTCTGAAATCTCAGGTTCAAAACTTAGTGGGATACAATACACTAAGTGATTCTTCTTATTTGTCCTAGTTTTGGTAGACAAAATTACTCATACCTATTGCTCGTGGCAGGTGGAAGTATCCACGAAATTAGTTAAAGGTGTGAGAAAATTGGCCCGAACACCACCATTAAAAGAATAATACAAGAGAATTAGTTGTAGGATTGAATGATTTACCTCGATGACATCACGGACTGAATTCACCAAAGTAGGCAAAGCTCTGGAGCCAACATTCACGTTTGCTGTGAGTGTTATGTTCTCATATCGAACTTCAACTTTCGGAACCTCCAATCCCACACTATTTCCATAATGAAAATTTTCAGCCAATATTAATTACGTAAAAACTTTAATATTGCTAGTTATGAAAATTAGCAAAAAGAATACTGAGAACGCTACTTTACATTTAATTCCTTAAGATTATGTCATCTACGAGTAGACTACAAGTTTATACTTTATTATCTACTAGTTTACAATTATTTTGTGTCTACTGTATGAATCTAAATTCATGACATTATTATTATATCAAATAAAAAGGAAAAATCCATACAATGATGTTCCTCGCCACAAACAGAATATCTAATAACAACTGTGTAAATTAAATCTACTTCATTGGAAACATACACAGTAATTAAAAAAATAATTTAAGGATTGGAATTGTTAATCAAGACTAATCTAGAAAAAAGAAATTATTCTATTATTTATAATTTTATAGTTCTGCAGGTTCAATTTTATTCTCCTAAACTTAATTCAAGTGCATGAACTGTTATTTTACGTAGTGATGATATAAATTTTCCTAGCTCTAAGTTAGATGCATAGACTATAAAATTATACTAGTAATTTTCATGCTTCTTGTTTATGTGAATTGTGATCTAATAAATTTTTAAGAGCATTGCAACTTCAAGATTAATAGTAGTTACGTTAACTATTCTGATTTTATTATCTGTTGCAAATATCCTGATTTCATTGTCTATTTATTTATGAACAGTTTATAACTTTTATTTTGTATTATATATGTGATCTAGCATTATTTTATTTTGTATTGGGTTAGTTAGCCTAACTCAAACTCAGTAAAGTTAGCTCAAATTAAAGAAGGTTACACAAGTCTTATAAGAAAATCATACATATGTGAGCCTTATTAGTTCTTTCATGCCTATCTAGTGCATGTGTGCATGTGCATGTAGTGGAGAATAGTTAAAATCTTATAAAGACAACCCCATGCATTTCATTAACTTTCGTTTTTTAACAAACTCAGGTTGGCCCACGGCCTAATGCTCAATTCAACTTTGCGCACTAATAGTGAGTTAGTTTCATAAAACTGGGACCTCACCAGTCCACGAATCAAACAGCAAAACTTGCAGAAATTTTTCACAATTTTTTTTTTAATCAAAGAAGAGAAATAAAGAATATGAAACACACATTGCGATTCCTGTATCTACAGAAAAAATCCTTTTAAAATAATTGACTTCAAATAAAAGAAATCTGAATCACATTAGATGCATGCAGAGTTGTATACACATTGGCAACACCAATAGAGAGAGTGTATGAGTTGAAAATTACCTATCGAGGCGCTCTTTTACGCCTGCAAGCAACTTATAATTATCCTGTGCAGTAGTCGCCATTGCTCTATTGACAACAAGCTGTCGAGTGTTCCGGTCTAGATTTCTCACATCGACGGTGTCATGAGTCTTCCCTACGCTAGAATCCGTCTCATTCCGCTTCACCAAAGCGAAATTCGTTCGCTTCCGCGTGGGCAATTTCTCTAACGCCGCCCACATCAACTCACTCTCGTCTTCCTCCACAGACTCCGCATTCGACCGCCGACCAAAACTCTCATTTTGTGCCTCCACATCTAAATCAAAAAACTCACTCCCATTCGATGCCGCCATTCAAAACAAATGAATCAACTACAGTTTTTATAAACAAAATATCCTCCGATCAAGCTGAATATGAGTGTGATCAAACAAACCTATTCCTCTAATGACTATTTACGTGTAATCGTATTGCTCTTATGCAGTTATGCATGTCTTCGCAGTGGGCAATGTGAAAGCAGGAAGAGTTTTGGACGAATTTTGAAGTCCGATCCTTTTCCCTAGCATTTATTTCCTCTTTGTACTGTGACGAATACGAGTCTTTCTGTTAAAGCGGGGCATTGTCACTCTTCACCTACATTTATGGGATTTCGAACGAGTTGAGAATTACAAATATGTCCACTCGGCGAACGAAGCATGACTTTCCTCCTGACGTCTGTATGGGTAGTTACCGGTTGTTTTAATTTTGACCTCTTCTTCCGATCACTATGCATATGACACGTGGCTATCTGCATTCACGTTTTTTTAGTTACTATCTACTTTTTAAATTTGTTTTTTCTAAAAAGTTACAAGGCAAGAATATCCCTACTTATTCATTCATTTTTATTTTTAGTTATGCTGATTCATTTTCGATAAATTTTTAAAAATATATATTTTTTTATATAGTTTTTCTTTGATTAATTATTTTATAATAGTTTAAATTTTTTTAAATTTAATTTATTTTACTTTATAATTAAAAATAGAAATAAAACGATAAATTCACTACTATCAATTTGTAACTATCTACCGGCTACTGGATGAGGGTATATTTGTCAAAATGTAAATATACTTTAGTCAAAATTCACACATGCAATTTTTTGTATACATGTTTTTCAAGTGTTGATTATGTGAACATGCATTGTATGTTAGTATCGTGGTAATTATGGGAAATTTTCATCCAGAAAGAAAGAGTGGTTATAGAAAGTTAACTAATAATGTTACAATATTAATAATAGGTACGTGTATCGAATCGTGAGGGGGTGTAAAAATATCAAAGGCAATAATAAGTAATAACAAATAAAAGAAATTTGCATATTAAACCACTTAATTACAATAAGTTTTGATCCTTTAAATTAATTACACGTCATAGATTTTGAATTCACTGATTTCAATTTAATACTACATCAAGTACGATAATCTCAGGCAGAAATTACTTGATTCATAGAATCATAACATTGGATAGCAAAAATCTGACGCGGCACATTTCTTTGGCCAAGATTATCATTTAGCTTTTTCGTCAATCATAATTTAATTTCTTTTTACGGCTTCATCTCTAATATCTGCCAAAAGAAGAGAAAATGTATTTTAAGCTAGCGTTTCGTCATAAATTTTCAAATATTTTTAGTAAATATTATTTAAATGAAATTTGAGTAAAATTTTATTATTTATTTGACCATAATATTTGAGAAATATATTTCATCTTTTTAGAAAAATATGATTTATGCCCATAAGTTCTAAAAAATATCAAAACTAACCATAAGTTTGTATTACAAGTCAATTCGATCTTTGTTACAACAATAGCAAGTAGTGTCCATTACATTAGAGCAATGTGGTAATCTTGAGTGAGTGCAACAAGCATTATTTCATATATCGTGAAGTAGATAAAACATATGACTTTGTTATCTTGAGCCGATTATTCATCATTTTCATCAATAATCATATTATCATATATGAATATTTCATCACTATTTTAAAATTAATACAAAAAATTATGTAATACAATGTAAGCAATAACTATAGAGGGTGTTTTTGTAAAAGATAAAGTTAAGGGTAAATTTTTAATTTTTAAAAGATTTTAAATAATGAGATTTGGCTCGAATACTAGAAAAAGTTAGTATTTGAGAATTTGGGATATTTGCCAAAAATATTTACCAAATAATGACAAAGTGTATGTACAAACACTATTTGCTTAGTTTTTTCTCAAATAATGACAAAGTGTATGTACAAACACTATTTGCTTAGTTTTTTCTCAAATATTATTTTGAAAAATCTATGGCAAAATGATCCCTTATCTCATTCATCTCTCCTCATTATTACTATATAATTTAGGAAAAATTATATACAATAGCAAATTAATCTAAAATAAATGGAGTAGCTAGGGTTTGATTTAATTGTACTCCATATAGCAAATGTTTGCAAAAAATTGTCAGGCGTCTCTCTCCAAAATATCTCGCTCGCCACTCTCCTCCAATCTCTCGCTCGCTTTATCACTTTTTATACAAACACAAGTGTATAAAAATTATTTCTAATTGTATAAAGCAGAGAAAATTGTATAAATACATATATTTTTGTCCCCCTCTCTCCCCTCTTGCAGATCTCACTCGCCACTCTCCCAAATATCGCTCGCCACCCTCGCCTTTCTCACTTATACAAAAAAAAAAGCGAAGTGTATAAATTGCGTTTCTGTTTATAAAGCGTGAGAAAATTGTCATTACACATGCAAGTACATATATTTTCGTCCTATACACTTATAATTATACAATAAAAATACTCCCCTGCCCAGTTTCTTTTGCGTTTCTCTCTTTCTCGTTTTATACAATTTTCAAATTGTATCTAATTTCTCTCTTTCTCGTTTTATACAATTCGATTCAATTGTATATTCCTTATCAAGTTTCTTTTGTCTTTCTCTCTTTCTCATTTTATACAAATTCAAATTGTATATAATCGTTCGATACACTTATAATAATACAATTCGTTTTATACACTTCGTTTTTTACAGTTCTCTGCCCAAATGTCTTTCTCTTTCTTGTTTTATACACTTCGTTTTATACAAGTTGCTTCAACTGTATATGTATAGCGAATTATACAGTTTCTATGTTTGCTATGAAACGAAATTATGCAAACTTTGCTATATGATTTTTTATCTGCTATATGTGAAAGTTGCCCTATGATTTATTACTTTTATCACTTTTCACCATTACTATAATTAATTACTCATCCTTAAATTTTTTCTTTTACCTTTTTTTTTTGTAATTTTCTAGAAATATTAATTTATTTATCTTTTTAGTATCATAATTCAATATTATACTTTTATTTCTACAATTTTCTAAAAAAAAATTTATTTATCTCCTTTACTTATTACCATAAACGTTTTATTTACTATAATTAATTACTTTTCCTTTTTACCTTTTTTAAATATAATTTTCTAAAAATCTATTTTTTTTTATAATCATAATTTAATATTATACTTTTTATATCTACAATTTTCTAAACATAAAATATCTTATTTATCTCTCTTTTACTTATTACCATAAACATTTTATTTACTATAATTGATTAGTTTTCCTTTTTTACCCTTTTAAATATAATTTTCTAAAAAATCTAATTTATTTTTATTATCATAATTTAACATTATACTTTTTATATCTACAACTATCTAAAAATAAAACATCTTATTGTCTCTCTTTACATATTACCATAAACTTTTTTTTTCATTAAAAATTATTAATTCATTACGATTAGTAAGATGAAACCTAACCCTTTAAAAAAAGTCACTAGACCCTGTATAGTGATAAATTTGCTTTTAAAAAATAAAAATATAAGTTTTTTTTACTTCTTTTGATCTCTAATATCTGCCAAAAATAGAAAAAAAATATTTAATACCTTATTCATCTCTCTTTATTATTAATTAATTTATTATTTTTATCACTTTTCACCATTATTATAATTAATTAGTTATCCTTAAATTCCTCTTTTTACTTTTTATTTATATAATTTTCTACGTATCCTAATTTATTTTTTCCTTTTTATTATCATAATTTAATATTATTCTTTTTATTTCTACAACTTTCTAAAAATAAAATATCTTATCTATCTCTCGTTTATTTATTACCATAAACGTTTTATTTACTATAATAAATTATTTCCCCTTTAAACCTTTTTTAAATATAATTTTCTAAAAAATCTAATTTATTTATTCATTTATTATCATAATCTAATATTATACTTTTTATATCTAAACTTTCTAAAAATAAATATCTTATTTATTTCTCTTTTACTTATTATCATAAACATTTTTTTCCATTAAAAAAATTTACTTCATTAGGATTACTAAGGCATAGTCCCCCTTCATTGTACTTGTCTCTATTACCATAAACATTTTATTAACCACAATTAATTACTTTTCCTTAACTTCCTCCTTTTTTTTTTTACCTTCTTCTAATATAATTTTCTTTAAAAATTGAATTTATTTTATCTTATTATTAGCATAATTTACTATTATACTTTTTATATCTACAACTTTCTAAAAATAAAATATCTTATTTATCTCTCTTATATTTATTATCATAGACATTTTTTTCATTAATTTTGTCTCAA
This sequence comes from Solanum peruvianum, assembly GCA_027705065.1. Classification (NCBI taxonomy): domain Eukaryota; kingdom Viridiplantae; phylum Streptophyta; class Magnoliopsida; order Solanales; family Solanaceae; genus Solanum; species Solanum peruvianum. The sequence goes on along the minus strand of JAKWJD010001760.1, from coordinate 49,819,661 downwards.
TGAATTTCATTTAATCTGTTGTCATACAAATTTGCAGAAAATTATAAGTATTTTTTTTATTTCATCACTAATACTATTATACTATTAATTGATTAATTTACGTAAGTCCCTTCCTCTTCCTTCTCTCATATCTCTTCCGTTTTATTAAAAAATATAATTTAAATTGAAATAAATTTCAATAACATGTATTTCCTATTAATTAAGTTTTACTAATTAATTATTATAATTTCAAATCGGTTACAGACCTTTTAACCTTCCATTCTTCTTTATATTTTCAAAAAATTCTCATTTCTATCATTAACTCATTTGCAAGCTTATTCTTTTTAACTTTGTAATTTTTCTTTTGAGTTGCAGAATTGAATTTTCTAGTGACAAGAATGCAGTAAAATTATGTGCTAATTTTTTAAAGAAAGCCATGATATAAAGCTGCATTTATTTGTTCTTTTTAATTTATGCTCTCTCATTTTTGCTTGATTTATTGTGATATTAACCTTTTATATTAATTTGATATTTCTTCTAATCTAATAAATTAGCCTATTAAGTTGTTATGAGTTTATCAATCTTTTGGCTAATCTTTTCATATTAAATTAATGAAATAACACACCCTTTCATATTGTGTTTTAATGAACGATAAACAAATTTCTACATGCTCCATCATTCACCATATTCTTTTATTCAAAAACTAAAACATGCATCATGTTCAAGTGATAAATATCTTTTTACCCTTTTTCCTATAATTAAACCAAAAGATATATAATGAAATTCCTCACTCGTCTTTGTGCAATCAACGTTTTGACTATCATGTAAACTATATGATAAAAATTGGATTATCTACTGAAAATTGGATTCGTCCTAAAGCAAGTCATTCTAGTTTAATTTCCTTTGAGATAATATTAAATTTTATTATAATATATATCAATATTTTGTGATCTATCATGTAAACTATATGATAAAAATCATCAAGTAAATGATTTCTCTATTTTATCTGTTAACATATCTAAATATTGGGTGATGCAGCTATCATTTGCATTCTTCACCTAAACACCATTACAACATGCATCTGATTCAAACACCACCATGGCACCATGGAACAAAAAATGAAATTATATCGCTTAATGATGCTTTATTTTTTTTTTGTATCTTCTTTTGTTTAAAAAATTAGGCTTTCAATCTCTTCTCGATTGAAAGCCAAATTATACAAAATTTGATCGAACACATAATTTTACATGATAGTCTTGATATACAAGTATTATTTGATTTATTGGGGATAAATCAACCATTTTCGAGTATTTATGATCAAAGATAAACTTATTTAAACCTTGAAATCCGAAAGATACATGTATAAATTGAGAAGAAGAAAGTATTAATTGTTCATTTTTATGTTGGGCCAATTTCTAGTTACAGTGAGAAATAAGTATGAGTGAACCTTGGGAAGTTATCTGGACTGAATCATGTAGCATGCAACATATATTTCAATTTAACATTTATATATATATATATATATATATATATATATATATTAACAAACTATTTTTCTCATCGAACTGTTTGTGATATCTCATACTTTTGTTTCCAATACATCAAATAACAAATTTTTTGTAGTTTTCAAGAATAATTACTATCAAAGAGAAAATGAAAATATAATTAATTTTATTTAAACTTATAAAATAATAACAAGTAATTTAAGATAGTAAATTCAGTTTAAAATTGCAGAATTATTTGAGATGAGGAAGTATAGAATGGACCCCTATTAGTGTACAATATTTAGCCACAAAGGGGAAAAAATTAGAGATAAAGGCACACTAAGATTGAAATATAAGTAAATTATTTACTTTATACGTCTCAATTTATATAATATTTTTTAATAAATAACTTTTTAAATTTTAATTTATGTAATATATTTTTAGAAAATAATTTATTCTATTCACAAGATAGGTCCACTATGATTGAAAATGGGTGAGCTACATATGAGTAGGAATTTAATTTCTATGTGTGTAGTGGGGTGGTAGAAGCTTAAAATCAACTTAAAATTTGGTAGAATTCAATTAATAATAAGTATAATTCAACAATTTTAATTAAATTCTAAAATCTAATTTATTTTGATAACTCAATATCCCATTTCGAATTTGAAACTTGAGGGTACTTTTCAATAGAGGAAAATTACTTAAAAACATTGTCTTTTAAAAATCAGTTTTGTCCAATAAAAATTAAATATGGTCAGAGAAATACTAAGTAGCCAGTAAAATGTACGTAAATAAATTTTTACGTACAACTACTTAGCTAACTTATGACTTTTCCAAATATATATGGAAAACTTACCTAATTTTATTAGTTTAAAAGCTAATTACTTAGATATACTTTAGCTTGCCATATTAGGTATTTTATAATATTTTTGTCTGTCCAGATACATTCCAAATACATGTAATTTAAATATATTATATCCGAGTAGATTCATATTTATCTAAAATTCATAACAAATTATCTCATCCGGCACTCTCACATGTATCTAGTAGCTCCGATAAATGCAAATTATGTCAGTTACATACATGTACCTAGTGCGCATTTAGTATAATTAGCATATAGTTAAAATACATATGAATCTTACTCGTCTGTCTTTTTATTTTAATGTATTTAGTAACCAAAATATTAATAGTAAAATACGAGTTACATTTTAAAAACATAAATAATAATAATAAATATGATAGCGAGTTAGGCGTAATTTTATAATTTTTCAAATATCTACACGCACGTGTCCATTACCATCTAGTAGTAGTATATAGGATCTCCCCACTAATTATTGTACAATGCAATTAGCCACAAAAGGAAAAATTAGAGATTGCAAATTTGATCAATCCCTAAATTTATATTCTCTGTCTTTTATAGACCTCGTGTCAAATTTATTAATGTCACATAAATTTAGATGAACTAGACAGTACTAATTCAAATCAGCGAGCTTTAAATTCAGATCACACGCTACAACATGATGTCCATGGGATTCTCACTTCCTCTTCCTTCCAATAATAAACTAATTATTACCAACAAAAACCAATATAATTATCGTACCAATTTAGCCAATGTTTGTTCTAATAATAATGTTAATGCAGTTGGGGATCAATTAGTGACACTGCCTGAGGGTCTCAAACATGTTGCAGTGATCATGGATGGTCATAGAAGGTGGGCAAAAAACAAAGGCTTGACCGTAAAGCAAGGTCACCGCGCTGGCGGAGAGAAAATTCAAGTACTCACCCGCCTTTGTAGCCAGTGGGGAGTCAAAGTTCTAACTATTTTTGCATTCTCTACGGAAAATTGGATTCGCCTCGAAGTAAGTCATTATATTTTTTCTGGCCAAATTTACATGATACAGTTTGAATTTCAAGGGTAAAACAATATAACTTTGATTCTGATTATCGGGAATCTCTAACTTTTTGAAATAAAAGTTACATATTTGAAAACTATATAAAAACTACTTTAAGCAATATAATTTATAATTCAAAATGTTCTTGAAAAATTCCTATCAAATAAAGACTTATTTGAATTTCAAAATTTGAAATTAGATGACTCATAAATTGGGGACGGAGGGAATAACTTTTATGACGATCTATTAAGCATGTTAAATACATCATCAAGAAAGTAAATTAAATAAAGAACAACAATTAAGTATTTAGTACTTCCTCCGCTTAAAGAATAATAATCTCATTTCCTTTTTAGTTTACTTTAAAAAGATTGACTCATTTTTTTTGTTGGCAATACTTTAACTTTTCACATGACATGTTTAAGACTAAAAGATTAAGTAATTTTTGGTATATTTGATGTAACTTTAATTTAAATTTACAAGACCATCGACCCAAGTAACCTGAGCCAAATTAACGACTATAGTACCGTTATTAAGCAAAAAAAAATTAAAAATATATATATATATAATATATATATATATGTAATGAATTTCAGAGTAAGTGACTTTCTTTTCTAACAATGAAATTAATTATACAAGAAATGAATCATATGTCTGATTACATTTAACTATATATAATTATAATTACATATGACTTATTTAATTTCTAATACATTAATGTTTTGTCTTATTTGTTAATAACGTAACTCTTTTAACTTGAGTGCCCCAGGAGGAGGTTGACTTTCTTATGAAGTTGTTTTTAGAGCTGATAGGCTCACAAGAAAATTTGGATGAGTGGACAAGGTATTATTCTACATATTATCAATACGTTAGATAAATAAAGATAAATATTTATCGTGATATTTGATATTCATTTTAAAATTCAAACTTACTCGGAATCAAATTATATTATGTGAATACTAGGGATGGTAGGCGAGTCTCATTTATTGGGGATAAATCAATCTTTTCCAAGTCTTTACAGGAAGCTCTTGCTGTAATGGAGGAGAGAACAAAATTTAATTCTGGACTTCATGTAATAATAGCAATCAATTACAGTGGACGACAAGATATATTACAAGCAACCAAAAGCATTGCTATTAAAGTAAAAAATGGAGATTTAACTGTAAAAGACATTGATCAGAGCTTATTTGAACAAGAACTGGAAACTCATTGTACCGAATTTCCTGAACCAGATTTGTTAATTAGAACAAGTGGAGAGAAAAGAGTGAGCAATTTCATGTTATGGCAATTAGCTTATACTGAACTCTATTTCGCGAATAAGTTATTTCCCGACATGGAAGAAGCTGATTTTATCGAGGCTTTAACTTCGTTTAAGTCAAGACAGAGACGTTATGGTGGAAAAAAAATCTAATAATAAGTTAGTTTATGTGGTTTTGTGTTTGAGTTTTTTTTTTTTTCTCATTTAGTGTACGAAGTTTCATTGAAATTTTGATTAAATTTTAATTATCTGTTGCAATCCTTCCTATCAAACACCATATATGTAATTAGTATTTTCATATCTTCAAAGTCATATGCTTTCAAATACGTCTTTACCTTTATCATTTAGTTGGTTCCAGTTAGTCGATAATCGATTTTACAATTTTTTTTTTTTATATCACGTCTGATATTTGCACTATATTATAGGGCAACTTTTACATGTAGCAAACATAAAATTCATATTTGTATTTATAGCAAAGTTTGCATATTTCGCTCCATAGCAAACTTATATATGTATAATTCGCTATACATATACAATTGAAGCGAATTGTATAAAACGAAAAAGAGAGAAACTATATATAATTTGAATTGTATAAAACGAGAAAGCAAGAGGCAGAATTGAATTGTATAAAACAAGAAAGAGATAAATTATGTACAATTTGAATTTGTATAAAACGAGAAAGAGAGTTGGGCAAAAAGAGACTTGTGCAGAGTATATACAATTGAATCGAATTGTATAACACTAGAAAGAGAGAAATTATATACAATTTGAATTTATATAAAACGAAAAAGGCAAAAGAGACTTATGCAGGAAAATAGTTGTATTGTATAATTATAAGTGTATAGGACGAAAATATATGTATTTGTATGCGTTTATACAATTTTCTCTCGCTTTACACAATAAGAAATACAATTTATACAATTCTATTGTATAAAAAGAGAGAGGCGAGCGACAAGAATAAACGAGCGAGAGAGGCAAAGTGACAAACGAGAATACGAGGGAGAGAGGACCGACAAACAGTTTGCTATGGAACACAAATAAATCAAAGGATAGCTGCTATATTTATTTTATATTATTAGTTTGTCATTCTATATACCATTCTCCCTATATTATAATATGTTAAATTAAATTATAAAATTGAGGCGAAAAGTATTAGTATATTTATTAATTAAAGTATCAATAACAATATCACATATTAATGGAATTAGTATTAAATCATAACATGCAAAATTGTTAGATAAACTTGTCCTTTAATCAAATTCCAAAATTTATTTTAGATGAGGGAAGTTCACTTTCCTAAGTCAAATGTCAACTCATTCGTCAGTACTCATCTCATTATTCAAAGATTCAGTGAATTTTATTACAATAAAAAGATTTGACAAACAAATAAAAAACTCTTTGGTCTTCTCCTTTCTCTTAAAGGGAGAGCCGTTTACCTATACAAGTCTATATTTGTCTGACACTTAAAGTCATTGGCCATACTTTGACTCAAGGGATGGTATCCTGTTTGATTGGTAAATCTAGAACCTTTTTATTATTATTATAGTCGTGATGTTCAGATCAATTTTTATAAATATGATGATTAATTTCACAAGATATGTTAACTTCCATCAACATTAAGTATCGAGTAAGATTTGCTAAGAAAGTGTCCTTTCCCTTCACATGATCTTTTTTTTAAAATACAAGTTATATGCAATGATTGAGTCAAAATAACTAAACAGCCATGTCACTTGTAAAATAATTCATGTAAATATCTATAATATACTATACTTATTGACAAGCCCATAAAAATAATATCTAATATGATATAATAGGTTAAACTACACTGATAATGTTGTAAAAGAATTTGTACACTACCAGTGTGTACAACTTTAATCCCCTTTTTTCAAAAACAAGAAATAATGAACTCATTATAAATAGCAGAATCAAATGTCACTCTGTATTATCCCCTTCTCCACATATCATCTAACCTTCTCACAACCCCTAAATGGAGCTTCAAACTAGCTTTGTTCATTCAATCTGTTTCTTTTTTCTTTCAGTCCATACTATCCTCTTCATGTTCATATACTTATCTTTTCCACAGTGTGCTTCAGCAGGCATACTTGGGATTCAAACAGATAAACTTGCATTACTTGATCTTAAGTCCCAAATAACTGAAGATCCACAAGGACTCATGGATTCTTGGAATGATACTCTCAATGTCTGCCAATGGCCTGGTGTTACATGTGGCCATAAACATCAAAGGGTCATTTCTTTAGATCTCAAAGACCATAGATTGGCTGGCACTATATCACCTAGCATTGGCAATCTTTCATTTCTTCGAATTCTTGACATCTCGGATAACTCCTTTCATGGTGTAATCCCTCCAGATCTTGGCCAATTGATCAGACTTCAAACCATGAACTTAAGCTTCAACTTCTTGAGTGGTGAAATCCCTTTTACCCTGTCTCGTTGCGTTAATGTTGTTAACCTAATTCTAGACCATAATATCCTTCAAGGACACATTCCTACTGAACTTGGTTCATTGACAAAGCTAGAAATGTTGTACCTCAAGAACAACAATCTCACAGGAAATGTTCCGAATTCTGTCGGAAATCTTACATCTCTAAGAGAGTTTTACATTTCCTACAATGAATTGGAAGGTGAATTACCTGAAACAATGACCAATATGAGAAGCTTGATTGAGTTAGGTGTTTCAGTGAACTCTCTGACCGGAGAATTCCCCCCTGCACTCTACAATCTTTCATCTCTTACACTTATAAGCTTGTCATTTAACAAGTTCAGAGGCAGACTTAGAACAGATTTTGGCCTTGCCTTCCCAAATCTTCAGAGGCTGTATTTGGCCAACAATTACTTCACTGGTTCAATACCAGCTTCATTGTCCAACTGTTCGGATCTTCTGCGGCTTGATATTCCTATAAACAATTTCACAGGAAATATACCGTTGAGTTTTGGAAACCTCAAGAATCTCTTATGGCTTAATGTTCTCGATAACCAACTTGGAAGTGGTGCACCTGATGATCTAAATTTCATAAATTCTTTAACCAATTGCAAAATGCTTGAGTTCCTGGACATTGCAAACAACAAATTTGGAGGTATGTTGCCTTACTCTATAACTAATCTCTCGACAACTTTGACAAAGCTACTGATTGGATACAACAGGATAAGTGGAACCATACCTAGAGAGATCTCCAACCTTGTCAACTTGGATGTGCTTGGCATCCAAGGAACACTTATCAATGGTAGCATTCCTGATTCTATTGGAATGTTATCGAACTTGAAAAATCTGCACATGGAATCGAATCAGTTGACAGGAAATATCCCGTCTTCCTTAGGAAACATTAGAGGATTGCTGTACATTTATTTGCAAGATAATAGCTTAGAGGGAACCATACCTTCAAGTTTAGGAAATTGTACATCTCTCCAAACCTTAGACATCGCTCAGAATAAACTCAGTGGTAGTATACCCAAGCAAGTCGTTGCACTCTCCTCCCTTTCGGTACTCCTTAATATGTCTTACAACTCTTTGAGTGGTCCCTTGCCTGTTGAAATAGGTAACCTGACCAATCTTGCTGCCCTTGATATATCGAACAACAAACTGTCTGGTGAAATTCCACACTCACTAGAGAGTTGTTCATCCCTTGAAATACTCTACCTGCAAGGAAACTTCTTTGAAGGAACAATTCCTCCTCTGGATGATTTGAAAAACATTCAGTATCTTGATCTTTCACGTAATAACTTGTCAGGCAACATTCTTAGGAGTATCTACAAGCATGTGTCATTACAGAACCTCAACTTGTCGTTTAACCACCTTGATGGAGAGGTGCCAGTTCAAGGTGTTTTTGCTGATGCAAGTAGAATTCAAGTAATGGGAAATATGAATCTTTGTGGGGGAATTGAAGAGCTGCATTTGCATCCATGTCTCAAGCATGCAAATAAAAGACCTAAGAAGCACATTGCTCTCATTTTGTTGCTGGCACTGGGTATCAGTGCTGCATGTTTAACTTTGTTGCTGCTAGTTTCATATTGCTGCGTGAAAAAGGGAAAGCATAGGCCTAGAACAGCATCTTCATTCAGGAAAGGATACACCCAAGTTTCCTATGAAGATCTCTTAAATGCAACTGGTGGGTTCTCTTCAAATAACTTGATAGGATCAGGAAGCTTTGGCTCCGTTTACAGAGGAAATCTTTCTCCAGAAGGAACAATTATTGCAGTGAAGGTACTAAAACTTGAAAAAAAGGGTGCTTCGAAAAGCTTTTTGGCTGAATGTGAAGCCTTGAGGAACATAAGGCACCGGAACCTGCTGAAGATCTCAACTGTTTGCTCAAGTGTTGATTTTGATGGCAATGATTTCAAAGCTCTCATTTATCCATTTATGGAAAATGGGAGCCTAGAAGAGTGGTTGCACCCGAAGGAGGGACAGATGCTGCAGAAGAGATTGAGTATCTTACACAGACTAAACATCACAATAGATGTGGCTTCAGCATTGCATTATCTTCACAGTCAATGTCATACATCTATAGTTCACTGTGATCTTAAGCCAAGCAACATTCTACTGGATAATGATCTGACTGCTCTTGTTAGCGACTTTGGTTTGGCAAAGTTCCTGTCTGATGCGGGTCAAAATGCTGATGTAAATCAGTTCAGCTCAAGTGGGATTAAAGGCACAGTAGGTTATGCTGCTCCAGGTAAATATTATGGTGGAGATATTAGTCTAAATATTGTCTAAACTCTGAACCCCATTTTTTCTCTATAAGACCATAATATATTAACAATTAAGCAATTACGACTTCCTTGAGAGACTCCGGATGCTCCTTGTCCTAAGCTCCAGGCACCCGTTAACTTTGCAGATCACTACCTCCTGATTTTGCGCTATTGATTCTTACAACCACAGGCGGATGCAGCCTTAGTTTAATGGATTCAACCAAATTTAGTAGTATCGACACTGAATATGGATATATAAGTAAAAAAAACTAGTTAAATTTCAAAATAAATATTATATTGTGAACCCATAATTTCATAAGTATAATGAGTTCAGTTCTAAGAATCTTAGACGTTGAATCCATCAAATTTAAATCCTGGATGTCTCTTCTCTCATATAATTCCTGACTAGTCATAGTTTTTCTAAGGACCTTAATAAGAGGTTTCAACTTTCTGGGGTATTTACATAACTAGTAATTCTCTTTTGGAAAATCGATACAAGTGATCTGTGTTGCTTAGGCAGTTCTTGACAAATGCTTAGGATCCCTAATATTACTATGAAACACCTTCTCTGACACATCAAATTTTTCAGAATATGGCATGGGTGGCCAGGTATCAAGTCAAGGAGATGTCTATAGCTTTGGGATTCTTCTATTAGAGATTTTCACTGGACGAAGACCAACCAGTGAACTATTTGAGGACAATGAAACTCTTCACAGTTTTGTTAAGCAGGCATTGCCCCGTCAAGTGATGGATGTTGTGGATCAATCTACTTTCTACGAGACAGAGCCAGGGGATCTGATGGATATATTCAGCTGCAGAAGTGACTTTACAGATGAATTTGTTGAATGTTTAGTTTCTATTTTTACTGCTGGAGTTGCTTGTTCAGAGGAAAATCCACAAGCCAGAATAAGCATGGGTCAACTTATTTTCGATCTCATTTCCATCAGAAACAAATTGAACAGAATTTTAGTTCATTCAGAGAAAGTGAAGATCTCAAGAAAAGGTGAATCATAATATAATTAGGGTTTGTAATTGGACTTATCTGACCACATCTTCCACGTGAATAGAAATCTGTCCAGGGTAGAGACACAATTCACCTATGCTAATAGCTTTGCCTTCATTGGTACTTTTCTTTTCTTGTTTCTCTTTGCGTCAACATGAATGTCATGTTACTCAGAAAAGTTAAGAATTACCCATTTTTGACGTTTTTTTGTATTAAGCTAAATAAAAAAATAACCTTGATGGCTTTATATTACAGTTCCTATATTGGTGTCTCTAGTCTACATGATGTTTTATCTACATGCTAATTAACAACATATCTGCAATCATCAGCATGTCCTACCTGATCTATTAGTTCCATAGGAGCACAATATATATAAAGTAACATCCTCTCTCTATAGCACTATGAAGTGAATTTTAACACTCACCAGTAGTCCTTACATGAGCAGTTCCCCTCTTTAAAATGATGGAAACGGTAGCGATCCCTCAATATTATTTCTCGATCATACAGCTTGGAGAGAAGCTTGGCAACAGCGTGGCAGTCCGCACAAACACGTAAATTCTTCACAATACGAATTGGTTGAGATGGAGCCACACTGATAAGTCCAAATGCCATGGCTAGCTTTTCACTGTGAAGATTTAGCGCTTGCTCCTGCATATCTTCTTCTTCAATAAGTTGCAATATCTGGGACTTGTTGGGAACATATCCTACATGCTTCAGTCTAGCTGCAATCTCATCCAATTTTGCATAGATTTTCTGTGATTGAGGGTGAGTATTATCTCCCACTAGAAACTCATGAACAATACTGTGGACTTCAATTGAGCTACAACCTGGTTCTTTCTTCAATCCATATTCTCTCATACGCTTCCTTAACATGGAAACCTCGTCCCATTTTCCTGATTTCGCATATATATTGGATAGAAGTACATATGCACCATGATTTTCAGGTTCCAACTCAACTAAACGGTTACAAGCTTGTTCAGCTAGTTCAAGATTGCCGTGTAATCTACATGCCCCAAGCAGAGCACCCCAAACTGATGGACCAGGGGTTACTGGCATATTATTTATCAGTTTTTCAGCTAGTTCCAGTTCACCTGCACGGCCAAGTATATCAACTAAGCAAGCGTAATGTTTTACCCCTGGCACAATCCCATAAACGTTCTCCATTTGGTTAAAGATTGCCCGCCCCTCCTCCACCAACCCTGAGTGGCTGCAAGCACATAATACGTTTATGAGTGTAACGGAATTCGGCTTGACCTTGTGTTCTTGCATTTTCAAGAACAAACTTATTGCTTCCTTCCCACGCCCATGCATTGCTAAGCCAGCAATCATAGCACTCCATACAAAAACATCTCTAATGTTGACAGAATCAAACATCTCAAGTGCTTTTTCCACATCCCCACATTTAGAATACATGTCAATTAATGCTGTAGTGAGGTGACAATTAAACTTTATTCCTTGCTTCTTTATGTACACATGGATCCACCCACCTAAATCAATTGCACCCAACTGAGCACACGCAGATAGCGCGCAGACAAGTGTTACCTCATCAGGTTCTGCCTTCTTGATGAGCTGCAACTCATTGAAAACAGACAAAGCCTCCTTCGGTTTACCACTCTGCTCATAAGCTGAGATAAGAGCATTCCATGCAACAATATCTTGGCTAGGCATAGTATTCAGAATACTTCTTGCTGCATTAAAGTTTCCCGCCCTTGCATACCCAACAAGCATAGTTGTCCAAGAAACAATATCCTTCTCCCCCATCTTGCGAAACAATCTCTCAGCATCCTCAATGCTCCCACATTTCATATACATATCAAGAATCGCGTTATCTAAAATTAAGCTCTCTCTAATCCCATTCCTTTTGATAAATGCGTGCACCCATCTACCGAACTCCAAATCCAACTTCTTAGCACAAGCAGACAAAACCGCCATCATTGTCACATCGTTAGGCCTCACATTCTCCTCCCCCATCCTATGAAACATCTTCAACGCCTCATCTGCATAACCCCCTTCAGCAAAACCCAATATCATTGTATTCCAAGAAACAACATCCCTTGTCTGCATACTCTCAAAAATCAAGTATGCCTCATCCAAACATCCACAATCAGCATAAAAATGAATCAAAGAATTAAGAACAAATATATCAAGACCAACGTCCCTCCCTTTAACTACCATCCCATGAAGTCCTCTCCCGAATCGTAAAGCTTTCATCTTGGCAGATGCTTTGAACACAAATGGGTAAGTAAATTTACTGGGAAATTCACGACCCTCACAAAGCATATTAACAAACATCAAGATACTTTGAATTGGGTCCTGGCTAGAAGAATAGGCACGAATAAGCGCATTCCAAGAGAAGAGATTTGGTTGAGGAATTTCATCAAACACTTTGTGGGCATAATCAAGACTTGAGAAATGCGATAGAGAAGAAGCTTCTATGAGTTTGCTAGCTGAAAATGGGTCGAAGAAAAGGCCAATACGGAGCATGTAAGCATGAATTTGTTTGAGCTGATTAATGCTCTGGGATTTATCGATCAGTAAAACTAGCGGGTGATTTTCGAAATACCGGTCGTTGATGACAGTTTTGGAAATCGGGTTCGGTTTTGGAAAGTGTTGGTGACGTGGAAGGGGGAGAACCTGGGTGTATGGAGTCGCCATAATCTCCTCGTCACTGATAAAATCTAATACAATAATAGTAGATATACTCTCCTTCACATTTGTTTGTATTTTCACCTTATTCTTTAATTTCATAGATATAGTATGAAAAGTTAAAAATTAAAAAAGTATTCCTGCGTAAAAATAAAGATATTAATGCAAAGTTATTATTATTTTCTTTACTTGGAATGAGTTTTTTAATACTTCATTCGTTTACTTTTATTTATTTATCACAGGTATAAATTTTGATTAATATTTTACAGTGTTTTATTTTATTGTAGTATTAATATGAAAAAGGATTACAATTTATAATATTTTTCATATCATTTTTAAAAAATATGTAAAATTAACTCTTATAAAACGTAACGTAACGAACAAAAGAAAAGGTAAAAAGTAAGAAACAAACCAACAAATAAGCGCGCTTCCCTCCAAATAGAGACCTACGCGTGTGAATCCAAACTATCCGGCTCCGGTGAAAAAAAAGTTAAATATTTGAGGCTGCTTTGAAGTTCGAATTTGTCGCTCGCATAGCCTAATTAATCCTTTTTACTCTTCCAAAATTGTTTTGGCAAAAAAAAAAAGGAAGGGAGGGGTCCATATTCTAATTCTACTTTCATTTCTGAAAATCATCAACGTCGACAATTTGAAGATATTATTTTACAAAACTCCTGGAAAACTTATTTTAGTAAAATTGTTGTGGTTGCCGAGAACTTGTTCGTGGAGAAGTTCTTATTTTCTCTGTCATAACATATGTATTAATCCATTAATCAAATGTTTTAACAGTCTGGATATGTTTGGACTCTATTTTTCTCTCTAGTCGCTGTGTTCTTTTGTGTTACCTCGGTGAAAGACAGAAGAAAATTGAAAAATCTGGGAAAAAATAAAAGGAATGAATAAAAATAGCAACGGTGTAATATGTCATCAATCAAAATAACGTTGAAACTTGAAAGACAAGCCTGGAAAAATTGAAAGAAATGAACAAAAACACTAAGGAAAAAAAAAAGGAGAGGACGAAGTAGAAGAAGGGAGAGGGAGAAATATAGCCAATTTGGCCGCGTACTGTCTCCCTCCGTTTAATCAATCAGCGAACTGAAATCCAACTACACAGAAGAAAATAATTTCCTACTGATGTTTTAAACCTCGTCAACTTGAATGTTTAAGACAGGTAAGAATTCTGACCAGGCAGCGCATTTCAGCGTCAATTCAAAGGCTCTTAAAGCTACCAAGTGTTTAGATAAAAACCAAGAATTCACAGGGAGAATACCATTTTCAGATGTGCAACTTCTGCTTAAGCTAGCTGGTAATTGACCCAAATCTTGTACATGTACCAGAACAGCAGTTGAAGCCCTGGATTGCTCAAATACAAGAAGGCCAGAAGCAAAATGCTGAAGAGTTGATGTACATTTTCTACCTATGGCTCTCACTTTGGTTATCATTTGCTGCATTGAGCTTGGAAGGTGAAGAATACAAAAACACACCACACATATAGGCAATATATTAACCAGTGGTCTTTCTCCAGAAAACATGATCAGTTCAGGTCATTTTGAATTCATATACTAAGGTATTACACTCAGTCAAGATGAAACATTTGTTTGCAAGTATAGGTACAAACACTGGCACTATGGAGGTCTCCAAGTATGTTGGCTGATTGCAAGCTGTAAATACTGTCTCAAATGCTATGTTCTCAAGGTATGAACTGCTTGCTCAACGAAAAATTTTGAGAGCAAGGATTTCATGCCAACAGCTAGGACAGTTGGTTGCACATAAACGAGGGTTAAATCAATCAATTTTTGTGCCTCAATCCCAAACTTGTTCAGATCGGCTTTTAAAGAAAGTAAACAACTAGAATCACATTGCCATGTAGACTTTGTTCTTCAGTGGATGATCATAGAACACTTGGGCACTCATTTAGATAAAAAAAAAATTGAAAGAAAATCAAGTGCCGACTTAAAGAGTACTACTAGCACAAGTCAGCAGCCGACATAGGCAGTGGCCTGATACTCACTCCCAATCGAGTTTTCTATAGTCATTGGTTAGCTTCTTTTTTATTTTTGTACGATGGTTAGGAATAAGTGTGGGGTCGTTCCAACCCTCTTTGGTTGAAGAATTGTGCACAAAGGAATAAATGCTTTATGTGGTCTAGGTAATAGGTTGATCAAAAGGAAACAATGTTGTCTCCTCTTCCGCTGCCCCTTTTGCTAAGTCAAAGAATGAGGGGAGAGTTGGTACAAGAAGTTCAAATTAACAAGGTACTCGCATGAAAGGGATGTTGATGAGGGCGCTCTGCAAAGAAACTTCCTTCTCATCCACCAAACAATACATGCTATGTGGTGGTTTCAGGTGGTTCCAGCAAATATTGGTATTGTCTTGGGAATTGTATACCAACTCACAGTACAGGGTATTACCATCATGGTGACAGTGAAAGACACTTCTCTTGGGGTGAACAAGACATCCTTGTGTTCACTCCTTGGCTGCTACGTAAGTGACTTCGTTTTGCAAGAACCCCTCAGGATCAGAATCAGACAAAAATTTGAGTTAGTTCAGCTCTACTGATATTATGGGAACCACAGGACATGCAGCTGATACGCACTATGAGTCAGTTCAGCTCTACTGATATGTAGGAAACCAAAGGACATGCAGCTCCAGGTACACAACTTCTCAAGGTAAAAAATAAATGTAAGAAAAAGAGCTCAATGGTTTCTGCTTTGTTTATTACCCTCCAAATTCAGTAATTCATTCTAGTGCATGAAATCAAACTGATAATTTTCCAAATCTCTGGAGTATGAGACACCGAAACTATGGGATGTTTAAGGCACATATCATTTTACTGGTTTGTTTACAGGAAAGAGACCATCTGTTGAACCATTTCAAGACGATCTGATACTCAAGATGGCATTACATGATCAGCTGACGCAGATTTGGGATGCATACAAGCTACTTGACTAAATCCAGGGACAGAATTTTCTGGTCCAAATTGAATAGACTTTACTAGAACTGAAAGTCTATCCCGTTTGGACCAGAAAATTCCATCCCTTAAGTTGTGCCATACATGGAAGACTTCCCCTAGTAGATTTTGGGCGGGTTATTCGACCCGGCCATTTGACACCTCTACTAAAAGTCTTCCATGTATGGTACAACTTTCAGGAATAAAATGAATATTCCAATTTCATACATACAGGTACGAATACCGGCTATATGAGTGATATTTCTTGGAACTACAAGAAGTTATAAGGGTTTGCCCTGCTGATGAAGATTGAAGAGAGAACAGAGCCTGAAATAAATTACTTAGAACTTTTGCTTCAAGCAAAAGTAACTGACATATCTCTTTGCTCGCGTTTTCTTATCACCTTTTTCTTCCTTTTAAGTGCAGTGGTCTATAAATTGCCCTTCTTCAGTGACAAATATAGTTTATATAGACCACCTTTATACACTTCAAAAGGACAACTTAGAAATAGAAGCCAGCCAATAGACATGAAG
Source organism: Solanum peruvianum (assembly GCA_027705065.1). Lineage (NCBI taxonomy): Eukaryota > Viridiplantae > Streptophyta > Magnoliopsida > Solanales > Solanaceae > Solanum > Solanum peruvianum. Next base: position 49,803,215 of record JAKWJD010001760.1, on the reverse strand, counting down.
AAACTCTTCATTTACAAGTGCAATGTAGCTCCCTAACAGATAAATTAAAGGGACACACACACAGAGTAAATGAAGTACTATTCAAACTCTTATCTCTGCCAAAAGAGAAGGTTACTCATCAATTCTGCACAGTTTACACACTGGAGCACTTCATCTCATAGTATAGTTCTCCCTAGGAATGAAATGAAAATGTTTCCCAAAAGCACTTGATCGCATTGCGCACAAGGAACCCTATGAATCAAAATCAATCAACTACACCTCAAACTCAAACATTGTTGGGATTGGCTCTATAAATCCTCTATATCTATTAAAGCTCTATTCAAGTTCATTATATCCAAATTACAATTGAAAGTAAATATCTTTTTAAGTTAACTATCAAGTGATTAAACCAAACTTTTTCATTGAACATAACACATACAACCATAAGAAAGCTTCATATTAACCAGAAGTTACAGCAGAGTCTGCAGAATACATCATGAAAAGTGAAACAGAACAAAGAGTACACATAGTTATAGGACATGCACCTCACATATAACTACGGCCTGCTATCATAATCAACAACTTCAGAATCGGTAACAGACCGCGAGTGCTGAACAATGGATCGACCAATTGAATTAATCCATTCCTCTTTCTCCTTCTCAGTGTCGGCGATGAAAAACATAGTATCACGCCTTGTCGAGAGCTCAAAGGCGAAAGGCTTATTGATTACATCCTCAGCTCCTTTAACAGTGAGGCATTCAGCAACAGAGACAACTCCACGCGGAACGGCGGCGGATGTGACGGACGAAGGGTCTTTGAACCAGAGAAGCTTGCCTTGTTTAAGAATGAACCATCGACGGCGCCAGGTCTTGATATACTCTCCTTGCTTCGTGAGCCATCCGTCTCGCTCAGGGTTTGACCAAAATTCGATTTCCTCGTAGTCTGAGGGGTTAGGGTTTGCGCCGGTCACTGATCGAAATAGACTCTCCATTTTAGTTGGCTCTTGGGCTTCGAATTGGACGGAATACTGTGATTTGTATCTTTGTATTTATCGCCGGCGAAACGACGGAGTAGAGATCTTTGTGCTTCGCTGTCACTGCTAATAAAAAAATTCCCTCATTTATAAGGCGACTCTCTTACAAATATAGGCTATACTAATGAAATTAATTAAATGTATATCTTACATAAATATTATAGTGTAAAATCTAAATTACTTTTTATCTCTATTATTTTTATATATTATAGTTGTAAAATCTAAATTACCTTCTATTCCTATTATTTTTATAATTACATAAATTCCATATTTTTTAGACATTTCAGATACATAATTAAGGATACGAATACATTATTATTGATACATTATGTATCAATCTGTTGCACTTATTAAGGGGAAAAAAATTGTAGAATCAATTTAAAATCTTATAGTATCCATTTATTCCACTAATTAAGGGGAATAACTGAAATTAAATTAAATTCCATATGACGTTATTTCATTCAAAATTATTATCAAGAATTCAAAATCATATAGTTGTAACAATCCCAAAAAATCAAAAAATAAATTTCTTCTTCTTGGTCATCGTTTCCTCGTTTCATAAAATAAATTCTCAAAATTTGAAAAGCAGGATGAGTTATGAAGGATTGTATGAAATTGGTGGGACAACGATTTCTTTTGTAAATCTTCAAATTTATCGAATATCTTTTCGATTTTGATCAACATATCAAAAATTGGAAGATTATAAATTTTTCTCCAGTCATTGAAGATCCTTTCCATTTTGATTCAAAATTGACAAAAATTTTAAATTTTAAAATATTCTTAGTTCATTGAAGAATATATTTATAATTATATAATATATGTAAAATTATAATTCATAATTTTTTTTCATATAGTTTTTCGAAAGGGTAAATTTTAGTATTAAAATATTAAATTTATCTAATCTAACTTAATTTTAGAAATTTAATTAAATTGACTCAATAAAAAATATCATACATAATTTAAGATAAGAGACGGAGTACTCAACTCCTTTTTACTCCCTCTGATTATTTATTCACTTTTTCTTTTACTTGTGCCTATTACTTGTCCATTTCGATAAATCAAAAAATTAATAAAATAATTATACATAATAATCTTTAATTAATTACTTTGAAAAATATAAAATTTCTTAAAAATTTTAAACTAATTTTTCCGCTATATAATTAGTAAGAGTAAAATAATAAATTAACTATGTCAATAATTATTTTCTTTTAACACTTTTTGTCATTTTGATATATAAAATATATATATAATTGGTCATAAATATAATTTTATTTCTCCAAAATTGATTGCATTTTTCCATTTTGTCAGTCTCAAAATGATCAGCAGTTCTCTTTTTATTTTTTTCAAGAAAACATTACACTATAATATTTAGCCTTAGTGTTATGGTTTTACTTCGTGAAACAAGATATTCCAGAATTAGTTATATGAGATTACTTATCGTGAGATAACTTATCTTATCATGTATATCGAATAACTTATCACATCAATATAAATCAATATAAATGGTGGTATAAGGGGTTTCAAAGCTCAACCAACTCAGCTATCTATTCAATTAAGGCAAATATAATATAAGCAAAGGAAGACGAGCAATAATGTTACATTTTTCATTTTCTTTACAGAGTAAAAAGGCTTATACAATTGATGTACATTTGTAGACAGAGTCGGACTTCCCATTTCAGTGATAGATTGCTCAAATACGTCTTGATTGTATTTTAACTCTCTCTCTTTTTGCTCTTTTGTTCTGTCATCAATTACTTGAGTTTCTTTGTAATTTCAGCAATATATTTACCCTGATGAAAGGCTTGTTGAAGTTCCAGTTCTGTGGGCTGACGAGAACCGTCTGCAGCATAAGTTCCAGCTCCATAGGAAGATCCACCTTTTACCTCATCCATCTCAAACATTCCTTTACCAAAAGTATATCCAAGAGGAACAAATATCATGCCATGATGTGCCAATTGAGTTACAGCTGTTAGTCTGCAATTAACAACAAGTCGTATCAATGAAAGTGACGATATTAATATACGAAACAATAGTGACAACGTATAGTATTCTCCAAATGATACAACAATCCATGAGACACTTCATGTATCTGTTTACATTGCGTTTGGGTTTATCAGCCTAAATGCTGAATTTGAACTGTTAGTCTTACAATGATAGAAGAATATTGCATAAATCATCCCAAAATAAGAAAAGAGGAAAGAAAGGACAACTATCACATGTTCTTTTCAGGAGCATTAATCAATCTGGAAATATATATTTGAATCAAAAATCACTCTCGAGACTATAATAACAAGATCTTAAACGCGACTTATTCAGTTTCATGAAGTATGTTCTTATATGTGGTCATGATTTTTATGCAATATCAAGATCATAATGAATAAGGGGATGGTAAAGGAAACTGTGCTTTCGGGAGTAGAAGGACAGTTGACGGTACAGCATATTTCTTGTAATATCAAAAAGTATTTGATGTGTCAGAGTGAGTCCTTTTAACTAATGGAACTTATTCGATGAAATAATAGCAAAGTGATGAACTTTCCCCACTATGGTTGATTAACACAAGTATAGTCTTCAATCCACTTGCCACTAGAAAAAAATTCAAATTACTTCTATGGATCTTGTCAAGAGCTAATCCTCAGACGGTTTATACAGCTACTGATGAAAGAGCTCTAACTTCATACGTATACCTAGTTGAAGTAGTTAGGTAACTAGAAATTATTCAGTCCCTTATACTACAGTCCATGTCTAGCAAGATAGTAGTCCTAAAACCTCAATACAATGCAAGTCAAGAATCTTTACTGATGATCAATTAATATATGCAAATGGGATAAGAGCACAGATCAAACAAAGCAGAGAACAGATAATGAAGTACTCACGCACTAAGCTCTTGGCCACCTCCATGAAAACCAGTACTCCAAAAGATTCCAGCAGGTTTACCAGCTAATGCTTGAGTTGCCCATATCTCATCGGAGGCATCAAAAAAGGCTTTGAATTGGGCAGCCATCACACCAAAACGAGAAGGGAAACCAAAGATGAAACCATCAGCTTCCAAGAGCTGCTCAGGTGTGATCTCAGGCACATCATCAGGCTTTTTAGGAGCCTTCATCTTCTCCAATATCCTCTCAGGAAGTGTCTCCGGAACCTACATGTCCACGGAAATTCATGGAACTAGTAATATATAGAATTTTAACCTTTTTCAACTTAATTAAAAGTCGATTATAGCACGCAGCAGAGCCAAGAACTCTAACAAAGAAATTTCCGTAAAATGCAAGACCTCGACACACCTAAGATTCAAACTTGCCACCTAAAGTATTTTTGAACCGCCTTTTCCACTCTAACAAAACCTCCTCTTCCTTGAATGGGATTCAAGACTCTTTATATACTAAAAACAGAAACAAAAATAATAATAATCACCCAGTTTGCACATATTAACATTGAATCCCCTATTCTGACAACACCATAACAGAAATGGATTAATAACATTAAAAATAAGGTAAATAAAACCTACTACAACCCATAAACTATATCAATTATCTTTTTACGCAATCGGTATCAGTATATATAACTTAAATTCAAGGAAAAAATTTAAAACCCATAAAGCTAAAGCAGAAACTTCTATGCTCATAAGGTCTACTCCTCCCGCCTCTCGGCAGGGAGGGCTTCCCCTAAAAAGTCATGTGTCAGCGCAAATTTAAATTAATCAGACTTCAATACGAAAATCGAAGCCCGGAGCGATTACCTGCCAAAGTGTTGCTTCGACGCCCTCAACTGAATTGACTCCGCGTTGTATTTCTCGTGCCATAGTCTCTACATGGCCATAAAGTGAGTAATACCTACCATTCAAATTAAAAAATTGATTAACACAGAGAAGACAGATGCTATTGCAAGTTCATTCAGTTGGATAAAGAGGCGATCACTTACACAACGTAGACCTTAGTTGTTGCCATCATTTGATGATCAAATTAAACCCTCCCCAAAATAATTGGCATAAAAATTAACTACAGCTTCTTCCGATCCCCCAAATTACTCATACACTTCAACACGCAAGTGATTTAGTTCATTACTGCTTCATCCTCTATTTTATTTGTCCGCCTTTATATTTATAAATTCAAGTAAATTTATTTTTAATTATAGATTATAAATTTTTTAATATTTCAATTATTAATTATTATAACTCATGGAGTTATTTGGCTTTTAATTGTTAATATTTACATTTTGGTAAAGTTATACTTGTATCATATATATATATTTATTATATGAACTTTCGTAAATAATATTTTTACATAATTTATTTATATATAAAAAATTAAAAATTCATACGTTAATTTTTAATTAAATTTAAATTATTTTATTTTAATAAAAAAAACTGTCATATAAATTAAAATACAATACTATATAACCTACGACCTATAAAATTATTCAGCCACGAGGCAAGACCTTATCATTTTGTTTGGTAATTGCTAGGTGTCCGTGACGCTTGTTATGTTCATATTTAATTAGAACGGATAATTTAGTTTTTTTTTTTTTTTGTCTTACACTTCAAAAAATATTTTTTAAATTATATTTTAGTAAATTTATATATTCTGATATAATTATACGTGTTTTAGGCTTTTAGCATGATTATAGGGTGTTCTAACATAAACTTATTCGGTGCTTATTATTTATATAAATAGTATATTTCTGTATTACAATTAGGCTTTTACGTAATTTGTAAGCTGTATGCAAATATGCATCTCTAGTTTTGGGTTTGCCGGCTGGCAATTTGTCATTTTGCAAATTGTATAGGACTTATAAATATGGAGGTATTTTATAATTAAAAATTAAGTACTATTTATGTGAGTACATACTAATACGTGTTAAACGATTAAAAAAACACTACCAAATAAAACACTTATTGATTGCATACGAGTATGAATTAATGAAATTCTTTCTGACGTACAAAACTTATATATGGTGCACAAATTATTAATAGGCTATTCGATTTGACAGAAATGATAGTTTTTCAAATCAAAATAGGAAGTATAACTCTAAAATATAAATTTGAATTAATCCCAATATATATGGCACTTTATTTTATATTAGGAGCCATAATTATCTACTTTAGGTATAATATTATGACAATTGAATGCTGACTTATATATTATACAAACTAAAATGATTTTAAAAGTATTAAACCATATCTAGCTATTAGATATATTAGAACAAGCTAAGTATATGTATATAGGTATTTCTTTTCATATGTTAACGTATCTTTAAAACGATGTATTTATTTAAGTTTATTTCAATGAAATTACAGGTTAATGAACTAATTTGTAATCTGTTGTATATTAGACACTGCAATTGTATTTTTTCATGAAATTTGTATTCATTTAAAAATTAATGTGTATTCACCTAAGAATCAGTATAAGTTAATTTTCTTTTCTTAAAAGTTGTGAAAGACCTAAACAACTTAATTAATTTAAAATATTGATAATAACTTAAAGATGTTTTGGAATTGCTTTCCTATATTTGATGCACATGATTTGTTTATTCCAACTATAATAAGAAATAGTAGCCAACTGAAAATGCACATGAATAGGACAAACTAGTACTGGTAACTTTTATATAAACTCAAAATTAAACTAATTCGGATAATTTTTAAAGTATTTTTTAAGTTGCATATTCAATTAAATTTAATATTTTCTTAATACAAAATATTAATATAAAGCTCCACGTATCTCCCGATCCTCATCTTTTCGCTATTGTTGTCAAAAAAAAATTTGTTAACTTCTTCGTCGTCCATGAATGACCATCAAAATTGTTAGCGATAATCTTGTTTTTACAATATTAATATATTTTAACCTATTGTATTATATAGAGTACCTTAATTTGATAGGTTAATAAAATATCTTTCAATACTTAATTACAAGTATTGAGTTCAAGCCATGCAATTAGGATCAATTTTATAAGGAAAATTTACTAGGTCTTTACGCGAAAAAAAAAATATGCATGTTATGCACTAATTACTTAGGTGACTTAATATTTCTTAATCTAATAAAGAAATTAAACTAATTACTGAAATCAAACTATTAATTTTAAAACTTTTAGTTCCTCATTTAGGAATTTTTCTAATTGTTTCTGTGAACGTATATATCCGTTTACGTACAAGCACTAGTCTCCCTGCACCCTGCAAAACCTGACCACCTTTTCCATATATATTGAGCTTTAGGGCTCACATTTTTCACTCTTCTCTCACCATTTTTCTTAGCTCTCTCTTTTTCTTCGCAAAAAAACCAGAAACAATGGCGGTGAAGGTAACAAAAGCTGAGAAGAAGGTTAACTACGACAAGAAGCTATGCAAGCTTCTCGATACGTATCAACAGATCCTGATTGTAGGAGCAGATAATGTGGGTTCAAATCAGTTACAGATGATTCGAAAGGGATTACGTGGTGACTCCATTGTTTTGATGGGAAAAAACACGATGATGAAGAGATCTATCAGGATCCATGCAGAGAAGACTGGAAATAATGCGTTTCTCGCTCTCATTGAATGCCTCGTGGTTTGTATTTACATTTCTTCTTCATTATACTATTATATTGCTGCTCATATTTCTTCATTTTCGATCATATTACTATATCATAGCATTACTGATTTGTTAGGTTATATTTCTGGTCTTCACTGTTTTATTTTTCTTTTGTATAATATGTATTCAAACTTATTTATCTTCCAAAAAATCGGAAATGTAGGTTCAAAATCACACTAGAAGCTTTCATTATTTCCTTCTTTTTTTTTAGAGCTCCTCTATTTTTGAGGTTTTTGTATTTTGTTTTTAGCTATTTTTTGTTAAGTATATCTAGTTATGTACTGTAATCTCTTTAAATCAAAAATATTATTGGAAAATGGAAATGGATGTTCAAAGTCACGCTAGAAATTTATTAAAATGTAGTATTTATTTCCTTTTTTGAGTTTTGAGATTAAGATCTGGTTAATGATTCTGGGATATCCTTATATGTCAGAATGGTGATCCATTTTTTCTCCCATTCCTTTTTCAATCACTGTTACTGTATTTTGGTTGCTTGGGACCAAAGAAATAGGTACTATTTTTTTCCCTAAGAGGTAAGGGGTGAAGGGACTTAAGCTGGAATTTGGCAAGTTTAATTTATTGTTGGTGTACTATTAACAGCATTGTCTGTGACTTTGTCATATTTGAACAAAAACTGAGTCTAAACGGATAGAAAATTTATATCATTAATTCAACTAGCTTATTTGGGATTGATGTTTAGTTGATTTAAATGGTCAACAATGGCATTTGCCTTAACCCCATTTGTAATATCGTAACAGGGTAATGTGGGACTAATCTTCACCAAAGGAGATTTGAAAGAAGTCAGTGATGAAGTTTCTAAGTACAAGGTAAACTATGTTCATGTCTTACTTTTTTGTTCTTCGTTTTTCTTCCTTTACATATCAATATAATTATCTTCTTGGTTTGATGGTAAAAAACTCTTTGCTGTATCATCAGTGGATGTGTAGAAGAGACTATACTAAATCAACTTGTCCCTGAAATGAACTTCTGGAACAAAAACTGACTATTTGCTTTTAAATACTAAATCAACCTCACCTTTTGATTTTGAGTTTATGATGTGAAGTATGAGAATACTAACTTCAACATTAAATGAAAAAGGTTGGAGCACCTGCTCGCGTTGGCTTAGTTGCTCCAATTGATGTGGTTGTTCCTCCTGGCAACACTGGACTTGATCCTTCCCAGACCAGTTTCTTTCAGGTTTAGTTCTTTCAAGATATGCTTCTTAAGCTGCTTATGCTTTTGTTTATTATATATGATCTCACATCCCAGTGTATTTTAGGTACTAAATATCCCAACAAAAATCAACAAAGGCACAGTTGAGATCATCACCCCTGTGGAGATTATTAAGAAGGGTGAAAAAGTGGGGTCATCTGAGTCTGCCCTTCTGTCTAAGTTGCTCATTAAGCCATTCTCTTATGGCCTGATAGTCCAGTCTGTCTACGACAATGGCTCAGTTTTCAGTCCTGAGGTTCTTGAACTCACAGATAATGATCTTGTCGCTAGGTTTGCTGCTGGTCTGACAAATGTTGTTGGTCTCTCCATGACTCTCAATTACCCTACTCTTGCTGCTATTCCACACATATTCATCAACTCGTACAAGAATGTTCTGTCATTTGCCATTGCAACAGAGTACTCATTCCCACAAGCTGAAAAAGTGAAAGAGTACTTGAAGGTTTGCACCAACTGTGAATTCCAAAAGACCTCTAACTAATATAAACCTCTTCTTCTTGACATTATCTTGACAAAATTCTTAAACTTGCAGGATCCAAGCAAGTTTGCTGTTGCTGCTCCAGTTGCAGCTGCTCCTTCTGCTAAAGGGAAAGCAGCTCCTGCTAAGGAGGAAAAGAAAGAAGAACCAGAAGAGGATGAGGATGACTTTGTTGGTGGATTGTTTGATTGAGTTGTTTAATCATCAACCTGTTTGCTTGTTACCTATCAGGTCCTAAGATTTGTTACTAGTGATGATGAATGCTGTTTTTGGTGTCTCTATTAGGATACTTTTGATCAATTTTCATTTAGTTTGCTATCATTCAGATGTTTTTTGCACTGAAGAAGATATTAGTTCCTTTTGTTTCAGTGGGGTTCTAACTTTAAATTTGAGCTATCCTTAAGTATTTTTGCTCCTCTGATTAACTTTGGTTGTTGCATTTGGACATCTCTATGATTATTTGCATAGCTTTTATAAGTTGAGAATTAGTGTGAAATATTGCTTTTTCAGGTTCATAGGAATCATTAAGAGAACCATTTTTTTCTGATCTGCAATATTTCGTCATGCAGAAGGACCAATGAATGCTTTATATTTGCTAGGGTGATGGCAGTGTTCAGTCAATCTTTTATACTTGAAGGCTCTATAAATCTCCTTTTCCCTTCTTTTGACAACTCAGAAGATGAACCACTTCCTTCAAAAAATATCACCTAGCGCCCCTATTTACAGGCGGTACACATTCATAAGCAGGGTTTCGCATGGAACCTAGGGGACAAAAGGGTGTTGGGACTTCTAAAGATAAAAGAAACTTACGGATAAAAGTTATTCACTTTTCACCTTATTTGATTTCTTTCATTAAGAACAGCAAAATAATATAATATGTTGAAGTTTTTTTCCCCCGTTGATTCTTGAAGATGAGAATCAGCATTGGTAATAATACAACAAAGTTAACATGTCAAAATTTGTTTCCAGAAATTCTTGAAATTGAAAGACATTCAACGTTGTATTACTGTATATCTTCACAACTCTCTTAGTTGATAGTCTCTTCCTATAATATACTGTATTTTTCTCTTTGAGAACTAAAAGTATGATATGGGAGCCACATGGAAATTCCAACATTTAGTGGGAGAACCCATATGTTTCTGTTCCATTCATCCGTAAGTCATGACCAAGTTTGATTTCTGTTTTCACACACAACAAACGAGTTAACATATATCCCGTTCCAACAGCATCAACCGAAATACAACGGAAAAACGTACCTCCATGTTTGGACCAAAAACTGGCAATTTATTTGAGCAACTGAATAAATAATAGAGAATCACAATCTTGTTTAAGTCAATCATCAAGATTGTTGAAGGCAATTTCGAAAGAAGCGTATTCCCTGATCCAAAATCAGTGTCAAATATTAGTACAATCACTATGTAATCCTTGAAAATTATACAACTATGTGATAAGCAGGTGTCTCCAAGAAGCAAGATCAGAAAAAAGAGCAAAGACAAACTCGTACCTGCAATGCAAAGGTGATGTCTGCTTCATCTACCTTTAAAGTTACTCTACTTAATTTTTCTTCCCTAGCCTTTCCCAGTTTTAGGATACCCTGCATTTTTATGTACACCTTTAGTTATACTTCTTCCCAGTCTTAATAAATCACTCATGATTGAGAAAGAGAAAAAGTAGACCGAAATGGAGCAACATCTAAGTTTATTTAACACTTTACCTGGTCTCCTAGTACTCTACACATGTTTGATAGCTCCATGATTCCTGCTGGTGGTATTGAAGTTGATTTACAGATATCAAGGTAAGAGATGTTCAGCTGCAATGGATTTACAAATTGTTTCAAAACTCGTTTCTTTTTATGCCTACTAAGATCTCACCATTATAGTTACAAATAGAAATTACCTCGCCTATAGTGGCATCCTTCTTCTTCCCCCTGAATAGCTTGACAGCAGAGCAAAGAATAATCTGCAGTGCAGTACACTAAGCATTACTCACCACCACCATAATATTTTTAAATGCCTTACAACATTAATGTAGAAGAACATCATAAAGAAGTGGCACCACCATTGAGTGCATTCGGTTCTACTGTTGATTCTAGCTCTTGCATTCAATTCCGCCATCACAAATATTTAAATACTTAAAGGTGTTTTCGATACTTCTATCAATATCTGGATACTTCAACATAATCCAATAGCTTTCCTTTTTTGTTAATTGGTTTCTATTTTCTCCTTTTCTTTCTTCTTTGGTGGAGGGTCAAGAATTCTCTTATAACTAGAAACTTACAAGGAAATGAAACCAAATGAACAGTAGATATCTTCTTATGTCAAGTAAGTTGGGAACATTTACCTGTTGATGTTGCGGAAGTGATTGTATAGTATCCACCACTGGCGATCTATATGCCTTTGATAAAGCAATAGCCACATGATCAACCCTAACCTGTTAAGGGGTTCCAACTTAGAAAACACAACATGCTATGTAAAGCGAAAAAGCAAATGAGGATACACAATTCATGAAATTACAGCTGAGACCTTGCTGGAGATTAAGAGACAAAAAATAATAAAAGATACAGATTGCTGAATAAGGTGTTCATTGATAAGGAAAAATTTAGTAATTGTTGTTTATCAATAACAGCTTCATTATCTCTACAAGGTTGGGGTAAGATCTGTGTACAACACTCCCCAAACCCCACGTGTATGTTGGTGAAAAATTCAGTAATAAGCAGGGTACTGAGACTAGTACTGACCCTTACTAGCAGGTTTATAAGGGAGAATATAAAATAGTATGTTTGCAAGCTGGAATAATGCTGGTATGTTTTTATCATATACGAACAATGAGGTCAAGTATTATAGTTGTTTATAATTTTCAAATACTTGTACACCATATTTTGCTTCGGCTCCATTAATGTAGAATTTGATATCTCAAGGGAGCAAACAAGCACAAATGTGAAGCAACAGAAGTTCAACACTGACTATATTCTGCGGTTCAGTTACCCTTCAATCCATAATTTCAAATTCTAGATTTGATTAATATCTACAGAAAATGTAATAATATGGAATCAGAGGAAAAGAAGCAATGAGAAGAAACCTATGCAAATCCTGAAGTTGGGATCACACTATGACTTGGCTATACAAATCAGAGCTACCCTCTCAACTATAGATCCTCCAGAATGACTAGTTTACAAACTCAAAACATTAACGAGTGAAAATGACATCAATACTCACAACATTGCTCTCGTGTATAAGTGATTTATCACAAGCACAATCCCTCTGTTGATCAGAAACTCCTCCATGTAATGATGGTAAATCAAGGCTATTGATAGAATCTCTTATGTCAGATTCTAACATCTCAATTGCACTTCTGAAACATTGATGAAGGAAAAAATTTACTCATAATCAAGAGAAAGCTGTACAACAAGCTCTTGAAAAATCCATGATCTAGGATTAATACTCTCAAGTGCTCAATGGAGAACTTAAGCATCACTTCTGCTAAAAATACTTCAGCGAATTAGAAAGAAAAATTGATCTCCTTATGCCTTTCTTTTTTTCGCCAGTAACTCACCCGACCAGTCATAAACTCCATGACTAAATGCCATCTCCTCAAATTAAATTACAAAGTTGCAGGAATATTCACAAACCTGCATATCCATAGAGCCTTCCTCATATCTCCAGATGCAGAAGCAACTTTCTGCCATTTTAGAAGCACTTATATTAGGAAACAGTGGATTGTGAAATAAATAAATCTTGGTTCAGAAGTCTGAAGTAGCAGTGGACAAATGTGTAGTCTTACTGCATATATAGAAAGTGCAGAAATAAAACCAAGCAAAATCCAGATGTTAATGTACCTACCCGTGCACATAGTTCCAATGCTTGAGGCTGGAAGATTGTGTAAGGAAAAGCCTGTTCAGCAGTCAAACTATTAGTCACTCTGTTAACCATAAGAAATGATTTGCACCATGCTTTATGCAGATAACATAGAACAGGCTGCAAATATCAGCAGCTGTCTTCACATTTTCTATTAAACTTATAGACAAAAAGGAAGCAGATTAAGTTACTGTAGTAGTATGCAAGTTAAGTGGAGCAATTTCTAATGATTTCTAGGTTCTTACATTAGAATCAATTGATTCGACAACAAAGCATCAGTAACATATCACTGGAAGCACTTGAGTTCAAACTTTAGATGCTTATGAGTTATGACACCAGTCATTGAACTTGTCCTCATATCCTAAGCCCATACCCACTCACGATATACTGACAACTTGCATTAAATAAATATATCCATTTGGTAGAACTATCACGTTTTTCTCACAGGAAGAAGAAGAGAGTAGAAGCCATGGAGTTACCTTTAATCTTTGCTGAAGAATGGAGATGATCTGGTCCTTAGAATAGGCACGAAATGTTACAACTGCAGGCTTGCCTGAAAAGTAATGTATAAGTCAGATTAAATACTATTCTAGATACAATAAGTAATCTAGCATAAGCTGCATTAAGAGGTGAAATGGCAAATAGGTGCTTTGTACCACATAACCTTGTTTTATGAAACTACAGAAAATCAAAGAACCCATAACCTAAGCTAGTTGACATTCTCTATCCAATTGCTTGTGTTTCCACACACTTGGACAACTCTGTGGTGCAGTCATTAAGCAGGGTTCAACATTTTTGAAAATATCTTCTGTGGTAACATTCAGAAGCTTGGTGCGAAAAAGAATTATTAACAGCTTAAATACTTAGATCCACAAGTTAAGACCTGTTTAACCTCTCTGCCTAATAAGTCAAAGAAGATAGAATATGACTTAGAAATAAACAATCTTACAGAAAGGAAAATACTCACAATTCAAGGATTGTAGTTTTGGAAGAAATTTATCTGCTAGGTCTATTGCATTAGCAATTCCTGTCAAAGCAGAGTCCCAGTTAGGAGCAATCATTAGCAGAATATAGCTTCTTTCAACAATATCATAACTAGTCATATTAGAAAAACATAAAATGATTAGATCAAAAAAGCTTCACGTTTGCAGTCCAAGAGCTCCAGTACCTATCAGAATAAATCTGGAGAACGGGAGTGTTGTTAGCATGAACAGCTCATGAAGCACAGCTTTGTCTTTTGTGATCAAGTAATCCAACTCATCAGCAACTATTAACCTGTTCAACGCATTACATTATTAAGCAGAGAAATAGTTTGATTAAAAAATCTAAAAAGCACTATCAATACCATGGAATCTTGAAAGAAAAAAAAGGGAGGCACAATTGTAAAAATTACTAAAACATCTAGAAGAAAACTCACAACATCTTTGTGACTGCTGACTGCTGCTTCTCAGAAAACATTTTCTGAAGATACTGTAATGGTGATGTGCAAGTACTTATCTTTCTCCGTAGTGTAATTTTGTCAAGTATCTGCAATTGTTAGTAAAGCATAAGCATGCAGAAATGAATTATTTAGCAGCTGAATCAGTATAATAGCAATGTACCTTGCCAAAAACATCAGATGTGTTTGACAGAGAACTGCAGTTGAGTGATAATGTGTCTGGAGCCTGAAAACCAGACTGCAATGGACGAAAAAAAAGAGATGATTAAAATTTTTTAGAGTAGTTGGATATACATCTTGGGAACATTGTTGATGAAGAAAATCTTTTGAAAACCCTTTAACCACTTGCAGAGCTCTCATATGAAGATGCTCTCTATGAAGCTATTTAATCTCACTATATCAGTAAGTAAATATTATAACAATTCTTGCACATGATGAAGAATCAAACTCAAATTGAAGCATTGATATAGCTCTTAAACTTCCCCTGAGCCCTTTATCATGAGGACTTTAATAGTATAACCAAAAGAAACACGATTGAGTCTGGACTCTTTGCATGTTACAGCATGAAAAGTTATCCTTGAAGAACCTCAGATCATCAAACAAGTAGATGGAATGGAAAAAGTAAAAATTTCACCTACAAATATATCGCTAATCTGAAAGATGAACTCCTATAATTCTACAACAACCTACCCCATGTAGTTTGACAAAGTGGGGCCTAGAGTATACACAGACATTACCCCAACCTCAAAAGTAGAGAAGTAATTTCCAATAGACACTTGGCTCAAGGAAAAGCAGTCCAAAGAAGACCAAAAACAGAAGTAACGGAAGTACAAGAACTAGTATAATTCATTCAAAATATTTAAGATAACATTATCACAATAAAGAACATATAAGAGTCTCAAAACTGCATTACTTGCATATTATATGGTCAAATGAAATCCATTCCGAGCTTAAATCTCAGGAATCAGAATGAATTACCTCTTCCTTGTAAAACTATTTCAAGTGTTATGTAGCCATTACAATAGCAAACTCTTTTTTGAAGCCCCAATTCCTTTCATTTAACATATCTCAATCCTAGTGAAGAACGGTAATTTGTTAATGTTAGTCAGTAATTCACTACAACATAAAGTGTTACTTACTAATTTGACAACATCTTTTACATGGTTTAGGCCAATAGCACTACAAACTTTAGAACACTGCAAAAGGAAATACAGTGCATGCAGTGGATGGATGAACTTGTTTGACTAAGGAAATGCAGTTCATTAAAGCATTCACATCATTCCTTAAAAAGCATTCATCTCAAACTAACAAATCAAGTTTCGAAACACACCAAGCAACAGCTATACCTCTTCTGCCCAATTAACCAGGACCTTGTTAACCTTCTCCATTGATAGAGACTTTCCAGTCCCTGGGCAGCCGCAGATATACAAACTTCCAGCCTTCCCTTGTTCCACTGCTTGCTTACAGAACTCCAGAATTCTATTGTTCTCAACTTCTCGACACACCAGATTTGATGGAGCCCTAGACACATGCAATGCCTCTTTCACTCCATTTAACTGCTCCATATCTACAGATAGAGACGGCATAGAGCACATCTTTATTAAAAAACGGCATGACACTAGATATAATGTGAAGATCCTTATCAATTTAACATAATTAAAATAGATTTTAACGAAATAAGAACAACTATAACAACTAAATCCCATACTAGTCGAGATATGCTATATGAATAAATATGTCCATACTGCTACAATTGGACTATGATAGTTTATTCAAACAACACATTTGTCAATTTCAGTGCTAGAGATTCTCGACATTTTCAAACGAATACACAGATCTCTAGAGTCAAATTAATACAACTCCGGGCAAACACTGACCTATTCAGTAAACAGACTCGATTGAGGAATTAATTAAACCAAATAATCAAACTAACCTCTTGGATTCCACATAGGCTTCTCTAGAAAACTTTCCGATAATCTCCTTTTCACAGGTGATTTGCTCAGATTTACTGCTTTGGCTCCGCGATTTGCCTTAATTCCACAAAAAAAAAACAGAAGATCAATTAACACCAATCCGCTAAACGTATAATGAAACCATAACATAGCCTGAGAAGTTGAGTTACATTTGGAGTACTCTTAGGGCTGTCATTGACACATCGGCGGGGCGACTTCCATTTGCTCGGAGAGCTTTTCAAGGGCGACGGAGTTAAATCCGAAGTTATTCTACAGTCTTCAGTAGTGGAACTGGAACTGGATCTGAGTTTGCGTTTTTGAGGAGTGGATTCAATCTCACTGGCGATTGGATCGGCGACCTTACTCCCACCGGAGACACGTGTTGAACGACGGTCGACGATTGTCGGCATTTTGAACTTCCGATGAGATGAATACCGGCTGTAGTGTTCGACTGCAGTGAACCTCTCTGTAGATTTAGAATAATTATTTGTTATTTATATAAGATATAAATTGTGTGCTCAGATTCAATTCTTTCGCGCGAAAGAGGAAACTGCATTAGTGCATTTCCCGCCGTTTCGAAATGGTTTTTGAAGTGATGAGCTTCTATTGGTGGCCTTTGCAATTAGAATCATTCGGCCCATTAATAAATCACGGCCCAAATATAAGAAACTAAATAAACCTTTATGATGGACTTCAATAAAGATATAGAATGATGTTTTTGCACTCCTATTTCCGGTGATATTTAATTTTTTATCTTCAAATATTATGGTCTTTCATTTTGTTTTTGCAACTCATTTAATGAAATTTTGTGAAACAAAGTATCTCTAGACCTAATTCATTCAGTATAGGTTTAGAGAACTTTTGTTTTAATCGGAATAAGTTTGATAGTAATTAAGTTATGTGACATAAGTTGCTTAATGTTTGTATGTTTCTATGACCTAATTCGCTAGGCATAAGTTTAGAGAGTTTTTGTCTCTTACGACATTAGTTTTGTATGAATTAAACTATACTTTTAGTGATATATTGTGTGAGTTCTGAAATTAAATTTTTGTCTCTTATGACGCAAGTCTTGTGTGAATTAAGTTATACCTCTGACTCCATAAGGTGTGAATATTAAAACTAAACTTTTGCCTCCTAGTACATAGATTTGTAACATTAAGTTATGTGTAACTTACTTAGTTTTGAAACTGAACTTTTATCTATTACCACGTGAATTTTGTAAGAATGGAGTTATGCAGTATGGCATAGCTAATTATACTGATAGCCAAAATTATTTGTATTTAACATATTTGAAATATAAAAATAAAATATTATATTTATGAACAAAATTTAAAGATCAATCCAAAAATAAATATTTATTTAAATGACCCAATATCATGTCATAACTTCAACCGGGCGCCTAACTATGTGGAATCCACCTTCTCTAATGTGGGCTAAGGCCTAAGGGCAATTTCATTTACTTTTCAAACTTTGGACCAAAAAAAGTCTTTACTTTTCTAACTAAATTCATGTTTAGTCTTCAACATGTAAATATCTAGAGTATGTTTCAACTAAAATCGTGGTTTAGTTAATTATCAAATTAAAAAAACATTATTCAAAATATAGAAAATATGGTAATAAACGTCATTTCAATAGCCAAAGAGACCACGTGACATATCCTCCCAAAAAAATTCAATGTATAGGACCAAAATCCAAAAGAGTCTTAGTTAATGCTTGCATAAAATTTGCATTATCCTATATCACTTAGAAAAATGATGTATACATTTTCTGGCAAAATATATAAATAATTTTTATATCTAACTTCAATTTATAGCCAAAGTACATACTATATGCAAGTTGCAAGTATATTATTTCTTTCTCATATATATACATCATACATGCATAGTGCATACAGTTAAAAGATGGGCAAGATTTAGACATTTTATGAACTTATATGTTTTCATGGTGGGCTCTATTAGAATGAAAGATTTAAGGTGTTTTTGGTACATATTTTGACTAATTTCTTCTTTTCAATAAATGATATTTTATATTAATCGTCTCCCCCACCCCCCACCCCCACCCCAAACCCCCGCACACCCCAAATGTCCCCATCATCATCCCTCTCAACCCACTCCAAACTCACGCCGATCATTCATCCTATCCAAGGGTGAGTCACAATTCATTAAAAATTATATTATGTATATAAAAAATTGTATGAAATATATAAATCAAAAAATATAATCACCCTTAACGAAATTTTTTATTTTGCCATTATCATGCACTTCCCTTGCCCACACACACACCACTTGCCCACACACACGCCACCACCACCATCACCACAAACTCACCCCACCACTTATCCCCTCCCGTACGCCCCTCCTCTCCCCCCAAAAAAACAACAACCATCTCCCTTTTTAATTTTAGAAACTGTTGAGAATATAATAAAATAATAAAAGTGTGCTCTTTCTAACAGGTTAGGTTTTTAAATAAGATGGTCATAGACTTCAATATGGTACCAGAGCAAGCAGAGGTTGTGAGACTAAATCCCGTCGCCGCTCAAATCAAAAGAAATTTTCACTTGTTTGGCCCATAAAAAAAAGAATCAAATATTTTAGGATAATATATTTATTAATTTATCAAATAGAAGAAAATAAGTAACACAATTTCATAATCTTTTAAGACAATATTTTCTTTCATATGAAATGATTATAAAGAGGGATGGGGGTATGATATTTTCACATGCATAGAATTTAAAGAAAATATTAGAGTTGGGATTTATATGTTTGTACGGACATGAATGGATCTTTAGAGATGATCAAAACAAGTCATATGGGATTGCGTAAAATCCATGCAAATTACTTTCACCAATAATCAAATTGTATAATTGATGTTCACCGCCCTCATAACGACCACTTCGTCCATTATATATCAACAATGTGACTTGTTTCATTTTATTAAAAAACTGACTTTTCAAAGTCCCTTAGAGATATTTTTCTTTCTTTGCCAATTTCCCAATCTACCCTTAACCAATCAATTATATGGAGTATTAAAAAAGGTTTGGTTATAAAGAATCGAAAATGAAAACAAACTGTCTACTTGTAGCTAAGCTTATCGCCGATGAAGACTTGCGATTCCATCTTTTGAGATATATTATTGAAGATTGTAGATGTCTGCCATAATGAATTCGAGCTATATAGCTTATTAAAATTTTTGAATGCTCATTTTTTTTTTTTAATTTTCATTATACTAAAAAAAATTATAATATATATATATATATATATATATATATATATATATATATATATATATATATATCTTGTCATATCAAAACATATTGATTTATTCATCGATAAACATTCGAAAGAACTTATCCATTATTTTGTCAAAACTTCCAATTGACTTTGTTAATTACGTGCAGTTACATGTCACTGCACCGAGACTTTCGACAGTGTGAGTAACGAAACTATGAACTTTTTTTTAGAAGGTAATATTAGTTTTGGCTTGATCGATTTATTAATTTTAATTTAAATTTTATATATATATTTTTTAAATCACAAAAATTAAAATCTTAAACTCCTAAACTTTAAATTTTGATTCTATATCTACTAACATATTGCATAAAGTTTATATCATTTTTTTGTTTAAAATGGAAAAAAATATATTCTGCTTTGGTAGAAAATATAAATGAATTGAATCAACGGAAAAGGGCCTAAAATACCCTCGAAGTATTGAAAATGGTACACAATTACCCTTCATCCACCTATTGGCCCCCAAATACCCTTCACATCCACCTTTGGGTCCAAATTTACCCTTTCATTAACGGACCAAAATTAAAAATACGGAAAAAGGGCCTAAAATACCCTCGAAGTATTGAAAATGGTACACAATTACCCTCCATCCACCTATTGGCCCCCAAATACCCTTCAAATCCACCTTTGGGTCCAAATTTACCCTTTCATGAACGGACCAAAATTAAAAATAATTAAATAATATTTTTTAATTACGTGGCACTCAATCATTGGTGTAATTTTATATTTAAAATAATTTTAAACCCACCCATTTTAACTAAACCCGTCCCACTTGACCCAATTTAAAAAAATTAACCCATCTAATTAAAATATCGTAAAATCTTATTCCTCCCATTTTCACAATTTCCATGACTCCATTGTCTTCTTCTTCTTCTTCATGAAGAAAATGTCAGCTTCTTCTTCGATTTCTTTCCCCGAAGAACTTAAATTACAATGGAGTCATGGAAATTGAAAAAATAGGAGGAATAAGATTTTAGGATATTTTAATTAGATGGGTTAATTTTTTTAAATTGGGTCAAGTGAGGCGGGTTTAGTTAAAATGGGTGGGTTAAAAATTATTTTAAATATTAAATTACAACCAATGATTGAGTGCCACGTAATTAAAAAATATTATTTAATTATTTTTAATTTTGGTCCGTTCATGACGGGGTAAATTTGGACCCAAAGGTGGATTTGAAGGGTATTTGGGGGCCAATAGGTGGATGGATGGTAATTGTGTACCATTTTCAATACTTCGAGGGTATTTTAGGCCCTTTTTTGTATTTTTAATTTTGGTCCGTTAATGAAGGGGTAAATTTGGACCCAAAGGTGGATGTGAAGGGTATTTGGGGGCCAATAGGTGGATGGAGGGTAATTGTGTACCATTTTCAATACTTCGAGGGTATTTTAGGCCCTTTTCCGTTGAATCAATCAACAATTACTCTTAATACTTAAGTTAGTTAAATCAACGTTAGGAAAAAGAGAGATAATCTATATTTGATATTTAATATTTTATTGTTTAAAAGGGTATTTATCTCGGAAAACTATCTTATTAAATTAGGCATATGTACATCTGTATGGTATTTCATGATTTTATTTATACTTTCAAATAATTATGTATTTTATCACTAATTAAGAATTTTTCATCATATAGTGAGGAAGATGCATTTAGATAAATATTTTTTGATACAGTATATACTAAAATACGAATAGAGGCGAGAGAGATGGGGAGAGAGATAGTCATGTATCTCATGTACATGCAAATCAGATTAGATACAAGAGATGCATTTATTGTATGTATCTGGTGTGATTCACATATATCTGGGATACTAATAGATGGAATGGAGGCGAGCGAGATTTGTCTATATATCTCATGTACACGTGAATTCACTTGAATACAATATATCTAAGACAAATTATACATTATTTTAATCCTATATATCTAAAAATACATGTACCGAAACATATTCGAAAATACAAAAATCTGATTTGTGATGAATTAACTTGGGCGTAACTCAAATACATGGAGATCACTTTTGCCCAAATTCATTAAACTTCGAATAGATGGGATGGATGATGTGTTTGGGTCAATTTTGTCACCCCTGACACAAACCAAACTAGGGATAACTTTTTTTTGCTATATATATGTGCACATGCCTAGTGTACCTGCATTGTAGCATATGTTTGTTAATTTTGTTTGTTGGGCAAATTAAGAAGTAGCTAGTATACAAGAGCTTAAATCTTATAGCAAAAGTTCAAAAAATAAAATAAGAAGCTAATGAATTTGAATTTGTTAACTTACTAATCAAATATTTATGTATTTCAGATTATTAATATTTAAAATAATTTTTATTGATTTGTTTTTATATTTCAAATTTAGTAAAATCCACATTAGCATTTAGGTATTGAGTTGTTTCACAAAAGTATTTGAAAATATTTTGAATGTTCCGTAGTTTGTAGTCAAATTTATTTTTACAAAGTGATAATCTAAATACAAACCTGTATTTTGATTATTCAAAATTGTGAATGAATACGAAATCAAAAATAAACTAATTGGTATAAACATATAATGAGCGAAATAATGTCAAAATGTAAATATTTTAGAAAATAATTTATATTCAAATTTTATTTCTCTAACAGTCTAACTTTTGAATCAAATTCTACCTCCATTACCCATTTACACTTCTTCTTATACTTTGATTCCATTAAATTTACTTTTCATCTTTTACGTTTCAAATTTTTTTCTCTTTCATCAACTTTTCAGTTTTCACCATCCCCATCATTTATTTATTTTATTTTTTTTCTTTCATCAAAATTTCACCATTATTCTCTTAATTGTTGAAGAAGAACTAATTATTCAAGTTCGTAATAATTTGTTTAGATCTATCAATTAATCAAGAAATCTCTCCATTGATAAAGGTATTTTTGAATTCATCTTTTGTTTTGCGAAATTTTATTTTCAAAATCACACATTATGTTGAATTTTCGAATTGGATGTATTGAGGATTTCCGTCATTTTTTAAAAATTTATGTGAGTTTGTTAACTTACTTATCAAATATTTATGTATTTCAGATTTTGAGTATTTAACTTACTTATCAAATATTTATGTATTTCAGATTTTTAGTATTTAAAATAATTTTTGTCGATTTTTTTTTATGATTTGTTATTATATTTCAAATTTAGTAGAATCCGCATTAGCATTTAGGTATTGAGTTGTTTCACAAAAGTATTTGAAAGTATTTTGAATGTTATGTAATTTGTAGTCAAATTTATTTTTACAAAGTGATAATCTAAATACAAACATGTATTTTGATTATTTAAAATTGTGAATGAATGCGAAATCAAAAATAAACTAGTTGGTATAAACATAAATGAGCAAAATAAAAGGGAGAATGCCCAAGTACCCCCTCAACCTATGCCCGAAATTTCAGAGACACACTTATACTATACCAAGGTCCTATTACCCCCCTGAACTTATTTTATTAATAATTTTTTACCCCTTTTTAGCTTACGTGGCACTATCTTGTGGGTCTGACGATGGTTGACTTTTTTTTTCGAACTGGTGCCACGTAGGCTAAAAAGGGGTAGAAAATTACATATAAAATAAGTTTAGGGGGGGTAATAAGACCTTTGTATAGTATAAGTGTGTCTCTGGGATTTCGGGCATAGGTTGAGGGGGTACTTGGGTATTTTCCCAAAATAAAATACAAAACTATTTGACTGATGCAATTAGGATGAATACACATGTAATGAATACATAAATAAACTGTATTTTGGCTATTTTATAGTTGAGAATGAATACGAAATCAAAATATAAATACAAAACTTTATGATATACATTGGGACGAATACAAAATCAAATCTAAATACAAATTTATGGTCTACATTAGGACGAAAACGAAATAAAATCTAAATGCAAACTATTTGGTATACAAAGTGATATAAAAAATAAGCAAAATAAAATACATATATAAAATGGATGAATACCTATATTATGAATTCATGAGTATTGTATTTTGAATACTGAATTTTTTTTAGAAGGAGATACATAAATTTCATAACCTTAACATGATAGCCAAATAACTTCATAAAATTTCAGACATTTTTAAAGATGAATTATAATTTCATAACGTCAAAATATGTCCCAGTAGAATAAACTGCTTCAAAAAAAAGTTAAAAAAAATTAAATATTGATTTTTTAGAACAATGGTGATAGGCATATTTTTTAGAACATGGTGAAAGAATAAGAAAGAGATGAAAGTTGGTGTATTTTGATAAATTGTCAATTAATTTTTTGTTTTTGAATTTTTGTATCTGATAACACTTTTAACCAATTGTTTCTTTTTAATTTTTTTCTCTCTCCTTAATTTTTCTTTTCTGTTTTTAACATTTGTTTCTTTTTTGACATTTTTACTTAATATTAAAAGTATTGACAATGAGTACTATTAAATATCAAAATATTGACATTTTAAAATTTTTCCTTAATCCAAGAATAATATTTGAAATGTACTAAAGAATGTTATAATTCACCCTTGTTATATACACGTAAAGAAATAAAAAGATCTCTAAACATATAATTACAACAACAACATATATAATATAATCGTATGAAAAAAATTAAAACATGTGTGAGAGTTTGAGCTAGCCATTGGGAATAGTTAAGAGTTAAAAATTTATCAATCATTTGACATAAGTTTAATCAGATTTCAATAAGTTGATCTATATATATATATTTTTCCAAGTAAAAGGCATATATACCTAATCAAATTCCAATGTTTCTAGTAGTCACACTTAAATTTCTTTTTTTTTCTTATTCAAAATTTTTAACTTCAAAATCTGTGATAAAACAAAAAGCTAAATATTAAAGAGCTGTCATCCAATGTAGTGATTGGTGTTTTGGTGGACAAGAAGGGAATATGACGTTAATTAGTTCAATCAAAAAATAAAAATGGAAGATGGCAATGAGAAGATAAGTAGATTATATTGTCGTGGCATTGGCGTCTTCAATCTCTGTCCACTTCTTCAAACCTAATTATCCTATTATTTCATTTCCATCTAAATAATAAATATTTTAAATTAGAAAAATAAAAATTCCCATCTAAATAATATCCCACTTTATATGTACATGTGTTATGTGCTCCACACAAAAATTGTGTAAATTAATCAAAAAGATATAGAGCGATTTTGTAACAACTTTACACCTTTGATATATTTAAAGTAAAGATATCATACAATTATATATCGATAATGTAAATAATAAATAATCCTTGTAATATATTGATAATGTAAACAGTAAATAAAATTACACTATCTAATCATTTAAAATTTTAAGAATAGACTTCGTTCCTATCACAAATTAAATTATATGATAGTTATTGAAAATCTTTATGCTATAAACAAGCTAAGATTATTTTAAAATTAAATATATAATTGATCATGTCGCATTACTAAAGGTTGTGATGTTATGGGATGGTAGGTTCTTTTTTATCCATAGTTTTAAGTCGACTCAAGTCTAAGTTATGATTATATATTTATGAAGGATATTTTTTTAATAGGTTTTTACATGAAGTAAATATGAATTAGTTAAAATTTTATAGGTCTAGTGACCCTTATTTCGTCGGAATATATTGTATATACAAGTAAAATGAAAAATTAAGCGGCTAAATAACATATTTTGGACATTCTTGACATAACAATATGAAAAATGAAGTGGCTAAATAACATATTTTGGATATTCTTGACATAACAATATGATGTAACCTAATAGTTTCAGACGCCTTGAAAGGGTAAAACACACCGACTTAAAGTGTTCATGTGTTTGAATCTCACTAGTAGCAATTTTTTTTCACTTTTTAACAAGAGCATGTTCACTTTAGCATTTGAACACTCATCGTAAAAATTTTGACGTCGTCATTGATGTTATTATTAAACATCGAGTTGAATCAAATATTGTAATAAAAGGTTTTTGTTATATTGTGTCAGATTTATTTTCGATTTTAAGACAAACCCTTATAAAACTATTTCTTTTTACTTTAATTAAATCCTAACCTTTTTTATTCAATAATATATTAGAAAACTGGTTAAAAAATATCAATTTTTGGGTTCACCTAATAGTTATTTCTAATTAGTTTTTTTATGTTTATCTTTCCATACTATCTTATCTAATTATCCTTATAGGTTTGTAGCTAAATCAAGAATAAAAACTGTTTAAATCGAGACCCACAACAATATATAGCTACAATGAAACATAGCTCGATCTGAATGTGACGTTCTTTGTTAATTAAGGAGTAAAAAACCATTTGACATTATTTGTTACTTTCTTGCATTTCAATTTTTTTTCATCGTTTAAAAAATATGTTTTTTTTTCTTGACAACTCTTTAATTCTAAACAATTTACCTGGCATGCCATAAACTTAGGATATTTTATACATTTTATCTTTTGTTTAAGATAAAAAAAAATTAAACTGACACACAAATGTTTCGTTGTTAATGGAATACTGAGCAACGGATTGTAAAATAATAATTAAAAACATGGCATGTGAAAAAGAGGTTTAGTAAATTAGGTGCCAAATCTTTTCTTCTCTTTGCAGTTTTAAGGCCAAACTTATCACGTAGAGTGCCACCTTCTACCTACCTATGCTCGTTATGACTCTATTCAACTACCATTCACAATTTTGGAGAATATGATTGACAAGAACCTAATAATTGAAGATTAATAGATGTATATATATAATTTTCAAATTAAGTTATTATAAAGATTATATATGTAAGACTATTTGTACTTGTTTACCGCACATGTATATAAATATTATACGATTTTAGTCAGTGAAGAACTCATATATTTGTCAGTATTCGCTTATGGCGAATTCCAGACAAATTTTACGAGCACGGTGAATTTAACTCATAATTAAGTTAGAATGCTCTTATTATACAACTCTAATCATATATTTGTCTCTAACTGTCAACTACAACGCGGTTATCTAATCTAATTTATATTTGCATGCATTTTTACTATTTATGAATTACTTTACGTGTAAAATGTATTTACATAAAATTCTTACATTATCAATATGACTTCAACAAGTTATAGTGTGCACATAATAATTTATAAACTTAATTTGTAAGCAAATTAGTTGTGTAATTAATATTGGGGAAGTTATAAATTATGTCCACACTAGTTTATGAAATTAAAAAGTTATTATACCAATTGTATATATGCTTATTTTCAGCATCATATCTTATCATATTAAACTTACCTAATTATATGAAACCTTAAAGAAATGGAATATTCCAAAAAAGTCGTGACAAAGAGGAATGTGGATATGAGAATGATATTTACGTCTTTTTTTATTTATTTTTTATTATTTTCGCGAATATATTTATAATTTAATTTATACTAACAAAGGTTATAGCGAAGTGGTAAGAACTTCTTCTTCCTTAATCAAGAGGTCTTGAGTCCCAGCACCCTTAGATAATGAATCGCCTTTGTTAGACTTAATTTAAAAAAAATTGAGCTTGTCGAATAAAAATAAATAATTAGAATATCTCATTTCACATACAAGTGGTATTGGTATTCTTTTAATAAATAAAAGGGAAATAAATTAATTAAAGAAATAGAATGATTTAAAATTGTCGCCCACAAACCCAAACACAACTGACCCACTCAGTCATATTGGACCAAAGTGGATTCAACTGGTAAACATGTTTATTTATTTATTTTTTATATATAAAGCACGTGATTTAAATTTTAACATTAAATATCATTTCACCAGAGAAAAATATCTCACACGGTGAATCAAATAATCTGACGTAACAGACAAGAAATATAATTATAATTTACAAGTGTTAAATGTGCGATTTTGATAGGTTATTGACTAGATTAAAAATCACTTGAGCTAAAATAAATTAGACTAAATTGTGGGACATACCTTAATCAACTCAATTCTTATCAAGTTAATTAATTTGTTTTTTAAATGATATTTAGTATTGCATATTTTTTCTTTACTGCGATTATGTATAACACATTAAGTAGAAAATATTTTGATAAAAAATAATGAATTGTTTTAAGGTAGAAATGATTAGGTCAATAACCAGTTTAAATTTAGGCATATTATATTTTCATAGATTAATTTTATCACCTTTAAATATAATACTTCATAACAGTTCTTATTTTCTTGTTAAAAAAAAGGAACAATTGTTATTATATTTTGATTTTAATTCACATTTATTTAGTTATAAGTTACGTATTTTTAAAAGCGTAAAATTCTTTCGATAATTTTTTTTAAACACTATGTCTAATGAAAATTATGCTATATAATAATAATATTATATATCACATAGTATAATTATTCATGTCAAGAACAATTGAACGGTGAAGAAAATGTTAGTCTATATCATTGTGAGTTCAATTATGAAATATAACCTTATCAACAATTATTTTAATGAAGATGATCTTTCATTAACATTGATTACACTCCGATGAAGAAATTATTTTATCCTTAACTGTCTCGATTTTGAGCTTTGGGTATGACGAAAATCTAGGTAGGAGCATCATTCTTTATTTGAGTTAATTTTTGGGATGTGAGTTAGGCCTAAAAACTTAATTTCAAACACCAGTCTCAAATGGCCATGCAATGCTCGTTTCGAATTTATTCAGGATTCCAATACTGACTCCGAACCTGAAATCATCTGAAAGTTAAAAAAAAATAAAATTGATTGGATAGTTCAACATGCTGCGGTGAACGTGAAAGACTTAGGCCGCTGATTAATTTCGGGGTGGGCCCATCGTATTCATGGGCCGATACTGTCACTATCAATTACGAACTTATTTCAGAAGTGGGCCGCCCAATTTCTGAGCTTTACATTATGCACCGTTGGTTCCTTACCCTTAACCAAATCAATGCATAAATAATTAGGATACACAAATAATAATTTGTAACATAGTGAATAATAATATGATTGATATGTTAACGGGTAAATATAAAAAAACAACTCATATGTAAGGATTGTGATATCAAGGTTAAAATATTGTATTTGGGGAGCAGGAAATGAAAAATAGTGAAAGAGATCGGACATAAGATAGAAAATTTACATAGATAACCAAATCAATGCATAAATAATTAGGATACACAAATAATAATTTGTAACATAGTGAATACTAATATGATTGATATGTTAACGGGTAAATATAAAAAAACAACTCATATGTAAGGATTGTGATATCAAGGTTAAAATATTGTATTTGGGGAGCAGAAAATGAAAAATAGTGAAAGAGATCGGACATAAGATAGAAAATTTACATAGATAACCAAATCAATGCATAAATAATTAGGATACACAAATAATAATTTGTAACAGTGAATAATAATATGATTGATATGTTAATGGGTAAATATAAAAAAATAACTCATATGTAAGGATTGTGATATCAAGGTTAAAATATTGTATTGGGGAGCAGAAAATGAAAAATAGTGAAAGAGATCGGACATGAGATAGAAAATTTACATAGATAACCAAATCAATGCATAAATAATTAGGATACACAAATAATAATTTGTAACATAGTGAATAATAATATGATTGATATGTTAATGGGTAAATATAAAAAAATAACTCATATGTAAGGATTGTGATATCAAGGTTAAAATATTGTATTTGGGGAGCAGAAAATGAAAAATAGTGAAAGAGATCGGACATAAGATAGAAAATTTACATAGATAACCAAATCAATGCATAAATAATTAGGATACACAAATAATAATTTGTAACATAGTGAATAATAATATGATTGATATGTTAACGGGTAAATATAAAAAAACAACTCATATGTAAGGATTGTGATATCAAGGTTAAAATATTGTATTTGGGGAGCAGGAAATGAAAAATAGTGAAAGAGATCGGACATAAGATAGAAAATTTACATCGCTCTATTTTACGTGAAGGTATTTTGGTTAGGTAGGTTTAAGAAGATATTAAAGATGTGGTTAGAAATCATTTCATTAAATATTAAAATGAAATTTGAAGTTAAATTTATCTAAATCTAAAAAGATGTCACCTTTTGTAAATTAATTTTAAAAATATCACATAAATTGAGACGCTCATAATATATTCTTTATTCTTTCTCATTTAATAATTAAAGAAAATAACTGACAGATTCGTCTTTTTTTTAACTTATGCCGATATTGATAATAATAATATAGGACTGTTGTAACTTGTAAGTACGATTTATCATAGTCTTATATGGAATCTAGTAATTTAACTCATTTTTTGCACCAAAAAAATGAAAAAAAAACATTGTACAATTGATTGGGAGATATTTTACTGAGAAAGACAAAAGTTAATAATTTCCTCATGAAAGAAGTCAAAGCACAATGAGAATGGTAGGACAGTTATTAATTTTTTCACACAACATATCACTTATGCACAATAGATTTTAATTGCATTATTTCTAACAATTCAGTATTGATTAAATGATATCACAATTAATATTTTATTAAATTTGTGAGAATTAACTAGAGGGATGTATCAAAATTAAAAGCAGAAATTTTAATTATTTAAAAATAATTATTTTTAGTTAAATATTACTAAAGCTAATATCAAAATTAGTGATATTTTTATAACTAAAAGTGTGATTTTTTTTTTATTATATTTTTTTATCCTGTACTACGTGGATCCCCTCTACTTCAACAAGATTAATTTTATAAAAAAATTGTAGGTGAGAGTTCTAACTTTTTAAGCACAAGAGATTATTTATCGTTTCCAAAAATATTTGTCTAGTATTGAGGTGTATTAATAACAACTTGGAGATCTCTCATGTGCAAATATGAATGATTATTTTATTAGATTATTTCATCTCATTTTTATGGAATAGCCATTTTATTATATAAAAATAATTTGAGTCCGGAATCTAAAGGATGGAAAATGTTAACAAAAATTTTAAAATGATATATGAAATTTCTTTTGACCAAAATTGCTGTAGCGATTTTTTGTCCGCCAGAAAAAGTAAAATCGCTGCTATAGCAGTGATTTGTTAAATTTAATTTTAAAAAAAATTAAAGACAATCGCTCCCAAATTCAAAATAATTTTTTTATAACTTTTTTAGTATGCCGTTGCTTGTGCAGTGACTTAAATTTAAATTATTATTATTTTTTATTTTTTGCTTTTTTTCTTTTTAAAGAAAGTTTAAATAAAAAAAAAATATTTTTTAAAATCAAATCGCTTCCAAGGTAGAGATTTTAATTAATTTTTAAAATCAAATTGCTAAAAAATAATTAATTTAAAATCGTTGCCTTGGCAGCGATTTGATTTTAAAAAGTAAATAAAAAATTTTAATTAAAAATCGCTGCCTTGGCAGTTATTTGATTTTTTAAATAATTGATTTAAACATTTAAAAAAAAATAGCAAAAAATCATAAAAAAAATATATTTAAACTTAAGTTGCTGCCTCAACAACGACATATAAAAAAATTATTTTGAAAATCGCTCCCAAAGGAGCGATTTTGTTAATTTTTTTTTTTAAAAAAATCAAATTTATCAAATCGCTGCTATAGCAACAATTTTGTTTTTTTCCGGTGGACAAAATCGCTACTTCATGAGCGATTTTACCGTTTTGATTAAAAGAAATTTCATATAACGTTTTGAAATTTTTTGTTAACATTTTTCATCCTTTAGGCTCTGAACTCAAAATAATTTAGAACTAACTAATATCACAACAAAATATGGATAATGAGATACAATTAATCTCAAAAAAATGATTCTTATCTCACATATCAAACGATCTCTAGCGTTTAAACATAAAATAATTTTGAATAATTGAGGTGAATAAATCAAGTTTAAAACTGTAAATAAACTAATATAAAATATTAATATTACATATAAACTATATTACCCCCTTTATTTACTTTTATTTTTTTTCATTTTACTAAAGATAGATTTTTACTTTTCATTGTCATTTTTTGAGTAATCGGATTGCACTATAGTGCTCATTCGAACTGACGTTTTCAACAATATATTTTTCATAACAAAAACTCAATCAATTATAAGTGGAATTGTTATACTATTACACCATAACTTATATTTAAAATATTTATAGCATTTATAGTGTAATAAGACAAATAAAAATGAGTCGAGAAAATAATACGTAATTGAATATTTTTTTATAAATTTTAGATACTCGTGCTTTTTCAAAGAAATGTTCAATTACTTTTCAAAAAAAAAAATAGAACAGATTCATTCTGCACTCGAAAGAGACTTTTGGAAAAAAAAAGGAGCACAAGCAATTTTAATGGCCAATCACCATTTTTTTATATATATTTTTCTGACATCAATAGTTTTATTCGTCGTGTATTATCATTCATCACATTTATTTTTCAAATAGAAGTGCTTGGCATCAAATTCTAATGACCAAAAAAAGGGAAATTTTGTGATAAATAAAAATTGCATTAATAACGTAATTGCGCTACAGCTTGGAAGAAAAATAATCCTCATTATTAAACTGTTTTTTAATTAACAAATGCAAGTGTCTTGACTATCATTTTATTTGGTTTTGTTAATATACTTTTTTATGTGCTTTAAAATGATTCTCTTATTAATTGTGATATCTTCATTGCTTAGGTCTTTTTCTCCTTTTAAATTTGCTTTAATATATATTATTTGAATTAATGATATTTCAAAAATAGTATCTTTATCTCCATAAAGTAGAAGTAAAATTAGTATATACTTTATCTTTATTAAACCTTATCAATAAAATTACGCTAAATATGTTATTATTGATTTTTTCAGGAGTAATTGAATGACTTATTTTAAAATGTGAAAGAAATTTTCTAACCGATTAAAGAGCTCGTTCAAACGTAAGTTTGAAAAAAATAACAAATGAATATGAAAAGAATAAGAGAAGTCTGTGTGCAAAAGGAAGTAGTACCTTTGGAATCAGGTTGTCTCATACACAATTAGTCCTAAATCATTTGCCAGAGTTTTCTCTTTTAATTTTTATTATATACTTTTGCATAATTTTCCACATGTTTATTATTAAGTTTTCTGCTTTACTGGGCTCATCACATCAAATAATAATACGAATTTAATACCAAAAATATAGATATTATATGATTCCGTTAAAACAATAAAAAAAATAGATATTATATAAATAGAGTACCAAAGGCACATGCACACTGAATCTCTGATTTAATTTTTCATGTAGTATTTCTTTTAAACGTGTTAATTTGGTTATTATATTACCTCTTACACGCCATATTTATAAGTCACATAGTCACATATTATTTTTTATAATTAAATATGTGCAATCACATGTTATGATAAGTTGATTATGTAAAAATTCACAAGTCCAGAAAATTAACAAGCGGGTGTGATTAATTATTTTTTAATATTATATTTTCATTATAAAAACAAATAATTTAATTATACTAACATGATCGTACCTTGTTTAAAGGACACATTTTTTATTATACTTAACTTTTTTAAATGAATAATTTTTCCACATGCCTCTTACATGAACTCGATTAATATGATTGTAATATTGGAAGTTTTTTAAAAAAATTATTATCTTTAATTTCATATAAATCAATAAAATAAATAGGTGACCGCTCCTTTAAATATACAAATCATTTTAAACATTCAAATTGTCAAAGTAATAAATATCTCGCCTCTTAATGCTTCATTCATTGCTTATTATAATACAAACAAAACTAAGTTGTAAAAAATATCTTCTTATAACAAATCATAGTCTCAATTAACCGACTTTCTATTATGTTTAAGTACAGCTTTTACACAATAAATAACAGCCAATTATACTAAATTGGGAACTTTTTGAAACGTGTCATCAAAATTGCTAAACTAAAATAAAAAATTATAGAAAAAATCTACTGGACACGTGGCACGTCCCCATTGTTGGTTAAAATCCAGAAGTCCCGTGAAGTGAGCCGCGTAAAACTAACTAATCACCCAACGAGTGTCTCGTTTACTTCACCCCCATATTCCAAGATATCTACCTTTCTCCCATTTGCCTTTTTGACTCTATGCAATTTATAAGATAAAACACCTCTAAATTTGACGCGATTAATATGTTACTCGTTTCATTCATTATTATTTATTATATTTCTTATTTTTAAAGTTATATTATAAAAATTTTGATTAATATTTTAAAATACATTTTTTCATCATATTAATATGCAAAAAATTGCAATTTATAGTACTTTTTATATAGTTCTAGAATATCTAATTTTTTTATTTAAAATATCAAATTAATGTGATCTAATTAACCTTTAAAAATTAATCAAATTAACTTTCGATAAGTACAACATGACAATCATTTTCGAATGGAGGGAGTGTTAGGTTTATTTTTGAGCTATTGATATAACTCAATTTTATAACATGAATAAAATATATTTTAAAATTTTGACTAAATTTTGAAATATTTTCAATACTTTTTTGACTTATCATTAATAAGATACATATATTTTTTCTCATCGATATAAGGAAAAAACAAGGTTATTTTGAATATAGAGTATATTGGAATTAAAACAGAAGTGTCGAATTTATTTTATTTGAAAATTAATTAAGTTAACTTTAGAGAAATAAAATACGATAATTATTTTAAAAAGGAAGAATACAAAGAGTCCTAGTTTCCATAAAGTGTAACAGGCTACCGGGCGTGAATGTGTACATGTGTACAAACTACAAACTATACGATTTGATTCCTCCTGTGGGAGATCTTTTACCCACTTGTTGCAGTATTTTTGTGTGTTAATTAAGTTGTACTTAATACTTATAAAATAGTACTTAAATCATTTATATAGTGTGGCAGAACTAATTATTAAGAAATTAACAATTAAGAACGCCACACAGCAGACTTAAATATGGAACTAATCATTTTTGGTTCATTAAGAAAGATAAATATTTTATATTTTTATATTAGACTAAAAAATTTGATGAAAGAAAATCAATAAATTCCGTTGGATTTTTTACTATTTAGCTCCACCCATGCATTTTAAAGTTAATAGCACTTGGGATGTATTTTGGAAATAATTTTG
Source organism: Solanum peruvianum (assembly GCA_027705065.1). NCBI lineage: Eukaryota > Viridiplantae > Streptophyta > Magnoliopsida > Solanales > Solanaceae > Solanum > Solanum peruvianum. The sequence goes on along the minus strand of JAKWJD010001760.1, from coordinate 49,768,380 downwards.
TTACAAAGCTTTTTGAAAAATATGCAGTAGTTTATATGGAAAAATGTTGTTTTGAATGATTAGAACTTAGTAAAAAAATTGTTAAAAGTGTTAACTGTAAGTATATAAGTATTTTTTTTAAAAAATAAACATCGACTCACTTCTTTACTAAAAAATATATTTGAGAAATTTGTTTGCAAAATATTTAATAAACCACCCTAAAAAATCACTTCTTTAGTAAACAATTAAAGCAGTAAAAGTCTAAAAAAAAAAACTATATCATACTTCGTTTATTCTTTTATATTTTATTAAATTTAGATATTCTAAATTAGAGGCGAAGACAGAATGAGCAGGAGTGCTAGCGTGAAAAGCATTTTGATGCTTCATTTATTACCATTTACTGCTGAGCTATCAGTCAGTTTTGCTAGGAGTTAGAAGTTAATATATGCATATAATTATTAAATATTTTCAATATAAATATAAAATCTATAAAAAAATTAGTATATTTGCCTGAACTTGTATGTATATTAATCTAATTAAATATTAATATAATAAAAGAATATTTTCATAAGTAAAACAAAAAATGTAGAATCTTCTTTCGTTGCAATGCAAATGCAATTTGTCTATGACTTGGGCACAGCTGTCAAAAATATCCTAGCATTATACCAAAAAAAAGAAGAAGTAAAATATCATACCGGCAACCGGCAACCGGCAAATTCTCAAAACCTTATAATATAGTACGTGTATACTACTATACTACTTGATTCTATTCGTACTTCTCGTCCGTTTTAGACTCTGTTGAGATTTTTTTTTAAAAATATTTTAGTTTATTTTTATTTTTATTTTTATAATAATAAATGTAAATTATAAAATAATAAGTGCCTTTTTCGTTGAAGCTGGCATATATATAAGACCTCAATTACACTACAATTGTTGATAAGCGTAAGTCTTCTGCGGTGCTCATACTTCGCTTTCACCGCCGGATATCCCTGCTTTTCCGGTGACAGTGCTACTGCTTTTTCGGTGACAGTGCTGCGTATTATTAGGACGTAAGTTTTTTTGTTTTGATGAATTGAGATGAATTTCCATGTCCATTTTATTAATATTGTAATTTTGATCCTATTTTAATGGCTGAAACAACTTTTTGGTTATTATTATATATGTTTGCGTTTACTGATTCAGTTCAACTCAAAAACCATATGGTTTAGCCTTTCCGTGTATTTTCAGGGAAACAGTTGTGAACGTGATTTGACTTATTTTGTCGGTTCATTTATACTTGTTTTTGCAGGTTTTGGGATCTCGAATTTTGAAATCAAAGAAGAAAGTAAGGTGAAGCCTTTTTGTGGATCCGAATCAAAAGGGTTGAGACTTTTTTTTTCTTCTTTCTTGTTGCTAGTATTCTGGGTTTCGGTTTTGAGATTTTGAGTTGTTGTTTTTTTCAACCCTCAATATAACCTCTGGTTTAAGAGTTTTTGAGTGGACAAAAATGGGAGTGAAAGTTGCCACTACATGTTTGCAATGGGCTCAGCCTTTTGTTCCTCACTCAACTTCTTCTTCTTCTCAAACTTTTGCTTCTGCAATTTCTTCCCCTTCATCCTCGAAACGCCATAGTTTTAGCAGTAAAGGGTCTCTTATTTGCCGTTATGTCCATAGGCTGGACAAATCGGCACTTTTTGGTACCCAATTGCTGAATCTATACAGATCTAAATCTTGTGAGCAGCTTAAGCCAAGGACTAGAACTATTAGAAGGGCTTCTAGCGCCAGCTCCAGCTTAGATTCATTTTCAGATGAAGAGTTTTCGAAAGAGATACAAGAATTGGCAAAGAAGTTCCAGTTATCAGACGTTGAAAATCCCAGTACTATAAGTTCTCGGAGTGACTTTGTGGAAACAAGGGATGAAAGTATTAGCAGTGATAATAAGTTTTTGGAGAACCAGAGGCCGTTTGATCCACTAGAACAACCAGATTGGCCTGAAAGAGACGAGATAATTCCTGCGAATATCGAATGGAAGGCGAATAGTGTGGATCTCCCCTTTTCTCTTAGGATTATAAAGAGAAAAAAACAATGGCAAGATGGGATCAGAGAAGCAGGAGAGTCAGCATACTGTTCAGTAAAAAAAGCATTTTCGAATATGGTGTTCATAATTCGAGAGCTGCAAAGCTATACTTTGCAGATGAGGGAATTGCTGTTTTATGAAGATTTACAGGGGATCTTAGTGAGAGTACAGAAGGAGATGCATGCATCTTTTGTGTGGTTATTCCAGCAAGTATTCTCACATACACCAACTTTAATGGTATATGTGATGATACTGTTGGCTAATTATAGTGTTCACTCTATGGCAAGCAGTGCTGCTATTGCTGCTACACCGCCACCCTCACCGAGACTGTTTCTACTTTAGATGAGAGTCATTTCAACCAGAAATTTGATTCTTCTGCAATTAAGACCTTTTCAGTGTCATCTTCAAGTGGAAAAGTTACTTCAATTGGTGGAGGCAATGGAGGTGGTGGGAGCTACAAGCCAATTGCTAGTGGAAATGATGGTGATGGGAGGTTTGACGGACAGATGACGAACGGAATTTCTTCAATCGAGAGCAGTAGGGTGGGTGAAGAAGAGAGTGTATCTGGACAAGAAACAACAGAAGAAGAGTTGCAGATTTGGAATTCAATTGTAGATGAAGCTTCTAAGATGCAGGCTTCAGTTAGAGATGAGTCCTTGGATCATGAAACCATGCAAAAATTCGTCTCTCCAATAAACGCAAATATTGAAGTCAGCAACTATGCAGAATATATCAAAACAGAGCTTCTGTATCTAGTGGAGCTAAAGCAAGAACCGCAAAATACACTATTGCTAGCCAATTATGCTCAATTTCTTTTCTTGGTCGCCCAGGATTATGACAGGTACCAAAATTTTCTCTCTCATTCTTATGTTAGATTTTTATCCTTTATTTGTGCTAATGAGAACTCTACCTAATTGGGAAGATTCAGTCATGATTTTTTTGTTCAATTAGCTGATTACATAAGGTCAACATAGTTATTGGAAAAATTGTTTTGGTGTGCTTGAAAAATCAGCCATTGTCTTTTTTTGATCTACTTTGGGTGGGATAGTATCTTGATAGAGGAGTGTGTGGTAGTACTTCAAAACTTTCCCAAATTATACTATTCTGAGTGGTCCCAAGGTGTGGGTTCCCATTGAAATATCATACTGTATTTAGTCTGAGATCCTTCAAAAATACTGTTGCATCCGTGTTATATATATCTAAATAGTAATTAGACATTTTTAGTCTTAGAAAATTACTATGTTGCTCGGATCCTTCAAAAAATACCGTAGCATCCGTGGTGTCATATCCCTCCAAATAGTATGTATTTTGGAGAATTAGAGTGGGACAACATTAGAGCAAGTTATAGAGGTTTAGAAGCACTATATACTCTTCAATTATTGGTTTGCTATGGACTGATGTTTGTGTTTTTGTTACAATACAGAGCAGAAAAGTACTTCAAGAAAGCAGCAGAGGTGGAGCCAAAGGATGCAGAGGCATTGAATAAGTATGCAAATTTTCTCTGGAAAGTAAGGAAGGACCTTTGGGCTGCAGAAGAGACCTTTAATCAAGCTATAGCTGCAGAACCAAACAATAACTTTTATGCAGCTAATTATGCTCATTTTCTTTGGAATACTGGTGGGGAAGATACTTGTTACCCGCTCGACTCTTCCAATACCGATCTATAATCCCAAAACGGAGAAGAGAATAAAGATGATTGATGATGAATGTGGAAGATGTAAGGACAAAAAACAAGAAGACGAGATCGAAGAAAAAATCTTATTGGTTAAAGAGATACAATTGAGAAAAATATAATAAAGGGAAAACAACAAGGGTGTCCATGATGATTTTGGTTTTGCTACATTTGATCAACTGCTTCACTTGGACTTTCCCTTTTGTTTGTTAATTGCTGGACTGTGGTGTTGTTGGAGACAAGGAAGAGCAAGGAGGGTGACTTGGGTTTTGTAGAAATTGAGAGAGAAGAGAGAAAATTTGGGATTTTATGTTGTGAGTATTATTGCATTGTTCCTCACCCGATGTGGGAGGAGCACTATTTATACTGGCATTATACTGGCATTGTTCCTTACCCGATGTGGGAGAATTACAAATGTAAAATAGTAACAACTTTCTAACTAACTCTTAACTAAACACTAACAGCATTAATAACAAACTAACTACAATTAATTATCTTAACTAACTACTATCTTCAATATTCCCCCTCAAGCTAGATGTATTGAAAACATTTAATACACCTAGCTTGGCTAATAAGAAGTCATGTTGAGATCTTCCTAAAGCTTTTGTTAACAAATCTGCTTGCTGCTCCTTAGTATTGATGTAGCTTGTTTTGATCAATCCTTGTTGTAACCTTTCACGGATAAAATGACAATCAATCTCGATGTGTTTTGTACGCTCATGAAAAACTGGATTTGCTGCTATTTGCATAGCAGCTTTGTTGTCACAATGTATAATGGCTGGTTCATGCACATTCATTCCCAATTCCTTGAACAAGTTATTCACCCAAACAACTTCAGCTGTTAATGTTGCCAAGCTTCTATATTCTGCTTCTGCAGAACTTCTAGACACTGTATTTTGTTTCTTAGACTTCCATGCTATTAAAGATTTCCCATACTTCAAGAGGTAGCCAGTCACTGATCTTCTGGTGTTTGGACATGCAGCCCGTCTGCATCACAAAAACCAGTGAGCTGTGCTTGTTTCTCTGCACTCATGAGTATCCCCAGACCTGGAGCTGTCTTAACATATTTAACTACCTTTAATGCTGCATTCAGTGAGAAAGTGTTGGCTTTTGCATGAATTGACTTAAACACTGAACTGAGAAGGCAATATCAGGCCTTTGTTAGTGAGATATAGTAGTTTACCAATTAACCTTTGATATCTGTTTACATCAGTGAATAGTTCATCATGAACATCTTGCTTATAATCAGCACTTGTAAGTTTCAAGTTTGTTTCCAAAGGTGTCAAAGATGGTCTAGCTCCTGACAATCCTGTTTCTGAAATTAACTCCAATGCATATTTTCTTTGATTCATTACTATGCCTTGTTGTGATCTGCAGAATTCTATCCCCAAAAAGTACCTCAATTCTCCCAAATCCTTATTTTGAAGTGAAGATGCAGAACCTGCTTTGTTTCCTGTATTAGTGCAAGATCATTTCCAGTAATCAACAAATCATCCACATAAACTAACACTATAACTAGTGCTGACTTCTTCCTCTTTGTAAACAATGAGTAATCCAAATGACTTTGTATGTATCCAGAATTCAACAATGCATCAGTGAGCTTAACATTCCATTGCCTAGATGCTTGCTTGAGACCATATAATGACTTTTTTAGTTTACAGACTTTATGCTCCCCCTTGCTAATGAAACCTTTAGGAAGTTCCATATACACTTCTTCATCCAAATCACCTTGTAAAAAGGCATTGAAAACATCCATCTGAAATATTTGCCAATTTTCTGCAGCTGCAATTGCAATAATAGTTCTAACAGTAACCATTTTCACAACTGGTGAAAATGTTTCCTGATAATCAACTCCCTCAGTTTGACTGTAGCCTTTAGCTACAAGCCTAGCTTTAACCTGTCTATCTCTCCAGTGGCTTTGTATTTTATTTTAAACACCCATTTACAGCCTATGGCATGTTTACCTGAAGGTAAAGTCATAACCTTCCATGTACCATTATCTTCTAATGCATCAATCTCTTGTTTCATAGCTTCTACCCATCTTTGATCCTGGATAGCTTCTTCATATTTTTGGGTTCAATTTCTGCTGACATTGTACTCAAATATGTCTGATAAGCTCCAGACAAATGATTATATGACACATAGTTGGCTAAAGAATGAGGATGGACTGAGTTAGTCAGATGAGTAACATAGTCTTTCATCCACACAGGTGGATAAGACATTCTTGAAGAAGCTCTGGGTGCAGGATCAGGCACATCAACTATATTGTCATCATCATGCTCTTCAGTAATATTTTCAGAAACATGCTCAGTAGGAACAAGTGTTTGTTCAGCATGTTCATCTGAATTTTCAACATCTAAAGGAGTATGAACACCAGTAATGTCATAGTCACAAAATGGCTGCTCAATGAATATTCTCACATTCTCATCCTTCAACTGACTGAATGGAAATATGTGTTCTTTGAAGACTACATCTCTGTTCACAACAAACTTTCTTAGAGCCAGGTTGTACAGCATATATCCCTTCTGAGTCAAAGAATACCCCATCATAACACATTGATCAACTCTGGAAGAAAACTTATCTTCCTTAACAGCTTTAGTTGCATAACATAAGCATCAATTGTTCTTAGATGATCTAATTGTGGTTTAGTTTTGTGGAAAACCTCATATGGTGACCTTCCCTGCAATACACTTGTGGGCATCCTGTTGATCAAATATACAGCAGCTAATACACATTCACCCCAAAATCTAATAGGAATGGACCCTTGAAATCTAAGAGCCCTAGCCATTTCTAGAATATGTCTATGCTTCCTTTCCACCACTCCATTTTGCTGTGGAGTGTATGGACAACTACTTTCATGAACAATTCCTAAAGAAGTAAACAATGTTTTACATTCATTGTTAAAGAACTCTGTGCCATTGTCTGATCTTACTCTTTTGATTTGCTTATCAAACTGAGTTTTTACCAACACAAAGAAGGACTTCAAGATAGCAAGCACATCACTTTTATGTCTTAGTAAGAACAACCAAGTCACCCTTGAATTATCATCCACAACAGTCAAAAAGAATCTAAAACCATTATGAGTAGTATGTCTATATGGTCCCCATACATCAAGATGAATGAGATCAAAAACATCATTAGTTCTAGAGTTACTTATAGGAAATGTAAGCCTGGTTTGTTTGGCTAATGGACATACAGGGCAATCATCACACACCCCTGCAGGAACACTTTGATACAACTGCTTTAAGACCTTATATGAAGGATGTCCCATTCTGTAATGCCTATCATAAACTGTGAATTTGCTTTATTCATGGACCTTTTGTCATCAACATTTGCTGCAATTGTCTTTTCCTCTGCAGAACTTCTAGGAAAGTAATACAAACCATCATTTTCTCTACCAATCCCCTTCACCTTTCCATTGAAGAGGTCCTGAAATATGCAGAATTTAGGAAAAAATTGAACAGAACACTTTAACTGTCTTGTTAATTGGGATACTGATAAGAGATCATGTTTGAGTTCAGGGACAACTAGAACATTTTCAAGTTCTTCATTAGCTGATATCATGCATGCTCCTGATTGTGTCACTAATGTAGTTTGACCATTAGGCAAGTAAACCTTTCTTCCTGTATTCTTGTTGTTTCTGCTAATCTTATCTAAGTTTTCAGATTTAGATGTCATGTGACATGTAGCTCCTGAATCCACTATCCAGTGACCTTTCTTGCTAAACATATTATGTTCACTACTTGCATTCATAGCATCATCATAACTCCCTCTTCTATCATATTTTAGTAAAGAATCAAAATCACTGGAAATACCTGCCATGTTGACCTCAGCCTGCCTTTCTTCATTCAATAGTTTCATTATCTTTCGATATTGGTCAGGAGTGTATGTTGATTTCATTGCCAGTGCTTGCAAGTTTGTTCGAACAGAATTAATATCATGTGATCCTTGATCATTTTTGTCTCCTTCATCAACTACTCCAAACACATCTTCCTCACAATTTTTATCAACTTGTACATTGTTTGCAATACCTTTTCCTTTGTTTGTATTTACTCCAGTATCTGATTTCCTTTTGAACTTCCAATCTTCAGGATATCCTACTAACTTGTAACAGATATTCTTAGTGTGTCCATGCAACTTGCAGTGCTCACAGAATAAGTTCCAATTTACCTTCTTCTTACCATTGTAACCTTTGTCTCCATCACCACGACCTGTGTTTCTATAACCATAACCACCTCTATTATATTCATTTTGTCTCCATCTCCACGATCTATGTTTCTATAGCCATAACCACCTCTGTTTGCATATAATGCTGTGGCTTCAATTACATCTCCTCCATTTCTTAAGCCAGAAGTGATCCTTTGATTTTCATCTGAAACTATCATGGCATATGCTTTGCTAACAGTTGGCAAAGGATTCATCATCAATATTTGACTTCGTGCAGGGCCATAGATCTCACTTAAGCCCATCAGAAATGCAAACAATCGCAGATAATGCATATGATCCACATATATTCTAGATTTATCACAATTACATGAAGGAGGTGGAACAAGTGCATCAAATTCATCCCAAAGCAACCTCAACTTAGTAAAATAGGCAGAAACAGTTAGGTTACCTTGATGAATTGTACATATGTCCCTATGAAGTTGATATACTCTAGAACCATCCACCTTATCAAATCGTTCCTTCAAGTCTTCCCACACCATTGCAGCATCTGAAGCATATACGATTCCACTTAATAACTCTTTCGAAACTGTATTCATGATCCATGCTAAGACAAACGCATTGCATTTTTCCCACTGTTCTTCCAACTCAGGCGTATAGTCACTTTTTTTACATGATCCAAGCACAAAACCAAGCTTGCTCTTAGCTCGGAGGTTTATAATCATCGATCTACTCCACAATGAGTAGTTTTCTGAACCAGTAAGTTGAACTGTAGTCAGTACAGATCCAGGAGTATCTGAAGGATGAAGATGAAGAGGATGATTCCTCTTTGATTCCACCATTTCGAGTGTTTCTGCTGCAGGAACTGATGCAGACGATTGAGCCATTGGCACTGCACTTTCGATCACCATTACAAGCTACTGAAGCTCTGTTTCTGCTTGTCTTCAAAATCAGAATCAAACTATTAGATTGAATCAAAAAATCATTGATTCACAGCTCTGATACCATGTAGAAATTGAGAGAGAGAGAGAAAATTTGGGATTTTATGTTGTGAGTATTATTGCATTGTTCCTCACCCGATGTGGGAGGAGCACTATTTATACTGGCATTATACTGGCATTGTTCCTTACCCGATGTGGGAGAATTACAAATGTAAAATAGTAACAACTTTCTAACTAACTCTTAACTAAACACTAACAGCATTAATAACAAACTAACTACAATTAATTATCTTAACTAACTACTATCTTCAATAGGTTTGTTAATTAACAAACCATATCCCTTTGGCCTTATTTAAATAATAATATGATACAGCTCCTCTTCAAATGTGTAAATTCAGCAAGTCTTGGCTATTTTAGATCAGAGAAAAGTGAAGAGGGTCTCTACTTGGGGATTTTTCTGTTTTCTTTAACATTTTTCCTTTTTTTTTCTTTCTTTTGTTTTGCATAGTTCACATGGCCAAATTGTAATTAAACTTTTGTTAATAGATAATTGCAATAATGCGTAACTTTTGTTACTTGCTGGTTATCAGAAACACTCTCTCTGTTTCACTTTTGAAGTATAAGTAAAATTTGCGTATACTCTTCTTCGTTGTTGTTATCGTTATTGTTGTTGTGTAGCTTTGTTGAATGACATGATCCGATGCGTAGGGCAGCCCATGCTTTGTGCTATGTGGCCGCTGTATGCACTAAACACAGTACGGCTTGGCACATGAAGATGGTTCTATTACAACAACCGTACTGTTTATTTTTATATAACAAATATAATGTATGTCCATCTACTGTAAAATCTATATTTTTTTTCTTTGTACAAGAGGTAAGAGAATGTTTATAAATATGTTATCTTTTTTGCATAGAAAAGAGTCATGACACATTGTCACGTGACTATGCTAGAAGTACCAATCTAGATGTCTCTTTCGTGTTATGATGCCGTCGATCATAGTAGAAGTAAATAAAATATTTACGATATTTACATTAAATTATATCAAAAATAGTTATTTACAAATTATATCATACTGTATTTAATAAGCAACAATCGGTAATATAGCCAAAAAAAAAGCTTTAAATGTTTTTAACTCTTATTCTATTTATACTTGCGTCATTTTGTTAAACTCCTTATTTTCTATTTTTATTTGAGTTTGCTAATAAATAATAATGATGATAATTTTCTTTTCTTCTGCTGGGAATAATAAAAGGGCCAGTCCATTATAGATAGAACTTATCTTTCTATAAATCACAAAAAAAATTGAGAAATTAGAGTCCTTTCGTTCACGACGAAGATTTGGTTGCAATTGTGTGGACCTTAGCTTGTGCTCCAAATAATTAATTGAAGGTGGCAGCACTATCACTTTATTTAAATTAATACACGTGAGACATATTTAAATAAAATAATAAAAATTGATTAAAATATCTGTTCAGTATTTGAAGATCTTTCTTAAAATAATTTTCTTAATCTAAATTGAAAAATTAGTGGAATTACAGATTGTAATCAAATTATCAGCGAATATATATAATGTGCTTAATATACGATCTTATGATAGTTGGTAGCAATCTACGTTTGTGATCTCGTATATTTCGCGACACAAGTGGTTGCCTTGGGGACAATTTTTCTCTTAACTGCGCAGGAATATGAACAAAACACGTGCATCCAAACACTCGCAAATGCCTATATAGTCGCAATTTGTTTTGTAATGTTTTATAATTTTTTATAATGTTATATTTTTATAAGAAATTTGATTTTTTAAAAAAATATAAAAGATAACAAAAGAAGGAATAAGAAATATTTGCATGATGAGTTTTTAAATTCAAATTATAAAGTGTTCAATTGACCAATTTTCGCCCATTACAATCCTCGTGATTCTTACGGTACTCCATACTTTTTGATAAAGGAAAATGCTCGACATAATTGAGAAATCTTTTCACACGGAGAATATTTTTTGCGTTTTAATTTGTTTGTCCTATTTTAATTTAATATGAAATTTAAAAAATTATTTTTTAATCTTATGATATCAAATTAAAAATATGTTAATTTTGTGTTATCAAATATGTTACATGCAAAGTTGAAAATAAACAACAATTCAAAAAGAGAGATTATTTTTACACATTAAAAAGAAAATAAGGGGAATAATATGTTTCGTGCTTGTTCTACACGTAATTAACAGTAAATGGAATTTAGAGATTAATTAATTAAAATGTTTAATATTTATACAATGTCTCTCTCAATATTTTTCTTTCTTCAAACTCTGGAATTACAATTGTTATATTCTAATATGATTTTTTTTCCATTCAAATTATAAGTAATTAGCATATGAGATCTTTTTCATTAATTGAATCCATTAATTAAGCTAGTGTATTTGTCACAGCACAAGGAGCGGGAAATTAAGAACTATTTTCGTGCTAGCTTATATTCAAATCAGATTAAATTAATATTCGCACATTACAAAATTTACTTCTAAGAAAGACACTCCTTTCCATCTCAAGCTCTCATAAGCTTAATTATGAACTCTTATTAAAGTCAAGAGATTCAATCATTCTATCATAACTCATTTCACCGTAAATATATCTGTTTTAACGAAGGTTACTTTGCAGCAAGGTAGCACCGTCAGTATACAATTAATGTAAGACATTTACTTTAATTTCAACACCATACTTCCATATGAAAGACCATATCATACACAACTACTTCATGTGATTTTCTTTAATTTGCTTAGTTCAGTGTACGAGGAAATTCCACATTTGGTAGGGTAAGGTGGCCAGAGGAACATAAATTAATACCACATTTGAGAAATAAAGCTTAGCTAGTTTGTCACACAATACATATAGTGAATATTGAAACAAATTAATATATTCCTACTCCAAGAAATAAGAATGTGTATATATAATGAAGTTAATTCAAAATAATATATGTATTTACTAAATTCTTTTGACGTGTGAAGATTTATCAGACATAATCTCTCAACCTGACAAGATTTTTTTTTATATACGTCCTAGTTTTCAAACTATATTTATGAGATCGCACTAATTAAATATGTTATTGTGTTTACGCAAGAGAAAGCTGATAACTGTAGATTTGGTTAAGTGTTTGATATATTAAGGTACAAAAAGTAGATTACAGAGCTTGACTTAAATCAAAAGCAAATTTCATATTGGTGAGGGTTATTCATTAAAACAATATTATAAGGAGGCAATAGCAGGTTAACTCAACCAATGTGACACAATCTAACATCTAAATGGTATAAATATGTATAATTTTATTTTTCACAAGAAAAAGTAATTATCGTTTATGTTTTCTCATTGCTACGAACCAAAATTTGAATATACAAATCATTTAAAAGATTTAACCGTATGACCAAGAGAAAAATTTGAAAATAACTATGACTAAAAATATAATGGTTGTTTAACATTAATAATTTGTTTGATTACAATTTATAGCTATATATCAGAAGAAGGATAGAGAAGCAATGCACTTTATTCTGATCAAATCTCATAAAGTCGTATTTTTTATAAAAAATAAAATAAAAATAAAATACTTTCGCTCCTTATATATCCCTAATATAACAGTGTTCATAGTATATTTGAGCGTGTTATTTAATTATTTGAAAATAATAACTGCATGATTCAGCAATTTTAAACTATGCTTTATAAATCTTATTTAACACTTTGATGATCAATGAAAAAGTATATAATTAAGTCATGTTCATTTGTGGAAAAGTTAAAGAGGAGAAGACACATATCACGAGCACGATAACTTTCTTTTTTGACATTTCGACTTGAAATTGTCCACTTGTTTTCATATATATTAGCCTTTTCTTATCCATAATGGACCTAAAATAGCTTACGTTTTGTCTCTGTATTTATGTCTTTTCGTGAATGCATCGGCCCACTTAATTAAATTCATCGAATTATATAAGATGTTTATTACGTTTTAAAATAAATGTTACTTTAATAAAAATTATATCTATTAAAATATCAATAAATATAATGTGGGGTTTGTTAAATTATCTGAATTTAATAAATGTTTTTGGAAATGTATGGACTTAAAGTTGGCTTTTTCTATTTTGCTAAAATAACTTTTATTTTGAGACGAAGAAAGTAAATAATTCTTTTAATGTAAGTACCCAAACTCGAAGATACTTAATAGTTAATACCCAACATAACACATGGACAATGCTAATATTAGCTTGTCAAATCGTTATTCTTTTGTTGATATATTTTCTCAAAAATATTCATCACGCAACATGGATAAAATAGGAAAAATAAAGACATGGTATATATACATATATGTACTTTTTTATGTGCTTATCCACTCATATTGACTTTATGTTAACACTCCCATTTTATATTTGTATTACGTAATGTATACGTATAGCTAAGGATATAGATGTATTATTTGAATACGAAGCATGTATATTTCATCAAACAATAAAATTTAGTGCTTTGGTTACTTGAATTTTATCTTTTGGTGAGAATTCGATTTCCTGCACAACTTTCATGCAGCTTCTTGGATATTTTTAGTTGCTCACTGCTTTAATAACAAATTTAAAAGTAAACAATCTGTCTACCCCAACCAACACATACTAAGATGAAATCTACTTATATTTCACCTTCGTTAAATTCACTTATGAAATCTTACTGAGTATTGTTGTTGTTATGATGACTAAATTCAATGAGATTGGAAGAAATATGGGCTTTTGTAGGCTAGTAGACCAGTAAATTGGGCTTTAAAACTTATTGATCTGAAAGATGTGGGCTGAAATGGCTAACTGGGCGTACTCAATTTCAAATAGGATGGATTTTTCTGAATCCAGCTACAAATACATGGCATACATTTTTGTTTATCTTTACATATACTATAATTCCTAAATCGTGAATAATTAATACATACGTCATTTTGGTTTATAATTTAATCTTAGTAAATTTATATAATTTGATAGTAACACAGTAAAACGTAATTTAATAGAGGAACTTTCACATATAGATACTCAAAAATAACCTAATTACTCTCAATAACTATAGTTTGATAATTGAAATACGTAGCTACATGTTAAAGGGAGGAGAGAGGCAAGCGAGAGATGGCAAAGAGTGGTAGAGAGATGAATTGTATATGTATACCAGTTAGATGATTGTATATTATAATCATATATTCGTATATATGGCAAGGGAGATCGAGAGAGGGAGGTGAGAGGCGAGCGAGTGCGAGACAGGTTAAATTATATATGTACATCGGTTAGATGATTGTATACTATACATATGCATTTGATTATATGACAAGCAAGATTTAGAGAGGGAGGAGAGAGGGCAGAGAGTGGGACAAGGGTGAATTATTTTTATATATCGGTTAGATAACTGTATATTATACATATATATTTGTATACACTGGCGAATTATACATTTACAAAAGTGGCTAATTATACAAACTCGAAGTAAGCCCACGTAATTCAAGTATAATGTTAGTCGCGAATCGTAATTATTGCAAACTATAGCTATGATGAGTAATTAAGTATTATAAGTTTGATTAACCACGTAAATTTTTCGATTAAATATTGAAAAAATTTGATTACCGCAGACCTATATTTAGGCCTAAGACTTGAGGCCAAAAGTTATTAAAACATTTATTTACAGTAATTATTTCTTATCATTTGTATTTTTCGTTTAATAAATTTCTATTTTCTCTCTTTATCAATTTATATCATTATTTTTTTTAAAGAATGACACCTTCTAAACAAATACTTGTGAAGTTACGATTCATAACACGTGAACAAGTTTTTAATCCGATTAATAAGCTTCTTATGATCATTAAGCAAACAAAATTATTAATCTAACACCCCCCCCAACCCCCTCTTTTGGAAAAATACAAACTAATTTAATTCTTTTCATAGAATACTTTGAAGGAAAATACTTTTTCCTTCAGATAAATTTTTCATAGCTTAAGTGATGTTTAGGACTTTTGATTTATTTAGATACTAAAAATTTCCCAATAATTTAATTAAAAGTTAATAGTGGTAATTCGAATAACACTAGAACTAAACTAGAATATAGCATTAATTTAGGGATTAAAAGTGCAAATTTAAGGGGCCGGTCATCATGTTATCTCTAAATGAGTAATTAAGCATTTAACAGTAATTGAGAGAGGTATTAATATGGAGCTTAATGTCGTCCATAATTCCCTCTTATTACACTATGGAGAAAATTAAGAGCACCAATTACCTTATTAATTATCATCCTTTTAATTCATCCTATCCTCTAAAACAAAATTTAATTCTCCATTGGCTTTAAGAACAATAATTCTTCCTTTTTTAAAAAAAAATTAAAAAAATATATTTTATCCCTAATTTAATTTACTGGGGGCGAAAATGGATAAATATGAACTTTTTTTCGGTACACTAGAAAAAAGTTTTTTTTTCTACCTCCACCTAAATATGTATATTATTGGCCTTATACTTTATATCTTTAGCATTTTATGATTGTAACTGATAAAGCAAAAAGTAAATTCTAAATGATTGGCAAATCATTTTTCTTGTTTCTCATAAAAAAAGTCTTATTTTCTTCACGTTTATACTGTTCAGTTGCTAAAAATATTACATGTTTATTTGACTCTTACAAGATGTGTATAATAATGGCCTTATAATTGATATTTTAGCATCTCATGATTGTTGATAAAACATAGTAAAATAAATTATTAGAATCTTTTTTATAAGCTATTTGTCGTATTTAAGCCAAGAGTAAAAACTCAATTTTGTTGACATTTTCTCAATTTAATCATTCTTCTTCACGTCTATACAATTCATTTGCTAAAGAATCTATATGTTTATTTATCTCTTACCAATTGGCACGTTTATTGCTCGTTAATTATTTGTCGCTTACTAGATGTGTAAAATAATGACCTTATAATTATTGTTTTATAGACCATTGGTATAACATAAAAAATATATTTTAAACGATTAGATTTTTTTTTTATCTAGAAAAGTTGGTTTTTAGAAACTTTTGTAATTATATGACGTACTTAAATCACGGGTAAAAGCTATATGTAGTTTGAAATTTTTCTAGATTAACTAATCTTCTTATGTCTATATCATTCATTTGTTATCTTTATAATAATGACCTTATATATAATCGATAGTTTAGCCTCTTATCATTGTTGGTAAAACGAAAGATGAAATTCTAAATAATTGGAAATATATATTTTTTGTACCTAGGATTTTTTTTTTTTTTTTTTGCATATTGAGAGTAAAAACCCATTTAATATATTGATCAAATCTACATATTTATTTATCTCGTGCCAAATGTGTAAAATAGTGACCTTATAATTGATATTTTAGCATTTTATGACTATTGGTACAACAAAAAATAAATTAAATGACTAAAGAGATATTTTTCTTGTATCCCAGGAAAATAATTTTTGTGATTTTTTATTTCTGTTTATTTTTTATAAGTTACACCATGACGTACTTAAGCCAGAATGAAAAGCTCCATTTTGTTGAATTTTTTTTAGACTAACCAATATTCTTCATGTCTATATTATTATTATTTTGTTAAAAAGTCTACGCACTTATTCATATTTGCACATTTATTTGTATATGTCAATAATATCCTTATAGTCGATAGTTTAGAATCTCCTGATTGTTGGTAAAGCAAAAGGTATTCTACGCTATAACAAGAATAACTTATAACGGCAACAAATAGATACATTAATAAAGAGTGTTAAAATCTTTACTGATATTAGTTACGTGTCATTAGATTCAATATCGCTAAAGTCTTTAGGGACATATATACAAAGAATGATAATTGCCGCTAAAAATAGATTTTAGCGTCAATTATAAATTAATTGCCGCTAAAATTTATTTTTGATATAGTGTTAAATGGTTGAAAAAACATTTTTCTTGTACGTCAGAAAAAAAAACTTTAATTTTCGTATAAGCTACATGACTTATGTATATATGCTGGACATTAAAAAAAGTCATTTCATTGATATATTCTCAAATTAACCAATCTTCTTTACGTATATATCGTTCATTTGATGAAAATTCTACATATTTATTTATCTTTTATGTTCTTAATTTATCTATTACCAAATATGTACAATTAGTAATGTCCTTAATTTTATTTTATTTTTAGTATGGCATGACTTTTTCTAAGTTTATTATTTGATGATCATATGGTCTTTATATTAATAAAATAAATACAATCACAAAGCTGAGGGAAGTATAAGCCCAACACACTGTTCCAAAGCTTCACAAAAAGTAATGCTTAGGCAAAAGTTGTACTATAAGTTTTCACAAATATATGTCTAGTGGAATAGGTAAAAATAATCATAATTTTCAACTGAATTAATTCTATACAAAATAACTCTTTTTTGCTTATATTTTAGGGACTTCATATTTTTGAGATCATAAGGTATTCGCGATTCAATTAATTTTCTTTTAACAAATTTGAATCTAGCAATTAAAAAATTTTAAAAATATTTTGACCACGAATAATACCATTCTTTATTCGTCAAACGTAATTTTCCTTTGATCAAAGATTACATTATTATTCTACTTTGAAAATACTATTTTTGGCTATTCAGAGTAGCCTTGACTTTGACTATATTGCTAACATCTCATGACTATTAATAATAAAAAAATAAAAAAATTAAAACTCTAAATAATTAAGAAACCATTAAACTTTTTTAAAAATAATACAATAATGAGGATTAATTAAGGACAGCACTAATCTCTCCCACTTTTAATTTCTTTCTACTGTTGACACAAAGAGGAAGCTCAGGAGTTACACTTACACCTCATTTCTAAACCGTTGGATTGTTTTTTAAATCAACGGCTGGGATTAATCCTCACCTCTATATACATTGTGATAACATATTATTAGCTATTTTTATGTCTATATCTTCCAAACCTAGAAGAAAACTCACTCACTTTCCTTTTATTCAAAGCAAATTTTTTTGCTGAAAATATTCCTTTTTTTTTTCTTCTTCCATGGAAGGAGAAAGTGCTTTTCTTCCTTATCAAAATTTATCAAAAAATCATCCTCCTCCATTAACAGCCATAGATAGGTTTTTGTTGAGTCATGAAAATTATTTTCCTCAACAAAAAAATAATAATGAAAATGTTTTTAGTGATTTTTCTCATCATTTTGTTGGTGGAAATGCAAGTTTTAGTAGCCATGCAAATGGTATATCATGGCCAAATTTGCCAGAGCCAAGTGTTATGGAAGGGTTTTATATGAATGAAATACAAGAAAATAATGGTTTGTTTGATCATGAAAAAAATAAAGTTAAAGAGAGTGGAAAAAAGGTGAAAGAAGGAAATTCATCAACAAATTATTTGATCAAAGGTCAATGGACTGATGAAGAAGACAGGTATATATATACGTTCTATTTTATCAGATCATACTTGTGAAATTATACTGAATATGTTACTGTTACTGTTGTAGTTAATTTTTTTTTTTTTGGGATTTATGAAGGAAATTGCTTAGGTTGGTAAAACAATTTGGAGTAAGAAAATGGGCACAAATTGCTGAGAAAATGGAAGCAAGAGCAGGAAAACAATGTAGAGAAAGATGGCATAATCATCTACGACCTGATATCAAGGTTTTTTTTTCTCCTACGATTGTTATTCTATTAATTAATTTTTTCGATCTAATATTTTTTTAAAAAAAATTCATAGTTTTTTTTTCTAGTACACTACTTTCCTAACTATACTTATTAATTTGTCTCATTTTCTCTAGATATCTGGAAATAAGATGATCTATGAACAAAAGATTCTTGGGTGATGATGTTTTAATCACTTAGATTTATTACATCGTCCGTTTTTATATGATTTATTTGTTATGTGTACTCAATTATTTTCCAAAGACTAATTTCAAGGCTTTTTTTTTGTTTTTTATTTTTAGAAAAATGAATGATCCCTCTATTAGAAAAGATTTAGGATGTTCTTTCAAGTACATGAAAAAACACAAAAATGTTGGTATCTAATAGAGGAAACGATCATTTTTTACAAAGTTCAAAAAAACAAATCCTCATTTCGTTTTGCTTCTCTGAAAAGACACTTAAATTACACTTTCGAGCTGACATTAAGCAAGTTCTTTCTGTTATGATAAACCGACAACACAACATTTTTTTTTTAGGTTTGGACCAAAAAGGTTAATTGATTTTTTTGGTCTTTTTACCTCTTTTTGGTCACTACAAAAAGGTGTCATTAAATTTAGGGTTTGATTTTAGTTAATTTTGTTTTCATTCTTTTTAACAATTTTTTGACTCATTTCAATCCTTCATTTTCTCGTGATTGAAAAAAAAACTTTTTCTTTGACAAAGCGTCAAAGTTTGTTATAGAAGTGTGTCCACCTTATTCATAAAAGTAATTTTAAAATATATTTCTTGCAAATCATAAACATCTTTATTTTTTTTTTAATAGAAAGATACATGGAGTGAAGAAGAAGAATTGTTACTAGTGGAATCACACAAGCAACTTGGAAACAAATGGGCTGAAATTGCTAAAAGAATTCCTGGAAGGACTGAAAATGCAATAAAAAATCATTGGAATGCTACTAAAAGAAGGCAAAATTCAAGGAGAAATAAAAACAAAAAAATTCAACAAGCTGGTGATGATGATACTCAATGTGAACGCAAATCATCCTCCTCTCGTTCCACCGTTCTACAAGATTATATTAAAAGCAAGTACTTCATGAGTGATGACAATTCTCCCCCAACCGCCACCGCTTTTAACGGTGGTGGCGGTGGTGGGACTTATAGTGGCGGTGGATGCAGTTCCACCGCCACTACTTTCACCGGAAGTACTCCACCGTACTCCGAAGACGATTCTCCGTCTTTGATGACTCATCAAACACATGATGAAGAAATGAACTTCATGCAAAGTTTATTTGGACATGACAATATTAATACTATCGAGCCACAAGTAGTAACTCAAGATCTTCTCAACAAGAGCTCATCTGATTTGAACTCCTTTAGTGAAAATTCATTGACTCAGTGTAACGTTCAGAGTTACACTCCTCATATTATCCTCCGGACCTATACCTATCGTACCTTCTAGATGGTTCTAATTATTTTGGATGTGGAAGCATGAATAATACTAATCAAGGTTGTTCAACATCAGGAGGAGGAGGAAACATTAAGGAAGTTGATTTGATGGAGATGATTAATTCAACTAATTCTCAATTATCTCAAGCTGGAACCTTCAACAAAAACTTCTTTTAATCTTAGTATTATTATTAATTATGTTGTAGAATTGGAGGAGTTAAAAAAATATTGTGGGATAGTAGTACTTTTTAGTTTTTGGTTTTGTTTAATTATGGATTATGTTATGGATTATCTTAATCTTGTCGTGTTTTAAGAATGATTAATAGTTCTTGTTTTATTATAGTTTTCAGTTTTTTTTTTTTTTGAATAATTCGTTACATATTCGTCATGTTTTATGTGAATGTCTTTAACTGTTTTGTTTTGGAGTTAAATAATCCCTTTTTTTCTAACTATAATTTTGTCAAACCTTTTTAAAATATTTGAATTATTAGTATTGACCACCATAATTTATCCTTAGAATTCTTCTTTTTATTATACTAGAATTCAACGATGTATACAAACTATTATATTATGTAAAGTAAAATAACAAATTTTTTGCATAATTTACAATATCTTTCCGCGTAATTTCAAATATATAAATTTTATTTAAAATTTTAAAAGATTTATGTACAAATTTATGATCAAAGTTACGTTCATATTTAGTATTTTGTACTCACATATATTGAGAGATGAATATATTATTCTCAAATCCCTTTTTCCGTTTTGTTTTTATCTTTTGTGGTTGCTTTCTGTTAACTAAAGTCGAAAGAGAAGGGAAATATATAGAAGATTATTCTCTTCGTTCTATATTGATTATCGTAAAATTTATTTTTTAGAAAGTTAATTTGATTGATTTTTAAACGAATTAGTAATTGATTCAGATTAATTAAATATTATAAAACTACAATGTAGATATTTAAAATTATAGGAAAAATACTATAAATTATAATTCTTATAAATATGATAAAAAAAATATATTGATCACAAAATTCATATAGTTTGGCTCTTTAAAAGTGAAATGTGAAAAATATTTTATTTCGAAGAGAATAATAGTTAGCTTCTCGTTAGGCCAACTCTTCGTATGTTGTCGCCTTCTTGTTTTTTTCATGATGATGCAATTATGATTAATTCCGTGACATTATTATTGATGTCACTTTAATCATATCCTTATCTGATTTTTATACTTATAGAGAGGATGGAATATTTGTCACAATTAGTAAATTACATCAATAATTAAGTTTATTACACTATTTTTTTTAAATAATATATGTAAATAATTAACTCAACTGATCATATATAAAACTAAATTATCTTAATTTGGACAATTTAACCAATTAACTCCACCTTATTTCACATTTAAAAATGTATCATACATAAATATGCTAAGACATAACTAACATATTTACATCCATAACTTAAATGTTTTGATAATCTGTATTGTGTTAAGACTCAGCTAAAAAATACTTGTGAAATGTTCAATAATTAAAAAAAATTAAAATAATCCTTCCACATTATTTGACAAATGTCAAAAGATTAATTTCACGTATGTCATGATTCATCAATAATATGAGTTAACCGTTAACGACTTTTACATGTCGGTAACACATGATTTTTACTTCATTTTTTTTATTCAAACACTATTTGCAAGGAGTTCAATGTGAACAATTCTTTATTTCATACGTTTATAATGTGAAGAGGTTAGATCCTTCTCAACTGTTCTTTTTCTTAAAAAAAAGATTGTTTTTGTTTTTTTCTAGTTTTTACAGACAACTCTTAGTGGTATTTTCTTCATAAATTTCATCAATTTATCCTTTTTTTGTTTTTACCTGCACCTTTTACTTGAAAAGTTTAGTTTATGAACGTTTTATTGGTGAAAAAAATAAGTACCAAACGGCCAGCTTTCCACAGAATAAGCAAAGTCTGTTTACTAAATATTTCGTGAAGTGTCACAAATTAAAGTTGATATAAATATATATATTTTATTTGGTTTACTTAATAATTTTATTTAAAATGAAATTTAAGTAGCGATATTACAAAATAAAGTAGTATTGTTCGTATAGAGATTGTACCTATCAATACTCATGATATTATTGCAAAATTATTGAATATGATCTTTTATTTGATAAGAATGCTATTATTATTTAGTGATCAAGGTAATTCCATTTTGCGTTTATAGTATATGTTTAATAACGATATCATACTTATCAATTAAAAGATCGTATTCAATAGTTTTTGCAATGATATCATGAGTATTGATGAGTGTCTTCTTTTGGTTAAAGTTATTGTCATTTCTAGCTTATCGAATATGTCATAAATAGAATGAGATTACTTCTTTTCAAGATAAGAAATTGGTCTACATTAAGTGTTACACCATTTATCAAGACCACAAAAAAGTAAGATATTATCGCAAATTTAGATAATCCTAATCGATGATTTGGTTTGTAATATCGTAGAATGTACAA
The DNA here is from genome assembly GCA_027705065.1 of Solanum peruvianum. NCBI lineage: Eukaryota > Viridiplantae > Streptophyta > Magnoliopsida > Solanales > Solanaceae > Solanum > Solanum peruvianum. The sequence goes on along the minus strand of JAKWJD010001760.1, from coordinate 49,745,978 downwards.
GCATGGGGATATTTAGGCCAATTTGTTAGAGTAGTAAGCACTCTATTATAGTGAAAGAAGCCTAATGAAGAACTTAATCTTGTTTGAGGCCTTAAATTTCAAATCAATTGAAGCTATTTTTATAATTTTAAATTATATTATCCATTTGGAGTCTAAGAGCTTTTAAGCAGATATATTGCGAATATATCATATGAAATTAGATGACACCTAACTTTATCATTAATGAAATCTTAATATTAAATTTCCTCGTTGCGATTTGAAGGATACAACCTTTAACGCTGTATTGCTATAACAAGAGTAGTACGAATCAATAATTTTTTTAATAAAAAAATTGTCTTCTCACTTCTGCATAGCGACTCTAATGTTTAAGTAATTAATATTGAGAATCATTGTTGTAAGTAGGATTTTTATAAAAAAATAATAATAGGAACATCAAAATATATTTCAAAGTTATCATTAAGTTGTACCAAACAACCCCTTAGTTTACAACTGGACTTGCCAAAATTATTGTATTGGGCCAGTAGATTGGTTAAAGCCTATAAGAGTATAACAATTCTGATCTGTAGTAACCTTTTCTACAGTTGAAGTATTTGATATATATTCCAGAAAAAAGATGTTGAGATGACTGAATTGAATAATTACTGCTCCCAAAAAACCAAAATTGATAGATGCTTCATTTCACTTGAATGAGCATCTGAACAAACCAAATATATAATCAGTAGTTAATATGAAATCTTCCTTTGGGTTTTACTACTGCCTAGTGCCTACAATGACTTGTATATAGGAAAAACCCTTGGTGTTTTATTGATACACAGGCATGACATTGTAGCGTCAAGACATCTTAGCCCTGGCGAAAAGTACTCCAGCAAGTAGACCTAAAAACATTGGCAAAATTTCAGTCAATAAGAGTGTGCACTAAAATTTTCAAGAATAGGATATGGATTGTTGAAGTTACCGAAAAGTATGCTGAATAAGTTTGGGATACTGAGAGGAACTTTGAACACCAAAAGGCCAGCAATAGAAATGGGAATCTTGTTTAAGGAACCCACAAGACTGTGAAGAGGAGAAAGAGTATAGGATTAATCATGAAGTCTTGACTATCAAATATACCTCATTAAGCAAGAATGACTCTGATACTTCTTTTCAAGTTAACTTTTAAGCTTGAATTACTGTATCTTTACAATAATACGAACAAATATGAAGATCGTTTTGTTCCATTCTTTTTCTTCTTCCCATTACAATGTGAGTTAACCTTATCTAACTGTCATCAGCGAAGACTTATAGCAGGCTTAAATGACAGCAAATAATTCTACATCTTCAATCATTACTCCAATTCTCTCAAGAGGTATATGGAGAACATATAGGAAATAGAAAGCATGTCAAATGTCCATCAAGATTAACATCGTCTCAAAGTGCTCAATTGGGTACATTTCTTGATCATCAAATAGCTAGCAGAATGCTTTTTTTATCACATAAAACATGTAATGCTAAGTAGTTCATGATGCAAATCCCCGAGAAAATTCAAGCGAGTATAATTTACCTGTAGGTGGTTGGACCAGTTTGTTTCAAAAACCACATTGATGTGAAGCTAATGGCTAGCCCAAGCAGCCCACTGGCTGTTGCAGCAACCCAAAACATTGGAATCTTAATTACATCCCTGCAAATGAAACAAGAATGGTACGGAACTGCAATATTCATTTGGGATCCCCAACGTGAAGGACTAAAAAGAAAAAGAGGAGACAACTGGGATGCTCAAAAGTGTAATGTAACACTTACGCATTAATTACGTAACGCCATTCATCGAACAGGAAGATCAAGATGATAGCAAAAGGTATAGATATCCCATTGTTCAGTAACACCATGGATACTTCATTAAGAGATCCAGATTTTGTAAATTGCTTTGCTCTGTCCATGACACGTCGCAATGTGAGCTGTTGAAAATTGATGCCCAACGAACATCAACAGATTAGGGAAATGAAATACATATACTTTGAAGTTTGACTTGCTATATGATTAATAGTTAAAATTTATGATTTTCTAATAATTCAAAGAAGTCAGAGAAGCCAATTTCTGTGCAAATTTTGGTACGAGCAGTCAAGATGAGAAGCAGAAAGTACATACTGAGTAGCTTGCAGTGAGAACGCAATTAACTGATTGCCAAGCATACCCCGTAGCATCGAATGAGAGGTCTGTTATACCTCCAGATACAGCAGAAATAATCTGAAAAAGAAATTAGCATCAGTAACAAAATGCAAAAATGCTTAGTAGGACTGCTGGGTAGTGGTAATTGCAGGTTTACTATACCAAGTTCTCGCATGATCTGATATTTTGATATAGACTATGATGACTGGATATACAACATTAGACAACGACCATTTTCCTTGAGGATCTGATCCCTCTGACAACTAAATATACATTGTATAGATGCATGACATAAACATACCATAACAAACATGGCAGTCCATACTTTCTGATTCTGCCGCTTCCCAAAAATATACAGCTCTCCAAGTGCTGTTAAAATATTTGTCACGTTCTTCAGAATTGTCACCATTGCAATATTTATGTATTTCAAACTGAAAAGGTGCACAAGTAAATGTCATTGGCATGGTGATGTACCACTGATCATTACCAAATCTATGGTGAGTTTTAGACATATCATATTACCTATACATGCCTGAAACAAGCATGCCAATGAAGATCAAATTCACGGGGATCCAAACTTTAATTAGCTTCCAATTGAGCTTCTCTACTGTAATTGCTCCAGAGCAACCCAATATACCAACTATAAGAGTACTGATAAGATTCTGCAAGAAGTACAAGTAGAATTAGCTTTCGTAAAATAACATCTGTAGACTGCAAGTTCCTAATACTAGAGAATTAATGTAATATGGGAGGGATTTATTTAGAGATTGTCAAAATCAAGGTTGAAAAGGATGTTGGACATGCAAATGGATGAACCAAAACTTTTCCACATGGGCAAATGATATTACATGCATAATTTTAATTTATTTTTGAAACTGGTAAGTTTATGATATAACATGCATAACAGTTAACCATAAGCATTAATGTGCCTCTTCTTGTTATTTCTAAGGGTGGAAAGATGGTCAACTATAAGTAGATAATACCTGGTAAAACATCAATGAGACCCCAGCGTTGAATGAATAACTTGAAAGGACAATTTTGTTCAACATGATCATACAACAAGAAGAAAGACAATATGCAGTTCCAGACAAAAGAGGGCCAGAATTTCTTCCAGATCCATGTTCCCTTGTTTCTTCCGTATCCACAGCTTGATTACTTTTGGAATACCTGTGAGATGGAAGAGTAGGTTATTATAATTGATTTGCTTATCACTTTTCTCAGAGCAGGCCCTCGCCTCGTCCAGCTGGAAGCGTCAAAAGTCTACATCTCTAACTGGGGAGCAGTTCTGAGAAATATTTCAAAGCTTATAAATCCACAATAGATAAACTTTCAGTCAATGACATGTTTGTTGCCAAGGTATATCTTTTTCTTTGCCTTTCAAGATATTATGTATAAAGAGAAAGACACTCCGCTGTATTTAGAAGGTATGAAAACTGTAATGATGCTAAGTTGAACAATAATAGCTAACTATTAGACAGCTACTCATTAGTTAATCTTTAGCAGACACTAAAAGATCTTTATTAAGGCAAGAAGAATACTCCAATGCAGGGTTACAAAATATTGCCTAACATTCACATATCGATCATATAAACCATGAAGTTCCATTAATGAGTATCACTTATTCAAGAAAAGAAGAGTTAAATCCATGAAAGCAAAATAAGACAATGGGGAAGTCCAATAAAGTCAAACTGAAGAATGTGCATGGCTTGTTCGTCATTCAGCTTGAATGACATTAAAGGAAAATAATAAATAACAACATAAAAAAGAGAGCTCCTAAGTATACTTCATATAACTCCTACCTTTGACCAATAAAATAAAGAAGAAAGAGAAAAGGGAAGATTTTTAGTAGAGAGTTGAAAAGCACAAAACCTGCTGCTAGCTACTCTTCGAACTGCACCTATTGATGTTTTGATAGCCGACCAATCTCCTTGCCTACGAAATCCCTCGAGTATTTTGCGCACTACATTTAATCTTTTGGCGAATGCTACCTTCCCATTTACAGATGTATAATCTGGGTCCTCATCATTCTGACAGATCACAGATTCCAACTTAACCGCAGAGGACATTGAATCAACCTTTTATCAAGAAAGAAGAAAATGAATCAGTTTCAACATTCACAGGAAGAGCTTTGAATTCCCTTGACAACAACTAAAATCTATCAGCAGTCTCTACACCAGTCCAAGTACTACTAAGTGCAACAAATTGCATAAAACTGTTCATTTGAATTAACTGGAATGCCAACATTGGTGCCTACAGTCTATACTGCTTTGCTCCTCCTTGGTACAATGAAAAGTTATGCTAGCAGCCAAGCAGTATCTGGATTTGGTCAACTGCCAGCCAATGGAAAACCCGTCATTCGAACAATGAATCAACTATCCTCAATCCCTAATTAGATGGGATTGGCTATATGAACCATATCCATCCATTTAAACTAATCCATTTCATTCGTATGGTAACAGTTTATCCTTTCACATAAAATCAGGGGCTCTGTAAAACCAGTATAAAATTTGTTGCATCAGAAAATGCTACTCAAGAATCAATTCCCATCTTCCCAACAAAGCAAAATCTGGCAGAAAGGCTTAAGCCCTGCACCTTCAGCTACTCTTAGTGCAGAAGAGTCAGTAAATCACCCATTCTTCCATTCATAGCACAAATTTAAAGGAAAAATCAGATATGAATTCATTAATGAGCTCAAACACAGTTCTGTACAACATATAAAAGAAACAAAACAGCCAAGAGAACACTTAAAGTTTAGCATACACAATTAAAGATGCAATCTTTACAATAGGAACAACTATATTTCTAACCTAAAACACTTATACAGTACTAATTAGCTCTATTTCTATTCCTAAATCATAAAATCATTTTTAGATGAATAATGAATCACTAAGATCACAAGTAATGATAAAATGAAACTATTCTAAACGAATATGATATAATATCAAGTCTTTCGAGTAATTAAGGTTAGATTACTATTTGGATATTTACTAATATAACAGCATGAGGAGGTAACAATAAACTATTACTACTAACAAATATAGAATACATTGAATTAGGATCTCCATCTATGGAAACACAATTTTTTCGAGACCTCTAATTAAGGCAGAATCAGCCTCATCTGTTGCACAACATTCGTGGTGTGCTACAAATCATCACCGATCATATTATTTATCCAAAGTAATTAAGATTATATATATGTAATTTCTAATGATTATGTACACCAAATTGTTCCTCCTTAATGTCTAAAATGCTGTTTAAAAGTTTGCACCACCCTTGTAGCTAGGTAGCTTCTCAGCATATTTAGGCATGCCTTCGTGCAAAAATGAGTCACGATTATCCCACTAGCCCCCTACTACAAACAATGTGATACCATTATTATACACGTACTATATACCAATTTTCATTATTTTTATATAATTAGAAAAAAAACACTACTCTATACAAGAAGGCATCAAAAAGTACTCATGTAGTTTTTACCATCTTTTTTTACCCTTATGCTAATCCTTCAACAAGATGAGAGTTCAGATGGTCAATCAACTAACTAACTGAACTATTAAGAATCTTCGAAATATGAACTTAAGTGAGTTAAAACCATCCTACAATGCCTATATATGAGGCTATAAACTGGACTATATATTGTACCACTACTTTAAATATATTACTCCTAATCACTACTATCTAATCAAACTTTTTGTCTTCTCACTTGACAACTATGAAAGATTCTAACAAACTAGTTGTACAAACTTAGATTTTTTAAAAATTCAAATTAATAAACTAAAGGGTTTTACTTTTTTCTATACATAGTTTGTATAGATATTTAAAGATATCAGTGACGTATCCACTGTCCATTATAGATTCTGTCGAACAATGGTATATGTTTGTAAAATAACCATTGTTTAAATAGAATAACATTTATATTTACCTTCTTCTTCAACAAGATAAAAATTCAGATAGTCAATCAACTGAGCTATTAAGAATTCTTGTTAATCCGTTTAACAAGATAGGAATTCAGATAGTCAATCAACCGAGCTATTAAGAATCCTCAAAATACAAACTAGTTGTACAAACTTAGATTTTTTAAAAATTCAAATTAATAAACTAAAGGGTTTTACTTTTTTCTATACATAGTTTGTATAGATATTTAAAGATATCAGTGACGTATCCACTGTCCATTATAGATTCTGTCGAACAAAGGTATATGTTTGTAAAATAACCATTGTTTAAATAGAATAACATTTATATTTACATTCTTCTTCAACAAGATAGAAATTCAGATCGTCAATCAACTGACCTATTAAGAATTCTTGTTAATCCTTTAACAAGATAGGAATTCAAATAGTCAATCAACCGAGCTATTAAGAATCCTCAGAATACAAACTTGAGTGAGTTGAAACGATCCCACAACGTTTATATATGAGGCTATAATCTGGACTACATATTCTACCACTATTTCTAACCTAAAACACTAGCACAGTCCTAATTAGCTCTATTCTATTCCTAAATCCTAAAATCATTTTAGATGAATAATTAAACAACTAAAATGGGTTTAACCTTGTAAATACAAAATAAGAGTAAAGAACACTGAATGAAAGAGCATACCCTTAAATCTTCAGATTCCAAAGAAGAACGAAAATCTCCTAATGCCACAAATTATTCTCCAATCTCAGCCACTGCATATAAGAACACCAGTTAAAAATACCCTTTTGATAAGAGATTAAGAAACCCCAAATTGCAAATTTAGATTCCGAAGAATGCTTCAAACACCTGAGTACAGCCAAAAAGCTCACGTAAAAGACGTGAGAGGAGAAAGATACTGCTTTTTGAAAGAGTACGCAAAGCAAATGGAAAGCGTGGATCTGAAAAGACCATATAGGCAATAGAAGAAGACATGGGTACAATGGAAAAACAATGGGGAATATTTTAATAAGGGTAATTAATGGAGAATGAAGCTAAATGTAGATCAGAGAGCGGGATTCCAGGAGAAGAAGAAGGGGGTTAAGTTGAATTTGGGTTTATAGGGAACTGAATTCGAGGCCAATATTTTGCAATTAGTCAAATTATTGTTAATAAAGTATTGATTTTCCCCATTTTTTTGTGTCCTTTGAGCTCTCTATCAATCTTCAACAACATTTAATAATCTACTGGAGAGCTCCTCTAATGGCGAAACACGTACACTTTGAAGTTCAAACTGAGGAGATTTATGCGGATGAGAAAATGGCGGGGTTTGCACGATGCTCAAGAATCGGTGATTTTAGTGGGCTGGTTCGTTGTTACTTTTGGGCCGGCCCAACACTTCTAGATTGCACATGACAATCATTTTTGGAAACTTACGAAATTTCATTAGTTTAGAAACGTAATTACTTAGATACATTTTAATTTTTGGTGGGTCCATAAATATGTATCTCGATATATAGGTCAATATTAGATACAATTTGTTCTAGATACACGATATTCAAATAAATTTATATGTATTGTGTGATACATAATAAATCTCACTCGCGTCCCTCGATATTTTGCTTGTATCTCTCTCTAATTTAGTGTATTTTGCAGCAAAAATACATGTATCTAATACGATATTTTTTTCCTATTTTTTGAATTGTTATTTGTTTTAGTTCAACTTTGACTTAACAATCATTTCATTTTTTCTTGAGTGAAGGTTAAAAATATATCCAAGTATTCCATAAAACATTTAATTCTTGTAAGAAATTAATATGCGTAATAATTCACATATGAAATATAAATATATTAGATGTACTGTTCTTTTAATCTTTTTAACTCTTCTTTCTCTCTTCCTTTCTTGGTTTTTAGTCTATTGTAGGTTATGAATTCTTTCGATGGAACCTTGGATTCCCTATTATTCTAATTTTTAAATATTTCTCATATATTTACTTAATCTAGTTGGCACAATACAAGAGGAATATAATAAGCTGCTTCCATTGCATTTCTATTGCGTTACAACTTACATTGATGTTCTCAAAAGATTAAATGAATGATTTGCATAAAAGGAGAGGTCTTGACCATAATGTTATAATTCAGAATTTAGATCACATAACGAATATAATTTAATTAAACATAAATTTAATCCTCAAATTACAAATAATAATAAAATAAAACTAATTTAAACTAATATGATATTATACAGCCTTTCGATTAATAGATCAGATTATTATTTGGATAATATTTACTAATATAACAACACGAGGAGGTAACACAAAAACTATTAACCAATATGGGTTACAAATCATCTTCTTCTTTTTGTCGCGTAGGCCTCATTTGGGGAAATGCTTAGGATTTTTTCATATTTTGGGGATCAAATTTGAGATTATTAGTTAAAAGAGGATCAATAACCATATCCACTGTACCACATCTTGTTATTCGTATTCTCTTCAGTGAAAAATTATATTATTTTTATTTGGTAAAAATAAATTTTTAGATATATATACTAGATGTCGAACCCCATTTGACTACTTTATGTGTCTATTTTTTCATATTTTGAACCCCCTTATCTGCTTCTTATTGGTGTGTTACAAAAAGTCATTGACCATATTACTCATCCAAAGTAATTAAGATTATATATATTTAATTTCTAATGATTATGTACACCAAATTGTTCCTCCTTAATGTCTAAAATGATGTTTTACAGTTTGCACCACCCTTGTAGCTTTACAGCATATTTAGGCATGTCCTCCTGCAAAAAATGAGTCACGATTATCCCATTAGTCCCCTACTACAAACCATGTGATACCATTATTATACACGTACTATATATATCAATCTTCATTATTTTTATATTAATTAGAAAAAACACAACCTTATACAACAAGGCATCAAGAAGTACTCATGTAGTTTTTACCACCTTTTTTTTACCTTTATGCTAATTTTTTAAAAATAACAAAAATTTAAATAATCAATCAACTGAATTATTAAGAATCTTCGAAATATGATCTTAAAGTGAGTTAAAAAAGGATCCTACAATGTCTATATATGAGGCTACTCTGGACAATTTATTAATAAACTAAGGGGTTTTACTTTTTTATACATTAGTTTGCATAGATATTTAAAGATATCAGTGGCGTATCCCCAGTCCACTATGGATTCCGCAGAATAAAAATCCATGGTTTACGATTTGAACATGGTATACGATTGTAAAATAATCATTATAAATAGATTAAGATTTATATTTTACATACATACAATTATACATGTAAAATAAATATTTAAACCATCAAATCATTATTGCCCTACTTAAATCTAGTCACCAGAGATTGTTGATTTTACGAATCAAACATGTTATTTCCATATTAAGAACAACTTATTTACACCGATCGTACGTAACACTAGATTAAGTACTATTCTATTAAGTTGTAGTAATACTGAAAATTAACACCAAATTTCTCATGGAATAATTAACACACCAGCATCTTAATTATTATCCACTAATCATACAGTATACACTATAACAAAACAAGGCAGTACAGCTCTTGAATTAAATACCAACAGTTCATCTTCTTCATCCAATCTCATCTGTGACCCGTTTTCCCTACCCACCAACGAATCAAACCCGGAATCCTCTTTATCCACATAACCCGGATCACACCCGACCCGACCCGCAATTACCCGACACACCAACATCGCACGCTTCACGTTCATAAACCCGAATTCTTCCTCAATCTCCTCAGGCACCGACACGTGTCCCCTCCAGCTGTTAGGTTGCATGGAAATTCCGTCCATCTTATGTGAGAATCCACTTTTTATAATTCCACACACACTGCAATACTGTTGAGTACATAGGCTGGAATTACCATTTTGTCCTAGCTCACAAATGAAGGTAGTACAGTGAAATCTCAACACTTCATTGCCGTCCGCTATGCACCGTTCGTCTCTCTTAACGGCGGCGTTTCGGCTAGCTTTTAGCTTCACGCATTCTCTGTATTCTTCGAACCGGGATAGGATCCGTTTGCTGTTGTGGATCTTAAGGATCCGATTGATAACCGGGTTTTTCTCTTTATCAACCCAGCCCGTTTGGAAAATGATCCGAACTATATTGTTACCCGAATCCTCATCGGTGAGTTCCGAAATTGCATGTTTAATCGATTGGTGTTGTTCGAGATGAATGGGGCTTTGGAATACTTCCCCACATAAAGTACATGGGTAGATATCGTTTCGTAAAGGGAAGAATAATTGATCGGAGGTGATTTCGGATTCGGGTATTGAGCGGTTAATTAGGTCATCTGATGAAATGGGTTTTTGCAGGGACCTTGTTGAAGAACAGGGAGATTGAATTGAAGGGTTATTGTGAGTTTGGGTGTTGTTGATTTTTTGTTTATTGGATGAGAAAATACGTTTGATGTAAGACCATGAAGAGGAAATGGCGTTGGCGGTTGAGGATTTGAGACGAGTAGACGGCGGTGGAGGCGAAGAATTGAGATTAGAAGAGTGTTTTCGCTTTTTTGAAGAGTGATTTTGGGATGAGGATGAAGAAGGGGAGAAGACGAAGCAGCCTAGGTGAAGTAAAAGGAAGAGAAGAGAGAGGAAATTAGAGAAAATGGGACGAAAGAGAGTAGGAGCCGCCATGGTAAGTGATTGATTACATTGAGAGGAGAATGTGGAAGAGGGGGATAAAGGTAAAGGGTTGGTGTTTGGTGGAAGGGTTACTTCATGGCATCTCTATTCTGTTTCTTCTTTGTCTTGTTTTGTAGATTTAATATTATTATTGTTATGAGGATAAATTAATTTTGTTTTTGTTATTTTCGTAAACTATGACAGCTTAATATAATATTCGGTAAAGATATTGTACATTGAACTTAACTTGATCAGAAAATTAACTACGTTGTTAGTATTGCTTTGACTAATTCACGCTATAGAAGTTAACTCAAATAAATCAGACTTGTTCAAATCACAAAAGGATATCATCATTTTATTAATAACGATTTATTTTTATATTCCATCTCACACCAATTTTATTAACTATTGATGTTAATATTAAATTAGTAATAGAAGAATAATTTATTATCAAGGATTATGTGCAGTGGTAAGTACTCTATTATTCTTAACCAAGATTTTTTGAATTTGAGTTTCCTTAATTTGTAGTCATCTTTGTTAGGATTTTTCGGCGCGAATTCAAATTTAATCAGATTTCAATGTGGATATCAGATATCGAATAAGAAATCAAGAAAAAATAGAAGATTAGTTTTACATTTCATAATTTGGATTGTAGCAGACTTCTCTTTCGAACTTTTAACTATTTAATCGATACAAAACTATAACAGAGAAATACTTCTTATTAACAATTTGTTCGAGACTTTAATTAAAAAAATATATTTTTTGACGTGTATTTATGAGCCTAGCGTTATATACTTAGAATCAGTGATAAAAATAGTTGTGTGAATTAGTATTGCAAAAATTAACGAAGTTAATAAAAATATTTCATAAGAATATTGCAAATATTAACGAAATTAATGAAAAGTGATTCGTAATGTTTTACCTAAGCACGTTAGAATGAAGACAATATTCATTGATACTACATTAGAATAAAGTTCAATATTATTCGACTTTTTAACTTTACATTAGTAGTGCTTTTTAGCTGATTTTTACCATCCGATTATCATTTTTATTTTTATTACTGCATAATACGTAAATGCCTAGTTTATGCTATATAGATTGTTATTTGTAATTGATTTTTAATGCAATAAGTTACATATTTATCGTTCACTATGTCAAGATATGAGGTGCAAATAATTTTAATTACCTCGTATATACATAATGCTTTTGAGTTTTGACAGATACTTCAAAACCTGCCAACGCTCGTGAAAACCTAGATGGTCGGTTCTCCATTCATCCGTAAGTATGGTAAGTGGAATCTAATTGTACATGCACAGAAGTTGCCAAGTGAAGAACACTATAAAATGTTGTTAAAATAAAATAATATAATCCATTCATGTTCGACGATAAAATTCTCTCTGCTCTCAACAGAGAATCCCAACGTCCAAACTTTTGTATTTTTCAATCTTCATTAATTTTATCCTCGTTATTGCTTAATTGTTTTACTATTTTTTAAAAAAAAAATAAATTTGAAAAAAGTAGTTCTAGCTTATAGTTGCGTTTATTATTAATAATAAAAATTAATACCTGTGTAGATTCAATTATTAAATTTCATTTGTGTAAACCAAGACCTGTATCTGTGTCGAAAATGGGCATGTCATGTGACTCAATAACTCGTGGTCTTGTCCACTTATGCTCAATTTTAGTTCTTGAGTAATGAGTACAACAACAACACTACGATAAAAAAAGGATTTTGTGGTAATTATTAAACAGTAATAATAATTTATTGTTGGAAAAAAATATATTTAATACTTCATATAAATATCGCTAAATATTAACTTAATATTTTAAACAACTCAATCTGATTCAAAATATAATTTCATATCTCATATCATGACGAACCTTTAGATTAATAATGTCTATTATCAGTAGTAATTGAATTTTAATTAAGTATAATATTTGGACTAAAATTATTAAAGTTAACCAAATTTGTTCTTTATACTTTGCTTTTGTGATTTGTGATAAAATCATCAAAATGAGAACAGTAGGGTACAATTAATAAATTAACTAATGGTGCAAGTGGATTATTATAAATCTTCAAAGAACAATTGCTCTCTTTACATTTATAGAGGGTCCAATTTGATTTTCTCTTTGTACAATAATAGATATGAAGGCCCTAATTGTCCCCTTCCATTCATCAATATAATATTTCCAAAATTAATTGTCAAATATTTATCGTATTTCTTATTTATACGCTTTTTAAATATATGGTGTTGAACTATTTATTTATGTTTGTAACTTAAGATATAATTGTTTCTCATTGTATATTTATTTTATTTATGTTTAATAATTGAGATATTTGTAATCTTTAAGAAAATAGGAATAAAATAAAAAGAAAAAGAAGAAGATTTTAATTTAAACTTCTAAAATGATAACTATTCAAAATCAAATGTTTTAAATAACTATGACAACAAGTATCTTGAAACGGGAAAAGTAATTTGTCTCTCTCTTTATTCCCTTCACTATTTTATGCAACTTCTTCCTTTTTCCAAGAACTAGCTAGTTGGTTAATGTACTTAACAATAAAACTTAATAACATATTATATTATAAAGTTTAAAAAAATTAAAGTTGGTTGCTAAATACTAGTTTTTGATTCCCATTAAAGGGGTGAAAGATCACGAGAAATTTGCCACATCAAAGTGAGGGCGTTGGATCTCTAGTCTATAGCTGTAAAAAGTGTTATTTTGAGTTTTACTAGGTAAATGACATTTTATTTACGTAAACATTAAAAAATGCAAGGTTATTTCTTTACACAACATGGGTCGTGGGCATTTCAGATGTCTCAAGTTCGAATTCTAGCTATAGAGAAAATTATGTCGGGAGAGTCATCTCTGAATGGACCCTGTAGGCGCAATTCGAATTTAGTCGAAGCTCATATATGAACTTCAAACATCGAACGAAAAATCAAAAAAGATAAATCTTAAACTCGATATAAAAAAATTTAGCTGATAAAAAGAGAAGGATAAAATAAAATATATGGAATCCAAATATCCATCTACAATCGTTGTGGGAATATAAGGATAAGACGGGGGGCCAAGAAATCAATGTATATGGCACGTCTCAAGATATACTACATTTTTATCTCAATTATAAACTTTATGATATTGACATTACAAGTTTAACAATTTCAAGTGACAATTCATTTTCATTAACCTTTTATCAATGATCCTGCTAATTATTATTATTATTATTATTATTATTATTATTTTTATATTTATGATCTCAAAATTATTTTATGAGATGACAAGTTGGCATCGACTAATAATATTCAAACTTGTAGTACTTCCAGGCCCAACTTATTAAAAACCATGCAATTTACTAGCTATAACTAAGTCATAAAACCCTCAAAACTTAGAAGTATACATTATATTCACGTGAAAGCTTTAACTCGAGTATAATTTCACACGTTAGGTGTAAGTTAAATATTCAAGTAGATTTTTTATAAAAATTAAAATATAAAAAAGTAAACATACGAAAAAGTTCAAAGAGTTAAAACACGGGTACACATACTTTTAAGAAAGTTAATTTTAACCATGTAATAATAATATTATTGTCGTCAAATAATATTAAAATGAACGTGTTCAATCGTGATGTTACTTACACTTCAATGAACTTAAATTCAAGGTCAATTTCCACCAATTGCAAAATAAGTATTAATGTTTTTACCTATTCAATTAAATACTACCAAACCTACTTAAACTTGGCTAGGGTGAAAGAAATTAATTTTAGAAAAGACGCAATAGAGAGGAATTTATAACATGTACTTCTCTTAGAAAAGTCTTATATAATAACTTCAAGATTAGAATAACAACTTGCCATACTTAATTTATTAGTAACATAAATAAATTTAAAAATAAGTACTGAAAAATAATATAACAGCTTGCTATATATATTGAATTAAAGTCTTTTTAACAGTGTAAATTTTCTTTTATAATTAGAAAAAAACACGAAAAGGACCTTACTTGATCCAGTAGTAATAAATAATGATGACAAATTTTATATTTTTAAAAAAATAAACACTTTAACAGTTAAAATTGACAATTAATTTCCAAAAGAATGGGGAGGTCAGCATCAAAAATCAAAATTTTGACTAACGAAATCAATGAAAAGATAAAAGCCTGCGGCCACGAACTTTGACCTCAATTGTTTAAAAAATATTTAATAATAATCTACAAAAAATTATTTTCTTATTCAACATTAATGCGATAATTCATATAAATATTGTAATATTTTGATACAAATTACAATATTTAAACGACATTCCTTTTTAAATTTCAAAAAATACATAAATTCACATAAAGTAGAGTCGATTTATACATTTTTTTCCTTCAATTTAAGTACTTTAATTATACTGCTTACAAAATTTAAGAAATCAAGCATTATTTTTAAATCTTGTAATGTCAAAATAAAGATGTTTTTTGTTAAAATCATTTCGTCTTAAATTGGTTATATAAAATGTTAGGGCTTAGTAAAAAGCTTATTAAATATAAAAAATATTATATATATAATATTTAAGAAAAGTATAGTTGGTACTAAAGAGTAGCTATCAATAGTGACTTTATACTGGCAAATCAACAGATTATTAATTTTTATCCAAAGTTTGTTCGACTTTTTTCTTCACGATATCTTTGGTACATATTTTTGTTCATAATTTGGCACCATATAATTGACAATAAGCTACCGACAATCGACAAACATTTAAATGAATAAATGTTACACCTAGGAGGTACTTCCTTTCTATTTGTATTATTATTATTTTTTTGTTTCGGTGGACTACAATCTACGTAGCTTTTTGAAGTAGGGTCATAAAAATAATAATTATGGATGAATATCATATTTTTAGGGGCCTACGTCAATACTTCTATATGTAAAAATAGTGTGGGTAGTATCTTGATTATTGTCCCTCTATGCTTGCTCTACTATCATACAATATAATTCCCTCATGCTGTTATAAAATGATTATCAAACTGGATTTATCATGGGATGATTAGAATTATGTAAAAAAAATTATCAGAGTATCATACTTAAAGTCTTATATATGAAAAAAGAACTCTTTGGAAGTGTCGTTATAAAAAATATATGAATTTTGCAATGTGTTGATTTCAGTGTACGTATCGAAGTCCGATTGAAAAACAAAGAAATAAAGATGAGAAAACTGAAATACCCTAAAATTAGGTACAAATTGTTCATTCCTGATCTTTATAAAAGTTTGAGATCACTTGTAATGTCATGTGACAGATCGAGAGTGTGTATCTAAGTTTAGTTAATCAAGTCGAGATGGGTTTTTAATTATTGATTGCTAATAATTTAAAGATAAAACTAATAATTTTTGTCAAGTTTAAAAGTATTTTAAATACATCTCTAGTAAATAAATAAATTATAAGAACAATTTGTTAGGTCCGTAGGAAATATAAGGCAAACAAGAATCTTCTATGTATTAGCCGAATCAATGGCGTAGCCACACTTTGTGTCAAGGTGTTCAATCGGACACCTTCATCGAAATATTATACCACTATACACGTAAAAAATAATAAATTAAGTAATTAAATAACATATCTTGGACACAACAATATGATGTAGTCTAGTGATTTCAGGTGCCTTGGAAGAGTAAAGATATTAAAATTTAAAGTGTTTGTATGTTCGGATTTCACTACTAGCAACTTCTTTATTCACTTTTTAATTAAAAAGAGTAAATTCACTTTAGCACTTGATCATCCTAAGTGAAAATTCGAGCTCCGCTACTTAATCGAATATGTTATCAGATATATATGTGATGAGTTAATCTCAAATTTTATTTTAAAATTATTATTTTTATCTCAAATATCATACGACATTTTAGAGAACTATTGTTGATGGTGATGATGGAAGGACTAAGGGCCCGTTTGGATGGGCTTAATAAAAGCAGCTTTAAAAAAGTACTTTTGAAAGTGCTGAAACTTATTTTTAAAGTAAGCAGTTATGCGTTTGGATAAAAGTGCTGAAGTTGTTATGCCAAACGTGAAAAGGGAAAAATAGAAGAAAGAGATGTTAGGGTTATATGGATATTTGGAGATTGTATAAAAATATTAATGGAAAAAACATTAAAATGTGGTCAACTTAAAACAGCTTATAAGCTAAAAAACAAAAAGCACCCCTACCCCAGCTTTTAACTTTTGGCTTAAAATAAGTTTTTTTTAACTTAAAGTAAGCTGTTTTGAGTATTGCCAAACAGTCAAATAAGTCAAAAACCAGCTTTTAAGTCAGTTTGACCAGCTTTTAAGCTGAGCCAAACAGGCTCTAAGTTAGTATTGACCCCACGTGTGCTAATATATGAATAATTTTGTCTACTACTTCTATCTACGACCCAAAAGACCAGAAGCACTAACTAATAATTTATACTCCAAACAAACAACGTTGACCCCATCTTTTTATTTCCACTTAGCCATTGAGGACTTCACACCTCAATATTCTTGTTTTTACCAAAACAAAAAGATACTCTATTTGGTTTCGAAACTACTTAGTTGATTAATTTGAAATTATGTTAAGTAGGTATATCGGATAAAGTTTATTAAGCTAAAACAACTATAAAAAAATAATAAGAAAAAAACTTCATATGGTTTGATCTACATTGAGTTGATTTTTTTGTAATATTTTCCTAAAAAATCACAAAATTATTTACAAGTATAATAGTCCATTAGTTACCCGACTCTAAAAAGTCAAAGGCAATAAGCTTGCATCATGCCAACACTTTGTCATGTTTATTGCGCTAGTAATCGATAAGTTGAAACATTGGCATAAGTACTAGTTATTGCGCTAAAACAATATTCCAAAGATTTCATTCAAGCTGAAACACTGATCACGATTTATAAAAGATCACACACTATTAAAAATATCACTATCGAGAAGTTTGTCATTTCTTATCAACATCAAACTTGTTTATATAAAGGTTCTTACCAACAAAATATTTATATTATAGGTTTTTTCATTTTAGTACTTGAATCTGAATTTTCCTTTTAGTTAAGAGTAAAGAATTTTAAGTATAACATTACGATTCGATGAGAAATGTCCCTCCGGAGAATAAAAGTACTAAGAAAAAGTATAGTAACAGCTCATATGTTAGAATTAAAACTCTAATTAAATGACAATTATAAAGATATAGGTAGGGCTCCACTCATAAATTAAAGTTGGTCTCAAATTTTGCTGGGTGATTAATTAAGATAGATACTGCAAGCACTATAAAAAAGAGAAGGTCCACCTGACTCCCAATATAAGCCTATCTGATTAGTGGAAAGATAAGTCAAAAGCACAAACACTATTGATGATAAACACTTTAATTAATTAATCTATTGAATTTTTTAATCATTATAAAGTGTTTCCCCTTCATTAATCTTATAATTTTAGAGTCCCCACCCCCACTAAAATGGGTGAGTTGGGCCTTTCATGAAGGATAATGGAATTGGCCCAGGCCCAAGACTACAAACAGGCTCATCACTGGTCAGTTGGGCCAGTACAGGGTGATAAACTTTTTTTTTTTGCTGGCTTATGCATACCCCGGAAGGAATCTAATAGACAAAATTACATGGTTAAGCAAATCTATACTAGTTAATTAGTTATCATAGCTATAATTTTAGTTAATTATCACTCACGACCAACATTCAGTGATAATTGCGTGGGATGCAGCTTCAAGTTTGTATAATTCGCACATTTGTATAATTCAGAATTTGTGTATAGTATAATTTGTATAACTTTTGTATAATATAATTTTATATAACATAATTTGTATAACTATTTAAAGTTCAGATATTTGTGTTTGTATGAATTCGTTACACAAAAAAATCTCAATCATACAAACGCACCTGTAAATAATACAAACTTACCCGCAAATTATATAAACCCATAAATTATACAAACGAGATAGCGTGAAATGTAGCTACAACCCTTAAATATGCAAACTATAGGTATGAAGTATAATTAGATTTACTAGTGGCTATAACTATTTGCGAAAATTCTCCAATCCAATATTCTATAGACTAATTTTGTAAGTTATTACAAATGTTAGATTACAATAGCTTATAACGTTGAAAACAATACATGAACAAATATAAGCAAACATGATTGGTACTAACATTTTGGATTTTAAAGAAATGCATGCAATGTGATGAATTATAGTTACAAATAGGTGAGAATATATATTGGACATGTACTATAAATAAAAAAGTCATCGACAGAGAGTTAATTTATTAACCAGGAAACATCACAAGATTTCCACGAAGGAAGCAAACTGTTTTTGTCCTTGATTCACCAACCAAAGAAATGAAGATACAAATTAATTGACATATTTTGTACATGTGTAAAATAGCTACTTGATCAAACCTTTGAAATTTTATACACCAATCGATAGTACCAATTTCTTTTAAAAAAATTATACATGTTACTTATCAGTCTAAGTCTAAGTTCAAGCTCAATATTTACGCAAAATCTGTTTATGCATATCGTGCTTTCTCTGAGTCTAGTTCATTGTCTCCTTCTTCAGTCAATTCAAGTTCTTACTTATAACATTTTTGCAATTGCATTTGTCTTTTTACCTTTGAGTTGTTGTATTTACTTTCTAGAATTGTAATTAAACTTTAGTCTTACTAATATAATTGAGTATTTGATTGTAGTGTAATAATTGAATTTGAGTTTATTGCAATATATCTAAGTCATTTAAACGATAATTACAAATTGTTTATTACAAGTTCTATTTTTTCTTTCTTGTATACTACCAATTAATACCCAAGATTTGCTTTACTTTCTTGTTATGAGCCATTCATGGTTTGATAAATTATTACTCAAAAATCAAAAGGAAACTAAAATTATCATTAAAACAGGCTTAAGTTTTATTTGAACATGGAAAACATATCAAGTATACGTAAATAAATTTTTCTTAAAACTCAAAGTAACCAAACAAATCAATAACAAACACATTGCAAATTACAACAAAGCAAATACAATTACAATTACCAATAATTTAATTATATTATTTTAATTCCCATTTTGCCCTTTCTTCATGCAGACATAGCAATCTTTGGAACCGCAGGTTCAAGTTGACGTGGATTCAAGTAAACTTTAAGTCCATTTTTCATAAATAAAGTCAACGACATTTTCTGTTCAACTTTATGACCGGGAACCGGTAATAGCCGGTACCGAAGCAAAATAGCAGCAGCCACAGATTTCATTTGAAGGTAAGCCAAATCTTTGCCTAAACAAGTCCTCGGTCCACCATTAAATGCAACAAATTTATACCCATCTTTTGGCGGTTCGAACCGGTCTCCACCGGTCGAGAGCCACCTCTCCGGTTTAAATTCCATACAATCCTCACCCCAAACCGTTTTCATTCTCCCGACCGAGTAAATTGAATAAGTTACTGTTGAACCGGCTGGGACCCAGGTGCCATCTGGCAAAACATCATCAGAAACAACATATTTAAAATCTTCAGGGACTGAAGGGTATAATCGTAAAGTTTCGGCTAAAGCCGCTTTGAGATAAATCAATTTATCGGCTTCGTCAAAATTCAGCGGCTCTTCGGTCCACTTTTCATGATTTACGCCTCGGCTTTCCTTTAAAACGTTCGATATTTCTTCAATTATCTTATTTTCCACGTGGCTATTATTCATTACGTTCCAAAAGAACCAGCTCATAGCCACAGACGATGTGTCACGTCCAGCTAGGACAAAATTCAAAGCGATGCGTTTAAGTACATCACTTGGAAATGAATTACCATTTATGTCCTTTTTCTTCATGAAACGTGACAATAAATCATCTGATGGACTTTCCTTACGCGAATCCAAAGCCTCGGAAATGTAATTTTCAACAATTTTTAGGCTTTTTTGTAACCTTTTTTCAGCTCCAATGCCTAGAAATTTTTTCAACCTCCAAAGAAAATAAGGGTATAATAGTCTTTGCATAGTGGCTTCAGTGGCTGAATCAAAAGCTATAGCAAATGGATTTTCAGGCATTTTTGGTGAAAGGGTTTCAGGGTCTTTACCAAAAGTAAGTCCACAAATATTATCAAAAGTTAAACGGAGCAATAAATCTTGTAACTCGACCGGGTTTTTTTCCTTAGCGGCTTTATCCAAAATTACCCACAAACGAGTTCTGATGGTCCGGTTCACCCACCGGTTCATTGCTTGTCGTAATGTCCGGGTTGTGAATTCAAGCGCAGCGGTTTTTCTTTGCATGAGCCACGTGTCACCATCACTGTTGAAAATGCCTTGACCCAATAAGTCATCGAATGCGTTTTGCCACGTCGGTCCTTTAGGATAGTTATCGAACCTGGTATAGTACATATAATAGCTGATTCAGACATCACGATTATATATATATAAAAAAAAATATTCAAAACTTTACTAGAGAAAAACAGCATAACACTAGCTAGATGTGTTTGAAGATATTTTGTTGTATATGAATCTTCTTTTGCTTTATAATGTGTTGTACAAAGGGACAAAAGATATCATTGACTTGTTCATTTAAATATGTGTAATCCATATATAATATTCAACTATTTATATTTTACGTATCATGACATGTTTAAAATCGTAATATCAAACCTGGTTCGAAGAATATGCTCGATGTTTTTGGGGTGACATGTGACGGTATAAAACCCTTGTTTCCAAGCTAGAAATGGTATGCAAATAGTACATGTTTGATAGGTTGCGGATACACCAGTAGACCTTAGGTTTTGAGAAATCCAATCATGAAATCTTCTTCTATTTAAGAAAGTATAAGGGAGGCTACCAACTAATGGCCACACTTTTGGACCACTTAACCTTTGTGCAAGTAGATAAAACCAAAGAAAATAAACAGTAATTGATGCTATTATTCCAGAATAAACTAGTATAGGATCCATTTTGATTTTTTTTCTTTTTTTTGGTTTAAGTGAAGTAGAGATGAAAAGAGAATGAATGTGTTATATGGAAGAAGGGAGAGTATGATTTATATATATATATTTGTAGAATGTATTAAAGGAAAGGTTTAGGAGAGAGTTGTTGAGAATTTTTATGAACTTATGAAAGAAAAATTAAAAGAAAGAAGGTCCTTATTCGGTTGATAGGAATTAATGTAATGAATTTTATTAATTTTCTTACGAAAACTTTACTAACTTTGCTTTGCTTTAGCTTCATATAATTTGTACACGTCTCATGAATTCTCTTGTGCGTTACAATTTTTTTAAAAAAATTTGGTCATGTAGTACTTGATACAAATTTTAAAATAATTTAATTAATTATTTGTTCGTTCAAATATCTATCGGCTGTTCAAGAAATTATGATATATATTTTTTTTAGGTCATAATTTAGTAATTAAAATCCTTGATACAAATAAATATTTACATTTTATGATTAACCATGTAAATTATTATCTAAGAAGAGAAAAATGGAACATAATATATATATTTTCCTCGACCAATTATAATAAATTTTAAAAAAATAAAAAATATGAAAGTTTCACATGAGCATAGAAGTGAGGAGTGGTTGGGAATCGGTTTAGCTGTGTTGAGAAATACATGTTTTCTCCAAAATCTGGAAAACTATTCTAAAAGGTTTAGTTTCTGCATGCAGTTGATTAGAAAGCTTAAATTAGAAGCTTTAAAAAACAAACTCCCTAAATTGGTTTTGTTAAAATTTAACCCTTTTTGAGGTTGGTTTGTAGAGATAAATAATAGTTTTTGTTTCCGATGTACTTTTACCAACAGATACATAACTCAAAACCTCTGATTAAATATAACAACGTTCGTCCACGGTACTAAGTACGGTTTTGGCAAATGGGAAACCTCCAACTTTTCTTGCTTTTAGCTCTTCCTTAAGAAAATGTCTGTGTTTTACAACAACCTTGACTTTTGTAGTATAATAAAGGCATTAGCTACAACTTACGACATTAGAATGTCATTAAGCAAATGATCTGATCACCATATAATTAAACATGTTAGAATACATTATTTCCATAACTAATCCTGTTATTACATCAAAGTTTAAGAAACTTCTAATTAATACTGCAAATTAAGGAAACAGTTCATGCCAGATTGTTTCATAGTTTAAAAATTTCTTTGACAATATATGTGTACACTCTAATTTATGTGTGTGTCCTGTAGTTGTATTACGGTCGTACTAAATTTGGATTCGCGCATTGCGGAGACTATTTCTAGGGGCAATGCTCCAACAAACATTTTTTCCATTTTCATAATTTCGAATTCGAGACCTTAGGAGGAACCGAACCATCTAATTAAACAATAATTTATTGGGAAATTTTCACATATAGCCACTCAAAAATTATTAATTACTCTATACTATAGTTTGATAATTACAATTTGTAGCTACATGTTATATGGAGTAGAGATGCGAGCGATACTGGGAGAGAGAGGAGAGAGGCGAGAGAGGGGGAGAAAAGTGAATTGTATATGTATATTGGTTAGATAATTGTATATTATACATATGTATTTGTATATATGACAATAGAGATTGGGAGAGGGAGGAGAGAGACGAGCAAGATCAAGAAAGGGGGGAGAGAGACTGGGAGAGGGAGGAGAGTGTCAAGCAAGATCAAGAAAGGGAGGAGAGAGGCGAGCAAGAGAGGGCAGAGAGTTGGATAGAGATGAATTGTATATGTATATAATCGTATATTATACAAATGCATTTGTATATATGGCAAGCGAGATTGGAAGAGGGAGTAGAGAGGCGAGCGAGAATGAGAGAGGGAGGAGAGGGGCGAGTGAGAGAGGGAGAGAGGTGAATTATATATGTATATAGGTTAAATAATTGTATATTATACATATGTGTTTGTATATCCTGGCGAATTATACATATACAAACGTGACTAATTATACAAACTCGAAGTCAGCCCACGTAATTAATGTATAACTTTAGTCGCGACGTGATGGAGTGATAATCATAACAAACTATAGCTATGATAGTAATTAAATAATATAAATTTATTTAGCCGCGTAATTTTCCCTAATTTATATTGGGAAGTTTCAACAGGTTTAAGCTGGACTGGACTGGAAAATCAGGTCCAGTTCCACACTGCAGTTTATTTACAGCCCAACAAAAGGGTCCAATTAAGTACTGTTGATAATTATAGTTGACAAAATCATTTAGTTAGTTAATGCAGTTAGTTAGTTAAAAGTAGTTAGTTTATACCTAATTCTGTTATTTTCTTGTTACACAGCTTTAGATATTTTCTATACTTTCTGCATTGTATAAAGTGTGA
Organism: Solanum peruvianum; assembly: GCA_027705065.1. Taxonomy (NCBI): domain Eukaryota; kingdom Viridiplantae; phylum Streptophyta; class Magnoliopsida; order Solanales; family Solanaceae; genus Solanum; species Solanum peruvianum. The sequence continues at coordinate 49,722,013 of JAKWJD010001760.1, read as the reverse complement.
TACTCTCATAATAAACACACACTTTTTCCCCCAAACTTCCATCTTCTCTGTTTCCCTCTAAACGTCTTCTCTAATTTCTCTCCAAGTTCATTCATGGAGAATTGAAGCATGATAATGGAGTATTTTTGACATGGTATCAGAGCAGGAGGTATTTGCTCTGTTTTCTGCAGTTGTGTTGATCGAATTACTCGTTTTGTTCTTTGTGTTGTGAATCTGATCGATTGCTAGATCGAATTCAGATCGATTTTGTTTTTCTCTTCTTCCGCTGTATTCATTCACTCAGATCCTTGAATTGAATCACTATGGCGACTGAAACTGGTTCAACTTCAAACGATACTACTGTAAATGGCAGTAGTGCTATCAATGAGGAACTCAATTCACCTCTGTATATGCATCCCTCAGATAATCCAGGTGCTTCACTAGTTCAAGTTCCTTTTGATGGAGTAGGATATAGATCATGGAAACGAAGTGTTCTTAGGGTGTTATCCGTGAAGAATAAGCTAGGATTCATTAATGGTGATTGTAGAAGGCCTAATCCAGGAACACCACGATTTCGTCAATGGGGAAGATGCGACGATATGGTTACTTCCTGGATCCTTAATTCTTTGTCAAAGGAAATTGCAGAAAGTGTGGAGTATGTTTCTGATTCATTCGAACTGTGGAAAGAATTAGAGGATCGATATGACCAAACTAATGGTGCCAAGCTATATCAAGTTCAGCGTGAAATTAACGAGTTATCACAGGGAACTTTAGACATTACTACTTACTACACCAAGATGAAGAGACTGTGGGAAGAGTGAACACATTGCATGTGAAAACTCAGTGTAATTGCAACTGTACTTGTGGAGCTAAGGATAATATGTTCAAGGTAGATCAGGATAGAAAATTGATACAGTTTCTTATGGGGTTGAATGAGGTTTATACTGTAATTCGAGGGAACATTCTCATGATGAATCCATTACCTTCTCTAGCACAAACATTCTCCTTGTTGATACAGGATGAAAAACAAAGAGAAATTAAGCCTAACACTCAAATGTTCATGGAGTCTACTTCCCTATATGTTAAAGGTGCAGGGAAGAAAATTCTGAGTCTGTTAACTTCAGTGGAAATAGCTCAGCAGGAGCAAGCACTTCTAGGTCCATGAAGCCAAATCACCCTTCCACAGATAACTCCAATTTCAGAACAAATTACTCCCAGACCAGTTCTTACAATGGTAACAACAGGCCTCGAATGATATGTGATTATTGCAAAAGACCAGGGCACACTAGAGATAGATGTTATAAGTTGCATGGTTATCCACAGATGAGCAATCAGAATCCTTCTAGATTGAACAAAGGCAAAGGTCTTATGGTTGATACTCAGGGTGAAAATTGCTCAGGAGAAGAAAATCGCAAAGGAAATCATGATGATGCAAATCATCAGCTGACAAAAGAACAGTATGTTCAGTTCATGGAGATGTTACAACAATTTCAAGCTGAGAAAGATAATTCTCAACAACACAATGACTTTTCAGGTGGTGCTGTGAATTCTGCCTTTGCAGGTATGATAGCATGTACTTCTTCAGTTGATTTTGGCAAATTATCATGCAGATGTCCTCACAGTAAAATTGACTCTTGGATACTTGACTCAGGGGCTTCTAATCATATGACTTCCAACATAACCTTCTTAACAAACATTGCATACCTTCCCTGTCCTTTATTGATTACCCTACCAAATGGTTACAAAGTGAAAGTAGTAAAAGTAGGTAGTGTGGTACTTGCATCAAACATTATTCTACATGAAGTCTTGTATGTGCCTTCCTTTAAATACAATCTTATCTCTATTAATTGTCTCTCAAAGTCTATGCCTAAAAGCATTGTATTTTTATCTGAATTCTCATGTATTTTGCAGGCCCCTTCAATGAAGAGGCCTCTGGTAATTGGTGAAGCAAAAGATGGGCTATATTTTTTGTGTTCTAAGTGCTTGATGAAATCCAATCATTCTGGTGATTCATGTAGCTCTTCAGTCTCAATTTCAAGTCGAGATGTTTCCAGTTTCAAATCTGTTTCTTGTCCTATTTCTTCATGCAAACATAATAAATGTAATCAACATTCTGTTCCATTCAATAAAAGTCCTTGTGTTTCTGCTTCTTTTAAGACTCATACCAATGATGATGTAAATGTGTTGTGGCATAATAGACTTGGACATGTTCCTTTTGTGAAGATGAAGGAAATTAAATCAATACCTGAGAACTTTTCAGCTAAACAACCTTTCATTTGTAATATCTGCCCCATGGCAAGACAAGAAGAATACCTTTTCCTCATAGCACTCATACCTCTACCAAAATATTTCAACTTGTGCACATAGATCTTTGGGGTCCATACCATAATATTACTCATGATAATTGTAGATATTTCATCACTCTCGTTGATGATTACAGTAGGTGTACATGGACTCAATGTTAGCATGTAAAAGTAACACCTTGGGAGTTATAAAAACCTTTTGTCAATGATTGAAACTCAATTCACCACATGTGTTCAGACCATAAGAACTGATAATGGACTAGAGTTTGTCAATTCAGAAACTTCCACCTTCTTCAAAACAAAGGGAATTATCCATGAAAAAACCTGTCCTTATACACCACAACAGAATGGTGTGGTGGAAAGGAAACACAAATACTTGTTAGAGACTGCTAGAGCTCTTCTTTTCCAATCAAAATTACCTCTTAAATACTGGGGTGAATGTGTGTTATGTGCCACATATATCATTAATAGACTTCCTAATTCTCATGTGAAAGGAAAAACTCCTTATGAGTTGCTATACAAAACCAAACCAATATATTCTCACATGAAAGCTTTTGGTTGCCTATGTTATCCTACAGTTCCAAAACCTCATAGGGATAAATTCCAAGCCAGGACAACACCCCATATTTTCATAGGTTACCCCTTTGGATCAAAAGGTTACAAAGTCCTAAGTCTAGCCACTAAGAAAATACATATCTCAAGGGATGTAGTTTTTAAAGAAAATATTTTTCCTTTTACTATTTTGTCTGATGTTTCTTCTTTTCCTTCTGTTCTTGATTCTGTTCCCTTCATTGAAACTCTGCATACTAATGTTGAAACACAAACTGGACAACATGTTGACAATAATGTAATTGATGCAAATGACACTTTACCTCATATTTCACCTAATCATGCAACTGAAATTCCACATTCCACCATTCAGCACAATCCTACAACTTCACCTATATCCAAAGCTACCAACAGACCATCTAGACAACATAAGCTACCAACACACCTTCATGATTATATTCTACCCAAAAATTTGACTAAACATTCACAAAACCCAAACATTTCTCTAAATACAGTTTTCTCCAAACACCAACATATATCACCTGAGGTCTTGGCACTTGAGAGTCAAACTCTTGTGAGGAATATCAGTAATGATGAAGAGCCTTCTTCATATGGAGAAGCTGTTATGAATCCTGCATGGCAACAAGCAATGACACAGGAGTTTGAAGCTTTGCATACAAATCATACTTGGGATCTTGTTTCTCTACCTAGTGGCAAGAAGGCCATAGGATGCAGATGGGTTTATAAAGTAAAACACAAAGCTGATGGAACTGTTGAGAGGTTCAAAGCACGACTAGTAGTGAAAGGTTACACACAAGAGGCTGGAATTGACTATACAGAAACTTTTTCACCAGTGATTAAAATGACAACAGTGAGGGCTTTATTAGCCACAGCTGTCAAGAAGGGTTGGAATATATTCCAACTTGATGTTAATAATGCATTTCTCCATGGAGACTTACATGAAGAGGTTTATATGGAAGTTCCTCCAGGTTTAGCAATACACAAACCAGGACTAGTATGCAGACTAAACAAGTCTTTATATGGTCTGAAACAGGCCAGCAGGCAATGGTATGCCAAGTTAACTGAAGCCTTATATTCAAGAGGCTACACTCACTCATTGAATGACTATTCTCTTTTCCATAAGAAGTCTGAAACTTCTAGTATATTTGTTGCTGTATATGTGGATGATGTGATTCTAACAGGGACTAATGTTTCTGAGATTGAGGAACTTAAGACCTTTTACATGATCAATTCAAGATCAAAGATTTGGGAAAGTTACATTACTTCCTAGGAATGGAAGTTCTATACAAAGATGATGGACTGATAATATCTCAAAGAAAGTTTGTTCTTGATATGTTGAAGCATTACAGGGTTGCAAGTATGAATAGCTGCACCTCTCCACTTGATGCAGCAGTAAAGCTCCATGCCAAGAAGGAACACCTTTAACAGAACCACTTTTTATAGACAACTTATTGGAAAGCTGAATTTTTTAACTAACACTAGGATGGATATATCATACAGTGTCTGTGCAGCATCTCAGTCAGTTCATGCAAGATCCTAGGGAGCCACATTTTACAAGCAGCCTTTCATGTATTGAGGTACTTAAGACAGATCCTACCTAGGGATCTTTATGTCTAAAGAACAATCGTATTGTGTCAAAGCTTATTGTGACTCTGACTGGGCTGCATGCCCTGACACTAGGAAATCAGTAAGTGGTTATATTGTATTGATAGGGAACAGCCCACTTAGCTGGAAATCCAAGAAGCAAGAGACTGTATCTTTATCTTCAGCAGAAGCAGAGTATAGGGCTCTAAGGAAAGTTGCAGGAGAACTGGTATGGCTGAAAAGATTATTGGAGGAACTAACATTGACATTACCTGCACCTATTGAAGTGTATTGTGACAGTCAGTCGGCTCTACATATAGCTCGAAATCCAGTATTTCATGAACGCACCAAACACATTGAAGTTGATTGTCACTTTGTGAGGAACTTACTCAAGACAGGCCTTATCTCGCTGCATTATATAAGTTCTGATGATCAGTTAGCAGATATATTGACTAAGACATTGACAGGAATCAAACATTCCTCAGCATTAAGCAAGTTATCTGTGTTTTCCACACCTCCAACTTGAGGGGGGGTATTGATAATTATAGTTGACACAATCATTTAGTTAGTTAATGCAGTTAGTTAGTTAAAACTAGTTAGTTTATCCCTAATTCTGTTATATTCTTGTTACACAGTTTTAGATATTTTTTATATAGTTTCTGCATTGTATAAAAGTGTGATACTCATCATAATAAACACACTTTTCACCACCAAACTTCCATCTTCTCTGTTTCCCTTTAAACGTACTTCTTCTCTGACTTTTCCTCAAGTTCATCCATGGAAGATTGAAGCATGATAATGGAGTGTTTTTGACAAGTACTTATCCGATGACATTATACTTTGTCCTAATATTTATTTTAGTAAATTCTTCTGCATATAAAATTGAACAAATAAACATATACCTCATATAACCATCTTTCCGGGTTGTCAACACATCACTAATTAAGCATGTTATATAAAGCTATTAGTAGTTGGGAATCGGTTTAGCTGTGTTGAGAAATAAGGCTTTGCACCAAATCCTTGGAAAAATGATTCTATTAGAATTAAAAGGTTTGAATTTACGAAGCCTAATAAAAAGTTATTCAATATTTGTTGAAATGTATCATTTTTTAAAAAAACATGTTACTAAAAAAAATGTGTAATCGAGAAGGATGGAATAGCCGAATCATAACTATAACTTCTTATTTTTTTGTTCTTATTTAAATGACACACTTTTTTCTTAGTTTTTTCCAAAATAAAAAAGACATAATTTTTATATTAATTTAATTTAAATATATATTTTTAATTAAATTTTGTATCGAATTTTAAAATATCCCATAAAACGGAAGGAGTGTATTTTTCTAGTTTTGGAATATAATTGGCTCTACATTCCACTAATGATCACAACTCACAAGTGGTGCAACAATCCGCCACGTGTCAATTCCTCCATCACATGGCAAGATGATTTCTTAATCTTTTTCCTATTTCCACCTAAGGAAATAAATTACAAATTAAATAGACAAAAAAAATATAAATTCAATTTTTAAATTAAAAAAAATAAAATGGGAGAAGTAGAAGGGATAATAAACTTGTGGAGAACTCGCGCTACAATCACCTTCATCGTACGGCTCATATTGATCCTACCAGAAATCAATTCAACTATATTATCCACATTCAAAATCCCTTTATTTCTTCTACACAGAACAGAAGAATTGAAAGAACAAAAAAAGCCCTAATTTAGAAATTCAATGGCGTCGTTGAACATGTTCGTCAGTCCGATAGCAACCGTAACCGCACAACCACATCGAAGTAGAGTATACACCGCGGCTACGGCGTCGAAGAGCTCCGGTGGAAGTACTGAGGAGAAATCGCTTTTGGATTTTATACTTGGTGCATTGCAGAAGCAAGACCAGCTATTGGAGACAGATCCACTGCTGAATAAAGTAGAGGATAAGAGTGTAAGCACCACCAGTTCTGGGCGGAAGAACTCTGTTGCTGTTCCTCCGAAGAAGAATTCAAATGGCGGTGGATTTGCAGGATTTGGTGGTCTCTTTAATAAGAAGGACTGATTTCTACTATGTGAGATCTGCTTAATTTTTATTTTTTTGAGAATTGGGAAAAACACAAAAATTCTGCTTCTTTGTATGAAATTTATAATTTACTTGGCTCTGTAATCTATTACTACTATTGAATTGAATTGAACAATTCATCAGCTACTTGCTTGCTCTGCAACATTTTGGTTATTTGGTCATCATAGCTGCATAAGTCTACTACTATAACATAAAGAATTGAGTTGGGAATAAAGTTATTTATTGTTGAAAAATGATTGTGAATTTATGTTATTACATTTTTCTTCCAACAAAAATCATATCTGTTTGGCAGAGGCAGCTTTGATGGTTCGGATGAATCCACTAGTTTTTCTATAGATTCTATATTTGTTTAGAAAATTATACAAATATATGTATATTAATATGTGAAATTTCAAACAAAAAATTATTTGGAACCACCAAACTCTTAACTTTAGTTTCGCCTAGCGTTGATGAGTTTGCACCTCTTGGATTCTATTTCATCAAACAAATATGTTCTTTTTATGATGTGAGGAAGTAATCCATAACTTCGGGCTATGGTTGAGTGAATTAAATTCCTCAAGAATTGGTCTCGAATATTATATCCTTTTCTTCCTGATTTATGTATTTCTTATTTACTCTGGTTTTTTGGTTTGTACACATACTAACAATATCATAAACCGATTAGAAGTTAGAAATAATGTTAATTAGGGAAAATTGATAGTAGTTTCGAAACAAGGATAAATACTCAGCGACAATCGGTTGAAATAAATTAAACCTGCTGAAAAATTTATATCACGTGACTAAAACGGCAAAATGTTTGAATCTAATAAAAAAATGAACTTTAAGACTAGTTCAACTCTAAAAGCTAGTTAAAAAGTGAGAATTGTTCGACCAAAATCATATATAACCGGTGTGCATTGGGTCGCTTCTCTCCGAGTTTTGGTTCCAAAAAGAGACTCTAAAATATATATCAGGTAGAACACAAAAGGAGAGACAAGATAACTCTATATATTTCTATAGCAAACGTTTGCAAAAAATTGTCAGGCGCCTCTCTCCCAAATATCTCGCTCGCCACTCTCCTCCAATCTCTCGCTCGCTTCCTCTCTTTTTATACAAACACAAGTGTATAAAAATTGTTTCTAATTGTATAAAGCAGAGAAAATTGTATAAATACATATATTTTTGTTCCCCTCTCACCCTTTTCCAGATCTCCGCTCGTCACTCTCCCAAATCTCCCTCGCCACCCTCGCCTTCATCACTTATACAAACAGAAGCAGCAAAATGTATAATTGCGTTTCTGTTTGTATAAAGCGTGAGAAAATGTATATACACATGCAAGTATATATATTTTAATCCTATACACTTATAATTATACAATAAAAATTTTCTCCTGCCCAGTTTCTTCCTTTCTCTCTTTCTCGTTTTATACAATTTCAAATTGTATCTAATTTCTCTCTTTCTCGTTTTATACAATTCGATTCAATTGTATATCCCTTGTCAAGTCTCTTTTGTCTTTCTCTCTTTCTCATTTTATACAAATTCAAATTGTATATAATCGTTCTATACACTTATAATAATAAAATTCATTGTATACACTTCGTTTTTATACAGTTCTCTGCCCAAGTGTCTTTCTCTTTCTTGTTTTATACACTTCGTTTTATACAATTTGCTACAACAGTATATGTATAGCGAATTATACAGTTTTCATGTTTGCTACGGAGCGCAATTATGCAAACTTTACTGTAGCATACAAATATGATTTTTTTCATTTCTTAAAGGAAATTTTCATGGAATTGAATGTAGCACAAATTTTTTGTATAATTGAAGGGGATGATACCAAAAGTGTTGGTGATATCAGCCAGGCAGGAAGCAGATATTGGTTCGACGATAAGTGGACATCTTACTATTGGATCCAGTGGAGAATAAGATGATGAAAAGGTCCAGCCCACAAGAGGAAACAAGCACAGACTATTCAAGCCTCAAAATTAATGGACTATTTAAGGGAAGAAATTGGCAAATAGCAATTTTTTAAGATGGCTAATCAAGTTTTATTCAGAGTATTAAACACATGTGGTAAAGAAATGGATTTCGTGTCTAACTAAACACTAAAAACTAAATTTTTCCTCATCCCAACAATGTGGGACTTAAACCCCATGACTAGACATCTGGTATATGGGCAATTTAGTATGAAGGAACAAAATTGGTAAATTATAAATTAAATGGATCTGACTTTAGTACAAAATCATTAGAGAGAATTCAACTTATCCCACCTTACCTCGAAAAGAAAATTCACAATACCCGTTCAATTGTCATCCCTAATATTTATAGGAAAGACCATTTAGGAAGGCTATTATAAAGTATGATAGGTGACAGGTTCCAGCACCATTAAAAGTTGGGCAAAGTAGGCAGGATTTAAAGCGTTTAATTAGGCGTTTGGACACATGAGTTTGATTGAAATTTGGGGGAAAAATAAATATCACCTTCTGTACATGCACATCATTTTCCATTTGGAAACATCTCCATGTACTCTTATTATAAGAGTTGGGCATAATTAGGCAAAATTTAAAATCGAATCGAAATCAATTTTTTCTTTTTTATTTAAACACATGCATGTACTCTTCTTTTTGGTCAGTTATTATCCTTCTTTTACTTTAAAATTGTCTTTTAAGTGGTTTTGGAAAACTATGTACTATTGTACAATGTAATTAAAAATCAGTAACAGGAACAACAATTGTGTACACCATATGTTAACACAACAACACAAATTTGCAGAACTTGCATGTGTCGAACCTCCACAAACTAGATGTTCTACTTTTGTGTGTTTATGGTAATGTTAAAGAACTAGAGAAAATAATTCTCTTTAAAACCGGAAATTAGAAAAACGTTTATTGTCTATGTTAAAAAATTATAAAAGTTAAGATTGATGGATTCCTTATAACGCTTGACTAATTCTTCTCCCTTTGAACTAGCTAGCTTTTGTGGTATGAGTTAGACTTTAAACACAATTTAACTTGGTATCAGAGTAAAGAACCATCTCACCCAATGTTAGACCCCTGAAATTAAAATTGCCCACATGCTACAATAGTCAAAAACCTTTCTTATATTCCCAGAAAATTTATATATACTATAATTAATTAAAGATCAATTATTTCTTTTTGAAGAGAAATAGTAAGGAACATGATTATTATATATACCTCTAAAGTACAAAACAAGCAAATGATCGAGTCTTTGTTTTGAGTCTCACCTGAAACTAGTTTTTGAGGTCGAATTAGATTTCCTGGTTACCAATATTTACTTATCTTTAAATGAATTAAATTTCATGAAAACTTTACAACAATCCATAAGACCCTCGAGAGCACATGATCATTTATATATATCCCCTAAAAAAGAAAAAACATTTTTCTACTAACTTGAACACAAATTTAATCAAGACCAAGAAACAAAACTATAATACTAATACGTACAAAATGTAATCATATGTATCTTACAACACAATTGAGGAGCTAGAAACAGAATTAGATCTGGGCAAACGTGACGATGATGAATTGATGAAGTTGATACAATCTTTGATGGCCTCAACTCTATGATCAGAATTGATTAATATTGGAGGATCAGATAATGGCTTATTAGAAGAATTAACTTTGCCTGATCTTCTTGGAGACATCATCCTTACAATAGCAACTATCTTCCCTCCAAAACGTTTGAATAATTTAATCGCGGATAATTCTGATGTTGATCTCTTGAAACTATTATACCCTCTTTGCGTATTACTATATGTTGCTTCATTTGCTCTTTTTTTATTTGAGCCTTTTTTTGTCAACATGATCTTATAGAAAAAAAAAAAAGACTTAAGAAAATTTGGAGTGTATATATATTATAAAGAGGATGAAAAAATGGATGTGTGCCTTTAATAGAGAATTAAGTGAGAAAAAAGACAAGAAAATAAATGATGAAAGATGAAGGACAAGAAGGCTACTTTGTACGAACTCTTTTAATGCATGTAAAGAGTAAATTAAACATGCCATGGGCAATTCTAATCAATGGGAAAGTGACTTAAAACAATAACAAGAGAAAATTGTCAAAACGTATTGATGAAAGATGTTCAAGTTGATTGATCTAGCCAACTAATTAATTAGCTAATTTTGGGTTCCATCATATTGGATTCACTTCAACACTTGGAGTCTTATGTTATTGTATCTTACTCCATAATTTAATTATAGTTAGTAGCAAAAATATGTAGTGGTAATTGAGTTAACGTCATTACAGTCAAAATTGCTAAAGCTTTTAACGATATTTATACAGAGTATTGACTATTAATACTCATGGGCCACACTTTTGGCATTGAAGGTTTGCCATTCCTGCCTAGTAGTGTGGGGAGTACTAAGGCAAGGTATCCCTCCGTCCTATTTTATGTGGCACATATAAAATGAGATAGATGAAGTTTTAATGGCATTAGTTTGCTAATGAGCAACTTTTACGTATAGCGAATATGAAAATCATATTTGTATGTTATAACTATAGTTTGTATAATTCCGCTCCATAGAAAATTTTATGTTTGCTATGCTATTAATATGTATATTTCGCTATACACATACAAAAGAAGAATTATATAATCTGTTTCAGTATACATATACAAAAAAATCAATTATACAACATGTGTTTGTATAACCATATGTGTATAGGACGAAAATATCAGTATTTGTATTTTTATATACAATATTTTCTCGCTTTATACAAACACAAACAATGTATACATTTGTGTTTGTATAAAGTGAAAGACGCAACTGAGACTGGCGAGTGAGATCTAAGAGAGTCAATATATGTATATATACAATTTTCTCTCGCTTTATAAAAAATACAAACACATTTTATACATTTGTTTTTGTATAAAAGCGAGAGAGGCGAGGAAGACTACCCTGCGAGAACGAGAGTGGGATACAATTAAATCAAACTATGGTTATAACATTTAATTTGAATTAATAGTTTGCTATTATATATAATTTTCCTTTGTTAATTCACATATAGAATGTGGTAGCAATTGATTGGGCTGATGATAGGAAATGTTAGCTTGGCTTGGCCCATAGTGAATGACTCTTTTGGCATTACATTTCATGCTCATGAACACACCATTATATGTATTTCAAATCAACAAATATATAGTAGAAGTGCATGCTGGGAAAACAACATAGACAAACAAATAAAGCCATTTCAGAGTTTAGAATTATTTCACAAAAATCTTTGTAGAAAGAGGAACAATACATGCATGTGGTCTGAACAAACCAATTTGAGGGACTTAAATATGACATTTATTGTCGGCAACTACAATCGTAAATGGGTAGCTACAAGTTGCTTGAGTGATTTTATTTAATTTGTTGAAATTTTAGTCACAATTTGAGGACCACCAAAATCACTAATATTACCCTACAAATCACACAAATGAACCAAACACACAAAGGATAATGATAGTCAGTCAACATATACAGAAAAATTCCGTCTAGCTATATTGGCAGATTTAGGGTTTTAAGATAGTCGATTAGGCACCATCTAATATATATATATATATATATATATTATATATATATATATATATAATATATATATATATATATATTATTATATATATATATAATATATAAGATTTAGGAAAACAACATTTTTAGTCACTATATTAAGGCTAATTTCTTATTTTAGTCCTTCTGTTATCTAACTTTGCAGTATTGACCTTCAGTTATATCAAGTGAGTGATTTTAATCCTTCAACTAACAGATCCGAAAAAGTTAACAGAGAATTCACTGCTAAAAGGAGTAATTCGAGTATTTTTAAAGTTATTGCTTGAGAAAACATACAATTTTTAAAAAGAATTTTCGCTGCAAATCTATCGTTCGTCGATGTAAGAGGGAGGGTTAATGCCTATCAAGTTGATTTTGTTGAAATTGTAGCTCAGATTGATGAGCTTGTTCTTCAAGATAGAGACATGGAAGACTTAGCTTGTTTTACAAAAAAGAGAGAATTAAAATGAAATATTCGAACTATCCCTTTTAGCAGTGAACTCTCTGTTATTTTTTTTTTAATCTGTTAGTTGAAGGATCAAAATCACTCACTTGATATAATTGAAGGTTAATAGTACTAAGTTAGATTACACAAGGACTAAAATAAGAATACAACCTTAATACAAGGACTAATAAGGCCGTTTCCCCAAAGATTTACTATATACTTTATATTTTTTTATCTCAATTTATATGATTCATTTTTTCTTAATCTAAGAAATGATGATACATTAGCAACAATTTAACTTTAAAATGCTCATTTACTCTTAACGAATTGATTTATAATCACACGTTAAAAATGTCTATCACTTATTTTAGACAGTAAGTTTCAAACTTCATATCAAGTCAAACAACATCAATGTTAACAACTGATAAGGATAAAATAAAAAGAATAATGTTTCATTTATGCGTTGATTTTGTAAAATGAAAAATATTAATGACCAATTATTATTTTTAATAATGACGACGTATAAAATATAGTCGCACAATTAAATGTATCGTCATTAATTTCATAAATGATTTTAAGTGTAGTTTCTTCTTACGAGTATTAAGATGAAACCCCTTTTTCCATTTCCACTTCTTAATTAATGTAGAACTATAACTAATTAATCAATAGTTCGATAAATCTTGAATTACAATGAATTTAGAACTACCATAAATACATTTCAAGTTCAATGATAGAAAAGACTACTTAGTACTTATCTGTTTGTATCAAATAATAATAAAGAGAAACGTTTATGCAAAATATTCTATCAACCTTATCTGATTCTTTGATGCAAAATATTCTATCTTGGGCGTCACATTTTTTTAATTTCATACTCAGTGTTATTAAGGGTGTAAGTTTTATATCAAAATTATTGAAAATCACATATTTTTATTTATATTATTTTTATTACAACGTGTATAATATATTTTCTTTTTTATTTTAAAAAATAATTATATCGCACTTCATATGCACAAAACATTCAACTTTGACAAAAATTAAATAAATTAAATTATTAATATTAGCTAAAATTAAAAAAAAAATTATTATTCAAAAAAAATAATACTTCTTTTATAAAATATTTTTCTTACCCCACTTCACCACTTCCTCTCAGACCCCACCCCTCACCCCCGCCCACTCAAATACTAATTTATATTTTATTTTATTTTTTAAAAAATAATTCTATCTGTCACACCTAACCTTCCGCTTCCATTCTCTTTCCTCATTTTTTGTTACATAGGATGGGGTAGAATTTTTTTTTCTTGGAGGTGTGTGTGTGTGGAGGGGGAGGGTACTTGGAGGAGGTGGTGGAGTGTGGTAAGAAAAATAATTTAACTTTCATTTTTTTAAAATTTATTTTTATAAATAGTAATAATTTAATCTTTAATTTTTAATAAATATGAATAGTTTACTATTTAATTTTTGTTAAGGTGAAATATTTTATATCCATGTAGAACGTATCAAAGTTTTTTCAAATAAAAAAAGAGTGTATTACACACATCAGTGAGGTGTGTTTCTCAAACTAAAAAGTGATAGTTTAGACATAAAACTCACATTCTCAATAGTTTAGATATGAAACTAAAAAATATAGAATAATTTAAAGTGTGTTTTGACATTTATTTCTTGTATTTTTTCTAAAATTAAAAGAAATCAATTACACACAAAAGTCGTATAAAATAAATTAATTAAACTTCCAATAAAAAGAGCAAGTTCAAGGAAGATGACTTTTTTTTCCAATTAATTACTTCATATCAAAGAAATAGAAATAATAGTACAAACTTTTACATAAGCAAATCATCTAAATAATTAAAATCTTTTCAAGATTACATATCTTATATTTTTTAAAAAAATATTCATAAGTACTCTTTATTAGTCTAAAGTTGTGATTTTTTCGTAAAGATGATATCTCTATTTTAATATTCCATGAATTCATAATAGATCCAAAAGGGTTTTGTTCTCTTCCATACCTATCATTCATCAACTACCGTATTTTTAACTATATACTATAAAAAATATATATTATAATTTGAGATGATGTTATTTCCAAATAAGAGACCAGAAACCAATGATCGTGAGCCAATTGGTCAAGGGTCTAACGCACCTTTTTTAAAAAAATATAAACAATGAAATTATCCTGATTAGTTAGTCTTTAACAATAGAATATTACTCTTAGTAGCGGCGGGAGTCAAAATTTTCATCAACTCATTAAAATATAAAAAAGTTAAAAACACAATTAATTAAAAGCCAGGTTTCAATAAATCTATTATAATTTTAACTATATATAAATAGTATAAATTTTCACCGAAGAGGGTTCATGTAACATTATGCTAGCTCCTGCCCCTGACTCCTAATTCCTAAAATAGAGTAGTAATATATAAATTCTTCAATTCAATTTATTTATTTAATTTTAACTTAACACGATACTTACGAAAGTAGCAGATTTGAAATTAAAGTGACCTTTGACAGTTTAAAAAGAATTAGGACGCAAATTTTAAGTACATGGTAAAAGAAACCTTTAAAAATGAGAATAAAGGGACAAAAAAAAGTTATTTAAGCTTATTATCTTAAATGTCATATAAATCGAAAGTAAAAATTAAAGAGTTGGTATAGAAAAAATAGTTAAAATAGAAATGCAAATACAAAACCTGAAAAATACCTGACAATCATAAAATAATAAACACAAGTTGGAATTTCACTTTT
Organism: Solanum peruvianum; assembly: GCA_027705065.1. Lineage (NCBI taxonomy): Eukaryota > Viridiplantae > Streptophyta > Magnoliopsida > Solanales > Solanaceae > Solanum > Solanum peruvianum. Next base: position 49,706,799 of record JAKWJD010001760.1, on the reverse strand, counting down.
CTTTTTTGTTTTTTTACAATATACTAGTACTACCAAAAAATAAATTCCAGCTATTGGACTTTGAAAAAAATGTAGTTTGGTATGGGCTCCAATTAGCCTCAGAACTATTTTTATTTTTTTCTCATCAGAAATATTTGTTGATGACAAATCACAATCTTTCAAGGAAACAAGTTGCACCAATAATGCCTTGTTCAGATCTGCTTTTACTTCATCTTCCAGATAAATTTATTGTATATATAATATATGTATCATTATTTATAATTATAATAAGTTAATATCATCCCACATAAATATCGAATGCCAGTAAATGATTACACCTCTCTTACGTCCTAGTCATGTTGATACTCCCGTTCGAAATTATTTGTCGTATTACATTTTTCGAAAGTCAATTTGATTAATTTTTCAAGTTAAATTAGATTAAATTCATTCGATATTTTAAACAAAAAATAAGACATTCTAAACTATATGAAAAGTACTATAAATTGCATTTTTTTGCATATTAATATGATGAAAAAATACATCTTAAAATGTTAGTTAATTTTTTTTTAATTTAACTCTAAAAATAGCAACCATGATAAATAATTGCGGACGAAGGGAGTATATAACTATATAAGCTAAGAAAAGTATATAGTAACTAATATATTAAGACAATTGCCAGTGAATCATGAAGTGAACATGTTTTCACCTTTTTTTTTTTTACATAAATTCATAAATTACATCCATTTCATTGGTGCAGAGAATCATAGAATGATTAAGTGAAAGTACCATGTATTTATTGAGTACTCTGAATTTATTATTTTTGTTTTTAGTATATAGAGATGTAAACACTAAAACACAATAATTTTTAAGTACCTAAATAAATGCCCCCAACCCCTCTAAATTTTGTTTACAAATGGAATAGGATTGGGGATTATATATAGCCTGTAAATTAATTTTAATCCAGACTTATTAAAAACTTTACAAACTTATTTTTACTTTAAATAAATTAATTAAAGGACAAATAATAATAAAATAATTAAACCCCTCTTTTTTTAATAATTGACGGAAAAATACAATTAATCAAGTGGTAATTGGGTAATAATAATAATATATAAATGCAGGCTGTTCACATCAGTGTTATATATTTTTTGGGTCATATAATATGTCAATTCGCTGTACCTGAAATAATATTTAAATCCAATCATACAACATACAAGTGTACGTGCCACGTCACCATTAATATTTACTAATCTAAAATCTTGCCCTTAAGTATTATATATAAATAGAAACCTTTGGTCCCTGTCTTATTCCTCCAAAGAAAAATAAAATATTTTGTGTTAAAAATCTATCTGATTAGTATTAATTAAGGAGATTAAGATCTTCATCTTGTTCAATTAATTGTAGCTATGGATTGTATTTACAAAGATCCAAATGCTGCAATTGAAGAAAGAGTAAAAGATCTTCTTTCTAAAATGACAGTTGAAGAAAAAATTGGTCAAATGACTCAGATCGAAAGAGCTGTTGCTAATCCTTCTGCTATTAGAGATCGTTGCATTGGTAATTCCTTTTATAACTTCCTATTGTTTATGGGGTTTTTTTGGCACTGATTTTGAGCTCCATTCCCGATTATTCGACCCGTTTTAATTTGTTTGTTTGATTTTAACTTTCTTAAGTTTTGTGGTTTTAAATTAAGTGGACGTTCGATCATGTTTCATCCTGAAATTTGAAGAAGAAGAAAAAGTAGTTTTGGTTTTTCAAAGTGAAAATGATATTTCAAAAATTGGAGTTGTGTTTATCTGCGAATACAAATTTAAGTTGCTTTTTTACTACTTATTATCGTTGTTTTTAAAAAAAATTAATATTCTGGAATTTATGGTCAAATAAATATATTAGAATGTACCTAAATGATCTTTAATCTTGTGGCGTTTAGATATATATGTAAAAATTGAAATTGAAAGAGTTGTGAACAAGGAAAAGAAGTATTTTTTTAATAAATGGACTAAAAAGGATAGTAATACAAATAGATTGAAACTGATGAAGTATTATTTATGGGTTTTTGATTGTTGAATTATTTTTATTTTTGGAACTATTTGTAGGGAGTGTTTTGAGTGGAGGTGGAAGTAGACCATTTGAGAATGCAGAATCAGCTGATTGGGCTAATATGATTGATGGGTTTCAAAAGGGTGCAGTTGAGTCCAGACTTGGCATTCCTATTTTCTATGGGACTGATGCTATTCATGGCAATAACAATGTTTGGGGTGCCACTATTTTTCCTCACAACATTGGGCTTGGTGCCACCAGGTTAGTTATTAGTACATGATTTGTTTCGCCTTGATGGACAAAGTGACTTGATACCTGTGTTGTATAGATTGTGCCTTTACGGAAAATAAACAATGATTAGGTGGCAAATATCTTTAGCTCAAACTGTATATGTATAGTTTGGTAGACAATTGTATGATAAGTTGCTAGTGTCGACTTAAAATCTTGAATCTGCCTATGGTTGTACGCATAATTTGTAAAGTGGATTTGGTATATTATTGCAGAGATGCTGATTTAGTAAGAAGGATAGGAGAGGTGACAGCTCTTGAAACCAGGGCATGTGGATCTCAGTATGCTTTTGCGCCTTGTATTGCTGTAAGTCAAAAAGAATTTTCACTTATCTCTTTGTGATTCGACTTTATTATTGCTATTTTCGGAAAAAATGATCCGGTTTGATGCTCGTAGCCTTAGATATAAATTTGGAATGAAGTAAGATCTTGAGCAAATTTTGTGCTTTCTTGCCATAAAAGCAAAACTAAACATTTATTTACACCTACCAATGTAGTTTTTCCACAAGTTACTAGTTTCCATAACTTAAAAATGTCTATCGGACATTTGTGGAACTACAATGGGTATGATGTTTAACAATGTCTATGTAAAGGAATTTATTCTGATATTGATATTGCAAGATTAAGCTGATTTGTAGTCTTTGGGTACTCCTCCTGGGGAGTCGGGACACATAAAATGAAATACTAGTTTCTCCTTTATGGAATTTAACCATTTCGTAATTGTAGGTTGCAAAAGATCCTAGATGGGGAAGATTTTACGAGAGTTACAGTGAAGATACTGAAGTTGTAAGAAAGATGACCTCCCTTGTCTCGGGCTTGCAAGGTCAGCCACCAGAAGGACATCCATATGGCTACCCTTATGTTGCTGGAAGGTATAGTTAATGATGAGCACTAGAATTGAATTTGTCAATTGTTATCTCTGTAATTTTCGTTACTTCAAATACAGAAATGTTGATACTAGTTTCTAAATTTCAGAAATTCTGTCATGGCAAGTGCAAAGCATTTTGTTGGTGATGGTGCAACTGAGAATGGAACAAATGAAGGAAATACAATAGCATCGCATGATGATATGTTTAATATCCACCTAGCACCATATATAGACTGTATTGCCCAAGGAGTTTGCACTGTTATGGCCTCCTACTCCAGCTGGAATGGAGACAAAATGCACTCTCATCGATATCTTTTAACTGAGGTCTTGAAAGAAAAGCTTGGATTCAAGGTAAACAATGGGATGACAGTTATAAGCCTGCGATGTTGAGAAGCTTTGTTATACTATTAAAAAGCAATATTCTGGTGCAGGGTCTCCTGATTACAGACTGGGAAGCACTTGAACGGCTTACTGATCCTCATGATGCTGATTATCGTCAATCCGTCAAGTTAACCATTAATGCTGGAATTGATATGGTAAAGTTGAATTAAAGCTTGTGTTGGAAGCAAATAATAACATCCTTTTTTCTAGCCTAATTCATGCTATCTGTTTGCATTTTGTGAATATTTGCAGGTAATGGTGCCATTTAGATATGAATTATTTTTGGAGCAGCTGCTTTCACTGGTAGAGTCAGGGGAGATACCGATGACCAGGATAGATGACGCTGTTGAAAGAATCTTGAGAGTCAAATTTGTTGCTGGATTATTTGAACATCCGTTTACAGATAGATCATTGATAGATTTGGTTGGTTGCAAGGTATTCCTACTTATTTCTGTTGCCTTTTGGAATAAGTTTACAGTTTTAAGAGTACAACATCATCTCATATTGGTAACAATCGCGTAACATGAGTAGGAAAGAACCATTTCTTAGAAGAAATACCCTTCGCCAAATGCTCAAGTTTTAATGAGATTACATGTTACCAGTATTTGTTTTAATCAGTTGCTGAAGTTCTTCGTAAGACTCTTCTATGGTTGTTCTTTATACGAATTCTAAATAGCAGTTTATATGTATGTCTTGCATTAGAACAACAGTGATTCTGCATTTCACCATCTTGGATCTGTTTTAAGTCTGGTTATTTTGTCACATTGTTTTAGGCACATAGAGAGCTAGCACGTGAAGCTGTTCGCAAATCCTTAGTTTTGTTGAAAAATGGGAAAGATCCAAAGAAACCATTTCTGCCTCTAGATAAGACCGCCAAAAAGATCCTCGTTGCTGGAACTCATGCTGATGATCTTGGGTATCAATGTGGAGGATGGACAGCTACTTGGACAGGACTCAGTGGCAGAATCACAGTTGGTAAGTAGCTTTCGATTCCAAGCCTCTCCCTAACATGATGCTTATAAACTATCATTTGTAGTTACTCCATTAATTATCGTAATCTCAAGTAAGTTAAATCATCCATTTTTTTTATAGGCACAACCATAATGGATGCAATAAGGGAGATGTTTGGTGACAAAACAGAGATAGTCTTTGAACCAAATCCTACTGCAGAAACTTTTGCTAGTCAAGACTTCTGTTTTGCTATCGTGGCGATTGGTGAAGGTCCATATTGTGAAACTGGTGGTGATGATCCAGAGCTAAAAATCCCATTTAACGGAACAGAAATTGCAACTTTTGTCGCTGACATAGTTCCCACGGTGACAATTCTCATTTCTGGAAGACCTATGGTTATCGAACCACCACTCTTGGAAAAAGTCGATGCATTTGTTGCAGCTTGGTTGCCTGGAACTGAAGGAGCTGGAATCACAGATGTCCTTTTTGGAGACTATCCATTTCAAGGGAAACTACCAGTGACGTGGTTTAAAACTGTTGATCAAATTCCAATGCATGTTCATGGGAATTCAAATCCTCTATTTCCTTTCGGATTGGTCTTACATCCTAAACAACAAACGAGACAGCCATGGATTCAACATCACCACCAGCCAGGAATTCTTTCGTTGAGGTCCTCGAGGAGAACTTCAACTGTATTCTTGCTCCTGAATGGAGAAGTTAAATAGATCGGAATAGCCATATATTACAGTTGTATCTCAAATAACAACAAAAATAAAAATAAAAACAGAAGCTACTGCTTACTACTAGCTGTATCTTCATGTATGATGTTCAATCAATATTATGAATTCATAATGGTTATCTCAATTCTCAATTTTCATTTCGCCCTTTTTCCTATTAACTATGTATAGTAGCCCCCTCTCTGTTACAGCCTTTACAGGAACGTATATTCAAATTATGGTATGTGATATGTCACAAAGCTTTAGCTCAGTGGTAAGAGCACAATACGTGATGTATGAGCTGTGCACATGTCACAAGTAGAGGAGCAGATCCATTATCGACCAAGTTTATCTCAGCTTGGTCTATGGAGATCATAAAAAAAAAAAGGATTCTTTTTCTCTGGTAAAGAAGAAAAGCCCGTACATGAGATCATTCAAAGATCTCTCTGGTCCACCGCGAGACCCCAGCTAACTTTTTTCGTACCATATCAGCATCATTTGTAAAATGTAAACAAGGTCCTCTGCTTGATCCCTTGGAATATCTTCCAAGAACAAGAATCAGAATATTGTAATCCAAACGTATATTTTTTTTTTAAAAAAAAAAAAAACACAAGAGAAACAACTTTTTGTATGCCGAAAGTGTTCAGGCATTGGACTTTTATGTGTGGCTGTAGTTGGTGATAGAGGAGATGAAAATTGGAATAAATTGACTTGGTGGCTTCTCTTCTACAACTTGCAAATTATTATTATGCTCTTCTCTTTTTTTTCCTCATAAAAGAATGTTTACTTTTTGTCATTTCCTATATTCAACTGTTTTAGTAAAACCAACTAAGCATATTGCTCTTGATGAGGTTTAAGTTTGAATATACTAAGAAAACTAGATGCTATTTGTCTCTCTAGAAGTTGCTTCAACTGAAAATAGTTATCCTCACTCAGTGTTTACATTAAACCGCGATAACAGTTATTGAAATTTGTTTACTAGTTAGACATAAAAATAAAATAGTGAGAGATTGAGTGATGTAATGAGAAAAAAAGTTTAATGTCCTTTGTTTCCATGGAAGAGGCAATGGCTAGCACCAAAACAAAGGACAGTGAAATCTTTGTTTTCTTTTTCATTTTTTTTTTTTAATTAATGAAAAAAAAAAGTTGGTATGATAAAGTATAGTATTAAATTACAAAGCAATCATATAGGCTATTGATTAGAAAAATAGTACAACACTCGTGCAATACTCATACCAAAATTGACTAATAAATTTAAGAAAAACTTTTGAAGTGAATGTATCAAAAGAGAAAGTCATTGCAATTGATTACCAAAACACCAAAAGATAGAAAATAAGTTTATTTTTTAAGTAGGAGAAATCTGCTATGAATCTTACTTTTGTACTCTTAGATTATGTTAGTTTACTAATTAATCAATGTTTTTACAAGCTGTATCTTTATTTTTCAAAAGGATCTTCAAAAAGGATACATAATCTCCAAGAAAAAGGTAAGGTAGGGGGTAGATTTTGGATTATAGGAAGGTTTGAAGAATAGGATGCTTGAGTTAGTGGAGTGTAGACTCAGCTTCTACTAGAAAGCTTGTCAATCTAGCTTGATCAAATAAACAGAAACGGATTCAGAATTTAAACTTGATGCATTCATATTTTAATACTCATTAAGAATTTAGTGATTTTTCGCATATAGTTCAGCGTCATGTAAAAAAAATGCAGGGATCAACAGACCTCATGGAGTGCTTACTGACTCAGCAAATTTGCACTCACCATCCAATTGCAGTGCTTCTTTGTCCAGTCTATTTTGCTTATTATCTTCAAGACTGTGCCAAAAGCAGGTACCATTTATCCTTAAAACCAATTATACGACAACCGCGACATACCCAATATATCCCCACAAGTAAGGTCAGAAGAGGGTAGAATTGATGCAAACGCACATCTTTCCTACCTTTGGAAGTATTGTTATCAATTGATCATCGGCTCAAGGAAAAACATATCAACGGAGAGACTAAGGAAAGCATGACAAAGCATTCAGGAAAGAAAACAAAAAGTACTACTCTTCTCCAAGCACGCTTATATCTTACGAAAATATTGAGTACTTCCTCTCTTGAGTCTGAAGTACTACTTTTATTGTTCCATCAACAAGGAAACCTTTGCATTCAAAAGAATAGGCCATATCAGCTAGGAATATCCAGTGTCACTGCTATCAACAGTAAAGTTTCCAACAGATTTTTATTTGTCTATCGTTTTCATTTCGAGTTTCTAATAATGCCATGATCTTCCTGAAATGCACAAAATGATATAAGGAAATAACAGTTAATCAGATCATCTCCCTTGCGTCTCTTGAATTCTATTATGCCCTCAAAAGGATTTTACAGGTTTCGGTTCGTTCCTCTATACTCATCTTATATGAAGTCCACTTGTACTATGGTTTTGAAGTACAGACTACAGAGAGTAAGGATTTTTTCTGGACTTCCTAACAGGACACACTAACTCATGGCTTACTTGAAGTGCCAATCAACATATTCACAAGACAAGAGAGACCGTTAAAAGCAGAAACAAAAGCTAACATACTGAATTGAAAATAAGCTCTTTTTTTTTTCCTTAAGGCACTGATCAAAGTTCTGATATTTTCGATATGCCTGTGTTATGCTTGATGATACGGATGTGCTGATTGTAGCTGAAAATTCATACTTTGGGATCCGAAGTATGGCTCATGCATACCACCTCTTTGTAAACTTTGGATTTGCATTTTAGTGTTCCCATAAGAGTTTCCTCCATAAAGAGCTGGGGACATGAACAAACTTGCTTGTGCAGAATTGAAGCCCGTGGCTGTCCCATTATTGACCTGACTCCACTGAAATGGCATTTTGTTCATGACATTAGCAGCCGATTTTGGCTGCTGGGAAATCAGAGTGGATTGATCAGGTGAAGTTGGTTTCTGGTAATCTGGTGAAAGCGTTTGATTGTCGTTGAGATTTATTGTTGTAATGTCATGAATACTCGCCCGCCTTTTATCTTTTCCACCAGAAAGTTGTCTAATAAAGTACTTCTGAGCATGACTAGCCACTTGAGTTGGAGTTCTAGTAACAACAAAGTTACGCGAAATGTTCCTCCAATCACCCTTTCCATACTTTTTAAGCCCCATTAGAAACAACCTATACAAGAATCAAGCAAATTCCCTTGTCAATAATGAATGCTTGATCATACAAAACATCAACAATCTAAAGAACTTAACATATCAGAACCAAGTCCAAGGCCACATATCAGGTTCCTCAGCAATCAAGATTCACAAGCAACAGTAAAATTAATATTTTTACTACTTTTCAGGGGTTTTCACATGTATGCGGAAAATAATAGGTTCAATTGAATCTGCGCCTATCACTCTAGGTCCGCCTCTGAATTGTCAACTTGTCACATATTGTTTATTAGCTGGCAGTTCATTATTCCACTGCCTACCATATTTTGCCAAGTTGTTTAGTGCACTAAAAGTGATATAGGGATACAAAAAACAAGAGAAAATATATAGGGTGGTCCATACACAAAGTAGCCAAACATGCATTAAAAACAAAAAAAAAAGTCACAGTAAAAAGCAACACACACACACAGAGAAGAAACAATCATGAAGAAATTAGAATTAAACTCACTTATGTTCTTCTTCTGTCCATGGAATACCCTTCTTCCTCTCTTGTTCTGGTGGCCTATTAGACAAAGGCCTTTTACCTCCAACAACATAAGATTGTTTGTATCCATCAAAACTATGACTATTCCCCCATTCTAATGTAAAAGGTGAAGTACTATAACCAGGAATAGTAACTAATCCAGCTTCTATTCTGCTCACATCATCTTCTAATTCTTTATATTGCCTCATCACATCAACAACTGATTTCCCTGGAACCATTTCTGCAACTCTATGCCATCTATCTGGTGTATCTTTATCAAACAAGGCAAGTGCATCCTCAAAAGCCTTATTTTCAGCTGGAGTCCATTTTGTGCTCTTACCCTCATCAAGAAACCAGCTTGGATTTGAAAGATAAGGAGCTGGTGATAGAATCTCCATAACCCCAACACTCAAAAAAAAGGTCAAAGTTTCACAGAAGGGGAAAAAAGTTAAAAGAAAGATAGTTCAAGACAGCATTTTTATGAAAAAGATTTGAACTTTGAAGAAACAGAGGAAGATTTGGGGGAAAAACCCAAGATGGAAAATGCAGAGATGTGGGGTTTTTACAATGGGAAAAAAAAATATCAGTGTTAAATCAAGAAGTCAGCATCTATAAAAGGAATCAGAATACCCTTTTAACCATAGAGCCACCTCCCCAACCTGAGGAATCTTGAAAAGACTCTAACTTTTCAATGTCAAAAGAAAAATCCTAGATGTTTTGATAATCTTTAAAATAAATAAAAGGGGCTAACTAAAACAGACAAAGATTATCTCAGACCAAGTTAAAATCCAAGAAAATATTCTCATTAAGATCTGAACCCACTGAACTTTACATAAACAGTAAAAAGCAAGAAAGTTAGAAGGCTAATTAACCCTGAAAATGAGTTTACTTTCTAGAATTAAACCTCACTAGCTTGTGAGAAAAACAAAAAGCTGAAAATTTTGTGGAACCCCAAGTGAGTAAACAGTACAAAGACTCTGAATTTGAGAATTCTTGAGGAAGAAAAGGAAAAGAGCAGATGAAAATTTGTGTCTGCTTTCTTCCTTTTTCCCTTTATGACTGAACAAAACAAAGAAAAAGAGAGAGAAAGCAAGAAAAAGATGGTAAACAAGAGGACCAACAAGAAATAAGTATAAACAAGCTATAAGCTTTTTAGAGAAATTAATTTAAATTTACTTTTTCCCAAAAATTTAAAAATGAAAAAAATTATTGGAGTTTGAAGGAGAGAGAGGAGATGAAGGTGGTGAATTATGATTGGATGAGAATGGTGCTTCTGGATACTGCAACTTATTTGCAAAAAGTTTTCTTATTATAGCACACACTCCTTCTACCCCTCTTTTTTAATTCAAAATTACGAACTTATTTACGTGACACAGTTGAAATTTTGAGATTGTCGAGAGTTTATTGAAAATTATTATTTTTACATCTCAATGCATAGATAGAGGTAGAATTTATGTACACTTTATTCTTCTTTAAATCTTATTTTACATGAATATATTGAGTATGTTACTGTTATTGCTGGAATTTCGATATTTAAACCTCTAAATTTTGACTATACAATTTCAGCATAGAAGTTTAAAATTTATATATATGAAATATACACATAAAGTAGTAGAAATCACAGTGATTTATAATTTAAAATATTTAAAGATATTCTTATCAAAGAAAAACTAAATTTGACTCTCAAAATTTCAACGGTAAAAGTCTTCCCTACCAAAAAAAAAACAATTGGGAAAGTTTTAAAATAATTAAAAGGAGTATTAAAATAGGAAAATATACTCTCTTTAGTTCATACTTTCGCTGTCTCAATTTTCATTATGCACTTTGATTAATGATAATAATTTATAATTAGTCATAAAATAGTTATGTGATTATATCATTTCATTAAAAATAATATTAAAAAAAATAAAAATAATAACTATGATTTATAATTAGTTATAAATATTTGGGTGATTATTATAAAAAATTAAAATTAAATTATCTACTCGTAACAAATCGTTCTAAAAATCATATAATTTTTTTTGTATTTTTTTGTTTTAAAATGATGAATGAAATATTAGTATGGCTGCTCATGATGATTCATGGAAGTTCACTAAAACAGAAAATTTGTAATTGGTGAATGGGCCCCAAATTTATATAGGCAAGTGGCAACCCACTAAGTTAAGTAGGCGTGGATAATATTTGCTTCAAATTGAAAAAAACAAACAAAAATTAACTTCATATTTAAGTAGGAAAAAAATATATTTTAAAAGTTAATTACGTTAAGAAATATTTCCTAAGTAATAATCTTTATTATATTTTATATAAAATTACTAACGATATTTTTTGATCTATGCTCTCTCAAAACATTGAATTGAATCGTTGTATTTATGTAGTTTCTAGCTTTATGTGCGAATGGAGAAAGAAGAAGATTTTTTATATAAATTGAATTGAAATTTTCTAACAAATATTAAGTATTGTATTATTATGATTTGGTAGTGACATTTGTGTAATTTGCAAAAAGGAATTAATTTGATGACTCATGTTGCTGTCAACAGGTGGAATGTCCAAACCAATCACTTTTCATGATCCATGATTAAGGTCAGTGATTGACCTGCTAATTAGGATTAGTGTTTGACTCTTTTTTTCAACAAAGGGTTTTAAGACCGTTCATTAAGTTTAATTAATTCATTTTTAAATACTAAACACTAGAGTAATTAATAGAATTTTGCATTTGTCAAACTATAGTTTAATGATAACATGTCCTTTGTCTTAACTCAAATGGCTGCTATTTAGCTGATTCAAAACTTCATACTTTACTATTTTTTATAATCATCTCGTATATTAAATATTTTAGTGACTAATTTAGTTTTTTTTCAAACTTTACTGAAAATTAAAATTAAAGTTCATGTCAAAATTGGTCGGTGTCTTTAGAAGACTAGATCATAGAAAACACCATTAGTTGCCCTTATAGTAAAGAAGGTAAATTTAACTTTCAACGTTGAAAATAATATATATTATACCTATATATAAGATAAAAAATCTGATTGGATTTGTGCACGAATCAGGAAACGAAATGATACATGATAGAAAGAATCGATCAGATAGTAAAGTGACGCAAAGTGTAATTCTCAAAACATAACCTGCAAGAGTAAACCCTAGACGCGAAAAATTTAAAGTTAAGACAGTTCAGGTTAGTGTCTATCGACAAAGCTCTTTTAACAGTAATTAATAGAGTGATTAGTGAGATGTTATCCGACGTACAAATTGTCATTTTCCTAGTGAAAAAAAACTTAGCATCTTCCTTTTGTAATCATAGTGTATTATTAAATGGTAAAAATTAGTTGAGAATATGTACTAATTAATCATTATTAGTAATTTTTTATGTGCAAATAATTATAGTATATCTAGTAATCTGGTACAAACACATAGGTGTGAGACTGTGAGTGAGACCTTTTCTGGGAAGTCCCTTTCTTTGCAACTGTATTTTTTTTTATATTTTATTTCAATTTAATCTTTTAAAAAATATCTACTATTTATAATACTCCAATAATTACCCTCTCTATTGAGATTTTTATTTATTTATTGCCCTTTTTACAGTTTATAAGTACAAAATAGTGGGACCACCAGGACCATTTTTAAAATATCTTTTCATTGGGTAGCTTTCCCATATCATTTGTGAATTTTAGGGTGATAATCCAATGCGTTGGCTCCATTGGGGAGATAAATGTGGACACCATATTTTGTTCGATATTTATATTAAGGTCAAAGTTATTTACGGTCCTTTAAAATTGTATTCATTATTCATTTAAACATCTCAATCAGATTTAGTATCTGTTAGATACTTTAATATTAACAAATGTGTGTCTATTGACCCATAAAATGATAATTAACATAAAAAACATTATGCGTGTAACTCACACGCTGTACTTTGATAAAGTTACCAAAAACATTGTGACACGTGGCCAATAACTCAATCTAACCTTAAGAAATGAACTTTTAATTTTGAAAGATAAAATAATTTCGAGCCCTAATTAATCTAATCCCACCTACTGAAACCCTTGTCGTTCTTCTTCTTACCACTCACCGCTCTCGATTCCTCCGGTGGACCACCTTTTTTTTCTTCTTATTACTCCTAAAATTTGTGTGCATAGCAAAGTATTTTTTTTGAAATGCTTGTGAAAAATAAATCGACATAAATCATTTCAAAATTATCAGCGAAGAGAAATCGAGAATATTCAAGTTAATTCGATGGACTTTATGATATCATTTTTTAACTATAAACTTGTTAGTTTACATTTTAATTTGACTGATAATGTCTGTTTAGAGTGCCAAAAATAGAGATGGACGGAGGCCAATAAACTTTTTTATCAATTAATATATATATATATATATATATATATATATATATATATATATATATATATATATGAAAAGAAATGAAATAACAAAGAAAAAGAAATGCAGAAAGTTTGGGCGAAGAAGATTATGGCTGGAAGTGGAGTCAATTTCTTTTCTTTATCAAAAAAATTAATTTTAAAATTTTTTTTTTGGTAATCTTAATGCCAAGTGTTTGATAAAAACAAAAATAGTACAATTTCAAAAAATAAATAAAACTAAAATGTTATTTGAATCTATTCACGCGCCTAATAATAAGTGAGGTACACTTATTTTGCCACATCGGCATTTTGTGTTTAATAGGTACATGTCTTGAACAATTTAGGTGTTCAATTGGTATAAGTCCTAATTCAGGTGTCTAAGTGAATTATGTGGATAACATTAAGGGGTTATAGATGACTTAAGCCTTATAATTAAAGTTTAGATTTACATTGTAAGTTTAATATTGAGCGATAAATGTTTTTTGACAAAAGCATTTCGTATCTAAGAAATTCAAATCTAAAATTGTTGATTAAAATTAAAAAAATACTTATCACTCTACCACAATTCTTGTCGGTGTGACACATTGGATTATGGAACTTTTAATTGTGGTTCCAGGAACGTGGGGACCAATTGTTGTTGAGCACCACTTGATTATCGAAACGTAGAGCTTTAAAGTATATATATGCTGTCCTATTGGATTGCTCATCCCAACCATAATTGGAATCGAAAAATTTTAACTTTATAGAGTTTGTATAATTATAAATATTTTTATGCACGCATTTTTCTTAAAAGTAACATGATTGATATAAATATTTTATCATAATATTCAATAAATTTTGAGAATGAATAATTAATATTTTAAATAAAATAATAAATTAATTCTTTTGGTGCATTGATGATTTGTGAAAATAAGATAAATAAAGAATATTAACATCACTGTCAACGTGAATCTATAAGTTTAAATTTGTAAGTACGGTAATCATTACATTCTTTATTCTTTTAAATAATGAATTTGAAATTATTACAATATGTATTTCTATTGTACTTTTCTGTTCTTAGTTATCCCATTTAGAAAATAAAAAAGGTATAACTACTCTTCCGTTTTGATTTATTTGTTTCATTTATTCTATTCTGTTCATTGATAACATGTTGATATGATTGTTGCTAATTTAAGAAAGCAACAATCATGATTTAACAAAAGTAAATTAGCAACAACTATGATTTAACAAAAGTGTCTTATGGTTATTGGTTAATGTTAGTAAACACTATTTGATATATCTGTGGAAAAAGAAGAAGAAGAAAAACTCTAGACAAAAAGTCTTTGAATGAGTGATGAGAATATTAAAGTGGTGTTCCTACAAATTTTCAAGAGCCAAAAGTTGGTAAAAGATTTTACTCTGGTTAGGTAAAAAAAAGAATTGCAAAATTTAAAGTAGGTTTTATTACACCATGACGCGCCTAACGTGCGTGTAAACAATTCAAACGAAGGAATGGATAAAAATAACTCATTTACAATGATATATAGTTGTTAGTGGGGTGATAAGACACTTTTAAAGTTTAGATGTCTTTATAAAAATATGTGACAAATTCGATGGTGTATTTATGTCTTTTCTCTATTTATTACTACAATATAAAGAGAGAAAAAAACAATAATAGCAATGTTTATTTTTAACAAATTCAACAAAGCGGTCCCCTTCTCCACTGAATTCTTTGTTTTGTCCCTCTCCTCCAACCCCTACACTCCATCATCTCCCATTTCAAAATTATTGCTAAAAAAAAAGCATAAAAATTTCGATAGGCATCATCTCAAATCTAGTTTGGTTATCGAGGGGCGTAGTTAGATCGTCAGAATTCCTTTAGTTTTAACTATAATTTGAGTTCGAATCGTGAAAATGAAAGAATCTTTTGATACGAATATGGCTTTATTCTTGCGAATTTAGGTGACTTTATTCTTTAGAAAAAAAAGATAATGAGTGAATATTTTGAGAACTTTTTGGGCAGTTAGACCCCGCCTCAAGTAAATCCCAAACCTGTTGATAGATTCACATGGGTAAAATATTACTTTCGTTTATTATACTTTGTATACTATTTTAAAGGTAATTTAATTTTTAATTATATAAAAATAAACGGAAGGAGTAAAAGATGATAAAATAGTTACCACTTACCGTTCCTTTGAAGGGTATTGGGCCTTGGTGGACCCAAATACCAGCCCATTACTTATACCGGCGAAGCAACTCAATTAGCTTTAGCGGAGCAATCCTTTTCTTGTCATGATTTGTTTCATTGTTGCATTATTGATCCACCTACTTTCGCGAGGATCAATAGCATTTTCATTTATTTTTTGGTATAGATTCTCGATTTATTGACCAGTGATAATGTTTTTCAACTATTTTAGCACGGCTCACTTATTTATATTATCTTGATTTCAGTAGCGTATTGAATATTTTTGTCGAAAAAAATAACATATACACAAGTAAAAGATACACAAAATAATTAAATATATATTTGGACACTTTCAAAATGATAAATTGCTATTTCTTAATATCCTTTATGAAATTTTTGACTTCTATACTGCATGATTCAAGTTCTACAATAATATTTTCTGATTACCTATTAAACATAAGAAAATACGTATGGAAGTATGAAACCATATATTTTTAAAGGAAACATTTTTCTTCCTACCCAACAACCCCTAAGCTTCCTCGTTTTTCTCTCTATTAGTGGAGCTTTAACCGTGATTAGTTATGAGGTTATTTTGATTAGGATTTAGGCATAACTAACCGCATTAACTTTGACAGAATTATCTGATACTTATGGTTGATAGGACATAGCAGGTATCTCGTAAAATTA
This sequence comes from Solanum peruvianum, assembly GCA_027705065.1. Lineage (NCBI taxonomy): Eukaryota > Viridiplantae > Streptophyta > Magnoliopsida > Solanales > Solanaceae > Solanum > Solanum peruvianum. The sequence continues at coordinate 49,690,716 of JAKWJD010001760.1, read as the reverse complement.
GTTGAAGTGTGCTAAAGCTGACCGAACACGGTCATATAAAAGACAACTTTGATTCGGCTTAAAAAGTGTTCACAAGACTGTTTGGGGGTTTAAACCGTTTGGTATTAAACAGAAAGAATTTGGTACTAGATTTTTTTCCAACTTCTTTTTACTATATTTACTTTATCAAAAGGCTGTGTTTATTGTGGAGGAAATTACTTTCTCTAAAATACTTTCTAATTTGATCATGTTTGGCATGATCAAAATCATGTGTCTTGTTTTGGAAAATATATTTTCCAGAAAAATTAAGTTACGTAAAAACAATAAAAAATAGTTTTTTCATTAAAGTAAAAAGATAAAGTTTTATAAATAACATTTCACACTTAACTTATCGTCTCTTCTCCTCTTCTCCACCCTTGGACCCACATTCTCACCCTCGCATAATCCCTCGCCAAGCAACTTCTTAATTACCACCCCATCCTCGTATAAATACTCTTAAAATAATATTTTCTATAGTATTAAAAAAAGGAAAATTGTGCAGAACAGCAAAAACCTAAATTATATTAAATGTTATAGCTATTGTTTAGAAAGTTCTAATTAGTATCTATAGTTTCTCTCAATCTTGCTATTAGCCTAATTTGTATAAACATAGAATTTTTATAATTTGATTCCTAAATATATAAATTCAGAATTTATTATATACTACCCTAATTATTTTTGTACGATTTATGAAAATTCATAATAAAATACTTTTTTCTATATTGTTAAGCGAAATATAAACGAAATTCTGAAGAAAAAAATTTATATATATATACAAAATATGCATACAAATATACAAACGGACATAAATATATAACCACAACCTCCATAACAGACATTAAAACAACAACATTACGCAAATATCGAAACGATACGTACAGGTATAGAGTGTTATTATGTTATAAATTTGTTATTTCTGAAATTTTTTGTTAAGAAAAACTGTTGAGTACACTTCGATACGTACAAAGTACCCAAAAATGAATCAAGTAAGTTGAAAATTTGAAATGAAGGTTGTGTACTAACTTTTTTTATAGTCTCTGTTACTGCTGCACCAACTTCGTGTTGTTTGTTCGTAGGGTCTTTGATGTATATATATTGGAGTTTTGCCATCATCCATCTTCAATTCCTCATTATTCTGTATTTTCTTTTGTCACATCTTCCTTGGACGACAATACTGCTTGATTGTTACTTTTCTCTATTGAGTGTACGGGCGCAAATTTTATCTCTATTTACTATAATTCTATAAATAGAATCTGCTGAATGTAAAGTATATACAAATTTTATCTCTATATCGTAGAGATAAATATACTGTTTCTAATAGAAGATATAATTCTAGAGCCAATTAGAGGAGTATTTTTTGTTTAAATAAGTTTTAGATTTACATAGTGCTAATTCCTCTATTTCATTTTATGTGTCTTAAATTATTACATTAAATACAAAGTTTTAAATAATAATTGTTTTTTTGAAAGTTTATGATCTTTAAACCAAACAAGTTGACAATGTATTAAATATGATATTTTTTTAACGAATTAATTTAAAGGAAAAGTAATGCATGTACATATTGAAATTTAAGAGAAATAAGAAAGGCTATGATTTCTTATAAGTTTAAAATAATAAAGACAGATGAAATATGCTAGACATGATTTGATTATTTTTGACATGACTAAGAGCATATTGTTATCGATAATTAATATTCACAAATATATGGAGACCTAGTCTAATTAGTTAGCAAAAACTTTCCATTGATTCACATGTAACACGTGGCACTGTTGCCTTGTCATAAAGCCCATCAATCCTCGAAAGACTAAATGTGATAGTATAATAACTGATATAACTAGCTAAGAGTAGTACCACATTTAATAGGAAACGTGTCAATTGCCTATTTCATTTCTTCATTTGGCCCTCTTTGAGATGATACCTTACTTTTGTTGGTCGGAAATACGTTATTTCGTGATAATTATTATGAAATAAGTTATGATGTGATAAGTTATGTTATCATGTATATGAAATAAATTATTTCATTATTAATATATAAATTTGTGGAATGAATAATTTCTAAACAATTTAATTATACCTTCAGCGAAAAGCAAGATAGAATGATTCTATATATCATCTCGTGTAATTTAGATTTTTCTGATATTAATTATACGGTTTACCTCATGTTAAGAAACTCCTTAAAGTTAGTTTAGTGAAGGATTTGATTGTGAGTTATCTTTATATAAAATTTTCTATAATAAACATCATAGTTGATAGTTGATAATAATAAATTAAGCTATTTTTGTGTAAAATTATAATACGATGTCTGATTTTATAATTAAAAACTCGCACAATATGTATAAGTTAGAAAAAAGATTGTATGTTGTTTTATGTAGGGCAAAGATAAAATAATTTATATATACATGAATAATTAAAATTCAATTGACTAATACCTGTTTAAAATAATATGTAATTAATTTCTTTATAATTCTCACCGTATTGTCGTTATTGCATCAGTTACACAAGGCTTTTTTTCCATCTGATTATGTTTAATAATATCGATTCGAATTATGTAGATTCAAAAATATTAAAAATATAGATCCACCTTTATGTGAGACAAAAGTTAATAATTGATGTATATGTAATTAGCTTTTTTATTTACTTTTTAAAAAGAGCAACATTCTTATATATTTGACAATTAAGTTATTTTTAATAATATATATTTTTTAATCACATCAATTGAGAAAAAAAGTGTAAAATTAATGATAATAATAGGATACACATAATAAAAAATAAAAATTTCGTGAGCGCAGGTGTCCTTATTTGACACGATTCAGAGTCACTTGAGCCCACCCTACATCACTTGTCCCTCATTTATTCCTTTCCCAATTGGGTATTTTATTTTTATTTTTTATCTCTGTCTCTCTTTTGTTTTTCAATATTATAAAATGTAATTATTGACATTGTGGAGCAAATTTAGATGCCAACTCTTAAATATAAATATATAAATAAGAGTAGCATACATTTATTGCTTTTAATTTTAAAAGCCTCTAAGCAACATGTGCACTTGTTTATAAAATGAAATTATTATTGTAAAAGAATTTTTTAAAAAAAAATAACAATCAAAATATAATTAGGTCATATCCATAAGCGTTTGATGAGGTGGAAAGTATTTAAAATACGACTTAAGTTTATCCTTTAATATGAAAAAAAATATATAGCAACGTAAGATTTACTTGAATTGAATATGAGCATCATATGTGACACTAATAAAAAAGATTGAATTCCTAAACTCATTGTTTTAGCCACATTTAGTCAAGAATGACCAATCAAACACATTTCATAAAAAATTATAATATATGTATTTGAAACTATACAAAATAAGTATGTCAAAAATTATGTTTCATACATGTATATTAGATCTAGAATATCTTTAATAAAATTTCTATTTTCGTCGCCGCTTCAACTCCAACCCAACCCAACCCCGATTTCATTGTTTTGATTATTATAGTCTAGTGGGGGAAAATAACATATTGTTGAACGCTTTTATATTTCTGAAATGAGTTCATATATTTGGTGCACTATGATTTAATGAACTTTCTAGTCTTCAATATTATATTTGTTTCTCTTTTTGGTAATGATTTCTACGTTTCTAAAAGTGACAAATAATAATTCAGAAATGTTTTTTATTTATATATATATATGGCGCTCCTTGTCGACAGAAGAGCATCAACACGTTCTCACTTAATTAAAACTTTTACTAAATCATGAGGAGTTCTACTTCAATAAATAAATAAATAATTATTACATATAGTGCAAGGTCATGTGATGTCAAATACATTTGTTACTTAGAGGTACTTGACTTATTTAGTTTGGATACAAATAATAAAATAGTTTATTGTGGTATAGGAAATAAGTATGTTGATAAGAATGATTTCACATTTGATTCAAAAAAATGACAATAGATTAATCTTTTAATCTCTCTGATACTCACATAAGTATATGGGAATCGTATATTAGAAGCATTAATTGATTATTTAAGGGGAATAACAAAAAGGTACGGCTATGAGTTTTGAGTATTTAAAGCTAAAGTACAAAATCATTCACTTTGTCTCATACGTGTCGTCATGCCAATAAACCACTAAGTTTTTCAAAACCTGATTAGTGCACAAACTTAAGATTAACTCAGAATTTAATTTCAACACCAGAAATTGACTATTCGAAGTACTCCAAGGCTAATTAAAATTCAACAAGTGGTATAAATAATGGGATTGCGTGCAAATAGATCATTAGAAAAATAACATGGTCTCATTAAAGCTATGGCAAACACAAAAAGTACAAAAGTAATCGACGCTTTTCCTTTTTTTAAAGTGTCTAAAATATTTTTGAAGTATCAGAAATTATTCTCTCTTTATCTCTTTTTAATTGTTCAATTTAGAAGTGACATACATATTAACGTAATAATGATTATTATAGATTAATTACAATTTTACCCTTAGCTTAAAAGATTATACAACTCCACAAGTATAATAAATAATTTTTTGATTCCAAAAAACATGCATTACAACTTAGTAGTACTAAAATTTTTCTAGAATTAATAAGAACATATTAGTAAAAAAATTGTTGTCCTTTATTAATTTGTTAAAATAGGCAAGTAATAGGGACTTATATAAAAGGAAATATGAACAAAAGTAAATAGGGTCAGAGGGAGTATAAAATTACCCTGCTTATTGACTTCAAAATATCATTTTCATCAATCTATTGACTTCAAAATATCCTTTTCAATCACCTTTAGTTTCAGAATTAATCACTTATTTAATGATTTTAAATTTAAACTATTTAAATATTCTTTTAATGCACGGCGCTTAACACTAAATTTAGGTTGAACCGCTTATTTAGGTGGATAGAGGATAGTTTTGTACCATTTTTTATATTTCAAGTATATTTTAGGCCTTTCTCCGTTCTTTTTATCATTAAATCATTTTCGAAAACAAATATTGCTCTATAAGTTTATTTTTATTTATTCACTTCTTTAAAAAAAATTGTGAGCGGAAGAGTTACTTGAACAACTAATCAAATTTGTTTTCTTCAAATTGAAGACTTTATCTTCGAGAAATTTCAACCAATTTATCCAACTAAACGGTATTTTGAAGAAAAAATAAATTAATCACCAAAAGGACCCTAGAAAAAAAATGAAATTTTCAAACTCAATTATTAGGATTTATTCAAACACACTGGCTTGGCATTTTTCAATTGATACCAACTTCAAGGTTTAATTTATAAAGTACTATTAATTTATTTCAATATTTTTAGTAATACTAATTTTTTAACAACAGAGTTCAGCTAGATGCTGACCAATCATATCAACATAAAGATTCTGTCCCCCTTTTTTTTCCATTCAACAAATAATTAATTTGCAAAACGCAAAAAAGTGTCAACTCAATTTTAATTAACTTTCGTTTAATCCTTAAGGTAAACTAGTGGGCAAAAATATTTCAGACCATCATATTTTTCTTTGTTAATAGTATTATTAATTATACGACGAAATAACTTTATAAAAACTAAAGTTTTCCATTTGAAAATATCACAACAATAGCATATTAATGAAATTTTACAAGGGGTTCAGAAAGGATGACGTGTATGTAATAACAGACCATAAAATTAATAAGAGAGTACTAATAATACTACTAATAAGGAAAGCTCGATTATATATTAACATTAATCTTAATTTTTTATTATTATATCTATATATTTAGGATTATAATATTGATTAACTAAAAATATATCATATTTTATTTAATCATCTGTCTCGAGTACTTTATCGACCTACTTCACTTCTCCTAATACCCAAACTTTCTTCTTTGAAAATGATTGGTAGTAAAGGGCAGCATAGTAGTTGAAATGATGGTCAGCATGTTCATAATTTTTTAGAAGAAGAACCCAAAAAACACAAAGAGGAATATAAAAACATTAGGAGTGGAATTAATCAAATATATAAATGATAGTCCATTATAGGAAATGACTTGTCACTTTGGTAATGAAACCACTAACATTTTTTTGTTTCCATTAAAGGAAAGATTCCTTATTTCTTTTTCTTTCCTAAAAAGAAAAAAAAAGTCAAAACCAGTGAAGCCATGTGCTTTCTGATTTATAAGAAATTTTGGTAAGCGTGTGCATCATAACTCACGTGGATACGCGTGCACCCTGCAATTACTTCCTGTTACGGTGAATTCTAGCGCGCGATGTATAAAATCTTTTAATCTTTAATCGAAAGTATATAAAAAAGTATAGATATTGATTTTGATATCCCAAAAAGTGAATTTTACTTTTAAAAAGTTTTAGATTAAAAATGATAAACGTGTAATAAAATATAGTAAATTTATCAAATCATCGCGACACGTAGCTTATGCTTTGTTCATCTCTCTCCATGTACAATTTCCATTTTAGGGAAGTGCAATTCCAACGTACAAAGGTCATAACTTATGCAATGTCACATTAGATGTTGTGGAAAGTGGAAAACAATGACATGAAACCATATTATAAAGTTTGTGTTTTTTTTTTTTTTTTTTTTTTGAGGTGAGAGATAGAAATAATCGTATTATAAAGTTTGGGTATTGCTTTTATTTTGTTTTTGGTTTGTACCAAACAGCCCCTTAAAGGTTGATGTTACATGCAATCCAAGTTTACTTTTAATTGGGCCAATAGCCCATATATTCCATTACAAGATAATTAATGGAAAAAGACAACACAATTAGACATGTTTATTACCATAATATCATGTGTTTTTATAACTAATTAAAGTTTTCTATCATATATTAAAGAAATACAGTTAGATATATGTATTTTTGCTATCACATACCCTGAAATAGGGAGAGAGGAGAGTGAGATAAGGAGGGAGGCTAGCGAGATTTTGTTTTATATCCCAGATACATTTGAATCACACCAGATACATACATCTGTATGTATCTGGTGTGATTCAAATGTATCCGTAATACAAAATACATAAGAGATTTATGTATCACATATTCATGTGATTCCACTTAAATACAATTTATCTGAAGCAAATTACACCTAATTTTAACTCATGTATCCCAAGATACATGTATGTAATGTTTTTGAACGTTCCTGAACACGTAAAAATATTGTAATATATGTAATATTGCAAAATACAGTGTATCTAAGTAATTAGCTTATGCACAACGAATTTGGTTGAATCGAACATTGACCAAAATGCTTTTGTTCATGACGTCCATTTGGGCCCAGTTAGATATATGATATAGGGCCATTTACACTTTTGGCCCATAATTGTGGTGGTCATTCATTTTTGTTCATCAAAGCAAATAACCTTTTTGCAGGCCATACATTCATATTTTAGCATCATTATATCATACTAGCTATACCTCGTACCCTTAAAAGACTTAAGCCCCAATAGGTATAAGTTTGATTTTGAAGAGAAAAACTTAAAAATTACCTATTTTATGGGTAAACCATGCAATTTCTTCGTTGATATACATTATGTGTGAAATACACAAATAACCACTTTTCTGTTTTGTACTAGAAAAATAGCCAAGTACCTCAAATATTATTTACAACTTCTCACAAAACATTAGCATAAAATAAATTCACATAATACAAACTTTACCCTGTGATATTCAAACCTTTTTTTTAAAGAAGCAAATTGTTTACTCATAGCAGCTTTATTTTTTTTATTTTTTTTTTGCTTGCTTAAACAAGAAAATCAAATCTGAAAATATACACACATAAAATATAGAAAAATCTTTTAACATTTTGGTATATCTTCTGGAGGAGGTAAAAGAGACTCATTAGGTCCATTTCCATTATTTACCACAAAAGCCATCTTAAGTCCCCATGTTGTATGCACCTCCAAATGACAATGAAAAAACCAAACACCTACAAAATTAACAAGAATATTATTAATCTATACTATAAAAAAGAATTTCCACACTATCAAATCAGTTAAAATATAACAAACACATAACATGTCATAATAAATAATGCTAGTAACATATTAATATTGTCAATGTATATAAACTTTTACCTGGATTATTCGCTCGGAACCTTATAGCAACCCAACCACCGGAAGGTGCATTAATAGTATTCCTCTCAACAGGATCAACAAGATTGAACTTTTTAAAATCTTCTTTTGGATTAAAATTTCCTTTGCCTCTTCCAACAACAAAAAAATTGAATCCATGTAAATGCATTGGATGATTTTCAGGGCTCAATAATCCTGTATCTTGCAATATTATTTGGACATTAGAATTATATTCAAGTCTATAAAGCTTAGTCCCTTCAATAGTCCTCAAATTTTCTGGTGGAACCCCAGTATAATCAAATACATTTTGTGGATTTCCAGGGAAATCATCAGTAAACACTCCACTTTTGTTTAAAAAATGTGTACCAAGTAGTGACACACTAGGCATAACAAATGTAACATTATTAATAGCTGCAACGATTCGAAATCCCCTGTAACATGTTGCACAAGGGTTGAGTCCAAGACTAATGATGAAAAACAGAGAATGATTGATTTTGATTGGGACTTTTGCTGGATATTTTTTCGAATTCAAGCTCTGGAGTGAATCCATGAAGTTAAACGCGATAGAGGTGGCGTTTCTAGGAGGTGGCACGGTGAATGTTGTGGAAGAATTGTTTGTGCCTATGTATTGTAATGTTGCAGTAGCTGCCTTGTTGTTTACTAAGATTGGTGAATCCATGTAAGGTGATGTTACCATTAAGTATTTTCCATTTTTATGATTTGTTGATAGAATGACATTTGTTGTTTGGCCTGGAGCTGTTAAAATTGTCTCTGTTTCAAAGGGTTTAACATAGGCAGCATCTACTTCTACCACAGTGAGGTTATGGCCAGCAATTTTGAAGAAAAGTTCTTCATTTAGTGCAGCATTGATGATTCTCAATAGGTACTTCTTGCCTGGTTCCACTTGGAAATTGAACCCTTCTGTGGATCATTAGAAGCAAAAAAATAATATAAAGTAAGCATTTGGGAAATTACAAAATTATATCTAGCGGAGATGGAGTCAGGATTTGAACCTTATGAGTCAGGTTTAATGATCTTGTCACATAAATATAAGATTTAGATCAAAACTATTGTGTTATGTCGAACACATATGTTTGTATACTACCTTTGCCCCTGAGTGGAAGGAAGGGCAACTTTGACTTAGACCTTGTATATATGTTAAAAATCACTAAATAAGTATATATAGTAGATTTGGGACTCGGTAAATTAGATGTGACATGGTAGAATTTCACGTCCTGACTCATAAAATTCAATTTTTTTTTGAATATACTGCCTCCGCCCCGAGTGGAAGCAAGGGTGACTTTGACTAAGACCCTCTATATATTTTTAAAATCACTATATAAGTTTGGAAACCGGTAAATTAGATGCGATATGGTAGAATTTCAAGTCCTGACTCATAAAGTTCAAATTTTGAATTTTTCTCTGAGCGAAAGGAAAAAAAATGTATAGATTTTACCTTGTGATAAACAAGTAGAGACAGGACCAGTAAGGCCATTGATGGTGTGAGCATCAGATATATTAGGTGGCAAACCTGATTGTGTTGCTTCATCAAGAACAGCTTCAACATCTGACTTCCACCATTCACCTGTCAATTGAGCCACCAAATTTATGGATAGATAAGTAAAACAAAATAAAGAGAAATCGAAATTTGTAAAAGATAGTCATTGGGTGAGTCATCTTGATTTGACAACATTAAACTATAGTTATAATCAGGAGCAGAGCTAGAATTCAGGTTATAGATTCACAGAACCTAGTAAAGTTGTCTTTTTTTTGAACCCAAAACTCATATAAATTCAAAATTCTAAACCTACATCTGATTATAACTGGTTCACTTATATCGTGAAATTCTTTATACTATCAGTATAGTAATATGATATGTTACCTAAAATGATGACAACTTCCTTTTTGGGCTTTGAGAAAGGGTAGGGCAAAGCAAGCTTAGGGAGGATAACAATAGCACCATGGACAGTAGCCCTAAGCCAAAGTATATGTGCATGCCAAAATAATGTTCCTCTTTGTTCTGTTACAGTAAAATTGTATACATAGCTTTTTCCTGGCTGTATTGGACATTGGGCTATATAAGCCGGTCCATCGGCCCAACACGTTCGAAGTTGTTTCACACCATGCCTGTTTAATACTACGTAACGTTAATCGAAGAATTAACCTAAAGAGTCGTTTATCCAATCGCTAAATTGAAAAACAAAAATTGCTCAGTTATTTTTCATGTATTTTTTGTGCAAAATATATGTTTGTGATAGAAAACTAACCAGTGGATGGAAAGATTATAGTGAACTTGGTTAACAACTTTTATAAGTAGTGTATCATCTTCCCTAGCATAAATACTTGGACCAGGAAATTTGCCATTTACTGTTACAGTAGGCTTAGTTGAGCATAATCTTGTTACATTTGTCATCATCACCTGCATGTACCAAATCTAATGTCAAATGAGCAAGTTGAATTGAATTTGAGCGGATTAAAACTGAGTTACACGAAATATTAATTAGTTAAATGTAGGATATGAACTTACATTGAATTTGTAATGACGAATAGTGCCTTTGCATAGTACCAACACTGGCCACAAGAAAGCTAACAACACCAAAATTTTCAGCCATTCTGCTATTTTGCCCAACATATTATTGATATATTTATCTTATAATTTTTTCTATGTACTTTAGTGTAATAAGTAACCTTATATATAAATATAAATAGTCTCTATATGAACTTCATTTTAATTAATTAGTTTGGTGGATAAACTATAGATGCTTCAATGTGAAGAGCAAGCTCATATTTTGATATTCTTATTTTTCTCCCTTTATAATTTACACAGTTGTTTCATTTATAATTGAAATGGTAAACTCCTTTTTCAAGAAAGTTTACGTGGCTATTCATCTTAACCCTTAAAAAGTTTCACGATTTAACTTATAATCACTGACAATACTGTGACTTTCTTTAATAAATAATAATTTGATTAATTGTAGTGAGTCGTTTACTTTATTTTCCAGGTTATCTTTTTGATAGACTTGATAGTGCGATAATTCCTTTACACCAAACCTCCGGTGAATAGAAGTTAAACTCCAAATTTAATATCCCAATTTTGACCTTGGATTGGTCCAACTGTATCTTTAATTTGGTACAACAAATTAAATCAAACTTAGCAAATATGACCAAAAAGGGATGCAAAAAAAAAAAAACTTGGAGTCAAAAAGATGACATTTGCAAGAATTGAATCAGTACCAACTAAAGCTTATCTATTACTTAAAGTGAAATAACTATTAATAAAACTCAGCAGTAGGTTATATTAAGATAGATTTTCACATGGTTCAAAGCAGATTAAACCTAGTATTAGTTAAAAGCTTTTCTAATTAGTATTATACATTTTCTCAAAGTAAGTATTATTGAAAAAAATGAGCTGTATGTTGGTTGTATTGTTTCACTAAAGAAACAGTTGTAGGTAAGCTGCGTTAATTCTTCCAGAAGAGTTTGAAAAATTATTTTTTTGTGGAAGAAAGAAGTGAAATAAAACAAGCTTGTAGTTAGAGAGTGACTATCATACATGGTAGAAGTTTCAGTAGCTTAGTTGACTGGTTATCTAAATTTTGATGTTATTGGTAAGGCTTCGATTCTCCGGTACGTCCTTGAAGTCTATTTTACATAACACAATTCGATACAATTGATATAATTTGTAAAATCAGATACATTCTGCAAAATATGATACATAGTGTAAAAGGCAGAGACAGTATACCACATTTGAATACAATATATTTGTAATCAATTACATTTAATAAATTAGGGAAAATTATATGGAATGACAAACATTCCTAGTAATTATATAATAGGGGTATAGTTTAATTTATTTACTTTCTATAATTATTGTTTTTTTTGCTATAATTAATGGGGTCCACCACCTATTATATAACCAATAGTACTTTTTAAAAAAATTGTATATAATTTTACACAAAATAAAATTATCTTCTCCTATTCATATTCCACCTTTTTCTCCTACAATTAATACTTCTATCCGATTTGAATTTCAAATTATCCAAAATTCAATTACTCCCTCCCAAAGTTGAATTCAATTTTCGTCCTAAATTTTAGTTGTTTTCCTTTTCTTTTTTTTCCTTATTCAACAATTGTATATGTATTGTGTTTCTTATGTTTTTTCATATTTTTTTGATGAAATAATCGATTGTTTGTTCTCATTAGATCTCAAATTAGCCACAGAATGAATGAATCATCTTCATCTATGAGGATTATCAAAGGTATTCCATTGCATGTCAATTTTGTTGACAATTTACCATCGTTTTCAATGGGTTTAACTCAAGATTTTGGGGTTGATGTAGGGTCTATGGTAAAATCAAAACAAGTTCAACATGAACAAACAATGGAAGAATTAAGATCAAAGAAAAAATATGACCTTACGTCAGTTCAAGAAGTTATTAACAATGCTAAAGGTAGAGGCATTAAAATTGTACAAGGAGAAAGAAAGAGGAATGCAGTAAACATTGATTCAGAGGAAAATGCATGTGAAGTTGACGGATCTGAAGAACATCATAATTATGAGGTAGTGGCTTAAAACACAAATTTAGATACAATTTTTTTGTTACTTAGATGTCAATATACAAAAAATTATTGTTTAAGTAAATTTTGTATTCACGTAATTGTATATAGTATATTGCATGTTTAGTACACACATGTTTTAGTTATATATTTGTATATGTGTCTGTGGATTTGATTACTTTATACATACTTTAAGTTATGTATAATGAATAATGTACTAAGTCTTAATAGTGGTAGTAGCAGATTGTGTATTAAGAGTCATTATTATTTTTGTTTTTGTATATATATACAAAAAGTAATTGGACTTAGTTATACAGATGGAAAAATTTCATATATGATTATAATTTGTATATTTTATTAGTTATATACAAATTATTAAGTTAGTATATATTAAGTTTATATACATATACAAAAATTGATATGTCCATGACTGTTTTCAAAATTGACTGTTTTTGTATACATATATACTAAGTTTTAATAGTGGTAGTAGCGGATTGTATATGTCCATGACTGTTTTCAAAATTGACTGTTTTTGTATACATATATACACAAAGTAATTGGATTTATACAGATGGGAAAATTTCATATATGATTGTAATTTGTATATTTTAGTAGTTATATACAAATTATTGAAGTTAGTATATATTAAGTTTATATATTATTGGAGTATATAAAAAGTCATTTAGACAGTTGTATATATTGTCATGTTTAACTACTATATTCATGTACACATATAACGAGAATGCATAACCAAAATAGCCAACGAAGTCATTATCTGTACAATTATAAAATAGATAAATATTTCAAATCATTCAAAGAGATCATATATACAATTAATACAACACTATTATACAATCAAATTACTGAATTGATTTTACACTGATATTCTTTTTAATATACAAATACTATATCAAAAAAGTATATAATTGTATCAAAAGCAAAACACTTGCTTTATGGCTATATACAATTATCACCAACGATTACTTGTATTCGCTTACACTGATCTTCTTTATAATATACAAATACTACATCAACAAAAAGTATATAATTGTATAGTACAAAATTTCTGCTTAAAATAGTCATATTTTGAAACCAGTTTTCAAAAAAAAATAAATTACGACACCACAATAACGAACATACATAAATCAGAATTTGTAAATCCAATAGAGCATTGTATAATTATTGCAATAATAAACATGAATTTTCATCCAATGAACACTTACCTGAATTCGATTACAAAGAAAAAATAAAAAAAATTGATGAACTGATGTTTCATAAACATCAAAAACAAGTTTATATTTTGTTTCAATTGCTGTATAATTCTTATTTTTTTTGAAAAAAAAATATGAATTTGAACGTTTACCTTAAAAAAGGGACGTTTATCTTAAATTATGGCATTATCTATATTTATTGTTTAGCATATTTAACGCTTCAGTTACAAATCACTTTTTAAAATAAAATTATATAAATAAAAAACAAAAGAAACCTTATATACAAAATTAAAGATACCTTAAATAACTAAACTATACCATAAAATGTAATTAGATAAACTATACCATATAATAATGTTATTTAATCAAATAAGTTTGCCATATATGAAATTTTATGAGATATGAGTATGTATCTGTCAGTGTTGGGCCTGAACATTTTGTTTGCTCTTTGCTTTCCTTAGATGGGCTTTCATCTGCTAAGCAAATAAAATGTTGGGCCTGGACATTCGCTTACTTCATGAATTTTACAGTCCATTTTGATTTTAAAGTATGATACAAAGTTAATTAGAATCCAAACTATATAACAATTTATTTTTCGTTTTTTCCCCCTTCAGTGTGAACAAGGAATCTATGACTAAATTTGTGTATATTGTTAAGAGTTGTTTGGTGTGAGATAAAATATATAATAATAAAGATAAAATATAGGTTAATTTATCCCGCGTTTCGTTGGAGTTGTTAGATAGTTTTGGAATCATGTATCCTATCATTTATACCCAATAATAGGATAAATTATTCCATATACATAATGGAATAACTTAAATCAAAAAAATAATCTCAAAATAATTTGTTTTCAACCAAACGCTCCGATACATGATGATTGATTGATTGATCTAGGTGCTACTTTGACCCATCATCAAATAAAATAATAGCAAATTTCAAAAATATTGACCATATAGTTATAATCTTTTTTATTTAAATAATATAACCAAATTCTGTAACAGAAAAATCACAAAAAATAAACTTACGCATAAGAATTTAAGCGAAGATGTCGCCGGCTTTAGCTGCTTCTCTTAATAATAATAATAATACTCAAGTGTTCCATTTTCTACCCCATTGACTCAAATAAGCACATGTCCAACGTCACATCTACAATAATGGAACACATAAATTTTTTATATGCATAAAATTAAATTAAAAGAAAATAATTATTTATTAAGGAGAAAAACTTACTTGCTGTTATGGATGAAAATAATTTATTTATTAGGTGTTAATTTTGATAATAAATAATTTATTTATTAAGATGGCATATTTGGGAAGTTTAGTAACGTGTGTATTTAAATTTATAACAACAAACATCTGAAAATTTAAGTTAATGCAATAAACACCAAAAGTATACATACATACTCTTATTACTTTAAATTTATAATTCTTAAATTTTACTGTTTAATTCTTTAGATATTCGTAAGTTTATAATTTAAACGTCATTACAAATTGTGTACATTTTGTCCAAAAACAATCAATTTTGGACTCTAAGAGATGGTATACTAGTATAGTTTTGGTTAAATATAGTGTTAGGGCGGCCCCAACGTAATAAATTAGAGTGAATATAATATTTCTTTCGTCCGGTACTTTTTATATAGTTTTAGAATATTTATTTTTTTGTTTAAAATATCGAATTAATGTGATCTAATTTACTTTTAAAAATTAGTTAAATTGACTTTCGATAAGCGTAACATGACAAACAATTCTGAACGGAGAGATAAATAAAAAACAAAGGTGGTAATCAAATACAACTTTGATTATTCTTCTCTTTCCCATGAGCTTGACAAAGTTTTTATCTACTTATTAATTGGAATTTTCATATTTATTGGTAGTTTTTGCCCCACTTACCAACTTTCACTTTCTAGTGCACTTATTTTTCTTCTTTTATGTTTTCCTTTTCACACCTACACCATTCCACTAAACTAAAATCCAACTTTCTCACACACCTTTAGATCAATGTTAGAATTTAGAATTTCAATTTAATGAAGTCCACCTTTTCTGAACTGTTATATTTTTGAAATTGTATATCTTTTATAAGTTCATGTAAAATAATTGAATTACTATGACTTGGCCGTATAATGTATAAAAATAATGTTAAATATATTGTGTTTGTATTAGCAATGCATTTAGTAGTGATGCTTTCATTAAATTATAAATAGATTATTTTTATATATCGAATAAAAAAATATTATTCATTGCATAAAAAATTTAATTTACAAAAATGCACTCCACTATTATGGAGGAAAAGATGTAAAAAAGATTTTGAGAGGCACTTGAATCTTTATGCATGCACTAAAATCATTGCATTACTAACAACTAGAAATCACTTGGTACACTACTCTAATTAATGCAAACATTAGTTAAATTTAGGTTGAAAACGAGTATTAAAAAAATTAATAATATACGAAGATCGTGCATGTATTATTTTTTTAATATATTCTATTAAATTAATATAATTCGTAAAATTTTTATATACATAAATATAATTTTTCGGTGAAGAATACTCGGTCGATCACCTAAATCTATACAATTGCTTTGTTAACCTCAAGTCAAAACGGCATGTCGAGGAGAACAAACTTGTCTTTGAGTGCCGCACAACTTGACATTTCTCAACTTCACTGTTAAAATCTATTACGTATGCAGATTTTTTTAAGTGTTAATGATTAAACAAGCAAACAAATGAATAGATCATCACGATAATGTCATATTATAAAATACAATTTTAATATAATCTTACTACTTAACGTAGATATAACGCATTATTATTAATTATTATATAGTCGCAAACCTTATTGTTGAATACCAACTTATTTAGTTTTTTTATTAACCAACTTATTTAGTTGAAATTCATATTGGGAGGGTTAAATCACATGCGCCGAATCAGTGAGCTGGCAGTTTTGCCAACTTTCAACATTAGTATATACTCTATACTATTAAGCCGAAATTGCGTTTGCCGTTTTAATTTGTTTATTTTATTTTAATTTAATTTGAATATAAATAATTTTTTAAATTAAGATATTAAGTCTAAGAGTTTTTTTCTTTTTTAAAAAGAAAATCTATTAAACAAATTAATATGGAGAGAACAATATAATTATTAAATAATATTTATTTTGATGTTTCACCTGATATATAAATTTGATTAAATCTGAATCGTGCATCACAAACTCATTTGGAGATAACACTCTCTTCTATTTTAGGACTTGAACATGAAATCTCGATTAAAGGGGTATACCATTTACCACTACGTATGATTTATTAATAATACTCCCTTTCTTTTGAAAAGAATAATATATATTTTTTTAATTTTATTTCAAAAAGAATATTTTTTTTATAATAATATTTCACTTATCATGTTTAACGTTACAAAATTAAAATGAAATTTTATTATTATATAATTATTTTTTTTATTTTCTTAAACTTTATATTAAATTAAATTAGATTATTTTTCGTAAAACGAATGAAACATATTGTGCAGTATCTACATAATATAGAAGTCACATGTCAACTCATTAGTGCTAGTGCTAGGACAGGAGAAAACTTTATTCAAAAAAGCTTTTTGGATTACTTACTGCCTATGATTCAATTATAAATCATTTCCTACATCCAGCTCACTCTTAGAGCTTATCTTTTTAAAGCACACAATTTTCTTGATTTTCCAACCAAACAATATCAAATTCAAGTATGTACTACTACTATACCATTTTTTTTGTTATAATTTTTTCTTTGTTTTATTTCCTGTTTATTTTAAAGTTCATATTTTTAGGTGAAATACCAATATCTTGATTTTTTTTTTAAAAAAAATAATTCAAATTTGCAGCATATTGAAAGGCTATGGGAGAAGTTGTTGCAGAAGATGATTTGTATACTAAAGATGGTACAGTTGATTTCAGAAATAATCCTGCTAAAAGGAATAAAACTGGAACATGGAAAGCTTGCCCTTTTATCTTAGGTACACTCAAATTAAAAAAAAAAACAAACCTTTTTTAGAACATTATTTGAGTGTTTTTGGTTAAAAAATAAAAAATTCTGAAGTGGGGTTGTGTTGATTCTTGATATTTGTTGACAGGAAATGAGTGTTGTGAAAGATTGGCATATTATGGTATGAGTACAAATCTTGTTTTGTATTTCAAGAAAAGACTCAATCAACATAGTGCTACAGCTTCCAAGAATGTCTCAAATTGGTCTGGAACTTGTTATATTACACCCCTAATTGGGGCATTTCTAGCAGATGCTTATTTAGGAAGATACTGGACAATTGCTCTTTTCTCAATCATCTATGTAATTGTAAGTTTTATCATCTGTTGTTGAAGTACATTTACTGTTCACTATAACTTTGTCACTTGCCTTACTTGGTCTAAGTATCTATACGTTCGTCTGAGCTCAGTACTATTAGTTTAGACTCCACATATGTGTTAAAAGATCTAGTAAATTATGTTCAAATATTAAATTTCGAGGCTAGTAACTCAAGTGGTCAATGAGTTCAGCAGTATCTGAACACACAAACTTCAAATCTTTGGGTCTGCATATGCTGACACCGATATGCTGAACGTGTATAGGATGAATAATCAGGGGAAAATGAATAATTTTCGGAGCCTATGATAAAGTTCCTTGACTAACTTTCCGAGTTATAATGATTCGTGTATAATTGGCAAGATTTTTCACTTAGACACCTAAACTTAGTGTTTTTCTGATTAAACACTCAACCTATTCAAAAGTGTCAAATATACAACCAAAAAGTGTTGGAACAATCCTAAGTTTAGGTGTCCAAATGAAAGAATAAATATACACATAATCAAAGTTTCAACTTAAATCCTTTTATGTGAAACTTATAAGCATATAGTCTACCCTCCCTAGACCTCACATGTGAGATTACGCTGGATTTGTTGTTGTTGTTGTGAAACTTAGAAGCATAAATATATGTCTCTTGCAGGGGATGACTCTGTTGACATTGTCAGCTTCTGTTCCTGGCTTAAAGCCAAGTTGTTCTGGGGAAGATGTCTGTCATCCAAAGGAAGTGCAAACTGCAGTTTGCTTTGTTGCACTTTACCTCATAGCATTGGGTACTGGTGGGATCAAGCCCTGTGTTTCATCTTACGGGGCAGATCAGTTTGATGATTCTGATGAGGTTGAGAAGAAACACAAGTCATCTTTCTTTAACTGGTTTTATTTTTCGATTAATATTGGTGCTCTGATTGCTTCTTCTGTGCTGGTTTGGATACAAGATAATGTGGGGTGGGGATGGGGTTTTGGGATTCCAGCAGTGACCATGGCCATTGCTATAGTAAGCTTCTTTTCTGGTACCCGATTGTATCGTAACCAGAAACCTGGAGGAAGCCCTCTGACGCGCATATGTCAAGTGCTGGTTGCATCCTTTAGAAAATTTAAAGTTAATGTGCCTGAAGAAAAGTCTCTCTTGTATGAGACCACAGATGCAGAGTCTGCAATCACGGGGAGTCGCAAGCTTGATCATACAAAAGACCTTAGGTGAGCATCTATAAGCTAAGCTTTTGTTCTTTTTCTGGGTGTTGGCTTTACAAAAGTTCCATGGAATGATTCTTGAATGATAGCTAACAAATTATCCGTTTAAATCAAATGATTTCTATAATATTTTTGTGATAAAATGCATTTTCCTGAAGAACTAGCTGCTGTTAATATACTAGAAGAGTTTATATGCTCTTACCACTCGGGTAATCTGCCTGTCTCGGTATGTACAATTATCTAGTAGAAAACGTATTAGCATTATCATCTTTATTACAATGAATGATTCAATGCTCTAGTGATACTTTACTGGACTTGGAAACATGTACACCGTGTAAACTTATTGGACGGTTGTCTTTGCTGTCCACATTGCCTGATGTCAAATTGTATCAACTTTCTTTTCATTTATGATAGTTTTTCTATTTTCCTTATGGTAAATGACAAAACTAAACTGATGAAATGATGCAGTTTCTTCGACAAGGCAGCAGCGCAGACAGAATTTGACCATGTGAAGGGCAATATCGACTCATGGAGGCTTTGCACTGTGACTCAAGTTGAGGAGCTCAAATCCATTATACGACTGCTACCTATATGGGCCACGGGTATCATATTTAGTACTGTATATGGTCAAATGAGTACCTTGTTTGTGTTGCAAGGAGCGGCCATGGACACTCGCGTGGGAAATTCCAGCTTCAAAATTCCACCAGCATCACTTAGCATTTTCGACACTCTCAGTGTCATATTCTGGGTTCCCATCTATGACCAAATCATTGTCCCAATTGCTAGGAAGATAACAGGTCACAAGAATGGCTTAACACAACTACAAAGAATGGGTATAGGCCTCTTCATATCCATCTTTGCCATGTTATTTGCCGGGGTTCTGGAGTTCTATCGGCTAAAATATGTGAAAAGGCATAACTACTATGAACTTGAAGAGGTACCCATGACAATCTTTTGGCAGGTTCCACAATACTTCCTTATAGGTTGTGCAGAAGTCTTCACATTCGTCGGTCAGTTGGAGTTCTTCTACGAGCAAGCACCTGATGCCATGAGAAGTCTGTGTTCCGCTTTATCACTGACCACGATTGCACTTGGGAGTTACTTGAGTTCTATGCTTGTGACTATTGTCATGAACATTACAACCAAGAATGGGAAACCTGGCTGGATACCGGATAACCTCAACTACGGTCACATTGATTACTTTTACTATCTTTTGGCTGTGCTTAGTGTACTGAATTTGGGAGTTTATCTCGTGATCGCGAAATGGTATACTTACAAAAGGCCAGTGGGCACTCTGCGTTGAAGGTTGATGTGAGTGGCATCATTACAAAAAATGTAAGCTTTTTTGCTCTTTTTTTTTTTGGTTTAAAAGAGTATTCCAGAACTTGTAAATATAGTTTGTATGGAACATGACATGTTATACACAAGCATATTTTATGTGAACTGGTCACCATTATTATTATACATAGAAATGTCTATATAATCTGTTCAACTTGTAAGACCTCACACTTTAAGGTGGATAAATCATTTTCTTGTGCTTGGTAAGTAATCAGAATTATTATGTTAGGTTGTGGAGCCTGATTAATATATATAACTGAATATTGGTAACTAAATTTTAGGCTTTATTATTTATTCTATATTTATTTTCTGTAACAAAAAATACTTTGATTTATTAATATAAATATACCTCACCGCCGTGGAAGTTAACTCACGGGGTGTTACCACGAAATATTGAGTTTTCTCTTTCTCTCTCTAGATCTCTCATATCTTTCTCTTAAAAGTTTTTGTGTTCTTCATTCATCAAGTGTGTGCGTGAATTCGATCCTAACATATTATCCCAAAAGAGTGTATATTTTTAATTTATACATCCAATATACGAAATATATACGAAATGTTTATATGCTCATATATGTTAGTATAAATACAATATGATACATTATCATATAAAAAAGCGAATTTCCTTAAATTCAAGCATCAGATACATTCAAAAGCTACATCAAATCTTTTGCAACAACACTCACTTGAAACAAAGCTTATTTACGAAAATTCAATTTTTAAATTTTGAAGATTTGGGCTTCAACAGTGGCTGGGTATGGCTTCAACGAAATGCAATAGTACTTCATATGATAACTCCAATAACAGAGATAAAACAATAACTTAAGATGTAAATTTCTCCAAAAAAAGGGGTATTATCAATTACATATGAGATCATTTATTTCACTCCAAATAACTAAAAAAAAAAGATTAGTTAAATACAGTATAGGCTAAGTATGATAAAGTTTAAAAACCTAGGTTTATTTTTCGTACCTATTTTGATTTGTAGCACTCGAGTCGAGGATTTTGCAGAAATAAGATTATTAATTAAAAAAATAAAAATAAGATCGATACACATTCTACCTTTCCTAGATTTAATTTATAAAATTTCATTGGATATCTCATTATTGTTACTGTACTCAACTTGTTTACATAATATTGACAGTAGTATCTAGATTTATACAAGATTTCTTGTAGCATGTATCTAATCTAATACAAAATACAATTGCCTTTAGTTTTTCTAGTAAATACCTTATTCCATAGTTCATGAACACAAGAATATATATAAACTTACATTAATATCCTCATACATAATCTAAGAATATTTGTATAATTAAATCTTTAAAAATGAATGGTAGCAGCTTTGCAAGGACCCTTCTATCTTTGAATATCCTAAATAGATCCTTTCATTGAGATCGTTTTTTTTTAATGCTTATGTATCCTAATCTTTTCATAATTCTCATTGTTAATCTCACCGAAATTTATTTCAAATAAAATTTTTCTATTTCAATTTTAAGAATTCACGTTCTCCATAAGTTAGTTAAAGGTAATTAACTCTGATACCAAATATTATAAATATTAGAGTATACAAATACACTATATCGATCATTTTTTCTTGTAAAGTATATATTTAATTCATTCGACTAGCTTGCATGATATGACTATAGTGCCTAAAATATTTATTGAATTTTTTTTCTTGCAATTCTACCTAGGTTAGTTAGATGTCCTTTGAACTTGCTTCGTAAAAGTAGAGCTGTCAAAATGGACTTGGCTCGCTAGGTTGATCCAACTCAATCCTTGAATTAAATGGGTTTGGGCTTAAGTTTTTCAGCTCATTTAGAAACGAGATTTTTTAGCCCAACCTCTTTGGTCCGCTGGCCTAGTAGGCCCAACCCACAAGACTTAAAGGCCAGCCCGCGGGCTGTGAATTTTATACATATTTTAAAGGAAAAATTAGTAAACTAGTCAAAATAAATAACATATTTAGTAAAAATATCCATACTTTATAAATATTAGCAATAATGTCAAAAATGTCATTATTTTAAAAAATTTATGTGTCCCAATTTTCTTCCTATTTTATCTCTCTTTTTCAATTAATTCTATATATCCTTTTTTTTAAAAAAAAAATAATCATTCTCTCTCATATTTATCTTTTCAAATTGTTAATTCTCTCTCCCATTAATTTTTTGTTCTCTCTCATGGTTATCTTTTCTTATTTTCTTCCAACATTCAAGTTGCAAAAAAAATTTTGCCATATATTTTGGTTGTTTTTTAATCCAAAATTGAATCAACAAGAATCCCTTTGATTAAGGTTTCTCTAATCTTTATCATATTTTCAGATTTCTTTTCTAATTTTATTTTTGTTTAAATCTTTAAAAAATGTTGTTTGTATTTTTCAATTTCCGTTATGATTTACTCTCCAATGGCTGAATCCAAGAGGCTTACTAGAGGTATTCATCTTAATCAACCAATTTCTGGTGATTTTTCATCCTTTAATTTATTTATTACTTAACAAATAGTGTATAATGTATGATCCGCTGCTAAAATGAGGGAAGAAAGAGGGTAAGAACATTTACAAGACTCATTGGTGTGGAAAACTTCCTCAAATTCAGAACGCAAATGTAGAATCTTTGTCTACTCGTGAGGATATTGAAAAAGACGACGAAGATCGGATAGTTGTCGAACAATTTTCTATTAGTTTGTTTTGTATTATAGTTCTTTTTTAGAATTTGGTATGCTTTCTTAATTTGTATTCAAATCACTATGTATACTATCAATATTTGTATTTATTAAAAATTTCATGTTGCATGGTTTATGGATCTTGTATTTGTCCCTAATTTGTATACATCCAAATGTATGTCAACTACTTATGTATTTTATTTATAAGAAGAACAACTTTCTATTAGTTTATTTGTATTCGAATACAAATACAAATAATAGACATATTGGAATGAATACGACTTAAAAAAGGAAACAAGATTTTGAAAAGAAAAATAAATACACAGTGAAAAATATATACGAATACAAATGTATTTCTTAAATAGCTACATTTTATTTAACATACATATTGGAATGAATACAAACTAATAAAGGTATGTCAACTGAATTTGACATTTTTTTCTAATTTGTATTTATTCTAAAGGTATGCCAGCTAGTTATGTATTTTATTTAAGAATGAGTACACCAAATATTCAATTATTTCTTTTCAATTTTATATTTCATTCATTTTTTCATTATACTAATTTTTTTGTATTTTATATATTATTATACAAAATTCTAAATAAAAACTAGAATAAATAGGAATACAAATAAAATACATATTGAAATGAATATATACAGGATTTTTGAAGAAAAAAATAACTATATAGGAAAAAAATATATGAAAATACAAATATATTTCTTAAATGACTATATAGATAAATTCGGCATACCTATTGGAATGAATACAACTAATAAAAAACTATAATAAATATAAATATAATATATTGTAGAATGAATATAATTTTAAAAAGGTAAAAATTCTGGAGAAAAAAAAACAAAATTTAAATTTTATTTGAAAATGTAACTGATGAGAAAATTAAGGATGCTTGCCTTTTTTTTGAAATATTCCTCCCCTTAATTTTCTCCTTTTTGTTATTAAATAATTATATTCTTTAAATAAAAATAAATAATAAAACATAAATAAGATACATAACAAACTAAAATGACATTTTTACTAAATATTGAAATTGTTGCTAATGACTGCTCTTAAATGCTAAAATATTGACATTTTGAAAAATTTCCCTATTTTAAATAGTGTTTTACCTGTTAAGATTTTGTAAATTAATATTTTTAAAATATCAATATAAAATCAAGACTATATTTCTCGGTAAACCACATAAATTCACTAGTTTAGGTCTTCATTATTAAGATTCTCAATAGTTTCAATATTACTTCACCTACCATATTTTATGCTTAGATACATGAGTCTGAATCTGAGATACATGTATTTACGAAATTTTAAAATTGAAGTACAAAATTTATTTATTTAAATTAATTTGGTTGTTATTGTTTTCCTTGATTAGAGGAGTAATTGAGAATTTTCATAATATATAGATAATTAATTTTATTTTATTATTTCTTGATATAGTAAATTCATTAATATTATTAATATAAGATAAAAACATGTATATCTTGGTAATGTAATTTGATTAATTTCAAATTATTACTATAATTTTTTTTAATTAATTCGATGTATCTATTATAAATATATGATATATCCAACAAACTAAACACTTAGATACACGAGTGTCATACAAGTACATTCATATGTGTCAAAGTATACAACATTAATTTCACGTATTTGTTATATTTATCTAGTATTAATTTCATGTATCTTTTATATGTATCTAGTATTAATTTGATGTATCAAGTATCAATTACATATGTTATATTTTAAAAACATGTATTTTGAATACATAATAAGCATCTACATCTAAATCTAATTATGTGTACCTAAATTTCATACGTTATATTCAAAAATATGTATCTCGAATATATAATAAACATATACATTTAATTATGTGTATATGAAATGTAGGTGAAACACGTGAATTTGGGAACAAATCACGACGGTAGAGTATCTGTTGTATCATTAGTACATATCTCCGTGTAGTTAAAAATCATGTCTTCAAAATTTAATGGTGGATACATATACATGTTCAGCTACCCCATTACTAAAAATACAACTCAAATCTTAATTAAGATTACTATTTATTAGATACACATGTTGCAAGAGTTATATCAAAGTAATATTAGTATTATCACACCCATGACAGGATAACCAAAGAAAGCCTTAGAAGAACACTAGCAAACAAAGGCTCTCTACAATACTTCTTTGTAACATTTTACGTTGTGACATAACATAATCAAAATTAATATTCATTTCTTGTGGATACAAATCAATCAAGATCCACTCTAAATTGAAAAATTTCTCTGTAACAGTTACTTTGATTTGATCTCATTATAAATGAAAAACAATCAAGACCTACTCTAAATTGAAAGTTTTTTCTGTAGCAGTTACTTTTATTTGATCTCATTATAAATGATATAAAATAATATTTGGTTTCAGGAGAATTTGTTGGCCATGGTGATGATATCTTGAGAAGAAGAAAGTAGATTAGCTATTGTTGGAATGAAATTGTACGGAGAAAATTTTGAATTAGAAAGGATGGGATATGATTGAGTGATAAATATGAGATGGGAGAATTAAGAGATAGTGATTGATTTGAAGTGAAACAGTTAATTAAGCATATAATCAATCAATCCTATTTTTAAGGAATGTGAGTATCTAGTTGTATCTTCAAATAATATATTAATATATGGTATAAAATACTAAAAGTGGTAATAGATGTAATTGTTTGAAAGTAAAGATAATATTAGTACATGTAGTAGTGATGTATGTTTAATAAGGTAGTTTGTCCTATATTTTGTTACTTATCTTTTAAATTTTAGGGTGATTAGCCTACTAAATTTTCTTATTAGCCCGAATCCATTAACCGACTATAACTATGAATCTTTGACCTCTTTTACTTTTGTTTTATGCCTAATTTTTCACTTCTCTTTTACTGTCTTGTTTATGAAAATAGTGATCATATAATGTTTTTTGCTTGGATGAAACTTATGGATGTTGTATCTTGGCTATTCAGTATTTGTTTTGTAAATATTCACTGAGATATGTTGTAATTCATCAACGTTCATATTCTTTTTAAGAGAAAAATGTTATTCGTTTTATTGTTGAAGGGTCAACCCGTCCCAACCCGTGGCCCGCTTATGACTTGGTTGAGTTGCTATTCTACAGCCCTTTAATTAAAAGGGTGAGTCCGTTCCAACCCATTTAAATCTCTAGCCCGTTAGGGTTGGATTGCGTCAACCCATTTTGATAGCTCTACCAAATAACATAGTTGTTACTTATTACTAATCAAATGTTGATGTATAATTTTTTTAACGATATAAATTATTCTTACAAAATTGTATATGAATCTTCACTTTTCTATTTAAATTCAATATTTTGATCCATGCCCGATGCTGTCAAACTGACCAGGGATAGACTAAAGAGTCCCAGTTTTAACTTGGCAAGGAAAATACCAGTCCAACCACACCAAACTAATGAATTGAGTTAGACTGATTTTGCGAGTCAAACTAATTTTGACGACTCTATTTTAAGAATTTAGTCAAACCATATTTCGTGAATTTTTCATAAATATCTTTTACCTCACTTTTCTCCGCCCCATTATAACTGTATCTACCCCTCAAATTACTCGTGATTCAGTCAATCATTATCTTTTATTCTCAATTCTCCACCTCAAATTCCTCGTGACTCTGTTTATAAATATCTTTTACCTGATTATTTTTTATATTTCCACATATACCCATTCCCCTACTATAAAGAGGGGTGTTCCTACTCCAATTCCTCATTGTGACAACCCTTTCCCCTACTATAAAGTATTTTTTACCTGATTATTTTTTTTGTATTTTTTTATATAGTCTTTTCCCCTACTATAAATTGTGTTCCTACCCCTCCCATCCTCCATTGTGAGTTGTGACAACCCAAAAATTACAAAGAATAAGTAAAAGCTTTACTTGAGTTAATACAAAGGTATCCTTCTCTTCTATAAATCTTTCTTTTATCTTATACCTATAAATAAAATGTTTTTCAAAATTTTCATTTTTATTTACTTTACTCTTTATCCCCTTTTTTTTTTCTTCAAGAAGGTGGAAATTGGCAAACAACTTCAACTTGGTCCCATTTTGACAATTGTTGAGAAAACAAAAGGCAAGTGAACTTTCCTTCTTTTGAATTTCAATTCCTTTTCACTAATTATGCTTACTTACATTGATGATATTAGTAATTAACTTTAAACATGTATATTTTATACTTAAACTATAGCTCAAAATTGGAATCTTTATATGTTTAATTAAATCTCCCTAAAAGTAGAATATTTAAATTATTTTTTGGTGCATGAAAGAAAAATAGAAAATGTGCTACTGTATCAAGAAAAAGTTTATTTTTTTTTTCGTTCAATTTTCTGCCTGAAAAATTGAATCGCGAAGTAGTTCAAGAACTAGATTTCAGAGAAAACTTGAAAAGAATGAATTTGGGCAAGAGTTTAAAGAACGCGATAAAGAATTAGGGTTTAAAGTGTTAATTTTTTGCGCCTTGGAGAAAATAAAAACGATTATTCTAATGAATCAGAAACGCACATACCTGGAAATCTGATAATTTCGTAATGATCGGAGAATTACAGCGTCGATAACTTGTTTTCTGACCCGTATACGCTACAAGAAGATCAAGTAATATGTATCTTTATTCAGTTCCTTGAATTTTTCGTGCTTAGAAATTAGAAATCGAATTTTTTTTTGGATTGAAAAAAGAATTTTCGTGAAAACTTTTAATTGTTTTCTAAAAATTGGAAAAATTGAAGATCATTTTATCGTTTTCTGAACAAACACCACCTTAATACTAGTTAAAAATGAGTTGGTGAGATAAGTCTAGAGATTGAATGTTGAACGAACTATAGGATGATTCTTGCTTTTCTATAATACTGGAGTTTTTGGGGAAATTTATTTGTTTATTTCGTGTGATTGTTTGAGTTTATTTGATAGATTCATCGCGAAGGATTGAGATGTGTTTTCTTCAATTTATAGTCTTGATCTTTACTCTCCTAACTCACTTTAAATTTATTTAGGATGTACAAATTTGGTTGAGTTAAGAGGACAGAAGAGCCCTTATAGTTTCTGAAGTGTCTCCTTGTGACTGTAAAAGAGTCAGCCAGAAATAAAGACGGTTAATCCTTTCTCTGCGTTCAAATATGTAACTCTGTGATGTATGTTTCTTCTAAGTGTATGTCTTTAATATAGATAGACATTCGTAGATTCTTATTATCTACAGATGTATCTAAGTATTGTAATGACATTCATTAGTTATCTATTCATATAGAAATGAGTCGTGAAGGTCTAATTTTGCTGACAGATAATCAGAAGATTTTCGAAGCAGTTGCATGAAGCTTACTTGACATTTGAGGAGGAGGGGACTTAATTCTGGTTCCTGATGAGACTTGTGCTGATAAACTATTGCTCTTTGTTGAATAGTCTTTACTATTACACAACTCTGCTTTCCGTTTGTGTCCAGTCTTACTCGTTCATCTGTTTAACTTCTCATTTTTGGCATGTACAGAAGGGCTGCTAAAGGATCTTTTAGTGCTGTCAAACGGGGAACTTGGATAACCCTTTCAGTCTACCAAAGCTTTCCATTCACGCTTGATTCTGCTGCACAAGGTACTAGTATCCTATAAAACGGTGATCTCTTTTAAAGAAAAGTTTTAGTTTAAATACTACTCTGCATAGCTTGAGGAACAATGATATATGACAAACTCATTGGCTCTTGTTCTTCTATGTTCTCATGAAGTATGACGAAAGCAAAAGAACTACCGGATACATCCCTGACCAGTGAGAAGAAAAAAGAATGGTGTGAATTCATCTATGAAGATAGCGAGAAATTGGTAATCCCAGTAGGACCAAGGTTTCAGGCTGTTGTGCCAGATTGGGCCAACTCTCCGAATGTGGGAACTCCAGTTGTAGTAGCAGATACAGATAATGCATTAAGAGCAACCAACAAGGAAATTGTATGCAAGTATAAAGAGGAGGAATCTGATACTTCAAAATGGCTTGGCACACGGGTATGGCCAAGAGCCAACAACCTAGAAAACAAGGAAGATAATGAGGAG
This sequence comes from Solanum peruvianum, assembly GCA_027705065.1. Lineage (NCBI taxonomy): Eukaryota > Viridiplantae > Streptophyta > Magnoliopsida > Solanales > Solanaceae > Solanum > Solanum peruvianum. The sequence goes on along the minus strand of JAKWJD010001760.1, from coordinate 49,661,299 downwards.
TTGGTTGGGAAAGGGCGAAACGAACATTGTACTTGTTGGTCCCCTGGATCAGTCGAATGTGTTAAAAGACACGTTAAAGAAGGAGGATTGAAGTTGTGGTTAGAACTGTTGACAGCCTTTACTGCCTGGAAATTTGGTGAGATGGGCGAAGAAGTTTCCAATGAATGGAATCTTAAGGAACAAAAAAAGTTCAGCTCCATCATTAAGAAGTGTATGTCTAAAGGTGAAAGCTTTATGAGACCAGCATTAGAATCTATTCCTTCAAAGAATAGGAAAAGCATCATCAAGTATTACTTCAATGTTCACATTCCTCGACGTATCAGGTCAAATAGTAAAACTAACACCGATGATGAAGAGGAGGAAGACGAAGAAGCTCCCAAACATTCTCGTAAAAGGAAAGGTGCCTGTTCTAGTTCTAAATCTCTCAAGAGAAAGTACCTAAGTGGTCGACGATGACACCAGAAGTATCAATGCACATTCTGTTTTAGTTGCCAGACAAATGGAGTTAACAATTTGTTCATTGGTTTTAAAGCCAAGAAAAGGAGAATTTTTTTTGGATATTGATGCAATCAATGTATTGAGATCTGATAGTATAGCACAACAAAACTATACAATTTGAGAGGATATTGCTTCTTCTAATATTTTGTGATTGCCTTATTTACTTCATTTTTGAAAAGAATCCCTATATGCAAACTTGGGTCAATCGTACTTTCAAGTGGCTTACATAATATGACTAGAGTATTTGGGTCAATTATGTTGTTTTTCTTTTCATTTCTACTTTAATTTGCGGTACTCGAGTCAAGAATTCTTTAGAAACAACTTCTAGCTTCAGGAAATAAAAATTAAATTTGCATATATTAAATCCTACTTATAAAATTCCACTGGATATCTTATTGTTGGTATAGTCAGCTTGCTTACCTAATATGACTAGAATATCTTGATAAGAGTTCTTCTAGCTTGTACTAATCTAATACAATTGCTTTCATTTATTTTCTAGTAACAAGTAATTCCATGTTCCGTAGTTCATCAACACAAGAATATATATGATCTTCTTTTTTTTCTTTCTAGATGTGTGTTATTTTTCTATTAGACTTCACCAATATAATTTTTATGAATTTTTTATCATTATCTAAGTTTGTAATGTTATCTGGCTCAAATTAGTCATTTGTGACTTTATTGGAAGTGTATTAACTACTAAACAAAGTTTTAAAAAATTATTGATAATAGCTTCAACAAAATCGATTTACCGATGGTAGTTTCAAAGGAATTGATTTTAAACATTACAATGCGCCTCTCATTTAGTGTTTCTTGACGCACATAAAAAACATATTACTAATTAATTGTTTTAACAATCTACAAAATTCACATGAAATACACGTGCAATGCACGTGTCCAGAGACTTGTATGACAATAGCGTCTAAAATATTTGTAATTTTTTTTCTAGCAATCCTATCTACGTTGTTGGATATCCTTTGGACTTCTCTCCTTAAATGCCTAGTTGTTACCAATCATGTATATCCTTTTGACAATTGACATTATTCATAAAAAAATATATTCGAATCTTAACTTTTCTAATATTTAATACATAATATCTACATCTAAATCTAATTATGTGTATCTAAATTTCATAAGTTATATCCAAAAATATGTATCTCGAATGCATAATAAACATATACATTTAATTATGTGTATCGAAATATGAAATGTAGGTGAAACACATGAATTTAAGAACAAATCTTTCATCTCACCTTTCTCCGCCCTGTTATAAATAAATGTATCTACCCCTTATATTACTCGTCATTCAGTCAATAAGTATCTTTACCTCATTTCTACACCTCAAATTCCCCGTGATTCCGTTATAAATATCTTTTACCTGATTATTTTTTATAATTCTATGTATACCCTTTCCCCTACTATAAAGAGGGGTGTTCCTACTCCTCCAAGTCCCCATTGTGACAACCCACAAATCACAAAGAATTAGCAAAGGTTTCACTTTGAGTTGATCAAAGATATCCTTTTCTTCTCTTCTCTTACGTATATCTTATACCTATAAAATAAACTATTTTTCATAATATTCATTCTTCTCATTTATTTGCTCTTTTCCCCCTTTTTTTTTTCAAGAAGGTGGAGCTTGACAAGCAACTTCAACTTGGTCCCATTTTGACAATTGTTTGAGAAAACAAAAGGCAAGTTAACAATCATTTATCACCGGTTAAATTCATTTTGACTATTTTATTTTAAAACGTTTTGATTAAGATATGTTTCATGTATTTTTCATAAATATCTTTTACCTCAATTTTTTTGTATTTTTAAATATACCTTTCCCACCCTTATTATAAATAATGATTGTTTCTAAACCTCGAATTCCTCGTGATTTAATATATAAGTATCTTATAGTTTATTTTTCATTTTCATATATATCTTTCCCTTATGTTATTAACGATTGTTCCTATACCTCGAATTTCTCGTGATTCAATCTATAAATAATGATTATTTCATTATATAGCCTTTTCCCCTACTATAAATGGGTGTTCCTAATCTCTAATTCTCCATTGTGTAATTCTCCATTGTGAGTTGTGAAAATTCAAAAATTACAAAGAGTAAGTAAAGGCTTCACTTTATTTGACACAAAGGTATTCTTCTCTTCTCTATTTCTTTCTTATATCTTACTAGACATATGTGCTCGTGCATCGCACATGCTTAATATTTCAATACTTTTATTTAAACTTATGTGATATAAATAAAATTTAAAAGGTGATCAAATTTTAATATAATTTTCAAAGGAATTAATATTAAACATTACAAAGTATCCCTCAATTGGTGTTTCTTAACGCACATTAAAAGAATATTACACTTCACACGATTTGCATAAAATTTCAATTGACCTAACAATCTATAAAAAAAATGACATGAAATACACGTGCAATGCACGTGTCCATAGAATAATATGATAATAGTGTCTAAAATATATATAGAATTTTTTTTAGCAATCGTATCTAGGTTGTTGGATATCATTTGGGATTTCTCTCCTAAAATGCATAGTTGTTACCAATCATATATATCCTTTTAACGATTAAAATTGTTCTTAAAATATATATTTAAATCTTAACTTTTCTATTTGAATTTAATATTTAATACATAGTAAGCATTTATATCTAAATCTAATTATGTGTATCTAAAATTTCATATATTATATCCAAAAATATATATCTCGAAATCATAATAAACACATACATTTAATTATGTTTATCGAAATATGAAATGTATGTGAAACACATGAATTTAAGAACAAATTTTTTACCTCACCTTTCTCCCCCCTGTTATAAATGAATGTATCTACCTCTTATGTTACTCGTGATTCAGTCAATAAATATCTTTTATCTCAATTCTACACCTCAAATTTCTCGTAACTTTGTTTATAAATATCTTTTACCTGATTATTTTTTATATTTCCACATATACCCTTTCTCCTACTATAAAGAGGGGTGTTCCTACTCCTCCAAATTCCCCATTGTGACAACCCACAAAGGCTTCACTTTGAGTTGATCAAAGGTATCATTTTCTCTCTTCTCTTACTTATATGTTATGCCTATAAAATAAAATATTTTTCAAAATATTCATCCTTCTCATTTATTAACTCTTTTTCCCCTTTTTTTTTTTCAAGAAGGTGGAGCTTGACAAGCAACTTCAACTTGGTCCCATTTTGACAATTGTTTGAGAAAACAAAAGGCAAGTTAACAATCATTTATCACCGGTTAAATTCATTTTGACTATTTTATTTTAAAACGTTTTGATTAAGATATATTTCATGTATTTTTCATAAATATCTTTTACCTCAATTTTTTTGTATTTTTTAAATATACCTTTCCCACCCTTATTATAAATAATGATTGTTTCTAAACCTCGAATTCCTCGTGATTTAATATATAAGTATCTTATAGTTTATTTTTCATTTTCATATATATCTTTCCCTTATGTTATTAACGATTGTTCCTATACCTCGAATTTCTCGTGATTCAATCTATAAATAATGGTTATTTCTTTAATAGCCTTTTCCCCTACTATAAATGGGTGTTCCTAATCTCTAATTCTCCATTGTGAGTTGTGAAAATTCAAAAATTTCAAAGAGTAAGTAAAGGCTTCACTTTATTTGACACAAAGGTATTCTTCTCTTCTCTATTTCTTTCTTATATCTTACTAGACATATGTGCTCGTGCATCACACATGCTTAATATTTCAATACTTTTATTTAAACTTATGTGATATAAATAAAATTTAAAAGGTGATCAAATTTTAATATAATTTTCAAAGGAATTAATATTAAACATTACAAAGTATCCCTCAATTGGTGTTTCTTAACGCACATTAAAAGAATATTACACTTCACACGATTTGCATAAAATTTCAATTGACCTAACAATCTATAAAAAAAAATGACATGAAATACACGTGCAATGCACGTGTCCATAGAATAATATGATAATAGTGTCTAAAATATATATAGAATTTTTTTTAGCAATCGTATCTAGGTTGTTGGATATCATTTGGGATTTCTCTCCTAAAATGCATAGTTGTTACCAATCATATATATCCTTTTAACGATTAAAATTGTTCTTAAAATATATATTTAAATCTTAACTTTTCTATTTGAATTTAATATTTAATACATAGTAAGCATTTATATCTAAATCTAATTATGTGTATCTAAAATTTCATATATTATATCCAAAAATATATATCTCGAAATCATAATAAACACATACATTTAATTATGTTTATCGAAATATGAAATGTATGTGAAACACATGAATTTAAGAACAAATTTTTTACCTCACCTTTCTCCCCCCTGTTATAAATGAATGTATCTACCTCTTATGTTACTCGTGATTCAGTCAATAAATATCTTTTATCTCAATTCTACACCTCAAATTTCTCGTAACTTTGTTTATAAATATCTTTTACCTGATTATTTTTTATATTTCCACATATACCCTTTCTCCTACTATAAAGAGGGGTGTTCCTACTCCTCCAAATTCCCCATTGTGACAACCCACAAAGGCTTCACTTTGAGTTGATCAAAGGTATCATTTTCTTCTCTTCTCTTACTTATATGTTATGCCTATAAAATAAAATATTTTTCAAAATATTCATCCTTCTCATTTATTAACTCTTTTTCCCCTTTTTTTTTTCAAGAAGGTGGAGATTGGCAAACAACTTCAACTTGGTCCCATTTTGACAATTGTTTGAGAAAACAAAAGGCAAGTGAATATACATTTATCACCGGTCAAACTCATTTTGACTACTCTATTTTAAAATATTTTTGTCAAGACATGTTTTGTGAATTTTTCATAAATATCTTCTACCTCAATTTTCTTGTATTTTTACATATACCTTTCCCACCCTTGTTGTAAATGATTGTTTAAACCTCGAATTCCTCGTGATTCAATAGATAAATATCATTTACCTCTTTTTTTTTTTTCATTTTCATATATATTTTTTCCTCTTGTCACAAATGATTGTTCCTATACCTCGAATTTCTCATGATTCGATCTATAAATATTGTTTATTTCCTTATATGGTCTTTTCTCTTACTATAAATGGGTGTTCCTACCCCTCTAATTCTCCATTATGAGTTGTGAAAACCCAAAAATTACATAGAGTAAGTAAAGGATTCACTTGATTTGATACAAAGATATCCTTCTCATCTCTAATTCTTTCTTATATCTTACTAGACACAGGTGCCCGTGCGTTGCACAAGCCTAATATTTTTATTTTTATTTTTATTTATGTGATATAAGTAAAATTTAGAAATATAATTAAATTTTAATATGATTTTTAGATATTTAAGTTGTTAATTACTTTTTTTTGCACAAATTCAATGTGAAGAGGCCCATACTTAAAGCATTTTGTGTATCGATCATTTATTTTTTACTCAAAGTAGTTACAAGATATAAAAAGTATTGTCGAAATTCAAAATAATAAAGCAATAACTATCGAATATGAAATTAAAACTAAAAGTCATAACTAAAATGGATTCCATAATTTCGAAAAAATTATACACTAATTAAATTAAAGTAGAACAAAAGAATTAATTTTTAAATTTTTTTTCCGAAGCACGCTTTAATAGAAACGTCCACGGATACGTGCTTGCTTCAGCGTGAAGTCTTGAGTTTAAAACTAAAAATATTAGCTAAAATGAATTTCATAATTTAACCAAAAAAAATACACTAATTAAATTAAAGTAGAATAAAAAAATATATTTTCAATTTTTTTTAAAAGTAAAACAGAAGAGATAATTTTTTAATTTTTTGGAAAATATTATACAATGATTAAATTAAGGGCAAATTACAGAAATCACATACTTTTAAAGTAAAATTACAATTTATTCCTTAAAAGTTTATAATTACAAAAAAAATTCAAAATGGATACAATAATATGAGCACTGATACATAATCTAATGCGAGAGAATCATTAATGGTTAAGTAAGATACACTACATTTTATACATGAGACACTAATCTAATGTACATTTTATACATGATACACTAATTTAATACGAGAGATACACTAATCTGATGCGCGAGATACACCAATTGTTGCGCGAGGTATATTTTATACACAATACATTAATTTAATGCGCGAGATACACTAATGTGATGCACGAGATATATTAATTTGATGCGCGAGATACAATAATTTGATGCGCGAAAATGAGAGATTTTGAAAAATTGTAAAACTTATAGATGATAATGATAATAAGTAAACTAAAGTGTAAATTTTGTATATAGTATTTTATACAATAATATTATCAAGTTATGGCATTAGAGTTTCAATTTCATTGTGTAACATTTAATATCTCACTCTATAACATTTTATTAATAATTATATTGTTAATTATAATTTATTAAAAAGAGTTGTTATTAACAATTAATTAAAAATTAAGGGGATAAAGTAATAATGGATAATTAATGTTAATAACTAACACACTGACAACACAAATCATGAAACTTTTGTTTCTTTATTAATTGCTACATTTAATGCAGGTAGCATGTTTTTTAATATGAATAGTTGCACTTTTTAGGGAGTTTAATTAAAGTTAAATATATGATTCGCACGTTTTTAGGGATATTAAACATTTTCAAATTATCATCATTGCCTCAAATATCTCTAGTTAGTTAAAATAATATTATTATTTTTGAATTAATTCCTTAAAAAACCCAATCAGATAATAACAAATATTTTCGAATTTTAAGAATACTTTCAGATTGTCATTTTCAAACATATTTGGATCAATGTTACAAGTAGTCTTCTTTCCAAAATTTCACGATTATTTTCATATTGCTTTCAACGTATAAGTCATTTTTTCTAAAAATTCAAGAATATTTTCATAGCTGCATATTTCACTTCTTTTTTTTAGTAACCTGATAAATTTTGGTGTACAATTTATGTTTCTATTTAAATTATAATATATGTTTTTATCTTACTTTTGTATTGAAAATGTATTGTGTTTATTTAATTGGAGTATTGTATAGGACATTGAATGATATATTAACTGTATATGAAGTGTGTATGAATTATATGAACTGATTGTAAGTTTGTGTAACGTTGAAGTCTGAATTTTTATTAATAGTGTATGAAGATTATACGAAACGTGTATCATTTGTGTACAAAAGTCCATTTATTTATTTTTTCAAAATTACAGTATATGTTTCTAATGAAATTTGAATATATGTTTTGTATTAATTTTGTACAGCGGGTAGCCCAAAACTTGAAAGATGAAAGGGGTTTGCTGACTTGAAATTCAAAAGGACAAAAATGACTTGCAGTAGATGCCGTCAAGTTTGACACAATAGAAATACATGTTCAAATTATCCTGTGCAAAAACAATGATTTCGTAATGTTACATTTGTTATTGTGTTCTTTTGAATGTTAGAAATACGTTTTGTTTTATTGAGTGCAGTTGTTATCATTAACATTTATAAAATTTGGTTTCATAAAAAATTGTCATATTTATATTATTTGTTTATGTTACATATGTCAAAGTTCAGTATGACATTCATAATTCATACAATGTTTATACATTATAAATATACATTGAACTATACTGTCATTCATAAAATATTCATATATTATTCATACAATGTGCATACAGTATTCATACAATGTTCATATATCTACCATTTGTTTCTGTTAATTATATCCAAGTTCAATATGGGATTCATAATTCATACAATGTATATACATTATATATACACATTGAACTTTACTGTCATTCATAAAATGCTCATATAATATTCATACAATGTTCATATATATGCCATTTGTTTCTGTTACATATATCAAAGTTCAATATGACATTCATAATTTATACAATATTTATACATTTTCATACAATGTTCATATATTTTTGCATATTACAATCGAAATTTTTACAAAAATCATACACATTTAATAAAGTGCAAATATCCATTCAAGCATACTACCATTAAATACAACGATTAATATATTATGACATATATAGTTAAATATATTTTATACAACATTCAGACATGAGTGTTACAAGATCTATACTGCTGGATTTTTGTGACAAGTCAAAATCATCTCTTGGTTTCACACACCAATAAGACGAAAAAAAGAAGAAGAAATTGATGAACTATGTGATTCTTCACTCACTTCGTCTTGTTCTTCAATTAACAACCGGTTTTTTCAATTATGTCCGGGACAGAATTTTTTACTTTCCTCCTCTTGTAACATTTATTTTCAATTGCTTTCACTGTTGACACTACTTTTCTTTTAGAAAGACTAGACCTTACTAGTTCATCATTCGACTTCTTCTCTAATTCCATCGCAGCTGTATAGCCTGAGATTTGCGATTGAATTTGAGTTATACATAGATCAAAAGATGGTATTTCAACCATAAAGTTACCGGTATAGTTTGTACCTATTGTGAATCTCCTTAGGGTATTTGGTTTAGACATTGTATTCAACAATCCAGATTCGAAAAATTTATAGACAAATAAATATTAAAGAATTTGACATAAACAAATATAAAACTTGAACAAAAACTTCATTATCTATACAACGTAAATTTTTCCTAAAATCAAGCAACAACATATAAAAATTAAATAATTTGACAAAAGAATCAGAGAAAAATAAAAACTTTAAGAAATAAACTTGTTTGATGATCTATACAACACGATTTTTTCCGAAAATCATGCAATATTGCGAATTTGATGATCGAAAAATAAAAAACCTAATTTTGTGAAAGATTGATAGAAATGTAGTTGAATAAAGATTTTAAGCTTAATCTGATTTTGAGAATTAAGTTTAAAGCTTGAAAGGGTTTGTACTTGAAGATGACATTAAGCGTGTGAATATGTATGCTCAGATTTAATATGACAGAGAAATTAGGTTTGTTGTCTTTAACTAATTAATAGAGAGAGAAACGTGTGCTGCCTTTAATTGATTAATAGAGAGAGAAACGTGAAAAAAGCGTGTAAAAATAATATGATAGAAAGAGAAGAGTGTAAATAGGGGAGAGGTTGAGTGTAATTGGGGAAAGATAAAGTATTGGCTGATATGGGATGGGTAGTTATTGAGTAATTTTTTAAAAGATAACTATATAATATAAAGTTTAATTAATATTTAATAAATAATAATTTATTATTTATATTAAAAACTTTAAAAGATAATTAATTAATCAGTAATAATTTAAAAGGTTTTGTTGATAAAAGGTAAGTGGAATAAATGAAATTAATTATTTAAATAAAATAATTATTAATTAAATAATAAAATAATTTTTTTATTAATATATTATTAGTTAATATGCTATAACTTGATAATAATATGGGCAAAAGTATTCATTACCCCCCCTGAACTTGAAGTTTTTTATTCGGTGTACACTTAAACTTTATTTTGTTTGAATTACCCCCCGGAACTTGTTTATTCATCCAACACGTGCACCTTTTCTGTTCACCTGGCGTAGAAATTTAAATCACACTCTACTAGGCGCGTGAGGGAGTGATTTTTTGCCACGTCATAAAGCTATTACAGTAAAAAAAAATGTAAAATCTCTAATTTTTTCAATATTGATCGGCCGCAGACGACATCGTCGTCGTCGTCATCATTATCGAAGCCCAAGGGTCAGTTCTTCGGATAGCAGTGATGTTTCTCAATGTTGAAAATGGATAAAGACTTCGATTCAGCTGATTGAGCAAGGTGAGAGGAGATGGAGTGTTATGTGAGCTGGAAGAAACCGTGTTGTTTTGCAGCGGAAAGGAGGTTAGAGTGAAGAATTGATTTTGCATCGAAAAGAGAGATGAGAAGAGGAGATAAGGTGGTTGGTGGTAGAGATTGACGACGATCGGGAAAGGAGTTGGAATATGATGTTTATTTTTTGCCATTTTAATTTATCTAGGTGGCTATTATTTATCCAAGTGGAATTTACATCATCACTATTTTTGCCAGCTGACGCGCGTATGTAGGCACACTAGGAGCAACAAACAAAAAGGTGTACGTAATAGTGGAATAAATAAGTTTGGGGGGATAATTAAAACATAATATAGTTTAAGTGTACACCAAATAAAGAACTTCAAGTTCACGGGGGTGATGAATACTTTAGTCTAATAATATGCTATGAATAGTTTATTTATAAATATTTTTTTAATTAAAATATTATTAATTTGATGTGCTATAAGATGATAATAATATGCTATAAGTAGTTTATTTTTAAAGAGTATGATTATAACTTGATATTTATTTTTTCTGAAATAGACACATTAACAAAGACGTTTCTGCTTCAGTAGAACTTTCTCATATATAACCAGAGAATACCTATAAAATAAAATGTTTTTCAAAATTTTCATTCTTCTCATTTACTTTACACTTTTTCCCTTCTTTCTTTTTTTCTTCAAGAAGGTGTAGATTAGCAAGCAACTTCAACTTAGTCCCATTTTAACAATTTTTTAGAAAACAAAAGTAAGTGAATTTCCCTTTAGAATTTCAATTCTTTTTCACTATTTGTGGTTACTTACATTGATGATATTCTTCATTAACTTTTTAAAACATATATATTTTATACTTGAACTATAACTTAAAATTGGAACCTTTAAATGTTAATTAAATTTCCCTAAAATATGTTTTGGTGCATGAAATAAAAATAGAAAATGTGCTACTGTATCAACAAAAAGTTTTATTTTTTTTTCGTTAAATTTTTCGGCCTGAAAAATTGAATCGCGCAGTTGCTCAAGAACAGTGAAGATTCTGAATCTGAGTTTCGAGAAAACTTGAAAATGTTGAAATTGGGCAAAGTTCAAAGAACGTGATAAGGAATTAGGGTTTAAAATTAAAACGATGAGACGAACATACCTGAAATTCTTCTGAAAATTGAATAATATGTATCTTGATATTGCCCGCATCTCCTCTGTTCTGTAATTCTAGCTTCAATAGCGGCGATGGCAGAGCTGAGATCAGTGCCTTTTGTTTTACAAAATGGAAAACTGAAGGTCCTGGAGGTGATTTTAAGATTTTGACAGAAGTGAAATGAGGTCTGATTGAAAAAAATAATTTCGAGAAAGCTGGAAAAATTGATGATCATTTCATCACCACCTTAAATACTAGTTAGAACTGTTTTGATTGAAGAATTTAGAAATGGAGTTTGGAGATTGAACATTGAACAAGTTGTAGGATGATGCTTCGTTTCCTATAATACTGGAGCTTTTGGGGAAATTTGTTGGTTTATTTTGCTTTAGCTCTTGTTTGAGTTTATCTGATAGATTCATCACGAAGGATTGAGGTGGTGTTTTCATCAATATAGAGTTAGTCTTGATCTTCATTCTCGTAATTCACTTTAAACTTGTTATATAATCATGGCATGTACAAATTTGGTTAAGTTAAGAGAAGGATCAAGAGCCCTTTGTATAGTGTCTCTTCGTGAATTCGCCATAAATAAAGACTTCTTTATCCCTCCTCTACATTCAAATGTGTGAATCTGTGATGTATGTTTCTTCTAAGTGTATGCATTTAATATAGATAGACATTTACGAATGAATCTAAGTATTGTTACGATATTAGTTATCTGTATATACATTGCATGTGTATTAATCTCCCAAAAGTCCAAGTAAATGTGTAGCAGATATGCATAAATACATTCATATTTCATATAGTCATGAGTCATGAGTCATGACTGTCGAATTTTGCTAACAGATAATCACAAGAGTTTCAAAGTAGTTGCATTAAGCTTACTGTGTTTCCTTGACATTTGAAGAGGGGGCTCTTAGATTTGGTTCTTGATGAGACTTGTGCTATAATGTAACTCTGCTTTCGTTGGTGTCCAGACTCCAGTACTTCCTCTAAAACAGTACTTACCCGTTCGTCTGTTTAATATCTCATTTTGGCATGTACAGAAGGGCTGCCTAAGTTGCTGCTAAAGGAGGAACTTGGACAACCATTTCACTCGACCCAAGCTTTCATTCAAGCGTGATTCTGCTGCACTAGGTACCGGTATCCTATAAAACAGTGATCTCTTTTATAGAAAAGTTTGAGTTCAAATTCTATTCTTCATAGCTTGAGGGTCACTGTATATACACTAGGAGATAAACTCATTCACTCTTGTTCTATCATGTTCTGATGAAGTATGATAAAAGCAAAAGAACTAGCGGTTTCAGCCCTCACCAGTGAGAAGAAAAAGGAATGGTGTGAGTTCATCTATGAAGATCGCGGGAAATTGGTAATCCCAGTAGGACCCAGGTTTCAGGTTGATGTTCCAGATTGGGCCAACACTCCGAATAAGGGAACTCCAGTTGTAGCAGCAGATGTAGCATTAAGAGCTTCTACTCCATCAAAGAAGGAAATGGTACGCAAGTATAAAAAGGAGGAATCTGATACTTCAAAATGGCTTGGTACACTGGTATGGCCAAGAGCCGATAACCTAGAAAACAAGGAAGATAACGAGGAGTTTGTTGGGAAAGGGAGAAACGAACATTGTTCTTGTAGGACCTCTGGATCTATCGAATGTGTCAAAAGACACGTTAAAGAAGAAAGCATGAAGTTGAAGTCTGAACTGGAGACAGCCTTTAATGACTGGAAATTTGATGAAATGGGAGAAGAAGTTTCCAAGTTGTGGAACATTAAGGACCAAACAAAGTTCAGCTCCCTCGTTAAGACGGGTTTGTCTAAAGGCAAAAGTTTCATGAAACCAGCATTAGCATCTTTTCCTTCCAAGAATATGCAAAGTATTGTCAACTATTACTTCAATGTTCACATTCCTCGCCGTATCAGATCAAATAGTATAACAATTAACACCGATGATGAAGAGGAGAAAGACGAAGAAGAGGAGGTCATTGCTCCCAAACATTCTCATAAAAGGAATCGAGCAAAAAAAGGTGCCTGTTCTTGTTCTAAATCGCTGAAGAGAAGGTACCTAAGTGGTCGACGATGACAACAGAAGTAACAATACACATTCTTATTAGTTGACAGACAAATGGAATATACAGAGAGAAATGTATTTTATCTCTCACTCCTGGGAGAATTGTAGGATGAGGGGTTCACATTTTGTACATTGGTTTTAAAGCCAAGAAAAGGTGACATTTTTTTGGATATTGATGCAATGTATTGAGGCCTGATAGGCTAGCACAACAAAACTATATAATTTGAGAGGATTTGCTTCTTCTGTTTCCTTCATAAAGGAACAATATGGCTTCATACATTGTCTGTTATTTCCCTTCAATATGCATTTTCGATTATTTTGAATCCTTTGATTGTGTGTATAAGAATATTGTTGGCTAGGGTGTGAGAGTAATACAGAGATTATTTCTTCGTTTTCGTGTATTAAAACTAACATGCATTTTGTAATTTGCAAAATATTTTCAGCAATTGTATCTTTAACTATGTTTATGCGGATATCAGTACGTATTATTTTCTCTAATACCTTCCACCAAACAACCCCTTTTGTCTGTAGGCTAGTTGCACACTTTGCGGCTTCCATTTGAAATTTTGTCTTTAATTTGAATTTACAAGTTTGTCAAGAATAAAGTTGGAACAAAATAAAGGAATTGTGATAAGATTACTTTTAGCTTTTACGTCGATATCCTATGTAGATTGAAGGTAGTAAATTATTTTCTTCTTTAAACATAACAATTCATCACTGTCCTCAACTGGCAACCTTACTTGCAATCATCAAATTAGTTAATTACTTGCAAGGAAGGAGAAGACGGGTTTGGAGGTAGACGATGGTGGCTGCATAACCAGCGTAATTTCACAATGTGGGTAGGGTAAAGTGTACGCAAACCTTACTGACCATCTTAGAGAGGTGTGTAAGGTAATGCACGATTGTTAGATCTCTCCTCTATCGGTGTCACCAAGGCATTTAAGAGTCAGAATAGGCGCTAAAAATTACGCCTTTCTCACGCAATTTGGCTTCAAAACAAACTTTTGGATCAATATTTGATGCTAAATGCATATAAAAGAAATTTGCTTCCAAGAATCTATTATAAACAGATGACCCTTTCAAACACTCATCCTTTAGCAACATTATTTCAGCACAAAAACATTCCGACCCCTACCCAACAGATTATAGACCTAACTGAAACTCCTCCAACTCCAAAATTCTACATTAAATGAATGGGATGGAACATCAAACAGATAAGGGGAAGACATGGACAGACAGATGCAGCACCTGGGAGAGTGAAGGGGATGAAGACCACTCGATGAAAAGGATTCATTTCGTTCAAACCCATAGGAGCAAGATTAATCATAAGGAAAAGAAAGCGGGTGGACCTGGTGAGAGGTATTGTTAAAACAAGAAGAATCATGATCACTCCACTTCTCATCTTCTACCCTTAAGAAAAGAGCAACTTTTCAACAGCTCCCTACTATATCTTCGAATTTCTTGAAATAATCTCTTCTAAGATTACTTGGAGGGTGGCTTAGCACAAGGTAATTGAAAGCAGCGTTTCTCTAGGATTCCAAAACAATGCAACTCGAGAAAATGAGAGCTGTATTTATCCTCATAAAACACTAAACATGGTCAATCACAAATAGCTATCACATAGAAACAAAGAAGCAGTAGATGCAACAAGTACCTTTCCTGTAACTGTTAAGGAATGGGACTTCGACATCAAGGTCAGCGACATCCAAAGCAGTTGATACTTAGATATTCCTAGGGTCTTACTTGGCCAAATCTTTTGAGGCTCGACCCAAAGTACACTATCCACTAAGATGATGTTTTTCTAAATCCCATTTTCAAACATTGGAACTATTAAGGGAAGATAATAATAACAAGGGAAAACAAAAGTAAAATATTTGAGCTAACCATTATAAAGAAAGCATTTTGATATTCAAATAACAAGGTATGCCGATACACAAAGATAAATTGTTTTTTTACAAAATCAGATACGAGGTAAACTACATGTAGTATCTTCCTTCCAGTTCAGTGCAAACCATTGCCAGTAGCGTGAAGGGGCTTTGTTAACTTGTTCTCAGTGAATCTACGGCTCCTAGAAGTCCTCAATGGCATCAAATAAAATGGCAACGTACCATTATCGATGTCATTTGAAGAGCATTTGACACTCTTGTTCCTCTCCAGCAGAAAAGCATCCCTGCCAAAGTTAGCAGACGCAGCACGTTCAGCAACTTTCTTCTTACTGTAATTTAGTTCAGTCATGTCACAAGAATTCCTAGGCTGATCGAAAGCACTGCTGCAGGAATTCCTAGCAGGAATGAAGGAGCTGCTGCAGGATTTTCTAGCCCCAACAATGCTGCTGCTTCGTGTGAGCCTCCATTGAGCAGCCTCTTTTACATTATCATAACCCCTGTCCCCTTGCTTCGCATTAGTATCAGTAACTGAACTGACAGTTTCTCCTTCTCCTTTTCGGGTTTCTCCCTTGTTATTATTGAGCTTTTGCTTGTTACCAAAGATATTGAACACCTCTCGCCAACGAGCAGGCTTCTTGGACCCCTTCTTCGTGCCACAACTATCAGCAACAATTCCATTCTTGGAAAACGATTCAAACTTGTTCAAATGATCATCTTTGATAGAATTCAAGCGCCAATCTTTCAATTCCTTCTCTGTAATAACCAACTTGACATGAGCAGGAGATGAATTTGACATATACTTGCCTTCGTTAACCTCCAAATCCAATGTCCTCTTGCCAAAACTCTGAACAGAACTCGACCTATCAAAACTACTTCCCCTTTGTGATGATGAAGAATCTGAATTGGACTGCCCTGATCCACCAGAACTACTCTCATCTTCTACTATAGCCTGCATTTGCCCATCAAGCGATGCTCGATGCCTATCAAACCCATTTCCATTCCCTAAAAGCACATTTTCGACAACTGATAACATTGGTGTAAGCCGTGGAATAGTCCTAGCTACCATATATCCATCCCAAGAAGCTCTAGGCTCATCAATTGAAATCCCGGGACCATCCAACGACAATCGCCCTGCATCAACTGAAAATCGAGGTTCTGTATCACAAGATCTCCTCCCCGTTGCACATTCCCCAATCTCAGACCGACTATCCTTCGATTTATAACCTATCAACTTGCCATTTCCAGCTGAAAACCTATCATTGCCTTCAGCATTTCTGCTATTAAGCTTCTTTTCCCTCTGCTTTTGCCTCCATTTTTGCAATTTCTTGCTGAAGACTGAAGTTGCTTCCCTGAAATTCACCGCAATGTCTCTGAAGTCCCTGGATTTGTGATTTTTGGTGTGAAATTCGAGATCGATGAACTCTTTCATTGTCTTAAGCTCTCCATCTTGAGTATCTTCATCTATATCCTCTATTCTCACCAATGCATCAGCACGAACCCTAACTTCTTCACTCTCTTCATGCTCTACTATCGACTGACAAACATTATCAGACAAATTCGTCAACCCCAGGTTCTTCGATTCAACAGTGAAACCGGCATTGGATCCACCTACCTCATCATCAACTCCAAAGAGATTTACAAGAGTATTCCTGGACGACCTATCATCACAAGATCTCCGACGTGGCTCCGACCAGCTACACGAACCTTCACACCTGACAGTAGAAACAGACCTACAACGCCGGAGATCCGGAGAAAACGACGACGTAGCAGCTTTACTCCGGCTACATTCAAATCCGGGTTCGGGTCCGGGTCCATTATCAGCATATGGGTTTTCAAAAGAATTAGAGAATGTAGGAACAATAGAGAGTTCAGAATCAGCTGAAGTGTCAAGACCGGAGAGACGTTCACGCAGGCATGCGGCACAGATGCCGGTGACCGGCTCCGATGGGTGGCGGTGACAAGCTGAAAGACGGCGGGTTCGGGTGCGGATGCGGTTTTGTGAAGTGGTACGAGTCATTGGAATGCGAGTGGGACAGCATAAGATGGGCTCATTTATGAATGGGAGTTGGGTTTTTCCGACAAGATGGACAGAAAAAATTCAGAGCACAAGGGATCCAAAGAGACTATAAGCAAAAGAACCCTTCATTAAACCCTTTATTGTCCCTTCTCTTTTAAGATTTTCTCTATTCATTAATTTACCTTTTATTTTGTGGTTCGATATTTCTATTAAAGCTTAATTAAATTTAAATTTGTGTATAATTCACTTCAATAGTGTCGTTAAACATTGTTTGGCTTTTGAATTTTTTTTGATTTAGTTATCCGCTTTAGATGTGGAGTGTCTGAAGTTAGGTGTGAAAAAATCAAATTTCAAACACAATACTTTTAAAGTTATATATAGTTGAATTGCTGATGTTCGAGTTATATATAATTAGACTTTTGTTATTTTACGTCTAAAATTTGTTTCAAACGCAATACTCTTAAAGTTATATATAGCTGAAATGTTGAAGTTCAAGTCATATATAACTAGACTTTTGTTATTTTATGTCTAAAATTTGTTTCAAACACGGTATTCTTAGGAGTCATTTAATAGAGTGTATTAATATAGTGCAAAATAGACTGTATTATTAATATTTGCATTAATTATACATAGAATATTTTTATTCATTGTTTGATTTGATACATTAAAAAAATATAATGTATCGCATTAGAAAAATTATTTACAAAAATGTCATTCACTATTATGGTGGAAAAGATATAAAAATATATTGAGGAGCAATAATGCATGCATTAAAAACATTGCATTGCTAATACCTAGAAATCCATGGTATTAGCAATAAACACCTTAATGCACAATAGAGTGTATAATTAATGTAAGCATTAGTCATATATAAGTTGAAAAAATAATATCAACAAGGTACTAGTGATACACAAGTTTAATGAATGCATTTTTTTTAATACACTATATCAAACAATCCCTTAAAGTTATATATAGTTGAAGTTCAATTTATATATGATTAGACTTTTGTTATTTTATGTCTAAACTTCATACACATATAGATAAAGTTCAAGCGTAAAAATATGAAGTGAGACAAAACTGATTAAAACTTTAGTCATATTTATATAAACTTTAATTATATGAAACTTCACATACATTTGAAGTAAGAGTTTGTTAAGACTAATTAACTTTAATTATATGAAACTTCACATACATTTGAAGTTAGAGTTTGTTAACACTAATTAACTTTAGACATTGTATATTAAGGGATTTTGTATGAGGGATGAAATAAATAGTGATGGGATAAAAAAAATATTTTTTATTTGATTGTCATGTTTAAGATAATTTATTCCATCATTTATATTATAGTGATAGGATAAATTATTCCACGATAGTTAATCACAAATGATCTCAAGGTAACTTATTTTCAACCGAACGACCCCTTGAAGTTAAATGAAAATAAAAATATGTTAAAAATATTAATTAAAAGCAAATACAAGATAAATGGCAACGTTAAAACCGATATTTATATACTTTGTTTTGAAAAATCTTGTATTTTGTGGTAAAATTTTCACTTTATACCTTGGAGATTTTTAAATCAGGAATTTCTAATTAAAAATAAAAAAATATTTATCAGTTTATAATTTTGTTAATTTTTTCCCTTTTATTCGAGTAGTGTACTAAAAAATGAATAATTAAATGTTGGGCCAACATAGGGGCATGTACTATGCAACAATTAATTATTTTTCACTCAGGTATCAGTTAACGTCTAGTGTAACGTTTTTTACTATGAAGATGCCATGACCTCTAAAGCTGTGCACAAATTAGATTCACAAATATAATATTTTTCCATTGGCATATGGGCCTAAAAGTCTCAAGTCCACGTGCCAAAGAAATAGCATAAATAACCCTAGGAAACAAGGTCAATGTTAAATTTGGCGGGAGTCGGACACATGGTAAAATTATTTATTGAAAAATTATAAAAATAAAATAAAATAATCTGTTGAGTGAAAGATTCTATTTCAATAATGTTGAAGTATATAAGCAACTTTTATTTATGCACAACTTTAAAATATTTTCTAAATGCGATTTATAAACTAAAATATCAAATACGGATGATCAGATACTAATAATATTATGGAATAGTAATATACTATTGGATAACATCGTGAAATACTCTAATCTTTCATAAAAACAAAATATAACAAATCAAGCAAAATAAGAAACTAATATACTATTAATAAAAACCAAAGGTTAATCTCCTTCATCTCCCTCTCTAAACTATCACCACACTAGATTATCTATTAGATTATCTATCAGTAACTTTTTATATAAATACTCGACATTTATGTTCTATTATTTAAATTAACAATTATATCCTAAAATATTAAAATAATTTCTTAATTTTATTCGGCCTAGTTTTAACTTTTATAATATTTGCTATTATCAATCTCTCACATCTCTAATCAATTCATTTGATCACCTTTTTTTTACATATTCAAAATAATAAATTTTATTTTCCACGTCTTATCGAGATTATTTCCATCTTACATATTATATTAAAACAAAACATTATGGAGTCGTTATATCTTTGGTTTGTTCATCCGTTTCCTTCACGTTAAACCCGCTAGCTCAAGAGGCACAAAGTTCCCATCCAAATCTCTACATACTCATCACTCGTTACCCTTTTTTTTTATCATCTTCTTCGATTAGCAATTTACGATCATCTTATCCCTCAAAATACCCAAATTACGCTTGTAAAATCTAAGGGAAATTGCCAAAATTCTGTTCCAGAACAAGAAGAGGAAAGCAAATGGAGAAAGCTAAAGCTTTTCTTGAATTAACCCAGGGAGAATCGGACCGGGTTTCGTCTCTTGCTTTTCCTCCTCATCGGCTCGGTACCGAGTGTAGCTTCTATGAGTACTATTCTCTCAGAGGGATCCGGGTTGACCGAATTGAACCGGGTCAACTTTTTTGCACCTTCAAAGTTCCTCCTCGTCTCACTGTAAGACAAACCCCTAATTGTGCCCCCTTTTTTCCCAGTTTGTGTTATGTGTTTGCCATTTTGATTCTTGAATGTTGTGATAGTTGTATAGAAATATGTTTATCACAAAGTAAGGATTGAAGAGTGTATCTGAAAATTAAAGGGGTTGGTTGATATAAAAGCATTACATAAAAGTTAAGGATTCCAGATGAAGTTTTTAAAATTAAGTAGACTGTTTTCTTGTATTTTCTACTGGATTGCTGCTTGGAATGAAAGTTTTTTTTGGTGTACCTTTGTAGGATAGAGAAGGGAAATTAGCATCTGGTGCTATTGCTAATCTAGTTGATGAAGTTGGGGGTGCGGTAGTCTACGTGGAGGGTCTCCCCATGAATGTATCAGTGGACATGTCGATTTCATTTCTTTCAAGTGCAAAGGCTGGTGTAAGTGCTCCTCATTTTTCCTATCTTTTCAATGATTTCATTATTGGTTCATGAATTTTGTGACAATATTTTTGTTAGATGTCTGCACCTTAGTATGCTCATGATGTATTTTAGAATAACAAGGAAAGAAGAAACAATAAGAGGAAATCACCGAAGAAAAGAATGAAATGCATAAAGAGGAAGATAGACCGGTTCCACATTCATCACTCACAAATAGCTGAATTATAAAAATAATGAGCTGCGTACCCTACACTACACCTGCTTACAAACTAGCTGACTTTTCAAATGATTATCAGTAGCTAGTTTTACCTTTTCAGTTTGTCCGTCAGTGATGAATATCCCCTCTTTAAGAAACAATATACTACTATGTGGTATGCAACATTATAGATGGAATAAATCAAGTACATCCTTAAGACCAGGTTATGTGTACTAACTTTAACCATTCTTAAGTACAAAAAACTCTTCTCCTTGCATTGTTACTGTAATGCAGAGTATCTTTGATCACATGTCAATTGGAAATGGTCATGTCCATTGATACCTTATTAGGCACTAAAGAAAATTTTAATTGCTTCACCACATGTAGACTAACAAAATTGTGTATAAACCCACTGTCCACCAATATAACCAGAGTGTTTTGTTGATCGAGTCCTGAGTTCTGATTATTCTAGGGAGTCTGGAGACTCTATCGAGTACTGCCACTTCTGTGTCCCTATGTCCTGGACTCCTTGCCCCAAAACTTGTTCATCATCCTTCCGAACCTCTTCATCCTCCTTAATCTCTCAGTTCCTTCTTGGCTAACATAGCATCCAATTTCTTTGGTTGGCAATTATGTCTTCAGTAACTAACATGGCAATTAACATATTGGTTCTGTTCTTTAGAGACTCCTCGGTGGAATTTTATTGGTTAGAGTAGCTTGGGAGTTTGAAGATTGAAGGTTTAGGCAGTGTTGTAAGGCTTGGTTTGCTGGGCAGAGCTTTGGGTATATGACAGGAGCTCTTTGTTGTATAAGAGTGTTTAGACATGGCATCAATGGATACCTTATATAATTTCGTTTTTTTTTACTGGGTTCAATATTTTTCCAATGCAATTTAAGGTTAAGTCGGATAAAGCAAGACCCAATTTGAGATTCGTTCAAAGTGAGTTACCTGCAATAGAGATCACAGCCGAAGGCTGTCCATGAGAGACTGCTCTTCTATGATTCACCAGCTATCCATCAAAACATTGCCTCAGTTTTCTTGAGTTCATCAAGGATATGCATCAACACAAAATCATTTCTTTTGCAATCACGTACAGTACAAACTCCAATGAAACGGTCAGATTTCTAATATTCATCCTAGGTTTGGTCCGTTGGTGCCATAAAACTTGGATATTTTTTTAACTTTGTCTTGTAGTAAAGTAAGAACTAGTCTGTGTTTGGATAAGTAGAGGAAATGGAGGCATTGTTTGGTTGGTTATTTGGAAAGCCGAGTTAGTCAAGAAATGTGATGGTAAGAACTTGACAGCATATACATGAGAGATTGGAAGTGAGATGTGTGGAGGTATCTTATATTGGCATGAGGAATATAATTGTTTCTGCAAAGCAATATAGGGGATAGGGCCACCACATTTTCAGTGGACAGCGAGGATTGAGTGATTAGCAATGGCTTATGAGGTGGCTTTTAAAATAATTAAATTGTTGCCATCTGAGTAATGCTTGATCGAGTAAATAGAACATCTTTTGTGGTCCTTCCCTAGCTAATGTTTTTCAGCCTTGCCTACTGTATATGCATTTTGTTTATGCATGAATATACTCTCAATTTTTACCTTTGTGTATGTATTTTAATCCTTATAAGAGGTGCATTTTGTTGTTGGATCACAGAAGAGCACGATGCTGCAAGCCACCTCTATATCCCCATTCTTTATAAAACTGTTTACCCGTACAAGTCAATACTGCACTGACCTTTGAGAGTAGAATATATATTTAAAACACAGGCTAATTTGAGAATGGAACCAAGTTGCTTGCCTCTCCTGCACGAGTGTCCATCAGTTAGTAGGTAGTGATGTACTTCACTTACTGCTGCTTATCCACCCAACGTGAGTTGATAGTTCCTCACATCTTTCTTCGTTAGCGTATACCATGAATTAATCTAGAAGCTTCAGGTAGGTTGCATCACGTCACGTATTTTCCCCTTATTCTCTTCATCCTAGCAGTTCAGTAAGTTAGGGTCTGAACCAACCTAAAGTGATTTATCCTGCCTCTGATCACTCCCATCTTTCAAATTCAAAAGTTCTTACTTTTTATCATCTTTTTAAATGTGCATTCAACCTCTACTTATGGATTACGTCTTGGTGTGGGATATTTGCAGGATGAGTTGGAGGTTATTGGTAGAGTCTTGGGTCAGAAAGGAGGATATTCCGGGACAAGTGTACTTGTGAAAAATAAAACAACGGGGGAGCTCATTGCTGAAGGGCGGCATTCTTTATTCGGTAAACATGCTAGTAAAATGTGAAGTGTATTTCTCTGGACCAAGATGCCTGTTTGAAGATGTACTTCAGTTTCCAGCTTCTGGTCTACACGAATGTTTCGTTCGAAATAGTTTTTCTCTTTGCTGTGATAACATGTATTGAGCAGCATTATACTTGTGAAGAACAAGTCCAATGTAAATATTTGCTTGTTAATCCCTCGATTTGGTGCTGATTACCATTGCATTTATTATAACTTCATGTATACGGGACACATATTGAGGTTTAGGATTGACGCATAGTTGATTGATATAAGATTTTATCAACAGTGAGATATACGCCCAAACAAATATTTTGCAGGAATTGCAATTGCCATATTATTCATCAAATGTGTAGTACTCGCTACTGTTTTCTATATACTTTTGTGGAAAAATAATATTATCCAGGCCAATTTTTACCCAATTCAGATTATATATCAATGTTAGGCACTAAAATAAAATTGTTGGGTTCGAAGGATCAACTCGCCAAAATTTATACTCCCCCTCTTTCAGTTTACAATTTTTTTTTAAAATATTGAAATTATCTATTTGTGTGACTACTAAATGAAGAACTTTAAAATTATTTTATTTGTTTATCTGTTTTCCATTAGAGATGATTTTTACTCATTTCTTAATTAAAATTTTAATATTTGAGCTTCAATTAAAAATTTACTTTTAAAATTAATCGAATTTTAATGCATTTCACGTTAAATCCACGCCTTTGCACCTATGTCTTCTCCGTTGCTCTTTCTCATCATTCATGAGAAAAGCCCAAAAAGTGTGATTATATTTTGAAGCTTGAGGAGAGAGAAATAATGGAGAAACTAAAAGCTTTCCTTGAATTGACCCAGGAAGAATCGGACCGGGTTTCCTCACTTGATTTCCTTCCTATCCCAACTGGCGCGGAGTTTAGTCTCTACGAGTGTTATGCCCTCAGAGGTATCCGAGTTGATCGGCTTGAATCCGATCGTGTCTTTTGCACATTCAAAGTTCCTCCTCGACTCACGGTATCAAAATCCCTCTTCTTCTTTTTTTTTCTACTCGAGTTTCTATTGCATGGAGATTAGAGCTTGTTTGATGTGAATTGGCAGAATAGAGAAGGAAAATTAGCAGCTGGTGCTATAGCCAATCTTATTGACGCTGTTGGGGCTGGATGTGTCAATATTGGGGGTCACCCAGTGAATGTATCCGTAGACATGTCGATTTCATTTCATTCAAGTGCGAAGATTGATGTAAGTATCCCTAATTCTTCCCATTCAATTGAGTTCATTATTGGTTTATGAATTTTCTGAAATTACTTAAAATCAGACTTCTGCAATAGTTAGTATGATCATGTTGATGAGGAACGAGAAAAAGAAAGAAATAGTCATTGATTCAACTCCTCAGGATTTGCTGGTTTGATAGGTTCAAGGCACTTGTTTACTCTTTTCAGTCTACACACCGCCCATATGTTTCGAGTATGGAGTAAAACTTAACCTTTAGCTATGCAAACAGTATGCCAATTATTTGATGAAATTCATGGATTTATTATCGAAACTTGAATGGGATTGGAAGATGTTGCAGTTAGTTTCGGTACACCAAACTCTTTCATTTGCACCTTCTTCACAGTCCTATACTCATGTTTCTCATTTTATTCAATAGAAAATTCTTGCTTTTGAACCTTTAAAATGTCGCCAGCATTCTTGAATGTCCTTCAGTAAAGAAGAGAAATCAGACATTTTATTAGCGTATTTACCAAAGAATGTGCATTTGCCTATTACTGATGGATTACAGACTTTGTTATATGCATTTTTCTTGGGATATTTGCAGGATGAGTTGGAGATCATCGGTCAAGTCTTAGGTAAGAAAGGAGGTTATTCAGGAACAAGTGTACTTGTGAAAAATAAAGCTACTGGGGAGCTAATTGCTGAGGGGCGGCATTCATTATTTGGTAAATATGCTAGTAAAATGTGACGAAGTAATTATCTAGACTAAAATGCCTCTTTGGTTCTTCTTTCATCAGATAGTTTTCAGATAACATGTATTGAGCAGCATTGTGCCCCTGAGAAACAGTGCAATGTAAACATAGGCTCATCAATGGAGGTGGATATGTTTTGCTGAGAGTTCCTCCATTACATCCATTACTCTTTTGATGATTATGTATGTGTAATGGTTTTTATACATATAATCCTCATGGACTCTGTAACTCCATTTAAACTAGAGAAACAACATCTAATCAAGTCTATAGCATTTAAAGCTGTGCAAATTACTACTAGTTCAAGGCTGCAAAAGTCATGCACCGCATGTAGCAACAGGAAAACTCACAAGTGATGACCCATGAAATCCTATGTTATACACACCCAACATATAAAAGCCAATAGAAAGCAATGAAGAAATTGAGAGATTACCATAGTCAATACGCTGTATTACCTCTGCATCAAATTACAAACACAATAGTACAGCTAGATCTCATTTCCACCAGTCACATAAGCTGGAAAGCAGATATGTTATCTCGAGAAATTCTACTTGAATGACCAATCTAATACAACTTTAAACTCTTTGCAACAGAGAGTGACAGACTAGACAGTCCTAGTAGTGTAGTCCTTTCATGATGAAGGTGAAGACCTAGGTGTAACAGACCTTGAAACAAATCTGGAAGATGCACTAACACTGCAACTCTTCTTAGAACTTTTCTTCGGATTAGGAGAGTAACTGCTACGAGAGCAGCTGCTCCTGGAAACGCTTCTTGAATAGCTCCTCTTTGACCACCTAGGTGATACACTGCGTGAGTAACTTCTCCGATATCGAGGAGAAATGCTCCGAGAAATGGAACGATATCGGTTCCTTCGATAATAGTAACTGTTGTTCGGAGAGTAGTCGCGATAGCGGCTCATTCTGTTGTCACGAACATCTGGAGAGTCTGAAAGATCATGGCTTTCAGGAGAGTAGTCACGGTAACGGCTTCTTCTATAGTAACGGACATCTGGAGAATAGGAACGATCACGCCGATGATTGTCGGGAGAATAGTCATGGTAACGGCTCCTTCTGTAATAACGGTCATCTGGAGAGTAGGACCGATCACGCCCATTATATGGGGATAAAGATCGAGAGTAAGATCTTCCACGACTATAGTAAGGAGAATAAGGTGATTCTGAGTAGCAGTGGTGCCGACTGTAATACGATGAGTGAGATCTCTGGCGTCCTCTGTAATAAGAGTATGATCTATGCTCTTGTCGGTAATATGGAGAGTAAGACCTGCTCCTGCTCCTATAGCTTTCAGATGAGTAACAAGGAGAGCGATTCCTTGAATGATGAGGATAGTTTCGTGATTCACGACGAACTACATTTACAAGGTGGAAATTAGAAGACATCACAGACAAATAACACAGGTCAATTATTGCTTAGGGAAGGATACAATATCATACCGCGAACAGTTCGAAGCCCCAAATATTTTCCTGGAGTAGGTGTTCTACCTCTTCTCCTCCTGGCCTGCATAGGAGACAATTGTCAGACAGCAAATCTAGACTGCAGGTTGATGCAATATAACAACATCATGATATAAGTAACCAATAGAAAATGAACAATATGCAACAAGCGCGCAGCTGAATAAAGAAAAATGAAGGCTACAACCCTCTGGTTAACAGCTGTTTGCTTGATGTGTTTTGATTTGTTATTTGGACTTTGGTGAAGAGCTGCTACACACAGCTTCCTTGCTGCCAAAGAAACTCAGGCGAAACAAGCAAACAACTTTCAAACTGATCAAATTACTGAAGCAAATATAAGATATTGATACAACTGAGAGCTGATACCAGCGAAAATTGCAAACACAAGATTCAACAAAACTGAGCAAATATTCAATAAATTCTACCTTCTCCACAGTGATAACTCTGCCTTCAAGTACTGAGCGATTCAGAGACTTGATGCAGCGATCAGCCTCCTCAACGCTGGACATCGTCACGAAACCAAACCCACGAGATTCGTGGGTCCATGGGTCTAAAACAAGACGAACATCTTCAACCTAACCAGAAAAAAGCATTTAATGAGGTTGATAGACAATGTGAACGCACATAGGAGTAAATCCTAAGGAGTTCTTTTCTTTTGAATAAAGAGCAAAAGACCTAAATGAACTGACTACAGAGAACGGGAAGGCAATCTTAAGAAGCAACAAACATACCTTCCCCTCAGCAGAAAAATGCTTCTCAATATCTCGCTCCTTAACGCGGGTTGAGAGACCAGTCACATACAAATTGTTCCCTGGGTTCTCAACATCACTTGAATCACAGCTCCTGCCATTATAATAAAGTTAAATAACATGAACTCTAGTTACCACCATATTAATAGAACATTGCCAACATGTACCTTGACCGACTCCTTGAAACACATCTGGACCTTGAGACAGACTTGCTATATCGATCGTATGAAGGTGAGCGAGAATACCTGCAATATAAATGTCATATTTGAACATGACTAGGAATAATGACCATATAAAACCCATATTAAGACCAACAATACCTTGACCTCCTGGAGTACGACATCTGCAGTTAACATCAAACAGAATGGTAAGCTTAGGCTAATAATATTGAGAAGAAAGACGATAAAACAGGGTGTTTTATCACAAACCCAGCAGATATATAGTAAGTAAAACCAAGCAAATCAAGATCACTGATTTGTCAAACAATACAAAACTAACAGATGCAGACAATATAATTCCTCTAAATCGACTCTGCCTCACTCAGTCTACTCCATCTCAATACGGGAACATCAATTTATCTTTTGAGTCAAATTAAAGGTTCCCTAAATCCCATCTTATATTCTCCTCTATTAATTTGCTTTTAGCTTCTATAATCCCAGCAATTATAAAAGTAGAAAGTAAAGTTCTCCTTGGTGATTAAAGGATAACAAACTATGCGATAGGATCATAGTTTGAAATTTGTCAAACCAAGCAGACAACAACAATTAGCTACTGATAAAAATAGAGGCGGTTCAAGTACTTAAAACTTTTGTGTATCCTGACATTTATATAAGGATAATAGAACTGAACCAATTGCACTTTTATGCTGTAATTCTGACTTTAAATCTATAACATTGGTAACGCTGTACACATCTATATATATTTATGCTCCCGTGGAAGTACTGGAATTCAAAAGGATCAGTGTGAAAAGCATTAATTGCTATATGTCAAAACAACAAAATCACAAATAAACTCAAAGACAAGAATACACAATAAACCAAAAATCGACCGAGACTGTTAATTCTCTATGTTCTGGGCAAAAATGAACGGAAGAATCATCTAATCCGCTTAGGTAATAGAAAATTCAATTTAAATCAAACGTTGATGCCGATCACAAACGCAAATGACATACAATCTCATCAACTTTTTAGCTAATTCGCATCGATGAAAGGAATTAAGAGATGGAAAAAAAAGACTCACCGTGAAGAGATTATGGCAGCGTAGGATCGAAATGCTTCTCTTTCTCTCTCTAATTTGCGAAGGCTCTCGAAATAAAATGACTCGGTTGGGAAAGGCTTTGTACTATATACCTGTAGCGTAAAGAAGTTTCTAGACGAGGGACACGAAATCCTTTTTGATTGGACTTGAATTTGTCACATTATTCTACCAAACCAAAAATAAAATAAAATTGTGTTCTATCCTTATTTAAATGGAGAAATTTTCGTATATAGCCATTTAAAAATAACTAATTAATCTCTATAATTATAATTTGATAATTACAATTCGTAACTACATGTTATATGGAGGATGGAAACAAGCGAGACCGGGAGAAAGGGGAATTGTACATGTATATCAGTTAGATAATTGTATATTATACATATGTATTTGTATATATGGCAAGTGAGAGAAGGAGAGGGAAAAGAGAAGTGAGCGAGACTAGGAGAGGAAGGAGAGAGGCAAGCAAGATTGGGAGAGAGGCGAGCGAGACAGGGCAGAGAGTAGGAGAGAGGTGAATTGTATATGTGTGTAAATGTATATTATACATATACATTTGTATATAGAGAAAGCGAGATTGGAAAAAGGAGGAGAGAAGCGAGCGAGATTGGGAGAGTGAGGAGAGATGCGAATTGTATATGTATATAGGTTAAATAATTATATATTATACATATGTATTTGTATATTCTGGCGAATTATACGTATACAAACGTGACTAATTATACAAATTCGAAGTCAGCCCACATAATTAATGTATAATGTTAGTTACGAGTGATAATTATAACAAACTATAGCTATGATAAATAATTTTTTAATAATATAAATCTGTTTTGTTGCGTAATTTTTTCCATTTGAATATGAGAGGTTACAACCCAAGGCCTTTCTCGAAGCAGGCCCAATTGATTTATGGGCTCAAGTAGCCCAAAATCAAAATAATGGCGGGAACTTATTTTATTTTCTGACAATTCATTTCCCGCCAATAGGGAGCCCTAAATTCTCGAGCACACTTTTCCAGCAGCTATATAAACCCTAACCCCTTTGCTCCACTCATTTTCGCTCTATTTTTCATTCAGACACCTCTGTTTTCCCTCCTTCCCCATTCAAAACCCTAACCCTAGTTTCCCGCAGAGGACAAAATGTTGGAACTACGTCTTGTTCAGGGAAGTCTGCTGAAGAAAGTTCTAGAATCGATTAAGGATCTGGTGAACGATGCGAACTTTGATTGTTCCGCCACTGGATTCTCTCTGCAAGCCATGGACTCCAGTCACGTGGCTCTGGTGGCGCTGCTGCTCCGATCTGAGGGTTTTGAGCACTATCGTTGTGACCGGAACATTTCAATGGGCATGAACCTTACTAACATGGCGAAAATGCTCAAATGTGCTGGAAATGATGACATCATCACCATCAAGGCTGACGATGGCAGTGACACCGTCACTTTCATGTTTGAAAGCCCCAGTAAGTTCCGAAGCTAGTTTTGTGTTTCCATAATTATAAATAGGATCTAGAGACTATAACATCTGCTGTACATATTGTTGAAATTGATACTTCCTGGTCCCAAAATACTGACATTTCTTGCTTTTGATTACTTTGTTTAACATGTCAAATGTGAGGAAATTGAAGCGAACAGTAATTTATAGTTTGGACATCGTGTTTGATTCTAAATTATGAATTTTAGAAATGATTACTTCACTGTCTATGAATCGATAGAATAATTTAAACTAGTTTGATTTTGCTTGAAATTGGTATAATTGGGACTGAGTCGTGTATTTTATGATAGATTTATTGATTTTATTTTGACTATGGATTCAGTCTCTCTGTTACTATGGTCTAGTTTTAACTTATTTGCATAACTATTATATTATTGCAGCCCAAGATAAGATTGCTGATTTTGAGATGAAGCTAATGGACATTGACAGTGAGCATCTTGGGATTCCTGAAGCAGAGTACCATGCTATAGTTAGAATGCCTTCTGCAGAGTTTGGTAGAATTTGCAAAGACCTTAGCAGCATTGGAGATACAGGTGCAATTTGCCTCATGATAACTGTGGCTTTAGTAAAGTTTCTAATGGTGATTATATATTAACTTCTGTTTCAACTGATTGTTGCAGTTGTTATTTCGGTGACTAAGGAAGGTGTAAAATTCTCAACCAGAGGTGACATTGGTACTGCTAATATTGTTTGCAGGCAAAATACAACTGTTGACAAGGTAGATTGTTTTTGCTTGATGTGCTTATTGTTCTTGATTAATTCTCGTGTCTGATGTATGACTTATTTGTTTTAAATTGGCAGCCTGAAGAAGCCACTGTTATAGAGATGAATGAACCAGTGTCATTGACATTTGCCCTAAGATACTTGAACTCCTTTACAAAAGCATCTCCATTGTCGAACACAGTGACCATCAGCTTGTCTTCAGAGCTTCCTGTTGTTGTTGAGTACAAGATTGCTGAGATGGGTTATGTAAGGTATTACCTGGCACCTAAGATAGAAGAAGATGAAGAGGAAACCAAGCCTTGATTTTATGTTTTTGCTTTCTATGGTGTAAGCTCATTTGAGTCTTTCAGGCAAGCAATATGTAGCTTTAGCTTAGACTGGCAAGACAAATTTTCAAATTTGTGTTTAATGAAATCATGTATTTTCCTCTTTTGGGAGTTTTCCTTCTCTTATCTGCATGTGATGTTAGAATGCCTTATAGTTGAATTTACATAAAGCCTTTTGTATTTTTAATGCTGCTCCAAATATAGTTGCGAGAGTGAAGAGGGATTTTGGTTATGCAATTGTATACAAGAAATTGGCATCAACACTATTGGGGATTTGAAATGCTTAGTTGCTGTTAAATAGTAGATTTATGAAATTATACCTGGCTAAATCCTGAGCTCACTGCCTTACCAGGGGGAGTACACTTAACCATTCTTATACTCTTTGTTCTGTAATAAAGATGAAATTTGCAAGGCTAACAAGTTATTTTGAATAATGACCATCTTTATGAAATTTTACCTGCATTGGTCTCACATTTCATGTGTTGCAGAGCTAATAGAAACGTGCAATATGCAAAGGCCAAAACACCCTTTATGCTTGTAAGATCAAAACCACTGATAAGTTGCAAATTAACTAAATTAATTTATGATTGCTCTTCAAGTTGATCATCTACAAATGTACCTAGAAAAAAAAAATTAGATGTAAATACTAGTACATAGAACAAACAAGCTCATCTCGCAAACCGCAATCATTAGTACAAAGCTAGAAGACACTGTAGCATTTTCAAGTGTAATGCACAGTGGGAAGAATGTTCAAAACTGTAGTTGTTGTGCTGCAAACTGAAAGAGATAGTGCCACTGCTTAATGGAATGGTCCAAAACCAGAATTCTGATGAAAAAAAGATCAGTTCCTCCACTTTTCACCAGTATAAACTGCTTGATCACCAAGCTCTTCTTCAATTCTAAGCAACTGCAAAATAAACAATAAGTCTTACAAATTAGAAATAGGGAAAAAGGAAAAAACAGAAGATGAATCCTTTGAAGAGTCAAAGCACAATAAGAGCATGGCAGAGCCGAATGATGTGCCATTAAAGGGAAGAATAAACCTATAAAAGTTGAAAGCAGTTCATGAATTCAGCATAGATAGGCTAGCAAAACACCTGGTTGTACTTTGCAAGTCGTTCTCCTCGGCAAGGGGCACCAGCTTTAATTTGACTAGTAGCTAAGCCAACAGATAAATCAGATATGAAACTGTCTTCAGTTTCACCAAGTCTTTGAGATATCACAACCCCCCATTGGGCATCCTTGGCCATCTTGACAACTTCAATGGCTTCGGTCACTGTACCAATCTGATTAACCTGTATCCCAGCCAACCCATGCCATCAGAGAGTATTTTTACATCAGTAACATATGTAACTGATATTTCCAGATGATATGGAGACTCATATCTATTCAATAGGTTTAAGCTATAAAAGGAAAGGATACTATCCAATTCCACAAAAGGATTTATGATGCTATCAAGGAGAATTTACAAAGAAAATCTGAGGACCTAATAGTCAAGAAAGTATCAGAATCCCTGGAAGTAATCAAATGGGCATATTTTACTAGGATCACATATATAAGGCAGTGGTTCGGAAGTTAAAATAGTGCAAGTGTTGTTTTGACATTTTTGCCATCACATGGACCTTGACAGTTGTGGAGGAACAAGTTCTCCAGAGCAGCCACAAATTATAAACAGTAGAGCAATCTCCAATGGCATGTAAAGCCTACAGGGATTCTTGCCACCAATTGTGGTCATGATGAAACAAGGGCCCGAGAGTTGTACGTCTCATTAGAGAAAAGCAGTAAACACAAAGAACTGAATGTTAACTAATGAGGAGCAAAACGTTAACAGAGCTAGTGGGTGCAACCTGCAATGGTTCCAGTGTGGGATGTCGGGTAAAGGTCAGGATTACTCTGCTTATTGAGTCCCCATTTTTATTTTTATTTTATTTTTTGGGGGGTTTGGTAATTTGATCCACTGTAGATAGGATGATGAGGTTGGGTTCAAAGATGAGTTATGTTTTTGAGATAGAACGTAACTAAAATGGAAGTCTTGTAATGTTGGATCACTAACCTAGGTATAAGCTTGTCCAGACATCTAATTACACATTCAAGAACTAATCCAACTCTAAATCATACTGCAGGCTAAACAATTAAAATGTTACATCGAGTTTCTCTGTGTTTCTACAACTGTACATACATAAGATGCTGAAAGTCTAGTTCAATCCAAGAAAGGGAAGGGATGGGGAGCTTAACTATACCAAGGGAAAACCAGAATAAAGTCAAACCACACAAAATCCTGAATGATCATATGAAGTGTTGAGTTGCCAGCATATCCTCTTTTGCAGATACAATTGATAGGTTAGAAGAAAATATATTTGGATAGATCTATGTTTCTTCTGTTATAATAATCAACTGCTTTCAGTATTATCACGAGAAGTCGGTGTCCCTTCACAAAATAAAGATTTAATCTCTTCAACTAACAATCTATGTGATATAGCTTATCCATTTTTAAAGCTAGGATATATCTCAAGAAAGCTCTTTTATAGAGGATGCTTTTTTTCCTTTTGTGCATCAAATTGACATATTTGCCACATATGTTATTGCTTCTACTCTTTTTGAGTGGGAAATCTTCATCATATGCACCTTTTTTCTTGCTAATTGTACCTATGCCATGGAGGAATAATCTTTGCCCTGATCAGTCAACAGTCTGAACCAGGAACCTCTCTCTCTTGAATTATGACCATCTCTCTTTCAGGATAGAGAGAAAGAGGTCTACTGGTGCACGATGGCCAATGAGGTGCTGACCAAGGACAAAAGTTTGTTTCAAAGAAAGATGCAGAGTACCAGCAAATGTCGGTAGGTACCTTGAGAAGAAGAGCATTGCATGAGTTCTCTTGTATGGCTCTCTCGATCCGTTTAGGATTTGACATTATTAAGTCGCCTCCAACCACCTGCAGCAAGCAATTCATGTTTGACACATGATGGGACACACGATAAATATGACAGGACTTTAAGCAAATAGCAAGGTTCATTATAAATGTATGTGTATGGGTGGAAGCTCATCAAGGCTGATGTTAATCACATGAGCAAATCGCCAGGAAGAATCCGGACAAACCTGGCATATTCCAAGACTAGAAAAGTACTTGACATGCTCCCAGTCCTCCTTGTCAAATGGATCTTCAATTGATACAATGGGGTAGTCTATAGGGAGAGAAAAGGAATAAGAAATGATAAGAATATGACGACTAACAGAAAGCTCACATCACAGAATCAATAAATAGCAAAGTACCTGCGCACAGTTCTTTGTACATATCAATCATATCCTGTCCTGATTTAAAATTTTGTCCAGATTTATTTGGAGTTTTAAAATCTAAATCATATTTTGTACCTACATTTGAAACACCACAAGTCAGTTTGTTAGTAATGAGAATATAAATATCTCACACATAACTATTTGCATCTTCTGGATGCTATGATGAATATTTACTTCATCTAAAAATATAAATAAATCACACAACCAAAAAGACGTATTTCATGAATGTGAGCATGGATTTAATGCATTATCAACTGAAGACTTTCCAAGCTATCTAAGAAAAAATATCATATGATTATACTAATCTACAATCAACAAAAATTTGAACTAAAACAAATATATCACCTATGCAAAACTCAGTGGCAGCAACACCAATTGCTATCTTTATTTTCTCATTGTATCCTGTTCTCCCAATAGCCTTTTGAACAAGGTCCAAGCCATCTCTTAAGCTGCAAATGCAGTATTCAGGGTCAATAATTTCATTGTGAAACATAAAATAAAGACGTCAAAACTTGCCTTGAGATGTTGGGAGTAAAACCGCCGTCTTCACCAACATTACATCCATGTGCACCATATGTCTCTGTAATAACTGCCTGCCTTTTAAACATAAGCAACAGACATTTTTTCTTTTCGGATAAAGTAATTGAGTTCATTGCATCCAGGGGGTTACAAGAAACAGTACAAAAACAGGATTAACTCCTTAGATAAAATTGAAGGAGCTAATGAAGTCGATCAACAAATTTATATCATTTACAGCATTCACTATTCTTCAGCAGAAAAGATTCAAAAGACAATTTGCTTTGATTGTAGGACTGAAAAACAAAAGGACTGGAAGTGGACTCTCCTTCAAAGCATCTCATGTTTCTTTCCAATTGTAAGCAAAAACTATTGATATAAACACTTCAAACGTAAACTAGACTTGAGAAGTATTATTCAGATAATATACTTTTCAACAAATATTACACTGTTACTGAGTAGTAATTGGTGAGAAGAAAAATTGGACCACAACACCAGTAGAACCTCAACTCCGAATTCTTCTGAGTAGTATCACATGTGGATATCATAGAAGGGTATCTAATATGCCAGCATGTACAGGCTGCAACTTACATACTTTGGGCAAACAGAAATTATTTCACCATTATCCTATTCGTAAATTTTATCACTATTGTTGTTTCCTTTACTTTTGTTGTCAATACTTTTCTTTTCTTCGATATTTTCACCATAGTTTGTTTTACTCTAGTATTTTTTATATCTGTTTTGGAAAAAGCTTTTTTTGAGCTGAGGGTCTATCGGAAACAACCTCTCTACCCCACAAAGGTAGGGGTAAGGTCTACATACATCTCACCCTCTACAAACTGGGTATATTATTGTATGGCTAACAGAAACTCTGCACAAGTTACTGCATATTAATCCAGGGTTAAGAGAAATTCATGGATAATAGCAGTTGTGCAAGCAAATACTGTGTATCACAAAATAAAAAAGCATGTCATCACTTTCCTATTATAATTTAGAAGTGCACTTGACTTGACAGGTGCCGTTGTCTATAGAAAATATTTGGAATATTTGAAAAGAACTTTGAATTTAGTCTATGTTTTATAATTTGGTCCGTTAATTCAACTTCAACTTGAAATAGAGAGTTTTCAAGTTTGAAAAAACTGGTTTGATAACTGATGCAAGTGAAACTATGGTTTCCAATCAAAAACATCAACTTTTTTTCAAGTAAAATTCATGTCCAAACGCAAAACTTCCAAATACCCTCAAAACTTCAACTTCATAAAATTATTCTTTTCAAACTTGAACCACATATTGTTTGAGAGTTCTGGCATAAACGTGAGAAGACATAAGGCCAATAAGACAAATGTACTTTGTGTAATCAGTTAATGAGCAGTTCAAACTTCCTTCATGAGGCAGAGATAGACTATCAGAATAGCAGGTTAACAAATATTTTAGTTGAACTAATTCACCTTCAGATGATGATAGGTCTCTGAACCCATTTGCAAAGCTTCCTCAAATGTGTTTGATCCCACTGGAAGAATCATTATCTCCTGTGGAAGTTAAATATCAAATTTCAGATATTATTTACAATTTAGAACATTATGGGGTCAAAATAGATATGACATATCAAGATGCAAAACATTGAAGAAATTGATAGAACATAGTGGCAAAGTAGCTCAAGGAAGTATCTATGACGTAAACAAAAGTGAAAGTGGGAAATGCATTAGGTAATAAGTTAGCATTCATCATTCTAAGCAGACAAAGGTCTTATAACCTTCATCTGAAGTTACTTTTGGTCATTGGAAGTGACTATTTATGATAAGAAGAGACTGTACAGTTTCTTTCATAATCACATTATGATTCTTTAAATCAGTCAACAAAAGTAACTTTCATATGTATAAGTTACTGACTTTTTTAAAAAATGTAATTTCTATATGTATCTTAAACTCTCTTATGTAAATGTCAGCAACTCATCTACATGTCAAAAATAGGTGCAAGTGCAAAACCAAGAAAAACAAAAAGATTGTGGGTGAATAGTGAGAGAATCAAAGAAAAAGAGAACAAGTCAGTATTATTAACCCATAACCAATGTACAAAAAGATTGTGGGTGAATAGTGAGAGAATCAAAGAAAAAGAGAACAAGTCAGTATCATAACCAAAACCAATGTATAATCTTTTCAATAAAACTTAATGAAAAAATAGCATTTCACTGGCTTGTTCTCTTGCTCTTGGTAGTAGGTACTATTTCAAAGATAATAAATCAACACCACTATGAAGAACTTGGGAGCAATGATTGTGCAGGTCTTAATATTCTAAGCAGATGTACAATAGACTGCAGGTTTACCTGAATAGCCAAGTTGTTTCCACCATGCTTTCCTCCACTTATGAGAGTAAAGACCGGAACAGGAAGAAGCGGGCTTGTTTGACCAGAAAGATCAGCAATGTGTTTGTGAAGAGAAACCTGAAGTTCTTTGACTGATAAGCTACGTAATCCAGTGAAGATTATCATGTTAGGTATACTACTGAGTAAGTATGCTTGCCTCTTTTTCAGCAGCTCCAGCTTTGCAAGCAGCTATGGAGACAGCTAAAATAGCATTCGCTCCAAGTTCACTCTATCACAGTGGACAAAGAAAAAGGTCAATCAGCATGGAAATTATTATGTCCAGAAAATGGAATATTATCAAACTTGCATATATTGACAAATGAGAAACTTGAGAACAGGCCAATTACAAAGTCAAACTATCATCATTGCAAGAAAATACTTTCTAGTAGACATCATATGAATGGTGCTAAAAAGGTACACTTGGAGCCAGAGTGTAGAGCTACTTTTCTAAAGCCAGTGATAGATACTTTCTTAACCATAGTACACACACAT
This sequence comes from Solanum peruvianum, assembly GCA_027705065.1. Classification (NCBI taxonomy): domain Eukaryota; kingdom Viridiplantae; phylum Streptophyta; class Magnoliopsida; order Solanales; family Solanaceae; genus Solanum; species Solanum peruvianum. The sequence goes on along the minus strand of JAKWJD010001760.1, from coordinate 49,623,463 downwards.
AAAAAAAAGGACAAAACTATAATAAAGAGGACGGAAAGAAGTGCATATGCCCGCTCAAGGGAGCCTAATCAACAATGGTCTAATAGAAAGGATACTAAAGTTGAATTGTCCATACTATGTTCACTAATTTGGTGAACAGTGAAAGAAAAACTCTTTTGACAGAAGTAAACAAGTGCATATGACAGAAGGGAATGTCAAAGATAGGGAAAGCTTCAGTTGCATCTAGGTAAAACATCTCCAACTCCAGGCTCCACAAAATTTTTCTTTCAACAAAGCAACTCTTGTTTTACACTTTCCTGCAACCCATCAAGTCGAGAAAATATGTATGCTAGTTGCAAGATGACAATTTTTAAGACATCATAAACTGTGCAGGTAGTCTAAAGTAGCATCTATGTACTAGGAGCTTGTTTGGATTGGCTTTTAGCTTTTGTCTTATAAGCCAAAAGTCATAAGTTAGAATCCTTACGTATACCTTTTGGCTTATAAGCCAAAAGTCATAAGTTAGAATCCTAACTTATACCTTTTGGATTATTTTTATCATTTAGCTTAAAATCAAGAGCTTTAAGCACTTCTTAAATTAACTGTCACTAAAAAAGTGCTTAAGAGCTATTTTGGCATAAAAGCACTTAAACTGAGTCTATTCAAACAGGTTTCTAAGTATTAGATTCATAAACTATGCAGGAAACTGATAATATGTAGAGCCACTCAGATTCAGATGATAACCAAAACTAAATAAGTATCAGATTGTTTGAACATTTATACCTTATTTTCCGTTTTATCCAAGTCTATCATGACCTGGTCAATCTGAGATTGAAGAGTTGGATCCATACCAACCAATGCCACTGAAATTTTCTCATTAATATTCTTGACAGCTCTATTCACACTATTTCCAAGATAAGTTCCTTTTTCTCCATCACGTAGTTCAATCGCCTCATACCTGATATTTTAGAACAAAAATCATTACACCATTTACCTTATCTCCAATATAAATTGCAGTGGCTAAGTAAATGTTCAAATACAGATCTGCAACAAGCACAAAAAAGACAAATCACACAGAGAGGCTGGATAATATTTTTATTTTTCACGCATCGCACTTCCAACCTCTATCTTAGTATCTTATGTATCTTTTTTTTTTTTTTTTCTTTTTTTGATTTTCACAGGTAGTTCTTATTGAGAAGTAAAAATGAGATATACACAGCATTAGAATCTGAATTCTGAATTAAGACTAGAAAGTACCAACTACCAAGGCCCCGTCATTCTAGTCTCATATATAAAAGTTTTTTAGTAAAGATGAACAGGGGAGCTACTCTTGCATGCATCTCAGAAAATTGTTGAGGAGCAAAAGACAAACCAAGGGGCCATTGCTTCTAAGTTTCAACCTGAACAACTATTCATATGAACAAAAAAGGTCTTTGCATGCATCAAAAAGATGGCCTTTGCACTCGATTTATACACGCATCAAACAATCATTATCAACAAAAGAGCTTTTCTCCCCATTTCGGGACCTGAATATTACAGGATGGATGTAGATGATTCATATAGCTGAGTCTGAGAGGGAAAGGCTGAGTGGTTAAGGGCCATGAGGAATAGGAGAAACCATATGTAAATCTTGGATAGGAATATTAACGACAATCTTGCTGAACAAATCTGCTCTCACCATGGCGAGTAGGATTAAGTGGACGAGATATTTTAAATAGACTTTCATTTAGTCCTTACGTAAACTGTGCTTCAGAGCTTGTGTTGTGAACTCGTAAGGTGCACACAAGTTGGCCCGGACACCACCCACGTACACACACACATATTTATAGAAAGATAGAAAAGAATCATATAGACAACACCAACTGATCCGGGATTGAGCAATAGTGATTGATACATTTACTTGAGTTCAACAAAAGATCAGATTTGCGAAGGCATGAATAATTTCATGGAATTTGAAATTCGCGACTACAAACAAAAAGAGAGAGAAAAATCTGCTTTAAAGAAAAGAAAGATAGCAAACAATATACATTCCCGAAGAAGAACCACTAGGAGCAGAAGCACACATAAAATAAGATGGTCTTTTCACGAATAAAAAAAAACTGTTTTATAAAAAATAAAAATAAAAAGGAATCAAGGGCATTTGCTCACATAAAACAATTCTTATGAAGAAAATAACATTTCCCTCTGTCTGGTAACTTCTAGGACAGAGATTACTTGAGTTAACTTTTATCATGTAATGGACTGAATATAACAGAATGGACTTAAGGGATTCATGTGGCAGGGTCCTTAAGGGGAAGGCGTAGTGGTGGAAGCAGAGACAATATGGAATAATAAACCTCCATGATCTATCTAGAATTTTATTTCAATCTCAATTAGTTAAATTAATCCTTTCCAAAACCTGTACTAGATAGGTGGCACTACTAATTAGTCGAGCTGCATGCAAATTGGCTTGAACATATTTAGGATTGAGCTATAGCTGATTAACTAAATTTACTTAGTTCAACAAAGAAACAATTTTGCAATTCACCACTACAAAAAAATTAAAAAGGAAAGAAAAAGGCATACATTCCAGAAGAAGCACCACTGGGAGCAGAAGCACGGAAGAGTCCTTTGTTAGTATGCAAATCAACTTCGACGGTCGGAATCCCTCTACTATCCAATATCTGCCGGGCTTTCACCTTAGTTATCACCGAAGGTACAGCTTTCCTCATGTGATTCGACTAACAAGCATAGAGATATAGTTATAGGAAATTCTATATTTGAATCAAAGCACGAAAATTTCAAAAAATGAAAAGGATCTTACAATGAAGAGGACGGGATCGGAAGTTTTAGCTCTAACGGCGGCATTGACAGCGTCTTCGATTCTCCGAGATAGCAAGTGCTTATCCAGATATTCCTGCACCGACATTTTCTTCTCCGATTGAATTTTCAGGGAATGAAAGTGAAGATGAAATACCAATTTGGACTGAAAGATGAACTCTGCGTTTTATTTGAAGCCAATCGGAGACTGTCAACTTTGTTTAAGCTCTTTCCTTATTCATTCATTACGACGTCGTTACTTGTTACTCGGTGACGTTGGTCCCCGTGGTAGCATGATCATTAAAACGGGTCAGGAACCCGGACCATTATTCAACCTTTCTTTTATTATTACTAATATCGACAAATTATAACTTAATCTATCTTTATTTAACCCATTTTAAATTTCAATCAATTTATTTATCATTACTACTCGGTGTATTTTTTTAAAAAAAATTTGGTCATACAGGATAGCAGCTCATATATAAGTAGCTAGTTATAGACCATTCTCCAAATTTTTCCAAATCAAACACTAATTATCTTGTGATAAAAAAATTCTACATGAATATAATAATTCAATTGCAAATGTTTTAACAATAATAATATATTTATTATAATTCTACAGGTAGAACAAAAGGTAATGTGGAAATAATACAAATAAGAAAATTAGACAATGTTTGACTATTTATAGGATCATGTTCATAAGCAGCATGTGTGTAATGTTCACTCTAAATCATATTTATCCGATACCTTTCGAAAAGTTGTTTATTATAGTAATTTTTAATTTAAAATAAATATCATGGCTATTGTTTTATTTAAATTCAATTCGTAGCAAACATATTGTCATTCACATCTCTTCTGTTAATCTCGCTCGACACTCTCATTTATCTCCCTCACTTTTTTACTTTATAAAAATACAAATGCATAATTATGTTTGTGTAAATCGAGAAAAACCGTATACACAAATTCATATATTTCCATCCTATACACTTAAAATTATGCTAAAACAGATCTTCTTCTGCCCAATTATATCTTTTGCATTTATCTCTCTCACTTTATATAAACACAATTTATACAAATACAATGTATAGTTTGTTTTGTATAAAGCGAGATAGATTTGATATACAAATACAAATGTTTAACTCGATTCAATTGTGTAAAAAATTAAATTTTATGCAGATATACAAACACAATCAGTGATACATATACATACTAGTTACATATATATAATTATCTAACAAATATATGTATACAATTAATCTCTCAATCTCCACTCTCTCGCTCGTTTCTCTCATCTCTCCGATAATCTCGCTCGCCACTCTGGCATAATACAAAGATATACAAACATGATTTTGATTTTAGACACATACACTTGATTTATATAAATCGTCGCAATTTATACATATCTAATGTTATAATTTGCTATGAATCGCAAATAGCAAAACTATAGTTATAGAGCACTATATAATTTTTATATTTATTTTTTTTAAATTTATTCATACATGTTTTGATCTGTCTCTCCTCTTCTTAGGTTCACCATAATTAGTCTCTCACACTTTCTTACTCAAACATCTGACCATCTTTTCTTCATATATCTAAATTAATTTAATTTCACGTCTCTTATCATGTCTATTATGGGACGCACTATCATCTTGTCCATAATATTAAAAAATATTTTCCTGATAATAAAAATAAATAATATATAAAAATAGAAATGTGAGAGTTATAAATGACTTGGCCTGTGTACCCCAGCGGACAAGAGGGTTTCAACAAAATAACTTGGCATAATACATAGAATGAACCCTGAATTTAATTTTAAATTTTAATTTTGACCTTCAACTTTTATAATGCACAAACAGACACTTTAACTATCCAACTTTTAAATAAATAAACATATGAGTCCTGCATGACACAGGACACCAAGTAGAACAAAAAATGACATGCAGGACATATGTATTTATTTGTTCAACTTTATACAAGTTTAAGTGTCTACTTATACACATCTAAAATTGAAAGACATAAATATGATTTAAAGCTAAATTAAATGACACAATTATGTATTATATCAAATAACTTTTATGTTCATTATGAAACTAAAAAATGGTCAAAGGAAAATGACTAGTCTAAAACTTTTAAGATCCACTCCAACAACAAAAGACGTATGGAATGTAATTAAAAAGAAAAAGTGATAAAGTATGATTTGTGATTTGAGAAGTGGTAGATAACTAATAAAACATCACCATACTACTAAAATATAAGTCAATTTGTAATCATGCTATAAAATTAATATTCAGATATGTGATTTTGAGATGATGGTTTTGAATTTTTTAAAGTATATTTAATTTTTTAATTTATGATTTTAATTTATTTTTCAAAATGCAAAACTTGACACATAAATTGTATTTTGTAAGAAAATGACTTGTCAATTTAAATTTTGGAACAAAAAACTCTTGTTCGTTGTGAAGATATTGTCCGTATTATATTAAAGAATAACTAATTAATTTTATTGTTGATTTATAGATATCTATACGAATTATATGTATTTAAAAATATATAATCAGAAACATTTATTTATAAAAAGAACATAAAATATATGTGATTTATCAGGACGATATTCTTAAATATTTTGATATCTTATTTATAAACAATGTTTTACTAATTTGATAAGATTGTTTAAAATTGAGAAACTTTAACAATTTTCACAGTTTGTGAAATTTTTAAGTTTATGAAGAAAAAAAATATAACTTATGAAATCTAAATTCCATTCTATCAATTAAGTTTTATATTACAATTTTAAACAATGATTTCATATTGGACATCGAATAAACCCTTGTTCGTACCCAAAGCAAATGAGATTTTAGAGAAGTCGAATTGGTCTAATATTTGATCGATCCGCTATTTACATAAAAATTTAATTAAAAAATAATAATTTAACACTTGATATATTTTAATTAGTCAATAGTAAGTGATCTTGACGCATAAAAGCTGTTAGATGAGTATGCTTACAAGATAAATTTGGACAAGATTACGTAATGTGTTTGTCTATTCATAGGCTAAATTTGTTGTATGATAATATAAAACTGCTTTTTAATTTAATTTGTATTAATATACATGTCCTTCAATTCTTCGATGTGAACAAATACATATATATAAAATTGAACAAGTAAAGATATATTTATAAATGGAAAAATTATGCGGTTAAATAAATTTATATTACTTCGTTACTTATTATAATTATAGTTTGATATAATTATCACTCCTGACCAATTTTATACATTAATTATGTGGACTGACTTCGAATTTGTATAATTAGTCACGTTTGTATATATATAATTGACTAGAGTTTACAAATATATATTTATAATATACAATTATCTGACCGATATACATATGCAATTCATCTCTCTCCTATTCTCTGCCCCCTGTCTCCTCCCTCTCTCAATTTGCTTGCCATATATACAAATACATATGTATAATGAACAATTATTTAATCGATATACATATATAATTTACATCTCTCCCACTCTCTGCCCTCTCTCTCCCCTCTCTCCTCCTTCTCCCAATCTCACTCACCTCTCTCCTCCCTCTATCAATCTCGTTTGTCATATATACAAATACATATGTATAATATACAATTATCTAATCGATATACATATACGATTCGCCTCTCTCCCATTTTTTACCCTCTTTTGCTCACCTCTCTCCTTTTATAACAAGCAGCTATGAATTGTAATTATCAAAGCATAGTTATTGAGAGTAATTGGACTATTTTTGAGTGACTATATATGAAAGTTACTCATTCGAAATTGAAGTTCTACAAATCAATTTAAGTGTCTCCTATGTGAATTGATAGGTAATACACATATTTGTATTTATTTCTTAATCTATATAAATTTAAGTTCCTGTATATGTCAATTTAAAATCAAAGGATATAAATGTTAAAATAAAATTAAGTTAATCATTATTTTTATATATTAGGTCTGTATTTGAGTGACTGAATAACAAATTGTGCCAATTTGGTCAACAAAATTTAAGAAAATGACATAAAAAGGTTAAGACAGCCATACCTATGTTACGCTCTTGAAGCGCCAAAATTCGAAATTTAAAATTTAAATCTCGATTCAAGAGCCATATTTTTTTTTCTTTAAAAAATAAACCAGAGGCACTAATTATTTTAATTTTTTTTAGCCCTACAATTCTTCAATAAAGTCTCATTTTCACCTTACAAATCTCAGAACTTTTCATTTCTCTTCACTCTTTCAAACCTTCCTCCTCTAAAAAACCCTCTCTGTTTCTCAACTTTCTGCTGTGAAAATGCGTGAGATTCTTCACATTCAAGGTGGCCAATGCGGTAACCAAATCGGATCCAAGTTCTGGGAAGTTGTGTGTGCGGAGCATGGGATTGATTCAACCGGAAGGTACCAGGGAGACACAGATCTACAACTTGAGAGGGTGAATGTGTATTACAATGAAGCTAGTGGTGGACGGTTTGTTCCTAGGGCTGTGCTTATGGATCTGGAACCAGGGACCATGGACAGTATCAGATCTGGGACTTATGGCCAGATCTTTCGTCCTGATAACTTTGTTTTTGGCCAATCTGGTGCTGGGAACAACTGGGCTAAGGGTCATTACACCGAGGGTGCTGAGCTGATTGATTCTGTTCTCGATGTTGTGCGTAAAGAAGCTGAAAACTGTGACTGCCTTCAAGGTGTTTGTTTTAACTGCTCTTATGCTCTTGATTTGTTTAGATTGTATTATAGATTCAAGATCTGCTGCTGAGGTCTCATTACGTGTTGTTAATGTATGAATCTAACTATCTAATCTGAAGTGTTAAAAACAATTTGCAGCTTAGTTAAGAAATTTTAGAAATTATTTTGCAAACCCTCACTTAAATAACTAAGTAGATATGATGTCTGTAACGCTTTGGGGCATGATAAGTCAGATCTTTTAGTTTATTGAGACAAGGAGGTCAATAATGACTTAAATATCAATAGGGGAAGGCGATTCGTGAGAGAAATATCAGAGTAGTAAAGCTGATAGCCTAATGTACTTAGGGTTTTGTGAGAAAATTACCTTAGAAACAGCAGTATAATTCAAGAATAAGTTCATTAGAAATAGCAAAAAAGTATTTGAGGAAAAAAGATTGGAGAGGAGAAGATTTGTATCAGACAACAAAGCAGCTAAGCATGGTTTGGTATTACATGTAGGAACCTAGAATCCATTTTGTTTAGGCTATAACTGGAGTGGGTAAAGATACTTATATTAATCATTTTGATGACTTTTGAGTGAACTCATGTTCTTTGGTGCTTACATGTGGTATTATATGCAGGGTTTCAGGTGTGCCACTCCCTGGGAGGAGGGACTGGGTCTGGAATGGGAACCCTTTTGATTTCAAAGATCAGAGAGGAGTACCCAGATAGAATGATGCTTACCTTCTCTGTTTTCCCATCTCCAAAGGTTTCAGATACTGTTGTTGAGCCTTACAATGCCACACTGTCTGTTCATCAGCTTGTGGAGAATGCGGATGAGTGTATGGTTCTTGACAATGAGGCGCTGTATGACATTTGTTTCCGTACCCTCAAGCTGACAACTCCTAGCTGTAAGTAGCCTCAGTTTATTCTAATTTACACTGGCATATACGTACCTAGTCATTGATTTCATCGAGTTAGCTTTTAGCATCATGATAGAAGATATTTGGATCTTCACTAGTAAGTGTGCATGTTTTCACACATTTGACCTAATATTCTCTATGTTATAATGGTCTTTATGATGGTGTCAATCCTTCTCCCCCTCCCCATTTTAATCTGTTTTGAATTAATTTCCCCTTGTGTTCTCTTGGTTAAATTGCATTTTGAACCCAAATAGATTGTATTTCTCTCTATGCAACATTAATTGTGTTTTGTTTACTAATAGTCTCTCTTAGCAAAATTTTGCATTTTGAATGTAGACTTGGTGGTATTTTTCACTTGTCTAAATAACAGTATTATGTTTAGTCAACTAATACAGCTTTAGAGGTCCTCTATAACTGGTATACTGTCCATTAATGAGAAGCAAACTTAAGTTTGTAAACATTACTTATCACTGCTTAGCTGGTCCCTTTAATCTGCATAAGACCTACTTTCCTGACAGTGTTGTTTGGTTAGCTATATATCCCTATATGCTATATGATGTTTTGTATACTTTATTATCTACAGTTGCATTTTCTGATTCTGTTCTTAATCTTCTAACAGTTGGTGACCTCAATCACCTGATATCTGCAACCATGTCTGGAGTAACTTGCTGCCTCAGATTTCCTGGCCAGCTTAACTCTGATCTCAGGAAGCTTGCTGTAAATCTCATTCCTTTTCCCCGTCTTCACTTTTTCATGGTTGGGTTTGCACCACTTACCTCACGAGGTTCCCAACAATACCGGGCTTTGACTGTCCCTGAGTTAACTCAGCAAATGTGGGATGCTAAGAACATGATGTGTGCTGCTGATCCTCGACATGGCCGTTATTTGACAGCATCAGCTATGTTCCGTGGAAAGATGAGCACCAAGGAAGTTGATGAACAGATGCTTAACGTGCAGAACAAAAACTCTTCTTACTTCATCGAGTGGATCCCCAACAATGTTAAGTCAACAGTCTGTGATATTCCTCCAACTGGTCTAAAGATGGCATCAACTTTCATTGGAAACTCAACCTCCATTCAAGAAATGTTCCGTCGTGTTAGTGAACAATTCACTGCCATGTTTAGGAGGAAGGCTTTCTTGCACTGGTACACTGGTGAAGGAATGGACGAGATGGAGTTCACTGAGGCTGAGAGCAACATGAATGATTTGGTCTCTGAATATCAGCAGTATCAAGATGCAGTGGCAGATGAGGAAGAGTATGAGGATGAGGAGGAAGACGATCCATACCGTGACTGATGTGATCATGCTGTGTAATTTTACTTGAATTGATATTTGTAGTAGTTTCTTTCCAGTTGTGGTTGTAACCTCAACTACCATCTATCCGAACCCATCCATGAACATGAACATTTATTTGTAGTTGTCTTTAACTGCAAACACAGTTCCTTCAAATATTAGCTTTGTATTGGATTACCTACCTTGAAATATTACTACTTGCAGATTGAATGTTATCTATTACCTACTTTCAGTTATGAGTTTGAGATTGATTTGGGTAAACCCTTTAGTTTGAAAGGTACAAATGATAAGTTTGTAGGTGGTTGTGGTAAGAATAATTTATTTTCACGATAACGGCATAGTCAACTGATAAAATAATGTTGTATCGTTTAGTTTGAAAGGTACAAATGATAAGTTTGTAGGTGGTTGCGGTAAGAATAATTTATTTTCACGATAATGGCATAGTCAACCGATAAAATAACTTTGAGGGTTATGATTGACCCTATTCTCTTTATATTATACTAGTGCGTGTAACATTATTTGCATACTTTTGTCCCACTAAATTTAACAGCTATTACCTGTCAAAGCACTAAGATTATGATAATATTGACTTAGTTTGGGTGGGGGAGAGATGAATTATGGACCACTATTTCCAACTTTTCCTTTCATCCAATATGAATTATTAATGTATTGGTAGTAGTATAAATAGGGCTCCAAAATGGTGTATGAATCACTTGGAGATAGAAATGGGGAAGTATGAGTTGTTTATGGTGATATTACTAGTGAGTGGATATGGTTTTGTTGATGGTCTGAGAATGGATTATTATTTTATGTTGGGTTGCCCATTTGCTGAGGGAATAGTGAAGAACATTGTGAATAGGCATTTGCAAGCTGATCCTACTCTTGCTGCTGCCCTTGTCAGGATGCACTTCCACGATTGCTTTGTTCAGGTAACTAAAGTATTACTTTAACATGCATGAGATCGAGTTGAGACATGAAATTTTTTGTTTGTCTTGAAAGGGATGTGATGCATCGTGTTGATTGATTCAACAAAGGATAACACAGCAGAAAAGGATTCGCCAGCAAATTTAAGCGTAAGAGGCTATGAAGTCATTGATGAAGTCAAGGAACAACTCGAAATCCAATGCCCTGGAGTCGTTTCTTGTGCTGATATTCTTGCCATGGCTGCAAGGGATGCTGTCTTCTTTGTAAGATATACATATATATTCATCTCTCTATATATATACGAATAATCAAATTAATTGTTATGTATATATATGCTAGGCTGGAGGTCCAGTGTATGACATACCAAAAGGAAGAAAGGATGGAACAAGATCAAGAATAGAAGACACAATCAATCTACCTCCTCCTACACTTAATAGTTCTGAACTTATCAAATTGTTTGGCCAACATGGCTTCACTGCTCAAGAGATGGTGGCTCTATCTGGTAAAATATTTGTCATCATACATACATACATATATATAAAAATTAGGGTTATTAATCTATGTCATGAATATATAGGTGCACATACACTAGGAGTGGCAAGATGCTCATCATTCAAGCATAGATTGAGTAACTTTGACTCAACCCATGATGTGGATCCAACTTTGGATGCCCAATTTGCCAAGACTCTATCAAAAAGATGCACTAATGGTGACAAGTCTGAGCAGGCCTTTGACACCACAAAAGATAGTTTTGACAATGACTACTATTATGGTTTACAAAGAAACACTGGTGTCCTCTTCTCAGATCAAACTCTTTACAACCACCCTAGAACTAGAGGCATTGTAAATGCTTATGCCTTTAATCAAGCTATGTTCTTCCTTGATTTTCAACAAGCCATGATTAAAATGGGGTTACTTGATGTCAAAGAAGGCTCCAACGGTGAAGTGCGAGCCAACTGTCGTATCATCAATTGATTATTATTACTATATATGCATGTAAAACCAGCTTTTTATATATAATAGCCAGAGTAATTAGTATGGTTTGTCTGTGTGCATGGGACCAATAATATTATTGTTAAATATCATCATAATTTTATTGGTCAAAATTATTATATAGAAGTTAAGTTCAAGTTAACCTTTTTCTTAAGTAGCTCTAATTTAAATGAGTTAAAAAAATCTTTTAAACTTATATTCGTCCACAATTTAATTATTCTTATAGTAGATGATTTAATGATTCTTATAGTATATACTATCTAGTGTAATGCTACACTAATAAAAAAAAAATAATCATGAAAATTAATAGAATAATGCATAAGTATTTTCTCAATCTATGCTCGATATCTCAGAGATACACTTATACTATACTAAGGTTCTATTATTCTCCTGAACTTATTTTATTAATAATTTTTTACACTTTTCGGTATACGTGACACTATCTTGTGGGCCTAACGATGGTTGACTTTTTTTTCCAAGTGATACCACGTAGGCCGAAAAAGGATAGAAAATTACTTATAAAATAAATTCAGGGGATAATAGGACCTTTGTATAATATAAGCGTGTCTCTAGATTTTGGACATAAGTTGAGAAGGTACTCGTGCATTTTCCTAAAATTAATCACTAAAGCTATGATTGAGTTATTCTTTATATATCTTTCCATGTCAATTAGATTTTATTTTTACTCAAAATAAATTATTACTATTTATTTTGTTAAGTCAAACCAATTTCATTAATGATATTTTGAAAATTTTAGTTTAATTATTGTATTTTATGTAATTATTTAATTGTAAAAATAGTTCTCAGTCTATTCCATTGTAACTAAATTTGTAAAACAAAATAAATTTACCCAAAAAAACATTAAAAGACAGTAATTTAAATCATACTTTTCACTAATAAGTAAGTACCGAATAAACTAATTACTCCATAAGTTAATAAAATAAATAAATAAAATGAAAAATTATTAGTAAATGACAAAATGCCAATTGACATACAAATGGGTGTGACAGGTTTCATTGGCTTAGTAATAATTAAATAACAATTAAAAAGAGCTTACTTTGCATTTAGTGGAAAACAACTTAGTTTGCATGAACTTACTACACATGTTTTAGAAGAAACCATAAACAACTTTGGAAAAGCATGAATAGATTAAAATTGCCTTAAATTAAATGTCAATTTCAAATATGGGATCCCTTTCAAATACCTAACATGTTATGGAGAGGAGGTTGCTTATTTTCCTTGTTATATATTGTGTCTCGTTTTATACGTCACTTCTTTTTATAAATAGTTGATCTATAATATTTGTCATTTCGTAAAATTAATGTATAAATTATTATATTGTTTCTTTTTTGCCCTTATGAGTTATTAGCCTTGAAAAAATATATTTGACCAACTTAGAAAAATTAAGCAAATGATTCATGTTCATTCGTCCAATTAATTCATAACCATTTCTTATTACAAGTGCAAAGTAAAAACATGATATATAAAATGAAACAGAGGGAGTAGTATACTAGATAATGAAGTCCGTGCTAGCACGAGCTCAATATATATTACTTCTCCCGTCTAATAATAGTTGTTCAATAATTTTTGTTTAATTTAAAAAATTAAGAGGTAATTTATTCTTTGAGTCTATTTTATCGTTAATATTTAATACAATTTGTCATCTAACACATTTCTCAAAATATTAAGTTTAATAAGATCAAAGAATGATTATTTCTTATTTTTTAAGGAGTGTGTCAAGTCAATCATCGACAATCAATTGTTGGACAAAGGAAGTATTTATATTGTCTAATTGTGAAAGTCAATTAATTTTTTTTATGATTTAGTAAAAATATTTAAGTTATTAATTATTATAATTTATTGTATTTTTAACATAATTTTTAAATAATATATTTTATTTTTTATATCAATTTAAATGATATCAATAGAATTACAATAATTATTTAATATTGATGTCTATATTTTATTTTTAATAGATAATTATTATAATTTATAATATTTTTTCTCCATTTATTTAATTATGTGACACCACTAGAATTTTTAAATTTAATCAAATTGCACAACAATAGTAATCCAAGTAGCACACAAGTAGGGGCCCACAGGCCCACATGTTTAATTGATATAATATTAATTAATAGTTGAGTTAACACTAACATCAAAAGTAAAGGAGGAGTTGTGAAGTGACTGTGTTTTATCCAAAAAGCTACACGTGTCTTACAAAGGATGTTGACAAAAATAACCCCAGATTGAATATTTATTCCAAACAAGACATGTGACGGAGAGGTGATAGCTTATTCACAATTTTAATATAAAATGGATTGAGTTTTAGACTTCCGTGTTGGAGGTATCAAGCTTAAATTTTTTGTCATTGAAAATAAAATTTTATTTTTTTAGATCGAGTTTATTACATCAATCTCGTTTAATACAAATTACTTTTATTATGTGATTTACAAGCTATTATATAAAAATGAAAATTCTACTCTATATGCATTCAAAAGATAGTGATTGTGAATTTTCTTTCTCAACAAATACATATATTTGGATAGCTAGAAATTAAAAAATGAAAATGAATAAAAAAATTTTGTTCAACTATAGTTTGTAGAATATGACTTGGGAGGAACATAATCTAGTCGAGGTTGAGTGACTTTGTGACTAAGTTAATATTTGCTCGATTCAATAATAGTTGTCTATTATATAAAAAATAGTTATTTAATAGTATTTATTTAATTTAAAAAATTAAAAATAATTTACTTTTTGTAAATTTATTTTATTTTTGATATTAAACACTATTTATTATCTAACATAATTTAAAATATTAAATTTAATAAAGTCAAAAGATAACATAAAAATTAAGATGTTGACTCGATTTTTAATGAATATCTAATCGATGAATAAGATTATAACACATATAATATTCATTAGCATTAATATTTAAAATATGACAAAAATATCCACGTACGATAATTCAGAACTTATTTATCTTTTTTCCCTCTAATTTTTATTTAAGAGATTGTTTGAAAAATTAACTCGAAGTGGACCTAATAATTTTTTTTTCTCATTTCCCTTGTCATTTTTTACCACCTAAAGAAAAGGAAAAACAAAAATTAAAAGTGAGGCTTCGAAGAGCTCCGCCGTCAAGGGTGAACAAACAATTTGCACTTTCATCTTCCTCCTCCGGCTGAGCATAAAAACCCATTCGAACAAGAGAGATAGTAATATAGTTTTGGAAAAATTTACCTGAAAAAATGGCTAATGCTCTCGTAAACAGAGCAGCTACATTGAATCAGGCTACAAATTTCTTCAGGGCATCTTTCAGTTTCCTCAGAAATCTGAGCACTGCAACACCAATTAAGGATCCTTCAATCGAATCGTCTGCTGATGGACCTAAGAAGCCCAAACGGAAGAAGAAGAAGAATTTATTTGAGGTGGCTCAGTTTCTACCCAATTGGGGTCTCGGTTATCACATGGCCAAGACTCATTGGGCCAATGTCTCCTATGAAATCACAAAAATCAATCTTTATAAGGTACTTCCCCTTTTCTAGGGATGTAATAGGTACAGTATGGATTGGCATTCATTTGGGGTTTATTTTCTAGGGTTTAAGGGTTTATGTGGATCGTTTTTTTTTTCTTTGCAGGATGGTAGACATGGTAAGGCTTGGGGACTCGCTTATAGAGATGGTGAGTGTTTCTTTCTTTTTCCTTTTCTAGTGTAAATGATTCTATTCTTTGAGCATTTGGTGGATGCAGTAAAGGTAGAAAATAGGAGTTAGCTCCTGTACTTTGGCTTGATTTCTAACTAAATTTAAGGAGCTGAGAGAATCCTAAATTGGCTTAGATTATTTACATTAGACAGCTTATGTCGGATAAGTAAGGTTCATCAAACTCGTAGATTCCAAACTTTGTGAAGGGGTGTGGAAATCCCATCAAAATATTTGGTTCCACTCTCTTAAATGATCCAAATAATGCATCAAGAAATCATGTGAGACATCTGTCTGATTGATTTCTCAACTCTCTGGTGTTCCAAATTAGCATAAGCATATTCAGGACTACAGGGATTAGGCATCACCAAGTACACTCCAAAAAGAGACCGGAACTTTTTCCATACATTTTTTGTCACAAACATGAGAAGGCAATTTCAACTTCGGCTTGATTCCTTGTATGCCAAAACAATCTCCTCTTGTTCTGAGATTATCTTATGCCTCACTGGAGTTCTAACCAGCTAAACTAAGCAAGCTTTACAGGGATCTTAGTCTTCCCATATGAATCGCCGCGGCCTGTCATAATTATTCTGTTGCTCTTGATTTGTCTTTCATAGCATTCTTTCATTGTGAACTTCCCCTTTTCCTTTTCTCCCCAGCACAATTTATTTCTCTTGCATATGAATTGTTGCTTTCTGGAGTTTGATCAATAACTCCAGCAGGTTCCAATCACGGCAATGCCTCATAGAAGAATATTCCATGAGTTTCCATCTCTCTTCATAAACTGGTGATTTTTTTGATTTATTGTTTGTTCTATGATGATTAAAACTAATGAATTTGCCAAACATGTATAATTGTCAAGATTTTTTTTTTTGTGATAATTATACCATTATCAACATGTGTAGCCATGCCTCAACCAGCCAAATAGAAAAAGGTGCTTTACCTCAATTGGATGTGATGTTACCGAAACTGAAACTTGTTCTTAACTTACTGTGCATTATAGGTTAGATTTTTGCGCTCTGAACTTTACTCCTGATTGGTCATAATGCTATGTGGTGCAAGTAACAAAGTTTGTATCTCATACTCGTGACAATTGAGCTTTCGTTCAAGTTTCCGGCCAAATTTTAATACCTTGGATCAAGTTTATCTAAAAAATTATGTCTTTTAGACTGTACTCTTGGGTGTTTCCTAGAGGTCAATGAAGTGAATGGAAAACATGGGAGACCAGGGTCAAATCCTAGCAGAGACAAAATATACTCGGCAAACTTTCTGGTGCCTATGCTGGGAGAAGTAACAGTTACCTAGTGGAATAGTTGAGGCGCTCAAGCTTGTCTGAACTCCACTTTGTAAACCAATATAAAGCTTTGCAAACTACATATACACCAACTAATTGGGATTACAACTTTCCAATGTAGGGGTAAGTTAGAGTTTTATTTGCTTTAAGAAAGACAAATTATTTTGTATTTAAATGTAATTGAGTGAAGTTGAGTAGAATGGATATAGATGACTAATATAGCCGACCCCAACAGATTTGGGATTTGAGGTGTATTTTTTTATGAGGATCTGCAAACTTCAACACAAACATCCTTTTTTTTTCTGTGGGTTTAGTTACCACATTTCTCTCATGTTTGTGTAAGCTGGTATAAGCATACATAAGTTAGATAACTTTACTCTAGATGTTAGTATGTTTCTGTTTGAAAATGCTTCTGCCTATAATTGTATCTCACAAAGAGGATCATCTTGGCTCGTTATATTTTTGCTATGTGATTGGAAAAGGCTACTGCTATTTACCAGCACACTTGGAATTCTTTCTTGTTATGCATGGATAAGTTGTAGCATCATAGTAGTCATCATTTTTAAGCCTTATTATATCCCAGAACTGGATTTGTTTATTCTTTTTCCTTTATCTTCGAATCTAGTAGTTAGTGGTGTTCTATTGGATTACTAACTAGTGATTTTAAAGAGTGAGTGGACATTCAGCTTATATGGCGCACAACAGTTCTTGTATTAGCCTTTTGTCTAGTAAAAGGAGTACAGGAATCATTTTTACAAGTATTGACATCTGCAGGATTTCCTTCACAATGGTGCATTTGCATCCATCTGTAGCAGTAAAAAATGGATCAAAGAATTAAGAGGGTGCTAGTCCTAAGGGAGGTTATTTAAATTCCACCGTGTGACCGATGAGTATTTTATCTAACGACGACACTTCGTAGTGACCATTTTCCTTTAGCTCTCATCAAGTATTTTCAGATCTTTGTATGAACTTAAAAAACCATTCCTCTTAACTTCCATTTTCAATGTTTGTCTCCTGCAAGTAACTAAACCGCTCTCCGTGTTCAGGTTTACCAATTGCTGACTCTCCCAAGAAAATAAGTGGTGTACATAAGAGGTGCTGGAAATACATTGCAAATTTGAAGAAACCAGAGGGAAGTCTTGATCAAATAAAGAAAGCCGAAGAAAGTACCCCTAATCCAGATGTTCAAGCTGCTTGAAGCTGTTTCCTTAACTGTTTTAGCATTGGAAACTTCAATATCATTACAAATTTGTTTTGTTTTGTTTGTGATGCCATAATGCCAATGAAGTAGCATTCAATGAAAGCTTCAGGCTGTTGTCTTTTACCATGAAGTTATAGCAACTGGTGCCTTAAGAAAGAACTGATGGAAATCTGTGGACACATTTTCAGATCTTTTAAAGTTTTTAATGATAGACATTCTTTTTTTATTATAAGAGATTTGCTCTAGGTCACCAAGTCATTTTGATGATTCCTTTTAAATTTTAATATCTAACTCTATTTTTGTACTATGCATAATATATCATGACAAGTCTTCTCACTTTCACAATCATATTGTTCTTTCTAATAATTCATTAAGCAATTTAACTGAACATCCACAACTCCAAACGCAACAAGAGCGTTTATCCCATAAAAGTTTAGTTTTTTTTTTTTTAATAAAAGGATAAATATATTCTCGAATTATTGCATAATGTTATGCATATATCCTCGGTAATATTTTTGGCCTTTGGGACATTGATGCCCCTTTTGTCTAAAACTAGAACATATATATCCTTTTTATTAACGGACATAAACGTGTCATAATCTTATCCATAGATTCGATATTTATTAAATATCAGATCGATGAATAAGATTGGGCCACGTTTATTAAATATCGGATCTATGGATAAGATGGGCCACGTTTTCTATTTAGTCTTCCTTTAGAGTGAAGGACATATGTGCTCTAGTTTTTGAACGGTAGGAACACAATGTCCCAAAAATATGACGGACGATACCTGCATACGTTTACAATAATTTGAGGATATATTTGTCCTTTTTTTTTATTATAGAAGGGAAGATGGTTTAGTTCAAAAAATCATAAGGTCTCAGGTTTAAAGTCCTGATAGGACAAAAAAATACTAGGTGTCAATTTGCCCGAACTTTGGTGGACAACTACTTGATACTCAGTGGTGAATTCAGAATTTTCGTTCAGGAGATTCGAAAAATAAAAATATAAACGTGTAAATAAGTCTTTCAAAATGAGCCGTTTGAATTTTTTTGGGTTTAAAACCACACTTTTAGCACGTTTTTAAAATAAAAAATGCTTGAAAACAGACCTGGGGCATGCAACTTAATATTCAGGGTCTTACCGTTGAACCATCTATTTTATTTGTTATTGAGGGGGTTCAAAATATATGCGTCTACAAAAATACAAAAATTTACCTTATATGTATCGTATATTTTTTTGTCGAGGGTGTTCGGATGAACACCCTAGACCCAACGTGGGTCCGACCCTATTGATACGTGTTGTTGGTGGGTCTTCCGTGTTTATATCGCCCTCCAAATCTTTTTCCATATGATATTTCTTATCTTATATTGAAGCTCCATTAAATCTCAATTCAAAATCTGGCTATGTTCAAAACCTCTAAAAAAAAAAAAAATACTTACTATTCCATCAAGTCTTAGCGATTTCTTCTATTTTTCACTCTGAAACTTTTACAAATAAAAATTTTCACTGAAAGTTTTACAAATAATTAATAAAAATAAATAAGTAACAATTGAATTTGATAAAGAAGAAGATAAAAAGAGAGAAATGAAAGAGCACCAACTCCCAACATTAGTCAAAAAAAGTCGTTTTCTTTGTGACCCCATTTCTCTCACGCTTCAAATCATGAAATTTTCATGAACCCCTTTAAGTATTTTTCCTCTTTTCTTCAATCTGTGAGCTCAAATACTGTTTTTTGCCTACTGGGTTTCTGCTAAAATGTCAACTTTTGACACTGTTAACACTGACATAGAGGCAAATGGCAGTAGCAGCAGTAATGCTAATCTTGCCCGTCAGCGACGCCGTCAACGACGCCGGAGGCGACGGCGACGGATGCCATCCATGGCAGGGAGCAGCGAGACAACTACTGATGGGAGCTTTCGCTTCTCTGATTCCGACTCAGACCAGTCTTGGCACTCTCCTTTAGGCTCTGTGGCAGGTGGGTCTTACCGTTACGAAGAATGTGGGTTTTCTATGAGGTCTGAGGGCAATAGGGTCCATTCTGAGCACAGCAAAAGGGGGTCTTGTCCCTTGCCGGATGAAGAGATTGATTTGGAGAGTGGTGAATTGGAGTTGAAAGTGCATAAAGATGAGAAAACTTGTAGGATTTGTCATTTGAGTTTGTTGAAATGTGGTGGCATTGGTGATGATGACCAACTCCTAGAGGCCTCTGGTGGAATGGCCATTGAATTGGGCTGTTCTTGCAAAGGTGATTTGGCAGCTGCTCATAAACATTGTGCTGAAACTTGGTTCAAAATCAAGGGAAACACGTAAGACTAGGACTCTTCTAGCTCCTATTTTCATGATTCTTTAATCAAATAAAAGTTGATGGTATGAAGTGCAATTCTTTATGTGTTTCTCATTATTATGTGTTTATGAAGATGAGAAATTTGTGGTTACTTTTGTGTTGCTGGTAAACCTCTCTTCCACTTTAGAGCTCTTTCCCCAGTTTGTTCTTTCGTTCAGGGTGTTTTTACTATGGGTCCATTGTACATGAACATGAATTTTTAGTATCATCTGAGGTTTGTTTAAGGTTAGTTAAGAAGTGAAGTGGTATAATGGTTTGGTTGTTATGTGGTTAACTCCTATCATTTCATCGTTACAACCAAGATTCCATCTTTGTTTGAGTTTTTGAGGTACTTAAGTGATAGATGGTCTCAAGTTTCCAAATGTATCTAGTTTAGAAGTACAGTGGTATAGTGGTTTGGTTGTTATGTGGTTTAACTCCTATCATTTCAATGGTACAACCAAGAGTCCATCTTGTTTTAGTTTTTTGAGGTACCTCTAGCTGATAGATGTACTCAAAGTTTCCAACTTTATTAATTTTGCCTCCGACAACATTATTTATGGCTTTCTAGCAGGCTAAAAATTTTCTTCTCCTTGGATACGGTGTACTAAATGTTTTGGTTCTTCAGAAAACTAAATATTCATTGGTATTGGTGTTATCTACTACGTCACTGATCCTAATTTAGTATCTTTGCACTACCAGCACATCTAAATCTAGATCCTGTTCTTTTTGCCATGGTTGATAAATGACATGAAAAACTGGATATAAGGTATATGTGACCTTGAAAAGTGTTGTCCTTCACTAAATGGCCTGGTTTAGATTACCAATTTCCAAATATCATTTTTCACTTTGGATACAAAAACTACATTTTTCAAATACTCACAATTTCATGGTCAAATCCCCCTGAAAAAGCATGTCTTTAAAAGAAAAGTTGAATTGAACTATTAGTTTTGTCATTTCCTCTGATGCATCATGCACAAACATTGGGACATGCATATTACTTCCCTCTCCACATCAAAGGGACGTGATGCTATCATGTTTGAATCAGTAGCCACATTGTTCGCACACTACTCTTTTTCCTTTTGTTAATATATTTTGCTGTCCTTATTCTTGTGCTTTTTATTGTAAAGTTATATTCACTAGAAAAGAAGTTTCTACTAGGAGCAATTATTGAATTATGTAAGGAAGCATGGAAGAAATCGTCATACATTTCCTTCAAAGATACAGAATATCTTTTAAGAGGCATTGAGGCCATCTGCATGTTCCTTTCACATAAAATGTTTCACCTGTGATGGGACCTGAAACTTCTGTTTATCAACATATTTCATCGCCTTCCGCATTGCACTCTAAACTTTTGCTATGGCAACAGAAAATTACTTCTATGACTTTTCTGTGATGTGTTGCTTATTGTTCAACCAGACTTTGTTAAAGCCAAGGTTGTTAGTATTTTCTTTTCTTTTGAGGGGGCGGGACAACATAAAACTTTCCAAGAATTAGGGGGTTAGAATGGTGTACATTTTCCCTGGTTTATTAATGAACAAGCATGATATTGTCTTGTGTAGCTAAGGTATACGTCTATATAGATTAGAGGAAGAAAAATCTATTGTTGATTGTTATGCAGGTCAGGAAGGGAAGGCACATTAAGTACCTTTCTGTTATGTCATTTCTTTTCGGAGATTTTAGCTTAATTTTCAGTGTCTTAATCGTCTATAAGCCGACATGACAATATGGAACCGTCTGCAATTCCAGACCAAACTGTATGCAGTCCTCCCTATGTGACTCCACTTATCCTTGCTTGCATGTCTATGATCCAGGATTTGTGAAATCTGTGGTGCAGTAGCGGTGAACATTATTGGAGGACAGGCAAGTGAACCCAGCAATGCTACAATAGCCACTGTGGGAGTATCAAGTGCACCTGTAGTCCTTTCTGAAACCCGAAGATTCTGGCATGGACGCCGCATCATGAATTTCCTGTTAGCATGCATGATTTTTGCCTTCGTCATTTCATGGCTTTTTCACTTCAAAATATTCCCCTGAATTTCATTTAAGATCATCCTGGCTGGACTTGTTTTAAGTGACATCATTAACGACTCAACCATGGGCGAAATATGATGTAGAGGTATATTTGGGCTGAGGAATTTTAAGGCAAGATAGCATGTTGATTCAGGTCATGTACTTCTCAAGAGTGTTCCTCTGGGATGCTTATTTGAGAAAATGACTTGTAACTGGGAATGCAAGAGACGAAGACGATCAATGTCTTATTTGTTCATCAAACATCATGTGGAAGTAAGTCTACCCCACCAGTAGCGAATTATCCTACATATATCCATGTTAATATCTCCGAAATATCCATATCAAGCAGTGGTGATGGTGCAGTGTATTCTGTTGTATTTCATTATTGCACTTTTTGTACAAATATTTTCATGTTGCTTAGTTACTTAAGTGTGTTCCAGTCAACAAAACCCTTGCTCCTGATATATTTAGCCTGTGTCTCCTTTGTAAGTTCTCTGCATCTCAGAAAACTGCCAACCATTTTGAGGATGGTTGTTTTATATTTGATCAGACTGTAAAATGACTCTGTATTTTAGACAAGTTTGTAATATCTGAACTTCTAATCCTTTGTATGCTATCATGGATTTGGAAACCTTTGAACACCGTCAAGAGCTTAAGGATCCTTTAGAGATCCATCGAAGAAGATCTGAATTGGATGAGGCTGTTTCTTTTTGACTCTTAAAAATCCGGTAATTGTTAGTTTTAATTAAACCCTAGCATGCTGTCTTCATTTTTGAGGTGGATTATATTGTTCTCTCTGAGAGATTGAAGATGAAAATCCAACCATACTTCTTGTGGATAAGCATGTCGAGTGTAAGAGTATGTTCTTACTAGATAGACTGAGTTTGATGTTCTTTGTATTGAATTATCTCGTGTTGAGAGTCACAGTAGCTATAACATCCATTGCAAGATTATCAAAAAACAATAAAGGAAATAGAAAGTGATGAATAGAAAGAGATAGAAACTAGACTACAACGCGATTCAGAGAGAGAAATCTGTAGCAACTAAACCAAGTGACATTTGTTAGAAGTGATGAAATCTGAGTTTGCAAACTTAGCTTTTGAGTGCAATGGATGTCTAAATTGTTTCATAAGTATCAAGTGCTGAAACTAAATTGACAATAGCTAATACAGGCTTAAAAACTAGTTTGATCAGCTTATATAGTTTCATTAAATCATGTCTCAAATCAGAACTTTTTTCATATATGAACTTTCCAACAGCCTGATGAACTGTGCTTCTAACATGCTGGGAAAAAAGCATTAGAACATGGCAAGAATCTTTGATACATCACTTCTTCCCCCTGCAACTGAAGTTACTATAAACCAAGAAAAAATACTTGATTTTCGAATTCCACCTCATGCAAAGGTTTCGAAAATGAATACTATGAACTTGTATTTGTGACTTTGTCTAACAATTTGGTCCCAGTTCTCCATCTACATCTCCAGAAATGCCAATTGAACTTGCACAATAACTTACAAAAGTGGGAGATACACCAGTTCTCCCAGAAGACAGGAGGAGGATAAAAATTGTTCACCTGCCCTCTAACGGATGTTAGGAAGAAACAGTTGATATTGGTGAATCATGTATGGGAGGTGGTATATACAACGTCTTTATACGTAGAACTATACTCAATAGCCTATACATATTTATTGCCTCATTCTTCTGAAGTCCAAGGACGAACCATCTCTGAGAGTTTCCCGAGCATCTGAGTCCATCCCCAGAGTGAATAGTGCAGCTGTCTGAAGATAGAAAGCAGTGGGCCAATTGGAAAATTGTACTTGTGCTTGCATTGCGTCTGCAAGAGCTTCTTGTGGCTTTTCACTCATTAGGTAACATAAGGAGCGCCTTGCAAGCACCGTTGGGGACTTAACATTTCCACCCTCAAGAAACTGCAGTGCAAACAAACAAGCTGTTTGAGTGGTACTCAAATTTTTATTGGCTAGTAGATTACACGACTAACAAAATGGCGCGTTTTATGGATTGAGATAGGACATTATAGCATGTCTGATACAATTTCTTTTGGTAGACTAAATCTTGTTTCACTTCCAATTATGGAAAAACCATATTCTTTTTCTCTCAGAACTAGTGCAGTCATTTTAATAAAGCATTGTACCAGGTGCAAAATAATGTGCAGTGCCCAAATTGGTTGCTTACCTGTGTGTAACATTTGATTGCAGTTGTAAAATCTTTATCTCGAAATGCAGAATCGCCAGATTTCCTAGTATTCAGGGTCTCTTGTAATTGATTTGCCCACATCTGAAACGAAAGCTGTAAAAGCAAAAGAGTTTCTCATAAGTTTTGTCCCTCAAAACCCAATGGAAGCTGTTGTTACAAAAATAGTCATGACTGGTTTACTGCTAATTCTGCTATTGCATTCTAATTGATATCTGCATTTTTTCTATAATTGACATCCATGTTGCTTTTGACAACCAGTGAATACTGAATCTGTATGTGCAATTCTGAAGCCATTCATTGCATAAGATAAACCTCTTCAATAACTAAGTGAAATTGGTGTTGCATCAATTATAATGTGAGTAGATTCTTTATTATTTGGGCCATGATGTGTCCAGGCAAATATCCTAAATTATGAAATTAGTATAAAATGTTGAAAACACGTGTATTAGCTATCTAAAGTAATATGTGAAATTGCCAGTGCAAAGATCAGCCAGAAGCAGATGAAAATGGAATGCTGAAGTTAAGAATAATTATATCTGAACAGGAACTTTCAATAAGCAATTACACAGGAAGAAAGGTCTGCACTTTTTAGTTTCATTACAGCAATTTTAACATGAACAAAAGTTTAACCAGGGAACATCCCGTCTTAGCTGTTCTAGTTAAGGGATTTTGAGCGTACTAACCTCATTAGCGATCCCCTCGTCCTCCTTGTATCCAGCCTTTTCTAATATCTCATGTATGGCAGTTAAATCGCATGTCGAACAAGCCTCACCAAGAGGTGATAAAGATGCTTGGGCAGGTGAGGTGGTTTCATGAGCAATATTCATCAGAACGTTTGATGGAACCTGCAAGGTATATCGAGTCAAATAACATGTCGAATTTACTAAAATAACTTCTATCTTCATTCAAAAACGCAAAGGAAGAAGTAACATGCATCAATTCTAAAACAGAAGGAACAATACATCTTTTTCTTTCTGAAGAGGTGTTATGGAGGTCAGAAGAGATTTCACATTTGGCCTGTCATGAGGTTCATACTGCAAACAATGTGAAGCAAGTTGAACTAACTCAGTCCCATCGTCATTTGAAAAGTGTCCTTCCAAGCATGAGTCAATAAGTATCAGATAATTCTTTCCACGTATAAGGTCAAGTGCCTGCATAAGAAAACAAATGAATATAAATCAGAAATGGTTCAGTGGGAACTATTTAAGATGGAGAGAATGAGTAAATAAATAGGGCTATTCATAAACATGTTGAAGTTCAAAGATTCTTTAGTAACTAAGACCACACCTTGCTTTAGAAGTCTTACTACACATATACCAGTAGAAAATATACAGATTTTAGTACTTTTTGCACTTCATTTTCATTTTTATTGAGTTTAAATGGAAATGAATAGTGAAAGTTGATATAGTCCATCCCATCTTGTTTGGGATTGAGGCGTAGTTGTTATATAGAGATCTTATATGAACCCCTTAAATCACTTACATGGCTAGGAGGAATATGCTTTCCGCTAAGAAGATCAAGCAACAGGGCACCAAAACTGTAAACCACACTCTCAGGGGTCACCTTACCTGCCATTACAACACGATAAAACATTCAATCAAATAACTGATTGGAAAAAGTGGATTATCTTCAATTGCTTTGATAAACACATGTTGAGTTTAGTCACTTAATAGTCTTAGAAGAATCAGACTTGTTCACTATTAAACTTGAATGATGATGTTAAATCAAGAAAATGCTAGAACTCTTTGAGCCAGAGACGGACAATCATTCTCAAAACAATGTTTATATAAGAACCAATATGTATAAACAGAAACAAGAGAAGAAAGATTTCTATCATATTAGGTGAACCAATTAGATTTCAATCTTCTTTACTAACACCTCATTCTGATAGCTGTTTGGATCAGCATTTAAGTTGTTCCGCAATTTAGTGATGACTGTCAAACATTTTGGTATATTGCCTTTGAATTCGAACGAACCTAGAATTTAGCAGGTGACAGCTAAAAACTTGATAGCAGCTGATGTACCTGTCTTCAAATATTCTGGTGGGGTGAATGCCAAGTTTGTACTATAACTCTTCCCATCCCTACTGTTCTTCATTAAACCAAAACACGATAGCCTTGGTTCACAATCCTGTCATGTGTTAACTCATAGTAAGAACAAGGATGTACAGATAGCTTGAACATTTATTGGAGCACAAATACATGCAGGGTAAGGTTTAAAAGAAAACTTACTTGATCGAACAAAACTCTGTAAGAATTTAAGTCATGATATAGTTCTCGCCCTTTACTACTGCAATAGTCTAATGCTTGTGTTAGATACAAAGCAACTCTCAACCTCATCGACCATTCCAATGGTCGTTTATCCCCTAAATCAATTGAACCAACATAAACTACGGTTAGACAAATTTACTGAAAGAAAATCTTGTTACATCATGATAACACCATCACACAAGACAGTAAAAGGGTTGGGTTAGACAAAGACCAGTTTACATAGAGATTGCTTAAGTTGGCAATTCAAACACATGAACACGAAGGATATTCGATTGCTTTCTCTCTATCTTATCGGTCTCAAAATCCCGAAAAAAAAGAACAAGAAAATGATATAAACTTACAATGGAATAAATGCTTGGATAATGTTTCATGATGCATAAATTCAGCCACTAGCAGCCTGTGATCCCCTTCACAGCAACACCCTAGCAAATTAGCCAGCCGCTTACTCCTTAGCTGCCCCACTGTTTTCGCTTCATCCTTAACAATGAACACAGTTTCCAAATAAATACACAAAATGTTGTTGTTTGTCGAAAATATAATATAATTAAAAGAACGTTCCTCCAACACTTCAAACTTTTTAGATGAGATGAATCACATCGACTGAAACAAGAAAGACAAATTACTTGGAAAAGAAAATCATCAGCATTTCCATTAGACAAAAGGAATCTAGAACAATATATTAAATGGAGAATCTACATCTGTTCACCCCTATATAGATGAGCTTACCTACTACTCATTGATGGCTGTAATCCACTACTTCTATCTAACTAACTATCAAAATTGTTACAAGTTTGTAATAACAACTAACTCCTACTTAGCTAACATTAATCAGCTAAGTCACATCTCCTCTTTCATTTGTCACGCAGCTCAACATGCTATCAGAGTAAACAAGAGGTTTTGAGTTCATATCTCTTTGCATTTTCATTAAGACTCATAAGTTGCCATCGAACTTATAGCTTGTCTTAGTTACAAGGTTCACAATCAAGTTTTTGTGCATATTTAATGGATTTTCTAATACAAATACAAGGTCTAAACAAACAAAAGCTAGTCGAGAGCGCTAATGCTGTTGCTCCCTCCGAGGAAGTGTTGAAGAAATAATCATAATACTGCGACGAATGCTAATTGAAACTCAATAAAACAAGACATGAGAAATGAGTACTAACAAGAAATTGACGAGAATCAGGCCATGCTGACGACTGGAAGCGCTTAATAGCTATCCAACGGCCATTGCCATTAAGCCGACCTTTAAACACAACATTAGGGGCTTTCTCTCCATGTTCAGAGACAATATTATTAGCAGAGAAATTTGAGGTAGCAGCTTTCAACTCCTCCAAACCATATTCTTTAAAAGCTGGTAAATTCAACTGTTCATTCTCCGCCCATTTTTCTGAACAAGATTAGTCATTTACATACATCAAAATTGATTCTTCAAACTCCCAATTAATCGAGAAAAAACGAAAAATCTTACCTATATCTGAAGAATATAAAGCATGAGACTTGATATTTGAAGGCCATAAACAGAAACATAAATTGGAACAACGACCACCCATCATACAAATTCACCCAAAAAAAAGATACAAACTTTAAGGAGAGACAAAGGGGTCACAAATATGGTGACTACTTTTCTCCCCTTTAAAGTTAACAACAATGGGGAAAATGTCAAATTTTTAATGGTGAGTTTCAAATTTCAATATTCAAATTTGTTGTCAAAATGACCAAAAATAAAAATGTTTATTTCTGCATTGCTGCTGTGAATGATGAAGAATTTAAGTGCCACATAATATTGATCCCAAAGGAAAGAGGAAACAAAAAAAATGGAGTCTCTGTATCTTTCGTTTGGAACAGAGGAGGAACAGAGAAGAAAGAAAAACAAAGAGACCATTTTTGACCCTAGCTATATCCTCTATTCTTTCGGAAGAATTAACGTTGTCGATCGTATCCCAATGTATAGTAATCATATTTGCATTGACTAAACAATTTGACTCTAACTTTGGTTTTTGACTATTTTAAATTTATTTTTTTATTTGTCAAACGTTATTTTTTAAAAGTAAAAAATTAAAATTCGATTAACTTTTAAATCAATTCAAACACCTTTTAAATATATCAAAAAAAGTATGAAGAAAAGTAAGTAAATATAATTTTTCTTTTACAAATACAAGAGGAGATATAATCCTTTTCAATTAAAAATAGTCTCAAATTAGTTATCAATATATAAAACTAATTAAAGATATCTCATTTTGCCTTTGTTTGGATAGATTGTATTATTTTCGTCGTTATAAAATATCACACATTATAATTCAAATCATAAATCTACCAGAAGAGTAAGATACATAGTGGGGCTAATATGAAAAAGTATGATAAAAGATGAAATATGATTATTATATAATAAATAAAAAGAAAATATCACACCAATTCAACCATTGTACGAGTCTTTTCATCATTACCTAACTGAATTAATCACACCAAATTAACCGTTACACCGTTCTTTTCACGGGACATCTTAGAAATGAGTTCTTTTGTTGGATAAATTAATTGTTACATATGGAGGGTACCATTTTTGGGACATGTTGATTCACTAGAGAAAAAACATAAGCATTTATATCCTCCAACACAGACTGCATCAATGAAATAAGGTCCATGTTTATTCTGGCAATCATCCATACAAAATGGTTTTAGTTTATTACAACTAGGAATCTCTACAGCTACCTCACACACCGTATTCTCTGCATTTATTGAGATAACTTGAGTAATTATCAACATTCCTAAAAGAAAAAAAAAAAAGAAAACATTTTAATATATATAGAGAAAAATATATATATTGTATATGAATTTGAAAAAAAAAAACAAATAACAATAGTGAATATACATACCGCAAATACAAGCAATGAAAAAAATGGAATAGCGAAAAAATGCACCAAATTGTTCCATTGAATGAAGAATTTATTTAGTGAATTATGAAATAGTGATGTCTCTCTTGTCTTTTTATACAAGAGAAGTAATTATTATTTTTGACTAATATATTACTTGCCAAATAAATATAAACAACAAGGAAAAAAAAGGATGCAATTATTAATTATTAACTTGACCGGTATATTGTTAACATTTTATTTTGATTTTTTTTTTCAAGTTTATGTTTTTTCCTTAAAAGAAAAGTTAAAATATAATCATAGATGCTTGAACTTTTTCTGAAATAGCAATATAATTTTCTTTCATATTTGGCTTATTTTTTTCTTAGAGGAAAAACTTTGGAGATCTATAATTTGAAGATCTCTATTTTTATAGAATAACACAATAGAATTTACAAGTTAACTGTTTAAAGAGTTTTGTTTATGAGAAAATTTCTCTCAACAGATTTACTATTTTCTTTTTATTAGTTTTAATTAAAAGTGTATAATTTAAATAAATCTCTACCATAAATTATTATATAGTACACATGGCATAAATCTATAATGTCATTGAACGTGACATAAATCTACAAGGTCATTGAACATTATTTGACCTAATTATACTTGAACGAACTTTATCCCTCATTTTTTCTTCTCTTTCTCTTTTTCCTATCTGGTGTCTTTTTTTTTTAAAAAAAAAAAACTAATGCTATTGAGTTTCTTTCTTTTTTTTTTTTAAAAAAAAAGAAAATTAATTTAATGATTTTTTTTTCTTTCTACAAATCAAGATTGAGTAGTTAAACTATGGAAAACTAGATTTGGGAGTAAGAATTGGAGAAGGTGGTGATTTAAATATCAGATTTTGTCTTGATAATATTTGAGTATTTAAATTTTCATTATTTGATGATATTTATTTTCATAACTAAATTAAATGATAACAATTTAACAAATAATTGATAGTGCTGCAGCGAAATTTGCTCCGCAATGAATTTAGTGATTGTTGCAGCACGAAGAGAATGGGAAAGAACAGAGTTGAGATGAAGAAGAAAGAGAAAAAGAAAGAACAGAGTTGAGGTGAAAGAAGAAAGAGAAAAAGAAAATAAAAAATTTAAATAAAAATAAAAATTATTTTTAACACGTGACTATTAGTTCATGACATACAAATATTTTTGTATAATGGTATCGAGTGAAAAATGAGGTATACATGCTATTTTAAAAGTTGTTTAATGTGATAATTGTACACCTGCAAAGTTAAAAGATCTTTTTAAAAATTCAAGACAACTTCGACGATGATTTTATGTGATCTCTAATATAAATGTCAAAGTAACGAGTATAAATACCAGGTTAGGCTAAATTAATGTGAGGTTTATTTATGATTTATATAGAGTTAAATTGCAGCTAAGATCTTTATTATTGTTGATGCAACAAGTCTTTTTTCTCTGCAACATTGCTTCTATGATCTCAAAAGCATTGACCACCCCGGCCCAAACAAAAAAACTACTTCTAACTTATAGTTCAATTTGGACATGTAAGTTATGTTCACACTCATTTCTCATGCCTCGTCATTTGACAAGTGTAATACACACTTCATATTTTAAAAAAACAAACTATCTAACAGGTACATTATTCAGAATAATGTAAGTGTTCGATAGAAACATGACTTAAATAAGGTGTCAGAGTGAAAGATGAGGATAAGTTAAAAGGAGACC
This sequence comes from Solanum peruvianum, assembly GCA_027705065.1. Classification (NCBI taxonomy): domain Eukaryota; kingdom Viridiplantae; phylum Streptophyta; class Magnoliopsida; order Solanales; family Solanaceae; genus Solanum; species Solanum peruvianum. The sequence goes on along the minus strand of JAKWJD010001760.1, from coordinate 49,592,257 downwards.
GCTTGTGACTTTAGCCTTTTATTAAATTTACATGCATATTTAAACCCATGACATATGAAATTTATCAAAATCATGGACTGATATTCTACAAGCTTAGCTATAGTTTTAATAAAAAGAACTATAGAGCCTTAGTTTGATGTTTGGTAGAAATTTCAGACCTTTCCAATTGGGGAAAGTGAAGAGTTGATACAAATTTAGCAGAACACTCCACCTGGGCTCCCTCTGGATCTTCTGGCAATATATTGATTCACTTCAAAAGATTTCTTGATTTCTACCATTTAGAACTGCTATACAAATGGAGAATGCCTGCAGAAGCTTTAGCGACGAACTGAATTCAACTGAAAAGATCCCATCCTTGAACCGGGACAAGCTGAAGACTGGCGTGTTGTCCTGCTCTCCCCCCTGCTAAAAACAAGAACAAAAAGATCATTATGGTGTATTAGACTTCGGATATAATTTGTAAGAATGGAGTTATATATTTTGTAGTTATGTAGATCATACCTGAGATAAAAGTTCAAATCTTTCAGCATTAAGTTCGGGTTTGAGACAACTGGATATCGTTCTATGATTGACAAGTAATCTTATTTGGCAACCCAAATCCCATCCACCACAATCACATGATCCACCTGATTTCCATCTCTCAATCAGTGAAGAAGGCTCCCCTTTACTAGGTAGGCTATGTGCACCACCAGGAAGTATAGCTGTCATGCTAAGATCTTCAAAAGGATTTGTTACGCCTGAGGCTGAAATATTATTGCAGCCACGATCCTGATGGATACTTCCATTAGGACAAGTAGTGCTTCTATTGGGTGATTTGACGACAATAGCTGCGAGCTCGTCATTTGGCTGATGTCTTGCATCTGTGGCAAACAAAACAAACTCCCTAGTCTTAAACTGTGTGTCAAGTCTCTGTCTGTTTGATTCGGAGAATGGAACATCAAAAACCTTCATCTTGCCAACGACGTTAGGCATTATTCCACCAGCAGTGTTTTTTCCGGCTTGATTTAACCAACTTCCACTCTTTTTCTTTGTCTCATGAATGGTGAAGAAAGTGTAAATCCAGCAACTATTTTCCTTCAATGTCGAACTAAATTTCTTCACTGTGGCTGCTAAAATGTTAACTTCGTTGTCAACTGCAAATGTGAACAGAGGAAGACCATTCTTCACAGCTACTTGGAGGAGAGCTTGCAATGTTGATGGTGCATGTGTACCTTTAGAATGTGGATTATCGATATCAATAGATCTACAACCCTTCAAATCCAGTTTAACTTTTAATGAGCGTTTTGTAGGAGATTCAGCACGTTTCGTGGATGATCCGGTCACATTATCGCAGTTGCCTGTCTTTGGCTTCAGCAGTGGGTCTAGCAACCTCCTCAAGGGACTCGTCCTGGCTCGGCTAGTGGTGTCTGACTTATTGCAGCCTGTTTCAAGCGAGGACGAATCTTGAGCTTTATCTGAACCAGATTGTCCTGCAGGATGTTTGACCCCTTGTGATACAGTCATCATATCTTTTATACCAGAAATCTGGCCAATCCTTCCTATTGCCATGCTAAGACGACGAGTTGGAGAGGGATTTCTGACTTTTGTAGTTTCTGAAGAATTAGCGGTAATTGAATTCTTTAGCATAGCAGTTGACCTCTTCTCTTGTTTGTAATTGACTCTGGGTGGGCTTGGAGCCTTTTTTCCAGAATATTCTGAACGCTGAATTGTCTGAGATGAAGAGCTAGTATCATTTGCATCTATTGAACTCTCTTGTCCCATTCTCGACTCACCAGCTACATGAGGGAGGGGGCATGAACTAGGGATATCAGGAGAGAGCTGCCCATGGTAGAATGCAGAAATGAATCCACAAGAAAAGCTCTGTCTACTCGGTTTCACCGCTTCCTGGTTTCTCGCTACTGAATCAGGTGGGAAGTAAGTAGAGAAACTGTTAGTTTCTTGGTCAGGTTCTGGTACTTGAAGTTCATCTGATTTATGTTTCTCTATGAAATCAAAATCATCAACCCTATGACATGATTCTACTAACTCATTCTCTCCTTTTGGAGAACATTCTCTATCTTGGATCTTCATATTCCCCTCGGAACCAGATGTTCTCTTGTGTGTCTCTACATCAAGTGATCTCCTAACACGTGAAGCCCTCCGTGGGTGTTGATCTTTGCTGAGTTCTAGAAGATTTATTTGTTGATTCTCGTGAAGAAATTTAGCTGCTCCAGGTTTTACGTTCTTCAAGTGTCCACAACTTCCTGATTTGACTTCAGGATGAGTGCCTTTAGGCGGTGATGCATAATATGATTGTGATGTAGGGCGATGAATCTTTCGATGGGCAGGGGAGCAGCTTCGGGCTCTACTAGAATTGGATGAAGATCCCTCCATTGAGGAAATTGAGAAAGTATTGCTGCTTGATGGTGAACACACACTACTTCTACAAGGTAAATTTACATGATCATGTCGCCATTTTTCAAGAAAACGCCAATCTAGGACACCAACACTGAAAGCTTTGTCCTGTAGATTTTCCCCCTTTTCCAGATAACTAGGCAACCTTGACATGTATTTAACAAGCTCTTCATTCTCGATTCTCTTTCTTTCACCATTCTGCTTAGTCTGTCTTTCCATTTGCCACACCGTGCATGAATGTCCGAATCCCTGGCAGAGGTAAAAAAGCAAACACGAGATTGTTCACATGTATCGCCACTTTTGATGCAAATTGCAATAGATTATAGTGTGATCATAAACATAAAGAAAAAAAGGCAGAAATAATTACACATGATGAGTTTTAAAGATGCAGTGTTCCCCTTCACGGGATCGTTTCAGTAATAAGAATTACATAATTAGATGTCAGTAGCTATGAATTAGGTGTTATACAATGAACATAGGACTCATGGTTGCTCTCATAGTCTCATTACAAAGATAAAAAAGCTGAAAGAGATAAGCATAAAAGTTATTTTATGAACTACAACAACTCAAAAAGTTTGTTGTTTGTATCTCTCAACATGGGTTGTCTCTTACATCTGCAGACAAGGAAATATTAGATTCCTTGCTTGCATCATTTTGTGCCATATTTATTTTCTAAGTAACGGTGGTAGCCGCATCAGCTTGCACACCTCAACTATCTCGAGAGGCACCTTTTACCTACCACCAACACAACTACCAGATAACTCTCTGACCACCCAGGAGACAAGAATTAGGCAGCTACATAATCACTCGGCCACACCCTTGGTGCCTTCAGCTCCCTTATTCTCACTTGGCTAATTATGAATACATGACCCTGACAACCAAGCAGAATCAGAAAGCTCAACACACTTATTCCTTAAAAACAGGACTTGATTTACTTTATACCTTTAACTTCTACTCCACCTATTTCCCTTAAAAAGTTATGTCACACTTTTGAAAAGTGAAGTTCTTTATTTTAGTGCTATCAAATCGGCTTGATTCAATAATGAATGTGCTTCATTAATCCTATTCCTTACTTTTTCCTTGATGAATGTGTTTCAACAAATATTTTTTAATTAATAATTTAATTAATCTATAGATTACAATTGTAGTTTCCTATTAAAAAAAGATCCCAATCCACATACATAATAAACTTAATTCGAATTATCGTTAAAGACATAAACATAACCAACCCCACATCGTCCAACACTCCATTTTTCTAGCATAAAAATTTATCAAATTTTAAGTTGATTCTGAGAAAGTAAAATTATGAAAATTATAGAACACACTGTCGGTAGAGTTTGCTTTGCCAAAATTAAAATTAACATACAAGGAACAGTTGGGCAAAAATGGCAGCCACCGACATCCTGCAGGGTCCAGGAAATAGCCACACCACCCATTGAGTATCACGTAGACAACTAACCCCTAGCTGCTTCTACAGCTCGAACCCGTGACCCACAAGTCACACAGAAATAAATTTTTACTGTTGCTCAATGGGGTTCTTCTTACGAATTCTTAAAACAAATGAAATAACAAATTGTATAACATTTCATCATGCATGATGCATCTATGAGAAATTACAGAAATTATGTTATTAAAAGTGAACAGTAGAATTAACCAAGTGAAAAGGACAGGAAACCAAACAGTCATATCCAACAGAGAAAAGCAATTAAAGAAGAGATCAAGGTACATACCTAACTCAACAACCGCTCGAAAATTAGGAGCAGAATCAAACAAGTCATAGAAAAAAAAATGAAGCAGCAGTAAATCCGTTCTGTGGATCGATGGCGGTGAAACCGATAATTACAAGTAACAGAGAATTAGCTGAGAGATGACAAAATCATGTTATATTTAAGCACCAAATTGATGAAGCAGACAGAGAAATAAAAGGCAAATAAAGTGAAAAAGAGAGCAGCACTTTTTTTTTTTTCTGTTTTGGTGAGGAAGGAAGAAGAATAGGTGGGTCACGGGCGGGTAGGGGCGCTCTTTCGACGACTACACATAGTTAATGACTGACTTGCTCATTTATTGGGATACCTTCTTCTTTTTATTTTTTTATTTAAATATTTTCGACATTCACAATTCATTCACTCAATTGATCTCTTTGCTTTTGTATTTAACATCTTGCAATATTCTTGTGTTTTACTCTATCGCTTTAAAAAAAAAAAATCTAGCCTAACTTAATATAAAAAACTCTTAAAAATAAAAAGATTTTATAGTATTAAATTAAAGTTATTTAAATATACTAACCTGTTTTAAAACGAAAAAATTGTATATATTAGCAAATTAATAACCTAAAATAAATGAAGTAGCTACGGTTTGATTTAATTATGCTCCATAGCAAACGTTTGCAAAAAATTGTCAGGCGTCTCTCTCCCGAATATCTCGCTCGTCAATCTCCTCCAATCTCTCGCTCGCTTCCTCACTCTTTATACAAACACAAGTGTATAAAAAATGTTTTTAAATGTATAAAGCAGAGAAAATTGTATAAATACATATATTTTTGTTCCCCTCTTCCAGATCTCACTCGCCACTCTCACAAATCTCGCTCGCCACCCTCGTCTTTCTCATTTTATACAAACAGAAGCGAAATGTATAAATTGTGTTTCTGTTTGTATAAAGCGTAAGAAAATTGTATATACACATGCAAGTATATATATTTTCGTCCTATACATTTATAATTATACAATAAAAATACTCCTCTGCCCAGTTTCTTTTGTCTTTCTCTCTTTTTCGTTTTATACAATTTTCAAATTGTATCTAATTTCTCTCTATCTCGTTTTATACAATTCGATTCAATTGTATATTCCTTGTCAAGTCTCTTTTGTCTTTCTTTCTTTCTCATTTTATACAAATTCAAAGTGTATATAATTATTTTTATACACTTATAATAATACAATTCGTTTTATACACTTTGTTTTTATACAGTTCTTTGCCCAAATGTCTTTCTCTTCCTTGTTTTATATACTTCGTTTTATACAATTTGCTTCAACTGTATATGTATAGCGAATTATACAGATTCTATGTTTGCTATGGAGCGCAATTATGCAAACTTTGTTATAGCATACAAATATGAATTTTTTATTTGCTATAAGTTAAAGTTGCCCTAAATATATCGTATAAAAAGTTGGAATTAAATTATTGCTAAAAAGGAAAAAGAATTGTTTTTATGTAATATTTTGTTAAACAAAAGAGAGTATTTTAATGTTTTTATTTTATTTTAAAATAAAATAATTGATATTATTATTTTGAATTTTTACTTTTATTTACTTGATCAAGAATCATTAATAATCGGGTTGATTCTTTAAATAAGTTATCCAAGTTTTGAAATCGTCTTCAATATCACTTTTGTTATCCGAGATAAAAATAGTACTTTATCTAAGAATGAGTAAGGTGTGCTTAAGCTAAAGCATAACTTATTTTAGAATAATGAGAATATTATAGTAGTTAACTTTTTGATATTGAGTTGAATTTAATACTTTTTTCTCTGATTATGATATTATAACTAATTTATCCTAGTTCACTATTCATGTTAGGTATGTGTCTTGCTATTCTATCTTAGATTTTTTGTTCAAAGTAGTAAGTTTTCATATCCTTAGAAGCTGATATAATCTTGCTTAATCCTCATATCATTAGAAGACTAATTTTTGAAATTAAAGGAAAAAGATTTCTTCAATTAAAATTTTTCTCTATTTTCAAGATTAAATATGAAATTTCTAACTAAAAATAAAACGATCCTATTTATTTCTCCACGCTCTTTCGTGGTGTTTTTATTTGGATAATAGTTGGCAGATACAAATATGTTAGTGAAATCAAGGGAATTAATTGTTTTCAGTTTGGATTATATATGCACTGGAAATAATCTAAATAAAAATATTATTTTAAAATCTATTTCTTAGTCCTCGCAGAATATTGGGAACAGAAACTGTAACCCCACCCCTCTTCATAAAGGCCAAAATGCCAACTCTACTTTGCTATGAAAATGAATAGGCAAAATAGGAGTTTTGACGTAAAAGTGGGAATTAATAGAGAATTAAACAATGGTAAACTGCTCTTTAAGCAAAAGTTGATGTTTTGATTAAGTTGTTTGAGTGAAGTAAAAAGTAACACAACATTTTGCTTTTATTGTCAGAATTATCCTACACTATCTAATTAAAGCTATGGTCTTTAAGCATAAGTTTGATATCCAAAGAATCTCTCAATAATAAAAGAACCGTTATAAAATCAAACTCATAAGAATATAATCATAAAGAGAAGAAAACAAGAGAAGTAGATAGAACAAGGAAATTTTTTTTCTTATTCAAGTGTATACGATGATGAATGATATCCCTATTTATAGTGTTAGAGATATCATAATCAAAGATCACCTTGAAATTATACATAGTTATCATCAAGGCTCATATCACCTTGGAAACACTAATACATGAATCCAATTAATTGTTGGATAACTCAAATAGATCATCCACATAACACAATATATTTATAACAAGAACTTCTTAAAATAATTGAGCTCTAATAAAAGAGAATAATCCAAAAAAAAAAGATAAAAATTATGCTCATCTATGTAACCAGCTAAATGATGAATTGGTGTGATTCTGCCTCAATATACTTGAATATGAGTCAATCATGGAGTTCTTCTCGGCGATAATCCTCTTACTTTGGATCAATTGATACTATATAATGAAAAAATAAATCTAAAATTAACTTAACTTCAAAAACTAGTTAAAGGCAGAAAATTGCCCCGAGAAAACATATGATAATGATCATCAAGGACACTAACTCCACCAATGTCGAACTCAACATTTATTATATGCATTAGTAAATTATCTGATCACTACTAAATCAGAAAAATACCATAGCATATACTTTATGCTAAAAGCGAACTTGCAATAATATCACGTGGCCTTCAAAATGGAACAGTTCAATCTTGATGCTGCAATTATATTGTTTCTTACAATCTTTGATCTTATGATTATAATAAATCTAAGTTTTAAAAAGACTCATCATTCAGAATATTGAAGATATTTGCACCTGTCAACAACTATATGATTGAGAATATAATGATATTATTATTGAAAAGCAGAAGAGTAAAAGGCATTGCACAATGAATTGTTGCGTAACTTGATTTCACTGAATCTCACAAGATCTGCTTGTTAAACTACTACTCAATTTTCACACTTCACAACCTACGATTTTGCCTTATTATTACGTCCAACAATACTTGTCCACTATTAATTTTTAAAAAATGAAAAATTACTCATTACTGCGTTCAACAATATTCATCCGCTGCTAATTTTATAAAAATGAAAATTTATGGTTAGATAGAGAGATGATGATGCATAGTGACTGTCATTTTGATATTAATAAAATGTTTAGTTACTAATAAAAGTAATTTTATATCCCTGAAAAAAATGTAATGACAAAGGCTATAATATAGCAATGACTTATAATATGTTTGTATAATTAATTAGACGGATAAATTAGTTCGTGTCTATAATTAATAATTATTAATTACAAGATAAATTAGGAGCTTTTAGCTTCCCCAAAGTGAGCATGTGAACTTTGGTGACCCTATAGAATTGTTGCTAGTAAAGTTGGTCCGTGCTTCTGCTTGTGTTGAAGCGTTATCAGCCACGCAATAAGTTTTTGGCTTATTCCTCTTTGGGTAAACAGAAATCTCGTGGACTGAACAAAATAGTACACACAATAATCGATCAGACTTGTCTAGTCCCGTGCTGCCGCAGAGGCGGATTCATATATGTCGAACTCAACTGTGACAAAGATGATGAATCAAATTGGCAATTCATCAAGTGATCTTGAATACGAAGTTTGGAACAACAAAAATGGGTATTAGAACATTACTAGTACATCGATCTTCAACATGAAATTTTACAGGAAGTACATCAACTACGCCATTAGGTGAGAAACAGAGCCGATTCGAAGACTTTGATACAGAAACAGAACGACTTCAAACACTACAGATACGATTATTTTTTATTTGCCCATACAAGGATACAATAAATTCACATATTTTAACCAGAGATTTCAATGGACTTGACCTCAGGCTTCTTCACCTCCTCCTTCGGAACAGTAACAGTCAGCACTCCATTCTCCATAGATGCCTTAACTTGATCCATCTTTGCATTCTCCGGAAGTTTAAATCTTCTCATGAATTTCCCGCTGCTGCGTTCCACACGGTGCCAAGTATCGTTCTTGTCTTCTTTCTCCACGTTCCTCTCTCCGCTGATCTGAAGAACACGATCCTCTTCGATCTCCACTTTCACTTCCTCCTTCTTAAGCCCTGGAAGATCAGCCTTGAACACATGAGCTTCTGGAGTTTCCTTCCAGTCTATTCGAGTGTTAGCAAATGCAGAGGTCTCCCCTGAATTTGAAACTGGAAAGCCTAATTCCTTGAATGGATCAAATACGTCAATTGAAAATGGATCGAACACGCTGGTGCTTCGTCGGTCGCCGAAGATTCTTGGGATTAGTGACATTTTCAGTGAGCTATTGAGAATTTTCTGTGTTTACTTGCTTAATTTTGATGGTTGGTAGATAAGGAGTGGATAGTTATTTATAGCTTCCTATAGAAGGGTTTAGCAGGTTCGTTCTACCATCAATGAGATATTTCTAGAGCCAAGTAGATACTTCAGTAAGGTGATGTCGAGAACTTTCGGGACAAATACCGCAGGCCACATCACAGATTACAAGTGACCTATGCAAATTGGGCTTCAACAGGCCCAATTATACAAGTACTCTGTCCTTATTTTTAACGGGCCGTTATTTACGTTCCACCAAATTTAGCAAATGGTAAATCAAGATCATGTTATAAGAACAACGGACCGAACAATTAATTTCAATTAATTAATTTAAAATAAATAATATATTCATTTTATTTCATTTCTATCTTCCATAACTTTCAATCACCAAAACTTCGTTTAAATCTATTAATTTAATTATTATTGTTTCAAATTATTATTCATATCAATTTATCATCCATCAAGAGTTCTAAAAGATTGACTAAATGATTGACAAGAGGTATGTATACATTAGCATGGCTAAAATATTGTTGAACAAAACCATTCTTTTCCTTGGGTTTAATTGAGGAGGTTGCAGGTCCAGTTCCAAAATCCAAAGCAATAAAAGAAGTCAGATCCAAATTGAATTTTTTTTTGAAAATGATCCAATCAGATTGGGGAAAACTAGTACTCCACAATTCTGATGATAGATTGCTTCGATTTTACACTAATTTCCTCAATCCAATTAGATTATTTTTTTCAATTTGAACCCAAACTTATTCTATTGCATTGAATTTTATTAATAAACATACAACCTCTCGAAAATTTTATGTTAGAGCGCGAGGAAAAGAATGATTATTCAATTGCATAATTAAGAACTCTGTATATAATGAATTGACTCAAAGATAACTTGTAAAATTGAAAAACATATAGATAAAAATTCAATATAAAATTGTTTTGACGGCAGCTAAAAGCCACATTGGGAGCAAAATAATGAATATTTGAAATTCAGACTAATTAGGAGAGAAAATTTAGAAGAAATTATAAAATATATGGGGAACATAATAATAGCAAATTGTTTAAAAAGGAATGAGTTATTTTATAATTAATTGGTTTAGTCTTGATTTTTAGTCGATCAATTATTTGAATATCTAATCTCTAAATTAACATAGACTACTAAAGCATTATCCACGTAGAGATATTATGCGAGGTATTTAAAAAATAAAATATAATATATCAAATAATCATAATACCAAAATAATAACATCGATAAAAGAACAGAACAATTTTAAAATTATTTTAAAAAGATATAAGATTTAAGAACAAGGCCTCAGAGATCTTGGTGGATAGAGAATCATCAGATGGAAATTTAAATTTCCATCAAGAGTAGCAAATATTTACTTACATCACTGGCCCTTTTTGTTTCAAATTATCAAATTCCAAATCCATATAAAAATTAAAATTTGAAAAAGGGATGTGAAGTCAGAAGTAGCTGGTTGTGGTAATCACAAATAAATATCAGTGGGAATCCGAATGATTTCTTCATCATTCTTACACACCATCATCCATGAAGAATTAAAAACAAACTATTTGAAGGAAAAAAAAAAGAAGATGAATCTAGTAGACATATATATGCATTGTTTGCAAAATGTCTAATCATAGATCCCATAATCCAGTTTTCAATAACTTACAATCAAGCAATATTTGTCAAGAAAAAATAAAAATAAACAAGGGTTTCATGTTTAGCGCTTGCTGCTGCAGAGAGGAGAAAGTAGAGTTATGTTTAAAGAGTGAATTTTCAGGTGTATTTATAGGAAGCAACAAAAACCTAAATATGTTTTAATGGACTTCATTGTTCTGGCCCGTTAAAGACCATGGGCCGACGTGCCCTACTCTAATTTGGCAAAAGATATAAATATGGATAACTTGCAAATAAAAAATTCATATTTATTTGCTGTAACAAAATTTGTATAATTGGGCTTCATAACAAATATAAAATTGTATAATTCGCTATACATATATAATTAGATAATTTGCTTGTCTAAATTGTATAATTCGCTGGCCTATTTCACTGCAATTGTATAATGCACAATTATATAATTCGATGCCTATTTCGCTATAATATTTTTATAAAATTTGCTTTGCATACAATTGAATCGAATTAAAATGTATGTATATTGCATAATTATAAGTGTATAGCAAGAATATATATGTTTTTCTCTTGCTTTATACAAAAACAGAAACACAATATATACACTTCTGTTGTATAAAGCTATAAAAAATTATATTTCACTGCAATTGTATAATTAGTTGGCCTTTTTCTCTGTAATATTTGTACAAAATTTGCATTTGTCTACAATTGAATTGAAGTAAAATGTTTGTAAATTGTATAATTAAGTGTATAACACGAAAATATATGTTTTTGCATGTGTATATACAATTTTCTCTCGCTTTATACAAAACAAAAACAGAATTTATACACTTCTGTGTATAAAGCGAGAGGCGAGCAGAGGGAGAGTGGCGAGCGAGAATGGGAGAGTGACGAGCGAGATTTTTGGGAGGAGGCGCCTGACAAACTTTGGCTAACGTTTGCTATGGAGCACAATTAAATCAAACCCTAGGTACTCTATTTATTTTAGATTATTAGTTTGCTATTATATGCAATTTTCCCTATAAAATATATCCTTTGTTTCTTGTAATTATAAATATATCCTTTGTTCGTTATAAATTTTTTATATTTACAGAAATTACTTAAACTGATATAATAATATAAACGCTAATATATTAATTTGATATGTCAGATACATTAATTGTTAAATAAAATATGTTATATTTTATATATAATACACTAATTTAATGTAAATTTATACATAATACACTAATATGATATACAAGATATATTAATTTGATGCACTTATACATTAATTAACTTGATGCGCAGAATTGAGAAAATTTTGAGAATTTGTAAAACTAATAATAAGAAATAATTGTAGTAAGAAAATCTAAAGTGAAATTTCTGTCATTTTTTCCTAATTTAATCTATAATTTACAAAAAGTAATTTAATTTTGATAAAAGTGAGTGGCTCGTATGCCTAGCAGTTGAAATTCCAAAGTCTAGAAGCATATATGGAGAAGACTAAGCAAAATCTATGTTTTTGATCTGTGTCGACAATTTTTTTATTCTACTTAAAAATTTTCTTTTATAAAATTACTTTAATAATACTATAAAAAAAAACTCAGATTTGCTAAATTATTATTTTTTTAAGTTTGGTAAATATGATATAACAAATTACAGTAAAAAAAAAAAAGACAAATTTTTCATATTCAACGTGAAACTTGGAAAGGTACAACTTCGCCTATGCCATTAGGCGAGAAACAAAGCCGACTCAAGATTCGATAGAAAAACAGAGCAACTTCAAATCTTTAACAGACACAACAAACTCAGTTATTTATTTGACCATACACATCAACTTAATTCACAAATGTATTTTTAACCAGAGATCTCAATGGACTTCACATCAGGCTTCTTCATTTCTTCCTTCGGAACTGTAACAGTAAGCACTCCATTCTCCATTGAAGCCTTAACTTGATCCATCTTTGCATTCTCCGGAAGTCTAAATCTCCTCATGAATTTCCCGCTGCTTCGCTCCACGCGATGCCACTTATCATTCTTATCTTCTTTCTCCACGTTCCTCTCTCCGCTGATCTGTAGAACCCTATCCTCCTCGACTTCCACTTTTACTTCCTCCTTCTTAAGCCCTGGAAGATCAGCCTTGAACACATGAGCTTCTGGAGTTTCCTTCCAGTCTATTCGAGTGTTGGCAAACGCAGAGGCCTCCCCTGAATTGGTACCTGGGAAGCCTAATTCCCTGAATGGATCAAATACGTCAATTGAAAATGGATCGAACATGCTGCTGCTTCGTCGATCGCCGAAAATTCTTGGGATCAGAGACATTTTCAGTGAGCTTTTTGAGAATTTTCTATGTTTTTTTGCTTGCTTGCTTTCAATTTTGATGGTTGATTGAAGAGGAGGTGGTAGTTATTTATAGCTTCATTAGAGGAGTGTTTAGCAGTTTCTCCATACTTCTACTATCCACAGAGACATTTCTAGAGCTAAGTAGATATTCCAGAAGCAGATGTGGAGAAGTTTCTGGATAGGCCCATCACACAACTGAAATATCGAAAATTGGGCTTGTTTTAGTCGGATCAATTCAACCAGCTTTGTTCTTAATCTGCTATTTTCTGCGGATCCTTCCTAAGATAATAGGAAGGAAATATTATGACGAAACACAATTCATGGAGATTTCTGTAACCAAAAGTCACACTCATGATTTCTTGCCAACATTAATAAAACAATATATCAACTATAAAGTCCAAATAATAGCTAAACAAAAAGCCATATCCAAATTTTGAAGGGTGGAAAACACAACTATATATCAATTAATTCATCTCATATTGTAATGAAAAAAATAAGGAGAAAATTACATATACAATTCATAATTAATTATATCAAAGTTAAAAATTACAAATATATTTAATCATGAGTAATATCTTTATACTCAGTGCTATATTCACTATAATATTTGTCAATATTTTCATCTAAATTTTTTTGACAAGGAAAACTCGTGATCACTATCTTTTGAGTGCGCACAGATTAAAACCCACACTCCTATGCTATTAGCTCGCAATCATCTATAATAACGAATTATAACTTATTATTTGTAATATTTCGCAATTGATTTTTGGTACGATCTTATGATTTTATAATGGAAGACACACATAAATATATAATCTATTTTTAACCAATCCAAGTAATTTTTTCCTATGTCAAAACAATAATACTGTCACTGAATGTCACATAATTAACCGTATCTATGCTTAGTATATTCTAACGAAAAGGTCATTTTTACGAATTTTTTTGTAGCAAAATCTGTACTTATGATTTGTACTAAAAAAAACTCTACTTAAAATCTTCCTCCTATAAAATCACTTAATCATTAAAAATACAAATAATTATTTTACGTCAAGTATGAACGAACTTGATTTATGTGTATTGTTTTATGTTGGATTTGGGTATTAAACCCAAATGAGCTTGTAACTGTATACTCTTGATTTGATATTAATGGAAGGCCTGCTAAAGTTTGATTAGAAAAAAGTTCTCTTATATAGAACTTCTGGTATCTGCTACCTCCCTCCGTTTTAATTTACGTGTATTCAACTTCACAGAGATTTTTCAGAAAAGTTTTTTAAATTATACGAAGATGTCAATTTTTTGTAAGGACAGACAAGGAAGAAAGCATGCACTTAAATTAAGACTGAAGTCATTAGTATGCACAGAGGGCGCAAAACTAAACTTCATTGCGTAGCTTGTAGTAAATTGTTTGTCATTTGGAAATGAAAATCAAATTTGAAGTTCATAATTCGATAGCTCATTTTAGTTACGAATAAAATATTCGTACATTTTTAATTGTAGTTTAAGTTTGTGCAATAGTAATTTGTATATAAAGAAGATAAATGAATAACGTTTATTATCAGAAAATAACATAAAAGAGGAATTTGGAGCAGATTTAAAAGGACTAGTATTTCATATTTTGAACACAAGAAACAGAGACAACTCAAACACTTGAATACAAAGACACAACAACTTAAAATATCCAACTGATTATTTGCTCATACATCATATACTACCACTTAATAAACAAATGAAATTTTAACCAGAGATTTCAATAGACTTGACCTCAGGCTTCTTCACTTCTTCCTTTGGAACAGTGACAGTCAGCACTCCATTCTCCATAGAAGCCTTAACTTGATCCATCTTTGCGTTCTCCGGAAGTCTAAATCTCCTCATGAATTTACCGCTGCTGCGTTCCACACGATGCCAAGTATCGTTCTTATCTTCTTTCTCCACGTTCCTCTCTCCGCTGATCTGAAGAACCCTATCTTCTTCGATCTCCACTTTCACTTCCTCCTTCTTAAGCCCTGGAAGATCGGCCTTGAACACATGAGCTTCTGGAGTTTCCTTCCAATCGATTCGAGTGTTAGCAAATGCAGAGGTCTCCCCTGAATTGGTACCTGGAAAGCCTAATTCCCTAAATGGATCAAATACGTCAATTGCAAATGGATCGAACATGCTACTGCTTCGTCGGTCGCCGAAGATTCTTGGGATCAGAGACATTTTCAGTGAGCTTTTTGAGAAATTTCTGTGTCCGCTTGCTTTTCAATTTTTGATGGTTGATTGAAGAGGAGCTTGTAGTTATTTATAACTTGTTAGAGGAGTGTTTGGCACTTTCTCCACACTTCTACTATTATCCATTTAGACATTTCTAGAGCCTAGTAGATGTTCCAGAAGCTGATGTCGAGAACCTTCTGGATTAGGCCCATTACCGATTACAAACTGAGTTATGGAAATTGGGCTTCAACTGGCCCAAGGACTTTGTTCATTACAACGGCCCATTATCTTTCTTTGTTTTACGAAGAGGGCTAAAATATTACACAAGTAGCACGATCACCACTCATATCATGGACAACGTTTTTATAAGATGGAAGTGAAAAAATTAAAGTAAATGTGTGCTACTTTTGTAACAACGAAAGCGCTGGCTATAGTTAATATATAAACTTTGGACAAAATGCAAAGATAGCTCTTTTTGCAAATGATAAGGACATTTTTGACCTTATAAGTAACCTTAACACTCTTAATTATTTCAGAAAAATCTAAGGTTTAAAAAAGTAAGCAGTAAACCAACCAATAAGAGTTATGGTAGAGTAGTAAGTACTCCTTCGTGCTTAATCAAGAAATTTTTAGTTTGAGTTCCTTAAATACAAAGTCATCTTTGTTAGAGAATGTTTTGATTTTTTAAAAATAAGTACATAGTCAAAATGTTATATCTTAATGTATAAATAGCTTACTAAGTTTCTTAGTCCACTTTTATATCTTAATGTATAAATAGCTTACTAAGTTTCTTAGTCCACTTTTTTTTTCTAGAAGAAAGACTGCAAAATTATTGGTATTTTCAATTAAATATTACAAAAAGCAAGCAAACAAATAAAAAGTATGTCTTTACACCTTAAATGGTGGTAATATTAAACCAAAATAAAATATGCCATTTTATGGAATTTGAATTCCTCTTTCAACTTCATTGAAGTTTCCAAGAACTTTCACTAACATTATAAAAATTGAAATTCTTTGACTGAATCACACTCATGATTTCTTACCAAAGATCATATGATAATATAAAGTCCTAACAATTTTAGCTAAACAAAAAAATCATAGCTAAGTTGAAAAGAGAAATGGAAATGGAAAAACAAAGCGAGAAAGAGAGACAGATAAAAGAAAGTTGGGCAGAAAAATATTTGTATTGTATAATTATAAGTGTTTAGGACAAAATATATGTATTTGCATGTGTATATACAATTTTTGTTTGTATAAAGCGAATGTGGCGAACGAGAGTTAAGGGAGAGGGTGACTGACAATATATTTATTATAGGACATAATTAAATAAAATGTAGTGATAGAATTTAATTTGAATTAATAATATGTCATTATATACTATTTTCCCTTTTGCATTCAAAAGGATAACATTCAAATCATTCTTTAACACAAATGATATAAACATACATATTTGCATTTATTTTTTCGAAGTCATATGTCAAGAAAGGAAAAAAAATAAAGGTCAAATACATAAATAGATTTCTAAACTTGTTGGGTTATTCCCGTCAAATACCTCAACTATGATATTTTCTTATTGAATCATTAAACCACCCATAATTTTTTCCTTTTAAACACCATTGGCTGATGCGGAACCAGGTTTTGTGAGGAATATTGGTAGATGATACATATAATACATGTGTTTTACTTCAAGTCATTTGAATACATTATAAAACAATTGAGACTAACATACAGTTTGTCTTCATTCCTTTAATCAAAATCATTACAATATGAACACAATTGAAGATATTTACAATAGAAAATCCAATCAAAATAAGTCAACATTGTTAAAAAGGAAGAAATTATGAGTGATTCAATGATTTAAATAGGAAAATAACGTAGTTGAGGAATCTGAGGGGAAAAACCCAACAAGTTTAGACATATGTTTATGACACCATCACCTTACTTAACAAGTTTACGACACCATGCGGACATGCTAAAACACACATTATTATAAGTAACACGCAAGTACATTATGTGTCTTTGCGATCAAAGTGACAATAGAAACTTCACCAAATCATCCAAGCACTTATAAGAAGAACCATTTTCTGCAACACTATTCTCTATTTCCAATTTCAAATCCATAGCTCTTTGCCTAATCTCCTCCCCTTCATCACTCACCATTAGTTTCCTCACAACTCTTTCAATTTCCCCTCTCTCCAACTCATTCTCTAACACAATCCCCACCTTCCAAACATAACTCACGTACCTCGAATTCATATTTTGATCCCCAAAACAAGGCCTACATATCAATGGAACCCCTTCACAAATACTCTCCAGAGTCGAATTCCATCCACAATGACTCCAAAAACCTCCGATCGCAAAATGTCCCAATACTTCCTTTTGTGGTGCCCATTCCACAATATAACCTCTTTTTTCAATAGCTTCTTTCAAACTTTTCTCATGGAATACTGATTTCGAATCACTTCCAGTAATTGAACCGGATCGAATTACCCATAAAAAATGCTGATTACTATTCACTAATCCCCAAGCTATTTCTGTTACTTCTCTTTCAGTAATTGAAGCTAAACTTCCAATACTGACATAGAGGACAGACTTTGCAACTTGCTTATCTAACCATGTTATGCAATTTCTGTCTTCTGTTGTTAAGGAAGTACGATTAATAACATTCTTAATGGATTTGTGCATTGGACCTACTGGAAAACATGGTATCTGGTAATGTTGTTTGAGTTTTTCTAGGATTGGTTGTTCAAGACACTCTGTTGTGTTCCAAATTATGGCTGAGGATGTTCTGATATCTGATGTAGTCTTAATCAAATGTAACAAATCATCAACATTTGGGAAATTGAAAATGGGAAGATCTTTGAACCTGAGTGGATCAAGTCCGGGCACAAAGTCTTCGGCAATTGAGTCTGTTGAAACATAAAAAAGAACAATGGTTAGTCCAAAAAAAGGCTAGCAATGTATGTATAAGGTTAAATTTTTTGTTATAACACATCATAATAAACTCTTTTAATGAAAATTCTGGCTCCGTTATTATAGGACAAGTGAATTAAGAATACCTTTTAACGGAAAATAACCTTCAGATTGAAGTCTGTTAAAAGCAGCATAAGTCCAAAAAAGGCTAGCACTGCTAGTTTCCAAAATGATACTAGGGAGCTTAAGATTGTTAGCCACCTCTGCTACTTTATACATAATAGAATCATAAATAATGCACAAAATCTCATCATTTTGTTGTTGTTGATGGATCAATATATCTCGAAGAGGCATCGCGATGTTATCATTAAGAGCTAGCAATAATGCTATAAAATTAGAAGAAGAGGCTTGAAACTGAGAGAGATCATGTGGTATAGGAAGAAAAGAGAAACAAGGATGATTTGATGGATTTGGAAAGTTAAATTGGGAGTGAGCAAATGTAATAGAAAAGCCCTTTGAGTAAAGAAGTGAGGCTAATTCAAACATTGGGTTTATGTGACCTTGAAATGGACAAGGGACTAGTACAATTCTACTTGATTTTTGTTTTTCCATTTCCATTTCTCTTTTCAACTTAGATATGGTTTTTATGTTTAGCTAAAATTGTTAGGACTTTATATTATCATATGATCTTTGGTAAGAAATCTTGAGTGTGATTTAGTCAAAGAATTTTAATTTTTATAATGTTAGTGAAAGTTCTTGGAAAGTTCAATAAAGTTGAAAGAGGAATTCAAATTCCATAAAATGGCATATTTTATTTTGGTTTGACGTTACCAAAATAAAATCTTATTTAACACATTGATTTTCTTTGTTTTGATAAACATTAGTTATCATATTTATTTATAGTGAGAAATTGTCTATTTTCCAACACCTGTAATAGTATTTATAAGGACTAACTAACAAATTAATGGGATAATGGACTAACATACACCCTTATGAGTGGACCGATCCAATAGCTATTTGCAACACTCTTTTAGAGATTTCACTTCTTTTTTTTTTACAATTTACAATATGAAATAAATAGTGAACTAAGAAACCTAGTAGCTAACTATACATACATTAAGATACCACGCTCTCTGACAAAAACGATTCTATACCCAAGAAATTTCAAACCAAAAATTTCTTAATTAAGGATGAAAGAGTACTTACTACTCCACCATAACTTTTGTTTGTTCATTTACTCGCTTTATCGAACCTTAGATTTTTCTGAAATAATTGATAATGTTAAGTTACTTATAAGGTCAAAAATGTCGTTGTTATTTGCAAAAAGAGCTATCTTTGCATTAGGTCAAAGTTTATATATCAACTATTGCCAGCGCTTTCGTCGTTTCAAAAAAGTAGCACACATTTAATTTAATTTTTTCACTTCCATATTATAAAACGTTATGATATGAGTGGTGAATTGGTGATTGTGCTATTTGTGTAATATTTTAGCCCTCTTCGTAAAACAAACAAAGTTAATGGGCCGTTGTAATGAACAGTCCTTGGGCCAGTGGAAGCCCAATTTCCATAGCTCAGTTGTAATCTGTAATGGGCCTAATCCAGAATGTTCTCGACATCTGCTTCTGGAACACCTACTAGGCTCTAGAAATGTCTAAATGGATAATAGTAGAAGTGTGGAGAAAGTGCCAAACACTCCTCTAATGAAGCTATAAATAACTACAAGCTCCTCTTCCATCAACCATCAAAAATTGAAAAGTAAGCAAACACAGAAATTTCTCAAAAAGTTAACCAAAAATGTCTCTGATCCCAAGAATCTTCGGCGACCGACGAAGCAGTAGCATGTTCGATCCATTTTCAATTGACGTATTTGATCCATTTAGGGGATTAGGCTTTCCAGGTACCAATTCAGGGGAGACCTCTGCATTTGCTAACACTCGAATCGATTGGAAGGAAACTCCAGAAGCTCATGTATTCAAAGCCGATCTTCCAGGGCTTAAGAAGGAGGAAGTGAAAGTGGAGATCGAAGAAGATAGGGTTCTTCAGATCAGCGGAGAGAGGAACGTGGAGAAAGAAGATAAGAACGATACTTGGCATCGTGTGGAACGCAGCAGTGGAAAATTCATGAGGAGATTTAGACTTCCAGAGAACGCAAAGATGGATCAAGTCAAGGCTTCTATGGAGAATGGAGTGCTGACTGTCACTGTTCCAAAGGAAGAAGTGAAGAAGCCTGATGTCAAGTCTATTGAAATCTCTGGTTAAAACTTCATTTGTTTATTAAGTGGTAGTATATGATGTATGAGCAAATAATCAGTTGAAGTTGTTGTGTCTTTGTATTCAAGTGTTTGAGTTTGTCTCTGTTTCTTATGTTCAAAATATGAAATACTAGTCCTTTTTATTCTGTTCCAAATTCCTCTTTTATGTTTTTTTCTGATAATAAACATTATTCATTTTTCTTCTCTAAATACAAATAACTATTGCATAAACTTAAACTACAATTAAATATGTACAAATATTTTATTCGTAACTAAAGTGAGCTATTGAATTAAGAATTTGATAGGAAATATGAACTTCAAATTTGATTTCCATCTCCAAATGACAAACAATTTACTACAAGCTACGCAATGAAGTTTAGTTTTGCGCCCTCTGTGCATCCTAATGACTTCAGTCTTAATTTAAGTGCATGCTTTCTTCCTCGTCTGTCCTTAAAAAAAAGTTGACATCTTCGTATAATTTAAAAAACTTTCCTGAAAAATCTCTGTGAAGTTGAATACACGTAAATTAAAACGGAGGGAGCAAATACCAGAGTATAAGAGAACTTTTTAAAACGGAGGGAGCAAATACCAGGGTATAAGAGAACTTTTTTCTAATCAAACTTTAGCAGGGTTTCCATTAATATCAAATCAAGAGTATATACAGTTACAAGCTCATTTGGGTTTAATACCCAAATCCAATATAAAACAATACATATAAATCAAGTTAGTTCATACTTGACGTAAAATAATTATTTGTATTTTTAATGATTAAGTGATTTTATAGGAGGAAGATTTTAAGTAGAGTATTTTTAGTACAAATCATAAGTACAGATTTTGCTACAAAAATATTCGTAAAATGACCTTTTCGTTAGAATATACTAAGCACAGATACGGTTAATTATGTGACACTCAGTGACAATATTATTGTTTTGACATAGGGAAAAATTAGTTGGATTGATTAAAAATAGATTATGTATTCATGTGTGTCTTCCATTATAAAATCATAAGATTGTACCAAAAATTAATTGCGGAATAATACGAATAATAAGTTATAAGATGAAAATTTTGCGAGCTAATAGCATAGGAGTGTGGATTTTACCCTGTGCTCATCCAAAGGATAGCAACTGCGAATTTCTCTTGTCAAAAAAATATAGATGAAAATTTTGACAATATTAAAGCGAATATAGCACGAGTATAAAGATATTACTCATGATTTAAATATATTTTTAATTTTAACTTTGATATAATTATTATGAATTATATATTTGTAATTTTAACTTTGATATAATTATATGAATTATATATGTAATTTCTCCTTATATTTTTCATTACAATATGAGATGAATTAATTGATTTATGTAATATATATACATATATAAACCCTTTTGAATAAGAAGTGAGGCTAATTCTGTTTTTATGTGACCTTGAATTGTGTTTTCCACCCTTCAAAATTTGGATATGGCTTTTTGTTTAGCTATTATTTGGACTTTGTAGTTGATATATTGTCTTATTTATGTTGGCAAGAAATCACGAGTGTGACTTTTGGTCACAGAAATCTCCTTGAATTGTGTTTCGCTATTATATTTCCTTCATATTATCAGAAAATAGCAGATTGTGGGCCGTTGTAAAGAACAAAGCTGGTTGAATTGATCCGACTAAAACAAGCCCAATTTTCGATATTTCAGTTGTGTGATGGGCCTATCCAGAAACTTCTCCACATCTGCTTTTGGAATATCTACTTAGCTCTAGAAATGTCTCTGTGGATAGTAGAAGTATGGAGAAATTGCTAAACACTCCTCTAATGAAGCTATAAATAACTACCACCTCCTCTTCAATCAACCATCAAAATTGAAAGCAAGTAAGCAAGCAAAAAAACATAGAAAATTCTCAAAAAGCTCACTGAAAATGTCTTTGATCCCAAGAATTTTCGGCGATCGACGAAGCAGCAGCATGTTCGATCCATTTTCAATTGACGTATTTGATCCATTCAGGGAATTAGGCTTCCCAGGTACCAATTCAGGGGAGAGCTCTGCATTTGCCAACACACGAATAGACTGGAAGGAAACTCCAGAAGCTCATGTGTTCAAGGCTGATCTTCCAGGGCTTAAGAAGGAGGAAGTCAAAGTGGAAGTCGAGGAGGATAGGGTTCTTCAGATCAGCGGAGAGAGGAACGTGGAGAAAGAAGATAAGAATGATAAGTGGCATCGCATGGAGCGAAGCAGCGGGAAATTCATGAGGAGATTTAGACTTCCGGAGAATGCAAAGATGGATCAAGTTAAGGCGTCTATGGAGAATGGAGTGCTTACTGTTACTGTTCCAAAAGAAGAGGTGAAGAAGCCTGAGGTCAAGTCCATTGAGATTTCTGGTTAAATGCTCTGGCTGGGAACAAACCTGTAGTATTAAGTCAAATGTGTCCTCTCGAAGATTTTGAGTTTACTTATTTTCTGTCCGTGTCTTGTGCTGCTGAGTCGTTTTACTAGTTGGATGTTATCTGTTTGATATATTTTCCTTGAGAACTCTTATGTATGAAAATATGTATTACTACTAATAATAGTATTTCTGGTGCCATTCTGCAATCTGTTCAAAATAAGCGCTAAACTGCCAGACGATATGACCTTTCAGTGTCTGATATAAGGTATTTTCTGCTCTACCTAAACGAAATGACATCAACACAGAAAATTTAATGCTGCATAAGCCTTCACAAACAAAATAGAGATGGAAGAGTATAGATGCAATAGCACATTACACCAATGAATTAATCAAGTCCTTAAAATTAAACACCAACCAATCAGCTTTAGCTGCAACTGATTCCCGTAGTTGAATTCCGCCATAGCAAATAAACAAGTCCGCACCACCTGGCATACGAGCCTGCAACAGAAAATGGAGATCAAAAATGTTAAACAGAGTTTGCATCAACAAAGAAGAAACTGAAAACTGAGTTGCAGACTTTTTGTGTTTGCAAATTTCAAACGAAGACAACAGTGATCGTTCTTTTTTCATTTCACTTGGGCAACAAGAGTTGGTGATTAGTTACTCACCTCAAGATCAGTAGCACCATCACCAATCATCACTAGTGACTTGTATCCATGAGCCTGAAACATTGTTTAGTTTTATGAGCATCTTCAAAAAGTGTGTTAAAATAAACAAGTATATCACCAACCTTTCTTATTTGTTGAACTGCAGTAGCCTTTCCGCCACGCCTTGAAGTTGGCTCATTTTTATCAAACCCAACATATTCTCCGTTGCTCCCAAAGAGTATTTGATTGGCAAAGATATTTTCAAGTGGTATTCCGAGGATTGATGCAACAGGCTTTGAGAAAGAATTATAGTTAGCAAATATATAAGCAATACACCAAATTGCAGATAAGCACAGTTAAAAGGTGACACAAAGGATAGGGAGATAGGATGATGACTAATTAAGGTAGCCATTTTTCTCGAAAGGAAGCTATTCTTACATATGGCAGCATGTACACTAGAACATGACCAAAAAGATTAACTACCACACTTCCAGAAAGCATTTCGGCAAATTGAAGTTCAGAAATTGCCAATAGTACTCAGGATTTCAAGAATAGGAGAATCTCAAGAAAGAAGCTCGAACCTCACACAGAACAGTTCGAAATTTCTTAATGGTTACAAGAGGTGTAGAAGTCACAACCTTATCCTTGATATGTATATATGGATGCAAGAATGCAAGATAGACAAATAAAACTAACCGTAAACTAAACAATTCAACAAGGGAAGTACATTGATCATTTGACGAAACCCTCCAGAGACCAGATAAACATCTTTATTATTATCCTTCAGCTTCTTGACCAATAGATCAATGCCAGGAGAAAGTCTGCACCAAGAAAAAACAGAAAAGACTTCAGCAACTTAAGCTGACTAAAGTAAGCAATCGGATAGCTTCAAAGGAACACCGGATGAAAGTTGATTTGTTTAGAAATTGTAAGGACATTGACGGATTTAGTCCAGATATCTTTGAATCCCTTTGTTATCTAAAAGAAATTGTCTTTCACTTCAAAATTTATAAATCTTCTGGAATTTCCATTAGCTTTTCTATATTATGAGATTATAGTAAGTAGAGAGGCACAGGCTTGCTAAGTGAATATGTTGAATGTTGATTCGCGAAACTGTATGTCTTCGTTATTTTCACAAATTAACAGATGGTTCAAATAATAAAAGTAATAAAGTTCGGAACCAATTAACTGTAACAGTTATTTGCTTTCGACTTTGACATAGAATTAGGTCTTTTGAGCTGATGAACTTCCTCATCTGTTGACTAGGCCTCTCATAGAATCTGCTAATCCCTTGAAGATCCTAAAAGAATTGGGGTGGTTGAGTGTTTACTGTTTAGTATTAGTACTATTGCCATCTGAACTACCGAAGAGGCTATAGCTTCCAAAGGTTATGAAAGGAACACCTAGCATTTTAAATAGTATCAAACTGCTTCCAAATGTATTGGTTGCTTCATAGAAATTATTAACCACTATTTTTAGTACCAATTAGGACATGCCTGCAATTTGTTTCGAGAACCTGAATCATGATTCGTTAAACCAGAGAGCTATAACATCTGACCATCAACACAGAAAGGCTTTTAAGAATTCAAATGGAAGAAAGAAACTGATATCCGGGACCATATAGCATGACTAATCAAAAGCTTTAAATCAACTAGGTTGGCAGTTATGATCACGATCCCTAAATGAAAGGCCAATAGCAGATTCATCTTTACAACTAACCTCAATTTTCCATAAGGGGTTTAAATTCGAGTGACACAATACTTCTTTGTCTTTCATCTTAGTAAACTTGTAACAATAATTCACATAAATGGAAAACCTTATATGCATAGGTGATCAAAGGCACATTGTTACCGTGGAGGTCTCTTCAGAAAATCCTGGAGTTGGGATAATGAAGGGTTTATAAGAGAAAGACGAGCTGCCAATGCTTCTTCAAATGGAACAGATCCATTCATTGCCCTGTCAAAAACAAGATAAATAGGATATGAATTCAATCCTAAGGCATTTAACATTATATTAGAACCATTATTCAGAAAAGCAGCTAACCTAGCAGTCCATTCCGCTACAGCCTTTCCAGCACCACAAAACTCCGCAAATTCATCAATGCCCTCGTCTATGCACACAGTGCTATCCACATCAAAGCATACAGCATTCGCATGATGCCAAACATCAAGAACCTCTAACAAGATTCAAAACACCATCAGTCAGCCACAATACTACAACCAATTCCATCTATATTTTAACCTATCCCGTGTTCCGTTTTTCAGGTACCAATCAATCAGCATCATCAAAATCCCAAATTAGTCTGGGGTCAGCTACATGAATCCTCTATATAGGTTCAGCTCACTCGGGTTCATTTCATTTTACAAGCATGACAGTAAATATTCACAAAACAACCAATCTATAACAAAACAAAACAGATTAGCCCCATCTAGTTTAGAAAACAAGTTTCAAATTTTAGTTTATCAGCCCTACGAAGAACAATCTCAGATCCTGATGTTTACCTTTAGATGGCAATGTGTTGTCAAAAGGGGTTACAGCAGAGGCTCCAATTGGCTGAACTGAAGCAACAACGGAATTAAACAATTTGGAATTCCTCACTATTCCAATTGGTTGAACAGAAACTCTTGTATTACTAATTTTTCGAGAAAATGTAGGAACTAGTACCGAGCTTTGCCGTCTTGATACAGCATGAACAGAATTCGCCTGAAAACTCATCAACCTCTCCATTGAAACACCTTAATATTCTTGAATTTCACAAAATAGGAGATGGGTGTCGTTAAAAATCAAATCTTTTTGCGTAAAGTTAAAGTTGTCTTTTGCTCAAAATGCTGATCGAGTAGTTGGTGGGAATCTCAGAGTACAGTTCTTAGAATAGTGGGCCTGAATCCGAAATCATTTGGGCCTGACCTTTTTAAGAAGAAAGGGCCTGTTAAATGTGATGTGGATACTTATGGGCTGAGCCCATTGAACTATCTAAAGCAGGTCCATGTGATTTTAGCAATTTGGTACTTTCGGAATCTCATACATTTGGTAGCTAATTATATCATATCCCAAAAGCTTTCCCAATTGCAAAAGTTTTAAATTTCTCATAACTCTCCGCACCATTCATTGATTTTCTGATACATTACTTAATGGAAGAAATATATCTAAGAAGGGGTAAGAGTGTTTTTTAGAGGGAATGGGATATATCCGATAGCATCCGACAGAGAATTTTTGTAATTTTTTGGATTATGAAATTTTTTGTCCCCGTTCAAGTAACGTGCGAAAATAGGTTGACAAGTGGTTCAAAAATTATGTCTATACAAGGTTAAAATTATTATTTATGTGAATCTAACCTTTAACATTTTTAGATATTTATATTTTATATTTTTAATCTATAAATGAAAATCATAATTTCATGACTATTTTAATGATTCGATGTCACGGTGCTTACATATTTCAATTTTCATTTTGGACAAAAATATCCTCCAAACATGCACTTTTTTGAAAAAAGGAAAGTGGGATTCATTATTGATGTATTGAAAGATACTTCGGTAATTTTCTTATGATGAATTCGTTTTGTTTGTTTCTTTACTGTATTAAATAAATTGTGGAAAATATTATAAATTATAATAATTAATTACTTAAATATTTAAAATATATATAAAAAAATATAAAAAATATTTATTGATTATTCAAATTTTATCGATGACACATAAATTGAGATAAATAGAATCTACATATTATTTTAAAATTACTTAATAAGTATGACAATTATAGTAATTAACAATTAGAAATATTTCAGAAAGCATGACAAGTTACAGTCAGGGACGAATCTACGTTGCTGGGTTGGGGTTGTTGCGGCGTCCAGCGATCTAAAAAAAATATTCTTTAAATATTGCCACCCACTGATTGTACTGTGGAGAGAATTTGCCACCTTGTCAATGCAGGTTTGAACCACAACAGCAATATCGATATTTTTTGCTTGCTCCTTTTTTTCTTTTCTTTTCTTTTTCTCCATTCATTCTTATTTATTTATTATTCTTTATTAATTTAAATTGACCCCTTTTCATAATTAATTTTTATTTTTTTTACTTTCTTTTGCACTAATTATTAATTTATTGATATGCGTATATAGTAAAAAAACATTTATCAATTCGTGAGTACTGAATTATGAGGGTCAAATGAATATTACTTTAAATAGTAATTTTAAGAAAACATAAGTTTCAAAATGTTGTTTTTTTTTTAATTTAAAAATTCTTTCGATCTCTACCAACGTTTTTGCTAAGTAAGAAGAATAGGCTGAAACTAAAATTTTTATTGTTTCCAACTATATATCTCCAACAACACATAAAGTCGATGGAAGATGAATATATTATGTTAATATTATTAGATGGTTTATACAATCTCAAATTTTAATGTAATTTTTTTTCTCAGAGTTTCAGCAAATAAGATATCTAATTCCAAAAAAATAAATTGAATTGTTTAGTTATCTCTGATTACATAATATCGAAAAGAAAATATTAGTATATGCACATTTGATCGATTTGTTTATAAAAATTAATAACTTGAATTGTAACAAAAAATTAAAGCAACCGGACCTTTTATCTTACTTGAACGTTAAGGCACCCCCGACCTACAAATTCTAAATCCGCCTATGATTACAGTAATTAACAACTATAAATATTTTAGATAAATTTTACTTTATTTGAATCTCACAATTTTATTAAGATCACATAAACTGAGAAAAAAAGAAATAACCACTAAAAAAGTATGCGTAAAGTATGACAAATCATACTATAATAATTAGCAATTTAATATTTTAAAAGACATTAAGAATTACCATAGTTAATAATACTTAACAATTTAAACTATTTAAAATTAATATTAAAATTTGATTAACTCTTTAATATATACGTATCATATAAACTGAAATAAAAAATAATAAATATTTAACTCGTGCTAACACGGACTCCAACTATCTAAGTATACATATATTCTTCACAAATGAATATGTTATTTTTAAAATTTTATTTTTTGGTGTAACTTTGTTCATATGTCAGGAATATAAATTCATATATATATAAGTGTCAATAAGCACACAACTGAAGGTCAAACATATTAGCTTCAGCTGTGGGATTATTTATTGCTCAACTAGATTAGGCTTCATATTTCAACCCCAAAGTCTGAGTTCAAACCTTGCCAACATCATTTTTTATTTCTGTTTTAATTTCAACTTTCTTTTTCGTTTACTTTTATTTGTAATGTTACACTTTTCGGAAATCAATTTGACTAGTTTTCAAAGTTAATTTATATTACATCATTTTGATATTTAACCAAAAAATTTAGATACTCAAAACTATATTACAATTTTTTGCATATCAATATGATGAAAAAATATATTGTAAAATGTTAGTCAAATTTTTTATGACTTGACTTTATAAATGAAAAGTATGACAATTAATAGCGAAAGGAGGGAGTATTATTTCGACAATTAAAGACCTCTACATCTATTAATTGATTTACGAGATTTTTACCGTGAAAATTTGTGTTTTAATTAGTAGAGGTCTTTGATTAATTTAAGCTTATTTATTGATTTGAAGCTTTTTGACATTTCATATACGTAAATATATTTCTTATTCATATTTTAGTTGTTCCATCTTAACAACACAAGAGACAACCAATATATCTGCTTCTCATGTGTGATTTCACGCGATAATTAACAATATACTGACTCTTGAAATTCTATTTGTGTCATATATATTGAGACAAGAAAAATAACATATTTATTTAAAATTATGTAAAATATTATAAATCATAATAATTAATAACTTAAGTATTTAATTATATTATAATTTAATTAACTCTCTAAATTTTATCTATATCACATATAATAAAATAAAAAATGCGTGTCTAGTGTCAGGAATAATGCATAAAGTCCGACTTAAAAGAATGAATAAATTAGGGAATATCGATGCTTTATCATTGACCATAATTCTCAGGCCTCATGTGATGCAATCTGTAGGCAAGTGAAAACTTTAATTGAATTTAATAAACTATGTAATATAAATAAAATAAACGGAAAAGGGCCTAAAATACCCTTGAAGTATTGAAAATGGTACAAAATTACCCTCCATCCACCTATTGGCTCCAAAATGCCCTTTTCAACCATCCACCTATTGGCTCCAAAATACCCTTGTCATCCACCTTTGGGTTCAAATTGACCATTTTTAATTGTTTTAAAATTAAACTCTTTAAATATTTTTAAAAATTTTGGCGTTCAAATATTGATTATAATTTTAATTTATTAATAATTTATAAACCAACCCACTACCCACTCATTACTAACTAAACCTCACTCAATTAATAATCCAATTTTAATATCAAAATCTTCATAAACACTACTAAAACACGATGAAATTATAGATTCCTGAAAATGACATCATCCCCAGTTATTCGAGTCCGAATTTAAGCTCCAATTAAATTTAGGTTGAGCCGCTTATTTATGATGAGACTTTCAATAGGATTCTCTTTCAAGATTGAATTATAAATTATGATTAAAGTTAAAGATATACATCCCGAATTAATTCATGCACTTTTTTAAAATAATTTTTAGAAATATTTATGATTTGTTTTTTAAAACCTTTAATATAATATTTTGAAAAAAAGTTACCTATGAAGTAACATCACATAATTGAGACGTAAGAATAATTATGATGAATATAGCCAGACTTTTAAGTTTATCGGGTGATTTTTATTTAGCCTTGAATGTATGATTATTTACTTCTATAATTTTTTAAAAAACTCAATTGATAGTAGCTTGTATTAATAATGTGACGGATTTATTAGAGGAATTTAATTAGTAATGGGTGGGTAATGGATTGATATATAAATTATAGGGAAACTTACATAAATATACTAAAATAAAAAAATATTTACCATTTATAACAATAATTTTTCTTTTTCACTTGATCACTTTTAATTCATTATAATACAAGTTTAATTCATATTACAAAGAACAATTTTTTATTTACATATAATACAAATTTTAATGATAGTTTATTCATTTATCACACATTTTAATACACTTATAATACAATGTGTCGAATTTTTACCAATAAATATAATATATTTTAAAAACAATTATAATTCATATATATTGCATACGTAATTCACTTTTATACATATTACATATTTAACATAGTATAACTATAAATGGTAATAAATAAAAAGTATTGCTAAAATCGGTAATTATTTATTAAATGTATAAATTTATGTAATTTTCCTAAATTATACTAATAAGTTAAATTATAACAAATAGTTGAGCACCACGTATTTTAAAAAATATTTAAATAGTTTAAATATAAAACCGTTAAATAAGTGGTCAATTTTGAACCAAAGTGGTGATGACAAGGGTATTTTGGACTCAATAGGTGGATGGGAGGGTATTTTGAGGCCAATAGGTGGATGGAGGGTAATTTTGTACCATTTTCAATTCTTTGAGGGTATTTTAGGCCCTTTTCCGTAAAATAAATAACAAAAGGCCAAAGAAAATTGTGGACAATTTTTCGACACGTTACATAAATTAGCCAACCTAGAGTCTAGATAGGACTGAATTAACTTAGTATTATGTTCTTCCATTTATTCTCAGTTGTCACATTTTTATTCGAAAATTTTAAATGGCATGAACTTCGAAAAATATTTATTAACATATATAATTTCTTATAAATTAATATATTTATAATTTTAATTCAAATTCAGCTTAATTTATTAGTCAAATCGAGTCTCACTAGCAAAATGTCTGTCTCTCATAAAAATTGATTAAATTTAAATTTACATTGTAAAATTTCATATTGAACGGTTAAAATATTTTTAACAAAGGTAACTTATATCGTGTAGAGGTGTGCATCGATTGGTTCGATTAGATTCTTATATTATTGGTTCGATTTATTGATTTTCAATTTTAAATACGCTAAATAAATAAGATATTTCTTTAATCAATTTTTAATTTATTGGTTTTTATCCACAACAACTTGATTTTTAGTGTGACGAATAGAAAATACTTATTAAATTAATATATGACTTCTCCACCAATTTGACACGGTAAGACAATAATATAACTTTGTAAATGCTTATAAAAATAGAAATAATAATAACTAACGTAAAAAAAACTATATAAGTGTAGCACAAAGAGAAATTAAGAGAAATATAATTATTACTTTAGGTCCTGATGTTTTGTACTCTGTGAAATTGTAAACTCAAAATCACTATGAGTGTTAGCTAAAGAATGAAGACAATAATTCGCAGTAAAATATTATGATAAATGTTTTATATTTCTATATGGTTAAAGTAGTTAATTACATTTTTAATGGAATATTGATTTGTCCACTATTCAAACACAAATCCCAACCGATAGTAACTTTTTATTTTAAAAAAACAAATCATTAACTCAATAACCAAAAATCAATAGCATTTTTTCAATGTGGTTTATCCTCAATACAATTTTTGTATACCTATAATATTAGGACTCAAATTTTCTGGCACTATCACTAAAAAAAATTAACACATGTTCAGTCCAAAAGATAGTTTCATGTATGTTAAAAAAAGATAAAAAATTATTTATAAAAAAAAAAATTCAGAAAGATAGAATCATATTATAATATAAATGTATTTTTAAAATTTCGAACATAGATTAAAAGATACTTATACATTTTTCCTTACCATAATAAAAATCTTTATCACTATACCACCGTCATTATTAGTTGACGATGGAGAATATTAGGTTGAGCAAATGCTCGTGTATCATGAACATACCACTTGATGGCTTGCAACTAGCTAGTTGTCTAGGATTCCATTAATATAAAGGTACCAATCATAGTTTGCTACAAAATATATTTTGTTTTAGAAGTTAACATTCAACAAAATACTTACTTATATACTAGTATTATCATGTAAAATGACAAAATAAAAATATAGTATATAGTAACAAATTATATGATCTAAATTTATAGAGGAAAATTGAGATCTGGATTAAGAAGAGGTCACAAAAATCAAGATTTGTCCCAAATATTCTCTCTGTACAATAGCTAAAAGTTAATTTGTCCACAGCAAAGAGCTGGACAATGCGTTCGAGTCCCACATCGGTGGAAATGGACTATGGTTTACAGTAGCACTTAAGGTAACCCGTTTAATTTGTCTAGAATTTTATAGATTTAACTTAATATATGTTTTATATTATAGGTATGAATTACTAGCTATTCTTTTTTTTTTTTAAATATATATATATATATAAAAAATTTATCTACTATCTTTTTTTTTTTTAACTTTTATAGTATTTTTGTAAGTTATAATCCAAATTACGATTATAAAAGTCAATAACATTTTAAAATTACAAGTCAACTCAATTTTTAGCACATTTGAGCCAAAGTAAAATTAGACTGGCCATGATTCTGTCTGATATCTATATCGATCCATTTTAATATTTATAGTTTCAATTCAATTCGCTCGTTCGATACCCCTACAAATAAGTCTCACATTTATATATAGGAGCGCAGCCATGTGTAAGTGAGGATGTATCAGAAAAAATATTGTATATACAAGTAAACTGATACACAAAGTGATTAAACAATATATTTTAAACATCTTTAACACAATATATTGTTGTAACTTAGCAGTTTTAGATCCCTGGGTTCCAAACACCTTGAATGAGCCGATACTTGCGTGTTCAAATTATATTCTTGTCCTTGCTTTCTTAAAAGGGGAAAAAAATCAATACATACACCAATAAAAAGAACAACTTATATTTGCATTTGCCTTTTTACATACTTGAATTGGATTACATCACACCTCCAATCAATTTTTATTACTACAAGGCATCATAAATAAGATATTTATCCCTCCCATTAGTACAATATTATCCTAATTATGCAACAAGCCACATCTTGTATGTATAATACAACTACAACAACCACCTACGACTTGTTATTATCATCCATCTTGACCACTTAGTGAAATTGAAAGCCACATCACTTTCAACATCATTACTTATTTTTATTAAAATAATGTATATCTACATAAGATTCCATTATTATTTGACATTTGATGAATATTCTTCACATGCACCCTTGTCCTTATTAGTTGCTTCCCAATAAATATGACAATTATTATTATTTATACCAATCATTAATCAACATGTTTAGTACGTCCATTCTTGAGGTAGTTGCATCTCTTGGTCATTTACCACACTTGTTTGGTCTTCTAAATGTTCATTAACCAAATTATCTGTTTCATTCTCTGCATTTGCAAACAAATCAATTACCATAAATAATTTTTATTTTTGTAAAAAATAATAATTAAGATTCAAGCATCAATATTTTAATTAACCAAATCTAAAAGATCATGCATCAATATTTAATGTTTCTAACCAAACAGATCATCTAATCTCGAAATTATCAATATTAATGATCCAAACGTGCACAAAATATAAATTCTAATCCATTTTATTCAATATCATCAATTCAATTGCTATGAAAACTACTCTCATCATTTCACTTTTTTACTTGTCTACTGTACTAAAAATAATGATCACTAAATCATTTTTCTACAACTAAAATCTTATATTAATCATTGTTAAGGCATGTGCAAAGTCTAAAATGAACCAAGTAAAAAATGACGAAAAGAGTAAAATCCATTTTTAACGATCAATTATATGTA
Source organism: Solanum peruvianum (assembly GCA_027705065.1). Classification (NCBI taxonomy): domain Eukaryota; kingdom Viridiplantae; phylum Streptophyta; class Magnoliopsida; order Solanales; family Solanaceae; genus Solanum; species Solanum peruvianum. The sequence continues at coordinate 49,558,266 of JAKWJD010001760.1, read as the reverse complement.
TGTACTTTATCTTTTAATTGATCTGACAGTATAAAAAATATGATAGCTTACCATTTTTGGGAAAGTGAGTGGGAGAGACAGCACATGTGTTTGATTGAGACAAAGCATCCATATGGTTGTAGTGTTGTTGTAGAGCTTGTAGAACTCTTGCTGGTATTAGAACCGTTGAACTTCCTGTCCATTTGACATCAATAAAGTATTTTCTATTGTTAGTTCTTGGATTGTTAAACTATATACTAGTAAAATAAGTAATTATTTTGCATATTATGCAACACAATAAACCTAATTGTCATCTACTTTTTGAATTAATTAAAAAATCACAAAATTGATACTTTACTTGTTCTCATGATTATTAACTGTTTTATCACTTAATTTTATGTATTATGTTTAACTTTTAATGGAAGAAGTAATATATAAAAGGTAGAGGCTAAGCAGATAACTTATAAGGTAGAAAGACTATTTCTAATAAATTCTCAACACAAGAAAAATATGTCAAAACCGATTTAAAAAATTCAAAAAGGAACTCATGAAAATACAAAGAAAAGCCAAACATGTTTGCAGTAAAAATAAGTAACATGATCAAAACAAAAGAAAAACGATAAATTGAACGTTGTGAGTATTAGTTATTCAGTCAAATATCATAAGGACCAAAAATTAGAATTTATAAATACTTCAAAAAGGATAAAAAGTCCCAATAGTAATTCAAAAGTTCCCTTAGAAACCATATTTTATACAAATAATGATACCTTTTTTCTTCCTAGCTACTATATGGACCCCCAACAAACACCCACTCATATTGATAGCTTAACCAAAACTAGAAAAGACAATTTTATTTTGAAAAAATGAAATGTATTAAAATACTAAAAATAAAAAAACCACTAGGGTTTAGGACATTCTACCAATATCTTTTTGGTAATTAATTTCTCTTCACAAAGTATATAATTTAATTAGAACTTTTGCTCAACTACTCAAGTAGATAGTCAATAAAAAGGTGCTAAACCAAGAAGAGGTTAGAGCATGAATTAAATTTTTTTTTAAAAGAATTAACGTACTAATTACGAAGAAGTCGATAAAATATACACAAATTTTATTTCTATTTATATAAACAAAAAATAAAATTATTTCTAACAAACTCTCAATTCAAAAAAATTATTTTGAAGCCGAATAAAAATAATATCTAGCAAAGGAAACAGTAAAAGAGTAGCTCAATTATTGTTTATGACAAAAAGAGGAGTTATGATAAGTATTAGAAGCACTATGTGGTATGAAATACTCAAAAACAAATTCAGATAAGACTTATCATATGATGACGTACTTATTATAAAAATGTCTCTATCATAATTCATATTCATAAAAATAAAAAAAAAAACCATAAATTGACAATCGTGGTGGGGTAGTAATATTGATAATATATTATATTATATGACTTAAATATAAAGTTAGTTGTTGTCTAGCGTGAACGCCTTAAACTTTAGCAATTAAAATTGATTAATCCCACTATTTCAAGATTCTCATGTAAATACATTGGCTAATTCGATTCAAATACAGATTCCTTGGATATAAAATTAATATTAATCTTTTCATTTTATAGAATCAATTAGAATCTATAATTGAGGTTACTTACAGTGTACCAATTTAATTAAAGTCATTTTCACTTATCTATTGTGGTCATTTAATGTGAATTATATGTAAGATATAAAGTAATAAAAACGTTTAATTATATTAGTTTATTCGCAGTACCCATCACAAAAGAACAGCCAATGAAATATTACCTCATAAATAAATCGTTATAATCAAAATTTCATTTCACACTTTGCCTATTTTATGACGATTAATCTAAAAAATTAAGTTTTTGTGATTCGATCTTTACAATATGTTATTATAGTCGTACCACTTTTATTTTAATGATTAAGATTATAAAATTAAAAAAAATCTTTAAAGTATGTATTGACTCAAAAAGAATCGCATAAATTAAAAAGGGAGAAGTACAGGTACTTATTATTGAAGAATAATTTGATTATTTTGTATCTAAACTAGGAATTAACTTGATTTGTTTCTTAAAATAAAGATTGATTTTTACAAACTATACTAGCTTAGTTACAAGATATATATACTATTTATTTATTATTTAAGTTCTAAGATAAACAAAATGTTATGCTTTACTTGCAAAAATTCCTTATGATACTAATAAAGATATCTCTAAGTTATCAATATTAAAAGGTGATTTAAGATTAAATTTGAACGGATGAAATAAAATCCTGCCTAACATTTTTTTAAGTTCTTTAAAGTATGACACATATAAAATAAAATTAAGATAAAAGGTAAGTGGTCGCTGGTTCTAAATAAGTTATTCATTTATAAAATTAATAAAATATTTGATTTATCGTTTAAAAACTTGATGATTAATACTAGTATAAGTTTTGAGGAATAAAATAATAGAAATTGAAATAATTAAATTTTACATAGCTAAATAAAATAATTCTACCCACCTATAAAACGACTCCTACAGGTGTGATGAGATAGTAGCTACTAAGTAGTAACTAGTAATTACCTAATATAACTTTTAAGTTCGAGTTTTGAGAATGAAATTGTATTTATATAAGTGATTTTTACCTTTTAAGGTAATAGAATTTGAGTGAGTTAGATTCCAAAATTAGTACCGTATTGAAAAAATAAAATAAAATAAATAGCTCCAACAATATATATATACTGGAATCTAATTAGCAAATGAAGGTATCCATGTGGGCAACCTGTTCATTTGTGATATTGATAGGTTTCTTGATCCAGTAAAAAATGTAGGCGGACAAAGTTATAACGCAACTCAACTGATTGAAACAAAAATGGGGTCCTTTTTTAGCCCCATTTTGGTGGACTGTTCAAATCACAGTTTTTTAATTTTTAATTGAATTTAACAATTTAACAGAAAAAAAAATAGAGATTGAAAAAGTTCAAGTAATTGGAGCAGTAGTAAACATACCAGATTTCTTCTTTTTTGGTTCTGTTGTTGGAGTAGGAAGAGGATTTGGATTGTTAATTGTGCGAGGCAAAAAAACTCCAGTTCCAGATGACCCGTTTATCGACCCGGATCCACCGAGAAATATGGCCCTAATGCCTGCTCCAGTACTCTGTACTGGATGTTGAGGATGAAGATGATGAATCTTATCACCATTTTGGCCATGCCCACCAACTGTTTGTTTTTTTGTCAAACTACTTTGTGTGTTGTTTTTTTCAGTTTTGAGTTGCTGAACTGACTCACTAGTTGTCCCCTTCACTTTTTTTCCTCTTGAATTAGAGGGCTTTTGTTTTCTTGTTGTTGGTTGGTCTTTCAAATGGTACACCTACACATAGTTGAGTTAGATGGTGAATAGTTATCAAGAAACAACCAATAAAAGCTTGTTAAAATTTCAAATTCTTACTTGAATGGGTCTCTTCAAATCATCACTAGAGTAAAATACAGTATTAGAGTTCTTCATTTGATGATTCACAGAGTCTGTATCAGGCTTAACATATGTGCCTAAAGATTCTTGATTATAGTAACATATCTCCATGGAACTGTAATTTGACCAACTCCCAGCAAACCCATATGTGTTTGATGTCTGAAAAAGAAAAACCAAATTCATTAAAACCAATAAAAATAGGTAAAAAGTTGCAATCTTTGAGAAGATATAGTTTAACCTGAACAGTATAAGGAGTAGAATTGAGGACTCTGTTTTCATCATTTTCATCTTCTTCTTCTTCGTCATCGTCTTTAAGCATATAATCAGCCATTTGCCGAGTCAATTGAACAATGAAATCTTCATCTTCTTCGCTTTCAGTTTCATCAGTTTCTGTTGAGCCAAGTTCAGACCCAAAAGGGCTGCTTAAACCAGAGGAAGATGAGTGTTCTGACAACCCATAAGTACCAAAAATCGAATCATTCCCCCAATTAGCTTTCACTTTCTTCAACCCATCTGTTCTCTGTTCCTCACAGCCAGTGCCTGTAAAGTTAAAATCTTGAAGTTTCTTCTTCTGTTTCTGTTCTTCCATTGCAAAACCATGAGTTGGAGGAAAACCTTTCTCTTCTTTGCCACGTAACACAGAAGAATAAGATGCCATCATTACACACTATGTGAAGTTGTTGAATTTTTGCCGTTTGAGAGGAAATACAGCAAAAAAGATTCAATTTTTGGGAAAGGACGAGTTTGGGGGCTATCAAGTTGAACTTGGTCTTAATATAAGGGCTAAAAGAAGAGGCGCGAGTGTTAGGGTTTAGTGGTTGGACAGTACATTTGTCTGGCCTCCTTATTCAACTGCCACTTGTTGGGTACTAGTTACATCATAGCTTAATTTTTAATTATCAATTCTACGATAACTTATATTTGCTTAAGTGGTTGAATAATTACAATGTCAATTTACATATTACAGGTTCGAGTCACGTTGAAAGATAAGAAGAAACACAATTCACACGAAAACACGATGAGAAAACTATAAACTTAAAATTCTGAACTCAAAGGCGGATGCCCTTTCGAGGCTTTCGTAAAAGGGCTTCTTTTTTATGGTTGTATTATTGTTGTAGTTAGTTATCCTAACACAAAAGCTACTAAAGAATTACAGATTGTTATGGTTAAGAGTGGTTTGGAGTGTCATACCTGTATGGTGGACTCATTGAGTTGGTAACCAATTCCCACTCTCCTAATGTTTTAAACCCAAAGGTCAAATAAAAGAAGAAAAGACAAGAGAAACAACTGTTTTATTCAACTTTTTCTTCTCTTTTTTTTTTGGTTTTGTTTGGCATAAGGGCTAACTTTTGACTTAGACCATGTGTAATTAGAGGGAAGAACTGTGTAACACATGTTTCAACAATGAGTTTATGTTTTTGTAGGAATCAAAAATAAGAAAGGTAACGTAATACCGTAAACACTACAAAAGAATCAAATGTTATGAAATTAAATTTAATAAGAAATGCTTGAAATTATCCCTTAATTATTAGAAGATGACTTAAAATTTTAAATTCGCTATATTTTTTTTGTGTGTTGAAGTGTAAAAGTTACAAACGTTATTCATGTTAGATGGTTCTTGGAATCTTAGTGGTCCAATAAATTGCCTAAGTCTAACTATCGACGCATCATACGGTGCTTTGGTGTAGTAGGGGACCTAATTTATAAGTTATTTATCATTCATGTTAATTCAATAATTTTTGTGCTTATCATTTTTCTTTTGGAATAATATTATTTCAACTAATATCTAATTATAAATTTAATTATCGTATATAATAATTTTATAATTATTATAAAATTCATAAACTTCAAATCCAAAATTTGTATCGACTCTCGACTAAGAAAAAGGCTTATATTTTTTTAATTGTCGTATAGACAAAAGTTAATGGTGTGGAATCATAAACTTTCAAAGCTAAAATCCACTAGCATTTGTTGCCCAGGCTAATCACCAGCTGTTGTACTGTCAACAAAGGATTAGTTCAAGCTTTGTTTTGATAAAAATAAAAGGATTAGTTCAATAATCAAAACTAACCCCCAAAATAAAACTAGTCATGCATTTAAAAAATGTAATTCTAGTACGCATCCATAAGTGTCACAACATAAGTTAAAAAAAGAGTTAATGAAAGTTAGTGAAAGCCAAATTATTTAAACGTATTTTTTTTGTAATAAGATGCTCATAGATCTAAAAGGGAGCAAATACAAAGTAGTTGTCTCGTGGGCAAAACTCAAAACAGAGGACCAACCGACAATAAAAAATGACTTATTTAAGGATGGAAAATGAAACACTTGCCAACGTTTGGCCCAATGATTATAAGATCGAATTAAGATTTTAAGCTTATAGATTCGAAAGAATAAGAAGGTAAATCATTAGTGGATGATTCATAGATAATTGAGTTTAATCTTTTTATCTTTACATGGTAGAGTTATAATTTATGTATAAACCACCTTCTTCGGATTTCACGTATGAAATTACTTTAAAAATATTATTATTATTATAATATTAGATGTTGGATAAATTATTGATACATATTAATGAAATTATAGTTAAATATAAATATAAGAGTTCTAAATTAAAATTACGAAGCTCTGTCAAATCTATAATTCAGATGCCTATACTATTTTTAACATATTGTGAGCTTTAATCCAACTTAGATAAAAAGTTATTGTGTTAACGTCAAGTCTTTGAGCCAATAAATACATAATACATGCTAAAATTTATCCGCATCAAGTCTTTACATCAAATCAATACATGCATGTCATGTGTTTAAATTTATAGTTATTTTACTTTATTAAATCACGTAATAATGAAAATTGTATTAATTTGATGTAAACACTAAGCTTTTTCTCATAATACATGTTCATATATATTATTTTTAATATGTAATTATGATTAACTAATATATATTTGTCACTTTATATAATTACTTAATTATAGAAAATTTCAATGATTTATTAATATAAACATTTGTTAGGATAAGTATCTACTATATAACTAAAACATATATTTTAAGGTTAATTTCGCGGGTTTAGTTAAATTACTCAAAATATACGTATGTATTTGGGGAAAAATCAAAACAATTTATATCTATAATAAAATAAGGTCACCTTTGTTGAAATATAAATCTAGTACTAGTATAGATTTACGTGTTAAAATCATTTAAACTTTTGGGTTTAACAAGCTAACTTAAAGTAGTATTATTCTTAAAATTTGTTGTACCTTTTAGCTAATTGTTATACTTGTCTTTTTCCAATTTATGTTCGTGCATTTATCTATTATCTTGGTGTGCTAAACAATTTTTTTAAGCCTATCTTAACGTCAACTTACTTCTACATGTCAATTCATGTTTAATAATGACATGGATAGAGTACTGCAATTTGAGAACTTTCATTTTCCTGTGTCATATTGCAAATAGATTGCATTATAAATTTATAACCTATAATTTTCTACATTATAATACATAGTCTTACACCCCCAAATGACATACTTCATCTACTTCTTATTTAATCGCAATATTTGACTGGGTATTCAAGGTATTAGGTTAACTTATACATATTTTATATGGCTTAGACTCTCAAAAGAACGTTTGATAACTGGTTTAGAAATATGTTATGCAAGTATTAAATTCTGCATAAAGTATATTCGATTTTGATAGTTGATTAGGAGGTAAGTTATTCATATTTAGAATTAATACAGTGTCTGTTTTCAATTATTAGGAATTCATATAGCTAATAACCTATGTAAGTTTAGTACATGAATAACTAATACTTACATTACTCTAATTATCTGACCAACAATCAAACGAATTCAAAAGAATAGTAGTCTTACTGTTTTCATTCACTTAATTAAGTGGTTGCTCTAAAGTTGTTTGTTCTATCAAAGGTAGAATAACGTGCAAGGCAACTCTGATATATGTATACACACTACACTAGAAACGTATTCTCAATATATATATATATATATATATATATATATATATATATATATATATATATATATATATATATATATATATATATATATATATATATAGACACACAATTATACTTATCAAGCCTGTCATTACATTTGTCGTGATGACATGATCAAATAAATTATAGAATTTTAACTATTTAAAAACAAGTTGCTGTCATAATATAAATTAATTTTGTTGCCTAAATAATACAACTACGTTATGAATTTCACTAAGAATGTTTAAAGCTTTTTTACATATTTCTAAAAAAAAGAAAGATTAATTTATATAAATAATATTGTATTCTATATGCATAATATAATTTTTGTAACGACACTTGGTGACATGCTTGTTTGCCAAGAATCTAAACATAAAACTCATTAAATTTAAATCGGTTATAATCAATCTCTTGCAACACAAATAATTCTGTAATTTTATTTAATAAACATATTAAGCTGATGTAATATTTATATATTTTTAATGGATTTTTAAATTTTTGTCTCTCTCTCTAATACTATATCAGACGAAAGCAGAATGATGATGCAACAGTATACATTTATATATACCGCAAATTGCGACGTGTTAGATGATGATAACATGAAGATTCTATGTATATCTTTTACATTTTACTTTTATCGTATATTATTTCCTATCATTTATTTTTATTTGTTATTATTTGATCCGATAAAAACTTGTTTACGAAACGCATATCATTCTTTTATTGCTTTATATAAGTGAAGAATACGGATACGTTTTTATCCTTACAAGCTTACTTGAAAGATAGATAATTATTAGCCAATTAGGGGTGTACATGATCGGGTTGGTTCGGGTTTTTTAAATATTAAATTAAATTATTTATCTCGGATTTTTGAACTTATAATCAAATCAAACCAATAAAATTCGGATTTTTCAACTTTGGATTTTTGGGTTTTTTTTGGTTTTTCGATAAAGTATTCATACAAATATATAATTTACATGTATTTCAAATATTTCTTTAGTCCTATCAAAATGCAACTATCTAAGTTATTTCTCAAGAAAATAACAAAAAATATGATATAATTAATGACACCATCCAACAAAAATATAACAATAGAATCGCTTAGAACAAATGTTGCAAATTAATAAATCATAATAAAATTGATCATAATTTAAAATAATAAATCATGCTAAAATAAGTTTAGTAAGTATTAGTTAAATGACTAAATATTAAAAGAAAGTAAAATTAGATCATGTATTTTAATCATCTAAATCTATGTAAAACTAAAAAATTGTCACGACCCAATTTCTCGAGCCATGAAGGCACCTACTATAACCCATCAGTAGGTAAGCCAAACCACAACCCAGAACCACACATAATGGGTGTGAGGGTAGAAACTAAACAAGACTAAGAAAAATTACTATAACAACATAAGCAAACCAAAACATAAATACAATAAAGGATCCCTCCCAGAACCTGGAAGTCACTAATACAGAGCTACCAACAAAACGAGTACAAGTCCCAACAGTGGACCTCTGAAACTAGACTGTCTCGAAAAGTAAAAGACAAGTCTTTATATAAACAGATGGAGACTGAAATAGTACAAAACGATGTGTGCTCACCCCTGTCTCCAGACTAGAAATTCTCCAAACTCAATCAACGCTGACTACTGGTGCTCGGACCTGCATCACGAAAATAGATGCAGAGCGTAGCATGAGTACCAAATAACAGGTACCCAGTAGGCATCATAGGCCGACTGAACTAGAAAAGTAAAGCACTATGAAAAGACGGAATCACAAAACTAGAGGTCAAGAACAGAAGGCTAGGTAACACAATAATGCACACGAGTGTATAAAGATCTAACTAATTAATATAAATAAGCTAACTACACCTAACTGGACCCACCATAAGCCCAGAAGGTACACTCGTGCACAAGTTTAAATAAAAAACCGAACGGACCCCCATAAGCCCGACGAGTACACAAAATAACTATAACTTAAGAAGAATAAAACTCGAGGCCAAAGAACACCGAACCAAAAAGTAGAATCTAACGGTACGGAGGTCGGGCCTTGAACCGGACGCTCACCAGAATTACGCAAGTAGCCAATTGCAAAACATAAGTAACTGAGGCCGGACCTCTAACCGGATGCTTAACATACTTGAGGCCGGACCTCTAACCGGATGCTCTACATACTTGAGGCCGGACCTCTAACCGGATGCTCTACATAAGTATGTGGATGGTCGAGGCCGGACCTTAAATCCGGATACCCGACAAAGATGTCGATATAGCTGCTGAAAGAGTCTTTATCTATCCATAATCATATAAACCCATGGAACACCATCCAGACTTAGCTAATCAATGTAAGACCTTAAAGTCGAATAGAAACTCAACTTTGAATCACGGAGCGGAATTCATTGTCATTGACGTAACTCAAGAAGCCGTAACATCGAAGAAATAAGAGTAACTATCACTAGAGCAAGCTCATCGTCTAGCTAAATACCAACTATCAAACTCAAGTCTGCTACATCAGTCTACAAGGATTTAAGCCGGCCGAGCGACGTCGGGGCTAAACTAAGTCCTACCGACTTTGAATCACGCATTTCTAAGGAAAACCCTAGTCAAACCTAAACTAAGGCCCAACATAGTTCTGATAACTAGTATTCAAACATACAAGTAATTCATATAGCAAAGAAGGTCAATTAATAACAATAAACATGCTCAGAGTTACCCGATAATTCTCTAGAAAAAGGCCGAAAAATATGATTTTTAACACCTAAGCATGATCCAATAACTACCCAACCCAAATCCCAACTAATCACCATGCATTCACATGTTCGAGTTCAATCTAAGAAGAGAAACCATAGCCTACCTGAACGCAGATCACGCGCGCTCCAAAATTCACTTCCCGGATCTTTTACTTTCTAAAAGGCCTCGAAATGTTGATACACTATCAGAAATAGAGTCACAACGTTATTACAGTCATTTAAACACTAAAATCGCAAGAAACGGAGACGGGTCAATTTCACGGTCAAAATGGAAAAAGTGGGATCCGCGTTGAGAAATCCCGAATTAACCCCAAATAAAAGTCCTAAATAACTCTCGAAACTTGTATACCAGAATAGAACACAATTCAGGACTCAAGACAGTCCCAACATGAACATGCAACAAAAATACCCAAATTCTAAGCTAAAAATCAGCAACAATGGCAGCAGCTACTTACAAGATTTTACCAAAAATGAAGCTCCAACAGCCAAAACCAATCACACCACGACGATCCTCACGAAAAACCCCACAATATAGGCTCTTGAATCACTTGATTCGGACCTAAAATGGCCAAGAAATCACCTTCTAAAATTTCCCAAAATTTGTGCTCGAAAATGAGCTATGACAGCAGTTAAAACCCAAAATTTACCTCAAATCGGGTCCCCAAATCAGATTCCAAGCTCACCAATGCGTTGCCCTCGAAAAATCTCACAACTTAGCCTTTTGAATCGCCCAATTTGGAGTTGTATAGCTCAAGATATCAAGATTCAAAGTAAGACACAAAGCTGAAAGTTGGGTTTGTAAAAGGGCTGCACCAGATTCAGCTTTGGCCTACTTTCTTTAAAGTCTCCGACGGGTGCTCGGAATCCGTTCGGAACCTGATAAAAATAAAATAGATATGCTACCCTACCAAAGTCGATATTCCGGACTCAAAGGCGAAGTCGAAATTTTCATCAGAGGTCATCTCGATAAAATGTGGGTCCCACTTCCATTGGCCATTTTAAGTCAAAAACCACAAAAGGGCTCGGGAAAATATCAAAAACCTCAAAACCCGAAAGAAGGGTCAAACTAGACCAAACTCGACATTCCGGAGCTAACCGCGCTGACGGAATTCTCATCCGAGCGCGTTTACTCAGAATGTTGACTAAAGTCAAACTTAGCCTTTAAACTTAAAGTTAAAACGCCTAATCCCACCAACTCACACTGAAAACTTTGGGAGTCATGTCGACAATGCTACTAGACTAAAATGACCCTTCCGGAACTGATGGAATCGTCAGAATTGGATTCTGATGTCATCTTCTTGAACTTTTGATCGAAAATGATCGTTCAAGATTCATAAGCTTCAAAAATACTAAAGCTCACACAATAACCAAACGAATGACCAAGTGACCGATCTGTCAGTCCCAGCAAGTCATAAATGACTTGGAATCGCTATAGGAACGCTCTAAACGATGCACAGAAGATAAAACACTAAAAATGACAAGAAGGGTCATTACAAAAATAAATATTCAATATTATTTCCATTCTTAGTATTGAATTGATTTTCTTTTTGTATTAGTATTAATTTGATTTTTCTTCAAATTTTATTATAATTACCAACAAGTATGAATTATAATCTTTATTAGATCATTAAGAATTCTAACTTCCAAACATGACACAAATATATTAAAAGATTAAAACTATGAAAAAGTATAAGAGATATTTAAAAATTATATCAAAGTAAGTATTTTACGTATAAAATAAAATTTTAAAATTATATATATAATGTCGGGTTGGTTTTTTTAGTTGATACCAAACCAACCCAAATATAGTCGGATTTTTTTATCCAACACCAACAAGTCAAACCAAATCACTAGTTGAGATTTTTTTTCGATTTACGATTCGATTTGGTTTTCGATTCGATTTTATATACCCCTATAGTCAACTATATATGTATATATCTTATTATTAGCCAGGTATTTTTGAGATTCTGTGTCGACTAATCATCGTGAGTTATTGTGATCTCATATTAAGGTTCAAAGAAGATAGAGTGTGCACAAATTTTATCAACAACAGTGAGGTTATTTTTGATAAATCTTCTACGCAAAAATTTGTATATGGTAATGTTAATATTTTTTAACATCAACAAACATTATGTCGTTGTAGTATAGTGGTAAGTATTCCCGCCTGTCACGCGGGTGACCCGGGTTCGATCCCCGGCAGCGGCGTTAATTTTTTTTTCGAACTCTCTCTTATCTCCTCTTTTTGAAGATTATCACAAACAAAAATCTCACCATTGATAGCCACTCATACCAGTAATGGCAATTCTCAGCTTCTGCTTCTGTTGTTCAAAACTCCCCTCAAATCCAAAACTTCATCTTTCCCCACAAGCTACATCACAGGTTTCTCTAAAATCAGCTGAATCTTCGAGAAATGGTTTCATCTCTTTAAGTGAATCAATCTCAAGAGCAAGTTTTCTGGCTCTTCTCTCTGCTTCACTCTTCTTTGCTTCAGATCCTGCTTTAGCCTTTAAAGGCGGAGGCCCTTACGGTGCTGGAGTAACAAGAGGCCAAGATCTAACAGGGAAGGATTTTAGTGGTAAAACTTTAATCAAACAAGATTTTAAAACTTCAATACTCAGACAAGCTAACTTTAAAGGTGCCAAGTTACTCGGAGCTAGCTTCTTTGATGCCGATTTAACTGGTGCTGATCTATCCGATGCGGATCTTAGAGGTGCTGATTTCTCCTTAGCTAATGTGACTAAGGTCAATTTAAGCAATGCTAATTTGGAAGGAGCACTTACAACGGGGAATACATCTTTCAAGGGTTCCGTTATACAAGGCGCAGATTTCACCGATGTTCCTTTAAGAGAAGATCAACGGGAATACCTTTGTAAATTTGCTGATGGTGTGAATGCAGTTACTGGTAATGCAACACGAGAGACATTGCTTTGCGAATAGCTTTGTATAGTGTAAGCTTTGTACTCCTTATAATTTTCCCTGAATATGAGTCTGGCTATTCAACTTGTTCATGAGTTTCCACATAAACATCAGCAGTTAGAACCCGTATTCGGTTTGATTATATTCGATCAAATTGCCATATAGCTTGTATTTGCATTATTATGGTTCACTTGCAAGGCACAAAGATTGATTTGGATGGCTTGTCATGGTGGCTTGATATCTCTTGTGTCTATGATAGTTAAAGACTTGTTAAGATGATGATTTGAAATCCTTTAACATTGTTAGCACTTACTTCAATGTAATACAATCTCTAATAATCCATTTAAGTTACTTTGTTGCTCAAACTAATGATTCAATTACTTCCATTATGGTTAACCTTTGGAATCTTGAAGGGAAGTAGGTAATATCAGTCTCTGCTTTAGCCCTGTTCTATGACTAGAGGTTCAAGATTCCAAAGCTTAGCTATAAAGGAGGAAGTTGAACTAGCATTAGCTCGAGCAGCAAAGTATCTTGTATGAATTAGAGATTGTATTTCACTGCGAGAAGTACCATCAATGTTGAAGGATTCCAAATCCAACAATTTAACAAGTTTGAACATGTCAAAGATGAAGGAGATATCACGCTGCCATAACTAGCTATCCTAATCGATCTCATTGAATGGTAAAGACTACATTTTGAGTGAGAAGGCCGCCACACATCAATCTGATCCTGGTAAGAATGAAACTAGATAGAACTTTTTGATTGTTTGTGAATTATGCTTGTCCGATTCTTATTGTTGTTTGATCCAAAAAGTATTCCATGATCACGGGTTGATGTTGTGGTACAATCAATCTTCAACATTTCCTATTCAGATGAATATTGGAGATTCCCACATGCCTCCATTATCATGCTTCCTAGAACCTTATTGGAACTGCCACCGAGCTATTATACTGGCAAAGTGTTGTTATCTTCTCATTGTCCTCCATTTTGCGCAGTCACAAGTTTTCAGTATATTGCCTCTGAAATGAAATGGGGTCTTCAGTTTTCGGTTTATCAGCTTTTATATGATTAAAAACTAGAAGAAAGATGATAATAAGTCCTGGCCTTCACTCCCTGCTAAAGAGTGATGGTAGAAGTGCAAAATTGAGCTCAACCAGCATCCACGTATCAGCTTTAGATGACATAGTAGTATGAACTCGCGCTTTATCATGGCACTCTATCTCGGCCTGCCCTTAAACTCCACCAACCCAAGTGCTGCAACAAAGCTCTGCATTGATGGTCCAACAGTATCTATGGATCTTGTGAGCTTCAACACACTACATCTTTCATCATTCCTCTTGCACAGAAACAGGATATTAGGCCTAAAGAATAAAAACAGCAATGTCAATGAATAAAAGAGCAGCACAGATCCTGCAAGCCTGGATTTTGCTAATTTGCAGTTGGATCAAGGGTTGCATATTCTTGAATCTGGAATTTTTTACCTTTTATAGCTCAAGGTTGGGACTTCAAGTTTTCCTTAATGGTGCAAGACAAACGCCATTATACCAGTTGATGTTAGCTGCTGGATCTACTTTATATATATCTATAGTTTTGCATTCCTTTATTTGGTTGAATATTTATCACCAAAATGAATTTTTCTTTTCTCTTTGAAGAAGGTATTATGTCTTTAGAAATAACTTCATTGCCAATTCTGTTGTTTTTATACTTTGTAGCTCAATCATTGCCAAATTCTTATTACCTTGCTCAATCATTGTCAGCAAAGAGATGAGGTAATATGTTCTTCAGTTCTATTATGTATAATAATAATAAATAGAATTTCAAGCCATCAGACCCATACATATATCAACCATCAATCTTATTCAGAATAGGCAATGCAAGTTCATTGCACAGTAGATTTCCAAAGAACTAATTTCATGCAAGTCTTGACAAGAACTTATTCAGAAATTTACATCGTTTAATTGCATGCGAAGAGTTAAAAGGAGTATAGAGATGTAGTTCCCACAGTCCCTGCTTTGTAAGGCACAGTACAGAGCTTAAAAGATTTTAAAAGGTCCATGTCATATAAGGTTTCAAATAACCATTAAGAGATCCCAGAGTAAAAAGTTTCGAGTCTGTCAACACATGGCCGTACTAGTAGTCTTCAACAAATCTATAGCAACCTGCTTCCAAGACTTCCAGAACTCCTGCAAATTAATCATGAAATAATGGAATGAAAGATCATTTGTAGCGCAACAAAATAACATCATGGTGTTACAGGAAGAAGTAAAAATAAGAATATATTTATATATGTACTGTATTATCAAACATCTTAGCTAAAACAAGATACATTTTTGGAAACGCTATTTCTTTCTTTATGAAGATGACCCCACCCCTTTAAATAGAGAAAGTTTCAACATGAATCTGTTACAATTTTGTGGGTAAAAGAGTAATCAATATGGAAGTAGACAACCATCATCATAAACGTGCTGCTCAACATAAGAAAAAACTAAGATAACAAGTTCAGAATTTGCATTAAAATTAAATTAGAATATTTCAAGATAAAAGGTTCTGACATCAGAGACGCATATTTGGTCAATGGTAACTTACCTCTACTAAATAAATGGGAATTCACGTCTTGGGGGATCGGAAGCCGTGTTTCTAGTAATAAAGTGACCCTGAAAACAAGAATTTGCAAAAAAACTTAGCTACCACTGATGAGTACTTGCAACAATTGCAATATAATTAACAACATGCATACCTTGCCACCAGTTTCCTCTAGATGCACTGTATTGGGTGTTTCCACTAGAATCGTATTCT
The DNA here is from genome assembly GCA_027705065.1 of Solanum peruvianum. Taxonomy (NCBI): domain Eukaryota; kingdom Viridiplantae; phylum Streptophyta; class Magnoliopsida; order Solanales; family Solanaceae; genus Solanum; species Solanum peruvianum. Next base: position 49,542,385 of record JAKWJD010001760.1, on the reverse strand, counting down.
CCTCCTTCCTTCTTGTACTGAAATGTTTATAAGTACATCAAAAGGAGTTAGCTTTTCACATTGCATATTTTAAATTATGAAGATGATTATAAGCAAAAGAACTCACAGAAGTATATGATAGAGTTTTATGAGCATCAGATGATTTGATGTACATGTCCTCTTGACCACCATATAAGAGAGAAGAACTTAGTGGACATGTTTCCCCTCTATCTTGAAAAAGTGACTCATGTTCCTTACTGGATCTGCAATGCCCTGCACCTTGTTTATTTTTCGTCACGTAAGCTGCTCAAGGATGTATGTTTTAGACACTAATCACATATCTCACAATAAAAGTATTGCTATCTCAGTGTGAATGCCGAATATACAAGCAAAAGCATCAAGTTACCACAAGTTAGAACCTAGGATTGAACACAACTGTTCATGATTATAGAACTGATAAAAGGAACTGATTGTAGTGGTAAACCAACACATCGGTTTTCCAGTGTATAAAAGCTCATCATTATTACGCGGAGACATCTTTCATTTATAGCCTACTCATACTCTTACTACAAGTTACAGAGTTAAGGCTTTGTTTGGATTTATACCACAAGAAATACAGATCAAGTGTGTGACCAATTGATTGTGATGGGAATGGAAAGAGGTGTCTGAGAATCTCTTGTATGTTATAGGTTTATCTTATGTCGGTAGAATCAAGTATGTGAAGCATAACAATGGTTCTCCAAGAGTCCGGTGTAAATATAGATTGGAAAATAAAACAAATTAAATGAGGTGAAACAAAGAGAGGAGGAATGACGATGCGGAAAAGAGAGAGATCACAAGTGATAAGACACCTGTAGCTGATTTGTTCCATGCCCTACAACCAGATGACTGTTTCTCCAGAGATTGTATGAGTTCAGCTGCCGAAGCTTTCCTTCCCATAACCTACAGGAATGTGGAAGATGAGATAGTTCAATAACTACTACTTTTATTTTCAAAAAGGAGAACACACAAGCAGATCGATGCTATGCTATTTCAAACTATCACAATTACTTTCCAAGTTGACCACCAAAAACATTTTTTTTCAGCTGAAACTTCTATATTGTTACAATATCACAAGTCATGACTTATGACAGAATCATAAAAATTTAGAAACAGAGTTTCTGGTGTTTACATGAGTTAAAGGATTGTGGTTAGCAATTCAAGTTGACTCTGCTTTACTTACCAAACCCTCCCAACAAAGAAAAGCTAAGAAATCCTTTACCTCTCCAACGCTATGAAATTGCAATCCCTCAACTACAAGAACATTGAAAGATCCCTTGACCCCAATTCCCAAATTCTTATGTATCTGAATTTGATTGTATATCTGAAAGGTTCGAAATCGCAACCCCTTAACTACAAGAGTACAAGTTGTATTGATCACAAATTTTGCACGCACATCAACTGTTCCACAAGGTACGTGCTATCTTCCACCAACATAACTACCAATTAACTCTGCCACAAGCACCCACATCAACTATTCCACATGGAGAGAGTAATAGCACAAATTGGAGTAGAAACCGTTAGATACCCATAAACCACCTCTAACATTTCATTCACAGGTTTCTATCACAGAAATTAGATAACAGAGTTTCTCCGGTTCACAGAAATTGATGGAATTGCCATATTCTGATTAGTAAAAACAAACCCATATCTTTCCACTACTTCAATTAGCAAATTGCATCTTATTTCTACTTCTATTTTCAGTTAGGCACATAACAATAACTTGGAATCATATAATCAAACCCTTGACCCCAAATTCCCAAATTCTTATTCCATTGAATTATTCAACAATAAAATTTAGTATTAAGTCAAATCATATATAATACTCTAATTTTGTTCTTATAAGGAATAAGTACCTTAGATGGTGGTGGGAAAATTGAAGAGAAAATACCAGTGGAAGCAGAAACATCAGCAGAACCCACTTGCTTCTTCTTACTACTTTTTTCCATTGAAGAGAAAGGTAAAGTACCGAACGAAGATTTTTTCTCGATATAAAATAATTGAAGATGCAGATTTTTGTATAGTAGGGAATAAGTATATGAGAATTTTGAGGAAAAAAAAGAACCCGGGAAAAAATAAATAGTGAAATCTTGAAAACTCTACATAAATTGATTACGTTACTATTTCTCCTATTCATTTTACTTTGATTCATATATTAAAAGAAAAATGCTTAAGTTTTTCAATCTATGTCCGAAATTTTATAGACACACTTATATTATATTAAAGTCTTGTTATCTTTTGAATTTATTTTAAAATAAATTTTTATTATTTTTCGGCTTACATGGCACAGGTATGAAAAAATATACTGGAATCACAAAATAGTGTCACGTTAACCGAAATGTGATAGAAAATTATTTATTAAATAAATTTAAAACCTTAGTATAATATAAGTGTGTCGCTGAGATTTCAGGCATAAGTTTAAAGAGTACTTGTGCATTTTTCTTATATTAAAAGTTAATATTTTGTTTACTTGATTTATATACCAAAAATAGAATTTCACTTCATTTTAGCAAAGTAAATTCTCTTTATTAATTTTTTTTTATAGTAGAATAATTTCCTATTCTAGATAATAATTCTGAGATATAGTGAAATTTTTTCATTTCATATTTGATTTAAGCGTATTAACTTTAACGTATATACTGAAATGACATAATTTATCTCATGAAATATTTATATTTTATTTATTTTATCTTCAAATTCAACCATACAATAATATTAAATAATCACACAAAGTAGTAAAAGGTCAAATTAAAAGTTCTAAATATGGGTAATGAGGTAAGTTTAGGATTGTATCATATCAATAGGGACAAATTAATATAAAATAGATGGAGTATTGATTTTTAACTTTGAATTCAAATTTAATTTTTTTTTGTTTTAATATCAATAAAATACTATCCAAATATTCTTTTCTTAGTTGATTACTGTAAGTTTCTCTTTCATGCCTTCTTTTTCAGATTCTAAAATATCCTAATCTTGAATTATTTTTGGTATCTTTTAACTTTATTTTATAAAAAAAAAAAAAAAAATCAATGTGTGGTGTCACATTTTGTAGAAAACAATTTTGCAAAACCACAACAATCACTATTATGGACCCCTACTATATAATACAAAGTAATTTGATGATCGAATCACGTCTTAATTTTGGAGTCAATTTAGCATAAAAAATTAGAGTGAAATAATTGATATTCATCTACAAATTCGTGAGAGACACAATTATATATTATTAGAGGCAATAAAATATTCGGCTGATTTATATTTGCACAAGGCTCATTATAGCTAATGGTGTTTTGTATCAAGTTATATTGTCTTTTAATTTGATTCATTCAATTTTTTTATAATAAATTTAGAAAAAAGTGAAGGATAAATAAGATTGTTTGGTAGAGTAAAAATAATGCATATATTAGCTTTGTGTATTAATTGTATATTTTTTCGTGATAATGTATAACTAAAGCTTGCATTAGTTATACACTTTACAGTGTATTGAAGTGCATTACTAATACCATGAATACCTAGGTATTAGTAATAGTGAAAGGGATCTTATACATGTATTAATATGGTTAAAGACCCAATCGCCCCTCAAAACACTTTTACATCTTTTCTGTCATAATTGTGGACGTTACTTTTGTAAATAAATATTTTTATACAATACATACTATTTTTTAGTACACCAACCAAACAAAGCATAAGAAATATACTATGTATAACTAATGCAAATATGACTAATACATTATATTGAACATTATTCTCATACCGTCTACCAAACAATCGTAAGTATTTCATTTTTTAAGTTTTCTAGTTAGACCATGAGATATATATTTGAACTTTCTAGCTAAACCATCACCAAATATTTATCGAAATAGAGTTAAAACTATCAATTTTTGAGTTTCATACTTTGTAGGATAGTTAAGCTATCCCATACACATTAACTATATAACTTGCAGAATAAAACAATTACCAAAAAAGAATAATCTGTGAAACAAGTTTGTAAATCAAACATTGTTTAGAAAAAAACAAGTATAATGCCCTTTGTAGGGAAATTTTTCAAAATGTCAACATTTTAGCATTTAAGAGGGCACATTAGCAACACTTTTAATATTTAGTAAAAATGTCAAATTTTAGTTTATTATGTATCTTATTTATATTTTTATTATTTGTTTTTATTTATAGAATATAATTATTTAATAACAAAAGGGAGAAAATCAAGGAAGAGAATATTTCAAAAAAATGTAAAGATCCTTAATTTACTCGTCAATTACATTTTCAAATAAGATTTAAATTTTATTCTTTTTTTTTTCTCCAGAATTTTTACCCTTTTAAAATTATATTCATTCCACAATATAATATTTATATGTATATAGTTTTTTATTAGTTTGTATTCATTCCATAGGTATGCCGAATTTATCTATATAGTCATTTAAGAAATATATTGTATTTTCATATTTTTTTCCTATATAGTTAAAAAAAAAAAAAATTAAAATCTTGTATGTATTTCATTTCAATATGTATTTTATTTGTATTTCTATTTATTCTAATTGTTATTTAGAATTTTGTATAATAATATATAAAATACAAAAATTAGTATGATGAAAAAGTGAATAAAATTAAAATTGAAAAGAAATAATTGAATATTTGGTGTACTCATTCTTAAATAAAATACATAACTAGTTGACATACCTTTCGAATAAATACAAATTAGATAAAAATGTCAAATTCAGAAACAATGCAACATGATTTTTGAATGAATACAACTATTAATTTTAAAAATACATACTGACTAAAACAGTATCAAAATTCAATATATACTTCCAAATTTATGAATAAAAAATAATAAAACTATGAATACAAAAATAAAACTAACTGTGGTACATTGACATAACTATCACAAAAAAAAAAAAAACAGAATACAAAATGGATTAAATATATGAAATACGATTCAAATCTATGGATACAAAACACAATAAAACAATGAAATACAAAAATACATACGGACTAAAACAACAACAAAATTCAACATACACTTCCAAATCTATGAATACAAAAAACATTAAAACTATGAAATATACACAATCAAACTCATATAATGTGTTACATTGACATAACTTATACACACACAAAAAAAAAACAGAACACAAAATACAATAAATATATGAAATACAAAAATAAATACTAACTATAACATTATAAAAATTCCATATACACTTCCAAATGCATTGTAACATGATTTTTTTAATCTTAAAAATTACTAAACAAATTAAACTAAACATACAAGACATAGAAATGCAAAAAAAAAAAAAAAACCTCTTCTCCAACAAATTGGTCTTCTTCAACTTCATGGTTATGAATTTATGTGGGATTTTGCACATCGACGGATTCAGGCATTTTTCCCCGTCGTATATACTCCTTAGATTTAGAAGCAGATCTACATTGTTGTTTAATTCTTGAGTGGAAAAAAATTAAATGATGAAAAATCGGAAGAACTTTGATTATTTTGTCTAATACCTCTAGTAACTCTCTTGAAAACGTCCATTGAAGAGAGAATTATGTAGTCTCAAACCCTAAAAAATGTTTTAAGAATAACAACAAAATAATTTTTTTTACAAAAAAAACACTAAAATCAGTAAGTAAATAAATAAAGAATCTGAAAAACATAATACCCAAATCAACGTTAATCTTCAAATCAAATCTTGCAACGAAATTAAATGAGAATAATAGAAAATATTAATATATTGAATCGAAAATCTATGGAATTGATTTGGAAGAATGTTAGATAGAGAAATTGAAAAGAAGAATAAGAAAAGAGAGAAAACTCTTGAATTGATTAGGAAGAAAGTAAGAAAGAGGAATTGATAAACTTAAGAAAAGAAAGAGCAAAATTAAAATGACATTAATATATATCCAATCACATAAATATAGGAAAATGTATAATGTATGAGAGAGAAAGAAAGGGTGTAAATAATGAGAGAGAAAATATTAATAATATCAGAATAATTATTTATTTTAAAATAATGACATTTTTTGGTTTTTTTGACTAGTTAGCTAAATTTTCCTATAATTCAGTATAAACGAAAAGCCCACCTTATCTGATATAGATTACATTGAAAGAATTAAATAGATTTTTTCTACACTTCAAGATTTGATACCCATCCTTTTTCTTATCTCTTACACACATAGAGATTATATATATATATATATATATATATATATATATATATATATATATATATATATATATATATATATATATAATATATGGCTGGCTCTCTTGTCTTGGTAGAGTCAATTTTCATAATATTTTTTGTGCACAAGAGAAATGGAAATTTGGCCCTTTGATTAATGATGACCCCTACCTATGAAAAAGGTTTAAATATAAAAATGTTAGAACAATCGAAAAGGGTCCAATATATATGTGGCTTTCCTCATTAGTGTGATATATATTTTTTAATTATTAAAAGCTAGTGTATTTGAGGCAATTAACAACGTTAGAAAGCTTATCTATAAATCAATAAAAAAAAAAAAAAGAACAGACATGTAAGAGATAAATCACCAGTTATAGTCCTTTTCTTTCTTTCTTAGTGCTGACCCCATTTTCTCTTTCATGTTTTCAATTTATATATATATTTTTTTTAAATCTCAAACAGCACTACCACTCATCGAATCAACACAAACTAACAAAAAGTCCTCCTCCACCCCCATCCACACCTTCAAAATATATCTCAAAAGATCCATCTCAGCATATAAATTAAATCGATGCATGATTTAAAATTTATGAGTTAGAGTTTGTAATTATATTGCAATTCATCTGAACTTGATTCGAAATCCATTATTTGAACATCTTTTTAATAAATAAATTAAAGTTTGAATTTTTAATATATACAATTAAAATAAAAGAACGTGGACGGCAGGATTCGAACCTGCGCGGGCAGAGCCCACATGATTTCTAGTCATGCCCGATAACCACTCCGGCACGTCCACTTTTGTCTATGTGTTACCACATCAACTTGCTACATATTACAGCATCACACAACAAAAGAAAAAGAAATGTAAATTGTAAGAATGTAATTTACTGATTCGGTTGCCAAGCCTCAAATAAGATTGATACATCCTAGTAGAATATAGCAAGTATATCACAACATTAAACAAAATGCGTAAAAATTGACTTGAATATGAATCGGTAGACTTAAATTTGTGTGTTTGCCGGCGCATCGAATATAACAGTAAACAAAACGTTGTGTATTATTCCACTTATTGGACGTGTCCTCTACACAACAAACAAAACAAAAGGAGAAATGTAAAAGTTTAAAACTAGTACATGTGTTTTATTTCGAGGATCATAATCCTTACATGAGGTTTTCTTGAAGACAACGATCCTAAATAAGGTTGTCCGACTCATAAAGCATTTACTAAGGTAATGCTGTTTCACGTTTACTTATTTGAACCGTGAAAGTAACACCATTGATGCTTGTAGCCCTTCCCCTTTTTTTTTTTTTTCGTGTTAAGAAAGCAATTAAAGTATAAGATTGGAGGGATTATAGGTGTGTGTTGATCGATCACAAACAACAATTGTCAATAAAACGGGGACAGATTACTAGTAGTATAAGAAAGGTTTAAAAGAGGATCTCAAGTAGCCCTTCAAGCATGTAAACACGTCAAGTATATAGAGCCTTAAAAATTCAAGTACCACATGATACATGAACATTCATCCACACGGGGATAAATTCTGCTGTTAAAATGGGTTAACCAAGGAACAGATAAAACTGAGGCCCCAAAATGTCTTAATACTATTACATTCTCCAGCAGAAGAAGACAACATATGTACCAAAAGTTACAGTGCCAACGTCAGAAACAACTAAAAATATCAACATCCTACCAGCTCCAATGGCAATTTGATGCTTTTTCCAAACTTCTATACCTTAGGGCCCCAAAGTAATATTGTTCCTGGGAAATGTACACTCAGTTGCGAACAAACTTGGGAGGTAATCAAGAAATGAAACATAAAACAGTTATAAATGGCAACAGAAAAGATTCAATTGCACAAAAGATGATAGATCAGATATGTGAATCTTTGGCTCGTAAAGTATTACCAAGAAAGAATAAGGAAACACTGTACAATCAGGAATTTTACCCCAAGGAGAAGAAGTAATACCTCAGGTGTGCAAATAATTGGCAGCCATCATCAATTCCAATGTGATCTCAGGCTCAATATGGAATTCTGTTTCCTTGCCACTGCAGATAAAAAATAATCCATATAAGTACAACCAAACAAAATCAACTGCATATAAGAAGTGGAAGGAGTTGCTTCATAAGATCAAAAGGATAGGAATATCAATACTCAATAATAGTTCATGTTTGGGGCTTCCAGATTGTGATCCACAACAAAACCAGGAACACTTGAGATCTATTAGAAGCTAGCTCACTAACTCATATAGATGTTACAACAGAACAAAAAAGCAGCAAGATACTGAAAGAGATCTATTAGAAGCTAGCTCACTAACTCATATAGATGTTACAACAGAACAAAAAAACAGCAAGATACTGGAAAACTATGTGCTACTTGAGCATGCACCACTATCTGTGCGAAAATCTCTAATTTACAACAAATTATCTACCATATGGACCAAAACAAATGGTTTCCCCAAACATTGTAGATGAAGCAAAATTCGATTCAGTAAAGCATCATCTTAGATTAAGTTTTGAAGTGGTAACCGTCTTATATAAAAAATTCAATGCTCTCCTCCTCAGTGCTACAAGGAAGTCAAGGAAGCAGGTAGTTGTACCACAATGGATAGTAACACCAAAAAGTTCCCAAAACTGTAAATTTTCAGTAAGAAAAAACATCAAAATAAGAAGTTGAAGAGGACATAAGTCTCAGAATCACCCTGTTCTTTTGGTTGCACACTGCAGGGCTATCTGTTCATTTCGAGCCTACTTGGTAAAAAGGAAGTCTTAGTGGTTGACAGTCTCTTGATTTTGCATTGTTGTTTTGGTAATATACTGCAACCCTAATCATTCATTTCTTTGAGTTTGGTTGTAGAATACTACCCTACTTATTCATTTCTGAGACTACTTGCTGAAAAATTAAGACAAGCGGTGAAAGGCCTGTTGAGTTTGCATTGTTCCATTGGTTCTACACTGCAACCCTACTCATTCATTTCTTTGAGCCTACTTAATAAAATCTGAGACCCTCCTTGATGAAGTTGCATAATCCTGCATGCTTCCCAAATTTCCATGAATATAAACCTAGAAGCCACATATGCCCTCATTTCACCCAGTGATAAATTTCAAAACTACATTTCAGCAACTTAGGATTTCTAACCCTGACTATTTTTAAAGCAAATGCAAGCAAAACTTAGGACCACCATTTAGGACCAAAAAGAAACTACAATCTCGTTTACCACATATTGGAACCTAGCAAAGACAAAAATATATATCATGATCAATATGAAGGCAACCTCAAAGATGCTTTACATAGATGAATACAAGTTCATGAGCATGTCCTATTTACAGCTATTTCATATAACCGCGAGGAGCTCTCAGATCTAAAACTATGTATGCTATCGAAAATATTGAACATCAAAAACACAATAATGCAAATGCTCCTCTTAGGGCTCACAAATTACTAAACCAGAAACATCTGAAAAGCCTAAAACATGAATAAAAACATACCAATATAATGGTTTTTATTCTTTTTATAACCATGGGGTCCAGGACAGCTTGAGCACACCTGCAATAATTTCAGGGGATACCTGCCACTCCATCAGCAAAAAGGACTAGGTAACTATGTTCCACTAGGGCTAGGAAGGGACAAATGGAAAGAAATAACCTAATGTTTTGGTCACCTGAGACTTCATGGCTCTCAATTGACTACTAGGCCACACCCCTACATGCTCATGGATTTTCAACTATTGTCAGTTAGGCTCCTTGCTCATACATCAAATTACAAAAACGTACTTAGTGTAGTCCTTCAAAGTTGGGGTCTAAGAAGGATAGAGTGTACATAGACCTTATCCCCGACCTTAACGGCAGAGAGGGTGTTTCTAATTGACCCTGGACTCGAGAAAAAACAGTCAAAACGTACATATGAAAAAATAATGCCCAATGTAGTTATAAGTCCTTCTGAATTAAAGGGGTAAACCTGAATTCTATATTTATATAACTAAGAAATCAACACAGGATAACCATAGCAGTAATTTATGGTGTTTAAATTAAATGTAAGATATGACCTTGCATATTGAAGGGACCAGTAAAAGTACTGGCAGATCTTCTCAAGAATGGTGGTGTTAATCTCCGGAAAAGTCACTTGCCCATGCTCCGTCTCAGCAAAACTCCCTGTAACAAGCAAATTACAAATAGTTACAATCACATCCCAATTATAATCAAACACCAAACAGAAAATAACAATCGCACCAATCAAGGGAATCACATTTCTGGTGCAATTACAACGATTATTGAATTAAATCGCAATGGACCCCAAAAAAGCCCTAATTGAAATTGAACAAAGGGAAATTGACCTGGAGAAGTGAGCATGTTACGAATAGTCTGTGAAACCATAGCAGCCTTCTTATCAATGATGAATTCAAAACCTTCACGGCTGATTAGCTTCACGGTATCCTCCTTCTTCATCTTCGATGATGGGTTAATGCCGAAAAATCAATTGATCAGTTTGCTTGTGGAAACGATAAACGGAAAAGATACACTCGTGCGTAGATGATAGAGGTAAAAAGGAAAAGCTTATTGGAAAAGTTTTGGTCATTGACAGATCCGAACCAGTGGATCGGGTTGGAAGTTGGTATTAGAAGAGTTGTTGGGCCGCATGTATATCCACGTTTATATGTATTTGATTTGAAGTGATTTACATATATGTTAAAATATAGGCATAATACATAAATGGAATAATTATATATAATAGTAAATTAATAACTTAAAATAAATTGAGTAGCTACGATTTAATTAATTGTGCTCCATAGCAAACGTTAGCCAAAGTTTGTCAGTCACCACTCTCCCAAAAATCTCGTCACTCTTCCATTCTCGCTCGCCACTCTCCCTCTGCTCGTCACTCTCGCTTTATACATAGAAGTGTATAAATTGTGTTTCTGTTTTGTATAAAACGAGAGAAAATTGTATATACACATGCAAAAAAATATATCTTCGTGCTATACACCTAATTATACTGTTTACAAACATTTTACTTCAATTCAATTGTAGACAAATGCAAATTTTATACAATATTGCAACGAAAAAGGCCAACAGATTATACAATTGCAGTGAAATACAATTTTCTCTCGCTTTATACAACAGAAGTATATAAATTGTATTTCTGTTTTTTGTATAAAGCGAGAGAATAACATATATATTCTTCCTATACACTTATAATTATACAATGTACATACATTTTACGTTAATTCAATTGTATGCAAAGCAAATTTTATACAAATACTGCAGCGAAATAGGCAGCGAATTATACAATTGCGCATTATACAATTGCGCATTATACAATTGCAGTGAAATAGGATAGCGAATCATACAATTGCAGCAAAATAGGTCAGCGAATTATACAATTGTGGCTAGTGAATCATACAATTGTATATGTATAGCGATACCAGCGAATTATACAATTTAGGCTAGCGAATTATACAATTGTATATGTATAGCGAATTATACAGTTTTATGTTTGCTATGGAGCGTAATTATGCAAACTTTGCTATAACATACAAATATGAATTTTTTGTTTGCTATATGTGAAAGTTGTCATACATATATATGCCTTTTAACTTGGTTTTGAATTACATATATGCCTTTCAATTTTGTGTTTGCACAAGTAAACACTTAAACTTGTATAAAGTTGAACAAATAGACACACACGTCCTACATGTCATTTTTTGTCCTATGTAGGATTTTGCCATATAAGACTCATGTATTTATTCATTTAAAAATTGGATAGTTAAAGTGCATCTTTGTGCATTATGAAAGTTGGAATTCAAAGTTAAAATTTGAAGTCAAGTTTAGAGTCCAATATATGTATTATGCCTTAAATATATGTGTATTTTAGATACATGCGACTAAATTTGAGATATAATCTAAGCATAATACATAAACATGGCCTTTAAGTTGGTGTCAACGAACAACTATGATCTTCAACTTTGAATGTGCACAAGTATGCATTTAAACAATTATAAAATTGAACAAGTAGACATAAGTGTCCTACATGACATAATACACGTGGGATGCCACGTAGAGTATAAAATTGTCATCTACGGCAAATGTGTTCATTTGCTCAATTTTATACAAGGTTAAGTGCCTACTTATGCACACCCAAAGTTAAAGATCATAATTGTCAATTGACGCCAAGTTAATGGTCCGATTTATGTATTATACCTATAATATATCTAAAACAAATTATATGTAAATTTGACCTCATGTATTTGATATACATGTATTTTGACATATTTGCAGGCACCAAAATTTAGTAAAATATGTAATATTGTAAATCAAGTGTCTTTAAGTAATTAACTCCTAAACTAGTAAATTTATGTAAGTTTTCCAAGATCTAATACAACCCCTAATAAAGCATTTTAAAATCGACATTTTTAATTGTTGGGGAGGGAGGTTGCATGTTTTTTTCATTTATCTAGTAGGGGTTTAAGTTAATCACATAAAATATGTCATTTCTTTAATTATATACATCAGCCTCAAGTAGCAAATACATATAATTTTACTACTTATTAAGCCGCATAATTAAAGAAAATAAAATTATTTATGCGATTAGTAAAGTACTCGAGTTTGATTCTTAGTGAAGGAATAATATAGTTTCAGTCATTTCATGATGAGACCATATATATTATTTACGTTTTGCTATTTCATGATGAGACAATAATAATGTTTGTGGTTGACGCATACAAGAGAAAGTAAACGCATGCTTTATTTTATTAATCATTAATTAATATAAAAAATGATGTATTATTTTTAGAAATATTAAATTTTAATATTCATATTTTACTTTTTTATGATATGATGATTGTGTTTGTCGTACCAAAAAAGAATAAAGCCTTCTAAAACTTTCACCATTATTTATTTTATGTATTTACCTTATTATATACATAATAAGATTTTATTTAAAAAAAATTGTATTCCGAATTCGATCAAACATATACACATAAAAGTATAAGTAAGTATAGTTACATAAGAAAATTTAAACCTTTGATTAAGAATTTTGAAATTTAATGTAAAATACTTTATTCAAAATAGTTTTTATTTTTACGCAAAGTGAATATTAATGTGACAAAAAAAAAGAATATCATCGATTTATTTTATTATTCTAATATAGCGAATTAATTCAACAACATAAGTTATCTATCAATGAGATAACTTGTGACATCAATAAAATATAATAATGAAATAAATAATTTTATAACCGTCTAATATCTCCAATCAAACACAAAATATAATAATCATAAGATTAATACTTTATACCTCCGCCAAACAACTCCTCAATTTTGAAGGAATACTTCAACATTAAACATTCCCATCACAGCCCGCAGCCAGTCATTGCCAACGGAGTCTTTGCGCAAACACCTCACCAAGACGTCGCCGTTGTATTTAGCCTGAAAAAGACTAATTGATTCTTAATTTTTGCAATAAATAAATAAAGAAATTTTAATAATCTAAAATAAGTGATAAAAAATTGTGTGATAATAAGTCATTTTGTAAAATTGACATTTCAAAATTAGATTCACTTAATATAAAAATAGATTTTTTTTTATTTTAACTAAAAATTAAATCGTATAGCAATAAATATATTAAGGTGGTTATACAACTGTCTCGTTTGGACCGTGTATATATAGAAAAAATATGAATGATAATATAAGCAAAAAATAGTAGTGCGCACATTGGCCGTTTCAAAACTTCAACATTTCTCTTTTTCCATTTTCTTCCTCAATCCTCTCCAGTTTCCTCTCCGGCCGACGCCGTTCCGATCTCTCCTTCCGGTAAGCTTTATATCTGCATATGATTACATTTTTCTCTATTTGAATATCAACATATACATATGCGTGCGAAAATAGCCTCTGTTTTTTGTTCACGTAGCAGTTAGGTTTAGTCTGGATCCGATTAGATCAGGAATTTGTCGATCTGAAAAAGGTTTGTTCGTTTGTGTAGGTTTTGGGAGAGAAGAGAGCAGAGATCAAAGTGATCATGGCAAATAAAATGGATCACGAGTACGATTATTTGTTTAAGATCGTCGTGATTGGGGATTCTGGAGTGGGGAAATCAAACATTTTATCCAGGTTCACGAGAAATGAGTTTTGTTTGGAGTCCAAATCCACTATTGGGGTTGAGTTTGCCACCAGAACTCTTCAGGTTTGTATCAATTGAATGGTACAGTATAATTTTATTTGCATTCCTGTTAGCTTCAGGTACGGTGATTTTCTGATTTCTATTAGTTTAACCTTCAAGTTTTTATGAAGCATGAAATGATGAAAACTATGACAAATTGTTGAATGATTAATTTTAAGCTATTGGAATTACGCATTTCTGTGGTTTTGTAATGTGAATGTCATAGAGATAATAAGCTATGGTCCTTTTTCTCTTTTTCCATTGTAAGCAAAAAACAAACATCTTAGACATGGTCATCATCTAGTGAATGAACGCGTGCCAACAAAGTTTGATTCTTTGATAGTGTACAGATTCATTCATTATTTCAAGGTATGCACAAGGTACAATTGCATATATGTAGCTGGACCTTTGTATGGACATGCTTGTTATGAGTGAGGAAATTTTGGTAACTGTGGTTTTACATCTGAAGCATCATGGTTACGGATTGATCAGTCCCTGTGAGAAAAGTAGTACAATACTCTTATTTTCTTCTCTAGTAAAAGGGAAGATGTCTATATCTTATGGGATTTGAGTGTTCGAGTGGCGCTTATTGTGTCCTATAGGTCAAAAAGATTTTACACCATGAAGAACTAAATTTTGTAAGCCCTGTGGAACAATGAGGCAAATTGCTTTTGCCATCTGCAAGGTTCATTTCTTCTCATTGTTAAGGCATGGAAATGTGGGATGATACAAAAGTATTGTTCTTTTGACATCTCTCACGAATTCTACTTTATGATGCAGGTGGAGGGGAAAACAGTGAAGGCCCAGATATGGGACACTGCAGGGCAAGAAAGGTACCGAGCCATTACCAGTGCTTATTATCGAGGAGCAGTTGGTGCCCTCCTTGTCTATGACATAACTAAGAGGCAAACGTTTGACAATGTTCTGAGGTGGCTACGGGAATTGAGAGACCACGCAGACTCTAATATTGTAATCATAATGGCTGGAAACAAGTCTGACCTTAGGCATCTTAGAGCAGTCTCTGAGCAGGATGGTCAAGCTTTAGCTGAGAAGGAAGGGCTATCATTTCTTGAGACGTCAGCATTGGAAGCTTTTAATGTTGATAAGGCGTTCCATACTATATTGACAGATATATACCAGATCATTAGCAAGAAGGCATTGGCAGCACAGGAAGCAGATAGCACTGCACTTCCTGGTCAGGGTACAACCATCAATGTCAGTGATACCTCCGCAAATGTGAAGAGAGGCTGCTGTTCCACTTGAGTTTATGTTTCAAAAAGGAAATAGAATTTATAGCAAGGCATAAACTTTTAATTTTCCCTTGTTTCTTTTCTTTTCTTCTATTTCCTTCATTCAGGGCAAGAGAGGCTAGTAGATTACATTCTTGATTGATAAAGAGCAGAGCTTGTGTTCATGTTAATATTGCCTAGTGGTTTAGGACTATCTATACTTCATATGATACACAGTTTACCCATTTACTTAAGAAAATTGTGGATACTGGTGATGTTGGCAAGATCAAATTAACTCTACTTGGTGGTACACATGAGTTGTAAATTCAATCAGAGTATGTTTCCTCGTGTTTCTGTTAATAAAGTTATGTCTGCTGTTCTGTGAGTGTTTCTTATTAATATGTCTTCTTTTTCTCACTATTGGTTTTGCTGAAATTTTGCTTCCAGTACAATATTCTGTGTCGGTATTTAAAGCAAGGAAACTTTGAATATGATATTCTTGGAAAGGAATAAAGAAAAATATTATCGTCAAGGAAGGGAAACGTGTTGTTGAAAATGACAAGAAGAAGAACAAGAACGTCAAAGTCGTTGAAAATGGGTAATTTGAAAATTTCAAATCACATGAGTGGAAATAAATTAGCCATTGATGCAAACACATCATGTATCATAATAAACAACTTTAGGATGTCTTCATCTATTTAGTCGCTTTGATTAGCAAGTTGCAAAGGAACAAAAATATCCCCGTATGTGGGAGAAGTTGACCAAGTCACATAGTGGACGGCTGACAACTTGGTTAAAAGGTGTGGCCTCTCAAAATTGCAAAAGGCCAGTTGATGATTAGTGCATACTACAGGGTCATCCTTATAATGGAAATAATATGAGAAAAATTTACAACTTTAATGTAAGCACAGCAGAAATCTGGGGTAAAAGAACATCTAATTTCTCAAATTATGTTGGCAGTCATCACTCTAGCTAAGGGTTAACTAAAATAATAATGTTACCAAGAAAACAAAGACTATAAATATGAAGTACATTCATATCTATACTCAACAAGAGAGAGATATAGAGAAAGAGAGATGAAGCAAGCAATATATACAATCTACAATGAACCTGGTTCAACTTGTACGGTTACATGATGAATTCTGTATGTGGTGTCACAATATTCCCTAACATTCTGAATAATTTCATAATGGTTGACTCCTGGCTCAGTTACAACGTGACAGGACAAAACATTTTTCCCTATAGTGATGGCCCAAACATGTAGGTCATGAACATCTTTTACTCCTGCTAAAGATTTTAGGCCATTCTCGAGTTGAACGATATCAACTTCCTTTGGTGTCCTCTCCATCAATAAGGAAAAGATAGTCTTAAGCATGGGTACAGTAGTACTAAGAGCAAAGATTGAGAAAAAAATAGTACAGAGAAGATCAACCACCAACCATTCTGGTTTGTACCACATAATAGCTCCAGCAATCATCACACCAACAGATTGTATCAAATCAGATATAACATGCAGGTAAGCCCCTTCAATATTTATGTTTGATGGTTTGCTGCAACTATGGCAGGATGCTACCAGTTTCGAGCTCTCTTCTTCATTTCTTGGATGCAATTCTTGCATTTCATGATCGTGATCGTGATCATGACCGTGACCATGATCGTGATCCTTGCAAGGACTAAATGAATGGCTATGGAGAGAATGATCATGTCCAAGCCACACAACTGAAATGAAGTTTATTATGAGACCAAATGCAGCAATAGCAAACATAAGCTTCCCATTCACTTTGGCGTTAGTATGAAACATTCTCTCAGTTGCTTCATAAATCAAAAAACCAGAGATGAGCCATATCAGCTGTACAGAAATAAGGGCTCCTAAAACTTCAAGTCGGTGATATCCAAAAGAGTGTTCTTTGGTTGCATCCCAGCCAGACACCCAAACAGCAAAAAGCGAAATAGAAAATCCAACAACATCACTAAGCAAGTGAGCTGCATCAGTTAGAACCGCAAGACTGTGGGCTTTCACCCCTCCAATGGTTTCCACTGCCATGACCATTACATAAAAGATTATCAGCCCACAAAGTTTCATACTTGACTTTGACCTTTGTCTTGAATCCAACAGACTGTGCTCTTGCTCTGAGAAGGAGCAGATAGGATTGCGAGAAAAATGAGCACGATTACAGTTGCCATTGCATTTAGCTCCCTGCAACTGCTTTATTTCAGACATGGAATCCTCTTGTTGCTCCATCTGTGTCAATATGGATTATTGTTAGCCAACTGTTCAAATGAATTACAAATGTGTAGAGTTGCAGCATTTGAGCTAAAATTGAATTGACGGGTACACTCCCAACTCCCAAGGCTGCTTCAGTGACATATATCAAAGTGATTGTGGAGTAGAATTGCACCCAGAATTGCATGGATGAAACCTCATCAGTATACCGTTATGAGACGTCAACAGCAAGAATAAGGAAACAAAACAGTAGATGGTAATACCTAGTTAAGTTGTAAGTCAACCCAATGAGCTGTAAATCTAAACAGTTAGTCCTAGTTTGAAATGTACTCAAGAAAAGTAAATGCAGCATAATGGACTGTACACTTCATTCTATAGATTCTATGGTATACATACATGTTTCACCAACATTTTTGAAGTGTGTCCTACATCATTATTAAGCTTGTAATATCTAAATTCACATCAATATAAGATTCACATCATGCACCCAAGGATATGGCGTAGAGGTCTCAGCAGAAGACAAAACACTAGATAATTCTCCCTTATCTATTCTAGCCTTGGTGGGATCACGTGAAATTAGTCGAGATGATCTCATGGTAAGCAAAAAAATAAATATCAGATTCACATGGCTCCCAATTTGAACTGAAATCAGCCATCATAAAACTGATATTGAAGGAGTCAAAATGCTCTCAACTCTAACTTGTTTAAAAGTCTTTCAATCAGATCTTCAACGCATATTGATATAACTCATCATTCGAACTCCATTTCTTCTGAAGTTTTATGGCTGTTACACTATTCATTAGTCCCAGAACAGGGGAGTCAAATTTTTTTAAAAAACAAAAATCGTGTTCAATTATAGATACCCAATATAAAACCCCGAAAAAAAAAACATTATTCCAATCACGGGTGAATGTTTGAAACTCCGAATAACCAATACTAAAATGACAGAGAAGAGAAACAACAACTAACAAAAAGATGGCAAAAGCAAATTTGCAACGGATTTATAAATTCTTTTTACCTGGATTCAGAAGCAATATGAAGGCCGGCAGGGGAAGCTAGGGCTTGTAGCTGTAAAAGAATAAAATGAGAAAAAATTGAATAACCATTGTTGTATATAGGATTTGCAGAGGCGGAGTCAGAGGCCAATCATTAAGGCGCTGAATGGGCACACCAAATTTGATTCTGACGGAAGAAGAATCAGGGTGGCCGGGAAGGAAAGGTAAGAGGCCACCAACATTTGTTTTTCATTATTCTCAAATTGTTATGATTATATATAATTATTTTTAATTTTCTTTTACTATTTATATAATCTCTCTGTTTTCTCGAGATATTAATACAAATTGATTAAAAAAAATATATCTAGAAAGAAGCTAAGTCAGAATAAGAGATTTTTCTCTATATATATACATGTTACTCTTATTTAGGTTTTATCCTATGAAATTGAATCTTATGCATATTATTAATATTAATTTTCATCAAATGATTAATTTGAATATTTAGTTTTACTTCAAATCCATGAATATAAATTTTAATCAAAATATAACTAAAGATTAGTACTACATTCATATAACTAAAAAATTACTTTTTGCATGATGTTAAAAATTAGATGATGAGTTGATGACACAAATTTAAAGGCGAATATTTTTGGTAGATACTTTATTATCCATATTTACTAAAATAACTTGTTAATTATTTACTACATCTTGCTATACAGTTAATATAGTCTATTTTTTTTATTTGTTGAATTTAAATTCATGTTTCATATATAAATTGTGATATGTAGTAATTTTAATTTGGGGCCTCACCATTTTTGTGATCTCAATTGTTTTTAGTTTTATCTATTTCTCAATTCAGAAAATTCTTTTTCTTTTTTAAGGGGAGGCAGAAGGGTAAAATAATAACAATATAGAAATATGTTTAATGTAAAACAAAAAATGGTTTTAATAGATAATATGATAGTTCAATTTTGATATTTTGAAATTTTCATTTTAATAAAAGTATGATATATGATATGTTAGTGAAAAAACTTACAATAAGTAAAATTGCAATATTACAACTGAAAATAAAATGAAGAAATTAATCTCTTCAGGCTGAGGCGCGGATATCTCGCTCTCTTTAAGGAGATTCAAGCCCACTGCAGCAAATGTTTTCACCGGTCCAGCAGTAGTACTCTTTGACTTGTCCCCTCCAGATACAACAGCCTTCACAAAGTATAACTCAACAACTCTGGACAAGAGTTGAGTCCAAAGCTCCACAAAAAAGAACACCTCCCTTCAACTAATAAGAACTCTCTTTTAGACTAACTCTTCCACTCTTTGTTTTCTCTTATGAATTGTGTGTTTCAAACCAAATGAAGACCACCACTATTTATACTACAACAAGAAGTCTTCCTAGCAATGAATAGGAAGATAATGGAGGTAGTAAATAGTGAAGATAATGGCCTTAGGAGTTACATAGGTTACAATGGGAGTTACATAGGTTACATAAGTTACAATGGGAGTTACATATGTTACATATGTTACAAAGGGAGTTACATATGTTACATAGTTTACAAAGGAGTAATGGAGGTATTAAGAATGAAATAAATGATGGACAACCAATGCTAATGGATGATGTAGAAGTCATCCATTCAAATGTTCATTCTTATAACTTCAAAATAAAGCAATTTAATATTTTAAATATTAATATTAAAATGCTAATAACCTAACAATCCCCCACTCATTTTAATATTTAGATAAGAGAGTATATCAGTTGAAGGAAGACTACTATGCATAATGAAGGTGTGCTCTGCATTGAACCTCCACTTAGTGAAACAGTAACTTTTACTCCAGAGTCGTAGTGGTCTCAGACTTGAACTATGACTGCTTAAGGGAAATAAAATATCACTGCTCACACATAATAATCAAGGTGTTGACATGAGCTTTAACAGCCAGCACGTTATGGCCATGTGCTATCCCGGTTTCATGAGTGCATTTGAGAATAAGCCCCATTCTCATAGGAAGCGACCTACTTCCACACATCACATAGGTGAAATCTGTCGAGAGTGCTCCTGTAAGATTAACACTCCACCCATACGGACTACAGATATTCATTAAGAGTTTTATCAACTCAACCTTCACAAACTACAGGAAATAATGCACTCACATCATAGGGAGGGGAAAAAAATAGTGCATTTTTTCACAACCTCATCATATGTGATGTTTTTTCCTTTTGAACCTGGTTATAGGATCTCTAGTCCCCAGGTTGGGTTTCCTCATATATGACTCAAGGATTTGTAGGCTTCAATCCCATCCCCCTCGATGTGCTCCAGACCTTTTCTCTTGTTAAGGCCTTTGTAAGAGGATCTGCAAGATTATCACAAGATTTGACATAATCACATTAATGGTACCATTTGTCAAATACGATCTTACATTACTGTGTTTCCTCCTTATAGGTCTGGATTTACCGTTGTAATAACGATTTTGAACTCTACCAATTGCAGCGGTGCTATCACAATGAATTAAAATAGGAGGAATTGGTTTTTCAAAATAAGGAATTTGAAACAATAAATCTCTTAACCAATTCGCTTCCTCACTAGCTGAAGCTAAAGCAATTAGTTCAGCCTCCATGGTAGAGTTAGCAATTATAGTTTGCTTCTTTGATCTCCAACAAACAGCACCACCACCTAAAGTAAAGACATAACCAGTTGTAGAACAGGAATCACCTGACAAGTGTTCCAATCCGCATCACAAAAGCCTTCAAGTACAGCAGGATATTTTTTATAGAACAAACCACAATTTTTCGTTCCAATTAAATATCTCATAACTCTTGTTATAGCATGCCAATGTTCATTACCTGGCTTGCTTGTAAACCTGCCAAGTACTCCTACTGCATATGCAATATCAGGCCTAGTGCAATCAGTCACATATCTCAAACTTCCAATTATACTAGCATATTCCTTTTGATTTATTACATCATTTTCACTTTCAACAGGAAATAAGTGAACACTTGAATCAAAAGGAGTAGCAACATGCTTGCAATCATGAAAGTTATATTTTTTCAAAATTTTCTCAACATAATGTGACTGGTCAAGGAAATCCCCTCACATGTTCTTGTTATTTTTATTCCAAGAATAAAATTTGCCTCACCAAGATCTTTCATATCAAAATGGCTTCTAAGAACATTTTTAGCTTCATCAATAACATTCATGTTAGAGCCAAAGATCAACAAATCATCAACATATAGGCAAATGATCACATGTGAATTATTCCAAGACTTATGATATATGCACTTATCACACTCATTTGTTTTAAAACCATTTTCAATCATGCAGGAATCAACTTTTCATGCCATTGCTTTGGTGCCTGTTTCAAGCCATATAGGGATTTAGTAAGTTTACATACTTTGCTTTCTTGGCCTGCTTCAACAAAACACTCGGGTTGGTACATATAAATTTCTTCATTTAGGTCTCCATTTAGAAAAGCAGTTTTTTACATCCATTTGATGAATTTGCAAATCAAAAATTGCAGCCATAGCAACTAAAAGTCTAATGGATGTAATTCTTGTTACCGGAGAAAAAGTATCAAAAAATTCTAGGCCTTCTAGTTGTTTAAACCTTTTGCAACTAGCCTAGCCTTGCATTTATCAATAAACCATCCGGTTTCAACTTTTCCTTAAGACCATTTGCAACCAATTGTTTTACAACCCGGTGGTAATCAACTAACTTCCAAGTTTTATTAGAAATTAGAGATTCCATTTCATCATTTACAGCCTCTTTCCAAAATATATAGATCATGTGAAGATAATGCTTCTTTCAAAGTTAGAAAGTCATTTTCAATATTAAACACATAAAAATCAGGACCAAAATTTTTCTACTCTAGCTCTTTTACTTCTTCTTAACTCAAAATCAACAACTTCTTTATTTTTCAAAGTTGAAGTAGAAGAACTAGGTAGTGACAAAATATTTTGTTCAATCCTTTGACCCCCACTATTTTTAGTATCAAAAGGAAATTTATTTTCATGAAAAATAGCATCACCAGATTCTATTACAATATTCTTCAAGATTAAAAAATCTATAGCTGTACTATTTGAAGCATAACCAAGAAAAGCACAAGTAGTAACTTTCTTACCCAACTTTGTAATCTTGGGATCCATTAGCCTCACAAAGGCTAGACAACCCCAAACTCTTAGATATCCCAAACTTGGCTTGTAACCTTTCCACAATTCAAAAGGTGTCAATTAGACTTTTTATGAGGCACACGATTCAACACATAACAGCAGTTAAGATAGCTTCACCCCAAAAATTTAAAGGTGCATGTGACTCAATTAGCATGGCATTAGTCAATTCAACCAAAGTTCTGTTTTTCCTTTCTGCTACTCCATTGGACGAAGGAGAGTAAGGAGGAGTAGTTTCATGAATTATTCCCAATGATCTAACAAAAGAATTAAACTCATTTGATTCATATTCACGGCCTCTATCACTTCTAATTCTTTTTATTTTTCTTCCAAACTGATTTTCAACCTCATTGAGATAAGTTCTGAAATTTTCAAAAGCATCACTTTTATTTTTCATCAAGTAAACATATGTAAACTTAGAAAAATCATCAATGAAAGTGATAAAATATCTATTACCTCCACGAGTTAGAATTCCACCAAGTTCACAATATCAGTATGAACTAATTCTAACAAATCAGTTTTTCTTTCAACTTGAAAATGAGGCCTTTTAGTGATCTTGGCTTTACTACAAGCCTCACACTTTTCAAAATTCTTTTTAACCATTGGGATTAATCCTAAACTACTCATGATTCCAACATAACGATCATTAATATGACACAACGAGCATGCCAAAAATTAGTAGAAGAAAGCATATAAACAGAAGTAGAAGTTTTATTTTTTTCATTTCACATTCAACTTAAACATCCCATCACATGCATACCCCTTCCCCACAAAAATACCTTTCTTCACTATTACATATTGATCAGATTCAATAATCTGTTTAAAGCCTGCTTTATTAAGAAGAAAACTAGACATCAATTTTTTCTCATAGAAGGAGTATAAAGTACATCTTTCAATGTTAATATCCTTCCAGAAGTAAAACACAATTCAACATCTCCCTTTCCAAGCACTTGAGTAGTGTGAGCATCACCAAGCATGATGGTTTTGGGCTCCTCAAAATGAGTATATTTTTAACCAGTCTTTGTCATAACAGACATGACGGTTTGCACCAGAATCAGCCCACCATCCATCAACATTCTCAACCATGTTTTGTCGGTAATCACCGCCACAAAAGGTTCTTCGGTAACGTTTGCCTGAGGGTTAGGACCACGTTTCCGGAATCTGCAAAATCGAGCAATATGCCCACTCTTGCCTCAAACAAAGCATGGTCCTTTTTCTTGAACTTGTTGATTTTGTGCTTGGTGATTTTCACCATTATTTTTCTTGAATTTTTTCTTCTTAGGCTTTAAAGAGGTATTTTTGTGAGTTTCAGGATTAGCATTATTCGAAGTAATTAAATTACCTTCGATGTGATGTTGTTCTCTTCTGTTTGTAAAAGTGCATCTTGGCCTCTTGCTTCTTCTTCCATGCGGATTTTCATTATCAAGGTTTCAAGAGAGGTTTCCTTTTGTTTGTGGCGCATAGTTTTTTGAAATTCCTTCCAAGAAGGTGGAAGTTTATCCACTATGCCACAAACAATAAGGTTATCTCCAATTTTAACCTCTTCGGACCTAAGCTCTCCAACATCATGATGAAGTCTTGAGCTTGATCTACCACTGATTTGTTGTCCACCATTTGGAAACGAAAAAATCTACTAGCTGCATATTTTTTCGCTCCAGCCTCTTCGGTATCATACTTACTCTGGCAATGCCTTCCAAATTTTCTTTGCACTAGAGTAAGTTCTATCTTAATAATCATAAAAATTATCAGATAGACAATTAAGAAGATAATACCGACACTTATAGGAATCACCATCGTACTTTTCCACTTTCTCTAGATGAGAAATAGTTTCATCATCATTCATAGTGGTGATGTCTTCTTTATTTGGATTCTTCTCGTTTAAAACGTAAGAAACATTGAGAAGACTTAAGTAGAAAAGTACTTTACCCTTCCATCTCTTGAAATGGTTACCATTGAACCGAAATGGCTTGTTAAGATCTCCCATCTTGACATCCGCGGTTTTTTCAATTGTAGCCATCTTTGAATCTCCTTAAAATTGTTAGTGAAAAAACTTACAATATAGTAAATTGCAATATTACAACTGAAAATAAAATGAAGAAATTAATCTCTTCAGGCTGAGGCGCGGATATCTCGCTCTCTTTAAGGAGATTCAAGCCCACTGCAGCAAATGTTTTCACACCGGTCCAGCAGTAGTACTCTTTGACTTGTCCCCTCCAGGATACAACAGCCTTCACAAGTATAACTCAACAACTCTGGACAAGAGTTGAGTCCAAAGCTCCACAAAAAAGAACACCTCCCTTCAACTAATAAGAACTCTCTTTTAGACTAACTCTTCCACTCTTTGTTTTCTCTTATGAATTGTGTGTTTCAAACCAAATGAAGACCACCACTATTTATACTACAAGAAGTCTTCCTAGCAATGAATAGGAAGATAATGGAGGTAGTAAAAGTGAAGATAATGGCCTTAGGAGTTACATAGGTTACAATGGGAGTTACATAGGTTACATAAGTTACAATGGGAGTTACATATGTTACATATGTTACAAAGGGAGTTACATATGTTACATAGGTTACAAAGGAGTAATGGAGGTATTAAGAATGAAATAAAGTGATGGACAACCAATGCTAATGGATGATGTAAAAGTCATCCATTCAAATGTTCATTCTTATAACTTCAAAATAAAGCAATTTAATATTTTAAATATTAATATTAAAATGCTAATAACCTAACATGATATAATGATGAGTAATAATTGAGTATATAACAAATTTGATGAATAATGATTATGTCAATCATCACAAGTGACAAACTTAATCGGTAGCAACATAACACTACTTGTTGGTACAATTAAAATAAAATCTTGTAGTAAAAATATTAAAACGATTTCTATGTTATCTTTTTTATTTTAATTTCATTTAATTGGTTTATATCAACCTAATGCTCTTTTGACTTTGAAAAAAAATGTCATTTTTCCTATCAATTTATTGTTCTTTTATGTACGTTTCCATGATAAAAAATGGTAGTAGTTAAAGTTTATTTTAAAAAATAAAAAATTGACTCATGGAACAATAAATTATTTCCGCATTGGGGACTAACAGATTTTAATGTCTAATTAGATCAATTCTCTGCTAGAGTTTCTAGATTAAAATATTTATTAACTCAACAATGTTATACCAGATATTATATATCTACTGTATGTACTTAATACACATATAATACTTCTGGTCATAATAATAGCTATGTACATGTACACATTTTATTCATGTATTTATTAATTTTAATTAAAAAATACTTTTTTAATTCGGTGATAATAATTTTCATTCGGTTAGTCTATCAATAATTAAGTATTTACCTTGTAAATCTAATAACAATTTTTACACGTTGCTTTTAATTTAACAAGATTCTCAAGCATCATATATTTTTAGCGTAAATTACTTCGATATGATTATTAAGAGATTATAAGTAAATTTGTTTTGATTAAGTCTATCCTATCCAGAATTTTCAGCTATTGATGTATCGTCTTAGTTCCTAAGGGTGGAGATGATGAGTCGGTCTATGAATTTTCCTTCTTTTGCCGCATTTCGCTTAAAGGGTTGAAAGGGAGATAGTGCATCAAGGTATTCGCAAGGGCTAACTTGATCCTCTTTATCGTAGTATAGTCTTTTCGTGACACGTTTCAGTTCTCTTCCCTGTAACTTAGAAAAAGTGAGTCACCGATTCAAGTACAATATACTATCATTACCTCCTGGACAATTAGACAACCAGTCCGTAATCACAACGAGCTCAATCAAGCATTATATCGAAACTATTCCAATACTTCTCTAATCTTTTCTTTTGTCATACTATTAATTATAAGCAAATATTAATATAGGAATGTTCGACTCGTGACCATTTCTGACCCAATAATATTACACTAAAAAGATATTAATGAAACTATTAGTAGCTACATTTGGCATCAATGCAAGTTATTGCTTGACGCCGGTGATTCCTAAAAAAAAGTGATTGAATTCAAAACGTCTCTTTTCAAAGCATGTCTTGCCAATAGATCTGCTACACCATTAATTTCCCTATAAGAGTGCTCCACGACAACACTAATTAGCTGGTGGAGGAGCCACTTGCAATCATGTAAAATGTGAGAAAAAGTAACGTAAGTATATGCAAAAGAGTAATAATATATATCTGGAGCGTCAATTTCAGCTATCAGCACGTAATATAACACTCTAGAACAAGTATAAGCCCGTTGAAATATGCAAGTAGTTAAGCTATAACGCCATTAATAGCAACACTAGAGTTCATGAATCCTAAAATCCAATGACTCACACAATTCTAATCTCAAATATTCAGAGTATTAAAATATTAATGTGAAGCTTTATTTCAATCAAGCAATTGAATAATATCTTATTAAAGTTTTTAAATGAATACTTTAAAGATGATATATTTGTTCAAAATTTGAAAAAATGAAGTAACATTTGATGTCAGAACCAAGCTTTTTTATATATATATATATATATATATATTGATTTCGACCCGCAAAGTCTCAATTTTTCGATAAAATATTACCCAAACGCCAATTCAAGTGAAAAGGAAACCCTAGATTTTGATTTATAGTAGCAAAATTGACAAAGAGCCACACGAGGGAGGGTCAAGGGCTGCACAAGTTACATCGACTCCGACATCGGAGTTTGCAGCCCTCTCCGCCTCCAAAAATATCTCACTCTTCTTTATCCCACCAATTATTTCACATCATCATCTAACCCCCACCCCCAGATTACCATAAAAATCAAACCTTTATGGATTCTTGGGAAAAACTGTGACCCCATTTTATTGTTTTTCCATTTCTGTATTTTCTTGGCTTTGTAGGTTTTATTTAGGGTATTATTGAGACCCCCAAGTAGGAAAAAAGGAGAAGGAGAAAGGGAGATGGCTCAAAATGGGCAGGGGATAGAACCTGCGGTTCTTGATGACATAATTAACAGGCTATTGGAGTTTAGGAATGCAAGAACTGTTAGACAGGTTCAGCTTTCAGAGGCTGAGATTCGTTCTCTCTGTACTGCTGCAAGAGCAATCTTTCTTCAGCAGCCCAATCTTTTGGAGCTTGAAGCCCCTATCAAGATCTGTGGTAATTTTTTTTTTCTTAACCTTCTTGTTTTACTTTGTTGGCACAGATGAATCATTATTACATGCATGTTCATATTTGCATTTGAGTTTGTGAAACCTCTGCTAGTTCTAAGGGTTGAAGACCTTTAAATTGTCTAGTGACTGTTATTCCGCGCGGTTAAATGTGAAAAAATGTTGATGAATTTGAAAATTAGTTTCTTTGACCTGAATGAAACTTGTGGGGTATTGGCGAGGGTCTTCTCAGTTCTTACAGCATGTGTGATAGCAGGAGAAGATGAAAAGCTGTTTGTTCATTTTGAATAGTTTTTTTTCCAAAAAGTTTTAAAGTTTGCCCCCCAAGGCATAGCTCTAGTGGCATAAGGTGGAGGAAGCGAAACCCAGTTATGTGGAGAAGGATAGAAGGGCGGGCCCATTATCCACTGATTTTAGAAGGCTGTGATTAGTCCAAAGGGCGGGGTCACTGACAGATTTCTCGGTAATAAAAAAAGTTTTAAAGGTTGATTGCACAGTCGCCCACTATGTAGCTTGTCATTTTAATATAAATACAGGATGTATTTGTAATATGGTATACTCGTGGGATACAGTTGAATAGTGTATCTGCTGTTGGATATCATTGCTATGATATGTCACATGACAGAGCCCTGCTCCTAATGCTTGTCTTTTTGCCTTTAGTATGTAGCACGGCTAAAGAAAGAGATTGCTGAAAGAGCGATTTACTTGAAAGACAGTAGGAAAGTGAACATTTGTAGAAACATGGTTCAGAAAATTTGCAATTAGGCTTTCTTTGCTTGAGGCTTTGGGATAGAGAGTACCCTTCCTAGAAGGTGGCTCATCATCCTAAAGTGATCTCTAAGTGTAAATTTTTGGTTGTTCATGATAATTCTTCACGGTTTACCAAAAAAAAAGGTAGCATGGCTCTTTGTTTGTTTAGCTGTAATTTGATAAGATTACAAGGCGCTCGATTAATCTGTTAGGCTGTAGTTCAATAGGATGTGTTAGAAAAGATAGAGTAGAGTCCTTGCGTTTCCTGGAGATTGTTCTTCTATTCTTGAAAGAGTGAGAATTTAGTCTCTCGATATCTTTTCTTGTTGTGCTTGTTGAATTGCTTCGTTATTTAGACTTCCCTTGAGATTATGTTGTCATTATTATAATATTTTCTTTTATTGTTTCTATCTTTCATATCTATTATCAGGAAGTTTGTTTATTTCATAACAAGATTCTTTTCCTTACCTGTTCACCTCTTCAGTAGATCCATTTCACTTTTCTGTTTCTTTGTTAGGGGATGGTTGGTTGGGGCAATCTGTCATAATCAATCTTTGTATTTGGTCAAACTAATTAGCCTATCTCTTCCTTTTTTTCTGGATTCTAGGTGATATTCATGGACAGTATGGTGATCTTCTGAGGCTTTTTGAATATGGTGGATTCCCACCCCAGTCCAATTATTTGTTTTTAGGGGACTATGTGGATCGTGGCAAACAGAGTTTGGAGACTATATGCCTTCTACTTGCTTACAAAATTAAGTACCCAGAGAACTTCTTTCTGTTAAGAGGGAATCATGAGTGTGCTTCTATTAACCGGATATATGGATTTTATGATGAATGTAAGCGCCGATTCAATGTGAGGCTGTGGAAAGTCTTCACTGATTGTTTCAACTGTCTTCCCGTGGCAGCTCTTATAGATGATAAAATACTTTGCATGCATGGTGGCCTTTCTCCTGATCTAACAGACATGGATCTGATACGAAATTTACCTCGTCCTACAGATGTTCCAGATTCCGGTTTGCTTTGTGATTTACTTTGGTCAGATCCTAGTAGGGAAGTTAAAGGTTGGGGGATGAATGACAGGGGCGTCTCATATACCTTTGGTCCTGATAAAGTGGCAGAGTTCTTGATGCAACATGATATGGACCTTGTTTGTCGTGCCCATCAGGTACTTCTGTTTGATTTGTGGTTTTCTCTTTTTCTAGTATTGAGATATTTACTAGGATATTCTTACCTAGGTTGTGGAGGACGGCTATGAATTTTTTGCTGAAAGGCAGCTAGTTACAGTATTTTCTGCACCAAACTACTGTGGGGAATTTGATAATGCTGGTGCAATGATGAGTGTGGATGAAAATCTGATGTGCTCTTTCCAGATTTTGAAGCCAGCAGATAGGAAACCTCGGTTCTTGTGAAGCAAAAGGTCATAGCTTATGTATGTGCTCTCCCGGTGGAACCTAAGGTTTGTGTACTTGCCGCTTTGTCATTTATTCCATGACAAATCCAACTTGATTCTCTGCAATGATATTGTGAATCAACCTCTGTTTTGGATTGATCTTTTTTATGTGCCATAAAACTAAATGCCTATGCTGATATCATGGTATCCATACATATGAGGGTTGCAAAGAGGTTTGCCATGCATTTCCGCTTTTTTCTAAAAAATATGTTTATGGGTTGCGCTGGTCAATTCCCAAACCCTTCCAAACAGATTGTGTGTTAGTTGTTGATATAATTTGCTTTGTAGTTCATTCATATTGACTATTCTTTAGCTGGCGAAGTCTATCTGTTTTAAGACCTAAATCTTAACCGTGTGTAATGACACTATTTTATGTGGCTTAGTTTACTGTCATTAGTACCTAAAAGCTTAACTAGACGTAGTGATTGTATTTAGTATCATAATGTTGTTCTGCACTTTTCACACTTCATATTCCAGCAATCCTTGGTTGTTCTGCATTTTACACACTTCATATTCCAGCAATCCTTTTAAACGTATCTTTATCAATACCAACACTTCTTTCTGCTCATCTCCTTGCAAGTCAAGATAGAGTGCTACTCCCTCAATATCAACAAAGTTACTGAAATAGTTTTCTAGTGGTATGATATCCTCTATCATTGGTTCACGAATAACCGCATTTTTTAATGATAGAGTGCTCATATTTCTTTTTCCTAATTTCATATCCAACCTTCATTGATTGAACATGTGACCGATTATGTGCTTCAACTCCCCTATATCTTTTCTAGGGTCTTATTTATCCGAGGAGAATTTTGCGATGAAAATTTTATCTTCTCCCTTTCCTTTCAGAATGCTCTTTTAACAAAAAGCAGACAAACACTCTAAAAACCAGATAATTATTAAAAACACTTCAAAATACTTAAATAAAAATTGTGTTGAGCGTTGGGAAATTTAAAAGTTATGCTTCAAAGTGATCCCTTCCCTTTCTCATTTCGTTATCTCCCTATAATATTTTGGAGTGCACTATGTTGTCTCGCATAATCATACGTTTATCCTTCTCTATTACTTCCTTGATTAAACTGAATTTTAAGTTACCAACCAATCTATTTGTAGAACTTATATGATTATGTAAAATGACACATAATATGTCAAAGATTGTCGGCTGAGTTGTCAAGCTTCTCCGTGGATGAGAACTTTCATGTCCTTTTCCTAAAATTGCAGTTGATTTTGTTTATAAGCAAAACCTATGGACCACCTCCTTTCTCAACATAAATTCCAGGCTTTGTTTACATAGTGAGTCTTAATTTTTCTTCGATTGAACTTAATGCATTACTTTGTTAGCAATATTTATGTTGTAGTACTGTTCTCTTCTAGATAGCATCCGTGGGCAGGCTCACTCCATAGTGCCCAGTGACTTCACTCAAGTGTTTGTCCTGCCTGTGCTACTCCAAGTTTCAGGGCGCGTCTCAACCGCCCTATATCAACACTACCTTCTTGAAACACTAATTCTTAGATACCGTCCTTTATCAACACTACCTTTTTAAAATGCTTAATTCTTTGTGAAGTCAATCTCACATAACTATATTATTACAGCAAGAGAAGTTTCTAATTCAAATTCCTCTTCATTTTACGTAATCTCTCTAGAAATGATACTTTACACCATGCCAGTGAAATCATGGATTAAAATTTAAATCGATGGTTTATTTCGTTAGGTCTATATTGAGGTGTACTTTGTATTGTTGATCACTTCATCCTTGAGCATGACACTATTTCTCAGGTGTTTTATTTTATTTAAGTCGTAAGGGTTTGTTCTTTTTTCAGTAATGTGAATATTGTACGGTGTGCTCCTGTTTGCGTTATATGAGCAAAATATTCTTAAATTTCATTTCCTTGATTTGCCACCTCTTCAGCCCGTCTGTTCATCAAAACATTTTTCCAGCTTTTGCATAGATGTATGCTCAAAATTTTCTGTAATTTGGTTATTTTTCGCAGAAATTCCTTATGTGCTGGGAAAAGAGCATTTGAAGATGCTGGCTTCTGTAATGTTTGTCATACAAGCATGCTTTCCAATGGGAAAGCAGTTGGTGGTTCAGTTCAAGGACCATGAAGATTGACATTAACTGTAGTAGTTTGAATACTTTTCCTCTGTTTTTTCCTTGGTGGGTCGTTTATCCTTTTTTATATTTGCTCGTGCAATCTATGATTTGACGTGTAAATACATTCTGTTTGTAATCTCAGTTTTAATCTTTCTAGTTTACTCCTAATTACTATATTTTAAGCTGAATGGGTTTGCTAGTTTCTACTTTCACTGTCTTCATGAAATGATGGGTTTTTGAGAAAATTGTTTTACTGATTACTTCTAATTATACAGCCAATAAAAAAGGAAAATAGACGGTTACACCATAGTTGACATTATGATTTGTCTGTGGTTCTGTGCCCGGCCTATCGCCAATTCAAGATTTAGAGTTTGTTGTTCAGAATGAGCGTGATCTTGTTATATTTTACTATGATAGAAGCAATTATATTTTACTATGATAGAAGCAATTAGTAACTTTCTGAAAAATATTGTAAACCAGAAAAATATTATGTTATGAATCAAAAAAAAGTATCAGTGACTTCTAGCTGTATGAGTTGTCTGGTTACCTTGAAGGTTGGAGGGTCCGGGGGGTGGGTGTGGGGGGGGGGGGGGTAATGTATTCATGTAGCCTATTTCCTTTTGGGAAAATTCTTTTGGCTATAATTTGCGTAAAAAATCATGTTCACACTATAAATAGTTTGTTTATGGATATTTTTACGTTTTGAGTTAAATATTAAATATATTTTTCAGTTAGGTTTTTCATACATTGAAAATAATTAATGAGATTAATTATTGATGATTTCATAGTTAAACATGGAAAAGGAAACAAAATATGCCAAAGAAAACACAAGTCTTGCACACTCTTCACACCCGAAGTTTTTAAGTTCTAAAAAAAATTAAAAAATGTGACAGCAGTAGTAAAAAAAATTAAAAATAATATCTCTTTTCCGATTTCAGAATTTCCTCCTTGTTCTTTTTTGTTTATTTATTTTTCATTTCTTATTTCTTAATGAAAAAATAAATAAATTAATAAGTAGAAATAAGGAGTAAAATGTAGATTATCTATTTTAGTTTATTATTGACATTCGTGAAAGATAAACTATATCTAAATTTAAATATTAAAAATTTATAACTATAATTCTCAAATTAAAAAAATTGAGTTTGACCGAGTTGACAAAACAATTACTCTTATTTATTTAAAGGAGATTCTATACATTGATTATCTAGAAAAAAGTTAATTAAAATATATCTTATCTGATTATACTTAGAGCCTGTTTGGCTCAACTTAAAAGCTGGTCAAACTGACTTAAAAGCTGGTTTTTGACTTATTTAACTGTTTGGCAATACTCAAAAAAACTTATTTTAAGCTAAAAAAACTTATTTTAAGCCAAAAGTTAAAAGCTGGGGTAGGGGTGCTTTTTTTTTTTTAGCTTATAAGCTGTTTTAAGTTGACCACATTTTTATGTTTATTCCCTTAATATTTTTATACAATCTCCAAATTACCCATATAACCCTAACATCTCTTTCTTATATTTTTCCCTTTTCACGTTTGGCATAACAACTTCAGCACTTTTATCCAAACGCATAACTGCTTATTTTAAAAATAAGTTTCAGCACTTTCAAAAGTACTTTTTTAAAGCTGCTTTTATTAAGCCCATCCAAACGGGCCCTTAGAATGTATGTGAGCAAGATACGATGAAAACTAAATTTACCATTATGTTTCCTCTATTATGTGATTGTCTTCATATCCTCGACCGTATATGAATCACATCATACACAAATGAAGACTCATTAAAGTTAATATTTTTCTTTTATTTTAGTACTAGAGACATATAAAAAAAATTGTGGGAAAAGATGTTGATGGTGCTTCATTGAAAAATCATAACAACACATAAATGATATAGAAAGTTCTTTATTATTTCAGAATAAACTTTTGTAAAAAAAATTGAATGAAAAACATTCACAATTCTTCGATAAAAATGATAACATAAATTTGTTAAGCATGAAGTAGATCAAAATTTCATCATGTATGTATATTTTTCGTTATTAGCATTATTTGTTGTTATAATATCATGTAGACATAATTGTAGTCACAATATTATTAACTTTTAGCTCACAAATTAGCATTTTTTGAAACTAATTAGGAATTTTTAAAATTAAGTAATTTTATTGCTTTTGTTATTATATAAATAAATTTAAATTACATTTTACATAAAAAAAATTAAAAGATATTATAAAATAATTTAATAATAAAACTCAAAATACTTTAGAATTGATAGACATTAACACGTGTAAGAAATAACAAAAATCATATGGTTCAAAAAAGACAATCCTATTTAATAACAACTCAAGATAGTAAAAATATTAAACTACATATTTAAGTATCATGTTTAATTAGGGGTGTGCAAAAACCGAAGCGACCAATAAACCGAACCGATAAAATGTTATTGGGTTATTGTTATTGGGTTATTGGGTTATTGGGTTTTTAATGGGTTTAGAAAAAATAATTATTGGGTTATTGGGTCGATTTTGGTTTTCCCTATTGGGTAAACCAATAACCCAATAAGACGATAGTTATTTACTACTTTACCCTTCTTCAATATTAAATATACATAATTTAATACATAAATAGATTCAATATTAGCTTCTCAGGCTATGTGTTTTTTTGGTTAGGAAATTGGTGAGAACTTTGTTGATTATCTGGTGGATCAAACAACTGTTCAAGATTGTCTTATTGAAATATTTTATTTTAGTTTTAATTCTAGTTCGTAATTGTAGGCGATAACTTTTGCAAGTTTGTGAATGTTAGTAATTTGATCAACATTCAAAGTTTTCTATTATGTTTTGGCGGTAAGTTGGTAACATGTAATTATAACATACGTACTATTATATATTATTTGATCGATATTTTCTTATTGGGTTAACCGAAACCGAACTGATAACATCAAAAATCGATAAACCGATAAAAAAACTTCTTATTGATTTGTTATTGGGTTAACATATTTTAAAACCGAAAACCGATAAACCGAACCGACCGATGCACACCCCTATATTTAATTGTTATGCTTTAAAAATTAAACTACATAATTAAAAGATTAAACTATAATATAATAATTATGTTTAAAAAATTAAACAACATATTTTTATATGTGTCAGATGTCTATCATTTCTAATTTATTTTGAATTTTGATTGTCTTTATTAAAATATTTTTTATATTATATTAAAAAAATAATATATATTATAAACATGAATTTTAGTTGTCTCTTCTAGTAGAAAATTCTATATTAAATGATAATAATTTTTTAAAAATGTATATCCTGATTATGTTATAAGTTATTTACATATATTAAACCAATTTGTAATTTAATATAGTACCCTGCATAAAATACATCTATTATAAAATATTATAATTGAGAAATAGGCATTGAGTGATCCTTTATTTATTTGTTTTGAAACATCCTCTTAATTAATATTATTAGAGTAACTGAATTTTTTATTCATAGTTAAAATTAGTGAAATAATATAACTAATTTCTATGTATGTTAAATCTTGATTGGAATGATTATAATATAAAAAATTCATGTGTTATTCATGACATTGTTATAAATCTTATGATCAATACTTTTTAGATATATCTAATTTTTAAAATAACATTATTTTTTTCTCTTGATATACATCTATTATATAGATTAATCTATTTAGTTGATTATAGAACAAATTAATTTTTGAATCTATGCTTAGTTTCTATATTTTATTAAATTTGTATTACAAAATAATTAAGTATAATCTTAAGTAGATAAGATAGTCATTCGTAATTAGTATTATGAGAAATTTAATTGTGTTTTTCAATAAATAAATTTATTTAAGCAAAAAAAAAAGAACTTTTCAATGGTATTCATTGGTACCTTGTGAACATAATTGAGCACAGGGAAGGGATAGAGGAGAGAGAGTAGATTATGTATATGTAGAGGAGAGAGAGTATATTGTCTATACTTAGAACATAACTTGTATGGTATATAATGAAAATAAAATATTATTGTATAAAAATAAAATTACAAAAAAAAAAAATTAAACTAAAGAGTACATTATTTTTTATTAACTGAACGATATTTATTTTTAAAAATATACACACATAAAAAAAAATATACACAAAAACGTATTTTTTTTCTTGGCAACCAAATAGTTCGTGTTTTAGTAGTTCAAGGAGTTTGAGAAATAGAAAATAGTTAGTTTTATTTGGAGGGAAAAGTATTGAGGAAATAAATGTATAAAATTGAAAGAAGGATAGTATAGTTATTTTATATTTTTGGCTAAATTTTTCTATTCATTTTTAGCATTATTTTTCCCTTTTTATCAGATGACCGTTTTAAAACTAGACAAAATAGACATGTTCATCATTTTTACAATTTCTTAGTTGTCCATTGAATTTGAGAACAAACAAACAAATATGGGAAATGTAAAAAGATGACCTTACTCTAGTTATCAGAAATATTCTGTAATTAAATGCAGAAATAGTATAGTAATAGTCAACTAAAACAAACCTCTTCCACTTTTTCTTCCTGTCTTTGTGATTGTCTTGATTAGGAACTTGGTGAGAATTTTGCTGATTATCTGGTGAATTTGGCAAGTGTCTTCTCTCTTCAAACTAGTACTATATAAAGCCATGAAGATTGTACTGAGTATTTACAGTAGGCAAGTTGTTATCAATGAAGCTAATCACTTTTTTCGCCTTGTTTTTCCTGCTACAAAGCACTACTATTTTTTCTTTTGTTGTTGCAGATTATTCTATAGCAACATCACAATATGGTGGTAACACTCCTCCACCTGTTACTAGTCAACCACCACCTTCTCATGGCTATCAACCGCCTAGTGCTCCAAGTACACCACCTCCGGTGCATGCTCCACCACAACATGCCCACCCACCACATTCTCATGGTCATGTACCACCATCTGTTGGTAGTCCTCCACCGCCGTCTCCAATGATTTCTTCACCTAATCCCCCACCATTGTATGGTTCTCCCCCACCCTCTCATGGTGGCGGCCATCCACCATCTCATGGGCATAAACCACCTTCACCTTCTCATGGACATGGACCACCTTCTACAGGACATGCGCCACCTGGAGGATATCATCCACCTAGCCATCATCAACCTTCACCCCCAAGTCATCACGGACATCCTCCGCCATCAACACCAACACCAACTTACTCTCCTCCTCCTCAAGTGCAACCTCCACCACCTCCATATTCACAACCATCGCCGTCACATGGATATACTCCACCTCCTAAAAGGCACACACCACCTAGAGGACATCACCCACCAAGCCATCATCAACCTTCACCCCCAAGTCATCATGGACATTATCCACCACCACCACCAATTTACTCGCCTCCTCCTCAAGTTCAACCTTCACCTCCGTCTTATTCACCTCATCCACCTACATATTCACCGCCATCACACTCGCCACCTTCACATGGACATGCACCACCTCCTAAAGGGCATAAGCCACCTGGAGGACATCATCCGCCTTCACCTCCGAGCCATCATGGACATCCTCCACCAACGTACTCGCCTCCTCTACCAACATACTCGCCGCCACCACCTCCGCTAACATACTCTTCTCCCCCTGCACCAACGTACTCCCCTCCTCCACCTACACATTCTCCATCACCACCTCCGCCAACGTACTCTCCTCCTCCACCTGCACAATCACCACCACCTCCACCAGCATATTCTCCTCCTCCACCTGTACAATCACGACCACCTCCACCATCATACTCTCCTCCTCCACCTGCACAATCACCACCACCTCCACCATCATACTCCCCTCCTCCACCCGCACAATCACCACCACCTCCACCAATATATTCCCCTCCTCCACCTTCACAATCACCACCACCTCCACCATCATACTCTCCTCCTCCACCTTCACAATCACCACCACCTCCACCATCATACTCCCCTCCTCCACCCGCACAATCACCACCACCTCCACCCATATATTCCCCTCCTCCACCTTCACAATCACCACCACCTCCACCAATATATTCCCCTCCTCCACCTGTACAATCACCACCACCTCCATCAACATACTCACAACCGCCACCTCCGTCGCCACCACCAGTTTACTCGCCTCCACCACCATCATCCCCTCCTCCATCTACATATTCACCACCACCACTGACTTCTCATCCTCCACCACCAACACATTCGCCTCCTCCCCCTGCTTACTCTCCACCACCACCACCGACTACATATTCCCCCCCTTCTCCTCCATATGGTCTTTCACTAAGCACTCCATAACACTGTTCACCTGACCAGCAAGTCAGCCACTTTTTACGCACCATGGCCTATCGCCCCCACGTATCTCAAATACACCATAAGAGTTGCATTAGGTTACTAGTTGCTATTTAGATTAATAAAAATGGTATGCTTTGTTTCTCATGTTGTCTCACTAAAGCAGTTATATAGTGTTTAATAGTAGTTTTTTTTTCTTATTGTAAGAGAACAACTTTGGATATCAATATCATGTTATATATTTCAAGTTTTGTTTAATCATTGGTTTAAAGTATTAATATTGTCCAATGCGTTGGTCATGGAGGAATAAATCATATAACCACTAAATAGATAGAGGATATTTCTTTTAAAGAAAAATTAAGTGTTATGTTTTCTTGAAACTATTAATAAAAAGTATATGTGTTCGGTTTTATTTGAAATTAATATAAAACTAAATAAAACTTTTTATCGATTATTAAAAGATAAGTAATCAAGTAAATGCACATATTAATTTGTATCGTCACTACTTATTTAGCATACAAAATTAAATGAAATGTTTTGAGAACTTTTTCTAAATAATCAATGCTCCTGCATAAAGCAAACGTATGTGTGAATTAGGCCTAAGCCTAACTCACTAAGTATTTATCAAGCTAAGTCATTATATAAAGTAATTCATCAAAATAATATAATTTTTAAAAGTTTTACAAAACTATTATAAATGTATTTCACAGTAATGTTGTAGGGTATATTTTATTTTTTAAAAACTGACGGCGTCAGATTGATATACGTTACTCACAGTTTGGTTTTAGTATAAAACGTTACTCAAAAAAACGTTTTAGGAGGAAAACAAAACTCACAGTAACGTATATCAACCTAACGCTGTTAGTTTTTAAAAATTAAAATATACCCTAAAACATTACTGTGAAATACGTTTATACTAGTTTTGTAAATTTTTGAAAAAATGTATTATTTTGATAAATTGTTTTATATAATGACTTAGCTTGGTAAAAAATTCTATAACTCAAAGGGAGGAGGAAGGCGAGCTCAAAAGGAGAAGGATTGTCGAAGCCTTATAAGAAATCTCATTAATCACCGATGTGGGACTTTTGTCACCCAATATCGGGTGAGATGGGCACTGTTCTGATACCATGTGAAATTAGTCTTAGGCATAAGTCACACCACGAAAGCTAGCTCAAAGGAAGGAGGATTGTCCAAACCTTATAAGAAGTCCACCCATTTTATTAAACACCGTTGTGGGACGTTTGTCATTCTTTAACATGCCTAACATCAATATTAAAAGAAAGTTCATTATAGAGAATCATATTCGTTTAATTTATTTAGCAGAATTATTACTAAAAATAATATAATGCTATAAATAAAATGTTCACTGTATGGTGACAGTTCATGTGGTTTACATTTATTTGAGAAATAAAAATTCTAGAAATGGTATTTGCATTAAACTGCATTAATTTAAATAACATTTGTTCTCTTTTAATTATAGACATATTTTTAAATGAACAAAATTTATTCATAATCAGATATTTTGAAGATAAATTTTTTTCTATAAAAAGACGTTTTCTAATTAAATGAATTTTATGAGATACAGATAACAATTAAAATAATTAAAAGAGAATTAGATGAGTGGCTGAATTGGTAGCATCGTGTGTATGAAAAGTTGAAAGGCACATGTGTTTGTCTCTGGATCAAGTAGTTGGCCGTGAGCAAATATTCGCTGACAGTCTGTCTTCATATTCGTGGAACCCACTTTACTCTCTCTAGCGCGCCTCTATAAACATCTGCCCTATATACTCTCTCTCGTAGTTTCTACTTCCAGAACTCCTCTCTCTCTCTCCGGCAGGCCGGCGATCGGGTCAAACCTCATTGTTTGACCATGGCATCCATGATTGAATCTGCTTGGACGGTAAGACTTCTCTACTTCATTCGATGTTTATTAGCCCTAAATTGGACTGAATCTGCTTTTAGTTTAACTGCATTTTGAGATTGACGCTTTAATTTTGTGGATCTACCTGAGTAGCCGATGTTGAGAATCTGTATGTTTGTGCATGCTGTTTGCTGCATGAGTATGAGCGTCAGTACATTGATGAGGCGGATTGGCACATCATTGTTAAATTCGACCGTTAACCTTTTTTTTCTTATATAATTTTGGTGTCTGAGTAAGTTTAGGTTTAGTCAACCAATTTCACGTGATAGCAACTGTAATTCTGTCCGGCAAGTCTAGAACAAATGAGAAAAAAATCATTTAGTTTAAATTGTCTATGGGTATTTAGACTTGAGACTTGATGGTTTTCAAGTCACTTTATGATTACTAGGCCAAATCCTTGGATGCTTTGCATATATAATCAATAAATAGTTTTGACTAGGATTTATAAGTTCATCTCTCCACTCATGATTTGATTGTTGACAGAATCTCCTCTGTATTTTTCCTTTTTTTAATTTTTTAATTTTTAATCAAGGTTTTGGATTCTACTGAAGTTGATTGTTGAAGGTACAATATGAGAAGGTGGTTAAGATTTAGTCACTTTAGGCATTTCTGGAGCTTACTGATATTTTGTTGGGTAGTAGTCATTCATTTTTTTCATATCCTTTCTCTCCCTGTCAGATAGCTATTTGTTCTTTCCCTACAAGTATTAATAAAAGAAAGTAGGCGGTAAAACTTTAGGGGAGAGAGTTAGTAAAGACTGATTTGGATTAGTGAGCCAAAAGGACACATGCTGGATTAGTAACAGGCATAACAAATAAATGAACAGCGTGAAGCACCATCAGAAAGCGAGTGCCTGGTGAACTTGGAGCATTTGGAGCTCAAACTGTGACCAGTTATTGTTTTATTGTTGTAATAGGTTTGTGAACAAGCTGAAGTTGGATCAAACATAGCTGGAGTGTTCCGTTCTGTTTGTTTAGAAATTGTGGGAATCACAGGTAGATCAGGGGTAACAGCATGAAGTATGGTTGATCATCCTGCATAAGTGTTGGGTTAGTTTGAATATAGCTATTGAAACATACGTAGAAAGTTAACGTTGAGCTATCTCATGCGGTTTACGTTTATGGAATTTAGTAGTTTACCAAGAAGGTTTTGGGGGGAATTAACTAAGCATGGCAGTTTTGAAGGTTTGTGACAGATAATCAAATTTTTGTCTGACCAATTTCCAAGACATATCTCACTTATGAAGAATTCTCGAACTTCTTCTGGTTTGCATTAAGGAAGCTGTGAAATGATGGGAGCTTGACAAGACTCAAACTAAGGCTACAGCTTTTTTTCTAGAACTTAGAAGGCTGTTTATCAATTGCAACTTAGGAGGCTGTGTATAGATTGCGAGATTGACAACGTAAATTGAATTTTTAGAGGGTTAAATGGCTTCCAATTCTGATGTCCGAAAGTGGATTCTCTAACTTAAAAATGTACGAAGTATGGAACATGGCATCCATGTCTTACTATCAAATTCTTGCAACCAATAAAGAATTGAAGTGAAGATCAAGGCCATGTATGGAACTATAGTCCTGTGAAGGTGTCTTATAATGGACAGACGGAGCACTATCTGAAGCAATTATGATCAATAGAACATTAGAGGAAGACCTTGGTTAACAAATGTTTCATTCTTGGAAAGTCATGAAGATTCAGTTTCCCACCTGCTGATGCATTCACTGGAACAAATGAAAATGGACCATTCTCCAGGTTTTATCTGGAACAATTTGGATTTATAGTGCATACTGGTTTAGTTCTCAGCTTCTTAAATAGGTCCCATGGTCTGGAAGTCTTCTCGAAATTTCCGGGGAGGTGCTCTGTTATGGTCTGTTTAGTTTCCTTATCAACTTTTTTTTTTTTTTGTGTGTGTGTGGGGTGGGGGGGGGGGAGCTGAGAATTTGATGGTTATTTGGCCACATTCAAAACTAGGGGTAGTGTGGGTCCACCCATCGACCCTGCTTCCCCTTATATACCAGGCTCTAGTCAGTGTCAGAATTCAGTGACATGCACTAACGTCACGTCCCATGGGATTGCAATTTTTGACAAAAGAAAAAAACAGGGTGAAGCAATGAACTTCTAAGCCTTGTTAAGTGTTTTTCTTTTCTCTTTTCCATTTCAAAGACCACTTCTCCCAGTAGAGTTTGATTGCTAGACATCCTAACATAAAAGCACGTCTTAGGTGTTATTTTTTTCCTTGGTTATCAAATCACTATTAATTTTACTTACAGCTGTCTGCTTCCATATTTGCTTGTTATATAATGTTGACATAGTCAACTTTGCAGTTTGATGTTCTTTTCCAATTAAATGAAATTCATGTGTCTGTATTGCATCATTATGAGTAGTTACGAAGTGATAAATACCTGAGCCTCTTTTTTTTATTCGTGATGTTTCAGTATCTGATTACAAATTTCAATGACTTCCAATTGGCTTGTCTTGGAAGTTTCTTTCTTCATGAAAGTGTCTTCTTCTTGTCTGGACTTCCTTTCATTCTTCTAGAAAGGGCAGGATGGTTGAGCAAATACAAAATTCAGGTATCACTTTTTTACTTTATTAAGTGAATTACAAGGATTTATCATTTTTCTTCATAAAACATTCTCAATTTGTCTCGGTGTCAATTATGTGCTGTCTGCTCAAAAACATTTTTGTTTTTCTTCTATTGAAATTCTTAGAGCGGGACAGATCTTAAATAAGAAGGAAATTTCTCTTAAAATGTTCATATTTAAGTGAAACATATTTTGCATCTTCATGCATCTATCGTGTCTAACATAAAGAGTGTTTTTTCTCGCCAACGGCCAAGTGTATTGCAGCATAGCACTTAAGAAAGGAGATTATTGATTTAACCTAGAAATTTGCTACTGTCTATATTTGTATCAACAATTAAATTTAGAGTATTCGATGAATTTCTTAAAAGTTTAATTTCATATTGAAAGCAAATAGCTCTGACAAACATTCAAATTCTTCCGGAAGCTGATTTTTTTACCATTTGACTTTCTTTTATCTTTTCTAACTCTCTCACATTATAACCTGTTTTTTTCCCCAAAGCTGATAGTTAATATGTCTTCTGATGAAGTATTTTTGACCTTGTCTTACTGAATCTCAATAGTAGAATTCCTGACCTCTCATTTGTTGCAGACAAAAAATAATACTCCTGCAGCTCAGGAGAAATGTATCACTCGCCTGTTGCTGTATCATTTTTGTGTTAATCTCCCGCTTATGATGGCATCCTATCCAGTCTTCAAATTAATGGGGATGCGAAATACTCTTCCGTTGCCGTCCTGGTACTTTCAGGTTCTTTATATACTAAAGCTTAGCAGTGACATCTGTATATGATTATCTTAAATTTTGGTGGTGGTGACAGATCCGCAAAATTTTGTCAGCTGCCAAATATGTTTCTTTTGTCTTCTAGTCTTTTGACTTATTCTATCTGTTTTTGTTGGGGTTGTCATGAGGTATCGAAGGTGTTTTATGTTTGTTTATTGATGTCTTGGGAGTGAATTGCGAATATTTTGCTTCTGTAGGAAAGTGATCTCTGCGCAAGTATTATTCTACTTTATCCTGGAGGATTTTGTATTCTATTGGGGACACAGGATTTTACATACTAAATGGCTCTACAAGCATGTCCACAGTGTCCATCACGAGTCAGTGAAGAGCATTTTGTTTTCAAATCAATATTTCATTTCTGTTTTTTGGGCCCATTCCTTCACATCTGATGTTTGTTATATCCACAGGTATGCAACACCATTTGGATTGACCTCTGAATATGCTCACCCTGCTGAAATTCTTTTTCTTGGATTTGCTACAATAGTGGGTCCAATCATTACTGGGCCCCATTTGATAACATTATGGTTGTGGATGATAGTTAGAGTCCTTGAGACAGTTGAAGCACATTGTGGTTACCATTTCCCATGGAGCCTATCAAACTTCTTGCCATTATATGGGGGGTCTG
Source organism: Solanum peruvianum (assembly GCA_027705065.1). Taxonomy (NCBI): domain Eukaryota; kingdom Viridiplantae; phylum Streptophyta; class Magnoliopsida; order Solanales; family Solanaceae; genus Solanum; species Solanum peruvianum. Next base: position 49,497,822 of record JAKWJD010001760.1, on the reverse strand, counting down.
TACACAAATTTACTCTTAGAGAACTGTTAGTTCATTTGTCTACATCAACTATATGTCTGAAACTGCTACTTTTGTTTCCCAGGGCTGATTTTCATGATTATCATCACCGACTGCTCTACACAAAGTCTGGAAATTATTCTTCAACATTTGTTTACATGGACTGGTAATTCTCTACTATAAACTAACAATGAGAAAGTGAATTTTGTGTTTGAAATGCTACTAAATGCTGAAGATCATTTTGTGTGGTAGTGTTGATTATATAGCCAAAATTCAACTCCTGTGTTTTACCAGAATCAAGAACATTTACCTCACCTTGGGAGTTGATTAGGGGTGTCAAAAATGAACCCGAACACGGGTAACCCGCCCAACCCGCCCAAAATTTCAAGGGTTGGGCTCAAGATAATTTGAATAGGGTTCAACATCAACCCATTCAAGTCTAACCCATTTGAAAAAAATTCTCAGCTGAGCCCAATTCAATCTCCAATTACAACCCGTTTTAAGACTTTTTGTTAAGATATGTTCATATATTAAATGTATGAATTATTATCTATTTCACATCTTATAGGATTTATCTATCCATTTGTTACTTTTTTAACAAAAAACTTGAGCAAAATTTCAAATTGTGATTGTAAAAGTTAAATATCAATATGTTAAATTATTGAGATTAATCGGGTCAAATTGGACGGGTCAAGACCCAACCCGTTTGAACCCAAATTAAATTTGAATGGGTCAGGACCCAACCCAATTTCTATGTCAATCCCTTTTAATATTTCCAATTTCAACCCAACCAGCCCATTTGACACCCCTAGAGTTGATCTTTATTGTCGCACAACCCCTCCGGAAAAAGAAATAAATAAGAAAAGAATGTATAAAAAATAGAAGAATAGCAAAATGTGGTGAAGGTCTGAATTTTCTAAGGGTTGTTTCTCCTTTCTTACAAGTTCTACTTGATGCTTCTCCATATTGAGCAAGCCCTTTAGGATAACCCATGATTGTTCTGAACAGTCATAAAGTTTCTGAGAGCATGGCAATGCCTCAAATTTGATTAGCCCTTCAATATATTTTTTTTCTAAAGTTCTAAAATCAAAAAATTTAAATTGGAATTGGTAAGCAAGAAAATATTACCTTTGGGCCCTTAACTTGAATTATGCAAAACCAAAAAATCAGCGAGGTAGTTTACCCTCAAAACAAGTCAGAAACCTTTGCATTTAGTATTGAACACAGTTGAGTAAATTGTGTAGAAATGTAGTGAATAAAATAGCAGAGTTGGGTCTCTGGAAATGTAGTAGTCAGGCTTAACAGTTGTAAAGCAGCACTTGATTACCTTGTGTGTTCGCAGAAATATGAGAAGTTGTTATGCAGATTCAGTTTCTTGAAACTAAAAGAGAGCATACTGTTGACAGAAATGTGTCTTGCCAGGCTAACAGAAGAGTATCGTAGAGCCACAAAATTCTTTTAGGAGTTGGCATGAATATGTCAACACAATTCTGATGAAGCCTTGAGACAAAGACATTGGAAGTTTAGGACATCATTCTCTGTACTCGTTTTTCATTATGACTGCTAATCTCAATCTCAGTGATGTATCTGATAATTTTTGGAAGTTTTCATTTTTTATATCATTGCCGAATTGAATAAAAGTTTGAGGTATCATGTCGTGTGTGAATAATTTGATGGATCTCTTTCTTTTTTAGGTTATTTGGTACTGACAAGGGTTACAGAAGATTGAAGGTGCTGAAGAGTGATGCATGTGAAGCTGAGGGTAAAGAAATGTAGAGATGTGAAAGGGTAAGTTTTGGCTGGTCTGGCATTGCAAGACGGGCTTATGTACAAGAGCGTATAGGTGAAGGTTTCTCTTGTTGATACCTCAGTTTTATGTGCTTGTGTTCGATTGTAGTTACGGCATATGAACATCATCTACTTTGTAGTGTCATCTTAGAAATTAGAAGCATGTCTTGGAAAATTTCTCCTTGCAAATGTGCCTGCCTTTGTTTCGGCTATTTACGTTATTCAAGTTCCATTATTTACATGTTTCTTCTCATTGATGGGTGACCTATATTGGAACCAACTTAATCTGATTTTTGTGATCTCAACTACAATGCCCTGAATCTGTCGGTTAATATACTGGTCCTTGGAGTAGTGAAAACAATCTTTCATGTCTAGAGAAAAAAGTTGCTAGTCATTATTATGTCTTTCCTGTTTTTACTTCTCTGAAGTTTTATTCTTTGCTAAGTTCAGAATCGGCAGGAAGCTGAGGAAAAATATTATGTACTTCCTGCTTTCCCAGTTAATATGCAAAATCTCGAGCTCCAACTTCCATTGATTATAGTTTGGTTTTGCTTGTACCGCAACCATTTTACTGAACATTACTTTGAAGTAGTTTGTGTTTCTCTTGAACTGGACTGGTCAATGGAACTTCTGGGGTAGTTATTGAAATCATTTAAAGTTAATGCGTCAACTATTCCACTGAAATATGCACTGTATCTGTGTATGAAGTTATGGATCTTCAACATAAAACTATTGAAGTTTCAAATGTAGAATATAGTGATTGGCCGGTTGTTCATCACGTGCGGGTTTAGTTATTGATTTTAACTAATTCCACATATCGTATCCTCTCAATAGATCTGAATGAATTATTTTCTTCTGTTCAATTTGTAAATGACCACGAGTATATGATCATCATGTTTGCATGAACAATTACTGGGTACATTCAGAAACTGGTCTCTCACGGCAACTAAAAAACCAAATATCTATCACATGGTACTAAATGATTGTTTTGTTACATTATTAGACTTTAACACGCATCCAATTTTCTTTACTTTGCCAACTCAAAAATATGTTGTTTTGGTCATAAGATTGAAAAAGAAAGAGCCCCACCCCGCCAAAAAAATATTAGTTGTGTGAATAAGGCTTGTAACAATCCAAGCTACGTGTAATGCATAAGTGAGGGCGTGTAGCCAAAAAATCAACATCACTATCCTGGGGACCCTAAAGAAAGGAGAACTTTTAACATTCTTCATATATCTTAAAGAACTTGTAGGCTGTTGCCAAATGGTGGAGACCAAAGTTAATGAGAGAGACTTGTACAGGAAAGTTGTTCTATTGGGACAACTAATTTGGAACTTTACTTCGGTGTTATCTTTAGGCTACATATAAAATTGACTATAAATTTTATAATTAAATTACATTTATTTGATAATTAATTATATAAAAATATTATAAATTACCATCCAGATCATTTAACTCACCGGAGGGAGCATCAAATTCATTAGAATTAACAGAAATAGACGTACCACACTTAAAAAGATACTAATGATAAACTTTGACTCTTCGCGTATTTTTTTTTTGGGCATTTGTAAACTTGATAATTGAAATTATAGTCTTAATCTGTACATACTAAATCCCTTGGATAATTTAAAGCAGTGCAGAACAAGGTTAACAAAACCTAAAACTCTCATTTGAGGAATCCCCTCTTTTCCCCAAATCATTTTTTTCCAATTTCAACCGTCTAAAGAACTAATCTAAAAAACTGAATACCACTTTAAACACCATCCAAAATAAACACACTAAAATGTTACATAAAAGCGAAAAAAAGGCTGCAAAAAAAAAAAAAAAGTTCCAATGCTGTCTACTTGTAGTTCTTCAAATCAACCACGACAACGCTGACGTTGTCGTAGCTCCGCCTAGCAAGGGCTAGTTTAGTCAAAAGCATCGATGCATCAGAGCAACACTGGTCGGAATTCACCTCGCCGTCGATTCCATTTCCCGGCATTGACGCCGGCGATGCATTCCCTTTCAGGCACATTCCGGCAACGCCACATGCAGTGTCGTTTGAGACTACGTCCCATAATCCGTCACTTGCTAAAATCAAACAGTCATCCTCCGACGTTCGATCAGTTATCGTCACTTCTGGCTCGCAGATCACATACGGCTTCAAATAATTATCCCCTGCATATATTTTACACACATTCGTAAGTATCATCGTCTCCGATTCAGTTATCAAAGCAAAACATAGACCTGTATCAATGAACCTCTTTATCGAAAAATTAAAAATAATTTCTTAATCACAAATGGAATAGGGAAAGAGAACTCGAACACTCATTTTAATTTTCGATGTGACATTCGGCATTGCTCTTCTCAAATTCCTGAATCTGTCTACGAAGAAGGGTCAAGTTAATTTTACTTACCAATGGCTCTTGACATAGCCAAAACGCCTGAAACACGAGGGCCGTCCCAGTAGATTACTCTGCCACCAGCTTCCTGGATGCGGTTAAGTTCATCAGGACGATCCGGCTGAAAGGTAACATATACACAAAAATTAATTATAGATCAAGCGATTTTGATTTTATCTTTGTATTGGACGAGGGATTTACTTTTTGATCGTTAGAAAGAGGAATAGCTTTGCCATTCCGGCAAAGAATAGCTCTGGAATCACCACAATTCGCGACAATAATCTTGTCCGGCGTAACAACGGCGACTACCGCCGTTGAACCAACGGCGTCACATTCCGGTGTATGAAGTTCGCAACGGCATGTGGCTCCGGTTACGCTCTTGTTCCATTCAATCACTTCTTTGTCCATTCGATTGAAGCTTCGGTTCATTAAATGCTCCCACTCTTCATGATCTCCTTCTGTGTTCTCCACCTCCTCCTTCACCAGCTCGTGTAACCTCTCTTTACACTTGGTCGCCACCTACAAAATCAAACAAATAAATACACTGCCCACAACTTATATAATTAATAAGCTGAAGACGTAAAATTGTCGGCAGGGGCGAGGTTGTCGCATTAAATCAACGAGTTGAACTCAATCCAAACAATTTGTGTGAGATTGTTAGTACTATTGAGTTTTGATTCCATAATTGTGATGAATTTAGTGATGAAAATAAAGATTGATTCGTCAAGTTTAAATCCTGAATCTGCCAGTATGCATGAGTTAAATTCAAGAGGGAGTTGAGTAATTCAGTTATTAACATACATGAGAGCAGCCATGACCATCGTAAACGGCAAAGTAATGTAATTCTCCACTGTTTCCTTGTTCCATTTGACAAAATGAAGGATGAATTGCGACTGCATCTTCCATATCTCTCCTCCTTCCACAAACAGAGGCGAAGCCAAACTTTGGGTAAGCCACTGACTGAACAAGGAGAGTAGAATTCAAAGGACCCAAATATGGAGTCAAAATAATAGTTGGCGATGACCCTTTCGTCTCTACTAATCTCAGTGGTTCTTCATCATCGTCGGTGCTAGAACTTTCCACAGCGTTATCACAAATCCTTGAAACAGAACCAGAAATAAGTTTCAATTTTGGACGTTTAATTCCATTCTCTGTTTCGGGTTGCGTTACTCCAGCTATAACCTTTATTTTTCGAAGCTCCATTCTCCTCCTCCTCACCGCCCGTGAACTTGATTCACACGGTGATGATGAATCAGTTTCAGTCACAACTCCAAAACAGACTTCTGCCATTCACACTTTTATAACAAGCAAGACAACTTCAGAAACTGAAGAGGCCTGTAATTTTTAAGACCCCGCTCAGAAAAATATGCAGTTTACAGAACCATTGCCGGAAAAATTAAGTGCAGTAAACACAGAGAGAGAGAAGAGAGAAGAGAAACGTAGAAATCAGTGGCAGATGCAACGAGTACCCTTATATAAAAGAAGTCACTTTCGCTATTCATTTTGTGTGTCATTTTTCTATAGGACGAAAAATTATTATATTTAGAAAATAAACATTTATATTTCTGTGCAATTATTTCATGTCAAATATTACTTCTCTTTTAATTTATTTACCTCGATAAGATCAAGAGAACTAAAATAAATTATAAATTTAAACTTATAACATGTATATATTGAAATGGTGAAATATTTCATGCGGATAAATTTACACCAACAGAAGTATATAATATACTAACTTGGTAAAATATGAGTTTGAGTCTTGAATATAAAAAATTTTTTGATAAAAAATATTTTCTTGGAAATTTCTTCGGGATGAGTTCTTAGCTGGAACAAATTTAAAGTATTTGGGCTTTATATGAATAAGCGTTTGATCATGCAATATTACATCACAATATAAAATGGGCAACTTTCACATATATCAAACAAAAAAATCATACTTGTATAATATAACAAACTTTGCATAATTGCGCTCCATAGCAAACATAAAAACTGTATAATTCGCTATACATATAAAAGTGTATAATTCGCTGGCCTAAATTGTATAATTCGCTGGCCTATTTTGCTGCAATTGTATAATTAGCTTTGCATACAGTTGAATCGAATTAAAATGTATGTATATTGCATAATTATAAGTGTATAGCAAGAAGATATATGTTTTTCTCGCTTTATACAAAACAGAAACACAATATATACACTTCTGTTGTATAAAGCTAGAAAAAATTGTATTTCACTGCATTGTATAATTCACAATTGTATAATTCTTTGGCCTTTTTCTCTGCAATATTTGAAGTAAAATATTTGTAAATTATATAATTAAGTGTATAACACGAAGATATACATTTTTGCATGTGTATATACAATTTTCTCTCGCTTTATACAAAACAGAAACAGAAATTATACACTTCTGTGTATAAAGCGAGAGAGGCGAGAATGGGAGAGTGGCGAGCGAGACTTCTGGGAGAGAGACGCCTGGCAAATTTTTGCCAAGGTTTGCTATGGAGCACAATTAAATCAAACCCTAGCTATTCCATTTAATTTAGGTTATTAGTTTGCTATTTTATACAATTTTCCCTTATAAAATTGTAAAATGAAATTAGTGTATAAATATGTTATGTCATGTTTTTTCTATTTCATGATTTCATATCATGAGTTAAAATCTCATATTCTTCAAAAAAAAACACGATTTGAAAAATCTATATAGTAATTTAAATTTTTCATATCATGATTTGAGACTTTTTAAATGCAAAAATTGATCCACAAATTTATATTATAGAAATAACCTCACATTTGTAATCACATTATTACTTTTTTAAATTTATTACTTTTATCAATATAAAATTTATCATTATTTTAAATTTGATGAATATAAATGATAAAGTAAAAATTAATTTGCTGAATATAAATAAAAACAGAGGAGTAATACTTATTTGATTATTCATGATTAAAAAAAAGAACTTTTCTTTTGGCTACATATGAAAAACGTTTAAAGCATTTTAATATTTTTTAAAAAGATCACAAAATTTTATTTGAATATATAATATAAAATTGAATAAATAATTGAAATTATTTTTAAAAATTTTATAATTTATGTATACCTGTATTTAATAAAAATAAAATTATATATTATATGTTCAAACAAAATATTAACTTTATCTCACAATTTCATATTATTATATCATATTAATTTCATATAAGTAATAATCCTAAAAAGAAGATTACTAACTGCAACACATCATTAGAAATCTACGATAAACTAAAACAGTTGTTTCATGTGTTTAAGTGCAGAGGGGCTTAAACCAAAGAATTTGTACACGTATGTTTCCCTTTATGAATTATGATTACATTTGTCTTTTCATATCTAACTCTATTAATTAAAAAAAAAAAAAAACGAGGGGGAATTAACATGAAGGTACGAAAAAATTAATTTTTATGTAACACGTTAAAGAATTTTCAAACAAAATAAATATATTGTTGGCAGACCTAACAATTCGTCGAATTTCAATTTGATCATTAATTTATTATATTATACTAATTAATGAACAGAAAATATAAATGCATTCTTTGTAAATTGTAGTGTAAATTTTAGCTTGCTTATTAAATAAAATGAAAATATAAAAAATGTGTTCTTTGCATTTGTGGTTCAAATTTTAGCATGCTAATGTTTAAATGAATTAAAAATATAAAATTAGGAAAAATATCTACGAAATGAATGTGTGGGGCTACTCCTCTTAATTTGAAGTCTTCGAAATCTTTTTTTTTTAATTTGAGATTTTCATTTGAATTTTGAGTGTGAGAAAGTTCTAAAAGGGAGCACCTCTCTTTGAACAATGTACATATATAACATGAATTCAAATTAGTCAGATTTTTTATAAGTATTAAAAATTGAATAATTTTAAAAAAATATTAAAAATATTTTTAAATTTAATACTAATTATTAGTTTCAACTCTGAATAATTGACTGTATCTTAAAAATATTCATTTATCTGACTAAGTGATCTTAAATACACACTTGATCAAGCCATGTGTAATACATTCCTAAAATTCTCGTCAAGTTTTGAATTATTCTCAACTCTTTATTGATATATATATATATTCGTTTTTATTTATTTGAGATCACTTACGATATCACAAATAGAATATATTTAGATTGTATTAATCAAATAAAAAATATTTTTAAGACGATTAATAATTTAAAAATAATATTAAAAAAATCATACGATATTAGAAAATATTTTAAATATTATTTTAATAAGAGCTAAAAATAAGAAACGTGGCTAAAGTAGGGGATAGAAAGAAGTAGGCATAGCAGGTTGCGTGGAACGAGTTGTCCCCAAAGTTTTATGTTTGTGTGAGTCACACACAATTCATATAAATAGTCCTTTCTTTAATTTAAAATATTAGTAAGAGTTAATTTTTTTAAAAGAATTTTTTTTAAAATTATAATAATAGCACGAATTTTATATTTTGTATAATAATATCACACATTTTATATTTTCTCAAATAATGTATTTGATAGTTTTTTTATATTTGTTAGTATAATTTAGACATAATACTTGGACCTTAAACTTTGATTCAAATTTTAACTTTGACTTTCAATTTTCATAATGTACAAATAGACACTTTAACTATTCAATTTTTAAATAAATAAACACATGAGTCCTACCTGACAAAATACACGTAGGACAAAACATTACATGTAGGATGACATGTAGCACATGTCTGTTTATTTGTTCAAGTTTATACAAGTTTAAGTGTCTACTTATACATACCCAAAATTGAAGGACATAAATGTGATTCAAAACTAAATTAAAGAACATATTTATGTATTATGTCTATAACTTATTCTAACATTTAAACTAAATTTAATCATGTAAAAATAGAGTTTAGTTTGCTGAAAAAATGCAAAAAGTTTACACGTATTCCTTCTTCCTTGTGGCTTACAGTTTATTGATAGTGACACTCCATCTAACTTATTGCCACCTTTCTATTGTCTTTTCACTATTACTTCCTCTCTTTGTCTCACTATTTTTAGTAAATACTACTACTCCACTAACAACTTTTTTTTATTAGTAAAAAAAATTAATAAAATTTCATACATCCAGTAATTATGATGACCCCTCTCAATTAAAAGAAAGCTTAGTATACTTTATTAGGTATTTAATATTTTAAATTTAGACACTTTTATTTAATGAATTTGAATCTGAAACATCTAATTAAAAAATATTTACCCCTCTAGAACAAGTCTAACTAATAAAGAAAGCTTAATTTTGGTGATTTATTGCTGGTTCAACTGCCTTGTACCCAACTCATAATTAGGATTTTGTCACCTAAAATGAATTTGCATAATGCAAAGAATTAATTAAAGGTAAGGACACGTGTTAGGATCGATGTTTTAGAGGGAATTTGGAATTTGGATTGGCAGCCTGGCATGACAATTGGAAAAAAGATAGACGGACAAAGACAGTCTCCAAAGAAGCATTGCTTCTTCACATTTAATTACTACTCCGTCTCCTCTGTTTCTATTTATTTATCTATATTTTCTTTTTATATATATCCATATTTACTTGTTTATTTTAATAAATCAAGAAAGAATAATAATTCTATTCTTAATTTGTCCTTATCTAATTCAAAATTTTTTTTAATAATACTAAATTGTAATACATGCTTTTTGAAATCAGAAAATACATTTATTATAATGATTTTCTTTTTGGAGTTAATAATAAGATCTAAATAATTGAACATAAAGGACAACCACCTTAAGCAAGCAAATCTTGCAATAACATGTCAAAAACTATGATATCCTCAAAAATTTTATTAGTGACTAAAAACTAACATGTTACAAACTCTCCTTTCTAATATAGAAAAGAATTAAGATTCTTAGCTATTTTGTAATTTTAAAGAAGAATTGTATAGAAATAATCAAAGAATAAAATAATAAATAAGTATCTTTTAATATTCGTTATTAAATATTTTTGCTATATGGGGCATAGTACCTCTACCTTTCATGGACCAAAGGAAGTGCTACGTAATTCTTTTTATTTAAAAAATATTTAATGATACTATTATTATTTTATGGAGCCTACTTATTTCTAGTTTAAAAACATAAATTGTATTATTTTTTTCTATCTGATATTATTGTTAGAAAATGTTTTTTCTTTTTAGAATTTTTCTTTAAAAAATTGCTTTTCTAGACAAATACTTTTAAAAATAACAATAATTCGTATTTGGTTAAATTAATTTGAAAAATGCTTTGATAACCATATTGTGTGGGTGTTTTTTTATATAAACAAGTACTTTTTCCGAGTTAAATTATGAAAAAGACAAGATCAATAAACTTTTAATATTAAAATCATTTTTAAAAAATTGTTTTAAATATCTATCACGTTAAATATTATTTTTTATTAAATTTAAGGGTATATTTTAAAGTTTTAGTCAATATTTCACATAGATTAATAATAAAAAAAATATTACTGTAATATTCATAAGATGATTTAAATATAATTAAAATAACAAGTAAAATAAATTCAAAGCATTAGAAAGCGTACAAAACTACTTTCCATCAATCTATTGGCATCAAATGTCTGTCTCATCTATTTCTTAGCTCCAGAATATCATTGTCATCCACCATACACTTTCGTTGTTAATAAAATATTTCAAATTCAAATATCCTTAACTACAAAGCCATCTTTATTTAAAAAACCTTATATCTCTGATAAAAAGAATTTCAACGCGATCTAAATTTATTCGAGACTCTAATATAAAAACATCGGTGGGACATATATAGATCCAACTAATTTTAATTAAGCATGAGAAGGAAGAAGGGTAGATGACGTGGGGGCATAGTTGAAGGAGAAACTAAGCAGTTGTGGTGTTAATGTTACGCAAGAAAGTTTACACGTATGTTTTCAAATGCTAGCTGTATCTCTTCAAAACATGCTCAGTGTCTCTCACTCTGCACTAACACAGGCAAACAAGTGTGTGTGATTTTCAGTGTTTCTCTGTAAACCAAGTGCCTCATACGATTTACTGTACTATTCGAAACAAGAATAGCCAATTGAACATTTCACGAGTTTAGACATGAAATCAAAAGGCCATTCTCTCTGTTTCTATCTAGATTAGAACTAGAAGGTGATGATCATTTTTTCTTTTTTTTTGGGAAAAAACACATATATATTTTTAAATTATCAGTAAATGATAAACGATATATACATATGTCTTTCGTTATATTTTTAAAGCATTGATAGCTTTACTCTATTGAAAGACTAAATAGAAATATGTGACATAATTTTATTAATATTTAAAAAATATCGAATTCACCAATTTGATTAATACACTATATGTCCTCTAGTATAAAAGTTTATATGCTCTATCTTTTGAATGATAGAAGCATCAATGTCCTAAAAGTATGATAGATGTATCTCCATATCACTTGTCATAGTTTGTTATAATTAGCATTCACGACTAACATTGTACATTAATTACGTGGGCTGACTTCGAATTTGTATAATTAGTCACATTTGTACATGTATAATTCGTCAGAATATACAAATACATATGTATAATATACGATTATCTAATCGATATGCATATATAGTTTACCTCTTTTTCGCTCTCTGCCCTCTCTCGCTCGCCTCTCTCCTCATTCTCCCAACTCGCTGTCATATATACAAATGAATATGTATAATATACAATTATCTAACTGATATACATATACTATTCACATCTCTTTCACTCTCGTTTGCCTCTCTCCTCCCTCTCTCAATCTCGCTTGCCATACAAATGCATATGTATAATATACAATTATTTAACCGATATACATATATAATTCATCTCTCTCTCACTCTTTGTCCTCTCTCACCTCTTTCTTCTCTCTTCTAATCTCGCTCGCATCTCTCCTCTCTATAACATACTATCAATTGTAATTACAAATATAAAATTTTTTGAATAACAATAAAAGTTCCCCTTAAAAATTTGAGATCTTTTTTCAAACAAATATAATTTTTTTTCAAAAAAGAATCAATAATAAGAGTAATATTGACAAATAAAGAAATTAATTAATAAGATGAAAAATCAAATGTACTAGATAATTATTTTTAATAAAATTAACTAATATGAAACCAGAAGGAGTAATAAGTAAAACCAAAAAACTATATTGCTCCCTTTCAGTTAACAATATTATATTCTTACCTTTTTTAATAACAAAATGTCAGGTATAACTTATAATCTATCATACTATAACAAATAAATAATTTACTACCAATATAATATTTGTTATAATATATTTAGAGATAATTATAAGTATATCTATTTATAATTAAAAAAGTATATTAATATCGTAAAAAACTTAAACGATTTTAAATAGCATTTACTCAATTAATTCTAACTATTTTTACAGTAATTTTGAATAATAACATTAATTCTACTAAGTATATATACTTTTACAATAATATTAAAAAATTAATTATCATTAAATATGTGCTTTGATACAATATCACTTTCTATCACACCGGAATGAATTTCATACGATCCATGTTAATGCCTACTAAGAGATCATGTCATAAATCATCATATTTGATTTGATGTATGAAGGAAAATATAATTTAATATGACACACTTTTTGTTGACTGGGAAGATAACACTAACTTTACTAGGAACTAAGAATGTATTTTTAAATATTTTAGTAAGCCTCATAAATAATAACGATCAGACAAATAAATTAAAACATAAAAATATCGATCACGGGTCAAAATTGGCAATAGCGGGCATGATGAGAGAGGGAGATATCAAAGCATGCAACGCGGAAGTGTGCAAAGTGTGCTGAGTGTTGTAACTAAAATACAGCAAAGATGGTTTTGCCGCACTTTGAATCTTTAGACTGAATTAGAACTTTCAGAATGAAAATCTTCATCTGTGGGCTGCTGCTGGTTTTTGTGACCTCATACATCATACAATAACAATTTATACTATCTCAACTATGACATAATTTTATATCTGCAAACTTAAATTATACATCTGTATAATGAATTTAAATATTCGGATCTTAAACATATCAGATAGAGTAGTGTATCTTATTGATATTAAGTCATAAGAGTGATTGAATTAGTTTAGTAACCGATATTTCATAGAAAAATCAGAAATTAATTGTTTTGTTAATGTCTGTTCAGTCGAGTTCGTTACACTATGAGTAATTTTAATTTGAGATCTATTGCGCCAAAAGAAAAAACACTTAGCAATTGTGGATTTTCCCAAAAACTATTATTGTTATTAAAAAGCTATTTTTAGGGTGTGGGATTCAGTGTTTTCAACTATGTAATTTGTTTAAGATTGATGTATATCTGAGTCTAGAAGAGAACTAACGGGTATCTAGGAACTCAATAAATTTAATTAATAACTCAATGTTATTATATATTAATATAAATTTATATATCTAAAATTTTTAATTTTAAATTCGTTTCTTTATTGATCAAATACTTTGTGGTGAAGAAACGTTAGAACGTGATTTAAATATTTGGCTTTTTTCCGCGATTATCCATTTTTGCCACAAACATGTAGTAGAAAAATATGTCAAATACAGCCTGGAGCGCTGCAGGCAGCAAAGGGCGTTTGTGTTTGTACCTCACTAAAAACATCTTAAACTCGAACTTTTAGACCTATTATTAAGAGATCAATTAAGCAAGAACAAAGACAAATTACAACTTTTAATTGGTTTCCGTTCGATATTTTATATTTAGTATGATAAATTTTTTAACTTTAATATCATAATGTATTTAAGATCATATATACAAGTAAATTTTTGATACATGATGCATGCATTTAAATTTAAGATCAGATATTCAAATTGCGATTTGTTAAAATTAAATTAACACACATAAGAATAAAACGTTTGCTATGCAAACAGGCCAAAACTGATTTTAAAACATAGTGCTAAAATTTACTCCATAATTAAGAAAGTGAAAGTCTTCTCAATTTTCAAATCATATGGCTAAATGTAATTTCCTAAATATCCCATTTTATCTTATCTAGCTTGATGGTATTTTATTTACCTTCCAAATGAGATAAATTAATCCTAGAATTATAACCAAAGATGAAAGTTTTGAAATAATTTTAGGAAAAATAACTGAAATACACGATTATAAGTTTAGTATTCTCTAATTTTCCCTTTTTTTTTAAAAAAATATTACATAATTTTTTATTTTATTTTTTTAATTTTAGTAGAAGTTTAGAGATACATAGCATTCTCTCTCCTATAACACATACTTCCCCAATATCATGCCTATTTTTTCTCTACTAAAACACTCAATCTTCTGAATCACTTTTTGAATTTTGAATTATTAATTTTAATTAGAAACGTTTCACAACAGTTAATATGAAATTTTGAATTTCAAAATTCAAAAAAATTGAAATTTCTGAAAATTGGACCATCGTTCTCTGGTTCTTCTTCTTCTTACTCCATCATCCGTCTATAGTTCTTCTTCTTCTTCTTAATCCATCATCTGTTCTTATTTTCTTCTTTTTTTCTTTTTGTTCATTGCTATATTACATCAGCCGTCTCTAGGTTTCCTTTTTCTTCTTACTCCATCATCCGTTTTTTTTTTCATTGTTCTATTACATCAAATTAATGAATCCTTTTACTAATAGAAGAATTTATGATTCGGACGATGAAAATTGGAAAGAAAATAGAAAAAAGTCTTTGCATAATCCTATGAATGTTCGGAAGGATTCAAACAAAGATTTTGGCGAGTCATCTAAATCAAAGGTTGACAAAATACACCAAAAAAAAAGAGAAAAGAAGCAGCAACCATTGTTGTTGAAATTAGTAAAATTTTAGTAAAGGAATCCCATATGTATCATTAATTTTTGAAAATTGTTATCATGTATCAGACAATAAGTTTAATACATAAGTACTCAGTGTGTTATAGTGTGTTAGTCGATGCATTGATACATGAATTAGATGTGTATCATATGATTTTCAATGTATAAAGAGTTTTTTGAAAATTGTTATCATGTATCAGTCAATAAGTTTAATAACTGCGCCATCAAGTGTACTTGCTGATACATGTCGACTCAGTGTACTTGCTGATACTTGCTGATACATGTTATAGTGTTTAGACGATGCATTGATACATGAATTTGATGTGTATCATATGATTTTCTATGTATCACGAGTTTTATAAATTTATTATCATGTATCAGTCAATAAGTTTAATAACTGTATGTTCATAAAAATGTCTTCAAACTAGATGATATAATCTTGAATTTTCAAATTTGAAATTTTTATCCAATTACATGCTGAATTAATGCTTATTAATGAACTATTACCGTAATTTAAGCTGATTTAGATAACAAATTTAAATGTTCCATTTTCCCCCTTTTAATCTTAACAGTTTTAAATTACTGTGTATCATTTACCATGTATCACAACATACTAATGTATCACGCCACAACAATTTTAAGGGATTATTAGTAAATATTAAATTTGTCGGGACAGAATATAATTATTATATTACACTATGAGATTCCTTAAATTTATACATAATTTTATCTGCAAACCAAATAACCCTTAGTTTCTTGAGAAAATTATATATAAATAGAAAACTATTAATTCAAATTAAATGCTATAAATACACTTTGATTTAATTGTACCTATAACAAACTATTGCTATTTTCACCTCTCTCCCTGGTGGAATCTCGCTCGCCACTCTCGTTTGGTGGTAGCCTCGTTCCCCTCTCTCGCTTTTATACAAATACAAATTATAAATTTCTTTTGTGTTTATATAAAGCGAGAAAAATTGTATATATACATATATTTTCGTTCCTCTCTCTTTAATCTCGCGTGACACTCTCTTAGATCTCGCTCGCCGCCCTCGCCTCTCTCGTTTATACAAACAAAAACGAAATGCATAAATTGTATTTTTGTTTGTATAAAGAGAGAAAATTGTATATACACATGCAAATGCATATATTTTTGTCCTATACACTTATAATTATACAATACAAATATTCCTCTGCCCAATTTTCTTGTCTTTCTCTCTTTATCGTTTTATACATACACAAATTATACAATTGATATTTTGTATACAACTACTTTCTTTTGTATATGTATAACGAATTATACAACTGGGTTCATTGTATATGTATAGCGAATTGTACACTATTTTTTTGTATATGTATAACGAAATATACATATTTATGTTTGTCATGAAGCATAATTATGCAAAATATAGCTATAACATATAAATATAATTTTTATGTTTGCTATACGTGAAAGGTGCTCTAGTTTCTAATGTCACGAACTGACTGATAAAAAGCCCATATGCCAACCCATTCAAATGGGCTTTACCATCAGCTTAAATAGCCTATTTACGAAGATATAATCAATGGGCTTGACCATCAACTTAAATAGCCTCTTTTACGAAGAAATAATTAAAGAATGTAATTAGTGTATAAAATATGTATATATTGGATAATGGTTATAAATATGACTGGCCAAATGTGGGGATTGAATTGCACTTGTTTATACTTAATATAGACAGATGTGATATCCTGCTAACATGAACAGTAAAATATGAAAAGTGTCACCATTTTTATGACATGATATATATATATATAATATATATATATATATATATATATAATTGATAGTCGATATTTATTTTGGGAATGACTAATTTAAATTCGTATTAATATATTTCATTTTAATTTGGGAGATAAAGTGTTCTTTGTTAAAAACGACTTCATACTCATGCTTGAACTTGCGACCTCTGATTAACTAATAATATTTACTATTTCATAACAACTCTTCGTAATCGTAATATGATATATAACACATACAAACACACTATCGTGCTACGAGTTCAATTATCATGGCAAAAGGACGTGAATTCATGAATTGACGTGCAAAACATAGTCAATAGTGAATGATATATAGTTACATGATGAAAGCTATTGATACCTAAATTGGTGAATGAATTCAACGATATTGATAGGTTGAGTTGCATTACAATGGTAGAGCTCACTAAGCTAAAAAACTGAATAGTTTAAAAAATTCTATTAAAAACTTTTGTCAATAGCATAAAGATAACGTTATATTATTAAATAAAAAAATTCTGCAAATTTCCCATTTGATATAATTTATTTTTTAAAAAACTCTTCAAAAGTTCTAATAATATTCAACTCATCAATTTACATATAACACAACAAATTTTATAAAAAAAATCCATAATTCCATGTTAAAAATAATCGCACATATCCAATATGCAAGGAATTGGAAGAAAACAAAAATCATTTAAAAAAAAATCAAAATAAAGTCTTTAATAGGAATAATATTTCCATCTATATGACTAATTGAAGCATATTTTTGAGCTAATCAACTAATATAATATATATATATATATATTGAAACAAAAAAAAAAATTGACCTATTTTTTTGAACATTTTTGGTGACATAATAGTTCTGGGCCGCCTTAAGATGATCCACCCATTGCCATTTGTCTGTCTTATAAAAAAAAAAATCTCCAAAATTTGTTAAGTAAAACTTTAATATTTTTCGAAAATGGACTAAAATCAGGAGCTAGCAGATGCCGCCACGTGTATTCAGTCATGTAATCGGATGCAAACCTATTTATATTCCAATCTTTTATTCGTCTTCACCTCCGCTCTTCCCTATCCTTTCATCTCTCTCTCCGCCGCTCCGTTCACTTCAAACCCTTCACCGGCGTTCGAAACCCTAGGCCCTTTTTATCCGATGCGTTGTCAATCGATTAGGGTTTAGTTTCGTAGGATCGTTATTCTATTCGAATTACTATCTATTTTGTCTTGATAAAGCCCTAGGTTTGGAAGGAATGGCGAGTTCTACTACCAGCAATGTTTACATCCATGTCATCGAGGATGTTATCAGCAAGGTCCGTGATGAGTTCATCAACAACGGTGGTCCAGGAGAGAGCATCCTCAAGGAACTCCAAGCAGTAATCTCTATTTTCCCATCCAAATTTTCAATTTTTAGCTTAAATGACGCGATTTAAGAATGTTTCGGTATTTATGGGGGTTAAATTTAGTGGTTTACTAGTCTGATGGGGGTTTGGCTGGTTGATCTGATTACCCTGTTTTTATTCTTCTAATGGTTATGGATCCAGTTTGGTGTATTTAAGGGTTTTAAGTTTGGTGATTTTCTTTGAATATTTTAGTTATGGGAGGTGAAGATGATGAACGCTGGGGCAATATTGGGTACGATTGAAAGGAATTCAGCTGCTAAAGCGACCCCTGGAGGTCCAATAACCCCTGTTCATGACCTTAACATGCCTTATGAAGGCAATGAGGAGTATGAAACTCCCACTGCGGATATACTGTTTCCTCCAGTGAGTTTTTTTTTTTTTTGCTTGCTTGGTTTTTTTATTTGTGAGAAAGCTAGGTTTTTTAAATTGACATTTGTATGCTCCCAACTTGCAGACTCCATTGCAGACTCCCTTGCCTGGAACAGCACAGACACCATTACCTGGAACAGTGCAGACACCCCTCCCAGGAACTGCTCAAACACCTCTTCCTGGAACAGCTGATAGTTCAATGTATAATATTCCTACAGGTGGCACTCCTTTTACACCTAGTGATTACTCTCCTTTGAATGATACTGGTGGTGCAACTGAGCTGAAAGCCGGTCCAGGGAGACCTAGTCCATTTATGGTAGGCATTTCGTTGTCCTGGTTGTGTTCTCTACAAAGGAATCTGCATATGTTATGTATGATTTACGTTGGTCACATGCACATTTAAGTTTTTCTAATAGGATAATTTGCTGGCTTTTCCCATTTTTGGGTTGCTGCTAGTATTCTGGTTGCTAGATAGTATAGTATTGAAAAGTTTGATTTTACTTGTGCAGCATCCGCCCTCCCCTTGGTTGAATCAAAGGCCTCCCCTTGATGTTAATGTTGGTGAGCAAAATATTTAAATATATTCCATGGAAGCAAATCATTTTGATACATATGTATATTAAGCATTAATCGCCTTCCTCCTCCTGCAGCTTATGTTGAAGGCCGAGAAGAAGGTGATCGTGGAGGTTCTCAGCAACCCATGACTCAGGTGAAATATTATGCTTTTGTATATTTGCTAATGAAAGAAAGGCCACATCATCTTTTATGTAAATTGTGTCACATGTTGTTTTTATTAAACATACATACACATGCATAATTTTAACTTCCACATAAGTAGATGCGCAAACAAGAGCAACCAGAGACTCCTAAACTGACGTTTAAAGATAATTCTTCTTTTCTCTCAGGAAACTACAAAACTGACAATTTTTAAACATTTAGTAAGAACTTGTACAGTTACTTATCTTGGTAGTTTAGAAAGGGATTCATGCCAAACTTGGCTTCTGTGACTGTAGTGAGTAAGTATTATTAGATGCTGAGAAATGTGTGGTTGTTTAACTGCAGATCGGTCTTGAAAAACTTTGGTCAAAATTTATTTATCTTTCTGATTTTATTGACTCTAGGGCTCAAAGGAACACTTAGTAATCTGGATCCCAATTTAATAAAAAATGCAGGGATTCATCCTAATGAGGGAGGTGCTAATTAGAAATTGCTTTGCTTCGTACATAGAATATCAGAAAGTTGCTGTATATTGTACACATGAACACATATTTTAAGTTCTTCAGGGTGTAGATGCCTTTTCTTTATAATATAGAGTTTACATCATCATTTTGGATGCAATTGAGTATTGTGTATAAATCCAGGGAAGGAAATATTTGAGTTGATTTGAACTCTCAATTTCAACCATCTTTGTGTACTCAAGAAATTATTTATTTATATATCATGTCAATGTCCTACACTACTGAATTTTCCCTTCCTCTTGGCTCTAAACGTATTTCCTCTATAAAAACATGTTACCTTTTGGTTCAGTATTGGACTTGATATCGGCTAAATTGCAGGACTTCTTTATGAATTCTACTGGAAAGCGGAAAAGGGAAGATTTTCCACCTCAATATCATAATGGGGGATACATACCTCAGCAAGATGGTGCTGCAGATTCAATATATGACAACATAAAGGCAGGGCTTCTGCTTATTCACTGAATGGGATACTTGAATATATATCATGAATCTGTGATATTAATTCTTTAACTTTAGCAAACAAGACTTGTGATCATTATAGCTGGAAAGAGATGGGTTCTTTTTTTCTTGGGGGGGGGGGTTGTATGTATCCTTTCCATGTGTCTAAGTCTTGGTTGATAGAGTAACCCAATATCTATGTTGGTGGGAGGTAGCACGCATTCAATGGAATTGTCACTGTCTCGCTGTCAGAGAAAGAGAGATACATTTTTTAAAAAGGAGATTCTCTGAATTTCATAATCCCGCTGCTAATATATGAGTCTCTAGCTAAAGTGTAGCCACAACTTATCACCTATATCTATCCTTTGCTTTCATTGAGGTTTTTTTTTTGGCCGAGGTGGTTGGGCCAGTTTCCACGCACCTCAACTAACTCCTTGGATACCTTTCACCTAGGTAACTCTGTCTACCAAGGCTAGGACATATGGGAAGAATTACCTAGGTTTTTTTTTGTCTCCGCTAAGTTTTGAACCGGAGACCTCAACCACTTTCATTGACCACTAGACCACCCCCTCGGGTGCTTCATTGAATTCCTTTACTTAGCTATTGATTTCGTATACTTGTAGGTCTTTTGAGATAACTTTTGCCTTGATATTTTAGGACTAACTTGTCCTATTGTGACATCTTCATCACTGTATCATCACACTTACCTATTGGTGCATATGGAGGGTTACTTAGGACATGCCCAGTCTATCAAAGAAGTCATTTGCTCATTTTATCCTTGATATGTGTTACTTGCATCCCCTGAATATGATATATCCAATCTAGTATGGCCAAACATCCATTTCAAAAATACTAGATGAAATCTGTTTTTATATCCATGGATGTAGAACAACTCTCTTTTACCCCACTTTTTGTTCCTGATCCTTTTTGTTTTGGTTAGCTTGGGTTGGGGCAGAGAAAGTAGATCGATTGGTCTCACTGCTAGGTGAGACCACATTATATCCTGGATATGTGCATCCTCCGTATAATTTGATATCCAATCTGGTATGACCACATGTCCATTCCAATGAAATATGTTTTATATCCATAGATTGTAAAACACCTCTCTGCCCCCACCCTCCCACCTACTCACACATAAAAACACCTCCTTTTGCTCCTGCTCCTTTTGTTTTGGGTTAGCTTGGGGTGGGAAGAGAAAGTAGGATGGAGTTGAGTTGCCACATATTCATTGTGAGGTTAATAACATTAGTCATTTTGGGGAAATTTATTCCTACAAGGAGGATGGAGTTGAGTTGCCGACATTATTAAAATAGAGCTCTTGGCATGGAATTACATAATTAAAGGATTAGCATAATGGTCCCATACTTGTCTGAATAAATGCACTCCAATTGGTGATCACCCTTTTGAATTATGTTTCTGCATTTCAAAATAACCTATAGCAAGAACAAGATGTATTGGTTTGATCACAGTTGGTACTTTACAGAGTGGTGAGGGCAGCAATATTCAGCTTGAGTTGGTCACGGGTGGTCCTGTCCAGGCTCCTGCTTATAGAATTCCTCAATTTGACGGCCCAATTCCCGACTCTTATGATGATGCACTTTCTACACCCAATGTAAGTTCTACATCACATGCTATACAAAGATTATGTCTTTTGCCCTATTTATTCAAGTCTTGATTACCCTGTTGATTGCACATGTGTTGCTGTTATTGCAGTTAATGTGCAATATATCTGCTTTTGCTTCCGTTGTGGCATTTTAATTTTGATGTGCCCTGAGAGTTACCTTTTATACTCTGAGAATGAATTCCAAATGCCTTTTGAGTTTTGAAAGGTGTTTTTTGTAGACCACCTTTCAATAGATCAAGACGATTAAAATTTAGATTAAAATTTTCTCTGTTTAAGAACTCATGTAAACTGATGTTGTTTTCTTTTTCACTCATAAAAAGGTCAAAGAAACTTTGTTTTTGTTTAAGAACAGCACATACTGATCTATGATGGTTGATGTAATTTTTGTTTAGTTTGACCTGGAAAAAACCTTTTTTTCCTTCAAAGGCCAAGTCCAATATATCAGGAAGCAGCTTTTTTGTTAAATGGGGGTAAGAATTTGATGCGACATCTCATACCCACCCATGTCTTCCTACTATTATCTTTTAACATATTTCTGACATACTCGAATACAACAAGTCAGTGGAACTCTTCTCTCTTAACCTGCATGAGAAGTCAACCTGGTTAATACATGAACGAAGAATTGCATAAGTAAATAATCTGACTCGATTTTATTTTACTTCTAACTGAAGTTTCACATCTTTTTCGCGAACAATTACCTGCCACGTTTCTTCGATTTTGAAACATATACCCTAACCTTGGTATTTTGGTCACTATAACTTCCATTCCTAGATTCTGCCCTAAGTTTTGGACTATGATCAACTAATTGAGAGTAGTTTTACCCAGTGTATGTTTCTGAATCCTGTCTGTAATCATAATGTTGAATAATAAATACAATCTGTTCTTACTACTGTGCCTATCGTGCAACATTTAACTCTGCCCTCTAGATCTTTTGTTGGAGTGAGGACGAGAACTTCTTTATCCTCTTCTCCTCAGATTGTTTGAGAAACATGGAATCTTCCATCTTCAGAATTATATTTTTGTAACCTTCTTTGTTTCTTGTAATTTGAAGATCTATTATCAAGGGGTGGTCAATGAAGACTATAATATAGTCAACACACCAGCACCAAATGGTAATTTATTCTCAGCTGCATAGTTTCTATTTTGCTGTAACTTATCTTTATTCTTATGCTGCATGAACATCTTCTTTGCATCCTTTAGATATGCAAGCACCTACTCCTGCTCCACTTCAGAATGATGATATTGATGATGATGACGAGCCCTTGAATGAAGATGACGATGATGAATTGGATGATGTGGACCAAGGGGAGGATCTAAACACAGCACATCTTGTTTTGGCTCAGTTTGACAAGGTTATGATGTTTTTTGGTTAATGTATTGAGTGGGGAAGATTTCATATACCCCACTTGTTGTTTATCTAAAAGAAAAACATGGAAGTGTCTTGCCTTGTGCTACAAA
The DNA here is from genome assembly GCA_027705065.1 of Solanum peruvianum. Lineage (NCBI taxonomy): Eukaryota > Viridiplantae > Streptophyta > Magnoliopsida > Solanales > Solanaceae > Solanum > Solanum peruvianum. Next base: position 49,474,535 of record JAKWJD010001760.1, on the reverse strand, counting down.
AGCTGACTTGATACAAACATCTGTAGGTGACTCGTACAAAGAGCAGGTGGAAATGCACTCTTAAGGATGGCATAATGCACATAAATAATAAAGACATTCTTTTCAATAAGGTTGGATTTCTAGAACCTTTGTTTTACTTATCTTGTTTTATTTGCTAAATAAGTCGCTCTTTTTTTTTTTGTTACTTTGAGTTTAAATCACTGGTTACTTGTCTAGGCAAATGGAGAGTTTGACTTCTGAAGCGGTTGAACGAAAACGTAATGCAACATTAAGGGAGCTGAATTTGGGAGTCAATCAAATCAAAGCTGATTTACTTATTTTGTTGATGGTATTTCAGTGAAAGTAAAAACTGGAGGAGACGAAGTTGCCTACTGCTTCTTTCGTGGATAAGTTTTTTGGTTGGCCGGGTGTATTTAAAGTGTTGTAACGCTTTTGGAACATCTTGGTTAATTTATAATACCAGTGGAATCTTTCTTTTTCTCTTGTTTATGTAATTTTAGTTGAACTGAGCTCATGAAACCTCTTTTGGGTGGTAATTACCATGACTTTGTGCTCCTTGGATCAGCTGTGTTAATATAAATTCCCAATTGGCTTGTTAGCTATTCAGCTGTGATGTGTCATTTGACAATTTTGTTTTAGAGATTAACTTATTGTGCTGCCTGCATTTGTGTTTTGCCTTGTTACATATTTGTCGTGCTTTAGACAGGTACCTTGTATAATTTGTTACCTACGTACGTGCTAGCCATTGGAAATTAAAAACATTAAAAAAAAAAGAAGCTTTGAGACAGGTCAAGCCTTTAGTTAATTGATATACATGCTGTTTTGCCATTATACTTAATTGATGCGTATTGTTATGTGGATGTTAGTATTAAATAATGTACGGTGAATTGATATGATTTGACGTAAACATCGAATAATATTATATCCCATGCTGTAGCCACCAGGCAGTGCATTCTTGAGTCTTGCTTTCTATTCGACTATATTTCATACTAGGTGCTTATTTGTCATCCCGTTGGTTCCTCAGATTGTACAACATATCAACTCAAACTGTTAGGAACCCAATATATAGGCCTATGTATACCTTAAAATAATCGAAACCAAACTCAAATGAATACACAAACAAGATATTCAAAATATGGTTTTACTTTGTAAAACAAACACACACTACTCGATCCTTTAACCTCTTATTTTATTATTATATAAGAGAAGGTTCGACTTATTAACATCATACTTTAGGAAATAGTATAATCTAATTCACTCTTCAGAAATAACGCCGGGTGTGTTCTGGATCCTGTATTTTTTTTAGTATCCTTCACGAGTACAACGACGTTTATTGAGGGTAGGAAGCAACCTATATAAGGATAAATCTCAACGCCCTGAATTTGCAAGGGTGCATTGTGACTGAAACAAGGCGAAAATGGTCGAAGGTTGTGTGTATGTCCCTAAAGCAGGATGTTGCCAATTACCACTATTCTCAGAAGGACCATTTCCTTGAATAATGTTTTTGGCTGGTCCATTAACATTGTCAACACACTTAACATTTTCATCTTGAGATGTTGTAGTAGAAAATATAAGTGGAGATAACAAAGGAATTGCACAATTAGAAGAAGCTTCTTCCATGAAATTGAATGGTACTTTGTAACCATCAACATTCATTTTGTCATCTAGTTGTAGAGAACAAGGTGCTTTCTTTTGCAACCTTGTACAACACATTTTCCCTTTCCCATCTTTCTTGCTTCTTTCCATTGTCACAAACTAATAATTATGATTCCTTAAGGAATCTTAATCTTAGTTATATTGTCACAAAAATATAACTAAGTTGATGAAATGCTAAATTTGTTTTATGAAAGAAGAAAAGAGAAATGTGTTTTTATGGTGCGGAAAATATGGGGTCAGTTGTGGAGATTCTATTTTACTTTTCACGGTTATAATTTTTATGTATTAATAATTAAATGATGATTTAAGAAAACAACAAACAGTTACATGTAACAGATAATATTTTGTTCCAACGAACAAGTTCCCATCACTTTACGTGGCTATTAATGTCGTGACTCTTGATTCATATTCTGGTTTGTCTACGGTGGCGAAACCAAAATTTTCACAAATAAATTCAATATATGATGATTAAAGATACGATAAAGTTGAATGTAGTTAAACATTTTTTTATTTATATATAAAAATAATTTTAAATGTGTAAATAATATAATTTTTATTAAGAAGAATTTGGTGTTTCGATGAACCCTGAACACATCTGTCATATAAATATTGCATCGATCATTGACACATGGTTGGATTTGCAGTTTGTTTTATGAGAAAAAACACACAATGACTAGAGACAAGTCAATTAGCATATAACTAGGACTGTTTTTCTGTGGCTACAAATGAACGGAGATCAAAATTGTGGTGAAATGGTATGTAATCATCTATTATTAACTAGATTTCTCATATTAAAGCCTCGAATAGAGTCACTTTGATAGGGAGGCTTTACCTCCCAAAGTGGAACTTTCGTGTGCAAATTCGGATTAATCAGATCCCTTTTACAATGGATGAGAAACCAATAAAAAAAGTTTATGTTGATTGAACTATTTCCCAATTTACGATTCGAATTGTGATAATTTGTTTGGCTGGACGAGAAGTGATCAAGTTTGGATAAAAATAATTGAAACCATAGCCAATTTTTGTCAATTGAGTGTTAAAGTTCTCAGCTAAGAATCATGGACAAATGCATTATTATTATTATATATTGATATGCAACATATTAACATACATTTACAAGGATACAAATGTACGTATAGAGTTTTCTTACAAAATCTTCAAAAATACAATACTACTAAGAAAACATCTTGTTACTCATACATAGCAATGACGTTTCTCATAAGATCTACCAAAACTCGAGGTACTCTTACTATTACTGATCAAACAAAAGTCGCTAAAGACAGACATCCATCCTTCCATTTGATCGAAGACTTTCAGAGTGTCAAGCCACCTTAGAAGGCTCAATAAAACAGGAAAATGCTCAAAGTCTGTCATAAATTCCTATTTTAGTTTTAAACAAAAAAATAATACAACATTTTCTTTATTTATTTTGCTGACTAATACACAAAACTAAACTTAAGAATCAGTAGATTGATTCTTTATTTTATTTTAGAGATGTCTGTAACCAGTGTTAATTATAATTTCAGTTTGGTTGAAGAATCCTCTCATGGTTTTGTTCCTCAATAACTGCAATAAATTAAAAGAAAGTTCCTTCATCAGAAATTAACTAAATAATATTTCCCTGCACATTAATAAGTAATTAGTAAACTAATCTTTTTTTAATTAGAATGATTAATTACCTTGTTGAGTACTGGAGGTGATAGGAATGAGTGGTGATGATCTTGCACTGTGGAACTCAGGAATTTGTGATATTGATGCAGAGTCATTAGTAGTAGATAAATGACTCTTATGAGGCATAGTAATGGGATTATCCTGAGCCAAATTATTATTCGAAGCGACGATTACACTCTTAGGAGACATTATGTCACTTGTAGAAACTGGAATATTGGAAGTTGATGCTGATTTGATGCTTTTTATTGTTGATGAATTTGGGGAATATTCAGGCTGAATAAATGAAGTTACAGCCCCTTTCATTTTCTCCATTATACCTATTAGCAAACGCAAAAAAAAAAAAACAGAGTTTAAATGCGCGAAATAAGGCTTTAATTTCTTTGAAGAGATACATTTAACGTTACCTATATCACTGGAAGATGAATGCCTAGGGCTCATAGCCTCAGTTATGATCTGTGAAAGTGATCTTTCGCCTTCACCGGGCTCAAATTTTTCTGCAAAGTACTCTTTCACTGAAACACCTTTGTCCCATTTTTTCACTGGACTTGTAAGAGCGGTAGCATTTTGGTCTACATTTTGTCTATTCACATTACCAAAGTGAACATTTTTTGGTGTTTTTTGGATATCCGATTCGTGGTTATCAGTGTTCGATAGAGTGAGATTTGAGATCTTAGAAGCAAACGCTTGTGTTGCATCAGATACTGCAGCATAAGCTGGTGCCAATCTCTCTGTAACAGTTTCTGTTATGGTTTTACTTGGACTATCAGGTAATTTCTCCGTATTATTATTATTATCGTGTTCAAAAGCCTGATTGCGTTTGATGCTTCTAGGAGTAACATGTTTCTCAGATAACACTGGATCTGCTCGTGGATGCTGTCGTGCTGCCTCCTTTAACGGCTCAGGTGCCAATTCTGATTCATACACTAAACAAAAACACAAAAGCTATAGATGTAATATATAGTAACATATGTTAAAATATATTCGATGAACTTCATAATCAGGATGTTATCGTTGAAATAATAATCGAGTAATGTTTAAGAATATATTACTTGGAGCGCCAAGATATTCAGGATCTACATCTTCTTCATCATCGTCATCCAACGTAACACCCCATGAAGGTGTGTCATCATGAACATCATTTTCTTGCATTTTTTTCTTACCACTTAAACTGTGTTTGAGTTTTTTGGCCTTTTCTTTCACTTTGGAGATAACTGATTTTTTTCCATGAGTTGGTGTATATTCTTCATGATCATAATAAGCTGTTGGGGATGAACTTGTTGACCAACTCCTTTCATTTCCTAATACAAAATTAGTGCTAAATTAAGCCACTAAATATAGAAATAACAAAAAATTAAAATTTTGTTTATGCTCTTTAGAGAATTAACCTGGTAAAAGTTGTTCAAAAGTTGTTGAATTAGACTTGGGAGTACTTCTGGATGAGTGTGAAAACTTATCAAGTTGAGCCATATGTATTTTTTTTCTTTTCTTTTTTTTTTTCCTTTTTTTTTCTTTTTTTTTTTTAGAAGTTAAACTTTGAAATGAGTTTTTTCTTCCCCTTTTCGTACATATGAATTAAACGATAGCTAAAGCATGGTTTGCGGGTTCCTCTGGTTGGAAATTAAATGTCAGTTAGTGTTATTTATTCAAAGTGTTTGTTGGTAATTTACAAATGGCGATAGATTAAGATGCATATATATTTTTAAGAATGTTTTTGATTTGAAATAGGAATTGACCTTGTCTTTAGAGTAACTAATTCCCTCTATGTTAGCCTCATGTAATGGGATAAGATAATTATGTTCAAACATCATGTTTAGAGACTAAATTTCATCACAAGAAACAGTTTTGGTTATTTAACTAACTAAAGATATTTTTTTAACCAAAAAAAAATAAATAATAGGCATTTTAAAATCACTATATTATTATTCTTGACTCTAAAAACATAAAAAAAAAAAAAAAAAAATTAGATTAAGTGGTCTTTGAATCTTGATTGATGAAAAATTTATTGGTCAAATTACAGAAATACACACATTTTTTAATGAATTCGAGCTGTATATTAATGTATGTGAGTTAGTTTTTATGTATCCGAGCTACATATTATCCCAGATAGTATTTAATATATGACCTAACTAATTGCTAGCCTCCTAAAGTTGGCGCTAACTTTCACTTAGACACTTCAATTAGGCTTTGTCCATTTTAGACACCTCATGTCATGTTTTGGTGTGTCATTTTGACACATTTTTATAATCAGCCAAATATGTAAGGTGTGTATAACACACTCGTCGATGACGTGTCAAAATGATGAATTAAACAAAGACACGTGACATATATATATATATATTATATATATATATATATATATATATATATAATATATATATATTATATATATTGGAATATTTTTTAGATAATGAAATTTGAGTTTTTTTTTAAAAAAAGGCCAATAACTTAATGACTTGTGTCAATTTTAATCCAAATAAGTTTAAAAATAATTAACCACTTACAAGCCTCCACCACCTCCACCCTGATACTCTCTGCCACCAGATTATCTTCTCTACATCCACAACCCTTTACCTCAAATTGTTTTAATTTTCATTGATATATTTTTATAGTAATTTAATTATTTTGAAAGGAATTATTTACAGAAGCATAATTTCTATTGATTCCTCTTACTTATAACTTTAAATAAAATCAAAATTTTCAAATTTAAACAAAGAGTTCCCTAAAAGAATTTTCTAGATTTTCTTTTAAGAAAATATATTTCATTTTCTTTTTCAAAACATTTCAAGGAGGAAGAAAAGCAACAAAATAAGAAAAGTTATTTAAGCTTGAAATTTCTTGGTATTGTAGCACTATTAGATCTATTTCTCCATGGGAGGAGTTTAAGTTTTGAAAAATGGTGGCTAAAATGGGGAAGAGGAAGAAAAAATTAAATAAAAATAGTTAAATATAAGCTTTTATCACACTCACTATGTCATATCAGCAAAATGAACAAAATTTAGTTAAAGTGTCTAAGTGAAAATTAGTGTCAACTTTAGGGGACCACCGATGGGTTAAACTTTAATATATCCTAGCTACATATTAATCTACCCGAGCTTCAATTATTATATCTGATTTTCTATTTTTTAAGAAATTAATGTGATTTAAAACTTATTAGAGGTGGATTGTAATTTCATATTAAAACTATGAGATTTATGTAATTTATCCAAATTTATTTATATTGAAATGAGAAAAAATGTTGGGTACACACATATATTGTTTGAGCTTATAATTATTTCGAATATAATGATAATATACTATTATCTTTGAGAGTTGTTTGCAACAAATTTTGAACATATGAAAAATAAATAAGAAACACAATTAAAATATGAAAAAACATAATTTTATTAATTAATATTGCAGGTACAATTCTGTTGATCTAAGAGTTGTTAATGACGTATTTTTTGAAGTAGGATGATTTAAATTTGTGGAGTATTTGAAAGTATCTTTTAAGAGAATTTATTACCTTTATATAGATATAAACTAGGGTTTAGAGTTGACTAACCTCCAACAATTCTAATTTGAGTTGAACACAATTTATTGAATCCTAATTCAAATTGAACTCATTTTGATAAAACTATCTTATGGTCCTAACTCCCTTAAGCGAAAAATATTAACTTCTATACATGTTTAAAATAAATTCTTTTTATGCATATATATATATATCCAATTTCTTTTGCATAATTTGCATTTCTACACTATACTTCTTCATAATTCGAATTTCATCCGCGAAAATCCGTTGCAACGGAGAATGAACCTTCGTTGTGATGGGCCTCCGATATTTCAAAATTTGATTCATGGGCCAGCATTCATATTGATTGGACAGAGAAAGCCTACCCAATGGCGTAATCGGGTCCAACCTGAAATATCCTAATCGGTACACTCATGTTACCCTTTCCAAAAGTGTAGAAAATCACCATTCTCGATTTCTTCACTCTCCATTATCTCCTGCAATGGCGTCCATCGCCGCTCATGGTCTCGCAATACCCGTCAACCGTTCTCACCGCCGGCTCAATTCAGCTAATACAACTACCGGTACCTCTGTCACTGCTGCTTCACTCCATCCCCTTACAATCAAGTCAAAACTAACGTCATTTTCATCTTCGCAAAACCCTAAACCCTCATCCTCAAACACCCGTGATAATTCTAACATTTTTGCCTCAAAACAGCTCCAAAATCTGGTGAAAACCTCCGCCGCCATTGGTGCTGGTCTTTACGCGCTCTCTAGTGGTGTGTCTGATGTTCTCCTCAGTGGGAACGGTGGTGGTGGATCCGGAGGAGGTGGTTCTGGCGGTGGCGGTGGAGGTGGAGGCGGCGGAGATAGTTTCTGGTCGAAGATTTTCTCTCCTGCCGCAATTGCAGGAGAAGAGGAATCACAGGAATGGGATTCGCATGGATTGCCGGCGAATATTGTGGTACAGCTGAACAAGCTCAGTGGGTTTAAGAAGTATAAGGTTTCCGACATCCTTTTCTTCGACCGCCGTCGTGGGTCGACGGTTGGGACGGAGGATTCGTTCTTCGAAATGCTATCCTTGCGGCCAGGTGGTGTTTACACAAAGGCGCAGCTCCAAAAAGAGCTAGAAACGCTAGCAACCAGTGGAATGTTTGAAAAAGTTGATCTTGATGCGAAGACTAACCCTGATGGGACAGTCGGGGTCACTATATCCTTCTTGGAAAGCACTTGGCAGTCAGCTGATAAATTTAGGTGTATCAATGTTGGGTTAATGCCACAGTCGAAACCCATAGAGATGGATGCGGACATGACGGAGAAGGAGAAATTGGAGTATTTTAATAGCCAGGAGCAGGATTATAGGAGGAGGATTGAAAGGTCTAGGCCATGTTTGTTGCCGGTGTCGGTGCAAAGGGAAATTTTGCAGTTGTTGAGGGAGAAAGGAACAGTTAGTGCCAGATTGCTGCAGAAGATTAGGGATAAAGTGCAGCAGTGGTATCATGACAATGGATATGCTTGTGCTCAAGTAGTTAACTTTGGGAATTTGAATACAAAGGAGGTTGTTTGTGAGGTGGTGGAAGGGGATATTACTCAAATGGTAATTCAGTTTCAAGATAAGCTGGGCAATGTATGTGAAGGTAACACTCAGTATCCGGTCGTCCGGAGAGAATTGCCTAGGCAGGTAAGAATTTCTTTAATGCAATGGACTTCGTTTGAATTTTTGAGTTCGTTTTTAAAAGATGATGTTAAATTTGGTTCCCATGTTGCATTTTGGTTGTGTCATTGTATTTATAGAAGAAAGACTGCTTCACTACATGGCAGAGCTGAATGAGAGTTGTGCATGTTATGCTTTTGAATTGCGGGCTTTCCTTTATTGGATTGATTTTGATTTTGTTTGGTTTGATTCAATAATATGCATAATTTGATTAATGTATAGTCATTATTGTTTCTTAAAGTGCTATATTATTAGTCTGCTGATGGAGGTACAGTTTCTTGCTCCATTGTTTTAATTTTTGACTGCACTACTGGTACAGGTTGATGATTTGAGTATTCTGTTGAATCTCATATTTCTTGCTGGTCTGTAGCATGTGTAGTTGTCCTATATCTTTTGGTTCTTATTCAGTAAAATACAGAATTGTTCTAAAGTGATTTTTCTTATCATTTTTTTTTTCGACATTTCTGCACTTAGGTGTAGAATTTTATATGTGTATACTTCAATTCTAGTTTTTTTGTGCTCCTATGTACTGAAGCCTGCAATGTGGGGTTAACATGGCTCTAACAATGTGTGATAATTTAGCTTCGTCAAGGGAAAGTTTTCAACATTGAAGCTGGAAAACAAGCTTTGAGAAATATAAATTCTCTAGCCCTCTTCTCTAATATTGAAGTCAACCCTCGCCCCGATGAAAAGAATGAGGGAGGGATAATTGTTGAAATTAAGCTTAAGGAATTGGAACAGAAGTCAGCTGAAGTCAGTACTGAATGGAGCATTGTCCCAGGACGTGGAGGTCGCCCCACATTGGTACACTATTAAACATCTGAACTGCATAGTTTTGGTATGGATTATTACTGTTAGCCCACTGCTAAGTGCCTTCCTTTTCTGTGTCATGTATTCAGGCTTCAATTCAACCAGGTGGAACTGTTTCATTTGAGCATAGGAATCTTTACGGGCTCAATCGCTCAATTCTTGGTTCAGTTACCACTAGTAACTTCCTCAATCCTCAGGTTATCATTTCATTATGTTTTCGTTGTTGATGCTTTTGGTTGTTTTATGCTGTCCTTTGTTGCGGTGTCTTACACATTAGTAACGATCCCAACCTAATCTTTTTTACAGGATGATCTTGCATTTAAGTTGGAGTATGTTCATCCTTATTTAGATGGTGTTTATAATCCTCGAAACCGTACACTCCGTACTAGCTGCTTCAACAGCAGAAAGTTGAGTCCTGTCTTTACTGGGGGGCCTGGAGTAGATGAAGTCCCTCCCATTTGGGTTGATCGTGCTGGACTTAAAGCCAACATTACTGAGGTATGCCAACCCTGGTATTCATAGGACAGTGTAGAGTGTGTTTTGATTACTCGTTTGGGACTGATAAAAAATTTCTCATATATAATGTACTACTTACCATATGCATTTAACCATTTGTTTGCTGCAGAATTTCACTCGTCAGAGTAAATTCACTTATGGACTTGTGATGGAAGAGATAACAACACGTGATGAAAGCAGCCACATCTCTGCTCGTGGACAGAGGGTATTGCCAAGTGGTGGAATTAGTGCAGATGGACCTCCCACTACCCTTAGTGAAACTGGCATTGACCGTATGGCATTTTTACAAGCTAACATTACACGAGATAACACCAAGTTCATAAATGGCACAATAGTTGGTGAGAGGAATGTGTTCCAGGTAAGTTTAGTTTCTGTTTTCTTTGTCTTCACTGATTGAGTTTGTTTTGCAAATCAAAGTTTGGAGTAGGCTTTTGGGCTCAACATTTAATAATTGACTGTTTCCTATGCTCCACAAGTCCGTTTACCTTATGACTTCTGTTGCTACTCTGACAAGTCCTCTAATTCATGTTGTAGATCTATGAGATTTTGGATATAAATTTCTGTTTACATTTCTTTTATGTATTTTAATATACTTATTGTGTTACAGGTTGATCAAGGACTTGGAGTTGGCACTAAGTTCCCTTTCTTTAACCGTCACCAGCTGACAATGACCCAATTTATCCAGTTAAAGCAAGTAGAAGAAGGTGCTGGTAAGGCTCCACCACCTGTGTTAGTCCTCCATGGCCATTACGGTGGATGTGTTGGAGATCTTCCCAGTTATGATGCTTTCACACTTGGGGGACCTTATTCAGTCCGGGGTTACAATATGGGAGAGATAGGTGCAGCCAGAAATATTGTCGAGGTATGTATTGTTTGTACTATCAAAGATGTGATGTGTACTATTTTCTCAGTTTTTGCTTCAAAATTTATCTAATGTTACTGGTTGCAATGCTTCCTCCAGTTGGCTGCTGAGCTGCGGATACCTGTTAGAAACACACATGTGTATGCATTTGCAGAACATGGAAATGATCTCGGGAGTTCAAAAGATGTCAAAGGAAACCCAACAGAGGTCTATAGGAGGATGGGTCATGGCTCCTCATATGGCGTCGGAGTAAAACTAGGTCTAGTACGAGCAGAATATGCTGTTGACCACAATTCTGGAACTGGGGCAGTATTCTTCCGTTTTGGAGAGAGATTCTAGTTTCAGATTTCGCGGTCAGATTCTCTTTTTGCAGCTAGTCGGATTTAATGAGTCAAGAACTGCACACGGTTCTGAGTTTGGTATTCAGTAAACTCTTAAGTCATGTTTGATAAAAGATCGTCTAATATTATGGTTAGAACCTTGTTGAAAGAAAGCAAGTATATGCTTCATTCGTGTAACCCTAAAAATGTAATATAGGTATTTGTGCATTTCTTGTTCCAAAATTTCAATTCTTTCTCTTGGTTGGGTTTCTTGTAATAACTGATTATTGCTTTGATTGGATGGAATCTGCCGTTATGATGATTTCTATTGACAATACAATTACTCAATTCAGCAAGAAGGTATAAGAAATTCAGTAACTGTATGTCTGTATCCTCCAGATGATCGATTATCAAGTTTGTCATATTAGGAACCGGGGCAGCAACATCAAGGTGAACTAAGAAAACATATGATACAATAACTCCAATAATATGTACAGACAGGTTCTTCCATCTAGTACAGAATTTGAAAGCAAGCACAAAACTAAAGAGACATAAAATATGGAGCAAATAATTAATTTCTTATAGAAGAAGAATATAGGCCCATGGGAGTTGGGAGAAGGATGAAGGTTCAAATACCCAATATGTGGGGCTGCTGACAACGTTTTATATTACTCTCTAGATCATTGCGATAAAAAAAAGGTTCAACACACCCATTACTAGAAAAAGGATACACCATTTATCATACAAAGGACTGGTTGGTGTTTGTAGTGCCAACGATTTGTTGCTGCTGGACGAGACATGTTTCTGGAAAAAGACATCGCAAGGATAGATCGGACCAACTGCCTATCTGCTGTCTAACTCATATTTGTCCCAGATTTTACCAGAGAACAACACCTCATGAACCTGCCATGATTCCTCCACGATCAAATGACATCATCCAGGTCTACACTACAAATGAAGTTACGCTGGGAGATGTTCTATAATAACTAAACGTTCAATAAAACATAAGTACGTGTACAGGCATGCCACAAAATTTTCCAGTATGCGTAGAATGCTCACTCTGATCTGCAAAAGCAACTCTGCTCATCAGAAACAAAAACCAAGAAAAATGCTTAACATGAATAAACGAAGGCATTTCCATCTTTACAGATGCGAGAAGGCATATAAACCAACACAATCTGTACTGCATAATAGTATCTTTCCATGCCAATAATCTCTCAATATGCTATGACTAAGACCACTTTTGTCAGCCTAACTCCCAGATAAAATGGTCAATATCCCCAACCCTCTATAACAGTATTCTACCTACAAGTCATAAAGCCCAATAATGACATCTGCAAGCTATTGTAATCGTAAAACCCAAAAATAAAATCTGCAAGCTTTCGTATTGAAGTCTTTCAGCTTTATAAAGTTTCACAACTGAATACACTAAAAGACCACTAAGATGAGCAAAACACAAGATTTATGGACTAGGGTGATCCTATGTTGCCTCCCATTTCTAGAAAAATCATGGATTCACCTCTAAATTCATACGAAGAGAGTGCCTCAACATAAACATGTAAACCACAGTACTGACCAATACACAAGCAAAAAGTGAATTACATAAATAACTCAAAGAATTCTTCTGTTATGTTAGAAGATCTTTCGAGTTAGGAACCTACAATCAGAAACAATGAGCTAACAGGAATGCTACTATGCTAGGGAAATAAGTCCAGTATTTGACAGGAGACCTTTTAGAAACTTGTGTTTCCATAAAGAGCTTGATATTTAGAGAACTTATATTTTCTAAAGAACTTCTAATTTGCTTAAAAAGACAAATGATTCAGCATAGGAACTATAAAGGAGTGCAATCGTTACAGGACTCATATAGGCAACACAACTAGTTTGGACTTAGGTATACTTGATTGATTGTTTACCAATTGACCAATGCAAATTTATTTTCTTTACCCAAATGCAAGATTATATGCTCAAACACGCTGTCCTAGTTACAAACCACCCGTTCAGAATTCTAATAACTTAAATCAGTATTCATCCCTCTACAAGCAATTGTAAATAATTGAGTTCGGAAATCTATCCAAAAAAAATGAAACTTTTTCCTCCAAAATACTCAAATAAACATTTTAGGATATGGCAGCTCGGAAAATTAAAGGATCTTACCCCAGCTTGTGGAGCTACTTATCATTAGAAGCAACAGGATGATAGTAACCAAAATTATTTCCAGACCAGTCTCGCTGTTGCACCATATTATAGTGATGATGAAACCCAAGTGGCGGTCCACCCCCGTAACCAACAGGCATGCCTACATGTCCTCCATTTGGCATCCCCATCATTGGCATCGCCACCATTTGTTGTTGGTACGGCATCAGAGTTGGCATTGCCATGTGGCCATTAGTATTGCGGAGGTGACCACTCTCACTGGACTCACGCATACTCTCTGTAGCCGGTGTGGAAGTCAACAAATGATCAGACGAAGAAGGACCCTCGTTCGGCTGCATTCTCTTCGTATACAATCTGTATTTCTGTAAATGACTTGCTACGTTCTCTCTTGTCAATCCTTCCACATTCATAAGCTGCATAATTGTTTTCGGCACAGCCCCTTTGATACCTAAGTGCGCCACTACTTCAATAAAGCGCTTGTGTAACTGCGGCGTCCAAACAAGTCTGGGCCGCTTCAGAGTCTTAGCAGACGAATCATCCGCAAAATTCTCGTTACACAGAGATGAATCAGCCTCCTCAGTGCCTCCGGATTCAACCCGCCGGAGCTTCCTCGGGTCGGATCCCTCTCTTATCAGATCCGTTTCATCTCTTTCAGTAACAGTCTCTTCTCTACTCCTCTCATAGCTAAACATCTTGAAATTAGAGTTATTCATCGAAGCCATATCCTGTGAGTGCCATCTCTGGAGAGAAGAAAACGTATTCTGCGAAGCACGATTTACATCGGTCATCGTCTTTGACAATTCCGGCGAAATTCTGAACGCAGAAGCAAGTTCCGACGGAATCAACTGCATATTCAACGGTGTGAGATCATCGACATCGGGAAGTCCAACCTCCCAGAGAAGTCTGTCATCGTTACCACCGCTTGATTCATAGTCGGTCAGGCTCACTTCTTCACCCATGGTAACAATATTTGTAAGTACTAAATCTTCTTCCGGTGGAGGAGTATATTCCGGCGAATTTGAGAGAGATGCCGTTGAATGAAGAAAAATGGAGAAAGGCGTAGAAGATGAGGAAATGGGAAAGCAATAGGCGGTGGAAAATGGAAATAAATAAGTTAGGGAAAAGTTGGATAGCGTAATAAAAAGTGCAATATCTCATTGCAACGTGGCGCGGGCCCACCACTATCATTGCCAGCTGGATGCCTTACCAGATATTTATCATCAGTTTTCTTTGTTAATTACGCCCCTAAATTATTGAGAATTAGTACAATTACGCCCTTCGTTTATCTTGTCAATCAAATCGACTTTTTTGTGTTAGCTTATCTTATTTTTCTTGAATTGTCTCGAATTACCTACGGACTTTGTGGGATTCACTAGATTTTTGATTCCTTCTCCATTTCTGAGAGCTCGGAAAGGTAAATATTACTATATTATTTCTTCCCTCTCTTCTTCTTCCTCCCAGACTTCATACTCGCTCTAACCCAACAAAAAGGGCAAAGTTCCATTTAGGGGGTGGGTCTAGGGAGAACGAAAGAGATGTATAGCAGAGGGCAGGTGAGGCATTGTATCGTCGAACAGAAAGGAGCGATTTCTTAGTAAGATTGCTCCTATGTTAGCAGGACATTTCGTGCAAGAACTAGGTTTGAGTTAGTGACTAAGCCTTTTATACAAAGCCTTTTATATAGAGAACACTCACTTCAACGATATACCTTTTTTTTTTTGAGATAGATCAGCTAGAAAATGAATAACGATTTAATTCATCAGGTATAAAATGAAAAATGAAATTATCTAATTTTTCCTATTTGATTTGAAATTGATTTATTTAGTGTCGTTGTGCTGCTCCCAAGTACGATAAATTAAATATTAAAGTTACTATTATTTGCTCTTTTTTTAATATGCCACCTACTTTTATTGCACTTTGCTGTGACTTTTACTTTTTAAAGAATTGACTTCACCTATTACTATATATATTGATAAAAGAAATAGATTCTCACATTATCCAGAATCAACTCTTATTTATTTTCTCTTTTTTATAACAATATATTCAACGTCCATATTCACAATGCACTCAATTTTCCTATAAAATAAGTACAAGTTGGCCGAATACTTCCAATTTACTATTAAAAAAACTGTAATGACGATTAACAAAGATTACGACTTACGAGTAGTTAGTGGACAGACGTACTATCCTGCTTTTTATATTGTGAAAATTAAATTCACCATTATTTTGTGAAAAAAATGAAGAGAAATCTATTTACCTAATTTCTGAAGATACAAATTGTACATAATAATATAACTATCATAAATATCAAAATTAATTGCAACTAAAAAGATCACCAAAATAGATGCTCCAATCGATCATAGACTAGATAGTCGATCGTTTTCCATTATTGGAAGAAGACAGAAAAAAATACCTCGTGAAATTATCTATCTACGTTTTACATAAAGAACTTAAGTCCACCAATCGAACACAAATAAAAAATTCTCATATGCATTTTACTAAGACTATTTAGACACTCAAAAACTAGAGATTCTTTTAATTCCTCACACCTATCTACCCTAGCATTAATCCGTTTTTAACCTACTCTGAACTAAGTACAAGTCCAACAACAGTAACTTAACCTTAATTCAAACAAATTTGAGCAAAAAGTCTATCGTAAACAGGCTAGGCTCTCTGCCTCACAAAGGTACGGATAGGGTCTGCGAATGTAACATCTTACCCTCCCCAGACCCCCACGTGTGGGATTATACTTGGTATGCTACTGTTGTAATATGATTTGGATAAGCCAACACAGCGAACATAGCAAATATAAGCAGAATCTAAGAGCATTGAAGTTGCAAGTTGAGCAAACATAAACATAGAAGGAAATGAGACATACTTGGCCATGATAGAGCGTTGTCAATACCATACATAAAAATTCTGGCTTCACCTAAAACATCAACTTTCCACATGGCGACATTTTTGTACAGTCTCGTCGATATAAAAACTACCTCACCTTTTTATCATTTATACACCGCTTAGAGACTTGATTTTCCTCTGCATGGCTATCAGGAATATTAGACATCCGAGCCCCAGCATACCTGATCCTATGTATAAACGTCCAACTACACAATATACAGTTCTCTAGTACAAGCAACAACTTTATTTGCAATCACAGCCCATAATGCCCTCAAAGAGAGTTCTAGAGCCAGAGCACAAGATACGGGGGGGAAATAAAGGAAGAGAGGTAGCTCAAACTAGCCTCGGTCAGCTGTACAACTTTTTTCCTAAAAGCTAAGCAAGATTTGGAGACTGAGCAGCAATTCTTCGTTCTGCAACATCCATAAAAGCAAATCATTCAGTATCATTGTAACAAATAGATAGGCAGAGTTCTAGTTAAATACAAGTGGAAGAGCTGCTTACCTCCAGCTGCAACAAGTTTCTCAACACGAGCAACAATGTGCTTTCCATAGGTGTATTTCTTCAGAGCATTCAAGTGAACCTTTATTCTAGAAAGGATCAGCTCGCGTTGCTGATCACTGCATGTTTCCAACACTTTCTGTACAACGTAATTTGCAAACTGATCTTTCATCATTGCCTGGGTAAAGGAGGAAGAAAAATGAGTAAATAACACATTGAAAGTAACGACAACATCCACATTAAGACATAGTCAATCAGAGATACATGAAATGCAAAGGCAAGGAATGCAGACTTGAAAAGTGAAGCCATGATATAATATCATAATGAATGGAGAGAAGAAAAGAAGGGAAGAGATGGAGATTAGCAAGTCAAACCAGTTTTAAGGGAAAATGTGTCCTAGAAAAGGTGAAGCTTTGATTTAGCATAATAAACCTATGAACAAAATTTAATGAAGAAGACAAGAGAAGAGGTGACCGAGATTAGCAAGTCTAACCAGTTTGAAGGGAAAATGCAGACTTGAAAAGTGAAGCCATTAAACGGTTAGTATAACTGAATGTGTTGTCAATCCAAGGAGACAAGTAATAACACGTTAGATGCCATAGACAGTCATGAGTCCATGATGCAAAAGTGGATGACAATTTAAAAGATATCAGGACTGGAGAGTTATAAGGCTTTCCAGTGACAATTAAGGTAAACCATGTTTGGCTAAGAGTTACATAAAAACAACAAGTATTTCGGAGGTAAGCAGCTGGAACAATACAAAGGGGACAAAAATGGCTAAATGAAGTACCACAAGAAAAAAATGATGTTGTTCTATCGATTTTGTAATCTTCACGGACCAAATGACAAAATCATTCGAAGAACTCATAGTAAAACATAATTACTGTCAAGTCCTGCTACAAAGTGAACAGTCTACACAGTGTGGACTTTGAAACAATCATTGCTCAAGGATTCAATTTTTTTTTGGAAAACACATGCTTGCTCAAGGATTCATTTTTTTTGGAAAACACATGCACCTTACTAAGTGGAGTGCTTCTTATGGTTGGTGGACAAAGAGGCTTGTTTAACATAGGAGATCTTCAAAATAAGGTTTCTCGTTGAGCAGCAGGCACCACTTGTGTGGAAAAGATTCTAGTAGTATCGGTTTATTAACCACCTCTTCTTTAACAGTAAGGTGTATGCCTTGCTATGGCTTAATTTTCTCAACATACTGGGTTTTCGATGGGTGATGTTTAAAACCACAACTTGCTTGTTGCAGTATTGGCACAGAAAGAGAAGAATAGTTTGGTGGAGGACTATTCCATCTTGCATTTTGTCAGTGTGAAACGAAAGGAATGTATCATGTTTTGAAGGCAAAATTACCTCAATATAACAGATCAAGTTTTAATTGCACAGGTTTGCTTTGGTTTGGTGTAGGGAAAAGCTTATAAACGAAACAGAATCTACAGTTACCCTCTAAGAATTCCTACAAGATTATATTAGGGTTCTTTCAGTTTTTGCTTATTTGTAGTTCTGGTCTTTTTCAAGTCCTTCATATAATAATATATTACCTTTCTCAAAGAAGAACGATGAATGGATTACCTTTAAAAACTTCCTGCCCTTGGGAAAAGAAATTTCGACACAAAATATTTCATTTTCAATTGAAGGATACCGCCCTAAAAGACTTTCTAGCTGCCACTTTTCACCAACTTCAACTTTTACAGAAATGAGTAAGCTATCAACAAGCTACATGCTGATACCGTCATACTCAAACACAGAAAAGGCAAAAAGACTTCTGGCCACAGTTCAATTCTGGACTTCCTCAAGATCAAGTTAAGGAAAATAACATGGTTTTTGAAGCTCCTTGTATATTAAAGTATTTTCCTGCCTATTCTCATACCTACCATTTTGATCTAAGATTCCAATTCTTCCATACCCTATTGTTCTAAAAAAGTGAAAAAATATTAGATATCCTACCAATCTAGAAATAAGACAATTATCCTATTAGACCTAACCAATACTAGAGATATTAAAGTGCATAATAGATCAATATGAACATGATGAACTGTCTCATATAATTACCAGTTGTATCGCATTCTATTACACAGGGTCTGCTTCACAACAAGTACACAGGAGCCAAATCTTCAGCATTGTGAGTTAATAGGTTGTTACAAGAACGCTACAAGCCTACCACAATAAGAGACCACTGAAAAGACCGTATAAGTATCATGGCTTCACCCATTCTATAAGTTTGTACGTACTTAATTGCAACTCCTAAGGACCTAGTAAACTGACGTTATTCATGAATATGGATGTTTTTGACCAGATACAAGAGTTAAATTTTACAAATATAGAGAACGCACAACCTCTATTAAATCCAAGGGTTGAAAGTTCTATACCCTATTCCCAATCTCTGATGAGGATGTCTCAACATTACATAGATCCAAGCCAAACAGATGAGGGGAGGTTAAAAATGTTAGAAGGTCCAGTACAAGGCAGTATAGAATAATGAGAACATAATTGTCATAAAAAGAATAATGAGAACATAATAATTATACACAAAAATATTATACTTGAAACTAAGACTAGAAATAAAATAAAGCTTAGACAAACCTGAAGAGGTTCATTTTCATCAGTCGTGCCAAGCATCTCATCCACCAGGAGCTGCCTTTCGCTGGCACCACCAAAAGCTAGACACTTCTCAACAACATTAGAGGCAAACTTCTGCTGGCTCATTTGCACAATCTTCCCAGCTAGTTCCTCAATAATAGCAGAACGCTCATGTGGCTTCCCATGCTCCAGGACATGCTGCCAGTGTTGCATTTAAAATAAAAGGGGGAGGGTGGGGATATATTAGCAACGGATGAGAAAAATCTTCAAAGGAACATGAGTGCTAAAGAACATAGCATGGTTGGATTCCAAAAATTGAAATGAGCAAAAAAGAGATTTTCCCTCACAGCAAGCCTATAACGATTCCTTTAGCAAGAATAACATTAACTAAGTGCAGCAAGAACTGAAGGTTAGTGAGGTATGGATGATGTATTGACAATAACTTTGATCTAAGATCCACATTTGCCTTTACAAAAGAACATATTTGGCACCAGTAACGAAGCTACACAAATGTCCACGGTTGTTAAGATATCCACACCCTTCCAACATTGCTATAAGTCAGATTTCAAGAACGTACCTTATTAGTCCTCCTTTCTGATATTTATTATCAGGGACAACATTTTCTCACACAGAAATAAAAGACATTTCATTGGAAAATCAAATCAAAATGCACAATACTACATATCTGGAACAAGTGATTCCATATGCTATTCCCGCATCAAATTTATGAAATGGATGCATTGACTGAATTGTTCCATAATATGTTGTCAAGGATATGAGAAGGAGAACAGGATACATCACAACACAACAAGAGCAAAGCATGCAGGTTATTTCAGAAAAGCACATACCTGAATAACATAATTACCATATTGATCTTGTGCCAACATGCTAACAGATCCCAGAATTTCTTCCATCACTTTACTTTGTGTAATTGCATCACAGCAGTGTTCCAATACTCTCTGCCAGATGAAGAATTTTTTTCAAAATAAACTTCAAATGACTGTGATGAATGGCGCTATTGCACATTACTCATCTACCTGAATTACACGACAGCCATATGGATGGGTAGAGAGATTCACAACTTGACCAAAAAATGTAGAGATAATGAATTGAATGTGTTTTTCCGGTACACATTCAATACACTTCTGGACGACATGATTCCCATTCTGATCTCGTACACAGCGCATGACATGACCATCAAGCTCCTCAACCATTTTTATCTTCTGGTCCACATCTACCACTTCTATAGCCTGCAAGAAAACCAAATTTTTGTTTGAGCAAAGCTTTGAACTCACAGAGATCATATACTTGGAAAGCAGCTACATAATATTATTGCTTAAGTAGTTATATAACTGTTGCTTAAGTAGTTATATAACTGTTGAGCTATTTTTCTTATTGGGATAAATATCTTTTGAACCAAAGATACAATGGAAAAAAGTCTGCATAAACAATTTATAATTCAGTTCTGTGTACCTTCTGAATCACGCGGCAACCGTACATCTGAAGGCTCAGTGTTAATACATGGCTAAAGAGTTTGCTAGCCAATTCTCTCCTCTGAGATGCCATTCCATGTTCAAAAAACTGAAAAGGAAGTTTTTGAGTCAGTCTACGCAAAACACTCTAAGAGAGAACAAGACAGTGGACATTATCCACCTCCCACTCCACACTGAAACCATAGTTACACATACCTTCTGGATTACGTAATTACCAAAAACATCAGTCATCAAAGTAAGAGCTTGGGGAATAATTTCCTGAAAAACCATGTTTTTCTCCTCAGGGGTGGCAGTTTCCAGTTTTTGTTGGATGAACCGGCTACCATACTGGTCCGCACTGATTGTATATGATACAGACAAATTCAGAATGGTTTCTGATCAACTTACTCATAAATAGGAACAATTCTAGGTATTAAAAAAATGCAACACAAAATTCACTACATACCTGAACTCGACAACATGACCAGCAATTTCTGAAAGCTCAAAACACCTGGTCTTATTACTCTTGAACTCTTCCAATAGGGAGGAAGCAAAGCTGTTTTCCATGTTATCCAAGTGCCATGATCCGATTACACCTGAAGTTATGTTTCTCATTGCACCAGAGAACCTCATATTATAATCACTGTGCCTCATTGGACTACCAGGACCGACTGGAGAGTTTGGAACGACAGAACTTGCCAATGGACTTCCAGGATATGATAAACCAACTCCAAATGCAGGATTGCCATAATAGCCAAGATGATTTGAACTACTACCTTTACTGCTGAGTGGGACACCATATTGCGACTTTGGAGATAGTGCATTACCAAGATAAGCTTTCTGAAACAAGTCCATATAAGAATTGCCCATGTAATTCCTATCCATGGAAGGATCATTCAGTGCGGAAACCTGTGCAACATATTCAGCTGTCAAGTACTGAAGATACATAGGATCCATGAAGGATGCCTGTAAAGCACTTCCAGACATTTGATTTCCCATTCTGGCCAGATTCTGCTCTGAGACCCCAGAGTTCAAATGAGATGCCCCTAGCATTCGAGAGTCCATTCCAGGTAAAGCCATCCCAGACGCGGCAGCAGCAGTTTCAAACAAAGGAGGCAGATTATAGTTGCCAAGATGGCTTGTCACTGGATTGACGGAATGACTACCTAAACCATAATTGGAAGGACTATCCATATGCGGATATTGAGAAAGTACACCACCTCCACCATTCAGTGTGGATGTTTGAGATCCTTTCACATAAGAATTATTAGAGGCAACCGCAGATCTGTGCAGATCGTCATGATGGTTAGTACTGTTAAGGTCTGACCGCCCATTGTTGCCGGCACCAGCGTCAATATATGGTCCTTTAGCAGAGAGAGATTTGGACGACATATTAAACTGAGCAGATTCAGATCTCTTCAGATATGCATGCTGCTGAGAGTTATTCTGACTACCTGTTAAATTGTAAGAATATTATTTGAAACAAGCATTCAGTACAATCTGAGAAAGATCTATATAGAGCATACCATTTGAAAGATTCATGCTAGACAAAGCAGCAAGCAGATCTGCAGACTCGGCGGTGTGAGAGACACCATTAAATGAATTTGGACTATTAGCACTCCTCTTCTCAGAATTGCCTACCCTTCCTCCACCGATAGGAGTGAGGGAAGGGCTAGGAGCCCTAGCAATGCGCTGGGCATCAGGAGTAGTGCTTCTTGATAAGGAAGCCCCCAAAGCAGCAGCATATGAAAAGGAAGCAGGCGCCCCAACATGTTGAACAGCAGATGAGCCTTGTCCATTGGATACTGACCTTAAAGGATCTGAAGTTGAAAACTCATGACGGAGGTGAGACAGCTCAGCTTCTGCTGAACCCAAGTTATCACTACTTTCATCAAAAGCATTGCGGCTAGCTGGTCGTGAAGGGGGACCAGGAGCAGGAGTCGCACGGCTCAAGTCATCCTGAGGTAACATAATTTATAACCCATCAGAATGGTCATCTCCAAAATAAGCTTGACAAAGACAAACTGTAACACTTTCTATTTGAGAAACCTAAAGGTGTTTTCACCTTGCAGATAGAAGGTTATACTACAGTCTACATAACAAATATCATTAACGATTTATTACATCGGTTGGATCCCATGTTACAAAAACGGAAGAAAAAATTATCAAGAGACAACTATATCAGCATAAGAATTGCATAATGAAAAGAATCAGATGATAAAACAGTTGAAGATTTTCCATTTCATTCTAAAAGGTATTGTCTCCTAGATTCAGCGCAATTACCAAGACTTTCCTATACACAATACAAAAACTCCAGTTATATACATAGGTAAATAAATCCCACACACATATCACCAAGCATAAGAAAATCATGCAAAAATAGGGAGCACATAGCATGGTCTAATGTAATTGCAGAAAGCCGTGGAACATTTCTGCTGATTAGACAGTAAGGTTAAAAGAAAATTACCAAACAACTACTGATGTTTTTCTCCAGAAGGATTCGATTATGGGAAAGATCATCAAAAACTCAATCCAAGCAGATGGAGTAAAAGTGAAATCAGCATGACCGGACCAGATCTTAATTAGAAGAAATATCAACTAATCATTCAACTTATTCCTTTGTCCATTTAGAAGCGACGATATGCTACTGATACACAGATGAAACAAATATATAATAAAACTTGTCATGTTTATATACCCACCAAGCAATGGACATAGTCATGATATTCAAGTTATAGCTTGTAATTACTCTATTTTTTGTGTCTATCATGCCAGTGCAAGAACCAGTATCATCCACGGAATATACTGTACTCATTTTTGCAATTATATGTGGTTCATGAAGGACTGTAGAATGAAAAGAAAGAAAAAAAGAGGACTAGCAGAATTGCCTTGAGACTCATAAATGCCTAATATATCCATCATCCTAACTACATGATTGAGTAAATGGAGTTGTAAAACTATCAAAATATTTCATGAACAATTAGTTTAACAAAGACAGAAATGATAAGTACAATTACTAATGTACACATATATGCAAAATATTTCAAGGTAGGAATGCTATCATGAACTCATACAGCCATAGAAAACTATACTTAAGCCATAGAAAACTATACTCTAGTATACTTCAATTTCAAAATTAATTTTACAAATTTGGAATCTCAAATCATGCCTAAATACCTCCAGAAAACCTGTAGATAGCTGTTTGGTTCTATTCCAAAAACATACAGCTTAGTCCATTAAAATTAACAAGATTATTTCTTACAGAAACATTCCTAATATTTAAAGCATTTGATACCTCAATATGGAAGAAACATCCACTAATCAAAGTTCAAATTGAAACTAACAAAGTGTCATGTGTGCACCTGAAATATTTCAGCAATGCTCTTCTGTTTACTACCTAGTCCTAGTCCTGGCAACCCAATCAGCCCATCGCCACCCCACTCTACTGAACCCTGCAATTTGTCTGACTCGTTCTCGTTCTCAGCTTTTATCGAGTTAAACCCCGGAGGCATAGCAAAGAGTGACCTCCCACTACTACTCCCATTATCATTCTTGTTCACCTTCCTCCTATCCCCAATTGCAGAACTCCCTCCTTGCATCCTCTGTGCAAACCTCCAATCCTCCTTGGACAACAGTGGTGGAGGCAACCTAGGGTTAAGATTAACATTCGCATAATAGTATGATAAGTAAGCAGGATCAGACCTAAGCTCCTCTTCAGACATGAACCCATTATTGTTAAACAACCCACCTACTGCACTTAAAGAACCCTCAATAGTAGGTGGAGCTGACCCACTTCTATACAAATTCAGCTCCTTTTCATGATCATCAGCTTCCTGTCTCCTCTGTTCACGAAGTAACATTCCTATCTCTTGCTCAAACTCATCACCAAACGAATTATCATTGTTTCCAAGCATTGGACTTGGACCAAATTCAGATAGCATCTTTCACACACAAAAAAAAATATCAAACACTTTATAGTACTCTACTCATCAGCACAACAAAATATAATTTATACCAACAAACCCTAACAACCCAGGAAAGCTAAAAAGATCAACACTTTATGATACAAACACCAAAAATCAAAAACCCCACATATCAAAACATGAAAATCAAAAATTTAATTTAAGAAAAATCCAATCTTTGATCACATAACTCCATGAAAGTTATGTATAAACATGAAGATAATGAAAGCGGTGTAAAGGGGTTGTGGGGATTTTATGGAATATGTTGTGGGAGAGAGAGAAAAAGTGAGAGTGCAAGAAAAATTCAATCTTTGCGGCGAATTGTAGTTATAAGGTAGTTTTAGGGTTTTGTTTTTCAACACTACAAAAGATTATCATTTTCTTCTCTCTTTTTTTTTTTTTTTAGTACTTGGAATAAGGAGTATATAAAAATTAAAAATTAATTACCCAATAACAAACTAAATTAAATTAATTTAATTACCTTTCCTTAATTAAAGGGACCTAATTGACCAAGTGAAAAAAATAAGTACACATATTTGTAGATACTTGTTGAAAGTGCAGCACAATGATGTTTGTCTACCTCGTGGAAGAATCTAAACATGACACGTGTACACTGTAGATTCGGAAAAACCTAACCAAACACTGTCTTAACCAATTAAAATTTAACAGATGGCTTGTTGCGGTAAGTAAATATTTCTGTAACAATTTAGTGTTTATTCCCTAATTTAAATAAAAAAGGACTGGGTTTTGTTGGGTTTAATTACTAGCAAGTGGGTTTGTGTAGTAAATGTCAATTTCAAAGTCTTTCCTCTTTTAAATAATAAAAATATACCAACAACTAAGGAAAAAAGTTCAGATTTGTCTGTGTATAAACTCCAAATTGTTCAATTTTACGTGTTGTTATACTTTTGGTTCATTCTTATCGAATTCTATTATTAATAAATATTTATTTTTATAATTAAAAAAATTATAGCGTAAAATAGATAAAAATAACGTGTCAAAGTATTTTATAATAATTTTAAATTTAATTTAATTATAACTTTTAGATTAGAGTTTCATTAGGGGCTAAGGCCTAAAGGTAAAATGAGACTTTTCGTTATTGCATGTAAGATTAAAGTAATATATTAGAGAAAAGAGAGTGAATTTGTCGAAGTTCAGATAGTAGTACACGATCAAATCTGAGATATATTTTTCCTAAAATACAATACTAACAAAGCAAAGTGCGATGCACAAGGTACATTCTAAGTACACTACAAACTCATTGGTACAAGTATTTTTCTACAAGATTAACAGTATTTTAATCATCGAAAACAAATGAGAAATATATGGCATGAGGGAGAATTTATGACAATACTCAATTTTTAAACAAAATTACTAAAAATGAAAAAAAATCGTAATTATTTGTTAATTTTTTAAATTAATGAGTAAAAAAATAGTATATTTTAATTCAATAGACAATAAAAAGAAACAAATGAAACAAAATTAATATAGAGAGAGAGAGACAATTAATAATAAAAAGACGAAGTACTTACAAAGAGATATAATTAATTTTTTTATTAAATATGTGTAAATACGAGATAGATTTTTGGAGTCAAAAAGATCTAGTCTTACTGATAATAAAAACATTTTAAGAGGAGTTATTAAAAGTAGTGTTACTAAAGATGGATTAAAAATTGTTGCGTTTGACCAGGGGATTTAAGTCCATAAACTGAATTATACTTACATTCCACCAAAAAAACAAAAAATTATTCTTATTTAAAATGAAAAGCTGAAATTATAATACTTATGTTGTCTGTTTTGATTTTTGATTATAAATTAGGAGAGGATGGCTAAACAAACACTACATAATGGCAACAACTTAATTGTATCTGTAGTGATAATTAGTATTTTTTATATATGTTCCTAAAGATTTTAGCGTTATTGAATTTAATGACAATTAATTAATACCGATAAAGACTTTAACATTCTATATTAATAAGTATATTTATTATCGCTAAAAAATATTTTCATTATAATGAAAAAAGATCAATAGAAATGAATCAATCTTCGCATATTTCTCCACCTTATTGGGTACATTAGATTAGCTCAAAAATAATATTCACTCATACAAAAAAAAAAAAGCATAATCATCATGGCTCGTGATAGAATGGTTGTATTTAGAAAACATAAAAATAACTTGAATGTTAACAAATTTCAATACGAATATTGCAAATTGGATAAAAAATTTATTATATATGTAAAGGAATTATTCATAAAAGTAAAAAATTCTACCTAATTAATCGAAATAAGTCGAAATGTAATATGGATGGCAATTAAATTAGCAAGATCACATCACTATTACATGTTGAAACTTCAGAGTAACAAACAAGAATGTGATTTAATAATTAATTTGGATCAAATTTCAAAAGAGATAAAAGGAAATATTAGGTAATTTTCTTATAAAAATATTTAAATTTTGATGGGAAAAAATAAATATCCAAAGAAAAATAATCACTAAAAAAAAAAATAATAGGTTTGGGCATTTAGAATAGATTCCTAAAGTAGAGAGGCTAGAAGAGAGTGATGGTGGGCATGTATGTGTTTACTTTGTATTAAGAGATTGAGACTTATGTGATACGATGGAACTAAGATCATTTTATTTTTTCATGCAACATTTGTTTTTTCTCCACACAACCAAATTCTTTTTAGTTACGAATTCGATCAAATCAATAATTTAAATTTAAATATAACATTTATGGTTTTAAAAAGTTATTTTAATAATTAGAACTAGTATTATAAAAGCTTAATAAAAATGCTTATTTAAAATTTATTATTTATATAAATAATAATGATAAAAGCTCAAAATTTCAAGTTAGAGTAGATAGAAAAATTTCACTCGTAATATCTAGATTAATTTTACAAAATGGATTAGAAACACATGTAATCATATTAGTCCTTGGTGTATTCAAGTTGAATTATTTGTCTGATTAAAATTTAACATATTTTATTACATCACCTTAATAGGGTAATTTTATCTATATACTGTACTAAGATAACATCACTTAATAGAAAGTTACTAATTATTGCCACAAAAATTAATAATTCTTCGATTATTTATATTTTACACCACATTCTTATCAAATCACATATCTATTCCTCAAATTGGGCCCATTGGTCTTAAATTGGGCCCAGTATCATCCTCTTTCATACTGGCCCAATGTTCACCCTCTTGGCCCATACGTTTCTACGTTACTACTACATAAATCTCACTTATATATAGGAAAATTGTATATAATAGCAAACTAATAATCTAAAATAAATGGAGTAGCTAGAGTTTGATTTAATTATGCTCCGTAGCAAATGTTTGCAAAAAATTGTCAGGCGCCTCTCTCCCAAATATCTCGCTCGCCACTCTCCTCAAATCTCTCGCTCGCTTCCTCACTTTTTATACTAACACAAGTGTATAAAAATTGTTTCTAATTGTGTAAAGCAGAGAAAATTGTATAAATACATACATTTCTGTTCCCCCTCTCTCCCCTCTTCCTGATCTCGCTCGCCACCTTCGCCTTTCTCACTTATACAAACAGAAGCAAAATGTATAAATTGCGTTTCTGTTTGTATAAAGCGTGAGAAAATTGTATATACACATGCAAGTATATATATTTTCGTCCTATATACTTATCATTATACAATAAAAATACTCCCCCGCCCAGTTTCTTTTACCTTTCTCTCTTTCACGTTTTATACAATTTGAAAATCGTATCTAATTTCTCTCTTTCTCATTTTATACAAATGAGAATTGTATATAATCGTTCTATACACTTATAATAATACACTTCGTTTTTATACAGTTCTCTGCTCAAGTGTCTTTGTCTTTCTTGTTTTATACACTTCGTTTTATACAATTTGCTTCAACTGTATATGTATAGCGAATTATACAGTTTCTATGTTTGCTATGGAGCGCAATTATGCAAACTTTGCTATAGCATACAAATATGAATTTTTTATTTGCTATATGTGAAAGTTGCCCTATGTATATATTATATATATAAAGTTTAATATGATACGGTGATATAAATAAAAGACTCAATTTTTCCATGTCTTATTCGGAATTGCTTGATTTTTCATCAATAATTGTAACTTTGACACATACATATATTTTTAGTAGTAGCAATCACTTTGTATTATTCATGTAAATCAGTCAAAATAAATTAAAACAGAGAGATAATTAATGACGAAGCTTTCTTGTATTCCATTATAAGTTGCTTTATTACAAAGAATTACATTTAGTAGCAGTGTGTACCCTACAAGATACGAAGTTGGTGTAACTTAAAAATAAAAGGAAAACCAATTAGCTATTGTTTTTAGTTAGCAATTTTAAATCCTTATTAAGATAACTAATTACACCAAAAAGGAATTTAGAACACACACTTAACTACATGTTCTCCTAATTAAATTTTCTTTATTAAAAAGAAATAGTAGTAACTAATGTGTTGATCACAGTGCAAATTTAACGGAACGACCAAATATATCATCATTCATTTCTTGCTTAGAAGAAAGTAGTGGGTCAAATGTCACACTTTTTTTTTTTGACTAAGTAATTTTCTAATTAAGGTACAGTCCCACGTGAAAATGATGAATTAGCATATTGTAGATAAATATGAATTATGATAAGAAAAGATTATCTTGGTCAGCAAGATTAACGGTTGAAATTCGAGTTTTTAAAATTAAATTATGCGAATTCGCTAAAACACTCTCCGACATAGACAATATATAAGGAATAGGTACTTTAATTAACTTATACGTTGTCAATATATCTAAGAGAAATTTTAAACAACAAAACTACCTAAATGATATTATAAATAACTATTCATAAGAAATGGAATTACCTGCTACAACATGTTAACTTATGTTCGATATAAAAGTTTTATTATGCATTTTGAGTATAAACTAATATATTTGAAATTTTATATCCCAACAAGTGTAACTTTTTGGTTAGAGACATCATGTGTATTTCTTGGTAAGTATTTTTAATGTGATGTGTAGATAAAGACTTTAGGTACACTCTTGCCAATTGGTGAAATATCTCTTTCCTATAGAGTCTTTTATTCCTTCGGCTGCAGGTTTTTCTTCACCGTATACTGACAATTTAATTATAGTACACAAAATAAATTAGTACATAATTATAAGTTAAATACTGTCTAAACATATCTATATAAGCATAACTCATAGACTCATGCAAATAGACCAATTAAACTTTCACATTATCTTAATTTCTCTTATTTTCCAAACTAAGAAAAGAGGAAACAATATGAGCCTTTTTTATTTTTCAAGACCAACACTTTTTTGTGTTATTTTCTGCATTTGTAGCATTTTGCTATTTCCAGAGTTTATTATTGCAGGCGTTACAAGGCATTACAAATTTGACGTAGGGTTCTAGAAATTTAGTAAATCAATCAATTGTTTTTGAGCAATTTTTTTATTTTTATGTTTTTTTTTTAATTCTTGCAGATAAGATTGAAAAATGTGACAAGGTTATGTAAAACAAAGACAATTGTCACTGTGAATGGGAAATTCCCAGGGCCAAGAGTTGTTGCTAGAGAAGGTGATCGTTTGGTGATTAAAGTTGTTAATCACGTCTCCAACAATGTTACCATCCATTGGTATGAATTCTTCTTTGATAGTTAGGATCGAGCGTTAATCTCTATCATGTCGAAAATTATACTTCTGATCTGGACACAACTATATTTCTTAACTATTTTCAGAAATCAAGTTCGTCATGTTTGACTATGACTTTGACCGTTAGGGCCAGGTATCCATGAGCCAACGGTGGATTCCCTCGATCTCTCTGTCAAATTAGATATTTCATGTGCATATTTACTAGAATTGATTTCATGTTATATGCTAGCACATGTATTTTGAAAAGGATAAATGATGCACTTGATTGAATGCTAAGTTATTTACCTAAAGAAGCAAGGATCAATTTCCTGGACATCGCCTTTTCATCACTCAAGAAACAATATGAGAGTACTTAAGTTGAACTCACATGACTTGTCCTAGATTCGCCTCTTGATTATATAGCTAACTTTATTTTTAGCAATCTTTAACTAATTCGTATATATTAATAATAAATTTAGTAGCTTATCTATATCTGCTTAATTAATTAATTATTATTTTCAATAAAACAGGCATGGTATTAGACAACTACAAAGTGGATGGGCAGATGGACCAGCATATGTGACACAATGTCCAATCCAAAAAGGCCAAAGTTATGTCTACAATTTCACCATTACTGGCCAAAGAGGAACTTTATGGTGGCATGCACATATTTCATGGATGAGAGCTACACTTTATGGACCTCTCATCATCTATCCCAAACACAATGTTTCTTATCCATTTGCTAAACCCCACAAAGAAATCCCCATTATGTTTGGTAATATCAAATTATAATTAAACACCACTCAATGTCTATATACTTTACTTTTAATTATTTAATTAACATGCATGTAGGTGAATGGTGGAATGCTAATACTGAGGCTGTTATTAATCAATCACTTGTTACTGGAGCTGGACCTAATGTATCTGATTCATATACTATTAATGGTCTTCCTGGACCATTATATAATTGTTCTGCTAAGGGTAAATATATAACTTTTTTTTATATCGTATATATATAAATTCACTAATTGATGAGAAATTGTTTTGACGTTGCATGTTGCAGATACTTTTAAGTTGAAGGTAAAACCAGGAAAGACATACATGCTTCGTATAATCAACGCTGCACTCAATGATGACCTTTTCTTTAGAATAGCTAATCATACAATGACAGTTGTTGAAGCAGATGCATTTTATGTCAAACCATTTGAAACAGACACAATTCTAATTTCTCCTGGACAAACCACAAATGTCCTCCTTAAAACACATCATAATCCACAACAAACCACTTTTGTTATGGTAGCGAGACCTTATTTTACTGGACGAGGTACATTTGATAATTCCACCATTGCTGGAATTCTTATGTATGAATCATCATCTAGCAATATTTCAATTAATAATCTTCCAATTCCAACACTTCCACCAATTAATTCCACTTCTTTTGTATCCAATTTTACTAACAAATTTCGCGCTTTAGCTAGTATGAAATTCCCAGTTAATGTTCCGCGGAATGTTGATAAACACTTTTTTTTTACCGTAGGGCTAGGTAGTAACCCGTGCCCAAAAAATCAAACATGTCAAGGTCCTAATAATTCATCAAAATTTTCTGCTTCTGTTAATAATATTTCTATGATTCTCCCAAACACAGCTTTACTCCAATCTTATTTTTTCAAAAAATCAAATGGAGTATATACTAGTGATTTTCCAAGTGTCCCTTTAGTTTCCTTTAATTACACTGGCACCCCTCCAAATAACACAAATGTCTCTAATGGCACAAAAGTTGTGGTGCTTCCATTTAATACTTCAGTGGAAGTGGTAATGCAAGGTACTAGCATTCTTGGTGCTGAAAGTCATCCTCTTCATCTTCATGGATATAATTTTTATGTTGTTGGACAAGGCTCTGGTAATTTTGACCCCAAAAACGACCCTGCTAAATATAACCTTGTTGATCCTGTTCAAAGAAACACAGTTGGAGTTCCATCTGGTGGTTGGGTCGCTATTCGATTTCTAGCTGACAATCCTGGTGAGTATCATTAAGTTCTATACACTGACAATATTGTAAAAATATTAAAACAATCATGTCCTTATGTATATACTTATAAGCATTAATTGAGTTAACATAGTAAAATGGATATTTACCTGACAATAAGAAACATTATCTGTTACAATAGATTAAAATATATATAATGACAACATAAAAGTTATTCATATTGTCGATGTATATAACTTTTCTTTTGTTGTATGAACAGGAGTTTGGTTAATGCATTGTCACTTTGATGTGCATTTGAGTTGGGGATTGAGAATGGCTTGGATAGTGTTAGATGGAAAACTTCCTAACCAAAAATTGCTCCCACCTCCAGCTGATCTTCCAATGTGTTAACAAATTCATCGATTCTGAATCTTCTTTCAATAATAATAAGTTAATTATACAAATTTTATTTGAGTTGTTTTGGATTTGTGTGT
Organism: Solanum peruvianum; assembly: GCA_027705065.1. NCBI lineage: Eukaryota > Viridiplantae > Streptophyta > Magnoliopsida > Solanales > Solanaceae > Solanum > Solanum peruvianum. The sequence goes on along the minus strand of JAKWJD010001760.1, from coordinate 49,441,823 downwards.
TTTCGTTTTTCTTGCTTCACATTCTTCATTGAAGAATTGTTGCACCAATGAGGAAGAAGATTTTGTTTGTGTAAAACTTTTTCCACATGAATCAATAAAAGCATATTTAGTTGCTCGTATTATCACCACTAAAACTATCTAACACTTTATAAATATTTTGAGATTTTATTCGCGCATTTAACAATATCGAGATAATTTAGTCTTGTGTACTTGCTTTAAACAAAAGCCTAGATAATAAGTCATGTCAATTATATGGATCCATCATTGTGTACTTGCTTTAAAGAAAGGCCAATCAAGTAATATATATTTCCTGTCCCACAGTTCCATTCCGTTCCAATAGGTTTTGTTTTGTGATTGTTATGCATATTTTTTTAATAAAAAAAATCAATTTTTTCGTATATAAATATGTCTTAGGCTTAAGTTACATCCCAAAAACTAACTCAAAGGGAGGAGGATTGTCCAAGCCTCATAAGGAGTCTACCATCTCATTAACTATCGATATGAGACTTTTTTCTTTATTTAAAACTCCATCTCATGCCCAGTGCTTAGCATTTGGTGCGTAGACAATTTTGATTTTTGGGGCTCTGCTCTGTATCATGTGAAAGTATTTGTGAATAGTTTTAAGGCCGGAACAATACTCCTCCATTTGAGCTAACTTTTGGCGTATAAGTTAGTCATAAGACCTAATTTCACATTCCGTTCCAATTTTTGTATTAAGTAAAAATTTTACAATTATTTGACTATAATACTCAAAGGATTTTACTGAAGATATGATTTTTCATCAAGGAGACCTAATTTCACATGTCGTTTCAATTTTTTTATTAAATAAATATTTACAATTATTTGACTCAATTTTTCATTTTAGGGACTACAGAAGTTGGTCAATGTAATAAAAACTTTATTGTAAAAACACTAGAGTATATCTTTTATGGACCACCAATTATGTTGATATAGATAGATTTCCAATTCATACACAATGTTTGGTTAAAGACTATACGTTCCTTTATTATGTACTATAAAATTGTAATTATTATCCTACCAAACCAAACGCTCCTTAAAGACACTATCAACAAAAAATCCTTGATTTCGTGAAATTATCGCCTTGATATTAAGAAAATAATTTATTAATTATCGCTGTATTATAAATTCTTTATAAAATCACGTAGCTTGTGAGTTAAGTAACGATTTGATATAAATATCGAATGTTAGATAAGTAAGTATAGCTAATGAACATTCCTTGAACTTGAAAATGAATGGTAACAAAGGATGTATTCAATATATTATGGGGGTAATTTAATGGCTATATGAATTCTTCTAGACTAAGGTAAGTGTAGTTTTATTTATGATCATGTGGCATATGTTTTCAAGATTTACTGATCCCCATGAGTCCCTTTTGTGTATGTAGACAAATGATGACCATTTCTCTATGTTTGATAATTCCAATTACAGAAAAAAAGAATCTTTCTGTTTTTTTTTTTAAAGATCAGAGAGTTAAGAGTAGCAGAAAAATACAGCTTTCCCAGACAATACCATGTGACTTCGTTTTAACGGTCTATGCTTGGGTTAATCAAAATCCATAGTATTCGAAATTCAAAATTATTTTATTTTTTTTATTTTTATTAATTTAAAAATTACGAAAAAATATTTCATAAAAGATATTCTTATTTATGTCATGGCCTTTCAATTTAATTCTTGGAATCAGTTGGCTATACATATTGCAATTTCACCGCCCTTCTACGTTACTATTCGAGGCATAGATTTAACTGAATTTATTATTTTAAATTTAAATGAAGCATATGTACATACGTAGAAAGAAAAATAGTTTGATATACTAACACATTCTGCTGTATAAGCAACGAAGAGGTAAATATAAATCATCGATTCTATGGCTGAACTCACAATTTATATGTATTTATGCAATAAAAAGACATTAAAGATGTATACGTGTAATAGGACAAGACTCATTTTGAATTCATCGATTTTAAATCTTGAATTCGTACAACATAATACTACTACTATGATCTGCTCTTCTCTCTATAGGATGGCAGAGAAATTAACTTATATTCTCACACATAAAAGGGTAATTAAGGAGATCTTACTTGTGGAAATAATTAATATCAACTAATTTCAAGAATCTCCATGCTTTTTCCATCTAACAAGCATACCAATGCATCTCTTTACAATATAAAATTTTGACTTCTGTTCCTTAGCCAAATTACTGCATTTGCTTCTAAAATTAGCACACCTTTGTGATGCACTTTTTGTAAGTCGACATTTTGAAGTGGAACTCTTTTGTGAAGAACTCCTTGAAAGTGATGATTTGTGTGGATTTTTTTGTGAAAAACTTCTTGGAAGAGAAGAAATATTTGAGTTTGGGCTTTTTTGGGAATAACTCCTAAATAAAGATGATGACTTGTTATTTGAAGATGAATATGAATTACAACATGGATCATCCTTTGATAATTTCCATCTCTCATCCATGTAATACTCCATTTTACGAACTACGCACGGCTGATTCTCACGAGATAATTGGATGTAGATAACGTATGGAGGAAAAAGAGAGTGGAAATTGGTATATAACAATAGGCAGAATGGTGTTGAAAGTGTTTGTATCTACTTATAGCAATTTGGGACAAAGGAGGGATTTTTATTATTACACAAAAAATTGAATAAAGTTTTTTTGAATTTTGACCAGTACTTTTTTAATAATAATGTGGTACCATTGCACGTTATAATGCTTACGTATAATGTCTGATATTTTTTTTTGTAAAAATATAATATTTTTATATTCCTGTATTGCTGTTGTGGCACAATGTAATTGGTTTTCTGTTTCGAATCAGTGTCAGGCCTTCATCTATTTCTAACGTCCGTTTTTGGAATGGGCGTCAAATGAACGCGTTAAGTTATGTTTGAACGGATTAAATTAAAGTATATTGAATAAATAAATAAATTAAATTGTTAATTGTTTAATATATTTTTTTTTATACTTCGAATAAATTAGATGATTTAAATATTTATGGACAAAAATTTGACAACGTTAGTTTCTGGTTCTTGAATCTCCTTTTGGAGATTATTATCCTTTTATGGAGATGCGATCGACTTCTGTATGGTGCTCCATTCGACACTCATACATCTATCCCATATTGTTGTGTTTACTTTATTTAATTTCTATTTCGTTTTCAAGTTTTTTTTTGAGTTACTGAATTTTAAATTTTAAAATAAATTATATTTATTAAATAAATTTCTAGAGGAAAAACTTTGATCCAACTATGAAATGATTTTCATATAACTTACAAAATTGCAAGTTCGAACCATAAAAATAAGGGCAATTTTCACATATAGCAATAGAAAATTTCATAATTTACATGCTATAGCAAAGTTTGCATAATTGCGCTCCATAACAAACATAGAAATTGTATAATTCGCTATAAATATAGCGTTGAAGCAAATTGTATAAAACGAAGTATATAAAACAAGAAAGAGAAAGACACTTGGGCAGAAAATTGTATAAAAACGAAGTGTATAAAACGAATTGTATTATTATAAATGTATAGAACGATTATATACAATTTGAATTTGTATAAAATGAGAAAGAGAGAAAGACAAACGAAACTTGACAAGGAATATACAATTGAATCGAATTGTAGATAACGAGAAAGAGAGAAATTAGATACAATTTGAAAATTGTATAAAACGAGAAAGAGAGAAAGAAACTAGGCAGGGGAGTATTTTTATTGTATAACTATAGGTGTATAGGATGAAAATATATGTACTTGCATGTGTATATACAATTTTCTCACGCTTTATACAAACAAAAACATAATTTATACATTTGGCTTCTGTTTGTATAAGTGAGAAAGGCGAGGGTGGTGAGCGAGATTTGGGAGAGTGGCAAGCGAGATCTGGAACAGGGGAACAAAAATGTATGTATTTATACAATTTTCTCTGCTTTATACAATTAGAAACAATTTTTATACACTTGTGTTTGTATTAAAAAGTGAGGAAGCGAGCGATAGATTGAAGAAGAGTGGCGAGCGAGATTTTTGGAAGAGTTGACAAACTTTGACTAACGTTTGCTATGGAGCACAATTAAATTAAACCTTAGCTACTCTATTTATTTTAGGTTATTAATTTGCTATTATATACAACTATCTCTAAAAACAACTAATAGTACCTATATTAGGATACACGTCTACGTTACACCTTTTGAGAGCTACCTTTCTAAATTGGGTTCGTCCTTTTTCTAAGACAAACTATTTTAAAAATAAGTATAAATTTTAAATTAATGTTATTTAATCGGATGGAACATGTATATATCCTGATCTCAAAACTCCAACCCTAGGCAAGGGCACACGCATACTCATGAGGAAGTGTTTGATGGTAGATGGAAAATGTGACACTGATTTTAATATATTAATATTATCCTAGAAAATTAAAATGATGTTGAAATTCGAAACCCATATCGCAAAATGGTCGGTAGGGTTATTAAATAATTGAAAGATTTTGCATTTTTTTTTTACTTGTATAATAGACAATTGGTCAATTACTGTGGTGATTTCTGTGTTCTGTGAGATGCTTATTTATTTGTTTGTTTATTTCTTTTTTCTTAGTCAGACTTCACTGTCACAAACTCCCTGCTAGATTTCAGTATTCCATTTAAATTACTGCAGTATCCAATGTTTAAATATACTACTACTAGCATATTAATCTCTTCGAATTTTGCACTAAGAATTTTCCAAAAAGTCAAGAACCTTTTTCAGTTTGCACCTCGTTTACTCGTTGGAATAATAATTATGTGTTTGTATCAGCTTATGCAGATCCTTGGTATAATTCATACTTTTAAATGGTGCGAGGGGTGTCAAATGGCCTGGTTGAGTTGAAACTGAAAATATTATAATGGCTTGAATAGATATTGAGTTGTGTCTTGATCCGTTTCAAATTTACTTTGTAAGGCTCAAATGAGACAAAGAATGAGTTGGGTTTTGACCCACTAATTTGATCCGATTAATTTCAATTATTTAACTTATTGATATTTAATTTTTATAATTATATTTCCGTTCAAGAATTTTTTGTTAAAAAAGTAACAAATGGATAGATAAATCCTAAAAGATATTAAATAGATAATAATCCATACCTTCAATATAGGAACATATCTTAATAAAAATTTTAAAATGAGTTGAAATTGAAGATTGAATTGGGCTCAATTGAAAATTCTCTTCGATTGAATTAAGCTTGAATGAGATGAGATTGAACTCAATTCAAATTACATAAAACCAAACCTTTAAAATTCTGGGCGGGTTATCTATGTTTGAGTTCGTCATTGACACGCCTAGTAGCATGTAATTCCATGGATCAAAGTTTATGCCGGTACAAAAAAAATCAATCACTTTGAGATTTAACTCTAATTACATAACGTTATAAATAAATAAATTGTCTAGACATTTCTAATCAAACAACTTAAGAACTTCTTCAACCCAATAATAACAACAATAACAATATAACCAGTATAATTTCATATAAGTAGTAAGGTATGATATAGTACATAGACCATAAAGATATGAATATTGTTTCCAATAGATACTCGACACAATTATTTCGACTAAATTGAGTAGTTAAATGAAAAATATAAAATGTGATTGGATGCAGTACCCCATATGTTGCACGACTGGTTCTGATCACTGGCAATTATATTGTTGCTAAACTTTGGTAAAAGTACTTTCAGTAACTGTTGCAAAAATTGACTTTGGTTTCCCTATATCTATAGTGGGCGGGGGTATGGGCTTCACATCTTTTATAGCATATATTGATAACTACGTTTCATGTAAAGGACCAATTTTAATCTATGTGAACTAACTATATTGAATTAAATGATTCTACATACATTGAATATATAAAACTATATAGTAAGCATTTCAAATTTCACTAGCTCATATTTTGTTCAGAATAAGAAATTATAGATGAGTTGAAAAAGACAGGGACAACATGCTGTGTTTGTATCCGTTGTACTCAGAGTAAGTGATAGATGGAGCTTTGAGATATCGGATTTATCTGAATTCATAATTTTATGTATAAAAAATTAAGTAAATTGTAATAAATAGTAGATATAACCATGTATTGAAAAAATATATTAATTGCAACGATAATTTTTATCGAAAGTTAAAACTTATAAAACTAAAAATTTTAAATTCGTGTCTGTCACATTATACCTCCCTTAATGTGAAATGAAGATGTGAATGAGAGAAGTTGAAATACATGGCTGCTTCTGAATTTATCATTCCCATGAATGCTTTGACTGTATAATATATATGAATCCAATGTTGATTGCCTATTAATTTATGAGGTTGCGACTGTCTTCTGTGCAGTAGGCTTTCTCATATTAAAAAAAATAAAATTGAATATTAATTTAGATTAAGTCACGTATTATGTATTTAAAAGAAAATACTTTTATCGAGAGAAGAATTTATCTAAAATTTCTTTGTATTCATATGGCCATATTCCTTAAGGTCGATTCGAAATATTGAGCGCAATTTTTTTTATTTGTGTAATTGTGTTGTCGAAGGTCCAAATAGACACAATGACCAGAGGCTATATCATTTTTATCAAATTATTGACTGTATTTTCAAAAATATTTACTTCTAATTACTTAATTATTGAGAAATATTAACATAGACGTTAACACCATAATATCTTCTTTACTTATTTAAAATTTTATGTCAAGCTAAAATCAGATAAGCAAATTAAATCATAAAGCTTTTTATTATTCTCTCTGTCTCGTAAATAAATTGATGCCACCATTCATTGTTGCTCTCTCTTTTTTATTATTAAAAAGATATCGCTATACATAATGATGATAATATTCAAATTTTTTAAGGATAGAAGGGATATGTTGTGTTTTTTTTAATAATTACAATATATTTATTTTTATAAATAGTTGCTAATTACTTTAGCAAGGGAATCAAGAGACTGAAAAATGAGTTTGGTCAAAGAAAGTATAAAGTTGGGTCAAACTTGAAAAATCTAAATTATATTGATCATAGTTTTGCAGTATCACATGGTCTGTACGAAGGTAAATTATAAAAAGATAAAACTAAATTAAAACAATACAATGCATCGTCCACACATTAATATTTTTTCTGAGGTAGTATAAATTTGTGAGAGGACATGTGATTCTGGAATAATTGCATCTGAAAAGGAAGGGCCACATGACACTTTCAAGCTAATGCACTTTTTTTTTTGGGGTCCAAAAATAAAATATAGTTAATGATATTAGCTTCATCGGTTGCTTCCAGAATTTATTTATTTATTGAAAAAAAAAACGATTCAATATAATAATTTTTAGAGTAACAAATTGTTATCCCTTCCATAGTTTGGAAGAAATAGATTAACCAAATACGCGAAAAATAACTTAAATTTTATCGTAGTATTCTCTGATAGATATTACGTTGTTCTGCTATGATTGAGAAATTTAAAGAAGTTTTTTCGGATAATTACGTATGTAAGGATTTACCTGGCTAACTTGATTCAGAAGTCAAAATTCAATGGAGGCCCAAAATAAATTTGGCATTTTAAGAGTAGCCAGTGGCCCAATAGCCAAACAAAATTTAACTTGACCCACCTTTAAACCGAATGAACATTTCACTACATACCACCTAGCTTTCTATTGCCCTTTCATGTCTTTTCTTAAAAAAAAAAAAAAAAGAAACTACTCTCTATGTAGTTCAATTAGAATAGAAGTCCCAACTTGTTAGGAATTGTTAGGTACTTAGAGTCTGTTTAGCTCAGCTTAAAAGCTGGTCAAACTGACTTAAAAGCTGATTTTTGATTTATTTGACTGTTTGGCAATACTCAAAACAGCTTATTTTAAGTTAAAAAACTTATTTTAAGCCAAAAGTTAAAAGCTGGGGTAGGGGTGTTTTTTTTTTTAAGCTTATAAGTTGTTTTAAGTTGACCACATTTTTATGTTTTTTCCCTTAATATTTTTATACAATCTCCAAATTATCCATATAACCTTAACATCTCTTTCTTCTATTTTTCCCTTTTCACGTTTGGCATAACAACTTCAGCACTTTTATCCAAACGCATAACTGCTTATTTTAAAAATAAGTTTCAGCACTTTCAAAAGTACTTTTTTAAAGCTGCTTTTATTAAGCTCATCCAAACGGACCCTAACTCATTTTGAGTTGAGGAGCAATTACTTTAAGATTCTGGCTCAATAGAGATATACTCGGTTTTGTTGAAGTGTGCGAAGATAATGAAGAGTGAAATTTACCCAACCAAAACCAAAAAAAAAAAAATTCAACTACGAAAAGTATTAGCAGTACACACATTTTGTATGTACACAAGCGTAATTACTACTTTTACTAGTAGCTAATTATACCCCGAAACACAAAACTAGTCATATAACAAAACGTTTAATTGGCTTAACAAAAATTAAACCAGCCAATTAGTGGGGACTTTAGAGTTTAACATCTGATTAAGGGGAGCTATATATACATAATACACTAATCTAAATAAGCATTAATTGAACAACTTAAGCGAAGGTCCGTTGAGTACATCTAGGTTGCATGGCGAAGAAAAGTTCAATTTCAGGCGCTTGAAAATACCCATTTTCCGGTGGCTTCCTTTTATCTCCGCCGCAATCGTACGTCCGTTTCTTCCTCGGCGGCGGAGGTGGGACCACCATCGCCGGAATTTGACAATCATCGCGTTTTGGCGTCGAACACCCTTCTTCTTCTACTACTTCTACTACTTCCATCATCGTAACATCCTCGTACTCTTTTATCTCCATTTTTTTTTTCTTTTATACTAAATAAGTATATTTTGAAAATAAAAAAAAAATCGGGAAGAAATAATTGTCGAATGAATATGAAAAACGTGTGAAACAAGTGTCGTATATAAAGGTAGAGGTTGAGTTCAATTTTTGAAAGGTAAATCTGGAAGGTGCTATTGAGAAGTAGAAAAGTTTGTGTTTCGTGGGGATGAGGACAGCTAAGTAGGGTTTCATGTCCACGTGTGACCACCACGGAACATTCTGGGTTGACGTGGATCAAAATATACGTGGCCTTTTCTGAGCCGTTTAAGACAAAAGGAGGATGTTTTTTTTAGGCGGGAAGATCAAGGCATTGTTTGGATTCGAATTTTTGAGACACTAAAGTCGCCAGTGTCCACGGTTGAAAATACAACCTTCCACCACGCATGTATAACTTTTTCTCTAATTATTTGGTCTTTTTTTTTTAAAACAGTGTTTTCTAATTATTTATTTATTTCGATAAGTTATATTTATTATATTTTTAATTAAATAATTAGTTATTTTGGATAATATAAAAAATTTCATCTACTTCGTAATTAATAAGGATAGTGTTGTGTCATTAATTGTTTTCTTAAGTAGATATGTTAATTTAAAAGTTGACAAGTGAATACTTTCTTTCCATTACTTATTGAGTTCAATAACAATTCTGTATTATACTATTGTTATGATATCCAATAATATTTGTGTATTTAATTTTATATTTAATTTTTAATTTATTCTTATAATTAATTATGGTCATTTCTCTATTAGACTTTTTAAAATATTATATTTCTTATATTCAAAGAGTGATATAATAAAATTAATTTTTTATTTATAATTTTTTAATAAATGTGTGAAAATCAATAGTTGACGGACAAATATTGTTGGCCAAAGAGAGTAACAGAGAATGATCTAATTTTACCAGACATGAGTTTCAAGAAATAAAAAAGATTTTTTAATCTTGTGATTTTAAATAATAATTATGTTAAATTAGTTAAATGTCTTTTAATTTTGTGATTTTAAGCATATCGTGTGGAATATTTAATTTAGAGCCCGTTGAAACCGACTTAAATAATAAGTAGTTTTTAAATCAAAAATAAAAATTCAAAATTAAATATCTTTTAACTCAAAAAAATAAAATGTAGTGTGAGTCTTAATTTTGTTTTTCACATATTTTTGGTGATTTTTATTTTGTCAAAATCTTCCCAATTTATTTTAAGGCTTTTTTTCTATATATTTACCAAACATTTGCTAAAGTCAAAATTTGACTTAAAAGTAAGTTTGATCAATTTTTAAATTAATTCAAACATTCACTAAATATTACAAAAAAGAATTTTAAAAAAATGAATCACTCAGTTTTAAACATGCTAAAAAGAAAAAAAAGACATTCTTTATGAATTCGAGAAAATAATTTTTATTTTATCAATTTATGTAATATATTTTAATTTAACATTAAACTTAATACACAAAACTTTTAAATTTTATAATTATAAATGTTTGTGTGATCATAAAAGCACTTAATTTTTTAGCAGAAAATATATTTTGTTTTGAAGAACTGAAGTGATAGACTAATCATTAAAACTATTTTATTTTTTTTGAGTCAATTTCCTAAATGGACACCCAAGTTAAGAGAATTGCCTTAAAATATCATTTATATTTCATTTAGGATCAAAATTCACTCAACTATCATTATCTTCCTCCAAATATACTTGACACTTTAAAAATCATCACTCCCTCCAGTTGGCATGACATGTCATTAAAGTTTTTATTTTATTTTATAATAGACTAATTTAATTAATTGAACATGTTTAACTAAAATAATAATCATATTATTTTTAATTTATTAAGAATAAATTTTCGTACTTAAAATCTTTTATCATAATTAAACTTTAATTTTTTTATTTTATGAAGATACATTTTAAAAATGTATCATAATTTTATCAATTTTGAATACTTATAAACACATACTTTCAAAAAAATATTGATATACAAATCACTCATTAACGCTAATTTACATCAATTAGTCATAACTTGTATAATAAATCAAAAATATTAAAGGTCAATCAACCATTACAATAATATTAATTGTATATTTTGAATTCATGCTTCCGATATTTTTTTTTTTGATAAAAAGAAGAAAGTGAATAGTATTATATTTTTATCCAATTAAAAATACTAAATACCTCAAAAGTCTCCTTAAATTATGGTTGATATGCCCTGCCATTAAATAATCATTTCAAAAAAAATACTAGACCTATTTAATTCATCAAACTTATGTCTCTGAATAATGTATATATTAATGAGAATTCATGAAGAAAAGTCAAGTAACTTTATATTATTGTCACGAAACAAAATTCAATGAAAAAATCTTTGTGTGCACTTATTACCTGATAATCTTAAAATTTCCAACTGAATTATTTGAAAATTTTAAACAATTTATTAAATAAAAGTATTTAGATAAATTTGCAAGGTTGACAAAAAAATTGGTATGAAAGAGAAAATTATTATTGAACTTTTTTTAAATTTATTTTTTTATTCTTTTATTCTATATTATATTACATTATAACTTTTCATACAATTAAATATCAATAAATAAACTAATAATTAATTGAATTTACTTATTTAATTCGATAGTATACATATTATATGAGATTAATATATTGATAAATAAAGATCAAAAATTTATTTTCTATAAATATTATTCACTTATTATTTTCTTTTTTAAAAAGATATTGTAAGTATATATGGATTTCAAAGCACCCAAATAATTATTTTTTAATAATTAATCGACCTTTAATATTATTGTCTTATTATACAAAAAAACTAGCGTTCATGAATGATTTGTATATCAATATTTTTTGAATGTATGTGTCTATAAGTATTTAAAATTGATGAGATTATAATACGTTTTAAAACACATTATGCCTAACATAAAAAAATAAAAAGTTTAATTATGATAAAGAATTTTAAGTATTTAAAACAATATGATCATTATTTTAGTTAAATGCTTTTAATGCAATAAATTAGTCTATTATTAAAAAAAACTTTAATGACATGTCATGCCAACTAGGAGAAAGTGATGTTTTTGAATTGTCAAGTATATTTGGAGGAAAATAGTGATAGTTGGGTGATATTTTGGTCCTAAATGAAACATAAATGATATTTTAAGACAATTTTCTTAACTTGGGTGACCATTCGGGGAATTGACTTTTTTTTTAATAGAAGCGTAAACAACTTTTCGATTAACCAAATCCAGCCTGATATTGGCTTAGTATAAATGGGCTACATTTTATAAAAGGGAAAATTGTATATAATAGCAAACTAATAACCTAAATTAAATGGAATAGCTAGGGTTTGATTTAATTGTGCTCCATAGCAAACATTAGCTAAAATTTGCCAGCGTCTCTCTCCCAAAAATCTCGCTCGCCACTCTCCATTCTCGCTCGCCTCTCTCGCTTTATACACAGAAGTGTATAATTCTGTTTCGGTTTTGTATAAAGCGAGAGAAAATTGTATATACACATGCAAAAATGTATATCTTCATGTTATACATTTAATTATACAATTTACAAACATTCTACTTCAAATATTGCCGAGAAAAAGGCCAACGAATTATACAATTGCAGTGAAATACAATTTTCTCTAGCTTTATACAACAGAAGTGTATATTTGTGTTTCTGTTTTTGTATAAAGCGAGAAAAACATATATCTTCTTGCTATACACTTATAATTATTCAATATACATACATTTTAATTCGATTCAACTGTATGCAAAACAAATTATACAATTGCAATGAAATAGGCCAGCGAATTATACAATTTAGGCCAGCGAATTATACAATTGTATATGTATAGCAAATTATACAGTTTTATGTTTGCTATGAAGCACAATTATGTAAAGTTTGCTATAGCATACAAATATGAATTTTTTGTTGGAAAAATAACTTAAATACACAACGATAATTTTTATATTCTCTAAGTTTCCCTACTTTTTTTAAATATTACATAATTCCTTTTTTTTTTTAATTTTAGTGTAATTTTTAGATACATTACACTCTCTCTCCTATAATACACATTTACCAATTTTAATGCCTATTTTTTCTCCATTAAAACACTCAACCTCTTAAATTAATTTTTGAATTTTAAATTTTATCCATTTAAACACTCAACCTTTTAATCAGCTTTTTGATTTTGAATTATTAAATTTAATTAATTTTAAATAAAAGAACAAATTTTGAAATTTTGAATTTCAAAATTCAAAAAAAATCAGGAAGCAGGATAACTTCCATATCTTTCTACCGTTTTGTTCTTACTTCCATATCTTTTGCTTACACACCAAAAAACATAAGAACCAGTGCTTCTTGCCTTAGAAGAAGTTAAGGTGATAAAAACAAGTAGACAATCTTCATCTCATCCCAATACATTCTCCCAGTTACCACTTCCTCTTCCTCTTCCTCTAGCATCAACTTTGCATAAGGCCAAACAGGACTCAAAGAGTTAAAGTTTGTTAGGCCTACATTGTCTCGGGTTAGTATTTTCGTACTTAAAACTGTTGTTGAAATTAGTAAAAATTTTAAGGAATCTAGTGTGCTTGTCGATACATTTGAATAAGTGTGTATAGTGTTTTAGATGGTGAATTGATACATGAATTTGTTGTGTATCATAATATATTATATGTATCATGAAATTTTGAAAATTGTTATAATGTATCATTCAATAAGTTTAGTAAATGCGTCATCAACTGTGCTTGATGATACATATAGAATCAGTGTGTACAGTGTTTAGTCAATTCACTGATACATGTTGTAGATATGTATCACATGTTTTGCATATAGTATGAATTTCTGAAAACTGATATCATGTATCAGTAAGGTATTAGTTGTTTAGTTGATGTACTGATACATGTTTTGAAAATTGTTATAATGTATCATTCACTAAGTTTAATAAATGCGTCATCAACTGTATTTGATGATACATATAGAATCAGTGTGTATATTATTTAGACGATGTTTCTGATACATGTATTAGATACGAAATTGAATCTCCAACAACGATTCCGTCGATTTTGTAACTTTCATTCTGCAATTCGTTCACCCAAATTCCGGAATGTCTCATCAAAATCGAAGTATTCATCTTGAAAAATCCACTGTAACAACAATAAAATTGCTGTAGTTCGAAATTTAACAGATTGTTCAAAAAAATTATTTTCAAAATAGATGATATAATCTTTGTTTTTCAAAATTTGAAATTAATATCCAATTAAGTGCTGATTTTATGTTGATTAATGATATGTTACCGTAAATTTAGCTGTTTTATTAACAACATTAGCCGTACCGTTTTTTCCCCTTTTTTTTCTCAACAGTTTAAAATTACCATGTATCACTAGAGTCTAAAGTATCACGGCTCAACAAATTTAAGGGATTTTTTGTAAATACTAAATTTGTCGGGACATAATGAAATTATTGAATTACACTATGGGATTCCTTAAATTTTTACTTTTTTGTTTGTTATATGTGAAAGTTGCCCTATTCTTTACCTCTTAACCGAAATTAGAATATGACTGTTTACAGGCCCACTAAAGGCCCATCAGTTCATCTATATCAAACTGTTATGAGCCCAGATTCTCTCTTTACGTTATAAATCCATTTTCCTATTGAAAAGTGATGATGTTAGGTAAAAAGCAAAAATATCGTTGAACAACATAATATACATCAATACTATAACATTTTATGATTTTTTTCACTAATATTAGCACATTACAATTGAATGCACTCAGATTAGTTTTCTCATGAATCCAAATTAATTAACGTGCCTCATAGTTTGTACGGTTCCTTAATAATAAAAAATATCTTTTTTTTTTTAATTTTTAAACAGGGAATTATTGTCTCTTTTTGTTAATGAAAAGGAAAAAATGTAAACATTCTAATACGGTGGTACATGATTATCGTCAGCTCGTGCCACAGGCCATAAGGGTATTAAGTCTTGCAACAGAGTACAACCTCGTATTTAGTTGCTTTGAGTTTTTGTTGGATCTTCAGCAAAATTAATCACTAAGTTAAATGTTTTTAGAAAAAAAAAAACATTGAAAATTTACAAGGCTCCTATTCAACAGTATTCAATATCCAACAAAGTTGACGGCATGATTAATAGAAATTCAAATAGTTGAATATTTTAATTATGTTATTGTTTAATTAGAACTTTCTGTTGGATCAAAATCAAGAAAAGACTCCCTCGAATTTAATTTTTTTGTTCAAATTTTAAATTAAGGAAAACAAACGTGAAGGATTTAAAACATTAAAATATAAAAACGTATCGTTGAAGAATAATTAAGCGGTGTGGAAACGCGGATTTTTGGTATTAAAAAGAAGGGTCTTACCATGTGGCTGAAGACTGAATGTGAGAATTAATTAATTACATAGGGAATTTAATGGTGGGTGGATATCTAACGTGTTGTACTAATAAGAATACTCATTAATAATTTTAAAATCTCTCATTTTTTTTCTTTTAAAGGAAAATGGTGGTTGATGATGAGTGCTAAATAAAATTTATTTAATTTTAAATATTATAAGTAGAAATTAAATCAAAAATATGTTAAAGAAAAAATAAGACAACTTTTAAAAAATGTACCTAGAAAGGTAAGTATGAGAGAAGGAAGGATATCCATTTTCTACTTATTTTTCAAATGAATTCACGCTGAAAAGTCACGTATCAAAAATAAAAGTAATGCATTACTTAGGGCTCGTTTGGCCATAAATTTTTCAAATAATATTTGGAAAAAATTTGGCAAATAATGTTTGTCCATACAATTTGCTATTATTTGGCAAATATTTTTGGCAAATATCCTAAATTTCCAAATACTAGTTTTTTCTAGTATTTGGGCCAAATCTCATTATTTGGGATATTTTGAAAATTAAAATTTTACCCAAATCTTTTATCTTTTACAAGAACACTCTCTCTAGTTGTTGCTTGCATTGTATTACATCATTTTTTACATGAACACCAAAATAGTGATGAAATATTTAGTGAATATTAAATAATGATATGATTGTTGATGAAAATTAAAAAATGGTTTTAGGTAACAAAGTCATGTATTTTGTCTGCTTCACGATACATGAAATAATTCTTGTTGCACTTATTTGTTATTGTTGTAACGAACATTCAATTGACTTGTAATACAAACTTTTAGTTAGTTTTGATAGTTTTTAAAACTTGTGCGTATAAATCATATTTTTCTAAAAAGGTGAAATATATTTCCCAAATTTTATGGCCAAACAGATGGTGAAATTTCACCCAAATTTTCACTCAAATAATATTTGCCAAGAATATTTGCAAATCTATGGCCAAACGCTAGCTTAGCAAAAACAGCTTTATAGTCGAATACTCAAATCTAAAACTGAAAAAAATATCTATCGCTCCATCAAAACCCTAATTTGAAAGGGAAGGAAAAAATGAATATTTGTAAACAATTGGTCAGAATTGTAGACGTAGGACCCAAGACTTTGTTCAATCCCTTTCGACCCATCTTCTACCCCCTGCTTTATGGAACAACAAAATAAGTCTTTGTTTTTCAAAGTTTCTGCTATAAATAGCTTATCACTCTTTCATTCTCTTACGCCTTCATTTTCCAGCGTTTAATTATCACACAGTAATCGAAAACTGCTCAAAGTAACTTCTCACATTCTTCAAGAGAGATCTGGTAATGATTCTCTCTTCTCTCTTTTTATTCACATTTTTATGATTTTGTTGCAGTTTTATGTGTTGGTATTCTTGATTGTACTTGAAAAATTGTGCTTTTGTTAATTCTTTCGACTTTCATTGTCTTTGTAGTCTGTCTTACTCCTACTTTTTGGTAGTTTTAGGAGTATTCTTGTTTGTTTTTGCCAAGATTGAATTTTTCATCTTTTTTTGTTTGTTTGTTCATCTTCCCATCTCTTTTGTTAAAGTAATGTGATTGTCCCTTTGCGTCATTGTGAAGTAAAGTTTCAGTTTTTATAAGGATTGATGTTCTTCTTGGTTTGTTCCTGCCCTTTTTTTTATTTTAGATGAATAATAAACTTCCCCGATATTGTGGAGATAGTCTGTTAAAGAGAAATATACTGGTTGCCCTGTTTGATTATTTCCTCTGGTATGGTTTTCTCTTATTTCTCAAAGATCAAGATTGAATTTTGATCAACACCTAATGATATCCAAGTTTATTGAGGTTCCTGGTAGATATTGAGTTCACTCTACCTCCCCTGGCCCCACATGTTTGATTTCACCGGGTATGTTGTTCGGTTGTTGTTTGAGTTTTTGAGTCTTTTCAAGAAAAAATCATTTCTTATCTGCTAATTAAGCAGTTTTAAACTAAGTTCTCTATTAGTTACTCTTATGAAGCTAGAAATACCATGTTTGAGGTTTTATATCTTCTCCTTTATTATCTGGACATTTTTAGTCTCCCATATGTTGATCTGTGTATGATATTCATATTAGTGAGTCAATCACCTTAGAACCAGTACCAAAGATGTTACTGTTCTAGTCCATGTTGCATTCCTCTTCCGTTATTTTGTGGGAGAGGATTCCTATTAGAGGAGTTTAAGGCATGTTTCTATTTTCTTCTTTCAATTGTTGTGGAGGGAACAAGTATTATCAGTGCGATATGTCGCTCCCTAACTAGCCTTATCATCTATACTTAATGAGAGTTTCTATCACAGTTATATCTAATTTGTGAGCCAAATACTAATTTTGATGTTTATATAATTTAAGACCCTTTAGAACAAAATGGAGCATGAAGACAGCTACAAGGGAGTTTCGGAGCCAAAATATGAGTGCCTTCTGTTTGGTAAGGCTTTATATCTGATATGCGTTCTCCATCCAAAGGAAGAATGGAAGATTGCCTTGTGTATTATTCCTAAAAATGCTTGCATTTCAATTTGCAGATGTTGATGATACACTTTATCCACTTAGCTCTGGTATTTCTGCACAATGCACGAAAAATATCATTGGTAATTTTGCAGTTCTCTTTAATTTGATATCTCCTCATATAATTGCTTCCTACATAAATGTTTGTTAGATCGAATAATCAATAATCTTCCCATTGTTGCAACTTTTAGATTATATGATTGAAAAGCTTGGCATTGATGAGACTAAAGTTCCAGAAATGTGTATAAGCTTATATAAGGAGTACGGAACAACCATGGCTGGTCTCAGGGTAAGGTTATAGCTTGTGTTAATTGACTATGAACAGTTAGTCTCGGTTGTTCATATGCTAAACTTGGCATTCAATTTTTTCAGGCCATTGGTTACGACTTTGATTATGACGACTATCATAGGTAGCACTTCTTTTCTATGTTTCTTTGCACATCTTTTTATACTGTTTTTAAATGAGAAGTACCTTATCCAATCTTCATTAACAGTTTTGTACATGGGAGATTACCTTATGAACTTTTAAAGCATGACCATGTTCTGAGGAATCTTTTGCATAGCTTGCCTGTTCGGAAAGTTGTAAGTTACACATACTTCTATAGCACTACAATAAACAAGAACCTTCATGATCATATACACTTTGTATGATAATGTTGGTGTAATGTGCATATCTGTTGTGATTGAAACAGATATTTTCAAATGCAAATGAAGCCCATGTGGCAAAAGTTCTTAGCAGGCTCGGATTAGAGGACTGTTTTGATGATATCGTATGCTTTGAGACTGTTAATCCTGCCAACAACGGCAGTGTACAAGACAGCAACAATGTTGGTGAGTCTGTTATCAGATCTAATTCCATTTCACTCTCGAGACACTACAGATATACTAATTCTAGATACTTCTTCTCCTTCCAGTATCCCCTAGGTCTCTTATTGTTTGTAAACCGTTCAAAGAAGCCTATGAACAAGCCTTTAAAATAGCCAACATTAACCCTCAGAAGACGGTATGTAATTATCCTTGATTTCTGCATTTCCATCTTGTACCAATTTACCTGAATTCTAATTTAATACTTTTTATCTTTCTGCTTTCCTCAGCTGTTCTTTGATGACTCGGTCCGTAACCTTCAGACTGCTAAGCTCACAGGCCTTCATACTGTGTGGGTAAGTTGAATTACTAACTTTTGGAGCAACACAAAGCAAAAGAATCTCATAGTCATCCTTAATTCTTTTCTAATATGCATATGAACTTCACTTATTTGGTATAGGTGGGTGCCTCCCATAGAACAGAAGGCATAGATTATGCACTAGAAAGCATTCATAACATGAAGGAAGCATTACCGGAGTTATGGGAAGATGTTAAACCAGACATTCGCTACTCGGAAAAGACTGCAATTGAAGTGAGAGCTTAGTTGTGTAATTTCACAATAAAGACAACCGTATAGTTGTAGTTATTTAATCTATTGCTTTCTCTTTTTCTTTTTTAGTTTCCTCTTTTGCCTGTTAACCTGAATAACAGTTGTTACATTGATTTCACAGTCCCAATCTGTATTATTATTGCTTAGTGGATGTGAGATTTCTCATGTGACTATAGTTGTAAGAACTTCTCCTATAATTAAGTGTTGGCATGTAAGTCCATGATGACTACTGAATCAAGTTTGAATTATAAGTATTTGGTTGTGAACTATTTGGTTTTCTCAACTGCCACTGTTTATCTGGTTCTGGCCTTTCAACTCTTGCAGTACCTTCACAAGCCACATGTTCATAATTTCCTTCCCCAAATTCGCCTTCTCAAACAGCACTCTCTTTTGATTTTCACGCGGTACAGTTGCCTCCATCATGTCAAACAGAGAAGAGAAGTGGAATAGTGCTTCTTTAAATCGAATTACAAAGAAAGTTTTGAGTTATATGCCCCGTTTACAATTCCATGAAGGAAAACATCAGGCTTTATTTGCTTAATCAATCTTAGCACATCATCCCTTGGACTGTTTTCGTATACTGTTTCATCAGGCACATTTATGAGCCTGTATAAGCAATTTACAACAAGCATCTCATCTCTGTTTATCTTGAGATCCTCCAGCTAGATAGAATCCCATTTCTTAACATAATACTCAAAAGGAACATTAAATTGCAATACTTTGCTAATCGACGCCCTGTCTCCTCAACTCTCTCTGCTGGTCTGAATCCAGGTTGTGGAAAATCAATTCCTGTAATCCTGATGGCCTTAGGGAAATTCCCTGAATAAAACATGGCCATTGGTAAACATACAGAATACCAAAATCAATAATGTGTATACTTGTTGCTTCCCTTGTCAGCATCCCAATTGACTTGTTAGCAAATATGTTGGAAATCATCCTGAATGGGGATGCTGTAACATACACCTGAAACAAAGGCGAATTTAGGATCTAAAGTTTGTGAGTTTAGAAAAACAGTAAAACTTATTATATTGTACATGTTTCTAAAACTTTTGCTGAACATGATAGCAATGGATCAGTTGCCTCTGACCTGAAAGGCTTTTAATATGTCTGCAGCAGATATTCTCCTCTTTGCAAAAGCTGTAGAGCTAATGAATCTTGAAGCATACAAGGCCTATTCTCTAAGTCTTCCTCTTCTTCCATAAGCATCTGATTAAGGACTCCATCAAAGTAATCACATGCCAGAGATGAGTGATTATTTTATTACATTTCAAGAATCAAAGATGTTTACAAAAAATTCAGCTAATTAGCAACACAAATAACAAATAAAAAATGCATCTAATTTTTTGTTTTGAACAATTTTTTCTGTTTGTTTATTTTAGACAAATGATGAATAGTAAATACTCTTGTTATGAAGCCTCACTTCCAAGCCCAAGTACCCTTGGGTTGAACGTAGCCGCCAAAGTAGTCGTAGCGGAATCAGTATTTTTACTAAGTGATTAACCGAGGGGATGTGAATGAACCCTCCTCCTACAGGGCTCCGCCAGTGCATATAACCTAAATACATTTGAATGACAAATGTCAATACATTTTGATGAAGTTTCTGATGGGAACACCCTGATTTGAAGTGCCAAAATAAAAATTGAGACCCAAGTTTAAAAGTCTTGACTATATATATTTGGCCTACAATTGTTGACATCTATTTTGGGATGTAATGATTTCAGAATTGCGTTATTGCTTGGACCATATAGATAGAAAATGACAAGCACAAAACAGAAGACGACATACGATGTAAGAAGACAGTTCAATTATTAAAAAAAACAAGTATGCTTTCTAATCCAAACGTCAATTCTAGGTCAAGCTAAATTGACAAAGCTATAGCAACAATCAATTTATGGACCAGCTTCGTTCCCCCTACAACTAAAATCTCATGGTTTACAGGCCTACAAATCCAAAATAATAATAAAAATAAAAAGGCATAATACATAAATGCGTTCTTTTAACTTGGTTTTAAATCACTTTTATGCCCTTCAACTTTGAATGTGTACAAATAGACACTTAAAACTTGTATAAAGTCGAACAAATAGACACACATGTCCTACGTGTCATCCTACATGTCATTTTTTGTACTACGTATATTATGCCATGTAGGACTCATGTGTTTATTTATTTAAAAGTTGAATAGTTAAAATATCTGTTTGTGTATTATAAAAGTCGGAGATCAAAGTAAAAATTTGAAGCCGAATTTAAAGTCTAATATATGTATTATGCCAAATAAAAATGTTGTCTGAGTTAAGCTGTTGACACCATTGGGAATACAAAATTAATTGTTTTTTTTTTAAAAAATAATCTAAACTTATAAGGACCAGATTTCCTTATCTCTAATCCTTGTTATGCTACTTATAGAAGGAATCAATAATCCTATATTTTTGAAGTTAGTGTTGGGACAAATATTAGCAAAAATTGTCACAGAATCAATGACAGTAACCTTTTACTGACATCATCTTTTTTGACTTTTTAAAAGCATATTCACATGTCTTTTTAAAAGCATATCTTACAAGCTCCCACCCTCGAATCGAAGTTCAAGGTTCTTATCATTTGAGCAACTTTTCGAATCGTATTACATATTATATTAAATAAACCAGAACAAAAAAGAATTGAACTGCAAAGGAATACAAAGCTGTAATATCAAAGATTAGCAAGACTAATCCTTTCTAGGGCCAGCGTTATGTACATATAATAGCTTTAGAACACATCGTTTATGGCTAACATAACAGAATCCCTATGAACTAAAATCTTGACTAACAAACATGTTTCAGATACTTCTATGCTGGCACCCAACACGAGCTAGCGCATACTACCCGGCCTTTCCAACCCTGTAACATCCATTTACCATCCTCATCAAACACAAAATCGCGGTGGTAGCCAGCCTTTACCTTGCACCTTAACTTCTGCACGAGTTGTTGGTTCAATGGTAGAATCTTGAATCCAGCCCTCATATTGCGAACCTGCCATTGCTTGTACGTCTCAGGCCTCTCAACCCTCTCGGAACCCTCACAAGCAATGACATTCATTGCCTCGCGTCTGTAAAATTCTTGTTCAAAATGCAACCTCTGTTGATCATCACGGGGTAAGGTAGCATCAAACATGTCAAAGAGAGTTGAGTAATGGAAGAGGGCCTCCCTGAAGCGAGTGACAAAGAAGGGTGCACTATAAGATCCATTAATTACAGCTTGCACGAAGATATCCGGATTCATCTTTCTAATTAAGCCCAGAACTGCATCCCTTGGACTGTCCAACATCACTGTCTCATCCAACAGGTTCTTAAAACGAAAAAGACAGTTCACAGCAACAGTCTCACCACTTACAAGTTTCAAGTCCTCAAGTTTGATGTTCTCCCAATTCTGTGTTGCTATGGCATTATATTCAAATGGTACTTTAAAGCGCTCACAATATTTTGCCAATCGGCTCCCTGTCTGTTCTAAGCTTTCTGCTGGCCTGAATCCAGGTTGGGGAAGGTCTATTCCAGTAATGCGAAGCTTTGGAGGCCCATCAGGTATCTCTGAGAGAAGCTGGATGAGTATTGGCCACTGAAAACCATATAGTATACCAAAATCTATGAGATGCAATGTCCTGGCATTAGATGCTGTGTGGAAGATCATTTTATTCGCAAAGAATATTGATATTTTCTTGAACGGGCATGCCGAAAGATAAACCTGGTATGCTTTCAATTTCTCAGCAGCTGTAATCTTTTTCGGAGCAAGGGCAGCATATATTTGAGTGCCAGTGCCAGCCAACCGGGCTTCAAGGCCATCCGCAAATACACTGGCCAGCCTTTGGTATGCATCACCAATGGAAGAACAATGCCGCCTGATCTGCTTTAGCTGTTCATATGCTGTCCTGCGATCGTCAGCAGCAACAGACTGTGCACAGCTAACTAAGAGAGTCCTTAGATCCACAGCTTCATTTTTAGTCCCTTGTTTCTTAGCACGAGTATTTCCACCATTTGATCCATGTGCTTGTCCATTCTGGTCTAAACTATTGTCTACTGGCATTTCACACTTGACATCACCACATATTGTCTCACCTTTATCTGTACAAAGCAGAACCCTGTCAAACATCTCTGATAACTCAGCCTCCTCCTCCACATATATTGCTGATTGTTTGTTGCTCCTTTCATCTTCAAAATCACTGTCCTCAGGATACTGATGTTTTCTTCCTTTAGTCCCATTAGGTGAGTGATTCCTCTCATCCTTCTCTACCTTGACCACAGCCTCTTTGGTCACTTCTTCCACCTTTGGAGGAAAGGTATATTTATCCAAATCAACAACAAATTGACTAACATTTGGAAGGAATTTATTAGCTTCCTCCACCCCTCTCTTGAACTGTAAGATAGACTCGCGATCAGTAAACATGTTTGAAAGAGCATTAGGATTTAAAAAAGAGTCCATATGGACATTCAAGTTGTTGATGTTGTTTAAAGAACCATGAGACCTCTCTGAGTTACTCTGCATCAAAGGTTGGATGGAGTACTCTGATGGATGACTTTCCACAGGCAAAGACAAACTAGATTCACCAGGATCAACAATCCAGTGAGGATCCATGGAATTACTATGAGCATTGCTACTACTTGTACTATGGTCACTGGAAGTCTGGAAAATGCTGTCAGGGCTTGGGCTTTCTAACCGATGGTCAACATGATAAGGGGTACGATAGGGTGAAGGAGGGTACGACTTGCCAAGGGCTTCATATAAGGACTTCTCAGCAGCTTTTAGAGCAAGCGGGTCATGAAACATGCTGGGCTTATCTTCAATATTCTCCTCCATAAGTATCTGGTTTAAGTACTTAAACAGAGAATCAGAGTCATGATCATCTGGAGAGTCCACTTCCGAGCTCACGTTTGATGATGGAGCGAAATTACCAATGTCTACACTTGGGGCCGTATACGGAACACCAAAAGCAACATAGTCATCATCATAATTGTGAGGAGGATTCAGAGATCCCTCATAGCTAGACAAATTAATCTGATCTTCGAACTCGGAAGTGTTTACAGGATCAGACAACGGAATGAATCGAGGATCCATAACAGTTTTGTGTATAAAACAATCTACAAACAAAAAAAAAGAGAAGGAAAACATCACTCAAGGGGAGAAGAGGAATGAAACAGGCATTGTTAGGTCAAACTAAACAATGAGAATATACAACTGAAAAACCAGCTAATGGTGGAAAAGAAAAACAACTTTTTTTCCAACTTCATGCCTGGTTTAACATCTGAGCAGGCCCAACAACAAACTGCCAAAAGGCAAAAAGTTACTATTTTTTTCCACAGACTATAAACATGAGGTAACTTTATACACATAGAGATACAAATTCTACAAACACAGAAATCATAACTGATCTTAAAACCCATTAATGGCAATAGAAAGAAGCAATCAATTCAAAGGTGTACACAACCCGCATAACAGAAAAGAACAAGAAAGATCAAATCTTTAGTTGCAAAACTTCAAGAAATGAAAGATAACACAGGCACAAAACACCAAACTGCTACAAAAAATCATGATTTCTTGTTTTTTCAAATAAAAAACAGGGGAAAAAAGCATAAGCCTCTCGTTGGAAAAATCAACTATAAAAAAAACATGAAATAAACGAAAACCCAATTCAGAAATGAAGAAATATCTCAACTTGAAATACAAAATTCAATATTTATTTAATGGGCATACCTTAACGAGTGGAGTGAACAAGATGACAGCAAAAGTGAAAAAATGAGAGGCAGGCGCTTTTATCAGTTTTTTTGAAGAGAAAATAAAAAGGGGCAAAACAAGCAAAGAAGATATAGTATGTAAAAAAATTGATGCACGCGAGTCAAGGCTGCGCCTTTATTAAGCCAAAGACACGAAAAAGGAACCTTCTGTGAAGGAGAAGGAAAAGGTAAGTAAAAATGTGATAGAGATAAAACTTGATGGGCCAACAAGTGTTCATGGGTCGGGTCGGATCGGATCGGGTCATCTTCTTTGTTTGTCTCTGTATGTGTACTGTGCCAAGCTGATTGGTGGTTTTTCTGCTCTCTGAGCGCGGCACCGAGTGCCCCACTATCCCATTTTGCCCCTTGAACGAGTAGACGGCGTGACTCTATCCACACAATTCACAGGGAGAAAAAAGTAAAGAAAAAAATTAGAAAGATTCGATATTTATATAAAATCATGCTTGTTTCTTTGATTTGTTTGTCTAGCTTTTTCATTTTAATTCATTTTGTTAAAAAATGACAAAAAATTTAACATCGGTGATTACTGAGACACGTTGACTTTTTGTAAAACATGAACAATTCTCTTTCCTTAGAGCTAGATTTGGAGGTAAGTTAGGCCTTAATACTTAATTCAACATGGTATCAAAACAAGATTTGTTTCATCGGATGTTGGAACAGGACCCGTCTCACCCGATGTTGGGGTTCCCAAAATCAAAATTGTTCACCCACCAAATGCTAAGGTGGACTCTGTATAAGACATGGACAATCCTCCTCTTTAGAAACTAGTTTTCCCTATGAACTAGCTTTTGGAGTTTGAGTTAGGACCTAATACCTAATTCAACACATTTTAAATTAAATATTTTTTTTATTTTTTTTAATGAATCTTAATTTTGATTTATTTGTTTTATTTCATTTCTAGTCTAGAGGACATATGTTACATTACTTTAGTTTAAATCATAAAGTTGTTTTTTTTCTTAAAATTGAGTCAAATTATAAAGTAGATATTAACATATCATGGTTAATTAAACTGTGAATTATGCTCGTGTTAATCCATTATATAGAAAATTATTAGTGTTATATATACTATTCAATGTATTTGCCTTAATAGGCTTATAAAGTACCTTTTTATGGATCTCTATTTCCAATTAGCTATGTGTTTCTCTGTATGTATCATGGATTTATTTTGTTGTTATAAATATAGGATACAGATTAAGTTTTACTCAATTAATAAAAAAAGAATTATCAGATTAATTTGAATTATGTGTCATGATAATTTAAAAGATTCTATAATGATTATGAATTATAATGTGAATCAAATTAGTACTATAACTATTTTTATTTTATCAAAATATTAATTATTTTCATTATAATTACAACAACACATCAATTATTTTTAAGTATAAAATAAAATAGTACAACACCTGGATAGTAGTTGTACATCAGAAGAGACGTAATATCTAGGAAAAAAAAAAGAAATAATTCAATGTGTATTCATATCTTTTTTCTATTGTGTCACTAATATTGAGACATAAAATAGGAACGCAAATGATAATCCAGCTTAATAAATCTACAATAATTTGAAAGAATCAAAAGTAATCATTGAAACAAAAGACAGCAAATGAGTCCAATCACCAAAAAAAATCAGAAGCAAACACAAAAATTCGCGTAAAGTCAATGCAAAATGCATTATTATGTGATTTAATAAATTAAAATAAATTATAAATTTAAATCGAAAGCTGGTTATTTTTTTCCTTTTATCACTTTGTTTGAGGTTGAAAATGTACTAACACGGTTTAAAGGATAATTTAGTGATTAAAATGATATAATTAGAATTTTTGAGACGGTGAAATATTTAATTAGAATTCAATTATTAATTATGTGGAAAAGAAAACATGAATACGAGGTTATTGTGTTAATTGTTACACGTGTTGTTAGTGTTTGTCAATTCATAAATTGTCAAATAATTTTTTTTTCTGAAACCAAAGAATTCTGAGATTGCACATAGATAATTTATCAAATTAGTCAAATATTTACTTTTGATTTTATCATCCATTAAAAAAATTGTTGTGTTAGGAATGAAAGAAGATTGTTCACATTATAATATTCTTACATCATACAACATTAATTTGTTTTTTTTTTTGTAGAAGAGTAAGTAATACTTGGAGAGGAAGCTAAATGGGCCGGGTCAAATTTTGGAACCGATTTATTTTATAATATTTGCTTACTTTTAGTCAAGAAAGATATTAATATACAAATAATTTTGAATATTCTAATCTTATTTGTCATATTCTTCCAACATTAGACAGAATACTGAGCAGGTGTTTAATCATAGAATTTGATCTTCAATTTGAAGTTTTAATGTAAATTCTCAATTTTTTTGAAATTTAAATTTTAAATTTTAAATTTTAAATTGTGATTTTAAAAATAAACAAATTATTTCTTTGTCACACAGGAGAATTATATTAAAGAGTAATTGCATTATGATTCTTGTTTATTTTTTTTTATTGAACTAACTTGAATCAATTAATGTCGTATATTTTTAAAGAAGTTTTTTGATAGTATATTATAATCTTTATGAAGTGAAATTTATATATTTGTAAGCGACATAAAAGTATTATAAATTACAGCTTTTGATAATTTAAAATATTTAAAAAATTTATAAAAAACTTACGGTTAAAAATAGATTTATTTAAATATTAAAATTTTAAAAGTGTCACATAAAATAAGACAATAGAGTACTGAATTAGAAAATTCTAAAAATAGAACATCAATTGACTATGAACAACAATTAGAACAAAATTTTGAGTGTAAATAGAAAGAAGTATATATATATATAAATAAAAAATTTCCAAAGTATTGAAATGCAAATATCTCATTAAAAGAACATAAAACTCAAAACAAATTTATAAAAAATCGAATCTCTCCAAAATTGAACTGATTCTAAAATTCATTGGTGATGCGCGACCTCAATTTTTGCATTGCATTTCATTTCTTCAGGTAGAATAAGTCCTACAACGTTCTACCCATTTATATTTTATAAAATATATTTTTAAATCAAATAATCTAACATTGGATACCGATATGACCATACAAAATATAAGTAAATGCCATTATTTATTTAAATACTAGGGGGGAATATCTTGCCCCATAGGAAATCATGATGGCTTATTTTACTTGATAGTCAAATAATGGCTTAAGTCATATGCGACCCCTTAAAGTTGTTCGTATATTTCATTTAGACATCTCAATTTAGCCTCATACCTATTGAACACCTTATGTGTTCAAAACCAGTTCCTATTGGACACAAATGGTTTACGTGGCAAAAAATGTGTATTTCACAGTCCCGAAGCGCGTGAAACCATTGAAAATGATCTTTTTTTCATTTCTTTTCAATTAATAAACCTAATTAATAAATATTGCATAAAAATAATTAATTTAAAATAAAAAAAGTGATCTTCTTCCCACATACCTGTAACTACTCTCATCTCTTTCCATACCCACACCCACCCTGTCCATCTTTTCTCCGATCCCCTCAAATTCTTCTTGTGTTTTTTCTTTTTCTTTTCTTTTTCTATGTAAATCTAATTAAAGTCTCAAATATTTTGGCAAAGTTTCATTGTTTCGATAAAAATAATATTCTGATGAAGCAATTGATTATCTTTTCTGTAAAAAATTATTTTTCTTGTAATTTGTTATAAATAATTATTAGTGAAAAAAGATAAAAGATAACGAATAGAAGGTTTTAATGCAATAAGAATGAAAGGTGAATGAGGAATTATCTTAGATAGACAATAATGGTGAAATATGGATAAAAATCAATGGAGAAGAAGAAAAGGCTGGAGGCTATTGTTGATTGGCGTTGAGACGTCGGGGCCAGTGAAAAGGGGACGAAGAAGAAGAACCATGGAGGTTGCAGTTCAGGTCGACGAGAAGAAGAAGAATGGTGGGTGGCCGGTGGGGTGGGGTGGATTAACTTAATTTTTGTTTTCTTAAATTGCTTTTTGATTATTTAAATAAATAAATAAAAAATAATTCAATTGTCATGTGTCATCGCTTCTTTGGTCCATTTGTTATGTTTGAGCGTTTGAAATGCACGCATATTTCTCTTCTATTTGACTATCATTTTGTGTTAAATTGGTATAAATTTGTTAAGGTTCAAGTGTTCAATAGGTATGAGGCTAATTTGAGGTGTATAGGTGGAATATACGGACAACTTTAAGGGGTCGCATATGACTTAAGCCTCAAATAATTTATATATGTTAGGGCATACGCGATTTCAAGATTTAGAGTTTAGGAGTGTTAAGTAGATATATCATTTAAATTATTTATAGGTTTAATTTGAATTATTCATCTTTCGTTCTATTTGACAAATCAATTAATAAAATAGAAATAAACAACAATTATAATTTATTTCAAAAAGTGTCTGAAGGTTGTTTAAGAAAAAACTAATGATAGGTGAGGGCCTCACATAGCTTGAATTTCAAGAAAAAATAGAAATCACATAACCGAGAGAGTATGTATATATGTAGGACTGTAAGAGTTTATGGATAATTTTGGAAAAATGTACAAGTACTTTCTCAACCTATGTCCGAAATTTCAGAGACACACTTATACTATATTAAGGTCCTATTACCCCCATGAACTTATTTTATAAGTAATTTTATATCTCTTTCCGCCTACGTGGCACTAGCTTGAAAAAAGAGTCAACTAGCGTTGGGCCCATAAGATAGTGCCACGTAGGTCAAAAAGGGGTAGAAAAATATTAATAAAATAAGTTCAGGGGGTAATAGGACCTTAGTATAGTATAAGTGTGTCTCGGAGATTTCGGACATAGGTTGAGGGGTACTTGTGCATTATCCCGTTAGTTTTTGATTTTGGGTGACATGAAAATAGTACCAAGACTTATGTAATTATTTGTCAAGATTAGTGACGATATTTCCATTTTTTTTTCTTGTTGGAGTATATTTAATGAATTCAAATGTTTACGAAACTATCAAATTATTGAGAAGAGAAAAAAAATAAAATTATACTCCTTTCATTTTTCGTATTAGTTAACTAACTTTTTTTTGGCCGTGTTCTTTAAGAGATCATAACCAAAAAAAAAAAAGACAATTTACTATTTTATTTTAAGATCATTTTTGCAAATTTTTACAGATTTTGTTTACACATTCAAGAAAAATTAATTGTTAGGATAATTAAAATAAAAATAAAAATATTGTTCGATTTTGTTAATTGACAAATATTTTAGTAATGTAAATAATTAATATAGAATAGAAAAATAATAATAAATGTTAAAAATATGACGAATTATGCTAAAATTTTCATCGAAATTTATAAATAACATGACATCCCTACGCACTAAATAGATCCGCCTCTGATTTTGGAGACACGATAGAACAAAGAAACTTTAGAATGATTTGACCAAATCAACTAAGTATGATATGCTTTATTCATCCTCTTAACACAAAATTAGTAAAAATATTGAAACGGAAGTTTCATGAGAGGTTCTAAAATTAAATATTTTTGACCCGTCGGTGATTAGGGCAGTGCTTAGAAGATCGAATATGATTGAATTAAATGCAATCACTTCTATTTAAATACTAATATATTATATTAAAATTTAAAAATCATAAAATTAAAATTTTTTACTCCGCTATCAATAATATATGAGACCAACACTGCTCACATACATTGGGCTTTGGCCGCCAGTTTTCACAGATTTGGTGAAAAATATTTACTCACTCCGTCCAGTATTATTTGTTATTATTTTTATATTTAGAGTTAAACTATAAAAAATTGACTAACATTTTAAGGTTTGTTCTTTCATCATATTAATATGTAAAAAATTATAATTTATAATACTTTTCATATAATTTTAAAATATCTAATTTCTTTTGTTTAAAATATCAAATTAATATAATTTATTTTAACTTTAAAAATTAATTAAATTAACTTTGAAAAACGCAACATAACAAATAATTCCGGACAAACAGAGTATTTGAAAAATAATTATGTATTGGTTACTTATTTTGTCGCATAGTCAAAGCATAATTAAAAGTAAACAAAGAAAGAGATTCAATTATCATCAATCATGCATGATCCTTTGCTAACAAGTAATGAGTGTTGGAAAAATACTGAAGCAAAATAATTAATGAATGAGTATACCAGAGATGTATCTAACCGACAATAATTTTTTTTAAAGAATATAACAAGTCTATTCCTATCAATTATATTATTAAAAAAAAAAAAACTATTCAAAAGTGACAACAATTTTTCTTTTTACAAAAATAGCTTTAAGTTATGGAAAATAATACATCGTGTTTATGTTTCGTCAAGTTTTGGGATCAATTTCACCCTGACTGGTCTATTTTAGGAACCACATTTATCCTTATGCCTAAATATCTAATAAAAAAAATTATTTTTGTTTTTCAAATCTACTAAGTATTATATTTAAATTGATATTCAATGTATAACTAACGGAGTAAAATATTTTTCAAATAGATAAAAAATTATTTAAATAGAAATATACTAGTATATCTTAGAAATTCGAAGCTCAAACTCGAAACTCTGACTAAAAGCATAGAGATTTCTAACATCTCACCATACCCTTTTAACGATAATATTAACTAAAAGAAATACAAAAAATAGTTGTATCTAAAATCTCAAAATTAATATTCATGTCCAAAAAACATGAGAATTATATTAGTATATGATATTGAACTAAAGTTTTACAATCAACTACATTTCCCTTTTCTATTGAAGGGACAAATAAACTACAAAATACAACACCCTTACCTCAGAAAGAACTTCTTTCCAAGAAAAGAAGCATTTAATACAAAAAAAATTCTGTTAGCAAAAACACTTTATTCTATCAAAACATTTACAAGAGCAGCTTCAACTCCTCTTGGGAAGGAATTTGATCACTTTCCCCGGTATAACTTTTATTAACATAACACCTTTTACACTAACAAAATAATCTAAACTCTTATTTACTCCCCCAGCCACTTCCACGACGTTCCTAGAGAAGAAGGTAAGTCTCCGATGGCTGTTTCATCTGTTGCTTGGCTTGCTGTTGGGACCAGTAAGCGTGAGCGGTGAGGACCCTGTCCAAGAGCTCTTGTGGCACCGGCTCGCCCCTCCTTTGCTGAGGGGATATTCTTGCTGTGTGCACCAGAGTTTTCCATTTGTCCTGAATGGTAACAACCATCAAATTACATATCATGGGATTACTATGTGTTCAGCTCATTCGCGGAAGGTTTTGTTAAGTAATGTAGATGTAATGTAAATGAAGTACGTCATGCAAGTATGCCACTTTAAAAGTAAATTGATTGACATGTTATACCTTCAAATCAACATAAGTTCTATGTTTGGCATTATCAAAAGCTCGAAGTTTCACGTCACGCCATCTGCAAAACGGTAAGAAAATAACTGATAAAAGTGAAAGAGAAGTCAAGAGGTAAGCGGAAGGTGTATGGATAGCCGTACCTTGAAATATGGTTTTACTAAACATACCTTCCTGTTCCAAGCTTCTCAACAGCTTGAACAAGTGCTTCCACTTCAGAGACAGAAAAAGGTCTACGGATTCGACGTTGGGTGGCCTCGGATCGCTTGGGCTTCCGCAATGGGACTGCAGACAAGGCTTCTGCATTTACAGCAGTTAGTGGAACCAATGCTCTTGAATTTGCAGAAATTTTCTCTAGAGCCGCATAATGAGGAGATGGAGCCGATTCATGGTCACTTTCAAGAAAGTTACTCAAACTTGTTCCTGTATGATCATCAGATCTCCCTTGATGAATGCCAGTATGAATCACAGTAGAAGGAGATGGGCACCTGCTGACATATATACTGCAAAATCATGGACTTTCAATTCTAGAACGTTTATAAAGGAAGCGTAGTTCCAAAAAAACGGTTGTGAAGAATAACAATGAACTAATGAAAAGATTGCTCGCTCTAAAAACTTAAGATTTTAGATGAGATGGTCACACGCTTCAATTAAGCTTAAGAGTTTAGAGACCACGAAAGGGGGCGGTTCGGAGTGGGCAAGATACTAGAAAGAGTAGAAACAATCCGTGAAGAGTTGAAAGAAGTTATTGACTTTTAATTTCACAATAATCACACGTATCTATCTACCCATATAACTGGTTGCTAAACTGAAGCAGCAACAGCAGCTCAATAATAGAAATGGCTGCGGTCCTAATATCCAACAGAGATCGACAAGTGGAATACCTTGTTAGCGGTTGAGGTGTTTCATAAGGAAGTACACAAGAACGACAGTCTTGACCAAGAGGTTGGGAAGTTTGAACGGGATTGGGCTCGAGTGAGAAGCCCAGAGCATCAAGCTTGTAATCGTGAGATATTCCAGTCTGTAACAAGGTTTTGTTATCATCTCTAACCTTCTTACCCTGAAAAACCACACCGATTCGTAGTCCACCACCAAGTATAGCAGTCACTGCTTCCATTACAGTCCTCTGCAAAATATTAGAAGCATGAATAGTGCTTTTCCACATTGAAATTAAAAAAAACGAAAAAAAAGGAAGGAATACCGATGATATAATCCTAATTAAGAATGTGGATTAGTATTTGAAGATAATGCTTTCACATGCCTTTAAAGAACCAATAGTTGCATTTTCTGGAATATCAACAAAAAGCTCAGGAACCTTGAAGGACTTAATTCTAAACTTAACTGCACGAAAGGAAAAACATCCATGTTAGAACCATGAAAGAGCAAGGTGTACAGAAGAGTTCATGTGGTGACTCCGAAAGAAGACCCTCTCACCATGGGAATCACCAGGCCTGAGGAATGAACGACCTCCACTGAAAACTGAGGATCCAACCGCTGCGCAGCCTGTCAGAGTCGATATGCAGAGGGAAATTAAGTATCAATAGGAATCAAATGCATACACCTTTATGCATAGTCATGTGCATGTTGTTGCATGAAGGCGTGAATTCTGAAGAAAACAAACCTCCTGAAGATGCTTTACTACTACCGGAAGCATTTCCATGCAAGTCATTTGTTGGAGAACTACTTATTCCATCCGTACTCATCTCTCCATCAGAATTGGAGAACGAGCCACATTTAAAGACCTTTCTTTTCTTGAAAGGAAAATCCCTCTGAGATCTTTGGTGCTTGTAGCCGTCCCGCTTGTAGCCAATGTTTCTGTTGTAGTAAACATGCATTGTTTTCCCACCTGGAAAAGTCCTCTTCATGTCAAACTCCTAAGCAATTGAACATGAAGTATTGCATAAATAACACTCCTTACGTTTCAATTTGTTTGGTTGATTTTGACTTGGGAAAAGAGTTTATGAAAGTAAAGAAGATTATTGAATCTTGTGGTCCTAAATTGAAGATATAGAATGTACCAAGAATTCCTTTAATCTTGTGCTTAAACATGTCATGTGAAAAGTTGGACTGAAAAATTTATCAAAAAAGAAAGAGACATCTTCCAGACGGTCCGCCTGGCCACTATGAATGAACATTACACCAACAGAGTAAGTTGTTAAGACAAGATTGGTGTAAGTTATTAAGACAAACAAACTGAAACGGGGGAATAAATACTAACCAGAATTGGCATGGCCCTCGTCATCAGATTTAAGATTTTCTTCCCAATATTTGGAAGCTAGTAACTTCTTAATTGGCCGATCCCGTACACATGGTGCTGCCCCGGAGGCCTTATTTGGGGTGCTAGGTTGAGTGCACCCAGAGTTTTCGTCATCATCTTTATAAGCTAATTTTACATTATCCCGAATCACCGGAAAGGACCTAGAAGGAGCAGGATATGTAGACAGAGATAATTTTACATTTTCATCTGAAGTAACAAGTGTTGAAGGTTTCTTGTCCCAAACATCAGGGAACTTTGAACTGGAAATTGCAGTCCCCTTATCAGTCAAAACTTTAGCTTTATTTGACAGCTCAATTTTCATCTGTTTATCGTTTTTAGTGTCTAATGTACAACTGGAAAAGATTCCACAGCCAGACGCCTCCCGTTCTGTCTTCGAACAAAAGTTTTCATGTTCCTCGCTGCTTTCACCATTTACAAACTGTTTAGCAAAGAGTAACTTCTCAGAGCAATCAGAACTCATACTGGCAGATGCTGGTCTAGAGATCGTATCATTTTGAACATGTGGCAGTTCGCTTAAAGAACGATTTACAACTGGAGCTTGTGAGACAAGCTCAGAAATAAAGAAGCCCCGTTCATAACAGCCTTCAGTATAAGATTTTTCTTTTAGAGATTTATCCTCAGCCTCCTTTACCTTTTCATCTTTCACAATTGCACCTTTCTCCTTCCCTTTAACAGAACCTGTAGAATCAGGCGAACTCTCTCCTTCCCCCAGTAACTTGCCAGCTACAGTAGCTAACAAGTCAAAGGGACAAGTTCCATTGCCATCAGCTTTTCTCTTAATAATACCCCTTCTCTAAGAAATTGACAGAGAAATAAGATCAGGATAAGTGTCTCTATATTAGAGGAATATACAAATAAGACAAATATTGCATCTGAAAAAAAGCAAGATTACCCTAACCGATCTGGTAGCTCGAGGTATAGGAGGCACCTGATAGCCATTAAATCCATAATCTAACCTCTTCTGCAACACCATATCTCATCAACCATACCAAGAAAGATTCGAAGAACACAGAACAACAGATATTTTTTGCCCAAATTTACAGTGTAAAAACATCATGTTACACAACTTTTGTGGTGAACTGCAACAAATAATCTAAGAAATAGAAGACCTGCAAAATAAGCATTATAATTCAAAACATTTAATTACAAGAAAAATGTGTGAAATCAAAACTAAATCGGAACAAAAGGATCCTAGAGTTGAAATTCTCTTAATTCAGATTCCAGGGGAAAAAGAACAGAATCACCAATATTCGATAAAGCACCAGATGCCAGTAGAAACAAATCCAATAAAACTACACCTTTGTATTGCAGAATTTTATGCCAAACTCAAACCCTCAGTCTCATTATCTTCATTTATCGATATGGTTATCAACCAGGATATTAGGGATAATAGATTACGATCTGATATGCTTAAATTATATCTAGCTGTTGTTATACCCTAAGTTCTGCTAGATTTCCAAGTAAATGAAAGCTTCACATCTTAAATACACTGATTGGCTGCTTGATCACTACAAAATTGACTGATGTGATAGTCCTATTCCAACATTCAAGGGGATTACTTGGATTAGCAAGATCTCTATGATTTTGCAAGGTCCTCCTCTCCGGTAAATAGATCAAAAAAAAATGTAAGTGTGAAAAATGTACTGAGGTTACTTATTTCAATACATCAAAATTTGGGAAAAGATGAAAACAGACACTACCAGATCAACACAGAATAAGAATGACAAGAAGCATAAAGACATTCCAACACAACATTTTTCATGATCAGTCTGAATAAAGGCTATATATGAATCACCCCACCAACATAAGTCACAAAGTCTGGTCTTATGCATCTACTCGTACCATATCCACGTGATCCATCTCAATCGATATGAACGAACGATCATAAGCACAATATCCATATGCAATGCAAAAAAGATAAGGATATGCTAGAAACTCTCAACATCAAGAAAGAACATTCTTAGAACCCTCCTCCATTCATCGTTTGTTTAAACGGATAAAGAAAGCATTTTTAAGGAAATTGTACAAATTTAAAAAGAGGAAACTGAAAACCCCCCGCCCAAAAACCCTGTCAGATAGTATACATAAAATAATAACACCTAAAACTAAAAACTCATGAATGATCAATAACCTACTTCTAGTGGCGATAAGCCGGATGCAGGATTTTCACCAAGGGTTCATCATCTACTATATATACACGAAAATAAACTAATCTTGTGATTAACCCATTCAGCCATGATCCTACCCCTGCCTACTCCACCCCCAACCCTCACCCCACACAAACAAAGCTTTGGATCAACAAAATTAAAACAACAGAAAGATAGATAGATCTAATCCAACATACTCTGCATTAAATTTTCAAAAATAGAAACCCCCACTTGGATCCAAGAAATATACAGAAAAGATTTTCCAGAGAAAAGGTTAACAGTTGAGAATTCCAAATTACTCTGTTTTAGTCACAGAAAAACATTCTTCTTCTAACCATCTTGAGAATTTTCTCTTCAAGAAAACCAGTTTCTTAAAGCAAAAATTGCAACTTTATGAATTTGGGAACAAATCAACAACAAGAAACAAACAACCCAACCTTAAAAAACACAAAGTTTATACCTATAGACACCTAAATCACCCATGATGATAAAAAAAAATAATAGAAGATGAGAAATGAAGAAAAGATGTACCCCATAATTTAATGTGATGATGGAGAAAAACCCTGAGAAAAGCAGCCATGTTTTGTCTTAAACCCCCACTTCTTATACAATTACTGGCTGTAACGGTAAATGCACTGGGCATTACCAGGTTTCTGTCACAGGCAGAAACCACCTGAAGACCCGGTTACTCGACAAATGGTGGGCCCATATAAAATCTGTCAGGTTGGACGTAGATCATGCCACGTGGCACAACAAACCCATCAACTGGTAATCGAGAAAAACGTTGAGTCACCGAAGCCAAGCCAGAGAACCTCTTTTTTTTTTTTTTTTTTAATTTATCATAAATCAAAAAACAATAAATAAAAATAGGAGCACAAAGGTTCTGATAAACCAGTAGTCCAACAAACTCTAAACTGAACCAAGAAGCTTTTCTTTGAATTTTTTGTCATTTTATTGTAGAAAATTACTTCTAGATGACTTCACTAATTGAACATGTTTTAATTTAACAATTAGTATTCTTAACTTGATTAGAGATGTAGAAATGATCTCGATCACTGAAATGATCTCGTTCACTTCCAATAAATTAAAAGAGAGAATTATTAAAAACGGTCTTTTAACATGGCGTGAATTGTTAATTTCGTTTTTGAACTATTGACATTCATTAACTTGACTATCTACATCTTGGATATGTGAATGACATAATAAGTTGTTTGAAACTCTTATAGAATTATGAGACTCTTAATAAAGAGTGTGTTTGGTTGGGATAAAAGTTCTGAAAAATGTTTTCCAAATCAACTCATTTTCGTCAAAATTAAGGAAAATAACTTCCCTTTATAAATTAAGGACTCTCTTCCAATTTCAAATTACATTTTCTTCGAAAAACGTAAATTAAAAAAAAAATATTTTCAATTTTAAAAATTTATTTTTTCACCCGATCCCCGACCCCCACCCACCACCGGCCAGCCCCCCAAACCCCACCCCCTCCCCAAAAAATTAATTTTGCCCACCTACCCCAACCTCCGAAATAATTAATTTCATTTATAAATTAAACACACAAAAAATATTTTCTACTCACCAACTAAACATGAGAAAATAAGTCCAATATCTACTCGTTCTCTAGAAAAACATTTTTCATAGAAAATATTTTCATTCGTACCAAGCACATCCAAAAAGTCAAGAAAAGTATTGAAAATACTCTAAACTTGGCGAAATTTTATAAGAGATGTATTTCATTAATGTGATAAGATAAAGGTATATTGAGTCCAGTCTTATAGAGAGATATTTTTAAATTGTTATTAGCTTAAGAATGAAACTAATAATTCACTTCAAATTAGGTGATATTCTCAATACCCGACCATTAATGAGATTTCGTGAGTATATGTTTTTGTTCTTGTTAAGTTAGAGATTGTATTTTTTCCTTTTTATGACTTTCTTTTCTGAAATAATTTATGATAATTTATTATGATAAAATAGTAAATCGAGATAATGATAATGAAAAATGTGTTAGATGATGGTATTTAGGTAAGCATGCCATATACTAATTAATGATTTTGTGTGTTGCATGCAGTGAGCGCAAATAAGTTTTCTTTTTCTTTTCTGAGAGTTTTTTTAACCTTTTTTTTAGTAGACTTTATTTTCTATTAAGAAATTTTAAAGATGAAACTGTAAAAATAAAAAATAAAAAATAAATTAAAATTAGAACATTAGTTGACACTTGTCGATTTATGGTAGAGAAAAACGGATTACCGATACTTCCTTATCCAAAAAAAAAATTTAAAAAAATCGCAGGAGGTAAAAAAGGGATAAAAATAATTATTGATGATTAAGGATTAAAGTAGTTTTTAATTGGGGTTTTTACTGGTTTTTTACAGTTGAGTTCGATTTGTTGGGAGGTTTTTTAGTGAAAGAAGGGTAAATAGAAATTAAGGGATAACAAAAAAACCTCTTGTGGGTAAAATTTGAAGGTGAGGTGTGTTTTTTTAGAGACAGATTATCCACTAAAATAAAATTAGAAAATGCCCTTAATTTCGACAAAATAGTGGATAAACCTTGTTTTGTTCTCAACACTGTCCTATAAAGTCCAGTAAAATTTTGTAAGGTTTGTTATGGATTCTTTTTCACTAATCGTTTCTTGTTAATCTATTTTTAGTTATTTTTTTTATTTGTCTGTGAAAATTCATTTATATGTATTAAATAATCTGTGTAAGCTCATTAAGTAAAAGAAATTTTAATCCTAAACTCATTAATTAAGAATCATGACTCCGCTTGTGTTCAAAACTTAAAGCGAGTAGTTAAGTAATTAAATAGAATAAATAATACACATTTTATTTTATCATAATCTCTAAAATTTTCCATCATTTTAAAAAAAAATTAAAATTCCCCCTCTCGAATATAGTTATCCACTATGTATCGGAATGTCTTGTCCGGTCCCCCTATGATACATTCATTCCTTGTGTATCTAGATGTCTTTATCCCCTCTTTGATACATCTCTATCCTCTCAGATACATCCTTTCTCCCCTCTTTGATACATCTCTCTCCTCTCTGATACATCCTCTTTGCCCTCTTTGATACATGATATATCCTTTATCTATGTATCGGGAAAGTCTGCTGATATATTCGGAAGTATATTTGAAATTAAGCAGGTCATGATCCAATTAATCTTCTATTTTAACCCATTTTAATATCTTCAATTCAATTTAATCGACCCATTTGATCCACCTAGTTATATATAGTGACAATTAGATTCCTCTTCTTTGGAGGCTGATATATACTCCCTCTGTTCTATATTAATTGATCATTATCCTTTTTACATACATTATTAATAAATCATAATTAAAAAGATAATTTCACCAACTCACTCCTTAAATTTTTTTTGAGAATTTTACAAACAAAGTTAAATACTTTTAAGAAAAAATAATAGCAATTAATGATAATATAGGAATATTTTCATTAGTTTTTTAATTTAATAAGATAGACCACTAATATGAGATAATTATTTTTTACAAGGTCATCGACTAACGTAAAAGGGAATAAGTAATTTTCTTAGCTTTCGTTTTCCTTTAACCATCCTTTTATAGTTTTCATAAAATCATACTCCATTTTAGGGCCTTACCACAAAAGTAATCAAACAACTATCACTAAGTATAATAAAGTATCACTATGCTTTAGAACGTGATACATGAAAAATATACCATGTGAGTCACATATACATTCCAAGTGAAGACAAGTTCTACCATGAGAGACAGCATAGATACTCAACTCATAAGGAGTAATAATAATAAACAAAACAATGACATGGAATCGTCCTAAACTGATAAAATTTCTTTAAAACGATAATCACTTTATCTCTATCAAATATATATGAAAACCATATTAAAAAACTAAGCAAGAAGCTCACATTAATCATTTGCTTAATACAAAACATGATAAAAACCTAATATTGTTTAGTTAATATCTATTTCATTAAAATACTTAATCATGATAAATAAATAAATTTTTAGATTTACACTTTAATTTACCAATACACCATTGGATCAAACCACATTCTATTTGGAAAAACACTTTAAATAAAGTCCATATAAACCAAAAACTCCAAAAAGATCGATAGCACGTGCCCCATCAGCCTCCAAAAAAAGAAAAAAAAATAAATTCATCCTCTGAAAAAGAAATAAAATTATTAGCCAAAGTAGAAGAACCAAACATTGTTGTATTCTCCATCTATCTAATCATATACATTTATATAAAATCTAGATCTACAATCATTATTTTCCTAATTTCATATTAATTATCATCGTTGTCAGATTTCATCAAAACCCTAAAAATTTACTCAACTTGTGATTTAACATTTTGTTTACTATTTTGTTCACCATGAGACAGAGGAAGAAATCAAATTCCGATGTTCAACAGGAAGACCAACATCAGAATGGTCACTTATCAAAGTTCAGACAGCTTTTCGATCCCGAAGCTTCATGGGATAAGGTTTGATTTTTACTTGTTTCTTTCTTCAACTTCACATTGTTTAATCTTATATTCATGTGCTGATTCCGGATTTTTAATCTTTGTTTCTGCTAGATTTCCTCATCCTAATAATAGAATTTATTGCATATCTGAGGTATAAATTGTGAATCTAACAACCCTACTAACAGAAAAGGTTTTGATTTCATTGGAATGGTTGGTGGAGTGAATAAGACTTGCAAAATTCGTTTTTTTTGGTTGTGATTTGTTTAAGTTTTATGGTAGCTCTTCACAAAACTGCATAGATTACAGTTACAAGTAGTTATAACTGTATTTACTGTTCAACCATTGCTGCTGTTTTTATTGAAGTAAGTTGCTTTATTAAGAAAGAATCAAGTAGATGCATAATTACAGGGGCGTGATTACTAGTAGGCGAAAATACAAAAAAGAATTGCACCCTATACATTTGTTCCTTAGTACTAATGGAATCCTAAAACTATTCAGTATTAGATGATGCGGAGAACTTTGTCCAGCAAAGAAAGGTAAACTAAGAATTTGTCTATAAGAGCATGAATGTGGGAGTTGAGGAACGATCAAAACATCTTTTGTTCCTCTTAGTCCAAGTATACCAAAACGTTGCATCATGAATTATATTCCAGACCTTTCGGGTGGTCTTTATCAGTTTTCCAATAAACTCTTAACACATGTGAACTTCTCTCGAGCTTTCTGTCATCACCCAGGTTAGTTATAGAAATACACGGGAACATGTTCCAAAGATGATAAGCATTGCTGTTGTTTATCTGAAAAGCTTAGAGATTTTCAACCAGTAAAGGTTTTTAACTCTTTTCTTTGTTATGACATTAATCTGAAAAGAAAGATTTCTAAGACTTTTAGCTTCTCCTTTATGCCACAGCTTGATGGATCACTCAGGTTCAATATCGGTCTTTGGCTGTACTATACATTAGACAAACTAGTAATTGTTTTATCTTGTACTTGCAGGATCAATTGGGTGATGTATTGCATTGGACTAGACAATTGATGGCTGTTGTTTGTGGATTAATATGGGGTGCCATTCCTTTGGTTGGTGGGGTCTGGTTTATGCTGTAAGTTTTCTTCTATACCTCGCCGTCTTTTTTTTTTTTTTTTGAAGCCATGGAATCTGTTATTAACTTTGCTGTATGTCAAATATACTCTTTTTCGTTCATGTAGTGCACTTCATATCTCTGTGTTGTTTATCATGTAGATGATTTTCATTTCACTTCATTAGCTCTTGTCAATTGTTCCTTGTATGTGGAGTTAGTTTGAGTTCATTAGCTTTTGTCAGCTGTTGAGTTTATTTGAATTCAGTAGCTCTTGTCCATTGTTTATTATCGGTTGAGTCAGTTCATTACCTCTTGTAAGAAGTGACACTTATTAGGAAGCTTTTTAATTATGGTAAGTTTATATGGTTACTCTTGTGTTTGTACTTACTATTCTGCTTTGCTTAAAACGACTGGGA
Organism: Solanum peruvianum; assembly: GCA_027705065.1. Classification (NCBI taxonomy): domain Eukaryota; kingdom Viridiplantae; phylum Streptophyta; class Magnoliopsida; order Solanales; family Solanaceae; genus Solanum; species Solanum peruvianum. The sequence goes on along the minus strand of JAKWJD010001760.1, from coordinate 49,399,262 downwards.
CAAAATGTCGTAGTATGGAAGTTGAAATAATATACTGCTACTTGGAAAGTGCTCCAAAATTTTCCGTGAATATTGAAGTTCTGATGGCTGTAAAGATTCATTCACTTAGGAGGTGTATGATTTTGCAAGGGCAGGGCTGTTCATTGAAGGATACGTAGAGGCAGTGAGCCATGCATTGTCATTAAGAAAAAAGAAACCAAAACAGGCTGGAAAATTAGATGAAGAATTGATTTTTTCTCCGTATAAAGCTTTAAGAAGAAAGGGTGAAATTCAAGAATACATGACAGAGAGGCAGAGAGGATACTAGTATACACTTTTTTGGGGGAAACTAGTGACCGACTAGTATACACTGCCACTCAATCTTAATGAAAGAGAGCCCTTCCATCCTAATTTCATTTACTGAGAAGTAGGAAGCTTTCTAAGAACTCATACCAAATAATGTCAAAAAATAAATAAATAAAAAATTATCCAAAAATGGACTTGAAGTAATGTATGCTATGCAACAATGATGGGAGGATACTCAAGAAGCAAGGATAAGAAAGTCCATGATGGGAGGAGACTCAAGAAGCAAGGATAAGAAAGTACATGATGGGAGGATACTCAAGAAGCAAGGATTAGAAAGTACATGATGGGAGGATACTCAAGAAGCAAGGATAAGAAAGTACATGAACATGCATAGTTGGCATGAACTTCTTTCATCATGCATGTTCATCATTTTCCATAGGAATATCTCCATCTTAAGTCTTATCTATGTTTGAGTATGGGTCTTTGAATTCACTAATTTTTTAAGTACTTGCTAAAAGATTCTAGTTTCAGTTTAAATGGCTTCATTAAAGTACTTGAATAACTTTTTCAGGGCATTTAATTTAAGGCCTTTTGGTTTGGATCCTAACTGTTTCTAATTTTGGTTTGGGCAAGAAATTAGTGAATAATTTATTTAATTTTTTTCTTTATTGAAATTGTAGTTATGTTAGTAAAAGTTTGATATGATTATCTCAGGTAAAAGAATCAAAACCGAACATATCTTTATTGAGAACCTGTGAAGTTGTACACTAATTTTTGCTTGAGCCTTTAATCATTAGTTGACTGGAAGACCGGTCCTTTTATTCTTATGATGGTGGTGTTAGAGTAAGCTTGCAAGCACTTGAACTGTTTACTGGGTACCTGCCACCTCCCGCTAATGTGTTCTCTCCCTGTTGGGATTTGAATCTTAATTTTACCACGATGTTCCTCTCCTTCATTGACCGCTGTACCCACCCACTTAGATGCTGACTGTAAGAATACTCTTTTCTTCTTTTGGAGTAAGAATTTCTCTTCGAGGGGTGAGGTGAAACCTCTCTGTCGTTTCTGTTCCTCTCCCTTTCTTTTCTAAGTGATCAGTTAGATGTTTCAGATACTACAACTAATAATTGTTTAGATCCTTTCAGGTAAAAAAAGCTTGGTAGTATGTATATGCTTAGATTCCTAATTATTTTGAATAGTCTCTTTCCAATGAAAAGATAAGTCAGTACATCTGTAGTTCACCCTGAACCATATATTTCACTGATGGGACTATTGTTTCTGGTGTTGTCGGTGGATGAGTGATTGACTGAATACAAAAATTTTGATATGGTAAAGAAAAGTTGGAAAACCAGACTTAAATGTAGGACGAAGGTAGAACCTAAAACTCAAGAGCTGTCGTAGGAGCAACTATGCGGTTATTTTACTTCATACGGTGGAGATCTGAGATCATGCTTGAACATAATAAAATTTCAAGTTCATAATCTTTCTGCTTTTTGGTAGTTATAGCATTGATAAGACTTATTCCGAGCTAAACCAATTCGGAAGTTCATGGATGCTGGACTAATTTGAAGCATATTTTTCAGATGACTAGTCTCTACTAGTTACACTATCTGATGCATGACAGAACATAAATATTATAATCCAAATACTGGCAGGAAACCCAGTAGAGATCTGCTTCTCATTCTTTTAATTGGAAGGATACTGGTTGCTTGAGTTGAAGATCCATCATAGTTTTCAAATATTTGACTGTATTTTAGAATCCTGTTCTGATAAACCGATTCTTACAATTGTTATTGCATTTTTTTTAAAATTTTAGGTTCCTTGCACTTTCAACTGGTATTATCTACTGTTATTATGCGCTGGTGCTAAAAGTTGATGAAGAAGAATTTGGTGGGCATGGAGCTCTCCTCCAGGAAGGGCTTTTTGCTTCTATGACACTCTTTCTGGTACTTGAACTTCTTTTCAATCTCCTTTTTACTGTCTATATAAGTGAAAAACAACTTATATCCTTTACCTTCGTCTTTCATATTGTTGCTAATATCTTTTTTATCCTCCTGTTTCTTTTATTATGTTTGCACAGCTTTCTTGGACCGTAGTCTACAGTTTGGCTCACTTCTGATGTAGGCTTCTCAACTTGACTGAACTTCCAGTCACTTTTTCAAGTCAGAACTCATATTTTGGTAGATGGTTCCAGGTGTTATTTTTGTTGTTGGGATGGAACTCCCAAAAAGACAACACTGGCTGATAAAAAGGCCAATTTTCGACTGTGCAATATTATCTTCAGTGTAATCTGAAACATGGTAGCTTTCCTTTTCGAACATAGTTTAAAATGTATTTGTTCAAACATTCTTTCCTCTTTAGTGCAGATCATGCTTTGACACAATAACTATGCTTGTTTCTTAGGTAGGTAGAATTGCTTACATCTTTATGCTTTTTATGCAAATACTCTAGGCCATATATATCCTATTCTGATATCTTATTTGAAACAAATTCAGCAGTTACTCAGTCACCACACTTGCAAAACATGCCCACTTATTACATCTCATTTATAATATTCAATTCAATTGGCTAATTTTGAAGTGGCTACATATGCTTTTCATTGATTCAAAAGTTGGAGATAAATATAAATATTCATTTTGATGTAAATGAGCATAGAAGCAGAGATTCAGAATGAGAGGAGCCAGCCAAATACTGGATAGACTAGTTCACATATATACGAATGAGATATTGTTCATTTCATAAAAATCAATTTTCTGTTCACCAATGACCAGTTAACATAAAGACAAATAAGATATTTTCATTTCATGAAAACAATTGGCATGAGCAAATAGACTACAGTGTCTAAATGTTTGGGCGGAATTCTTCTATTATAGTACTAGTAAATGTTTCATGATGGGAGACATGCCGTTGAGTTATATTTAAGAACCCAAACAGCTTTTCAACCGATTGCAGTATAATTTTCAAATCTATTTAGTATGGAGATAACACATGAAGACGAACTGAGCTGTGGCTGATAAGAAGAGATGAACTGTGCTGTGGCTGATAAGAAGGTGTACATAATGCTTCGTGATCATCAGGATTAACGGAGGGGAATTCAACGAGCATCATTATCACGCCCATCTTTGCCTTTGTCTGATTAAGTAAACGCGACCATATACCCAACGTCTGCCAGGTCTTGAAATGGATTGCTGCAGTAAAAGTACATGGTATCAGGGCAATTATATACTTGAATGAGACAAGAATCTGAGTGGTGCAACATTCAATGGCATAACAAATATGATGTTGCTAAAGTTTTGAAATTGAGAAATAGAATATAATAATCATAAAAGAGACTGATTATTTTCAGACACATGAAGCAGAATATATAACTACACCATTATTTACATGTAATGAGATAAGCTGGAGCAGTGATCTCTACTTTCCAGCAAGTAAATAAAAATGTAACAGTGATAGATAAAAGGAAATATACAAAATTCTTCCAATCAAATAAGCATATAGTGTAAAGTAAGATGAGAACCGAATTCATGGTCAAAATTACCTCAAACTTGGTTTGAAATTCTAATCTGCTTCCACAAACATGACAATCAGCTCTATGCGGGGAATGATTAGATTTCTCTGCTTTCAGGAAAGCAAACACCTGAAGGTAACATTGATAAGATCTATAAAATTCATCCAGTTGAGTACAAGGAAATACGATTTGACCCTTCATCAATGTAATCATATCAAATAACTTCTAGAAATATCTGTGGAGATGTGAGAAGCTAGTCTGTAGTTACCTCCTCACCACAGTTTGGACATGCCCCTTTCAGAGCTACCAAGTCATTTTTCCAAAGTCCTTGAAGTGCTCCAACTGTGAATAGTTATCTCAAGTTATAACTGTACTTGTGATGCATTGAAGAAATAAATTCTCAAAAACTATGGACAGCGTTGCTTCTAGAAATAGTTCAACAATCACATTTACACTGTTGATCATCACCCAAACAGTACAACATGGAGGAAAGTAATAGAAAATACATGATTCAACAAACACCATTTCCTAACAGTAACCTTCTTGATGAAATTATTGCAAACCTCACTCTAGTACCTAATTATGCAACAGTACCAACCTGATGCAAAATTAGAAGGGGAATGAAGTTGCGGAACTAATAAGGATCACTCTTAAACTAAATTTTCCTCTCCAATTCTTGACCAGATGTGATTGAGCTTTCCCATTTCCAATTCTAGCATTGCTGGTTCAAACACAGATTTTAAAGTCATAATTTCTTTTAGATGCTTAAGAGTTAAGATCCTTTTGTGCACACATAGATGGAGGTACTCTCATAGTCATTTTCCACCTTTAGATGAAAACAGTCATTTGCAAAGACCACAAGTGTATTTCATCTAAAGAAAGGTAGACCATTTAGAGACTGAAAGATCCAAAAGGATAAGATGTCGTTTCTATTTTCCTTTGATGTCAATCAACCTGAGCAAAAAAGCGTAGATAGCAGCAGGTAAATTGAGATGGATAAAGAAAACTATTTTCTCTTTATAAGTAGCCTTTTCCTATTAAGGAACTAAAAAATGCTTATAATGCTCACCAACTTATATTACTTGCACTAGAACTCCTTACTAATGAACACCAAGAAAACCAAAGAAAAAAATGATGTCAATGGAAGGGTAACAAACATGATTAGAAAAATTAAAGTTAAATATTGTTGAATAATATTTTTAAAAGCACTCTAAGTAATTTATATATCAGTATGAGGGTTTATGTCAAACATTATAATGATTAAACTTGAGAAATGAATGAAGGTTCAAGAAAGAAAACTCATTACCTGAGGCCGAAGCAATTGGAAAGCCTATGATAGATCCCAACACCATAAAAAGGATTCCATTGAGAATGGTAAACAACTCAAAAGATTGATCAGTATAGGGCATTCCTGATTCAAATGTGTCTTGACAGGCTTGAACGATGGTGCAGATTAAAGGCACAATCAAGAATGAACTCCCAAATCCAAGAATCAACAACCATACACTTGCTAATGCAAACACCTGTGAAGGATCTTCCTGCCCTACATCCACATTAATCAATATTCAAGTGTAGGACGGAAGCTTGGTCTACAAGTAGAAAAACTACTCCAGGATGAAAAATTATGTTTCTAGGAATGACACAGCTGAACCAGATTTGCGAATAGCACTGTGGGGTAAGTACTGTACGTATACATTCATAATGTTTTCTTTATGCTTTGGCCATGGAAGGTGCAGAGACTTCATCTACGGAGGATTAAGTCCAAGGAAATATCAATCCAATAGGATTTAGTGAAGGCATACAAAGCACAAGCAAAGTCGATGGATCAAGTATATGATAAGTTATAGACTTATATATATCAAACAAGTTAGAGGCAATAGAAAAGAAAATTAAGGTAGAGAATTTATAACAAGCTACAATTTTAACGTAAATATAAGATACTTCCACTTGGAGTTTGAAATACTCTCATTTATAGTATTTTAAAAGGAATGGAAGAAATATTCCAAACACAAATATTTCTAACCAACAAAGTTAAAGAAAAACTCAAACGGATATCACAATAACAAATTCTTATAACCTATGTATAACACAGTAGTATTACAATAACCAATTCTTATCACAGTAGTATCACCTCTGCGTCAGCATAAGTTGAGTGCCGCCGGAGACTACAACGGGGATACTTGACTACATGCTTTGAACCATACCATCGCAATCTTAACTGTAGTACAAATTAAATATGATGTGCATGAGGATCAGAACATAAAAGATAAGTTCAAGTTTTCACTAGCTATCAACTAGATTGAAAAACTTACCTCTACTTTGTCAAACATATCATCAACTATTAAAGGCATTCCACTGTAATAAGCATCACGTGCCTATGAGAAAGCAGAAGTACAAAATCAGAGAGCACAAGGACAGGGAGAAAAAGGGAAAAGAATCAAGTTTCTCTGTGGTACCACCAATCTTTGTAGCTCAAAATTTACAGGGGATTTTTACAAACACTTCCTACTAATAAATTCTTGTTGAAATACATACAGTTAATGAAGCCAGGTTTTTGGCCAAGGACTAAAAATAATCCATCATGAACTAAAAATCACAGGACGGACCTCAAATATCCCATTCGCATCTTCTTTAGTTCCTCAACAAATTATCAAAAAAGATAAACAAGAAGCACAAAGTACAAACATAAAGTACTCAAAAAGCATCAGTAAGCTTTTAATCACTCAGACATGCTAATAATTACATAGTCATTAAACTCAAGTGATTCAACACATGATAGGTTCCTTAATTTACATGCTCCCTTTGTCCCCATTTATGTGGAGCTGCAAGTTCTTTTAATAATTTTTTTTATATATTAGAAACTCGATAATAGTACCGTAAATCATAACAATTAACATATAAAGGAATTTCTGAAAAAGAAAAACTTAGTTGGCTCTCGAAATCTCAAGTGTGCCACACAAATTGTAACATGGGAGCATTTAGTGTGTGAATGTCTGAAGGCACATATGATTGATCATTTCTTTGATTAAGCAAAAAGCTCAAACATAAAGTACTCATAATTCATAAGATAATCAATATCGAGAGTTATACAAGGTAATTTAGGCGGTGAATAGAATTCAATGTTACTGAATCCATTGAATAATCAAACCAGCCTTAATTTCACTACTAGTGCAAATCAGAAAGCTTCTAACAAGCCAACAATATGAGCATTACCTGTCGGTAGAGAGCTTCTAAGGTTTCTTTGCTAGCTGTTTCAATAGGTCCGACGAAAATACAGGAAGGTCCTAGAGGTGCCTCTCGCTCTTCACAAGTGGATACGCCATGGCTCCGGGCGGATATCCGTACCGGAAACGAAGCTCCGGCGCGAGAGTTGCTTCTGGTCAGCTCAATTACAGTGGAACCGAGCACGCGGCGAGCGATGGGAGACCACGCGCCGGCCATGAACCGGAAGGAGATGGTGGTTACGTGATACAGCAGAGAAATTTTGAAGAAAGGAGAGGTCAGGATATGTGCAATCGACGGGTAATTTTGGGTCTGGTTCGTTATGGCCACGAGTTTTTGGTGTTTATAAAGGGGAATAGAATGACGAAAATGCCCTCCTGTGGTCGTATTTTGATTTGCTATAGTAAATATCTGGTTATTAGTCGCTGATATTTTTGTCATTAGTAGCAAGTGGGTCAATATCTTTTTCTGGACAGGAAGGCTGTGGAGTGAGGACACTAAAAACTCATTACCTAAAATTCCACATTATTACTTTTAATTGATAAGACACACACCTCATGTAGACTAATCCTATTAGTAATTAGGAGTATTTTTCTAATTTTAAGCAAAAACATCATTTAACCATCAATAACTCTTTTCGTTAATAATTTATGTGACATAATTTGTTAAATTAAAAATATAAGAGAATAATAAGAAAAACTGTAAACGTTTGTATATATTACTGTATCTTCTGTTATGCTATAACTAGTACTTTAAATCTTGCTTACATATATATAAGGAAAAGATTCTAGTTTAATTGTAAAAAGGTCCAAAAATTGCTTATGGCAACAAATACAATTTTTAGGAGTGACATTTAAATATTTCTTTGAATCTTTTGTATGAAATTTTGTGTACGTAATTTATGCTATGAGATTTGTGACTATAAAAGCTTGCTAAATTTAAAGTGGCTTTTCTTGAGCAAGTCAATTTGTTAAATCAACAGAAATAGTTGTGGCAGAAAATAGCAATGAACAAATGATATGGCACGTTTTCCAGAGAAATTATACGTAGATGGAGAAGGTGGTCCCACAAAGCCATGGAAATCGTCACTTCATTACGGTTAAAATTTGATCATCACTCACGGTCCTGTTCCTCACTCTTCCAATGCACAAACTCAATCAACACTCAAATCTGCTTGAGGAGCTCATCTTTGGAGTAGTGGTGCTCGCTTCAATCAGCTTCATCAACAAGTAAGTTACGGCTCCATTTCTCTTTGAACTCGCCAAATTTTGCTTAATTGCTTCATAGATGATATATTTAAGTTTGAAATCGAGGTTAGGGTTTCTACAGTTGCATTTAAGAATCGCCTTCGCTAAGCTAATTATTTTTGCTCCTACATTTCGGTTTTTGCTTGATGAAGTTCTAATTATGGATATTTTGCGTATCTTCTCTTTTAGTTCGTGAAACTATTTTTTACTGGATGTTTGTGTGTGTCGGTGTGTGTATGTATTAGTCATGGAAAGATACATCTCTCATTTTGATAATTCATAGTTGTTTGATCAATGATAAATTAGTTCCGGATGACGATAACACAGCTTTTCTGATAATGAATAAGATGAAGAATAATCTAGAAGCAACTAAAGTTGTCTCTGAACTATGTTGGCTAACTATGTAAGAGATAACGAAGGAGATGTAATGGAAGAAGATGTTAGGGGTAACAATGAAGATACTGCTGTTATAGACAAAGATAACAAAAGAGACTCACTGGGTAAAGATGAATATGAAGGAAATGACGAAAAAAAGAATATAGAAAAATTGGAAGCAATTACAAATCAAAAGACCAAAAAATCTATGAAAGGAATACACGGAAGAGAGAGTCAAATGAAAACCCTGAAGGGAAGGGTGAAATTAAGCAGGTTCTGAAGAAAGTAGCCTCTGAAGGAAGGTTAATGAGTACTGTGGAAACTTGGCGCCCAAAGGTGACAATGATCAGTATTCTAAGGGAACAGAAATGGGAAATTTGGTCTCCACATGTGATGACGAAAGCTCTAAGAAGGTAACCCCTGGAGATGAAGCTACCTGAGAAATTGTCTAGTGAAGGCAGAGATATTCCTGAGCAGGTTGATAGCACGGGTATGATATTCATGTGCAATTCTGAGACAAAGAAGGACTGCTATTGATACAAGGTTATGGGACTCCCAGCAAACAAGAGAGAGATGGTTGAAAAAGTTTATAAAGGGATGAAACTCTTTCTATGTGACGTTGATTTGAAATTGATGTATGGTATCTACAAAGCTGCAGAAAATGGCGGTTTTAGCATTGAACCCAAGGCATTTAAGTCTCGATTCCCATCCCAGGTATGTTAGTTGTGCTTTGAGTTTCTTTGAATCTCACCTTTTACAGCTTTATGATTTTTTTGCTTTGAAGAACGTTGCTAGTCGTAAAATGCAAAAGTAAAGTTAGTTTTGACCAATAACTGAAATGAGCTAACAACATCTCTGGGATCTGTAGAGGATGAGTTATAAGACCTCAATACATTATCAACAAGGGTTAACATTTAGCTGCTGTGTCTTCCCACCTGTTCCAATTCTGAGCAAAATCCCTCCTTCCTTGTCTATTGTCTCTGGTGTTCTCCGCCTTGGACTAATGATTGTTTTCCTGACTGATGGGAAGAGGGGTAATTGAGGGAAGTTGAGAGTTCCTGAGAAGGGATTTCGCACGATAAAATTTGTTGACATTGTTACTTCACAAAATTAGTCATGAAGATAAAGTTACAGTCAATTTTTGTTGAGGTACTGTATTTTTTTTCAGTAGGCTGTGACTTATAATATCTGTTGATTTCCTACGCGAGAACAGTGAGAGGAGGTAAATTTCAGCATCTATGTATGCTTTGTAAACACTTGACGAGGGAACGTCTTAAATGGTTTTCAATGTTTGATGCTCAGGTCTGTGATGGTTTGTTAGTGAATAGTAACTATTTGTATGGACCTTTGATTCTTTTTCTATACAAAAAAATAATAATTTATGCTATAGGCAGTTAGGCACAAAGCCAACGGAGGAAAGATAATAAGCTGAATTTGATTGGTTAGAAATGCGGAACTTCTTCCATTTTTTTTAAAGAAAGGGGGATATTAAATTTGGTTGTGGAGCCTGCATTTTATATCATAGAACATATGAGGATACCTAATTAACATGCAGTTTAATTTAACTGCAGAATGGCTCAGAAGACACAGGTTGATTGATGAGGAACAATTTTGATTCTTGGATCTTAAATATCTTTCTTTGAGTTTGTTGTTCAAGTTATAATAGCTATTTATGTCACTAGAATTGGTGCTATTAATAGTCAAAGCAAGTATAATTTGCTTCCAGTTTAGCACTATGACTTCAAATTAGAGATGGATCCTTTTATTTTCTTGATAGGTAAATATTGTAAATCTATAGTGAAGGCATCAAAAAGGGCCACCTGTTGTATGCAAACAAACAAAAAAGGAGTAGAATTCAAACTTCTTAGATGAAGCATGTACATAAGTTGTTAGCATATGAGTGACACTTAGGGGCTTCTCATTTGTTATATTTTGTGTGTGTATTTTGATATTGGGGTGAAAGGTGGGGAGACTAGGAGTACGATGGATGGGATTTACGGAGTTATCCTTCATTCGGTTTCTTTGGATTGGAATACTTTGTCGAGTAAGGGCTGGTGGTGGTTTTGGGTTCTAGAATTGTATTGGTGCTTATGTTTAGTGCAGTTCATGGATATGATCGTTTGAATGCCCTCTTTGTCTTAACTATATGTTTGATGATTCGGGTCTGTTTTTCCATTGTTGATGATTGCTTACCATTAGTAGAGGAGAAATTTAGGGAAGTAATTATAACAAACTATTACACGAAGACAAAGTTTAATTGTAAATTGACCTCTGAACAGGTATCTGCACATTGAATTTGCATTTATTGGAAATCCTTAGATTTGTTTGGATGGTGATAATATTTATGTTTCCTGGTGGATCATGCCAACATTTTTTGTGTATTTGTTGCAAATCAATAGGTGAAGAATTTGTGTAAGCTTTTCATTTCTGCTAGCAAAGCGTCGGGTGTACAACTCAAATCAGAGACCAGTACTATGGACAAGACAAGTTTAACTAAGGGGCGGCGCATGGATAAAAGTAGACAGCCTGAACATGTTCGACAAACTAAGTGGATGGAAGAGCCTAGGTACCACTCACATCCACATCTGCTGAAAAGGGATGTAGTTACAACTCCATTGCTGCCATTAGCTTGGCCTCAAAATTCACAACCACTTCCTGCTGGTCAATCACATAACAAAACTTTGGAAAACAGTGTTTATGGATGTGACACAATGACACATAATCGTGATACTTCCAGAGAGGGACGACTGGTGGAGCCTCATGATTCTTATAGGCGGGACAAACTGCTAAATCCTGATATTTACAGAGGAGAGGCTCTAGCAGAGCATTATGACTATCCCAGACAGGATGCATTAGTAGAGCTTCACGAATATCAGCTAGTAAATGTGGAAGCAGGACTCCAGGATGTTGTAAACCATCATCCCTATGCTTTATACTCTGCGAATTTGTCCTCCCAAGGTCCTGTGTACTCGCCACATCCCACGTATAATCCTCCACCAGGCTTACGACCTGAGTATCGTCTTGGTAGCCTAGTAAGTGAGTACAGTTCTACCAGCGGCATGCCCCTGAGTACCAATCATCTCCAAACCCTCTGCCCGCGTTCGATTATCATCAACCCGTATACTCTCAAGATCCTGTGTACTCGCCACATCCACGTATAATCCTCCACCAGGCTTACGACCTGAGTATCGTCTTGGTAGCCTAGTAAGTGAGTACAGTTCTACCAGCGGCATGCCCCTGAGTACCAATCATCTCCAAACCCTCTGCCCGCGTTCGATTATCATCAACCCGTATACTCTCAAGATCCTGTGTACTCGCCACATCCCACGTATAATCCTCCATCAGGCTTACGACCTGAATACCATCTTGGTAGCCTATTAAGTGAGTACAGTTCTACCAGAGGCATGCCTCCTGAGTACCATTCGTCTCCAAACTCTCTGCCCTTGTTCCATTATCATCAACCCGTATACTCCCAAGATCCTGTGTACTCACCACATCCCACGTATAATCCTCCACCAGGCTTACGACTTGAATACCGTCTTGGTAGCCTATTAAGTGAGTACAGTTCTACCAGAGGCATGCCTCATGAGTGTTATTCATCTCCAAACTCTCTGCCCGCGTTCCATTATCATCAACCCGTCTCACCACATCCCACGTATAATCCACCATTAGGCTTACGACCTGAATACCGTCTTGGTAGCCTATTAAGTGAGTACAGTTCTACCAGAGGCATTCCTCATGAGTACCATTAATCTCCAAACTCTATGCCCGCGTTCAATTATCATCAACCTGTATGCTCCCAAGATCCTGTGTACTCGCCACATCCCACATATAATCCTCCACCAGGCTAACGACCTGATACTATTTGGTAGCCTATTATGTGAGTACAGTTCTACAGTCATGCTTCCTGAGTACCATTCATCTCCAAACTCTCTGCCCCCGTTCCATTATCATCAACTCGTATACCGATATTAGGTTCCGTCAAAGGTATGGTAACTCTTCCCACTAGAATTCAGCTTGAATGTTTGACTATTTAGTGATTCAATCTTTACGTGTTTCTGTAATACTGATAGTTTACTGTGTAGTTTGAGCGAAATTTCATCAGATGGTAGCCCTTTGTTTTCCAAAAGTTCTGTTGCCATCACTTTTGCAGAGTAGACATCTGTTCAGACAGGTTTAATCTTGATCTTTATGGCTGTCACCAACTTTTACTTTCAGATTGCACCATGGAAAAATCTCCTACTTTCAGACTGCACCCAATAATGATCTTTTGACTGGTTTTTATGTTGTTCTTACAACTTATCATCGTCTTACTTACAACTGATATCAATATCCATTAGAGTTTAATGATTAAAAAAAGAGCAGTAGGTAGATCGATTTGATACAATCCACTTCATTGAGCAGATATGTTGGTTCTGTTCCTTATGGAATGAGTTTGATTAAGCTTGTAGGTAGAGGTCCTTATAGAGACCGTCCTAATTGGACAGAATTTTGTCCATTTCAAATCTCAAAGGGTTTAATAACCTAAACTACTCAGCCTTAGTCATCTTCTTAACTTTTGTGTTGAATTCTGATGCAGGATTTTATAGCTTGTTCTATAAACCCGTGACATTTACAAGGTGGATCCTGAATTACATGATCGTGACTCGAGCTGAGCTTAGCAAAGGTAGATGAACTCAACTCTTAGCAAACTGAAGGTACATGAACTCAACTGTCTCACCAAATGAGAGATCATTGTTCTATTTTGATTGACATTATTGCCACAGATGCTTGAGGATATTTCATGGATGAAGCTTCATTTGCTCAGATCTTTCAGTAGTATCTTACACTTTTGACTAGTCTTCCTTTGACATGGTGATAAGAGACAGTTAAGGCACTGCTACAAAAATTGTGGTCTAGGCCTCACAATAAAGAGAAAAATGATGACTAAACGAGGTCTAGGCCTCACAATACAGGGAATAATGATGACTAAACGAGGTCTAAGCCTCAGTTCATCAGTCTGCAATCTTAACAAGATAGGAGTAACAAAAACCCTTATCACTCTAGCTACTCATGCACTTAAAAATTATTGTAAATTGTTAATCAAGATGTAGTTTGTTTCTCAAATTGTACAGTAACATCTATTAATTGGTTGGTAGTCTTATGCCTTGAGAAAACAACCGGAGTCAAATAACTTGATTTGATTATTTATGTACGAACAGTTCCTACCTATTTCAACAGAGTAAATTACCATTATGTCAGTCTAATAATTGCATGTATTTATGATGAATTTATTGATTATAATGTTCCTGAAGACCTCCTTAGTAGTAGAGTATTACTGGAGGGGCCAAAAAAGTACTCTTGATGACTTGCAGGTTACTTAAGATGGTAGTTGTGGTAGTTTGGTCCTGGATCGGTTATGAGTAGCCTTAGGTTGATGATGTTGGCATGTCTCAACTCTCAGGATGAAAATGCATTCAATGCAATGGTCCTAAAAGACAAAAGAGAAAATAAACAAATGGTAAACGTGGAGTTAGTACATGGGTTAGGGTTAGCTATTTCTCCCTGTTCACGAAAACTTACATGGTCCCAACGAAACATTTTCATGACCAAACCCCAATGTTGGAACCTTTCTCCAATTAGGCATTCCCATATTAACACTCTATAAAGTATGGATCCAGATTTTTACTTTGGGGCTTTTGAGAGTTTTTTAAGAAAAAAAACTTACTCCCCAAATTATATTGCTTGATTTATGTAAATATGGGTGCATATGAATATTTTCTAGTTTTGTCTCTTTAAGTTGGACGGGGCTGTTAAAGTGAAACCGTGAAAGGGAATTCTCCACGTATTGAATTGGTCCCAAAAAACAACTCCTAACTGTGATTAGGAAAAACAGTAAAGATAACACTCGAAACGGTAATTTTGGAAGTACTCTTACTTTTTAGGACTCAAATTTGCATTATAGTCTCATCAAAACGTCACCAATCCATTATATGCTTGAAATATTTACACATTTATATCATTTATAATGTAAGTACAAACAAATTTCTATAACAAGAATTAGTTCACAACTTAATAATATTGGTAACTAACGTGCAAAAATTGAATCTTTTGCTTTGAGTAGTGGGGCACTTTAGTTATAACTCTCAGTCAACAACTTTTAGTAACTTACAAGCACATCTCAGTGGGAAGGACTGTTATATCATTTATGGAACTTGGATACACATTTCCAAAATCCAATATAGCTTGTTATTGGTAGGCTACACCTAATACTGGCAATTGTAGTTTAATTTATCATGCAGTTGAATCCAAAAACATTGTACTCATATGACAAGAAATATGCTGTTTAATATTGTCTACAATTTGTCCATGCATTATGATTGATGCATGTACACTAGTATAGGAATATATACTCCATATGTTTTAATTTGTTCGTCTTAATTAACCTTTTAGTCATTATACAAAGGAATGTATTTTTCTTTCCTGACAATTCCTTAATTTTAACTTTTCACTAGACAGGTATAAAATCATAAGATTAAATGACATTTTAATACATTCAACACTTCTTTAGTTTAAAATCATAAAGTTCAGAAATAAAATAAAATACTTTCTTCTAATTATCACCTTATCGGAATAATTTTTATTCCGGGAGCTATATATGTAGACACGCTAGAAATTAGATAAAGAGGAAGTTGGGTAAAAATTAGTTGAATGTTAGGTATAGTAATGTTTTAATTTGATAGCATGTTCACTCTACTAGTCAAATATATCTACCCTATCTCGAAAGGAGTATAATAAATACACACATGTATAAATTTAAAACTTTAATCTCTAAAAAGAAAACTGCATTTCATTTTAATTCAACATAACCTGATGCTTTAATTATCTTTTTTTTTTTTGTAGAGTACCAATCAGTAACACTGTAGAAGATGCCATTTTAGTAAAAGCAGTACAAATGAAAGTAACAATACCTAACACCTAACACTATATGTGGCCGTTGACAATAAGTTTAATTAAAAGACGCTAACAAAATTCCAAATACTAAAGGTGAAAAATACAACAAAAATAAAATATTCAAGGTGAACTAATTTTTAGAGTAATTAATTATTTAATTATGTACCGAAAGATACGTCGTTCCAAACATGAAGTTACATCTTAATTACCTCAATTAACACTTTTTTTCTTTTTAGGAATTGACCCCCACCTCCCAAAATTAAAATATTTGAGCAATAATCTTGTATGAAAAAAAAAAAGATTTAAAATGACTAGAATAAAGTATCTCTATTTTTCAAAGGCTTGGAGAAATTAAAGTTTGTCCTTAATGTCGGCTGCTCATATTTCCTTTTCCTTCCTCTCTAAATTCTTTACTTGAAGATGACTAAATTAAAGTGCATTTGAGAATGAACTTAAGGAACAAATTATTTCTAAGAAGTACGCAAATCTCATATATTTAGGACTAATTACAACATATTCAAAAGTTTTTTTAATTATAAAAATCTTGAATTTTTTTTATTGATGTCATATACATTTCTTAGTTGTCCTATACATTACCTAATGAGAAGGACGTATACGAGAGGGGATAGAGAAATATTTGAGAAGAGAAAAATGTATCTGATCGAGAGGAGATTAGGATATATCAAAGATAATATATTTTTTATCTAATAAGAAATTTCAGAGATTATGATATCTTTAATTATTTACCTATGTAACTTATCCCTAACTTAATCTCAAGCATATTTCACTATTTTAAAGTTCCTCTAACTTTTCCATTTGTATGTACTTATTAATTAATTGGATGAATTCATGATAGACTCTTGTGGTACTCTTTTTTTAAAAAAAAAATATTATAAATATTTTTCATTTACTCTTAAAATTTTTGTGGTATCTATTTCATTTGCTCTCTAAATTTTTATCTTATTATATCAATGTCGGTCCATTAGAGTGCTTTCTTTCCTTCTGCCCCTAACTCTCTTCACCCATTTTTTCATAATTTTAGTTCCATTTGTTTATAAGAAAAAGAATGAATATTGTATGCTCTACCTTACATATAAGGAGAAAGGAAATTCCCGTGATTGTCTCCTCTCTGGTGAATATTTTATTTTTCTCAATTTTGCTTCTTCTTTTTTATTTATAAAAAATTAAATATAAAAAATATAGAGGGAATATTTAAAAAGAGCTAATTATGACATATTAGATTTGAGCTCATGCATTTGCAATTTTTATTGTAGCCTCTTAAAAAATAGGAAAATTTAGCTAACTAGTCAAAAAAATCAACTTATTTAGTGATAATATCCATACTTTAATAATATTAGTAAACATGTCAAAAATGTCATTATTTTAAAAATAAATAATTATTATAATATTATTAATATATTCTCTCTCATTATTTACAACTTTTCTTTCTCTCTCATAGATTACGCATATTCCTATATTTATGTAATTTGATAAATATTAATGTCATTTTAATTTTTTTCTTTCTTTTCTTAAGTTTATCAATTTCTCTCTCTTACTTTCTTCCTAATCAAATTTCCAGATTTCTCTCTTTTCTTTTTCTTCTTTTTAATTTGTGTCTCTAACATTCTTTCAAATCAATTCCACAGATTTTCGATTGAATATATTAATATTTTCTACTATTCTCATTTAATTTCTTTGCAAGATTTGATTTGAAGATTAACATTGATTTGGGTATTATGTTTTTCAGATTCCTTATTTATTTACTTACTGATTTTAGTGTTTTTTTTTTAATTTTGTTGTTGTCCTTAAATTATTTTTTAGGGTTTGAGACTACATAATTCTCTCTTCATTGACGTTTTCAAGAGAGTTACTAGAGTTATTAGACAAAATAATCAAAGTTCTTCCGATTTTTCATCATTTAATTTTTTTCACTCAAGAATTAAACAACAATGTAGGTTCCGCTTCTAAGGAGGATATACGACGGAGAAAAATGCCTGAATCCGTCGATGTGCAAAATCCCACACAAATTCATAACCATGAAGTTGAAGAAGACCAATTTGTTGGAGAAGATGTTTTTTTTTTTTACATGTTCTGTGTCTTGCATGTTAGTTTAATTTGTTTAGTAATTTTTAAGATTCAAAAAAATTCATGTTACAATGCCTTTGGAAGTGTATATGTAATTTTTATTGTGTTATAGTTAGTATTTATTTTTGTATTTCATATATTTATTGTATTTTGTGTTCTATTTTTTTTTTGTGTGTGTTAGTTATGTCAATATAACACATTATATGAGTTTGATTGTGTATATTTCATAGTTTTGATGTTTTTTGTATTCATAGATTTGGAAGTGTATATTGAATTTTGTTGTTGTTTTACATGACGTATGTATTTTTGTATTTCATTATTTATTGTATTTTGTATCCATAGATTTGAAATCGTATTTCATATACTTAATTCATTTTGTATTATGTTTTTTTATAGTTATGTCAATGTACCACATTTAGTATTTATTTTTGTATTTCATAGTTTTATTGTTTTTTGTATTAGAATTTTGTATAATAATATATAAAATACAAAAAAATAGTATGATCAATACAAGATTTTTGATGAAAAATTAACTATATAGGGAAAAAAAAATATATGAAGATACAAATATATTTCTTAAATGACTATATAGATAAATTCGGCATACCTATTGGGATGAATACAAACTAATAAAAAACTATAATAAATATAAATAGAATATATTGTGAAATGAATATAATTTTAAAAAGGTAAAAATTCTGGAGAAAAATATTTAAATTTTATTTGAAAATTTAACTGATGAGAAAATTAAGGATCCTTACCTTTTTTTGAAATATTCTCTCCCTTGATTTTCTCCCTTTTGTTATTAAATAATTATATTTTTTAAATAAAAACAAATAATAAAAACATAAATAAGATACATAACAAACTAAAATTTGACATTTTTACTAAATATTGAAAGTGTTGCTAATGAGCCCTCTTAAATGCTAAAATATTGACATTTTAAAAAATTTCCCTAAAAAATAAGTTGTCCTTATGAACTTTATCAAACTTTTTGACTTATTGTGTTTGGACTTTATTTTCAAAAAAATACTAAAAGCTCATTTGATTAATGAGTCATAATTATAATTTTACCTTGCATGTAGTGCTTATATCAATCTAATTGAGGTTTTGAAATTGCACTTTTTTTAATAAAATATATATTTTTATTATAACTTTTTAAAAATAAATTCATCAAAAAATAGATCATAAAGTGGTCTTATAATAACTTGAAGAAAGCATGAAGGGGTATAGCCTATAGTTTTGAGAGACACAATCATTAGATTTCCATGTAAATTGTCCATGAAACTTCTTCAATCTTAACCCTTTTCCTTCCTAAAAAGAATTACTACCTATTTCAATTTGTTTGCTAATACTCTTTCTTATTACTCTATTTTATAATACTTTTCTTTATGGTTTTTAAAATTTAAAATTTTATTTTTTTATGATGTGTCTAAAACTAGCGTATCTTTAATATAAGATCATGTTCAAAAAATATTTTTTAATTTAAATTTTATACAAAGTCAAAATAATAATAACATACTCAGTATAGTCTCACAAAATTTAATTTGAAAAGAATATGATGTATGCAAGCTTAAGCAGGTAAACATTGTTTTTGTTTTTTAGTGTTGCATTTGGTGTTCGATATCAATATTGAAATTCGACTAAATTTAAATTCACGTTGAAAAGTTCCATGATAAAATGCTCCCTAACATAAGCGATTTTATATCTAGAGAGCTTGAATTCGAAACCTTTCGACTAGAAATAAAAAATATTTATCTTTCTTATCACGATTGTTGTTAGTAAGGAACAAATTAAAAACGTATTAAAATTGAAAAAAAAGTATAGATAGAGAAGATTGTATATCTTGTGGAGGGAAAAGTCAATAATTTGTTTGTTTCACCTTTTACCAAAGTGCCCTGGTAGAGTGCTAGCTGTACGTCGCGCGTGCGGCTCGAGAAATGCCTTTCTATAATGGGCCCGCTCAAAGCCCACAATGCTCTTCGCATTAGGCCCATTAATTATGGACTCATCCACCTGGTTCCCCTTTGCTTTTACAACATGCCAGTAAAAGTAATTATCAATGATTAAATTTGAATATAACTAAAATAGAAAAAATAAATTTTATTATATTCCGTTTCGAAATATTACTCTAAAATTAGATACTATTTTTTTCTTAATCAATTAATCTCATGTGAAAAGTCTCTTATTAGACAAAAAAAGTAATTTAATGGACCATACTGTGAAAATTAAAAGGAAGAAAATGCGACAGAGTTTCCATGTAAAAAGTAAAAGTAATTTTAGCTTTTACTATTTAAAATAAACTGTATATATTTTTTTACAAAATGTACTAATCAATTAAAAAAAAATAAATAGCAAAAAGTAACTCTCTATTGGAGTGTGACACACAAAACAGAAGAAAAGTTGAATTATCGTTTACTGCTAAATACTGCCATTTCCAAAAAGGGATATGTAATGCTACTATAATTACATCAATTGCCACTGATTCACTTTCCTTGCTCCCTCCATAAGTAGTCCTCTTTCCCTCCACTACTTCCTCCTCATCTTCATTCATACATTTTCCCAGTTTTTCTTTTTCCTTGTGTTTTTAGTAGAAATGGGGTTTTTGAATGTGGCCTTCTGTGTTGCTTCACTTTTTTCACTAATTTTACTAACAGCTGAAGCTAGAATCCCTGGTGTTTTTACTGCCGGAGCATGGCAGAGTGCTCATGCTACCTTTTATGGCGGAAGCGACGCTTCGGGTACTATGGGTATGTCACTGTTTCCGCTATAATCTTCTACTTTCAACTCACAGACTACTCTTTTTTCTGCACATAATGTACTCTATTTTTGGTCTATTTCTCTAGATTTCTCGTTCAATGTTCAAGGAAATGTTAGTCAATTTGTAAATCTATGAGTCTTTGCTCATTTGCAGCGTTTTTTTGTGTATGTACATGAAATGCCCCATTTCTACTCTATTTTGTTCTTCTTCTCTAGCATTTTGATTTTATTTACAGAGAAATGCAAGTCAATTTGTTGATCTAAAAGTGTAATGTAACTAAAATTTAGACTAATTTTGAGATTTGTGAGGATTTACAGGTGGAGCGTGTGGGTATGGTAACCTATACAGTCAGGGATACGGAGTGAACAATGGAGCACTTAGCACAGCGCTATTCAACAATGGATTGAGTTGTGGAGCGTGTTTTGAGATCAAATGTGACAACTACCCACAATGGTGCCATCCCGGAAGTCCTTCCATCTTCATTACTGCTACTAACTTCTGCCCTCCCAACTTTGCTCTCCCAAACGACAACGGCGGTTGGTGTAACCCTCCTCGCCCTCATTTCGACCTCGCCATGCCTATGTTCCTCCATATCGCTGAGTACCGTGCCGGAATTGTCCCCGTCGTTTATCGCCGGTAAGATTCCTTATCTTTCTCTGTTCGTTACTGTGTTTTTTGTGTGCCCATTTCGGTTTGTTTTCTAGTTGCTTCTTTTATTTATTGCTTTTGTCATTTTCATTTGGGTAGAAGAAATAATAACCTGCCAAAATGTACAACTCGCATGCTTTTTTTCTTTTACCCTATTAATATCTGTTATTGTACCAACTACACAGTTGTCACCATTGGACTATAAAACTATTAATATAATTATATTTAATCGATCGATAAATAATTATAAAATTATTGAATGTGATTATTTTTAATTGATCGATAAATAACACCTTGTCCATATTTTATGCGCGAAACCTCTCGGTAACTAGTATAGCGGAAAATGTCAAACAGCAACCCGTAGATTGTGAAGCATAGTCTCCTAGTAATTATTTTACTGTAACATATGGATGACTAAATTGACCTGAGTTATTCTATTTATTTACGCAGGGTGCCATGTAGGAAGCAAGGTGGAATAAGGTTCACAATTAACGGTTTCCGTTACTTCAACTTGGTTTTGGTAACGAACGTGGCGGGTGCAGGGGATATTGTGAGTCTTAGTATTAAAGGTTCAAAAACTAATTGGATAAGTATGAGCAGGAACTGGGGGCAAAATTGGCAAACAAATTCAGTTTTGTTTGGTCAGTCACTTTCATTTAGGGTTAGAGCTGGTGATAGAAGGAGCTCTACTTCATGGAACATAGCACCTGCACATTGGCAATTTGGTCAAACTTTTGTTGGGAAGAATTTCAGAGTTTAAAATAGTGTGAAAAGTGAAAAAAAGTAGTAGTAATTTTTTTTATGCGTCTGTTTGACTATGGTTGTTAATGGGTATTTTGGGAGATTGTGAAAGTAGTTAGAAAAAGAAAATGCTTTTTCTGGAATTGGGATTATTGAAAAGTAAAGTTTTTCTGGTAATGGGGTTCCTTTTTTTAATATATTTTTGGACCTTTTTTTGTTGGAGGTGAAAGGGGAAATTGATGAATTTTGTGGAGAAATTGTAATAGGGATTTGGGAAGGGATGAAGTGTAGATGATAGAAGAGCTGAAGCGGCTGCAAAAACATGTAGCCCGCAGCTTCTATTAGGATTATATAATTTAGTATGAAATCTATTTTACGGTTATTCTACTTGTTTTGTTGTTACTGTTTTAGTATACTTTGATTTGATGAATGGCCTGTTTTTTATTCTCATGAGGTAAATGTGATTTCACTATTTGTATTTCAGTAATTTGTAGTAAGCTTGATTGAAAATATATATGTTGGTAGTTGAAATTTTGTTCCAATTTGATTGCGATTAATCCATTTCTGGTAGCTACTGTGTATTAAATGGACAATTTCTGGCATTTAAACATGCTCTCATTTGTTGAAAAGGAAATTCATGGGAGGAAGTTGAGCCATTAAAAGTAGTGGAATGTAAGTAACATCCCAGGATAAATTTGTAGTCTTGTAAGTGAATTCTACATGATAATAACACCATACATTTTCCAACGTAAAATCCTTTTTTTTAGCCCTTTTGAATCGGTTTATTATTACATATAGGATTACATTGTTAAAACTATAATACGCAATTCCCAAGTAGACTTTATGGAGGGACAGCAGAGAGCACAATTTCATGGGAATTTCAAAGGTTATTTCAACTCTTAAGGTATAGACATCCATGAAGCACAAGAAATTGTGTATGTCTGGATAATTGAGTAGAGATTTGCACGTTCCACAATATAATCATAT
Organism: Solanum peruvianum; assembly: GCA_027705065.1. Taxonomy (NCBI): domain Eukaryota; kingdom Viridiplantae; phylum Streptophyta; class Magnoliopsida; order Solanales; family Solanaceae; genus Solanum; species Solanum peruvianum. The sequence goes on along the minus strand of JAKWJD010001760.1, from coordinate 49,376,473 downwards.
TTACTTGGGAGTCATCAAATCTCCAATTAAACTCTTAACTCCGTAAACTACTAATCCAACAACTATGATCTAAAGAGAATGGTGTGTAGGTAACATTACCCCTACCTTGTGAAAGTAGAAACATTGTTTCCTGTAGGAAACACAATAACGAAGAGAAGTGAGATCAATATAACCAATAAAATCATTTACTCAATCTACACAAATACTTGGCCAATAAAAAGAAACAAAGAATCACAGTATAAATGAATGAGAAAAAGATGAATCAGGCAATATTCCTGAAAAACCAATGGACAGGCTTTGTTGATAAAGAGAATGACAGCAGTGTGCTGTGAAAATACAGAGTATTCCTCTGTAAAATAGCTCTTTGTCCTATCAAATGTTTATTTCTACCTGTTGCCTGTTTGTGCTCCAAATTCACACAATACTTGAAGCTGCAATGTATCTAATGACAAAAGAAAGCAGCAGATAAAGAACAAACTGTCTCATCTGAAATTTAGAGGAAAACTAATGAAATTTTTGCAGAATCAGAACTCCTATTAATAGTTCAGCTTGCCTACTAGGATTAATACTAGGACAATCAACTCTCCTACTTCTTTCCCCTCAAACTTCAGTCAAATGCTTTATCTTAATTTCTTCTTATGGGCCTTCCACTGCTTCATTATGTGTTCAACTCCTTCGTTCAATGACACAGTTCTTTTTTCCTTGTTATGCCACAACGCAGGTACTGGGTACCTGCCACTGGGGTTATGCTCATTCAACTCGTTTAACGCAGTTACAACAGATTGATAAACTTCATCACCATATTCGGCCTTTAGTTCCTTCAATTTCTCATCATCATCATCAATTATTTCCTAAGCAAATAAAAATTGAATGAGTAGATATTTCAAGAAACAAAAACAAAGAATAAATGTAATAATAGTTAAAAAGTGTACGTACCTCAGCAGTATGACCCTTTTGGATAATCTTATAAGGATGCCAGTTTGGATCCCTCAGGTAATCCTCCCACAACGAACATATCTCCACTGCTTTCTCTGCTGCTTCTTTAGGATTAAATTTTCTTTTGGCAGCAGCATGGAATGGCTTCCCATCAAGTTCCCCCATTCTCTTGACACCGATAAAAGCACGGCTCTCCCTTAAACCCTGCGTGAAAAAAATTTGAAAGCACTAATTAACTAGAGCAAAGGGAAAGAAATGAAGATTGCACATAAAATTGCTGTTCATACAGTACTGGTTGGCAGGTTGAGACTGAAATCATCTTTTCATGTTACACAAATACTTTTATAAACTTTAGAATCATGGAGGCTTTGTAGGTCTGTAATTCTATTCCTTTATTCTAGATATAAAGGCAACGTACATTTAAAAATATACAGCTTGCAGCTACTACTGCAAACGTTTTCAGATGCCAATTTAATGCATGAGCTATATTAGCAAGCTTTGGCTGATCATGAATGAGAATCTCTGGAAATAAACATTAAAGAGGAAGAAGTATGATAAGCCAAACAAGTATGATAATTCAAATGACCAAAAAAAATAATGTTTATGATCGTGATTCAAGAATGTAGAAAATTACATTGATTAAAGCAAGGGCATACATGGAGGGGAAAAACAATTCTAGGAGTAAAATAAACTACCAAGTTAGATTTACCATCTCCAGAAGGTTCCTCTGTAATGCATATCTCCAGAATTTTATTGAGAGAATTTTACACTTTTAGCAGATACAAACTTGTCAATGACAAAGGCACATAATGTAGGTGGGCATACTGTTTCAAGCAGTGGAACGGCAGCTAAAAGAATTCATCTAGGCACTGGATCTTGCTAGCAAATACCAATATGTCCTGGCACTATTCTTTTTTCTTATTTTTAACACTGCTGAGCATTTTATTGATTGTGAAGATGTAGTTCTAGATTGAATCCCAATACAAACTAATAAATGGGCAATTCATTGAAGCAAATGCGTGAAGAATGAAAAGCGTCTGCTCGACTTCCTTAAAGGAAGATCTATGGTGTACTCACTCCTTAACAAATAGAAGGATTCACTGCTCGTGCTGGTGAACAAGAATAAAGTAACCAAAACCTATCTAAAGCATATATATTTACCTCCAATTTTCGTAGCGTAAAATCACATTGCTTCATTATAAACAAATATTTATGAAGATGAATTAAAAAGGTAAAATACTCACATGGATTAATTCTTTACGGGCTTCCTGCACCTCATCATTTGTAAGTCTTTCCTTTATAATTAGAGCTTGATTCAGTGTTTCCAAGCTATCAAGTTCTTCTTCACTCTCCTTGATTTCTTCTTGAATTGACTGCAGTTTCTTCTTAGCTTCGACGTCGCCTTCCTCATTCATGAGTCGCATCACTTCCATTGAACCTCTTAAGCGCTCAATCTGCAACTGTAGTGCTTGCTTCTGATCAAGGTTCGCTTCCAGTTCAATTATTCTTTTATGAAGTTGTTCCTTTACTCTCTGCAAGGATAAGCTCAAAGTCAATTGCTAAAAGTTATGGAGTATTCTGTATTCAAAGAGGCTGTATTAAGCCAAAATAGCACAACACACCTTATGATCTTCAGCCAATTGCAGCATTTTCTCATCTGCATTTCTCTGCTCCAATATTGCCCTTTCATTCTGCAATTAAAGAATTTCAAATGGCTATCAGGCTAAAGCATCAGAAGACATCTACGGACCTGGTATTCGAATTAATTCCTGTAACCATATTATCAGACAAGCAAAGTGTTAGCAGAAAGGCGGTGTTAACCACACTGGATATGCTCGAATAATTCAAATTCCTTCAAATCAGATAAAAATTATGTTAAACATCTTTAAAAGGAACAACTGCAGTATTTTAGAGACCCAAAGAGTATCATCTCTACTTTCCCTTTGTTGAAGCATCACCTGCAAAAAAAAAAAAAGTAATTTTCTGTATGCCTCTTTTTTACCATCTCTTTCTGGAGCTGAAACTTTCTCTTCTCACTCTCATTCAGTGCTTCACGTTTTCTCAATTCCAGTTCTTGTTGCATCAATTGTTGTTTTTGAGCTTCAAGTTGCATTTTGCTTTTCTCATGCTCACGTATAACATCATCGAGCTGATGGAACGCTTTATGCCGCATCATCTCCATCTCTGGTAAACAGATCATACAACATTAGAGGAGGAACACAGCAAAAGAATGAGCACAACTTCATGATACAAGTTACAAATTTTGCCAGATGTATCTTTTAGCATTATGTTAAAAGTGAAGCAATAAGATAGAGATACATATACTATGTAACTAGTTTACAGCAAAGAGGCAAAAGGAAAACACACCTTCATTGTAGTTTTTGACCATCTCCTCCTTTTGACTCATCACATTATCCATAAAAACTTCTGCTCTGGTTATTTTCTTCTCCATCTCTTCACACTCCTTGTTCTTCATCTCTAACTCGTTGGTCAAGGTCCATAGTAGCCTTGAATCTTTCCTCTTGTTCTCTTCCTGTATTCCAGAAACTGACTTAAGATCTCCATGTTTACGGAGATAAGTACCAATGAAAGACCCAGCGTTGTAATCTTCATCACGTGCAATCCAAGCATACAAATTACTATCTGGATGTCTTACTGAATTCCAATCTCTTTTCCCATGTTTATCTAATTCGAATGCTTTTTCAAATGCTATAGCATTCATGAATCCCGACCAATCCCCTTTAAATTCCACAATGGCATATCCGGTATGACCCTTGTAGTTCCACAAAGGATGAACCTTCAGTGGATTAAACCCTTTCTCAATCCACAGCTTTTTAAGATTAGTTCCACTTTTACCTACACGTTTCCCTTCCTTATATTCAATAGGAATATTGGCTACTATCCCCATCCAAGGAAAAACTATTAGATCATCCTTGGTCTTGCTGATACCTGGCTTACTAGATGCTAGGAGAGGTCGGGGTTGCATACCATCTTTAGTACTTTTGGGAGGAGGTTCGAGTACCACTCTGTTCTCTGCATTTTGTTTTTCCCTTCTCAGGGGCTCTTCAGCACCATCAACAGGTCTATCCACTGCTTCAATGGTCCTAGCAGCAGGCGGATAAAAATTTCCTACACCTTCAGACTTCTCCGTGACCTGAGATGGCTCTACTGGATTACTCTTGGTATATTGAGAACCTTCCCCTGATAGCTCAGAACATCTCCTCCGACTTGATTCAGACGTGTTCTTGTCTACATGTATGTACCTATCTATGTACTTGAACAATCCCAAATGTCTAGCCTTGTCTCTAAAACTAGCACTTCTTGAATCTATACCAATGCGGGAAGAATGCCGTAGAAGCTCTTGTGAATCATACTCTCTACTTGAATCCTGACAGTATGGACATTTGAAATACTTCCCAGAACGACTAATTTTGACCTTTTCATCTCTTAAATCTTTGAAGTATTTATACTTCAGCTCTTCAAACTCTGAATCAGTCCTCCCACTTCTCCCTGATCTTCTATGAGACATCTTCAACCTGTAATGAGATTAAAAGCTAAATAACAGTTTGTATTTTGTTAGTAACCAAACTAAACTAGAGAATAGTCTGTGGAACAAATTAATGCTAGAGACTGTCAAAGTGAACACAAGAAACAATCAGACAGTAATACAATTTGATACCTGAGCAGCAATTTCATTATAAAGTCCGGATTACCTCAAATTTTAGTTTGGGAGATTCAATCCATGTGTAGCAATATAATCAATTCTGTCTAATTGCTCAGTACAAAAGGCAAACTGAAAAATACAAAATACTAATTTGTTGCGTCCTCTTTTCATATAGGGTCCAAAGTAAATCATTACAATCATCCACCTCGATGAATATAGTATGGCGTTTCTTTGAATTGTTTTTCTTCCAATTAAATATTAATCCAGGATTCAAAGGTAGCAGATGCACCATTTACTATACACACAAAAACACAAAAATGAAATCTGGAACCACCTCTGTTTCAAACACAAGTAATAACAGAAAGCTCTATAGAGGGGCAGAGCCAGGTAGTATCAGCCCCTTCCTCAAAAAATTAAGCTGTTTATACTTAATTCTAGTTATTTTTTTATTTATATATACAATTGATGTTGAACTTTTGACTTCACCCTATATTTACTTTTCATATTTGAAAAAAAAAATGGCGGTTCCATGAGTTACTATAGCAAATCATCCATCACCATACCTCAAAACCCATAACCACATGAAGGGTTACAAAAACCCTAGAATGTTTCGAGAAGAAACACACACTAGTAATAACTTAATACAAAACTTGTAACAAAATAAAACGTACACATATATACATGCTATTTATACGTAAATAGAAACATATACACTTGATACCAGAGATCATCACATTTTCAAAAGCAAAAAAATAAAATAAAGTTAATGTACCTGAAATCACAAACTCCGAATCTTCAAAACAGGAATCCCTTTAAACTTCAGCAAGTTTTTAAGTTGTACTGCGCAAAAAAAACAGAGAAAAACAGATTAAGTAAAGATTCTAGTCTCCCGTTTCACTCAGAAGCCATTTTTACGGTCGATTTATGAAGCGATTAACAGAGAATTTTGGTCACTGCAGAGGCGTGAAGAAGGAAAATGCAGAGGAAAAGCCACTTTCTGTTTTGAGAAAACTGAAATGTACAGAATATTTGGCCTATTATATGTGTACAAGTATCTGTATAGTACTCCCTCCCTTTTTGTATACACCAAATTCAATCTTTTATTAATCATCCAAAATAATAAATAAATTTCCTAAAAAATAAAGAAAATATATATATATATTTCCCTCAACTAGATTTGACATGACATATATTTTAGGAAAATTAATTAATTAAAAATATATTTTAGAGTAATAATTTAGTCTAATTAATAATAGGCATAATATATAGATATGATCCAAAATTTCACGTCAAGTTGATAACTATGATCTTTCACTTTGGATAGGTATAATTAGACACTTGAACTTGTATAAAACTGAACAAATAGACACATTCGTCCTACATGACAATTTTGTGTCTATATGACTTCCTACGTTATTATGTCATGTCCGTCTAATTGTTCAATTTTACACAAGTTTTTAAGTATCTACTTGTGCACATTCAAAATTGAAGGACATAATAGTCCGCTAAAACTAAATTAAGAATCATATTTATGTTATACCTTCTTCTTTTTTTTTAAATCTTCCAAAATAATTAATAAATTTTCTAAAATTCATAAATATATTGTTCCCTCCTCCTCATATTACTTGTCTGGATTGACACGCCATATCCTTTTGGAAAGTTATTAATTGAAAATATATTTAGAGTACTAAATTAATCTTATTAATAAAACTTGATTACTATTATATAGTATGTAAAGAAGTAATAAAACTCCTTTATTTATTTATTTATTCATTTATTAAAATGGCTAGAGTAATATTTGTCATTGGGTTTTGAGAGTCAATCTTTCATTAATATTTAAAAATATTTTATTAATAATATTTATATGAAAAGTCCGGCAATTTATAATACTTTTCATGCATTTTTAAATATATTTTAAGAAAGAAGTAATGAAAATATATATGAACTTGACATAAATTATTAAATTTCATTTTTTAACTATTGACAGGCTTAAAAGCATATATCTACTTAACTAACTAAATTTTGATACACCTCTAATATGCCACATGATATAACAAGTGGCCACAAACTATTGTAGCATGTATGAAACTCTTAATAAAAATTTGAGAAAAGTATTGAAAACTAACCTAAACTCGAGAATCTAGAAGTATATTTCACTAATGTTACAAGATTAAAGGTATATTTTAAGTTCAGTTAATTAAATAAAAAAATATTTTTAAAAATATCAAATTAATTTTTAAATACAAATGTAACAAGTATATATTTTTGAGAGTGTTAGTAACTAATTCATATACTAAAAGTATAACTTATTGACAGACACTCAAATTAAAACGACTTTTACTTAAATAATCTTAAATAATTTTTGTATAATTTTAAACTCATATAATAGGCTTCCATTATGTCTTTTTGACACTTTTGACTGATTTAACATAGTATATATCCTACACGAATTTTGAACGCGCTCCTTCTTCTTCCTCACTCTTTCTCCCTACCATCTACCCACCTTTCACCACCACAGAAACTTTAAAAAAGAACCTACAAATTTGTTGGATTACACTATTTGGTTCCTTTATTAATTGATTCGTTAGGATATTTATCTTATTCTCCTAATTGATTTATTAACTGAGTTTCACATGTGACATGTCACACACGAATTTATTGACATTTTTAGGTGGGAGACGTTTTGTAATACACACTTAATTTGATTTGAAAATATATAAAAAGTGTCAAAATGATACAATAAAAAATTTATGAATGTTTAAAATGTATAAGACTTGTTTGAGTTGTCTCTGTAAAAAATCATGACAATTTGAAATGTATGTCAATGAATTTCGTCAAAATTAAAAGCTTGTTGGATACTATGTAGTTGAGCTCTCAAACATCTTTTAAGTTTGAAATAAATGATCAAGTTGAGTTAAAAGTAGTTTGTGAAATTTTAAAAGTTTTTGTTTTTGTTTATTTATAATTTTTTTTTAAAAAAACTAGTCCTAGACATATTATTTGTCATCTTAAAAAAGATAGCAGTTACAGTTTCATGCAAGGGCACTACCAAGCAGTGAGGAGCTAGTTATAAGGAGCGAAATCGCAAAAAAATAGTTTAAATTCTTTTTGTTAAAAAATTACATTATATATATCATGTCAAAAATAATATATATTTGAACCTTTGTAACACCTAAGTCTTTTCACTATTTAAGCTCCATTGGTAAAAGTAAGGCCCAAGCATATATACTTGCCTAGTTTTACATTGTGATCAAAATATGTATATGTCAAGATTACTATTTTATGGTAACTAGCATATTTACACAAAACACGAATCATTAATATGGGCTAAGCTTGTAAAATTAGTTTGGCCTAATCCATAATTTTGATAAGGTTATGCTAAAAAATTTTAAGCTCATCTAAAAAAAAAAGAATTTTTTAGCTTGCCCTGAATAAGTCTATTGATTAAAGGGGCATTGATTTGAAACAAACAAAAAAATCAAAAGTAAAGTTAAATATTATAAAAGAAAAAGAAAAAGAAATCAAAGAAGTGTTTGATGGAGCATGGCCTTGGTAGAAAGAAATGCTAAATAAGAGAGACTAATGTCACGGTTCTGGAGTCCTCTACGCCTCCTCAGATGCAAAATTTGACCGGACTGGTGGCGGAATATGACACTAAGCTTAGCTAAAGCATAGCAGATTAACATTAATTTTTTCGCATCCTACCCCATTTATCTTAGCATAATTCTTAAATCCTTGCCTATCTCATTGCTACCAATCGTTTGTGCTATCAAGTTTATATTGAAATATTTTAAACAAAAGAAATTATCTCTTTGACTTTGCGAGAGAAAGACAAGAAGAGAAAAGGAAAAGTTGACCGACCATCGTGTTATGACCAAAAAGAAATGAAACCCTAAAAACCTACAGAATAGTTGTTTGTACGAAGTAATTTGTAGAACTACCTTTACAAATAACAAAATCTTTTTTTTCCTTTGTTCACATATCAAATTGAGTATGAATAAATAAATATAGCCTCAATCAAATAAATCAAAAACCTGACTTTAAATTGAAATTGTTAATGATGTAGAACTAACTAATGAAAAGAAAACCTAAAAAGTGGTACTTACTTCAAAAGAAATAAAAGTAAATTATTTGCTACAAATCCATTTGTGGAGGCGATTTACTGATAAATTTTCATCCAAGCCATCTGCAAAATCAATATCAATTTTAATCTAGAGGAGTATAAATTAAAAAAATAAAGATAAATATTGAAAGTGCTGTTAGAAATCCCAACGAAGAAGTGAATTTTTTTGTAAAAAAAAGTAAGAATGATAAGGATTCTAATTAATTGTTATGATTATTCAATTGAACAATGATAGATATGTTGCAAATATCATTAGCATAATAGAATCTCTAAGTTCTAAGTTTTAAGTTCTAATATAACATTAATTTGGACCACATTTGTTTGACTAAAACAACATATAAAGGAATTAAAATGAAATGATAATAAGTTTTCAATGTACCATGGAGAGAACCAATTAATAAAGGAAAACATTTTCTTAGAATTACATAATTTATGACATATGAAATGCATTTGCCTTGAAAATAAAATGGAAAAAATGAAATGTCATCCCTTTTCTTTTTGTTGATGAAGTGACATTCCCTATGGTTTCTAGATTATACCAACTAAACAATTACAAAAGTGATGTGAAAGGGGATTGGGAATTCAATGAAATTGAAGATGGAATCATCAATCTCATATGAACACCAAGAACAACTATACAAATAATAAAAATACACAAAGATTAAAGAGAATTGTTGGGATAAACACAAATCTAAGTAATTGTTTACCTAAACATATGAAAATGTTCCTTTAATCTCAAATCCAAGTTACAAAGTAAGAAAGGGCTTATCAAAAAATTGAGATGCAATCAATTAACACAAGGAAACAATAAAGAGAATCAAGCAATTAACCAGATTAACATTCAAAGGCGAGATATAATTTAGAGAGAGATCTAAGTTTATACATGAATACCTACTCGCAGCCGCAATACAAGAGAGGTTCGAGATGAATGTATCCAAAAGAAAAGCCTAAGGACCTATTTATACTAGGGTTTATCATTTTAATCAAAATACTAAAATGCCCTCGATCTAACTTTGGGCTTCCTAATTTGAGTCCAAAGACATAAGTCTTTTTTGGGGCCTTCTAATGTTGTTGAGTTTTGTTGTCCACTCTTTAAATATTCATCATTCATATAAGTATATTGTAAATCTTGAAGTTCGAAAACGAAGCCTTTAATTTTATAATGGTCACTCAATATCTCATCAAAACTAAATTTGACGTTTGATTAGTTAAAAAAAATTTATACAAGAAAATCAAGGAATTAACTAGATTAACATTCAAATGTGAGATATTAGAGATGTATAAGTTCATTCATGAATACCTACTCGTCGTAGTTCAAGAGATGTTCAAGATAAATGCATCCAAAAGAAAGACGTAAGGAGCATTTTACCCCAGAGTTTATTATTTTAATCAAAATATTAGAATACCCTCTATCTAACTTTGGGGGCTTCTAATTCTGTTTGTGTTTTGTCCTCCACTCTTAAAATATTCATCACTAGTGTAATCATCTTGTAAATCTTAAAGTTCGAAAAAAAGTCTCCATTTTACAATTGCCACTCATATCTCCTCAAAAACAAATTTAATATTTGATTAGTTAAATTTTTTTTTACATAAGAGAATAAAAGAAATAAGTTATATTAACATTCAAATGCGAGATATAATTCAGAGAGATATAAGTTCATACATGAATACTACTCGTCGCAGTTCAAGAGACGTTCAAGATGAATGTATAAAAAAAAAGACCTAAGGACCTATTTATACTGGGGTTTATTATTTTCATCAAGATATAAAAATACCCTCGATCTAACTTTGGGCTTCCTGATTTAAGTCCAAAGACATGAGTCTTTTTTGGGGGCTTCTAATTGTGTTAAGTTTTGTCCTCCACTATTTAAATATTCATCATTTATGTAATCATATTGTAAATCTAAAAATTTATAAAAAAGTCTCTTTTTATAATGGTCACACATATCTCATCAAAAACAAATTTGACGTTTGACTAGTTAAAATGTTTTTTATATAAGAGAATCGAGGAAATAACTAGATTAACATTCAGATGGTTGGAGATATAATTCGAAGAGAGATATAAGTTCATGCATACCTACTCGACGTAGTTCAAGAGAGGTTCGAGATGATTGTATCCAAAAGAATGACCTAAGGACCTATTTATACTAGGGTTTATTAGTTTGATCAAAATATTAAACTATCCTCGATCTAACTTTGGGCTTCCTAATTTAAGTACAAAGATATGAGTCTTTTGGGGGGCTTCGAATTGTGTTGAGTTTTTTCCTCCACGCTTTAAATATTCATCAATTATATAATTATATTGTAAATCTTAAAGTTCGGAAAAAAGTCTCTGTTTTAAAATGTTCACTCATATCTCCTCAAAAGCGAATTTGACGTTTGATTTGTTAAAATATTTTTAATATAAGAAAATCAAGGAATTAACTAGATTAATATTCAATTGCGAAATATATTTAGAGAGATATAAGTTCATACATGAATATCTATTCGCCGCAGTTCAAGAGAGGTTCAAAATGAATGTATCCGAAAGAAAGACCTAAGAACCTATTTATACTAGGGTTTATTATTTTAATCAAAATATTAAAATATCCTCGATCTAACTTTGGGCTTCCTAATTTAAGTCCAAAGACATGTGTCTTTTTGGGGGGTTTCTAATTGTCTTTGATTTTCGTCCTCCACTCTTTAAATATTCATCAGTTATGTAATAATATTGTAAATCTTAAAGTTCGAAAATAAAAGTCTCAATTTTATAATGGTCACTCATATCTCATAAAGAAAAAATTGTGACGTTTAATTAGTAAAAATAATTCTTATATAAGAGAGTTAAGGAAATAAGTAGATTAACATTCAAATGCGAGATATAATTCAGAGAGATATAAGTTCATACATGAATACCTACTCGACGCAGTTCAAGAGAGGTTCAAGATTAATGTATCCAAAAGAAAGATCTAAGGACCTATTTATACTAGAGTTTATTATTTTAGTCAAAATATTAAAATACCCTCGACTTAACTTTGGGCTTTCTAATTTAAGTCCAAAGACAAGAGTCTTTTTGGGCCTTTAATTGTGTTGAATTTTGTCCTCCACTCTATAATTATTCGTCATTCATGTAATTAAGTATATTGTAAATCTTGAAGTTTGAAGAAAGTCTCCACTTTTATTATGGTCACTCATATCTCATCAAAAATAAATTTGACATTTAAGTAGCTAGTTAAAATATTCTATATATAAGAGAATCAAGGAATTAACTAGATTAACATTTTAAATGGCCGGAGATATAATTCTGAGAGAGATATTAGATAATGCATGAATACCTACTCGCGGCAGTTCAAGATGAATCTATTCAAAAGAACGACCTAAGGACCTATTTATACTAGGATTTATTATTTTAATCAAAATATTAAACTACCCTCGGTCTAACTTTGGGCTTCCTAATTTAAGTCCAAAGATATGAGTCTTTTTTTGGGGCTTCTACTTGTGTTCATGAGTTTTGTCCTCCACTCTTTAAATATTCATGATTTATGTAATTATATTGTAAATCTTAAAGTTCGGAAAAAAGTCTCCATTTTGAAATGTTCACTCATATCTCATCAAAAACAAATTTGACGTTTGATTAGTTAAAAAAATTTATATAAGAGAATCAAGGAATTAATTAGATTAACATTCAATTGCGAGATATATTTAAAGAGATATAAGTACATACATGAATATCTATTCGCTGCAGTTCAAGAGAGGTTCAAAATAAATGAATCCAAAAGAACGACCAAAAGACCTATATATACTAGGGTTTATTATTTTAATCAAAATATTAAAATACCCTCGATCTAACTTTGGGCTTCCTAATTTAAGTCCAAAGACATGAGTCTTTTTTGGGGCTTTCTAATTGTGTTCAAGTTTTGTCCTCCACTCTTTAAATATTTATTATTTATATAATAATATTGTAAATCTTAAAGTTCGAAAATAAAAGTTTCAATTTTAGAACGGTCACTCATATCTCATCAAAAACAAATTTGACGTTTGATTATTAAAATAATTGTTATATAAGAGAATTAAGGAAATAACTAGACTAATTCAAATGCGAGATATAATTCAGAGAGATATAAGTTCATACATGAAAATGTACTCGCTGCAATTCAAGAGAGGTTCGAGATGAATGTATCCAAAAGAAAGACTTAAGATTCTATTTATATTAGGGTTTATCATTTTAATGAAAATACTAAAATATCCTTGATCTAACTTTGGGCTTCCTAATTTAAGTCCAAAGACATGAGTCTTTTTGGGGGGCTGCTAATTGGGTTGAGTGTTCTCCTCCACTATTTAAATATTCATCATTTATGTAATGATATTGTAAAATATTAAAATTCGAAAAAAAAATTCATTCTATAATGGTCACTCATATCTCCATAAAAACGAATTTGACGTTTGACTAGTTAAAATATTTTTATATAAGAGAGTCAAGGAAATATCTAGATTAACATTCAAATGCGAGATATAATTCAGAGAGAGATATGAGTTCATACATGAATACATACTCGCCGCAGTTCAATAGAGGTTCAAGATGAATGTATCCAAAAGAAATACCTAAGGAACTATTTCTACTACGGTTTATTATTTTAATCAAAATATTAAAGCACCCTCGATCTAACTTTGAGCTTCCTAATTTAAGTTCAAAGACGTGAGTCTTTTTTGGGGACTTCTAATTGTATTAACTTTGTCCTCCCCTTTTAAATATTAATCATTCATGTAATCATATTGTAAATCTTAAAATTCGGAGAAAAGTTTCTACTTTTATAATAGTCACTTATATCTCATCAAAAACAAATTTAACGTTTGAGTAGCTACTTAAAATATTCTATATATAAGAGAATCAAGGAAGTAACTAGATTAACATCCAAATGGTCGGATATATAATTCAGAGAGAGATATAAGATCATACATGAATATCTACTCGCCGCAGTTCAAGATGAATGTATTCAAACGAAAAACATAAGGATCTATTTATAGTAGGGTTTATTATTTTGATCAAAATATTATAATACCCTCGATTTAACTCCGGGCTTCCTAAATTAAGTCTAAAGACATGAGTTTTTTTGGGGGGCTTCTAATTGTGTTAAGTTTTGTTCTCCACTCTTCAAATATTATATTGTAAATCTTGAATTTCGGAATAAAAGCTTCCAATTTTATAATGATCACTCATATCTTATGAAAAACATATTTGATGTTTGAATAGTTAAAATATTTTATATATAAAAGTAAAACTCAGTCTAAATGGTCCGTTTTCAAATAGTTTTTTATTAGTTACCCACCATTTAAAGTATAACGGAGAATCAATTTTGTTTATTTTTTGGAAATAAGACGTGGACAAAAAAACCTTAAACTGAAACGCAAAATAATTTGTATCTTTGACGAGTCGAATTTTCATTTGTTGAGTTCAAAATTTTTTTGGAGTTTCAAATTTTCACAGTAGAATGTGTTAGAGTTTGAAAAGTGTTGGAGTTTAAAATACACCACACATACTCTACAAAATCACTCACACATTTTCAATTTGTATCAAAAAGATATTTTCTCATTTTATTCAAATACTTCACAAAAACACTTTCTCACATGTCATGAATAATTATGATGATATATTATATGAACTTGATTCAATATATAAAAATGATGAATGAAACCTTCTCAAAATTTCAATGGATTGATTCCATAAAGATGATTATGATCAATTTCATATTAAAGATCAAGAACAAGGGATTATAAAAAATAAATGGTCATGCAAGAAAATGGTGAAAGTATAAATAGTGCAAAGATAATCTCATGCTATCAAATTTATTAATAATTTATTGATGAAAATAAAAACTAACCCTAGAGGAGTTCATAGAAGGGCCACTAATCCCCGACAAAAACCAATAAGAGGAAAATTATATAGAGAAAAAAAGTGCAAAATTAGAAGATTAATGCTAAGGATTTCATTTTACGTAATATTTGGACAATTGAAGTCCATATTAGGAAAAATAGAGAAGTACTTCTAGTCATAAAGATATGGTGAATTAATAACTAACCTCCTCTTATTATTTTCCCTATTTGTCATAAAATGTTCAATTAATTTGTTAATTTTGGAAATATGTTCTTTATTTTGAATGCATCATTCTTTATATGGTTATATAACAATGAAGGGTTTTATTTTAGATTTGAATAAATATTTTTGTTCACCTTTCATGACTATAGAATGAAGGGTTTTTTAATACAGTAGATTTAGTTCAAATTTTATATATGTCTTGAAAATTATATAAATATATAAAAATTATTAATTTAAAATTCAATAATTTAAAAGGATCCTCATACTTAAGAATTAAATGTTGGTGACTTGGTATGAATAGAAATTGAGGAAAAACTTTTCATCCTTTTATAGGTAAATATTTCCAAATCAAATCTCACATGCTTGAAGTAAACTAAATTAAAATTCTATTGGTTATGTTCCCACTAAACCCTAATTGCTTAACTAGCGCACTTTACCTAACACTCTGTTTGGATGGTTGTTAGGTACTATAAAATAATAGGAAAAATTATTAAATTACATAACTTTACTTTACCTATTCTTAATTTTTCCTACTTTTTTATTAAAATTCAAGAATCCTTTTTTTTACCCCCAAAGATATTTTACTTACTTTTTACGTTGGAACTCAAAAACAAACCTTTCTCATCCCCCAAATTTCGCCCAAATTTTTCCTCCCTAAAATTTTCAGCTAAAAATTTAAATTAAATTTGAAATTCAAAAGAATATTATCCCTATTCATTCGGATTAGAGTCCAAAACAGGTATATCATCTTCTTTGTTATGATTTCTTCCTTTTTATTTTTTCTTTTTTGCATTTTCACTGTCTTTTCTTTTTTTAAAAATCTGTAGTTTTTTTTTCAAGAATTGAAACCTTCGAAGATTTCAGTTGTAAATCGTTGCATGACCCTATAGTCATGACAAATCCAAGTTCTAGCAAGAGAACTTTTTGCAAAGAACAAACATGCATCTACTTCAAAAGACCCAAAAACCCCAAAGAAAAGGGGTAGAAAGGCGGCACCTCCGATTATTCGACCAACACTACCTACGGTATGTACATTTGTATCCCTATCCATCCTGATTTCTGTAATTTTTTTCATTAGTTTGATGATTGGTTTTTTCCATTTAAGTATCGTTTATTTCAAATTTTCATTGCACTCATGGAACACAAAAAAAAAATTGATACTTTTATGTCTTACACATAAATATTAATGTTTCGTAGATAATATTTTAAGTATCAGTTTGATATTTTTTGATACGTTATTTTTTTGTCTATTTATATAACGACTAATGAAAATTTAGGTATTTGTGTATCTTTTATGTGTTTCACATGAACATTAATGTATCTAATCTGTTTAAGTTTGATGTTTTGTTGTTATTTAGTATCCCTACTCTTTCACTAATTACCAAAAATTTCTTTTTTTATATTATTTTGGATACATAATATTGATGACCGATACTTTAATTAAAACGGACGGATACTTAAATTTTTAAATTGTTGTTATCAGTTTACTGCATAAAAGAAGGGATCAAAAAGGAAATTATAATTAACCGCACGAATCATGCGGATGTTTAACAATTCCACCAATCAGTGTTCATAAACCTCTAACTGAATTAGGCATTTTTGAATTTCAAATTGTGAGACCTTATCATTTTTCTTCAAAAAAAATAGTAAAGTTTGATTCTTTTTTATGGTTGTTTTATCTTTTTATTTCTTTTGGTTTGGGATGTTGTTTTGGCTTCTTGAACCTTTGGTGTCAAGAGAGATTATTATTTTATATTTGGCACAATTGCATCTATGTATTAGTGTGTTATGTAGTTTCAATGAAACCAATGTCGGACAGAAGTGATTGATTAGTTTTGAATTGTGTTTTGAAAGAAGTTATCTTGCCAACAAAGATACAAAATAATGTCCATTAGATAAAGAAAAAAAAGAAGAAAATCCAGATGAAAACTAACATCAAACATGAACTGTTATGGGTGATGTGGACAAGAAGACCACAATCGAAGAACTTGTACTTTCTTCCCGAATCTTGATCAATACTTTTTTGGAGTACTTTATTTTTTTCAGATCTAATAATTTTCAAATTATAACATTTCTTTCCACTATTACAAAGTTTACATTAAAAAGTACTTTTAGCTTACTGATTTCGATCCAATAAATTGTAACATTACGTTTTTCAGTTTTGATTATTTTTTTTATTGATAATTTTTTATAAAGTGAATCCGGTATACATATTGTGTATTGTTTTCTGTTTGATATAAAGTTACTTTTAAAATATATGTTGTATTGGTTAAGTAATTAATATATATGTAACTGCTAATAAGTACTGAAAATACTATTACATTGCATTGATTTGTTTAACATAATGAATTTGATACTTAATTCTTTGAAATTTTTTGTATCTGATAATATAGTATCAAGTGTTGTAAATGTACCGGATAAGAGTTGTGATGTGTATAGGATAAGAGACATAATGTTAAAAGATACTAAATATATTGTAAATTTAGAGAATTGAAACAATTGTAAATATATAGTATCAGGTTTAATATTGTGAGACACATCAATTTGTGATGTTGAAAGAATGATAAATAATAATTGTGTATCATATACTTAATATACTCCTTTTTTTTTGGCTAATTTGTTCTACACATCAATTTGTGTTATTGAAAGCATGATAAATAATAATTTGCATCACATACATAATATGTTATTTGACAAATTTGTGTCAACTTATAATATAGTATCAACTATAGTCATTTATTTGTAACAAATTTATAAGAAACATAATGTTAAAAGGTACTAAATATATTGAAAATTAACTGATTTGTATCAAGTATAAAAATATAGTATCATGTGTTGTGATACATCCAAATGTTGTTATATAAAAAATAATCGTGTATCATATAAATAACAAAGTTTTGAAAAACCTTGTATCTGCTAATAATATAGTATCAATTATATATTAATTGTAATATACTCTACATTACAATTAATATAGAGTATAAAATATATAACGTATAAAATACTTATAATAGATAAAATGTAACAAGGTACTAACAATATCAAATATTATATTCAAATTAAATAATTTTGTTACAAAAAACTGTACAAGTTGAGAAAATGTATCTTGCAAAATAACAAACCCTCCAAAATATCAATTAATGTATCTTAAAAACAATAAACATCAAAAGTTGTCTGTGAATTGGTACATAATCACTAATTTATGTGAACCAAGTCATCTTGTTGTTGTGTAGTGAAATAGCTCTTCAGCTTTAGTGGATCATCGCTATCGCTAACATATCCCACCTTGACCTTGTCGAGATCGTACTCCATAATAGTGTTGTATATCTTGTGCGAAGGTAGTCAACTCAGAAACTATTAGATGAATGTTGAATTCATAGCTAAAGAATTCAGCAAATGCAACTACAAACATTCAACCGTCACTATAAACATTCTGCAGGTACATTATAATAATGAATTAAATTTTGAACAAAAAGTTAATTACACGATACTTTATAGTAACTACAAAAAATCTTATTGTTTAGTTGATACATAATGATAATAATAGTAACTGATATTCAATACCACTTGATGATATTTGTTTCTGATACTAAATGAAACATCATATATTCATTATATGTTATTTAAGTATCGTGGTTAAACTATTTTATGATATGATATACTATTCTGCAAATTACATCTCATCAAAATAATTTCTACTGTATAGTTTGATAGATTAGTGACAACATATCAAAAAATAAAAAGAATCAAAATTAGAATTTTATATAATTTCGTTAGATTTAAAGCAAGGTACAGAATAATATGATAATTTATCATTGTTGTCTATATATCTAATTTTTTAAAAATAACTCACCAGGAATAAAGTTCTTCCACATTTGCTTTAAAAGATGAAGTCTCATCCTTCTTCGACTTTGTGTTTTAAATATTATGATTCGCATTGTTAATGAATCCTACAACCTTTTGGATCTATTTTCAGCTCAATAATCATCATCGGAATCATAATGAGTTGATTAGATCTATTTTAATGAAAGTTTTCATCATCAAAATCAAACACACAAGGCACCATACTAAAAAGAAGGAGCAAAATTTATATGTATAAGAAAATTGTAAATAAAAACATTAATTTTTTTTAATAAAAAAATGAAATCTGAAGAATTGGAAATAAAAAATTGATGAAAAAATAGTCTCACCTCTTTAGTAACTTGAAATTGATGAACTTGAGAGAGAATAGATTTAAAATTAAAAAATTGAGTGATTGGTGTAACTGTTGATATATGGGAGTGATTTTAGGCGTAAAAATAGGAACAAAATCGTTGGATTGAAAGGGATGTGAATCGTAGGATAAATGTTATCCCTTTTTTTATGCCGTAACTGATAATAAACTAACTAATAAAGTATTCATCCGCTCGAATTTAAGTATCATTTTGTTATATTAAGTATTCGGACTAATATAAAAAAAAAGAATTTTTGGTAAATAGTGAAACAATAGGGATAGAAAGTAATTTGTCCCTTAGACTATGTGATTTGTCTAGTTTTTACATAATAATATAATATATTGTATTGTATTGTATTATTTTAATAGAATCTAATGTTTAGATAGACCTTATCATTTTTCGTCATTACACAATGTCATTCATCAATTATTTGAACAATAAACTTATAATAAAAAAAAAGCAAGGTACATGGTAAAATTACTCTAAAACATAGTTCAAGGACAACATAAAATTATCAGTAAGTAAAACTAAAAACAAGAAGAAAAAATTAACGTAATGACGTAATCACACCAAATCGATCATTACTTCAAATGAAATTTTTCGTTGTCACCAAATCGATTATTATATCAAATGAGATTTTTCGTTGTTACCTAATAAAGAGTTAATGATTTGATACAAAAATCGAAAAGAATAGATAAAGAAGAAATGAAGAAGAGTCCGAATCCAAAACTTATAATGCGGTGGAACTACATATGTTCCTTGTGGGAAGATTACCTGATGGATACAAAATGCTTCCGGTTAAAGTTATTTCTCAATTTTTCTTTGGTCACAATATGCATCACAATTTGCGCCCTCTTACCATCTAGATAATTTTACTGATTACATTTTAGAGTGATTATTTTTTCATGTAAAAGTTGACATCGCATATTTTGTTTGTCTATAATTATAAAAGTAAAAACATGAAGATTTATTGTACCCCTTTAACAATATATATTAGGAGTAATCATAAAAAAAAAAAAACATAAAAGTTAAAAAACCTCATGTGAATTGTATGTAACATAAAGTGACACAATACTCTTCCGTCACCTTATAAATGACCTTTTAATACTTTTTTTAATCAGTCACATAATCAGAATAATACTAATTTTCCTTTTTTAAAATTTACTCTTATTTAAATGAGTAAATTTTCATGTAACTAAAAAACTATATATTAATATATTTGATTTAAGAAAAGATAATATTATAGATAATATAAGTCATTAGAAAATGTTAGCAGCAGCGAGCTGCAAGTACTACTTGGGAAGGGAAAGACAAAATATAATAGGTACTACAATAGTTCTTACATAAATATGGCGTATTTCGCCTATCAAAAAGAGTTTCTTCTTTATCTTCTTCTACCTATCGGCCATCGGGTTGGATTCTTCTTTCATACAGTTATGCTTCACTGGGGGGATTCCCCAGTAGGAGGAGTAATTTCCTACGATAAGATAAAATATATAGAAGAGTAAGAAAAGTGGACCAAAACACTATATAACATGCTCTTTTGCACACTTTCACTTGTCCACAATGGACACCACATTTTTTAAAAAAAAAAATACGAATAAAATGCATATTTAACTATTATAGCCATGATTATTAGCATTTTCAAATATCTTGAAAATGATTTAGAAAATTAAAAGTTAATGCTAAAAGTAAAACAGGAAAAAAAAATCGTTCTCTTGATGATTTATATATGACAAGTAAAAATAAAAATTTTATCGAAAAACTGAAGACAAATAAAAATAAATAGATTGAATGACTATTATTTAATTAAGGGTAGATTAGAAAAGTTATTTTTTTTTTCTTTCTAAAAATAAGTAGATTTCTTAAGAAATGTACCCAAGATAAAATCTATCACCTAATATGAAATAATGAAAGCAATATTTTATGAGTTTAATTTCTACCAAACATTTAATAGTAATTATGAACTACTACAAAGAAATAAGTGAAGACTAGTATAGTAAAAGCAATAGATTGACGAAAATTATACAAGATACTAACTTAATTAAAACCAGTGTAACATAAAAAAAAAATAAAAAAAAATAAAAAAAAAGAGAGAGAGAAAGAAGAGAGAGATTAATCCACAAAAGTACAAGCTAAACTAAAGTTAAATAGTTAATACAGAGCAAAGAACAAAAGGGGGAAGTTACTCCATGTAATCACGATTATTTGACCCATATCAAATCCTTGTTGAATTTGATTTTCCTTTTACAAAATTCATCAATACAAGCACTTCGATAACATCGTCAAGTAAAAATTGACGATAAATAAAATAAGTTAATTTTTCATATCTCAAAATGCAATAATCTGAGATTAAAATTGTTATTTGAGTAATTCACACCTAATATGATTGATTAACTTATACGAGCTAAATCATAAATCAATTCAAAAAGTAGAGGTACATTTTATAATTAATTGGATAAATTAAATTAAAAAAATTAACTTAGACAAATTATTTGTTGGGATTGTAGATATCTATGAGTTTGTGTCTTCGATAGGAAAACATATAATTTACTTTTTTCTATGTGGTATTGCAACAAACATATCTAACATATAAGATGTACTAAAATTTCTTATTCAACTCAATAATTAAACCCCTTTTATAATTGAAAAAAAAAGGTGTGTGCAAAATTAAGAACACATATATAATAGTAGCAATTAATTTAACATTTTTATGACTTACAAACGAAATTTAGAGATTGTTAATTATAAATTTACCTCATCCTTTTGTCCAGAAGAGCTTTCATTCTTCTCTCGGTTGTATCGTTTTTCTTTTATTTTTTTTCTAATTGGCTCTTGGCTAGGGTTACTTGCAATTCTCTGAGACCTCCTGAGGTTTATTTTTGTTTCCACCAATGCCTCATTACTAGATCCACTAGAAAAATCTTCAGTTTTCCTCTTTCTAACCATCATTTCATCACCTTTCAAGTTTTGCAAATCAATTTCACATCTTGCTACTTCCACATCCTTCTCTTGTATGGTCATTGTTTTATCATCATTTTCAGTAGATTTCCCTTCTTCATTTTGATTATTCATACAAGGAATTTGATCATTTGAAACTTTCCGATGATTGAATTCATCACCTTCAAAAAGTGGATCAAGATCATAAAAGATATCATCGTTCATATCCATCACTTTAAAAAACTTTTGATAGACTGAACATCAAGATCTGAGATTTAAAGAAAAAAAAGAGTAAGAAAAAAAAATTCGATACAACCTAAGTAAATGAGAATGATGTTAGATATATAAGTTAAATACATTGAATAGGGATGAGATGAAAAGAAAAGGAGAGAAATTTTTTTTGAGATAACTATGAAAATAAAAGATTGTTTGTAGAGTTTCTGAATAAAAGCAGACTAAAAAGAAAAATATTCCATAAGAACGAAGTTGGTGATGAAGTAATATTATTTTTTGAAGTGAGAGAAACAAATAAAAACAAAAAAAGCGAGATTTTGTTTTATATAATCTAAAATTATATACAAAAAAAGAGTAGAAAAAGAGAAGAACTTTTTCTAATACACTCTGAGTAAATGAAAAAATTATTTGATATATAAATGTGTTAAATAGAGATGAGATTGAGAAGAAAAGAAGAGAAAAGATTTCGAGACTAATTATAAAAATAAATGAGTTATTTGTAGAGTTTCTGAATAAAAGTAGACTGAAAAGAAAAAAAATCGATATGAACGAAGTTGGTGATGAAAATAATATTTTATATATGGAGTGAGAGTAACAATAAAAACAAAAAAAAATGAGATTTTTTTTACATAATCTAAAAATGTGATAGAATTATTTTCGCAATAATAATATTTTTGAAAAAAAAAAGAATTTATCTATTAACAACAACATTTGAACTAGATTCTGGATTACACAATTTCTCGCATATGAGTTTGTCTCTTGGCTTTTAAAAGTTCTTGATAAATTTTATGAGTCTGAATGAATAAAAAAATATGTGTTAAAAGTATTGATATAATTCACACTCTTAAAATATATTTCTCTTTAGTTGCGTCAAAAATTTCTGATTCAACTCAATAATTAAACTCTCTTTTAAAATCGCAAAAATAAAGGTGTATGCAAAATTAAGAACACATATATAATAGTAGCAATTAGTTTAACATTTTATGACTTATAAATGAAATTTAGAGATTGTTAATTATAAATTTACCTCGTCCTTTTGGCCAGAAAAGCTTTCAGTCTTATCTCGTTTCTATCATTTTTCTTTCTTTTTTTTTCTAATTAGCTCTTGACTAGGGTTAATAGCAATTCTCTGAGACCTTCTGAGGTTTATTTTTGTTTTCACCAATGCATCATTAGTAGATCCACTAGAAAAATCTTCAGTTTTCCTCTTTCTAACCATTTCAGCACTTTTCAAGTTTTGCAAATCAATTTCACATCTTGCTACTTCCACATCCTTCTCTTGTATGGTCATTATTTTATCATCATTTTCAGTAGATTTCTCTTCTTCATTCCGATTATTCATACAAGGAATTTAATAATTTGAAACTTTGCAATGATTATATTCATCACCTTCAAAAAGTGGATCAAGATCACAAAAGATATCATCATTCATATACATCACTTTAAAATTGTCTTGATAGATTGAACATCAATATCTAAGAAGAATATATTCATTAAAAAAAGGATAGAGAAAAGAAAAAGAACTTTTTTTGTTTTGTTGATACAATCTGAGTAAATAAAAATATTGTTTGTGTTGAATGCCTTGAATAGGACCCGTTACAGCAGAAAGGACGGGGGTCCTGGCCTGGGGTCCGGGGGGGCGGAGACGCCCCCGGCCCGACGGTATACAATGTTGTTGTATTGGGCCCTTAATTATCTGTCAATTCTGTATGTTGGGCCCAAGCCTGTTAGGGCGTAACCTAGCACTATATATAGACGCTAGGGCAAACCCTATTCTGTAATTTCTGTTCTTGCCTCTCCATAATAAAACTGTTTCCCCTCTTCCCGTGGACGTAGCCAATTTATTGGTGAACCACGTAAATCTGTTGTCTTGTTTTTCGCGTTTATATTTTCTCGTATTATATTGAATTCCGCATAACAGTTTGATATGTAAATTATATATGTTGAATAGAGATGAGATTGGGAAGAAAAGGAGAGAAAAAATTTTGAGATTCACCATGAAAATAAAAGAGTTGTTTGTTGAGTTTCTGAATAAAAGTAGACTAAAGAAAAAAATATTCGATACGAATGAAGTTAGTGATGAAAGTAATATTTTTTATGGAGTGAGAGCAATAATAAAAACAAAAGTAAGGATAAAATTTTGTTTTATATAATCTAAAAATAAATACAAAAAAAGAGTAAGAAAAGAGAAGAATTTTTTCTAATACAATCTGAGTAAATGAAAAAGTTGTTTGATATATAAATGGTGTTAAATAGAGATGAGATTTAGAAGGAAAGAAGAGAAAAGATTTCGAGACTAACTATGAAAATAAAAGAGTTTTTTGTAGAGTTTTTGAATAAAAGTAGATTAAAAAGAAAAATATTCGATACGAACGAAGTTGGTAATGCAAGTAATATTTTACGGAGGGAGAGCAACAATAAAAACAAAAACAAAAAAAGACATTTCTTTTACATAATCTAAAAATGTGAGAGAGTTATTTTCGTGGTTATATATCAATAATAACATTTTTGAGAAAAAAAATTTATGTATTAACAACAACATTTGAACCAGATTTAGGGTTACACAATTTCTCGCATATGAGTTTGTCTCTTCGATTTTAAAAGTTCTTAATAGGTTTTATGAGTCTGAATGAATCAAATATGTGATAAAAATATTGGTATAATTCACACTCTTAAAATATATTTCGCTTTAGTTTCGTCAAATTTCTTATTTTCTTATCTTCTTCTACACAAAAGAAACTTGTGCCTCCCTATCCCTCTTCAACTATCACTTAGCAACTAATTTCTGCTCCTCTTAAATCTAGTTGGATCATAAAAACATATGAATTTAACCGTCAACATAGGCAAACATAGAGACTAAAATAAAGATTGTTATTATTACTTACATATTAAAAAGAATTACCAATTTTAAAATATGAAAAAAATAGGAAGAAGAATTCAACTTCACTTTCACATATCAAAATAAAAAAAACTAACTTGTTTCACAATGCCATCTAGACAATTTTACATTTTAGAGTAATTATTTTTACATGTAAAAATAAACATTGCATATTCTTTTTGTCAATAACGATAAAAGTAAAAACATGAAGTTTCACTGTAACCCTTAAATTATATATTTGGAGTAATAATACAAAAAATACATAAAGAGTTTAAAAACCTCATCAGAATTGTATGTAACATAAAGTGATACAATACTCCCTCGTTCCCTTATAAATGATAATACTAATTATCCATTTTTAAATTTGCTCCTATTTAAATGAGTGAATTTTTATGTAACTAAAAAACTATAGATTATATATTTGATTAAAAAAGATAATATTGTAGATAATATAAGTCATTAGAGAATGTTGGCAGCGAGCTGCAAGTACTACTTGGGGGGAGAAAAGACAAAATATAATAGATATTACAATAATTCTTAGATAAATATGACGTATTTCGCCTGTCAAAAAAAGTTCATTCTTTATCTTCTTATAGCTATCGACCACCAGGTTCGATTCTCTTTTCATATAGTTATGCTTCACTGGAGGGGTTCCTCGGTAGGAGTAATTCCCTACAATCAGATAAAATAGAAGAGTAAGAAAACTGGACCAAAACACTATATAACATACACTCTTGCTCACTTTCACTTGTCCACAATGGATATCGCACTTTTTTATGATAAAAAAATGAATAAAATGCATATTTAACTATTATACTATGGTTATTAGCATTTTCAAATATCTTGAAAATGATTTAGGAAGTTAACCGCTTATGTTAGAATTAAAACAGAAAACAAATAATCATTCTCTTGATAATTTATACATGACAAGTAAAACTGGAAATTTTATTTTAGTATTTCTGACAAGTACAAATAAATAGACTGAGTGGTCACTTTTTAATTAAGGATAGATTAGAAAAAAAATTATTTCTAAAAAAATAAGTAGATTTCTTAGGAAATGTACCCAAGATAAAATCATCACTTAATATGAAATAATGAAAGCAATATTTTATGAGTTTAGTTTCTACCAAACATTTAATAGTAATTATGAACTACTATAAATAAATAAGTGAAGACAAACATAGTAAAAGCAATAGATTGAGGGAAATATAAACAAGGGTACTAACTTAATTAAAACTAGTTGACATTAAAAAAAATAGATAAATCCCCAAAAGTTTTACGAAATTTATGAATACAAGCACTTTGATAACATCGTCAAGTAAAAATTGACAGTAATAAAATGAAATGATTTTTCATATCTCCAAATGTGATAATTTGAGATTAAGATTATTATTTGAGTAATCCACACTTAATATGATAGATTAACTTATACAAGCTAAATCATAAATCAATTCAAAAAGTAGAGGTACATTTTATAATAAATTGGGTAAATTAAATTTAAAAAAATAACTTGGATAAATCATTTGTTTGGACTGTAGATATCTATGAGTTTGTGTCTTTGATAGGAAAACATATATTTTACTTTTTTCTATGTGGTATTGCAATAAACATATCTTACATATAAGGTGTAATAAAATTTCTGATTAAGCTCAATAATTAAACCCCTTTTATAATTGCAAAAAAAAAAAAGTGTATGCAAAATTAAGAACACATATATAATAGTAGCAATTAATTTAACATTTTTATGACTTACAAATAAAATTTAGAGATTGTTAATTATAAATTTACCTTATCCTTTTGGCCAGAAGAGCTTTCACTCATCTCCCGTTTGTATCGTTTTTCTTTTTTTTTTTTCTAATTGGCTCTTGGCTAGGGTTACTTGCGGTTCTCTGAAACCTTCTGAGGTTTGTTTTTATTTCCACCAATGCCTCATTAGTAGATCTACTAGAAAAATCTTTTGTTTTCCTCTTTCTAACCATTTCACATCTTTCAAGTTTTGCAAATCAATTTCACATCTAGCTACTTCCACATCCTTCTCTTGTATGGTCATTGTTTTATCATCATCTTTAGTAGATTTCTCTTCTTCATTGATTATTCATACAAGGAATTTGATCATTTGAAACTTTACGATGATTATATTCATCACCTTCAAAAAGTGGATCAAGATCATAAAAGATATCATCGTTCATATCCATCACTTTAAATTTGTTTTGATGGATTGAACTTCAAGATTTGAGAAGAATATAAAGAAAAAAAAAGAATAAGAAAAAAAGAACTTTTTTTCGATACAATCTAAGTAAATGAAAATGTTGTTTGATATATAAGTTAAATATATTGAATAGAGATGAGATTGAAAAGAAAAGGAGAGAAAAGATTTTTAGATTAACTATAAAAGAAAAAGAGTTGTTTGTAGAGTTTCTGAACAAAAGCAGATTAAAAAGAAAAATATTCTATAAGAACGAAATTGGTGATAAAAGTAATATTTTTTATGGAGTGAGAGAAACAAATAAGAACGAAAAAAGCTAGATTTTGTTTCATATAATCTAAAATTATATACAGATAAAGAGTAGGAAAAGAGAAGAGCTTTTTCTAATACAATCTGAATAAATGAAAAATTGGTTTGATATATAAATGTGTTGAACAGAGATGAGATTGAGAAGAAAAGAAGAGAAAAGATTTCGAGACTAATTATAAAAATAAATGAGTTGTTTGTAGAGTTTCTGAATAAAAGTAGACTGAAAAGAAAAAACATTCGATAGGAACGAAGTTGGTGATGAAAGTAATATTTTATATATGGAGTGAGTGCCACAATAAAAACAAAAAAAAATGAGATTCTTTTTACATAATCTAAATATGTGATAGAATTATTTTTGTGGTTATATATCAATGATAATATTTAAAAAAAAAAAAGAATTTATGTATTAACAACAACATTTGAACTAGATTCAGGATTACACAATTTCTCGCATATGAGTTTGTCTCTTCGCTTTTAAAAGTTCTTGATAAATTTTATGAGTTTGAATGAATCAAAAATATGTGATAAAAGTATTGATATAATTCACACTCTTAAAATATATTTCGCTTTAGTTGCGTCATATTTCTACTTTCTCATCTTCTTCTACACAAAAGAAACTTGTTTCTCCCTATCCCTCTTCAACTATCAGTTAGCAACTAAACATTTTTTTTTCCTAAATCTTGTTGGATCATAAAAAAAATTTGCAGAATCAATCATATTAATTATTTGGTTCATATGGATTTAACTGTCAAAATGGGCAAACATAGAAACTAAAATAAAAATTGTTATTATAACTTGCATATTGAGAAACATTACCATATTTAAAATATGAAAAATTAGGAAGAAGAATTCAACTTCACTTCATATATCAAAATAAGAAATTAACTTGTTTCACAATATTACCATCTAGACAATTTTACCGATTACATTTTAGAGTGATTATTTTTTCATGTAAAAGCTGACATCGCATATTTTGTTTGTCTATAACTATAAAAGTAAAAACATGAAGATTTACTGTAACCCTTTAACAATATATATTAGGTGTAATCATAAAAAAAATACATAAATTAAAAAAAAACATCATCAGAATTGTATGTAACATATGTGACATAAAATGACACAATACTCCCCCTTCTCCTTATAATGAAGTTTTTACAATTTCATTTTAATGACTCACATAATCAGAATAATACTAATTGTCTTTTTTTTTAAAATTTACTTCTATTTAAATGAGTGAATTTTTATGTAACTAAAAAACTATGTAATATCTATTTGATTAAAAAAAGATAAACTTGTAGATAATATAAGTCATCAGAGAATGTTGGCAGCAAGCTGCAAGTTCTACTTGGAGGAGGGAAAGACAAAATATAATAATTACTACAATAGTTTTAGATAAATATGACGTATTTCGCCTATCAAAAAGAGTTTTTTCATTATCTTTTTTAAGCTATCGGCCACCAGGTTCGATTCTCTTTTCATATAGTTATGCTTCAAAGGTGGGGTTTCCCTGCAGGAGGAGTAATTCCCTACAATCAGATAAAATAGAAGAGTAAAAAAACTGAACCAAAACACTATATAGCATACTCTTTTGCTCACTTTCACTTGTCCACAATGGATATCCACTTTCTTTTTTTAAAAAAAAAAGGCCGAATAAAATGCATAGTTAACTATTATACCCATGAATATTAGCATTTTGAAATATTTTGAAAATCATTTAGAAAATTAACAGATAATGTTTGAAGTAAAACAGAAAACAAATAATCGTTCTTTTGATAAACTAAACATGACAAGTAATTAAAAGAGACAATTTTATTTTAGTATTGAAAACAAGTAAAAATAAATAGACTGAGTGATCACTATTTAATTAAGTGTAGATAAAAAGAAAATTCTAAAAATAAGTAGATTTCTAAAGAAATATACCCTAAGATAAAAATCATCACTTAATATGAAATAATGGAAGCAATATTTTATGAGTGTAGTTTCTACCAAACATTTAATATAGTAATTATGAACTACTACAAAGAAATAAGTGAAGACTAGTATAGTAAAAGAAATAGATTGACGGAAATTTAAAAAAGATACTAACTTAATTAAAACTAATTTGACATTAAAAAAAATAGATAAATCCCCAAAAGTACAAGCTAAACTTAAGTTAAATAGTTAATACAAAGTAAAGAATAAAAGGGGGAAGTTACTCCATGTAATCACAATAATTTGACCATATCGATCCTTGTTGAATTTGATTTTCCTTTTACAAAATTCATAAATACAAGCACTTTGATAAAATCGTCACGTAAAAATTAACAGTAATAAAATGAGTTGATTTTTCATATCTCAAAATGTAATAATTTGAGATTAAAATTACTCTTTGAATAATCCATACCCAATATAATTGATTAACTTATACAAGCTAAATCATAAATCAATTCAAAAATAGAGGTACATCATATAAGTAATTGCGTAAAATAAATAAGAAAAGTTTTTAACTTTGACAAATCATTTGTTTAGATTGTAAATATCAATGATTTTAATGGTTTTAATGATTTGCTAAGTTTGGCAGAGTTGACCAAATAGTGTATCTACGTGATAACACGGTTAGAAATCACCTATGTGAATGTGAAGTGTAAGCCGCTTCAAAGAAGATGATTATCAAAAGCCCATCTCTCTATACACTCATGAAACCAGGAGGTGTTCATGGCTAAAACGAACACAACCGTAAGAACCATAGACGGTAAAGGTTAATTGTGTGACATATGGTTGTCTAGGTATACACCAAAGTTCGACGGTTCAAAGATATCGCATCTACCGATTGACCGAGTATATCCGACATATGTTCACTACGGAAAGTCCAAGGGGAAACCTACTTATACAGATGCAATTAATTTTTGCTTGTAAAGTACACATACTTGTTCGTTTCTTTGTCTTCGAGTCATTCCCCATTCATGCGGGGGATTGTTGGATTTTAAAAAGGTGTGAATGGAAAATGAAGAGTTGCGACTTTTATGAAGAGTTATGACTTTTATGAAATGTTGCGACTTTGATGAAAAGTTGTGACTTTTATGAAAAGCTGTGATTTTTATGAAAAGTTGTGACTTTTATGGAAAGTTGTGACTTTTATGAAAGGTGACGACCTTTCTGAAAGATTGTGACTTTTCCAAAGGTTTGTGACCTTTCCGGTAAGGCACAATAAGAACCTTTTCGCACTATCCATTGTTTTCTATAAATTGAGGGATTTCCTCTCATTTTAATATAGAATTTATGGACTTCTTCTTCAACTACTAAATCTAGTATTCTAAGTGTACTTTACTGCCGTTGAGTGGTTCGCTGACACTGAAATTTTTTGGTATCTATACTCTGGTGATTGAGATCATTTTACCCTGGGAGGTCATATTCCAAATCAAACCTCGGATACTAGAGGGGAATAATTTCCTTAAGAGGACACTGTGAATTCAGTGGACTTGATCTTTTTCCTATTAAATTTTTTTCAGATTCTGGTACGTGTTTTACAAATTTTAGATTTGTAAATTAATTTCACTTCTTCTATTCTTTTGTTCTTCATTGGTTCATTAAACTTGGTAACTTCGTGTTTCTGCAAAGTTTGTTGGAATCAGTAAGATTCTTTAGACACATATTTACAACAATTCTTCCTAAGAAAAATATTTCGTATATTGTTTTTTAAAATCTGTTTCTCATTCTAGTTTCGCTACTAGTTTTAATTTTCTAGTTGTGAAAATGTTCTTAAACTTTGTTTTCTTACAAAGATGTTCAAAGTTTTTTGTATTAAGTATGTTTGGAATACAAGATGAACAACATTGCAGACAAGTACAAATAAATAGACTGAGTGGTCACTTTTTAATTAAGGGTAAATTAGAAAAATTATTTTTTTTCTTTCTAAAAGTAATTAGATTTCTTAGGAAATGTACCCAAGGTAAAATCTATCGCTGAATATGAAACAACGAAAGCAATATTTTATGAGTTTAGTTTCTACCAAACATTTAATAGTAATTATGAACTACTATAAATAAATAAGTGAAGACTAACATAGTAAAAGCAATAGATTGAGGGAAATATAAACAAGAGTACTAACTTAATTAAAACTAGTTGACATTTAAAAAAAAGAATAGATAAATCCCCAAAAGTACAAGCTACAGGAAAGTTAAAAAGTTAATATAAAGGGAAGAACAAAAGGGGGAAGTTACTCCAAGTAATCACAATTATTTGACCCATATCTATCCTTGTTGAATTTGATTTTCCTTTTACAAAATTCATGAATACAAGCACTTCGATAACTGTCAAGTAAAAACTGATAGTAATAAAATGAGTTGATTTTTCATATCTCAAAATGTAATAATTTGAGATTAAAATTATTATTTGAGTAATTCACACCTAGTATAATTGATTAACTTATACAAGCTAAACCATAAATCAATTCAAAAATAGAGGTACATCATATGATTAATTGCATAAAATAAATAAGAAAAGTTTTTAACTTGACAAATCATTTGTTTAGATTGTAGATATCTATGAAGTTGTGTCTTTGATCGGAAAACATATCTTTTACTTTTTTCAATGTGGTATTCCAATAAACTTATCTAGCATATAAGGTGTACCAAAATTTCTCATTCAACTCAATAATTAAACCCCCTTTTAAAATCGTAAAAAAAAGGCGTGCAAAATTAAGAACACATATATAATAATAGTAGCAATTAATTTAACATTTTATGATTTATAAATGAAATTTAGAGATTGTTAATTATAAATTTACCTTGTCCTTTTGGCCAGAAAAGTTTTCAGTCTTCTCTCATTTGTATCGTTTTTCTTCTATCTTTTTTCTAATTGGCTCTTGGCTAGGGTTACTTGCGGTTCTCTGAAACCTTCTGAGGTTTGTTTTTATTTCCACCAATGCCTCATTAGTAGATCTACTAGAAAAATCTTCTGTTTTTCTCTTTCTAACCATTTCACACCTTTCAAGTTTTGCAAATCAATTTCACTCTTGCTACTTCCACATCCTTCTCTTGTATGGTCATTGTTTTATCATCATTTTCAGTAGATTTCTCTTCTTCATTTTGATTATTCATACAAGGAATTTGATCATTTGAAACTTTGTGATGATTATATTCATCACCTTCAA
Organism: Solanum peruvianum; assembly: GCA_027705065.1. Lineage (NCBI taxonomy): Eukaryota > Viridiplantae > Streptophyta > Magnoliopsida > Solanales > Solanaceae > Solanum > Solanum peruvianum. Next base: position 49,343,765 of record JAKWJD010001760.1, on the reverse strand, counting down.
AAAAGTGGATCAAGATCATAAAAGATATCATCGTTCATATCCATCACTTTAAAATGGTTTAGATAGATTGAACATCAAGATCTAAGAAGAATATAAAGATAAAAAAGAGTAAGAAAAAATAAGAACCTTTTTTTTATACAATCTGAGTAAATGAAAATGTTGTTTGACATAAAAGTTAAATATATTGAATAAAGATAAGATTGAGAAGAAAAGGAGAGAAAAGATTTTGTGATTAACTATAAAAATAAAAGAGTTGTTTGTAGAGTTTCTGAATATAAGCAGACTGAAAAGAAAAATATTCGATACGAACGAAGTTAGTGATATAAGTAATATTTAAGAGAGTGAGAGCAACAATAAAAACAAAAAAATGAGATTTTGTTTTATATAATCTAAAAACGAAATATAAAAAAAAATGAGTAAGAAAAGAGAAGAACTTTTTTCGATACAATCTGAGTAAATTAAAATGTTGTTTGATGTATAATTACATATGTTGAATAGAGATGGGATTGAGAAGAAAAGGGGAGAAAATATTTCGAGATTAACTGCGAAAATAAAAGAGTTGTTTATAGAGTTTCTGAATAAAAATAGACTTAAAAGAAAAATATTTAATACGCACGAAGTTGGTGATGTAAGTAATATTTTAGAGAGAGAGAGCAACAATAAAACAAAACAAATAAGTTTTTGTTTTGTATAGTCTAAAAATGAATATAAGAAAGAGTTAAAAGAGAAGAAATTTTTTTGATATCTGGGTAAATAAAAACGTTGTTTGATGTATAAATTATAGTATATGTTGAATAGAGATGAGATTGAGAAGAAAATAAAGAAAAGATTTTGAGATTAACTATAAAATAAAAGAGTTGTTTGCAGAGTTTTTGAATAAAAGTAGTTTGAAAAGAAAAATATTCGATGCGAATGAAGTTGGTGATAAAAATAATATTTTATGGAGTGAAAGCAACAATAAAAAAATGAGATTTTGTTTTATATCATCTAAAATGTGAGAGAGTTATTGTGGTTATATATCAACAATAATATTTTTGATAAAAAAAAGATTTATGTATTGATAACAATATTTGTACCAAATTCATTGAACATACATAAAGTTAAGAGAGAATGAAGAAAGTTATAATTAATTTAAATAACAATTTTTGTAAAAATTATGTTATCTTAAATCATATAATTACATAATTTATTTATTTTTCCACTAATGTTATTCTTTTTAACTTTAACTCAGTTTTCTATTGTTTAGAAAAAAAGTTATTTCAATTATGAAAGTGATATTGTATGGTTTTAGATATCATATTGGCTTTTGAAACAATTGTTCAACTAGAGATGCAATTTATCCTCTTTCACTATATCTTTTTATATATAACTTGACTTTAATTATAATATAGTTTGTTTAAACATTTTTTTAAGTATCTCTTTGGATTTATAATTTATTTTTACCTTGCTTAAAATTATCTATCAATAAAAAAAAATTCATACGAAGCATTCAAACATTTTTACTTCATATATACTTAGATAATATCAATTTTGTTTTCCTCATTTTATTCTCCATTAAAGTCAATCTTACCTTATTTAAAATATTTTTATTTTTAATCTCATTCTTGTATTATCTCCGCTGCACCAATTCAATGAATGATATTCTCATTTATCTCCTATGTTTTTTAATGATAGACGCGAGATACTAAAACTTCCTCCTCACTGCCATAACTATTATAATCCATATATAATTATTATTTTGTGATATAATTTTTAAAATAATTTTGCTTGATATATATTTAAATTTAGATCATCATATTAATATCATGTCAATATTTTTTCCATGTATTATATTAATTGAATTTTTTTATATGTACTATAAAATTTTAATTAAATAAAAATAAAAAAACTTAATTAGAATCTTTCATAGTAGATATTTGAATTGACTTTTATGCATAAAATAAAATAATTTTAGTAATTAGCGAGCATTGTTATTCATTATTTTTCGTAATTTGAACTCAAAAGTTTTTTGTTTTTATAAAAAGAAGTAATCAAACACTTATCAAAAGTATTTTTAGAAATCATTAGCCAAAAAACAAACTATTTTATTCCAAAATTACTGTTTTAAAATGTTGCTTTCTCCGTCCTAATTTATGTGACATTTTTCAAATATATTTTTCTTTGACCAAGTGTCATATACTATTTTTTTATATTATTTATATTTTTATGTATGGTGAATTATAATATTTTTTACGTAATTTTTAATTATATACTTTTTTTCTTAAAGATTCTATGTCCAAATTTAGAATCAAAGTTAAACAATTTGACACGTGATGTATTTTAATAAAAATGCTTCTTGAAATAAGAAGATATTACTAGTTTGGCCAGAGTATAAAAGATATTTTTTTATTATTAATAGTTAATGTGAGTAATCTTTGAAGTTAAATTGAATCAGATCAATTTATTGTTTTGAAATTTAAAATTAAAATATCAAATAAATTTATAAATATAAATTGCATACTTTTTATAAGAAAATTATCAACATACAGTAAAAGCTCACTAAATCAATATAGGCGGAACTATTAAATATCATTATTTTGTAAAGGTATTAATTAATTGATAAATTAATATTTATTAATTTACAAAGAGTTTCGACACAAAAAAATTGTTCAGGAATGACATCTCAAAGAATTTAAAAGCACCACATGTGAAAACGTCTTTATAAACTTGAGATCATGATTAATAATTTCGATTACCGCAATATAAAGGACTTTATAATCTATTAGATAGATGAAAATGATATATGTTCAGAGGCGCAGAGTTTTGAATAATTAGTGGATATCATTGAGAAAATAATATAGATGACAATGTTGAAGAAATGATATAATACATTTGAAACCAATTGTGCGTAAGAAAAACTTGCATTTAGAACTCTTCACAATTCTATGGTGCAATTAGAATAGACAATACCAAAACTTTTGATACAATAAGAAAAGTTAAAGATGAGTTTCATCTAGATTTAAATTTTAACAAAAAACATAACATAATAGAATCACATTTAACTAAAAAAATTTAGGTATATTTGTACTTTTAAAGAATTATTAATTTATAATATTAATTGGATCATTTATTTGTATATAAGTCTTCTGAAATATATTATTTTATTATCTTATCGAAAATGGGTGAATTTTTTTATTTGCCCCAGTCGAAACCAAAATAAAATTATCATCCAAAAGAGATTATTAATTAAGCAAATATTAATTTATTGATATTTTATCATACATCTATAAATACTGGCGAAAAATGATGAAAATACATTTATATGTAACTTAAGAAATATATATTTTGAATTAAATTGAATTTAAATGGCAATCTAGAGATGGTCGAAATTCAAACTTTTTTAATTCTTTTCTTTTTGGTTAGACTAAAAATCAAAATTAATTCTTTTCCTCAAAATCCTAATTGGCATTTTTGTTTTTTACCCAAAATATTGGCATTGGGATTGCAGCTATCACCTTACCTCCCACGTTTTCCCCCCTTTTAGTACCTTTGGCTGCGCTGCACAAATTTACAGTTCAATTTTCTCTTTCCGTTCAGTTTTCATGGCTAACCTTTGTTTCTTCCTCCCCATTTTCTCTTCCTTTGTCTTCCTTCTTCTCTGTAACGGCGTCTCCGGTGACTATCTCCTCGGAATCAACTACGGAACCGTCGCCGATAACCTTCCACCGCCGACCCAAGTCGCTGCTTTCATCAGAGACCATACCACCCTTAACAAAATCAAGATCTTCGATGCAAACCCAGAAATTATCCGGGCCTTTGCTGATACGGGTATTTGGGTAACCGTTACGGTGTCTAACGGAGACATTTGGTCAGTTTCAAAACCAACTGCTGCACAATGGTGGGTCGAACAAAATGTTGTTCCGTTCTATCCAAGCACTAGAATTGATCGCATTTGCGTCGGAAATGAAGTTATGGCTACCGGCGATAAGAATCTCATCGGTCATCTAGTACCCGCCATGCGAGCGATTCATGAAGCTCTGTTAGCAGCTGGAATAAATGATATCCAGGTTTCAACCCCACATTCATTGGGAATCTTGTCCCGTTCTGAACCTCCTAGTTCAGGTCTGTTCAGAAGGGTATATGACCGGGTAATTTTTGCCCCGATGCTGGAATTTCACCGTGAAACCAAATCACCTTTCATGATTTGTCCGTACCCATTCTTTGGGTTCAATGATGCAACCCTAGACTATGCCCTGTTTAAACCCAATAACGGGGTTTACGATGAAGCTACTGGGATGAATTACACTAACATGTTTGATGCACAGATTGATGCTGTGTATTCAGCGATGAAAGCGTTGGGTTATGCTGACGTGGACATCGTTGTGGCGGAAACTGGGTGGCCTTCTGCCGGTGACCCGAATCAACCAGGTGTGAGTTTGGAGAACGCTATTTCGTACAATGTGAACCTCGTGAAGCATGTAAACTCCGGTGTAGGAACGCCATTGATGCCAAACAGGACCTTTGAAACTTACGTTTTCTCCCTATTCAATGAGGACCTTAAGCCTAGCACTTCGGAGCGTAATTTCGGGTTGTTCCGACCCGACTTCACCCCTGTTTACGACGTGGGCATTCTGCGCAATACACAGGTAATTATCGAAAATTTAGATAATCCCCAAGGATAAATAAGTAAAATGCTTTGCTCTTTGTATGCAATAAATAACGAAAATATCCTGTTAGTATATGCTTTGAAAATATTTTATGTTGCTAATAGTAAGGGTATAATTGTCTTCACAATAATGATTATTGATCCGAGAAATCTCCCCCGCTTTCTCATAGTTTGATTTTTCCAATTCTTGGTTTGTGATGAATTGTACTTAAAAAAAATATTGCGTTACATTTTATTTACCGACTTAAAATTCTGAATTTAGGCTTCGTCTCCGCCTGCTATGGCACCGGAAGTGTCAAAGAAATGGTGTGTCCCAAAGACAGATGCTAGCGATGCAGCTTTGCAATCGAACCTAGACTTTGTGTGTAGTTCAGGAATAGTAGATTGTCAACCTATAAAAGATGGTGGCCCTTGCTTCGAGCCCAATACGGTCAGAGCACACGCTGCTTACGCCATGAATGCTTATTATCAAGCAAATGGTGGTAAAGATTTGGACTGTAACTTCATTAATACCGGCGTTGTCACTAACTATGATCCTAGTAAGTTTATTTTCTTGCCAAAATTGCTTTTATTAGCCTTATGATTACGACTATTCATAATTTATGCACATGGTTGCAGGTTATGAAGAATGTAAATATGATGCTTAAAGTGGCAAATGAGGTTGGCTCTTCCTCTCAGACATTGGATCAGAGTACATTTTGGTATAGTCCAATATTGGTTTGTGATGCTGTAACTTGGTTGTTCATTTTCAAGTTTGAAGAGTTCAATGTTAATTTTGCATATGGATCGATGATATCTCTTTTTAGAACTTGGTGAATCTCAACTTGCTAAGCAATTAGCGTTTTCTGTGTTCTACTTGTTTCAGCGATGGTGCAATAATTAACTCTATGCTATACAATATTGCCTATTCACGAGGTGAACGTTAAAAACTAAACGAATCTCAATACACAATAGAATGTGTAAAAGTATGCTAAACACTAAACGTTCCTTAATACATGAAAATCTATAAATATAATAATTAATACACAACTCAAGATATATATATATATAATGCTAAATGATCAGAAAAATTTGACCATAATTTGGCGAGAAATATAAAAAGACTAAAATATCCTTATTTTAAGTTTTACATTTTATTTCCTCAATACTTTTCTCTCCAAACAAAATTAACTTTTTTCTAATTCTCAAACTCCTCGAACTACTAAACATTAATTATTTGGCTGCCAAGGAAAATGAAAAATGTTTTCTTTTTGTGTGTAGTTCATCCAATTTATTTTTAAAATAAGTATTGTTTAGTTAATAAAAAAAATGTACGCTTTAATTAAAAAAATATTTTCATAATTTTGTTTTTATAACTTAATATATTTTTCATTATATAGCAAATTATGTTCTACATATACCCCTCCCCTAAACTTAATTATGATCCTAAGGTGCCAAAGTATACCTTTGAAAAATTATTTTTTCGCTTAAAATAAACCTTTTTATTGAAAAAGACAATTAAATTTCTCATTAATAATAATTACAAATGACTATCTTATCTACTAAAGATTATACTTAATATTTTGTAATAAAAAAATTGTAAAATATAGTAATTAAGCGTAGTTTTAAAAAAATTATTAAATTCTTCTTTAAATATAATCAACTAAATAGATAAGTCTATATAATGAGATTTTTGAGAGAAATTATATGGAAATTTTGATATTTTTAAAAATAATTGATGATAAGACATTCAAAATTATGTCATGAATAACACATTATTTTTTTTATATTATAATCATTCCGCACAAGAATTAACACATATAAAAAATGGTGAAATTATTTCACTAATTTTAACAATGAATAAATAATCTAGTTATTCCAATAGTATTAATTAAGTGGATATTTCAATACCTACTTATCAATTATAATACTTTAAAATAGATGTATTTTATGTATATATTAATTTACAATATGTTTAACGTGTATAAATAAAGTATAACATAACTAGGATATATATGTTTTAAAAATTATTTTCATTTAATGTAGAATTTTAATAGTTCAATAACGACAATCAAATCTCAAAATACTTTCGAGTTGATAGACATCTGCACATTATAAAAATATATAATTTATACATGGTAATCAAATATGTAATTTAAATTTTTTAAATATGTAGTTTAATTTTTTAAAAACATAATAACCAAACATAAACTTTAAATATGTAATTTTTCAACATTAATGTGTAGTTATCTTGGGTTGTTGTTAAATAGGATCGACACTTATAAACCATATGATTTTTAGTATTTCTTTAATGTGTAGTTGTCTATCAATTCCAAAGTATTTTGAGTTTTGATTGTTATTATTAAATTATTTTACATAATATATATAAAAAAACATTTAAAATGTAATTTAAATAATTATTTAAATAGGTAATTTAAATTTATTTATATAATAAATGCAATAAAATTACCTAATTTTAAAAATTATTAATCAGTTCAAAACAAATATTAATTTGAAAGGAAATAAATAAAATTGTGACTACAACTATGTATACTTAATATTTTAGCATATCATTTAATAGCAAAAAAATTTTAATAAAATAACCAATAATACTAATAAAGAAAAATATATATGTGATGAAACTTAATTCTAATTCATGTTAAATTTGTGTTGTCATTGTCATCTGGGAACTATAAAGATGTTTTTTTTTCAATTTTTTTTATAAAAGTTTATTTTGAAATCATAAAAACTCTCTATATCCTTCTTATGTTATTAAAAATTTCAATGAAGCACCATCAACGTTTTCATAAAAAAATTATATATGTCTCTACTACTGAAATAATAAATAAAAATTAATTTTAATGAGTCTTTTTTGCATATGATGTGATTAATATGTTATCGAAAATATGAAGATAATCACATAATAGAGGAAACATGATGGTAATTTTAGTTTTCTTCATATTTCGCTCACATAATTTTCAGTATAATTGAATAAAATATATTTTTATCATTAATTTTTTTTCTAGAAAATCAGTGTGTAACAACAACTCCTTTGAATAAATAAGAGTAACTCTTTAGCTAACTGAGCCAACTCGACCAATTTCATATTTTTATTTTTTGATATAAATTTTTAATATTTAAATTTAGATACTCCCTCTATCTCTATTTACTTGTCCATATTTTTTTTTTATATTTGTCCATATTTATTTGTCCATTTTAACAAAAGAAAGGACAATAATTTTTTTTCTAATATGCCTTTATTTAATTCTAGAAAATTTCTAGCACTACTAAGTTGTAATGCATGCTTTTTGGAACCAAAAAATACATTTATTATACTTGGTAAGTTGCATAATCTTTTAAGTTAAGGGTAAAATTGTAACTAAATATGATAATAATTGGTGCTTTAATATGTGTGACACTTCTAAAGTGGATAACTAAATAGGGACAGAGGGAGTATAAATTATCTTTTCGCGATAAAAATTTATAAATTAAAATAAATAATTTACACCTTACTTCTGTTTTATATTTTTTAAATTTTTTTCTTATTATTAAGAAATAAGAAATGGAAAAAAAAAAGAAACTAAAAAGAATAAGTAAAAAGGAGGAAAACTGAATTATGTTTTCTTGGTGAATTTTTTGGTTTCTTTCCCGTATTAAACTATTAAATCATCAATAATTAATTTCACTAATCATTTTCAATGTCTTGAAAACATAATTGAATAATATATTTAATATTTAAGTTAAAGGATAAAAATATCTTAAAATAAACTAGATTATAATATAAACATATCATTTTATCATTCTGATCAAATTATAACTAAATTTTTCTGACCAAAACTTTTAGGTGGTTGTCTATTTTGACATATCTAGAACTAAACTGTCACATTAGCCGTGACAATCATTTTTCATAAATTTCATGCTAAACAATACTGAGTCAACCAATTATAGATGTAGAGATATTTTGGCATTCAATTGTTTTCTACACGTTAAATTCACTATATACCCTTTCTTTTTCATATGAAGTGGTTTTTATTTTGTACACATCCATATAGTTAAGAGTCATCATGATACTTTTTAAGAATTGAAATTCTTGATTAATGGAGTATCTATAGCTTCTTTTTCAATAAGATATCGAAGTGAATGATTGGGAAATTGAAAATAATCTAATAATTCTTAATAATAAAGTTTCTTGCAAGACGTTCTAGTTCTCCATATAAATATATTTATTCAAAAAAGCTCCAAATGATATTTGATCATAATTCGTAAATGTAAATTAGTTTCGCCAAAAAAAAAACATATTCACTTTTCCTATGGCATAATATCATTATTTGTATTGATTTTCATGCATTTACACTTGAAAATATGTTTCTTATAGATATTTCGATCGAAAAATGTCATATCAATTTTTTATTATCCTTTTTATATATATATAAATATAGAGTATAGTTTATATTCTATGTGTCCCTCTGATTAAGAGTGAAACAATCTCATCAATCATCAATACACCACAACCCTTGTTATTATAGTTAAAAGCCTTAGTCACTGCAACTCATCCACCATAGATTCCATTTCATTTCTAAATAAACTCCATTTCTAATAACGAGAATATACAATAATTCTTTTTGTTTGTTCAATTATAATTTGACATAAAGTTTAAGAAAGTATAACCAGATAATGCGACTAATTTTAAATTGCGATATAAAAAACTCTAAAAATAGTTTATGTAATTTATGTACTTTCTTTATTTTTAATATTTTTTTAATTTTATTTTTATTTAGTTTTTTGTATACTTGAAAATCACGTAAAAGAAATACTATAAATCACTATAATTAATAATTTAAAATATTTATAGACATACAAAATTTAATTGAATTCCAAAATTTTACCGGTGCCACATAAATTGAAAAAGAAAAAGTAATATATATTATTTGAAATGACATAAATTATTTTTGTTTATAAGTTACTACAATTAACAACTTGAAATATTTTAATTATATATATAAAAATGTTGGTTCACTCTTGAAATTCTATATGTGCCATATAAATTAGGCCACTAAAGTATATGTTATTTAAAAATTATGTAAAATATTATAAATTGCAATAGTTAACAACTTCAAACATTTAAATATCACTAAATATCATGTGTTCGCGTCAGCGCAGGTCCAACGTATGTTAGTTTTTTTTCCCCAATTTATGTGATATAAATGAAATTTGAAAAAGTGAACTAAATTTTTTATGTGTTTTCTAAAAAATATTTTATATTGTTAATTTATGTACCTTTTTATATTATTTTCGAATAATATATGTTACTCCATTTTTTTTTATGTGATACAAGTGATTTTAGGAAAGTAAAAGAAATTTCTTATATGATTCTCACATATGTTTAGTTGTCATTTTACTGTGATCCATAGTACTTATTAGTTGTTACGTTATTTTCAAACAAGATATGCAACTTTTTTTTGTTTCGATAAAAATAAGGGAGTCGACCAAATTTCATTATTTTTAACTATATTTTTCGAAAAAATATCTTAAATTGTTACATTGCGTTTTTAAATTTTCCTTTTTATATATTTTCAAATATGTAACAAATTAGAAATTAAAACGAAGAATTAAAGTTTTCAAATCATTATATTTCTATATTAAAATGTTCAAATCTCTAAAACTCTACATATATGAACAAATTAATAGAATGAAGTCAATTTTTTTTAAAAAAATAATAATATATGAAAGCTCATTTCAATAATAACACATATGTATTTCATTTTTTATACATGACTCCCTCCTTTTCGATTTATATGAGCTTATTTTTTATTTCATTTCAAAAAAAATAACTTTTGAATTTTAATTTTTAATATAACATATTTAAGATCACAAAATTAAAAAATATTTCAATACACAAAATTTATATATACCTATAATTTTAATTTAATTTTGATTAGTTTCACCTAATATTATACTTGATATATAATTATTAAGAGTTAAGCGTAATCATTATTTATTTACTTTCATATGATAAATAGATATCACAATAACAAATTAAAAAATGAAGAAATAACAAAACTTAGGTAATACTAATAATAATAACTAAAGATGTTTCTAGAACTATTTAAGTTTATTGTTATCATTCTTGGTAGATTTTTACTTGCATAAAGTTACTACCTTTGATCATCATTCACTTCATATTTTTGTTGGACATAGGTTGAGGAGGTACTTGGATATTTTCCCTATATTTATTCTTGGTCATCTTTAATACAAATATATCATCCTATTCATTTTTATTTGTAAAGTTATTTTTTAACATGTTTTTCTTTAATTTCAATCTAATATATATTATTAATTTTATCACACTAATTTATTTTCAAGTATATTAATTAGAGCTAAAATAAAGATTGAAATAATTAATTCATGACATTTTTATATAAAAAGTAGGCTTTTTTTTATAAGCACGGTGAATATCACAATAACTCACAAAAGAAAATAAAAAAAAGTGAAGTAATAACAAAATAAGTTAATGGTAATAACAATAACTCAATGTTTCTAGAACTATTTAATTTTTTTATTTTCATTCTTGCTAAATTTTTGTTAAACTGAATTACATTTTTGCCCTTGATCATTATTCACTTCATATATAAAAAGATAATTCTATAATTATTTATTATCTTTCTTTATAGATTTTTGTTGGCGTGAAATTACATTTTTATCCTTAATCGTTCTCCCACTTCTCTATTCTATATAAATAATTATGAAAATATAATTTTTTAAATTTTAATAGTATCATATAAATTAAAACAAAAAACGTAACATATTTTAAACCCGTGCAAGCTCGAGTGCTTATGTCTAGTCTAGATATATATATATTACATCATTGCTTTTTAGGTGATTGGCATACTTTGACATTTCTAGAACCATACTGTCGCATGACAGTAATATAACAATCATTTAAAAAAAATCAATTCCTGCCAAACTTCTCGCTTTCTATTTCAGCTAAATTATAATAAGACAATTAGTTATAGACGTAGAGATATTTCTCAGCATTTCAATCGTTATCAACACGTTACAAATTCATTAGATACCCCCCATCAATTTCACACTAAGTGGCCCTTTTAGCTCGAGATAAGGATTTGAAAATTATTTTTATTTTAATCAAAATTATTGTTATGATATTAAATTTTATTTAAAAATTATTATTTTTATATTATTTAATAGTCTATTTTAAAAATATATATATTACATAAATATATTACTATTTATAATAACGTAATATTTATACGGTAACACTCTTCATTAATTTTCACGTGAGAAGCATTTTCTTTTATCGAGTAATATTGACACACTACCAACACCTCCATTTGCGCTCATTATCATATCGAATTATCTGGAAAAAACGGAAGATGTACATTGTGGGAACACATTTGTTGACTTCTTTTAATATAAAAAAATCAAATATCTTTAACAACTCATCACCTTTAATTTCCTTGTCTTTTAAGACGGCTTATTTTTTTTTCCTCTCGAATTTATATTATTGGATAAAGGGTCTAGCAATTTTTTATTAAAATAAAAATTCTCAATAGAAATAAGTACAAGGGAGGGTTAGGTCTAATTTTGTCAATCCTAATGGGATAACGAATATTTATTTAACAAAAACTCATAAAGAAAATAAAAATTAGAGAGAACTACGTATTTTATGATAATCATAGAATTTGCAAATACTTATGATGATATTATAAATGAGAATACTTTGAATAATGCATGCATATAAAATCCAAGAAGAAAGTTGACTTATCAATCTCAAACTTACTTTTACAAGTGTGTGAATTAAAATTAATAGATAGCCCATCTAAAGTAACTTCAAGTATTTTCATCTTGTCTTCTTCTTTTCAAATTTGTCCAACAAAACTTGATAGTTTATCATTTCTTCTTGGATGTATTGAATCTTGATGAAGCTACTGACACTGCTATATGATTTTGCTATTGCATCGATAGGTGTCTTGAAACTAATTCTCCTGCCATTTTAACAAGACGATTTAGTTATTTATTGTTTCCGTCTTATTTTTTCTTCAAGTTTTTTTCAAATACAACGTCACCATAATTAACCATAGTAAATTTTTTGATTAAAAGTATATATATATTTCTTAAATTAAAATTTCATGTCAAAGTACTAAAATATGTTACGTCTTTGTGGCTCGTCGACGAAGGAAATAGCTAATTATAATTTATATCCTCTCTACAAGTTGGTCCACTTGGACTGCCAAGAATTCAAAGTTAATATATAATATATATATTGTAGTTATAAATGCGTAGCCAATTTTGCCATTATTTGCTCATTTATTATAAGAGAAATATCATTACCTCTCTAGAAACCTCGATCAAAATTCAAAAATGAGTTCCATTTTTTTGTTGAAGATGTTAGCTTGTTTGTTTCTCTTTTTGTTCATACTATTTTCTTTGACAAAGAAGAAAAACAAAGCAAAAAAACTCCTTCCAAGTCCAAGAAAATTGCCTATTATAGGAAACCTTCATCAACTTGGAAACTTACCTCATCGTTCACTTCAAAAACTTTCTAATGAATACGGTGATTTCATTTTCTTGCAATTAGGTTCAATCCCAACTCTCCTTGTTGTAGGGGGAGGCACAAAACAACACAAGTAGGATACAACACCTACTAGGATCGACTTCAAGACAATCAACCAAATATACTTCACCAATTTACCAAAAGAAATTCACCACTATTTTAACCAAGCTCAAATCAGCAACACATCAACTAAATCACAAGCAAATATCAATTATAAATATGCAAGTGACACACGAGATTTATACGTGGAAAACCCCTTCGGTGTGAAGGATAAAAACCACGGGACTTGTAGGAGTCCACCCTACTTCTTCTCTTATTATGCAAATTGAGGGTAAAAACACCCAAATCAGTATACAAGGATGTCACAGCCCACCAATAACAACATACATAAGAATCAACACAAAAGAGAAGAGAAATCGGAAAATATCACCAAAAAACGCAGGTTACGCCAGCTGCAATAACAGACGATCAGGAACTCCGATTGACGATCTGAACGGTCAAAATGTAGTGCTATGTGTTGTGAACCAGCTGTGAAAATTTCAGAATGATCCAATGGCCGGATCTCCGGCAAACTGAAATTATGTCACGCTGTCCAGAGAAACCAGCAACCTTTTCTCTCAAAATTTTCTCTCAAAATTTTGTTCTCTCTCTATCTCACATCTACCCGTCCAAAACAAAACCCCAGCCCCTTAACATCAGCTGCCAAAGATTCTAGAAGAAGTCAACATAGCCCAAAACATATGGGCCTCCCATCAATGGGCTGGACCCTTAACAATCTCCCCCTCCAGCCCAGTTCGGGGAGACCAAACATAAAAGGTCATCAAGAAGACATACCTGCAAGCTTGGAACAAAATTCAAGCTTGCTTCGAGGGACCACCTTTGTCAACATATCAGCACCATTCTTGTTGGTGTGAATCTTCTTCAACTTCATTAGTTGCTCTTCAATGACAACACGCAACCAATGATATCTCACATCAATATGCTTTGTGCGAGCATGGTACATGCTGTTTTTGCTCAAGTCCATAGCACTTTGACTATCACAAAACACAACATACTCGCTTTGCTTCAAACCTAACTCTTGAAGGAAACGCTTTAACCAAAGCATTTCTTTGCTTGCTTCCACTGCTGCTATATATTCTGCCTCGGTTGTAGACAACGCTACACACTTCTGTAGCTTGGATTGCCATGAAATGGCTCCCCCTGCAAATTTGAACAAGTAACCCGAGGTAGACTTCCGGTTATCAAGATCTCCAGCCATGTCAGCATCCGTAAATCCCTCAAGAATAGGCTCACCACCTCCAAAACACAAACTCAGATTTGATGTGCCTCGCAAATATCTTAAGATCCACTTTACAGCTTCCCAATGAACCTTGCTCGGATTTGCCAAGTATCTGCTAACCAATCCAACAGCATGTGCTATATCCGGTCTTGTACACACCATGGCATACATCAATGAACCAACAGCAGAGGAGTAAGGAATATGAGACATACTTTCCTTTTCTTTATCGGTTGTAGGACAACAACGCTTGCTCAACTTGAAATGGGCTGCAAGTGGTGTATTAACTGGCTTGGCATTCTTCATATTGAACCTTTCAAGCACCCGTTCAATATACTTTTCTTGTGACAACCAAAGCTTACCAGCTTTTCTATCACGAGCAATTTCCATACCAAGAATTTGCTTCGCAGGACCCAATCTTTCATATCAAAGGACTTTGACAAATCCTCTTTCAACCTGCAAATCATCTCAACATCTTTTCCCACAATCAACATATCATCAACATACAAGCAAAGGATAATGAAGTTACCTTCAGAGAATTTTCTAAAATACACACAAGGATCTGCAGTAGTCCGCTTGTACTCATTACTACTCATGAAGGAATCAAACTTGTGATACCATTGCCTTGGTGCTTGCTTGAGTCCATAGAGACTCTTTTTCAACTTGCAAACAAAATTCTCTTTTCCCTTAACTTCAAATCCTTCCGGCTGCTCCATGTAAATCTCCTCATGCAAATCACCATGTAAGAAAGCAGTTTTAACATCAAGTTGTTCAAGTTCAAGATTCAAACAGGCAGCTAATCCCAAAATCATACGAATGGAAGTCATCTTCACCACTGGTGCAAAAATCTCATCGAAGTCGATGCCCTTTTTCTGATGGCATCCCTTCACCACTAATCTTGCCTTCCGCTTCACTAGCTTGTTGTCAACTTTCTTGTTCTTAAACAACCACCTGCTCTTCAAGACTTTCTTCCCTTTTGGAGGCTTCACCAAGTCATAGGTTTCATTCTTCTTCAAAGAATCCATCTCCTCTTGCATAGCCTTGAGCCAATGGTCTTTGTCTGAATGTGACAAGACCTCTTGAAGGCTTTCAGGCTCCCCCTCATCAGTGATTAGGATGTATTCTGAACTTGGATAAAGTCTTGAAGGTTGACGAACTCTAGTCGATTTTCTAAGTGTTGGCTCTTCTACCTGTGGGCTGGATTTCTCCCCCTGATTAGAAGACTCTCCATGTTGAACATCTACAGCTTCATCATCAGGTTGTGGTACAACAACATCAGGTTGTACCTCTTCAATATGGTCATATTCATGAGCAATTTCATGACCATCCTCTGGAGCATCACCTGTTAATTGATCATCTGCAGCAGAAACATGAGGCATGGGCATATCAATAACATCATGAGAGTAATTAGAATAATAAGTCTTATCAGCACCCAAAAGATGAAAACCCATCTCGTGCTCATAAAAGACAACATCTCTACTTCTCACAACTTTTTGCTTTGCTGGATCATAAAGTCTGTAACCAAACTCTTCATCACCATATCCAACAAACACACAAGGAGAAGTCTTGAAATCAAGCTTCAATCTATGTTCCTTCGGCACATGCATAAAAGCCTTGCATCCAAACACCCTCAAGTGAGAATAAGAGGGGTCTTTCCCAAACCAAACTCTCTCGGGAATATCAAACTCCAAAGGAACTGATGGTGCTCTATTTATCAAATACACAGCAGTTCCAACTGTTTCACCCCAAAATGACTTAGGAAGATTGGACATTCTAAGCATGCATCTCACTTTCTCAATAATGGTTCTGTTCATCCTCTCGGCAACGCCATTGTGTTGTGGGGTACCCGGTTCTGTTCTCTCATGTCGAATGCCATATCTTGAGCAATATGCTTTAAACTCATTTGAAGTGTATTCACCTCCATTATCAGTTCGAAGACGCTTCAGTTTGCAATCTGTCTCCCTTTCAACCATTGCATGAAACTTCTGGAAGATACCGAACACCTCACTTTTGTGCTTCATCATATAAACCCAAGTTCTCCGAGTAGCATCATCAATAAAAGTAACAAAGTATTTGTTACCACCAAGTGATTCCACCTCTATGGGACCACACACATCAGAGTAGACCAACTCTAACTTCACTTTCTTTCTTGTAGATGTCCTCGGAAAAGAAACTCTGTGTTGCTTTCCTGCTAAACAATGATCACAAGGGTCAAGTGAAATAGTAACATCAGCAGGAATAAGAGACTTACCGGCCAATAGCTTTATACCCTTCTCACTAACATGCCCCAATCTTCGGTGCCATAAGTTAGGAGAAGTTTTCTCCTCAATAGCATTCAACTCACCACTACACACCTTCAGATGTGTCTTATACAATGTGCAACAAAGCTTGCCACGAGCAACAGTCAAGGAACCCTTAGACAATTTCCATTTACCCTCACCAAAAGTGTGCTTGTAACCCTCTTCATCAAGTACGTTAGCAGACAATAAATTGAGGCGTAAATCTGGAATGTGGCGAACATCTCTCAACGTCAAATAGCACCCAACATTGGTTTGGACTCGAATATCTCCAATGCCAACAATACTTGCTGAGCTCTGGTTCCCCATCTTCACACTACCAAAATCTCCAGCTCGGTAGTCAATAAAGTACTCCTTATTAGGAACACAATGATAGGAAGCTCCTGTATCAATAAGCCATTCAGTGTCAGAACTATCAACATGACAACATTCTCCAATAGCACATATCAAAGAAACACGATCATCAGAACTAGAAGTTGTAGCAGCTGTATTCTTGTCATCACCCTCTTTATGATGGTCATTTTTCTTATTTTGCTGGTCTCTTTTCAACTTGTAGCAATACTTTTGAATGTGGCCAGGCTTGCTACAATAGTGGCATATCGTAGGTTCTCTCCCATCCTTGGACTTTGACCTATACTTTGACTTGCCACGCCCTTTGGGACCTCTACTCTTGCTTCTTCCTCTATTCTCTACCACAAGTGCCTGCGAAATATCAACACCCATCTCCTTTCTTCTAAGCTCTTCATTGAACATGCTCTCTTTGATGACATCCAATGAAAGCGTACCATCTGGAGCTGAGTTGCTGATGGACACAACCAAAGTTTCCCAACTGTCTGGCAAAGAACTCAAGAGGAATAAAGCCTGCAACTCATCATCAAGAACAATTTTCATAACAGTCAACTTGTTAATAATATCTTGAAAGTCGCTAAGATGCTCAGAAACAGACTTCCCTGGCTTCAACTTGAGATTAACAAGCCTCTTAATCAACGAGGCCTTGTTATGAGCGGTCTTCCTCTCATAAAGACCCTCCAATTTTCTCCATAGTTCAAGCGGCTCAGTCTCCTGGGATACATGATTGAATATGCTAATATCAATCCACTGTCTGATTGTCCCCAAGGTCTTTCTCTTCAGCTTTTCCCATTCTTTTTCTATCATCTTCTCTGGCTTAGTGGGCTGGTCATCTTTCTTTGTTTTATCCACATCAATTGGATCAAACAAATCCTTGCAATATAGCAAATCTTCCATCATCGGACGCCAAATGGAATAATTGGTTGATGTCAGTTTAACCATAGAGTTATTTCCATGCTCCATGTCTATGGTTTAACACTCCGCTCTGATACCAAATGTAGGGGGAGGCACAAAACAACACAAGTAGGATACAACACCTACTAGGATCGACTTCAAGACAATCAACCAAATATACTTCACCAATTTACCAAAAGAAATTCACCACTATTTTAACCAAGCTCAAATCAGCAACACATCAACTAAATCACAAGCAAATATCAATTATAAATATGCAAGTGACACACGAGATTTATACGTGGAAAACCCCTTCGGTGTGAAGGATAAAAACCACGGGACTTGTAGGAGTCCACCCTACTTCTTCTCTTATTATGCAAATTGAGGGTAAAAACACCCAAATCAGTATACAAGGATGTCACAGCCCACCAATAACAACATACATAAGAATCAACACAAAAGAGAAGAGAAATCGGAAAATATCACCCAAAAAACGCAGGTTACGCCAGCTGCAATAACAGACGATCAGGAACTCCGATTGACGATCTGAACGGTCAAAATGTAGTGCTATGTGTTGTGAACCAGCTGTGAAAATTTCAGAATGATCCAATGGCCGGATCTCCGGCAAACTGAAATTATGTCACGCTGTCCAGAGAAACCAGCAACCTTTTCTCTCAAAATTTTCTCTCAAAATTTTGTTCTCTCTCTATCTCACATCTACCCGTCCAAAACAAAACCCCAGCCCCTTAACATCAGCTGCCAAAGACTTCTAGAAGAAGTCAACATAGCCCAAAACATATGGGCCTCCCATCAATGGGCTGGACCCTTAACACTTGTCTCCTCCGCCGACGTTGCAAAAGAGATCTTTAGAGTACATGATGTTGCTTTTGCTGGCCGTCCTCCCTTATATGCTGCAAAAAGACTTAGCTATAATTGTTGTAACGTCTCTTTTGCTCCTTACGGTAAGCTGTTAGAGAAAATACTTTTTATTTATATAATTATTATCTCTACGATTCTTTTTTGTTCTTATATATAGGTAAATGTTATTTTTTTAATCATGAGTGGCTATAGAGACAAATCTAGGATTTAGAGATTCAGGTGTGTTAAACTGGTGTATATGCATTTTCTTCAATATATATACATAGGTATATAGGTTCTATTGAGGTTTGGGGGTGATGTGACACTCCTTTTCCTTGAGTAGAGATATCCCCTTAGTGGGTGTAAGATTTTAAAACTATGTCAAGTCTAATATCATATTGAATCACGTGATAATGACTTAATTAAGTGTACGATTGTTTTGATATTATATTGAATCACATGATGATGATGACTTCAACAGGTAATTATTGGAGAGAGGCTCGAAAAATTCTAGCATTAGAGTTGCTAAGCGCAAAGAGAGTGGAAAGTTTTTCGTCAATTCGCGATGAGGAAGTGAGTCGTTTGATACAAGAAATTGGCAATTCATTGAACTCATCTATCAACATAAGTGCATTGGCACTAACCTTGTCAAATAACGTTGTTTGTCGAGTGGCTTTTGGGAAAGGAAGTGATGATGAAAGTGGATATGATAATGGAGGGAAAAAGTTCCATGAAATTCTTTATGACACACAAGAATTGTTGGGTGAGTTCAATATTGCTGATTATTTTCCAAAAATGGCATGGATTAACAAATTTAATGGGCTAGATGAAAGATTAGAAAAGAATTTTAGAGAATTGGATAAGTATTATGACAAAGTAATAGAGGATCATGTTGATTCAAGAAATTGGATTAAAGAAAAAGATGATGAAGATCTTGTTGATGTATTGCTTCGAATTCAAAAGGATCCAAACCAAGATATCCCTCTTCAAGATAGTCACATCAAGGGCCTTCTTGCGGTAAGTGTTTTTGCGTTCGAGTTTGACTTATACACACTGACATATATTATATTTTAAGTCGATAAAGTAAGATTTAGCCCCTAATTTGTTTCTATTTATTCTAAATGATTTCTTCTTTTAAAATTTATAAAAATAAAATAAAAAAAAAATGAATAAGATAGTACTTGGCTAGGCTACTAGACAACCAGTGGTGTAAATGTTTGGCAAAAACAAACAAACAAGATGGTTGGGTTGATCCCCTTCCAATAAATGCACAAAACAAATGTGAGGCCATATGTCACATTTTTAAAGAATTGTTTTTATATATACTCATTGGTTTTTATTATTTTGTTTTATCTTACCTTGAAATTACGTAAACTAGCCAATATAACATTATAACTTTGTCAAACTAGCTAAGTCAAAATTAACCAATATTAAATTAATTTGTCAAACTAGCCATATGGAACTTATAATAGTTTATAAACTAGCTGTTTTAACATTTACCTATACATATACATGACATTATGGAAGAACAAAATACAGATTTTCTAAATCCTTCTACTCTTTAATTTGTTTATTATTTATGTTTTAAAGTTATGTTGTTTATTCTCTTAAATCATAGTTGGATTTATTTGTTACATCCTGAGGTGTACACTTATATTTATTATGCGAACACAAATATACTTAGAACAATGTATTACACGCCTCAAACTGAAATATTGTTATGCAAGAACAGGATATATTCGTAGCAGGAACTGATACATCAGCAACAACTATAGAATGGATCATGGCAGAACTTATATTAAATCCAAAAGTGATGAAAAAAGTTCAACAAGAAGTGAGACAAGTTGCTAAGGGAAAAACAAAAGTACGTGAAACTGATCTTTACAAACTTGAATACATGAAATTGGTCATAAAAGAAGCTCTTAGACTTCATCCACCAGCCCCGTTACTAATCCCTAGAGTAACAACATCAACTTGCAAAATAATGGACTATGAGATCAAAGAAAATACAAGAGTCCTTATTAACGCGACAGCAATTGGGACCGATCCAAAATACTGGGAAAATCCATTGACGTTTATACCTGAGAGATTCATGAATAAGGATATCGACTATAAAGGTCAAAGTTACGAGTTTTTGCCATTTGGGGCAGGGAGAAGAGGGTGTCCAGGAATTAATTTTTCTGTGCCACTTGTTGAGCTTGCAATTGCTAATTTATTATTTCATTATGATTGGACACTTCCTCATGGGATGAAACCTAAGGATCTTGATATGGAAGAAGCTTTGGGCCTTACTATGCACAAGAAAATTCCCCTTTGCTTATCTGCTTCTTATTATTATGACTTGTAATATATTTCTTGTATACTACTTGAATAAATGTAGAACCATCAAGAACAATAAGGTGTATCATTACACTCAATATATTCTTATAGTAATAAATATTAGGAGACAATTTGTAATAAGGAGTACAATGTGTATTAGCTGGACTTATAACATGCATGATGTTTTGTATATGTTTTATCTTAATTCATTGGTTCGTAGGTGTGAAATTATGATTAATGAAAATGTTAAAAAGAGAGATTATAACTACCATCAAATGAAAGAAAATTATCTCAAAAGTCCTATAAATACTCTTATTAATACCAACTCAGTGCAATGAAAATAAGATCCGTACAATTGATAGCTAAAAATAATAGCAATTGACATATATTTTTTTTGACTTGTAACAAACTTGTTAAAATAGGGCGCAACGAAAATAAAATCGATGCACTTATTTAAAATTGTCTTGATATGAAAATCTTAAATAAAAATAAAACGATTCTAATTTATTTGGAACTGAGACATAATTATTAATTAATTCTCGAAAGGAATTAAAAGAGGAGTATTCAACAAAACAGGTTTGGGCCTAATACTAGGTGGCCCAAGCTTTTTTATTTTTCCATAAGTCGATTCCAATATTCGTAGTAACAGGTGAGGGTTTCAAATCAAAAACTCCCATCCAACTTTAGTATTTTGGCTATCTTCTCAGCGATCGTTTTGTAAAATTCATCTTAACCTGCAGGTTCGATCTGATTCTTCTTTTTTTTTTTTTCCGTTTACAATTCAATTTTTGATGTATGTTTTGGATTTACTTTATACATAATTCTTATTTTGATTTGGATTTGTTGAATGCAGTTTTTCGTACTTGAACTTACTGTAGAAGAAGATGGCTTCGCGTTTTTGGACTCAGGTAATTGATTTATCTTTTTAAAATTGGCTTATAATATCAAGAGGCGTTAGATTTTCGAATATTTTTTGTGTCAAGAGTAAAGACCTAATTTTATTTCTGTTTCGTTTTTATTCATAGTATGGAAGATGTTTTATAACTTTATGGACCAGTGATAATGTTTCGTCTGTATTAGATAAAATTTTCTGAAAGAAATTGTTATGGGAAAAAATCCTTTATGATGGGGATATAGGGTGTGTTTGATGTTTGATCGAACATGTTTAAATTCTTTCAATTGCAGTATGTTGTTTGTTATTATATTTCTAACATTGAATGATTCAAGAAAAAAACTTGTTTTGTAGAACTTTTGCTCCATACCAAACACCACTTATATAATTTAAATTAATTACACTGCTCTGAAAGGAAGTCTTAGGAGCCTTGAAATTGGAGTGTTTTAATTTATTGTAAATGTTAAGTCTTTATCTTAGAAATATGCGTGCTCCATTCTGCATAAACTGACCCTTCAAGTTGGTGAAACCTGATCTCTAATTTTCACGGTCTTTAACAGGGTGACAGTGAGACTGAGGAGGAAGAGAGTGATTACGAGCAGCAGGATGATGAACCGGCTGAGACCACCAAAACAGATGGTGGATCGAGGTATCTTGCAGCTGATGATAGTGACAGTGACGAGTCAGATGGGCAGAAGCGTGTTGTCCGGTCAGCCAAGGACAAGCGCTTTGATGAATTGTCTGCTACAGTTGATCAGATGAAGAATGCCATGAAAATCAATGACTGGGTCAGTCTTCAAGAGACCTTCGACAAGATCAATAAGCAGTTGGAGAAGGTTATGCGCATCACAGAGGCAGTTAGAGCTCCTAATCTTTACATCAAATCTCTAGTGATGTTGGAGGACTTTTTGACTCAGGCTTTGGCCAATAAGGAGGCAAAGAAGAAGATGAGTAGTAGCAATGCCAAAGCCTTGAATTCAATGAAACAAAAGCTCAAAAAAAATAATAAACAGTATGAAGAGTTGATCAACAAATATAGGGAGAATCCTCCTGTTAGTGAGGATGAAGGTGGGGATGATGAAGAGTCGGAAGAGGAATTTGAGGAGGACCCTACAAAGATTGCAGTTCCACCCAACGATGACACTAATAGAAGTCTTGATCCGGCAAATGAGTGGGAGATTATACTGAACAAGAAAGACAAACTAATGGATAAACAGTTCAAGGACCCTAGTCAAATCACGTGGGATATAGTCAACAAGAAGTTTAAGGAAATTGTTGCGTCTAGGGGTAGGAAGGGAACTGGAAGGATTGAATTGGTTGAGCAGCTCACCTTCTTGACCAAGGTGGCCAAGACCCCAGCTCAGAAGCTTGAAATTCTTTTCAGTATTGTCTCTGCCCAGTTTGATGTTAATCCAAGTCTCAGTGGGCACATGCCGGTAAACGTATGGAAAAAGTGCGTGCAGAATGTGCTCACCATACTTGACATGTTGACCCAATACCCTAATATAGTAGTTGATGACATGGTTGAGCCTGATGAGAATGAAACCCAAAAGGGATCAGACTACACAGGGACAATAAGGATCTGGGGGAACTTGGTAGCCTTTGTTGAAAAGATAGATATTGAATTTTTTAAGAGCTTGCAGGTTATTGATCCCCACACTCGTGAATATGTTGAGAGGCTGAGGGACGAGCCATTGTTCTTGGTTCTTGCTCAAAATGTCCAAGATTATTTAGTTCGCGTGGGGGACTCTAGGGCTGCTGCGAAAGTGGCTCTTAAACAGGTTGAGTTCATTTATTATAAACCACCAGAGGTGTATGATGCTATGAGGAAGTTAGCTGAACTAGCAGAAGGAGAAGGAGAGGGGGAGTCTGCTGACGAGAACAAGGTGGCTGAGGAGAGTAAAGGCCCACTAGCATTTGTTCCGACTCCTGAACTTGTGCCCAGGAAGCCTTCCTTTGAAGAGGACAGCAGGTCATTGATGGACGTCCTTGTTTCGCTCATTTACAAACATGGGGATGAGCGGACCAAGGCACGTGCTATGCTCTGTGACATATACAGTCATTCTCTCTTCGATGAGTTTTCAGTATCCCGTGACTTGTTGTTAATGAGTCACTTGCAGGATAATATCCAGCACATGGACATTTCAACTCAGATACTTTTTAACAGAGCCATGGCTCAGCTTGGTCTCTGTGCATTCAGGGCGGGACTCATTACAGAAGCACAGGGTTGCCTTTCTGAACTTTATTCTGCTGGCAGGGTGAAGGAATTACTTGCACAAGGTGTTTCCCAAAGCAGATATCATGAGAAGACCCCGGAACAGGTATTTCTTTTAACTGTTTGGCAGTATTTATGTCATCTATGTGCTCCTGTTAGCAAGATATTTACTTTATTTTGTGTTTCGTACGTTGATTTATTGTTGCATGGAAATCCATGCTTTTTCCAGCTTCAGAATTGCAACTTCTTGCTTCTTTATTGTCACGTTCTCAAAATGTGGTGTCAAGTACAATAATGTGTAGTGTACTACAACTGAAAAATAAAAAAAAGATTTTGGGGATCATGGCTATTAAGTACTGGTATTTATGTGCATTTTAATTTGTACTTGTGAAATGTTAAGGAAGACATTAATTTTATGATGCAAGATGGTTGCGAATAGGCAAAGTGCTAATCTATATTCTTGCTATCTCCTTAACTTCTGATTAAATAAGCCAAAAAATCACCTGTTTTACTGACTTATTTATCTTGGGATTTTTTTCTGCTGTTCTTCATTGTGAGCCTTGTCATAGCATTAAATCTACATATTAATCAATTGCAGGAAAGGATAGAACGAAGACGTCAGATGCCTTATCATATGCATATAAATCTTGAGCTTCTTGAGGCTGTCCATCTGATATGTGCCATGCTGCTAGAGGTACCAAACATGGCAACCAATAGTCATGACACAAGGCGCAAGGTCATAAGCAAGAACTTCCGAAGATTGCTTGAAATTAGTGAGAGACAAACTTTCACTGGCCCACCTGAAAATGTTAGGGACCATGTAATGGCTGCCACAAGAGCCCTCAAGCAGGGAGATTTCCTGAAGGCCTTTGATGTTATCAAGTCCCTTGATATGTGGAGGCTTTTTAAGAACAAAGAGTGTGTTCTTGAGATGGTTAGAGCCAAAATCAAGGAAGAGGCCTTGAGGACCTATCTTTTTACATATTCTTCTACTTACAATTCTCTGAGCTTGGATCAGCTTGCAGGGATGTTTGACCTTTCTGATAAACAAGTTCATAGCATTGTGAGCAAAATGATCATCAGTGAGGAGCTTCATGCAAACTGGGATCAACCAACTCGCTGTGTAGTCTTCCATGATGTTGCGCATACAAGATTGCAGGGCTTGGCATTCCAGTTGACAGAGAAGCTGGCAATTCTATCAGAAACTAATGAAAGAGCTATGGAGTCCAGGATTGGTGGAGGTTTGGAGGGCCTTCCACCAAGGCGCAGGGAAGGCCAGGATTATGCTGCTGCAGCTGCAGGAGGGGCTGGTAATAAGTGGCAAGAGTTCTCCTTCTCACAAGGCAGGCAAGGAAGCAGTGGGGGCCGAACAGGGTACAATGCTGGTAGATTTGCCTCGTCAAGGGACAGAACTGGCCAGGCACGAACTCATGGTGGTCGATATCAGACAAATGCAGCTGCTAAGGGAGGCCATAATATGGATGGATCTCGCATGGTGAATCTTAACAGGGGTATTCGTGCTTAGTTAAGTGGAGCGTACAAATTTTTGCTGCGAGAGAACACAACGTTTGACACACATCCCAAATAATCATTTTTCAGACCTTTATTTTGTAGTAGTTTAGAATTTCGCTAGTTGGTATCCAAACAATCGTACAAAGTATTCTGTTGAACCTTTCTATAGTGAAAGTCTCATCCCATTAAACTAGGACTTTGTTCTGGTGTTATGCACGGTAATTATTTCCTCACATTCATTCATTTAGAATGTGTTATTTGCTCCAGTCATACATGAAACTTTCACCAAAACCTTTTTTGATTTGTTATTACTTTTACTAGTTCTTTAGTATATATTTGCAAAAAAGGTTACTTTCTACTCATTGAATACTGGAAAGTATTTCTCAGATAAATCCTTCTTTAATGAAATAATACTTTTCCATTATGAAAAAAGTGACCTTTTCTGTCATACATAACACAATTGGTCTACTTCCTGAGGCACATGATAGTTATTGATTAGAAAATTTGACCTTTTTTACTTTGCACCAAAGCTAAGTTGATTTCAGAGGTGATGGTGATGGAGAAATAGGCTAATGGTGGAGATAATTGCTTGCCTCCTGTCAATTTTCATTTATGATTTCTCACACGGAAATGAAATATTTTAACTTTAATAAGATAAAGCAGTGACGTTTACCTAACCTTCATTATACTTTTCTTCATTGAATTTAAGTTAGATAATGTTGATGAGATGAAATATTTGTATCATCACTATCATTTAGCTTGTTATAACTAATTATTTAACATAATTGTAAATTACCTCTTTAGTTAACATAATTGTATAAATATCTTATACTCATGTATTTGGCTGTAGAATAAAAGTAAAAACAAAATTCAATGAACATAGTGTTTAAAATAGACATAGTAAAAAGGAGGAGCCAACTTGTATTTCATATTGATAAAGTTGTGTTACAAGCCCAAATAAACTCCCTTCAATACAAATATAACTAACTGAGAACATAGAAAACCAAACATAAAAAGCCATGAACTAAACATCAGACAAACCTTTGTAAAAAAGATTTGCAGATGGTCAGTTCAATTGGCTTAGTAATTTTATTAAAACACACAGTAGTAATAATAATTAATAGAAAAAGAGACATTTTGGTGTCTCAACAGTTGCAAGGGTCACATGTGCAGTTTGATCCACATTTGCAGCCATTTCCTCCTTCTGTTGCTTTCTCAGCAACTCCCTCAGCCACTCCATAGCTGCAATTAATTCATATAAATTATATATATATACACTTTAATATGGTAAACAAAATTCATATTAATATAACGTGTTATGTGTTTCAATATTACTAATTCTAACATTATAGTTATCTTTTAGGTGACCTGTTTCAATTTGTGTGTTATACTTCTTAATTTTGTTAATGAATTCTAAAATTACTACGTAATCATTCCGATCATATATAACAAAATATAGAAAAGTCTTTTATGTTAAAAATCAGACTAACTTCTTCATAGGTGCAACACCCTCAATGATGGTAAAGGTAGTGGTGCTCTCCAAGTCAGGGTACATCCCACATCTGCAATTAATTATACAAAATCAAGAATTTAGATAATTAAATTTAGTGAAAGGAATAAATTAAACTGTAAACTAGATCATCTCGATTCTATGATTTTTTTTTTAAATGAAAGTCGTTCATTTGATTTTCTTCGATGGAAGTATATATTTATGTAACATATAAATATTTTAGGAAGAACTTACCCTCCACAGCCACTGCCGCACTTGCAGCCAGATCCACAGCCACAGCTTCCTCCACAGCAAGACATGATTTTTTTTTTCTTAGGAAAAAATGGAGTGATTACTAAAAAAGGTTTTAATTTGTTGTGTAGTTGTGAATTGTGATGAATAATAAGTTGCTAAGACTGGGATTTTATAGACTTATTGGTGCTTGTGTGTGATCATATACATGACACGTGGACGAATAATGTGATTGTTTAGTTTTTTTGAATTTATAATTTATTTATTTTTTTAGTAAATTTTATGATTTATCTATGATAAAATATCAACTCAATCGACCTTTAATTGTTTAATCAACGATTTACCGGTTAATTATTTCGACTTTTATCGTGGAAAGTCGTCCAATATATGGTTCCCCATTCATTAAGGTGATGTGATATTCTTCGTCCTTAATTACTTGTCTATTTTTTTTATATAATTATCTCTAATTCTTGACAAATTTTCTTTTGTTAATATAATTTTTTTAAAAAAAATTAGATTGTTGTTGAATAATACCCTTAAAAGAGAATAAGGTATGAAGTTAATTGCTTGAGTAGAATGAAAAAAATGTTTTTTCCTCAAGTCTCAAGAGAGTGAGAATTAATCAGCTCAAATAATATCTCAACATTGCTAATAAGTCCGTAAATTTAGGTGAATTTTTCTTTGCTAACATTGATTTCTTTACACGTCAATATCAAAATTTTTAGATTTTTGCTCTCCTATATTATTTGTGGTGATTTTCTTTTAAGAAAATTTAGTTAGGAGTTTTTTTCAACTATTTATTTCGATTGATATATGGATGATTATGACATCGCCGATAATCAAGGTAATTGAGATGTTTATATATTCTTTAACACCAATAGTACAAACTACCAAGGATGAAGTGGAATAATTTTGTCTTGAACTTCTACTATAATTAATAATTCAAAATAATTATAGTTAGCAATTACCACATATAATTTGAAACGGAAAAAATATGTATTTTAACTTAAATTAACTATATACTTATTATATATGTTAGATAAATCCAGCTGGATGCATATTGTAAGGATATTGTCAAAAGGGAATTTCTTTTATGATTGCAACTTGCATTTATTTATGATCAACAGATATTGCTAACAGTATCCATATCCTTATGCTATGTTTTTCGATGTACAATTTGTAATCTTAAAATAAGACAAAGTTATATGTTGTATAAGTAAAAGTGATATGATAATACAAAATTTTAATTAATCATATATGTAATTTATTTTTATTGAAAAAAGCAATGTCTGAATCATTTTGCTAATCTCAATTAATTTATAAAATACCTATTAATATATTCCACCACTGTAGCACATGAGATAAAAAGAAAAGTTGATTACCTTTTTCTTAATTATTTTTTGCCTATATGTAGAAATACAAACTACCTTAGTTTTTATAGTTCACTAATTAAGTGCTCTTGTTCTTAATCGAGATTTAAATTAAGCTTCATCACAGAGCCCGTGAGGTTAATTAGGAGATAAAGTATTATAACATGATATTTGTTCGTTTCGTTGAGTATTTTTTTTCAAATCAATTCTTTTTTTGCCTTCGATCATGATATAGTGCTTTATTTATGGGTCTTCAGAAGAGTCCATTTATATCTTCCTTCTTCATTGATTCGAATAAAAGAGAATTATTAACTATTTAGAATCATAAATAGTAAGTAAGTGATTTGATGAGAATAAGTAAAGTGACGTGTAGTGATTGATTAATCGCATAATAGAATGGTGGGTTGTTGGCATTTTTGATGATGCTAAAAATTTGAATGTCACAAAAGTCAATTAAAGAAGTATACTATTCTTTATCATTGTTAATATTATTTTCTCTTCCTATTGTCTATGAAACGAAAAATAACAAAGTGCTTTTCTTTTTTCTACTACTTTTATTTCTAACCATTCAATGTAATAGTCATTGATCATCAATCTATTTCTACTTTCATAAAGCACAGGCTCCATTTTAGCCTACGTCTATTTTTAGCTATTTAAAATTCTGAGAACAAGATGCTTCACATATCTTTTTACAAAAGAGAGAAGAGCATATATATCACTATTTTCAAACACTACCAACAAAGCTTGTATTATTCCATTGTAGTACTTTCACAATTTGTTCTAGGGAAGGTACTATCGACACGTCTATCGTACGTATTATCGATATTGATATGTATTTCGATATTATTATATCATTTTTGAGCACTGAAAACGTAACATAACATTTTTCTTTACCTGTGAGACGTAGCTAGACATGCTAGACAAAAAGGTTTATTATACCAATGTCAAAAACAGTATGATAATAGCTTTTCTGAAAAGTTATGTTAAAATATTGTGGTGAATAGGGAAAAGAATGACCATATTTTTTTTATTAGTAATAAAAATTTATAATATCTAGTGGTAGTACTAGATGCCACAAAAAAATAAATATCATCACTAAGAAAGAACTATTTCCTTCTATTTTGCTCGTCATGTCTAATAATTGTCCACCATTTATGAACTTTCTTAGACCTAGTAGATAGTCCCCTCTCAAAAAAACCTTATTTTGTGTCTCACACATTCAACAATAGTTGTGACAGGCTGAAGGCTTTTCATTGTCTCACAAATGGACCCAAATCTTACACTTTTAGGATCCATAAATTTTGGGTACACTTTTTTTCTTAGAGACAAAAACAAGCGTCACACAATTAACGTCAATATCTATCACCGAATAAAATAGTTCGTCCCTCTCGACATCATAAACAAATTTAATTAGATTTAGCAAACACACTTCTATATTATGCCTCTAAATACATGAGGCAAACACGAGTGTGTATGATGCAATGGGGTCTTATGGACATTTGAAACATAGTTTAAAGTAATGCAGTAAAGTATTTTCCTAGAAAAAAACATGATTATGACTACAACCTTGGACATAACTTAAAAAGCTATTTCATATAGTGAAAATTGTCCAAGATTCATATGGAGACAAGAACTAGCTAATTCCCTCAATTAATGCAGCACATATGGAGCCTTAACAATTAAACATAATGAGTTTAACTCTAATACCATGTTAAAAGAACTTTAGTCCTAACGATACATATAGTTTATGAGGTAGATATTGTACAAGATTATATAAAAAGCTAACAAATTATCTCAAAATCTCGTGACAATATTCGAGTTCTATAATCAACTCATTTAGCTAGTACAATGGTGTATGTTAAGCCCATATGTTTCATGGGCTCTACTAATACCCCTAAAAGTTTAGCTACATCTCAAAAGTTGGCCATATTAGGTTTTAGGCCTGTTGAGGAAGCCTTTGATAAAGCCCAAGAATGGTTCTTTATGAATGTCACAGAGTGAAGGTAAACACAATCCTTCTTAGCACATTAAGGTATAAACTATAAACATACTACTCAACTGAACATTTGTAAATATATATACATTGAGCAAAACCAAAATTTATATACATAAATCAAT
Organism: Solanum peruvianum; assembly: GCA_027705065.1. Classification (NCBI taxonomy): domain Eukaryota; kingdom Viridiplantae; phylum Streptophyta; class Magnoliopsida; order Solanales; family Solanaceae; genus Solanum; species Solanum peruvianum. The sequence continues at coordinate 49,312,729 of JAKWJD010001760.1, read as the reverse complement.
CAGGAGGGGGAAAAAAATCAACTCTGCATAATCAAAAACATCTAAGTTCTTCCAAAAGATCATTAAAAATCATGTCCTCTAGTTCAAGTGCCAAACATTCACTTTCTAACTGAAGATTCATCCAACCATCATCCATTTTCAAATCTTGATCCACAATGGTGTCGATTGATTCTTGCTCCGGTTTCAACCTCAACAAGGTACCTACATTGTTGCATACCTCTTCATTCATTCGATTTTCTAGCAATTGAGGAACGCGACAATTATAGGTTAAGGCCTTAGGGTAGTATGTGAATGATCTGTCATACATTTGGAGTAAAACCTCATTCACCAAATCAAATAGTAGATGATGATGACAGCAGAAGTCGAATTCCCCTAGACAACATTCTTCTTCTTCTTCATGCCACAAGGACTCGAGTTCTTTAACTAACGAAGGGTTTAACACTTGGGCTTCTGAGTACCATGTTGTCTTGAAGAAATTTCTAGAGAAACCTGAATGATCAAGAACATCCCTTACATAAAAAAAGTCCGCGTTTTCCTTTCTGTAAGATTTGTCATGATGATCTGCTTTTGCTAGAATATCGACATCTACATTCTGTTTAAGAGCAAAACCTGAGCCAAAAGAAACAAATTAAACGACAACTCACGCGTAGAATAACATAATGAAGGAAGTTACTAGACATACCTTCTGAAATTTGGAACTCTGCATAGTTGGAAATGTCTTCTTTAAAACAAATTTCTGAATTTGGAACCACATCACTTGGGATTGATTCATTGCATTTTATCTCTTGTTCATCATAGGAGTTTCCGTTGAACACCTTTACCTCATCGATGATCTCTGAAAGTTCTTCGACTACTTCATTATCTGCTTCATCAATCTTAATATCCTCACTTCCTTCTATTTGTTCAATTTTGCATCCAGTCTCTTCAGTGGAGTATATCGACTTCTCTTCTTTCTCAATTTCACCTCTCATATGTGAGTTCCTCTCCTCTACGGTCTTAACAAGCCATTCTGAAAAACGGATATCACCAGACACCCCGTTTGGAAGAAGGGAACAGGACTCGGAGTAAGATAGAGAACGGATCCTTCTGAATGACATTGATGGTGGTATCTCGTATTCACTAGTCAATTTCAAACTCTTGGAGGGATACAAGTTCATTTCCTTCTTAAAACTATGTTCAAATAATTTAGTATATCGATTCATGAACTCGTTTAGAGAGGAACTTCTCTTGTGAATGATTGTATTTTCACTAATGTCAAATCCATCAATCTCACAACATCCATTTGACTTGTTTTGATGGTCTGTATCTACCTTATTTACATCTTCTACATCGACGAGCTCTTCATTATTTTCTCTACTATCAACTGCTCCTTTGGTACTCAGGCTCGACGACCTGTCTAGCTTCAAGTTCCTACCATCATCATCCAGGAGGCCTAAACTTGTGAAGAGAGTCTTTGCATAATTAGACAAAGATCTCGTTCGAGTAAAACCTATCAATCTTTCTCCTTTAGCAGAAGACCAAACTTCTTTCTTCTTGTCCTCAAGCTTAATTGGTTTGAAGTTTGTTTTCCGCGACAAATGAGACACAGGGTATGATCCTGACTTTGTTAATCTTGCCTTTTTATAAGAAGCCAGCTGACCCCGGGATAAATTCTGATAATCTGCTTCTGATTCCCTCAAAATTTCCAAAAGTAACTCAGCATGATCTTTAAGCTGAGATTTTAGAGCATTCTTATCAGTGGAAGTATCATATGCATCGATGGCATTCATCCGTTTCTTATCTGGCGATTCTCCACCCTCCACATTCGCAGGAACCAAAACACTAGGATGTTTCTTGTCACTATGTTCAACTGAACCACTTGTCTGGAACTTAGGTTGATCAGAAGAGCCTGATTTCTTCTTCTTAGACTTCTTTTTTTCCTTATGCATCTCCTCAGCAATCAAATCTTTTATTTTCGCTTTTAGAGACTTTTTGTTAGACCCCTTTGATTTTCTTTTGCCCTTATCAACCTAAAAGTATGTTATAACATTAGTCTAAATCAAAATTGAAACGTTTTCGACACTGATAAACTTATAAAAAATTTGTTCATCAAGCATTCGATAATACTTACCAAGAACTGACTTTCATTATCATCCAAAAGCATTTCTAGTTCACTTGGATCTTGGCCAACCAATTTGCCTTTGGAAGAATAAATACCTATTGAAGGGTGAATACTTGTTAGACATTGAAATGAACAAACACACAACTATTTCAAATAGGGAGTTCAATAATTTCTACACACCATCACATCAAGTTACTAGCAATAACATGCAACTGTAACCAGTTATAACACGTTAAATTATAAAATCTCGACTTACTTCTGATATGACTGCTTCCATCATTTATACGCGGTAGAGATTTCCTCTTTACGCGAGAGTGCCAACTGTTGTAGCCAAGGGCATGTATGAATCCCATCATACAACCTGGATGAATATCCTCATCTTCATGATCTACATGCCTACTCCACTTGTTCTTTCCCATACTATAAATTTTTTAGAATCTGTCTTCTCTAGCCTGATAACAACAAACCATCAAATATTCAACACATAATTAACAAATAACAAGCAGAGAACTCTGTTCTTGTAGCCGTCTCGTGTTTCCTTTACAATATTAAACTGGGGCAGAGCTAAAGGGGACACGAAAAATTATACAGTATATATAAGATTAATATTTTTTTTAATATATATATATATAAGAGATGTTGAACCAATCCGCCACTCATCTCAAACAAGACTCACAATAGATAAAAACGTGACAAGAAATCAAGAAGTAAATATCATGTAATCAAATACTATGTTTTTCTTTTTCCTCTCAATAAAATAAAGGAACAAAAGTTTGGTAATACAAATTCAAACGTTAGAAAGAGTGATCGAAGTGAATAGTAAATTGAATAAACCGCATGATCTTAAATAATAAACTGACAATTAATTGATAAGTTTTAACAATCAATGAAAAACAGATAAATTTTGTGTACCTAATTTTGAGCTGAGAAGCAGAGAGTGGAAAGCTAATAAAAGGGGGGTGATATTTAGAGAAATTTATTGGGGCATAAAAATAAGTAACAGAAATGAGTATTATGAAATGAAACTGCCTAAGCGTATAGGCTATAATAACGTAAGAAGAGGAGCAGAAGAAGAGGGGAAAAGGTCTAAGTTTTATCAAATACGCTCCAAAACCTCTATTTCAGGCGCCTTTTTACCCGTCAAACTACTTTACTAAATCTAAAATATAATTTTTATTTTTAAAAAGAAAAAGAATTCAACATATACAATATATATATATATATATACACAGATGAAAGAATTTAAATGCTACTCCTTACATGGCGAAGCTAATTTGGAGTTGAGATTCATAATTACACAATTTATATTTTATATATGTATAGTAGATGTTGAAATTTGTTTGTTCGTTCAAATGATAAATTTTTTCATATTTGAAAATCCTGACTCTGTCATATTACTTCACGGTCTACGTGTATATTGTTATGCGGAATTCGAGATAATACGAGAAAATATAAACACGAAAAAACAAGACAACAGATTTACGTGGTTCACCAATAAATTGGCTACGTCCACGAGAAGAAGGGGAGCAGTTTTATTATAGAGAGGCAAGAACAGAATACAGAATAGGGTTTGTCATAGCGTCTATATATAGTGCTAAGCTACGCCCTAACAGGCTTGGACCCAAAATACAGAATTGACAGAAAATTAAGGGCCCAATACAGCGAGACCCCCGTTCCTTTTGTTGTAACGGGTCCGATTCAAGGCATTCAACATATATGAATATTTAGAGAATAATTCACTTGAAAGATAAATACAACTAATTAAGCCAAAGACTTGCAAAGAAAAGGTCAATGAAAGGGATAGAGTGTATAATTAGATAACCAACCACTTATAATAATTAAAATAAGTAAGGAGAAAAAGAAATGAAGATATAGGTCAGACCAACAACTGTTAAGCTTTTGTTGGTTAGTTTAGTATGCACACTTTCCTTCTGATTTAATGCTAAGTTGCTCAATTTTAAGGGAACATTATTTAGTTGGGTAGTTGTTGGATCTTCTTTCTCTATTATAAAACTAATCTCTCCATTCTCCCAAAACTATTGTTTTTATAGTTAATATTATATAAAAATATGATAAATCACAACTTTTTTATTAAAAAAAAATATGTAGAATGTTTGGAAAATCATAGTCGTGGAAACATAATGATTTTTCAAATGGAATTTAGTGGGATGCAATTCAAAGAATATTATAAAACAAAAGCATTTGAAAAGTTTGTACGTATGTAAGGTGCCTTGTAGACCTTCCTAACTCTTGATAGGGAGTATTAAAAAGTGTTAATTCCATTAATAGTTAATTAATTTTATTATACTAAAATTACTAAATTGATTTTGTAATTAAAATATTAATTCAACTTTATTTAAGTATCTTGAAGGTCACTAAATTATCTTTCGTAATTATAAATTCAATTCAATTTTGTGTAAATGTCATATAAAGTAATTAGAAGAAAATTAAAAGAGAGATATTTAAGCAAAGTTGAAAGACTTTTTGGTTCGAAAAGAGAGTAAAATTAAAAACTATTAACTTTGTTACAAAAAGTAGAATAGTAACTTTTTCCGTGTAATTAGCTGAATAAAGTTAAATAATATAATATATAAAAATTATAATAAAAATTGAATGACCATCAATAAAATCAAATATATGACATGTATAAAAATCTAATCGTTTAAAAGTTTGAAGGCAAATCACCCTAGAAGATTGCAAATAATAAATTAAATGATTTAATTTCACTTAGACGTATTTTAAATTATATACCCTTTAAGCACGTACAAAATTACCTAGTAAACTTAGAACCAAACCATATTTGACTCAATACAATATTCTTAATTTGAGGCAGAATTTCACTAGCTGACATATCTTGTACGTATTGCTCGGGCTATGAATGACTATTAATGTGAGTATAACTAGCAATAAATAAACACCTTCTTGGTAAAGAAAAAAGGTATAAATAATTAATTATTTGCATGTATGCTCCATTGTCATTTTATTATTTGTACGATAAAAGTCAAATCAAATTTATGTAGATATCAATAATCAGACGAATCTTTAAGAGTCTGAGAAGAATGATACTATGTAGCTACCAAGGACCACGTTAATATTTACGTTTCTGTTTCTTTTTTTGTTTTTGTTTCCTCTTTTTTCACAAAAAATAGGACCATTCTTTACGGAGGACCACCCCCACACCATTAAAATTAAACTAATCACAGAGTTTACACAAGGGTCGGACCATACTAAGTTCATATCAGTATTACTTTATATTGTTGTTCGTGAATAATAAATATTGACAAGCGATTTCAATGAAAAACAATAAATGTCATAACTGAAATTTAAATACGTATTTCTTATATATCAAGGAGATTGACAATTATATTATTGTTGCATTAAAATTCTGCGTTAAAGCGTAGTTCTGATAAATTAGGTATAGTCCACAACCAATTTTACCAAGCAAGGCTTCACCATTTAATATTCAGTAGCAAAGGCCTTGTAAATCTTTCCTCTATTTTTTTCAAAGGTGTTGAAAAAGCATCCAAATTAGACTATTGTGAACTACTTTCAAGTCCTAAAAGTGGGCGTTGTGTGGACATTTGACTAGTCTGATTATCTTTAATCACAATTTACACTTAAAATAATTCATGATGCTTTTTTTTTTTATATATATCTTGCTTTTACGTCATTATAGACTATGACATGTATATTATCGGCATATAGCTTTAATTAGTTTAGGTTACAAATTGGACTAAATCAAAGCTTCGTATAGGTAGAGAGTGTTTGTTAAACTGTTAAAGTGGTTATTCTTTGAAATGAAAATAGCTAGTAGTTGTTGACAACAGAAATTAAAAAGTAAGCTACCAAATAAATGATTGAGATTTTCGTGTACAAATTCTGTCTAAAAGAGTAGTACTTACTATATAGTATTAGAACACTTGACTTGTACTTGATGAAACCTAATATTGGTCCAAGTTTTTAGTCAATAAGATGCCGTGTTGAAGTCAAACTTTGGGTATTCTAGAAGAAAAAAAAAACAAACAATGAGGAATAGAAATATCTAAGACGCCACACAAGAATAATTGACATGTTTTTTTTTTTAGTTCAACTAAATATTTATATACAAGTAAAGCTCAATTACATATAGAGAGTGATCATTGGCTTGGGAGAACATATTTTTCCAAAAAAAAAAATTGTATTTAATTCATCAAAGTTTTAGTTTCAATAAAAAAGTTAAAATAACTTTTTTAATAGAAGTAGAGAAATAAATTTTATAAATATGTGTGTGGAAGGAGGGTGGTGAGAATTACAGAGACAACACATCCGATTTGCCGTTGATGTGAGATTCACACCTCACCTCACCCCAACATCCAGAGATTGATATTTAGAGTATGGATATTTCAATATGTGTTTTGATACGATGTTGAACAAAGAATTTTAAATCTAACTCAACTCAAAAGTTAATTGAAGAGGTAAGAATTGTCCAAGTGAAAATGAATCTACGATTATAAAACATGGTCCCAAAAAAAATGAAGAAAAAAATTGAATTATAAAATAATCCACATTCCTCTTACACAAATAACTCAATATTCAACCAAAGTGTACCATTCAGACATTTTTGAGCAGGCATGATTGTCAACTTTGCCATAAACATATAATATTATATAATTATTTAAAAGATATATACATAACAATTTAATTTTATAAAAAAATCATAAATTAACGTGCTCATAATTTACACAATCAATTCAAGTGACCGCAAAGAGATCATTCACCCCTTTTATTATTAATGAAATGGTATAATAAGTAATAAATTCCTTGCAAGTTGCAAGAAACAGTAAAAAAGTGACATGTCACAGCAGGTAAAACTATATTGATTACATCTACCTAAGGAAGAAAATGAAAGAGAGATTCATAGAGTGGTCCTGGTGTTGATCAGTTCTATCAGAACCTTATCGTATTATATATATATATATATATATATATATATATATATATATATATATATATATATATATATATATATATATATCTACCATTTTTCATATATATGGTCGTTGTCTCTCTATGAAATATAGAATTGTTTTCAAGGTTATTCTTGTAATTAATTGTATGTTTGATTTTTCATTCGGTGTCTAGAGTCCATATTGAATTCTCAACAAATCTAAATTGCATATTACAGGGTCCATATTTCTCCCTACCATATTGTTAATTGTTATTGCCAACCCATATTATTAAAAAAACTATTTATCTAGCTCTCATACCTTTCCCATGGAATTTTAGTATTTAGCTTGATGTTATGACTACCAAACATTGACATTAAAATTAAAAAAACATGTTTCACCACTAACATTGATTAATAACAAGTTAACTACCATTAGTTATGGATGGATTATTATACATAAATGAAAATATACATAGAGATAAAGAAATGGAAAAATCCACTTACGTTTATGACATTGGTGAAATGACTAATGAGAGTATATGAAAGTGTTATATTCTTTTATTTATTTTACTAGTAAATGTAATTATTTTTAATCGATCAGCTTAATTCGTAATTTGCACAAAAAAAAGTGGCTGACTAAACGTGAGAAGAGGATTAATAGCCCAAGAATATCATATTGGGCTTTAGTACTATCCACAATCGTAGGTACTGTTAGGCCTCTAGAGCCCAAATTAAAAACTTACGAAAATAATCTCTGAGATAAGTGATCTTAAACTTTTGACTCTAATTACTTTATAAATGAAACTTCGAGTTAAACAAATTTAAACTTTTGTTCATTAAAATTTACATATTACATTAGTGATTTTATATATATAATACAATTTTTCGACGAAATTCATTCCGGCCCTAATCATAGTTGGTTGATAACATAGACAGATATTGTGAAACACATTCATTAGTAGAATATTGAAAGAATTAAATTTGGTTTATTCAACTTAGCCATTATTCTCTCATAAGGTACGTAGTACAAACCGATGGTAATAGAATAGTAACAATAATGATTCTATTCACGATTTACTTAATTTTGTGAGTTGACACCACCAATTTTCTTCTTCATGATACCTTTAACCATTTCCAAGTTATACTCATGATATATATAATACTATGTGAATATTATTACTCATACATTGCAACGTTTATTCCTTGTGCATCATAAAAGCTCCACCTATTTTCAGATAGTACGATAAAAAAAAGAGTTAATACCTCAGGTCACTTATCTATGAACTCTTCTCTCAGAAAGTTACTCAACTTTCAATTTTACTTAAAAGTCATTCAACTATGCACTTCTTTCTCAGAAAGTCACTCAAATTTGAATTTTAATTCTAAAGTCGCTCAACTATTCACTCTTTCCTCAAAAAGTCGCTCAATCAATTAAATTGTTTTTTTAATTAAAATTTATTGATATTAATTATTTATATAACAAACCAAAATTTTTAAAAAATAAAAATACCATTTAAATCATTTAGTGATCCACCCACCTAACCCGACTCATTAAAAATATGATATGACCCATTTTATTTTATATTTAATCCTAATCCAACGTTTAAATAGAGGGATTAATTTAGGATTAAAGACAAAATAAAATGGGTCATATCATATTTTTTAATGGTTGGGTTAGGTGGATGAATCATTAAATGGTTTAATTTATTTTTTAAAATTTTTGGTTTGTTATATAAATAATTAATATCAAACAATTTTTAATTAAAAAATAATTTAATAGATTGAGTGACTTTTTGAGGAAAGATTGGATAGTTGAGTAACTTTTGAATTAAAATTCAAAGTTGAGTGACTTTCTGAGAAATAAAGCAATAGTTGAGTGACTTTTTAGTGAAAATTGAAAGTTGAGTGACTTTCTGAGAGAAAAGTACATAGTTGAGTGATCATTTAAGGTATTAACTCATAAAAAGAAACTGTTTTTTCGAGAAAAGTATTAAAAATATCTTAAAGTATTTGTGCTTGAATAATTATTTTCTTTTCGGATTATTGACAGCCTTAAAAGTATATATCTTAATTAATTAAACTTAATTTGACTCTACTCTTGCAACATGACTGAAACACCGCTAAATTTTTACCAAGTTTAGAGGGATCATTTTCTCACTAGAGATGATGAAAAGAATTATAAAACCTACTAGAGTTTAAGATTACTTGTTATGTCATATGATAGATTAGATGTATATCTAAGTTTAGTTAGTCAAGTAGAATTTATTTTTGCTATCAATAGTTCAGAAATAAAACTATTAATTTGCGTCAAATTTAAAGTTATTTTTAATATTTTTCCATTTTCTTTGTCGTCATTTTATTGATAAACTTTCCTTTTTAATTTAATTCATAAAAAGAAGAAAATTCATTTTATTCTTAATAAAATAACTCTTATAACTACACAAATATCTAATAATATTAAAACAAGTAAAACCCAACCTGTGTAATGGGGTCCTTGCATAGGTGTTATTTGTCGTAGCCACCCAACCCCGACCGTCTTTAACTTATAAATACAACCTTTCAAGACAGCTTCATAAAAACAACCAAAATAAATTAAAATTAAAATAAGTATTGCATCAATATTTTTGTTTTTTTTAATATCGTATAAGACTTTAGAAATGTCCAATTTAATCAAAATAGATAAGAAAGAGGCTCTTTTTCTAAACAATAATTGATTTTTAACTATTGTATGTACCTTCTTTAAGAAACAAGCACATAAAAGTTAGCCACTTTTACATCTTTTATTTCTTATCACTTCTTTGTTTGGTAGTTAATCATATGCTGTCTCTGCCCGCCCTTTATTTCCACAGAATTTTTTCCTCTTCAATCCTCATTATTTATTTGATCCAATAATTATTCTACTATAACAAAATTTGAAATAATAATAATAATAATAATAATAATAATAATAATAATAAATAAATAAATAAATAAAACACCATATCTAATATAAATTTATGACAAAGTAATTTTTGAACATTCTTTACCATTATGTTATTTTTATTACTATTTCGAGAAAATTCAAAAAATTATATATATAATTGTTTTATTTATTTATTTATTTGTATAGTGTAATTTTCAGACAAAGAAATTAATTGAAACTTATTAAAATAGATTGTGGTATAGTAGTGAGATTGCTCCATACTTAATTAGAGATTTTAAATTTGAGCCTCGCGTAAGGAGAAATTATTAAAAGCATTACACTTGAATAAGCCTTATAATATTTGATTTTGAATTTAATCGAAACTCTTATAGAACGAGGATAAAAAAAAAAACCTCTGTCAACTTAGCTACACTCATGGATGAGTCATGTGCCACTCATCTTATTACAAACTGAGGGCTAAAGATTATTTAATGAGATTAGCAGCCTTTTATATTCTTGCAAAATCTGTAGAACAAAAATATAAAAACTAATGTGTAACGTTAACGTCAAATTATGTAGTTTAACCTGATAATTACTGTTAAAAGACTGAAGAACAGACAGGATTACAGTAACAAATCAATATTAAAAGATTATATTTCTTCAAAAGGTTATTATATTTGACAACATTCTGTTAACAGAAACTAATAGACAAATAGTTACGTGCTCTTGCAATACTCAATTTATTTAAAATTTTAGTTGGCTGCTGAACTAATTTGGTTCTCGTTGGATAGTTCATTAATGGGATATAAAGTCCTAAAATATAAGAATTCACAAAAGAAGATAAAATTTTGGAAGAAGGCTCGAATTTGTCTTAGATTCGTTGTTAGTTGTTAGTTGTTATATACTCATATTTCGGGAATTTTTATCTTTCGTGACGTACGTAATAAATACATTTTTGAGTTTGATATAATTAAAATTTTAAATTCTTGCAACTTAAATATGACTAAATAGTGAGAAATTTAAATTTAAATTCTCACGATTCGAACTCAAAATGTTAGATCGTGATAAAATGAGAACTTTTCTATTATTATATGTTTAATAATACTATATTTTGTATAATTTTATTAAATGAAATTTCAAAATAGTAAAATATTGTACACCATTTTTGCTTCTACTTAGCGAAAGATAAAGAAATTGATTTGATATATTTTTGATTTAAATAACTTATGATAAAGTTTATCTATTAAAAATAAACACAAAGCAGACCAAACAAATAATAATAAAATCATTACACAACATTAAAATAATAACTAACGCAAGAAAACATTTCATATCTTATCTAATGACAAATATCTCATTACCATATCTAATCACCTTGACTAAATGAACAAAAACTAGCTAAAGAATTTATTTTTGACAAGAATTGACACTTAATAAAATGTATGTAGTCTGTTTATATAATTATTTTAGTATATATTATGTAATTATTATTTACATGACTTATGATGGACCATAATCATCACATAATGGGGGCCACTGTCAAGAGGGAAAATGTGTGTGGAAGGAGCATCACTCTCTCTGTTACCACTTTGAGAGAGAGACATACACACACCTCTCTCTGCTTCAATCTTCACAAAAATGGCTCTCACAATTTCATTATCCCATTTTACCCTTCCTACATTCCTCTATTTTCTACTTTTATCCACTTTCCACTTACCCATTTTCGCCATTAACATCACCAATCTATTATCTTCCTACCCTGAAATCTCTGACTTTGCTAATCTCTTTGCCACCACTTCTGTCGCCGCCGATCTAACACAGCGTTCTTCTCTTACTCTCCTTGTCGTCCCCAACACCTTCCTCCGATCATCCGATCTCTTGAACAACCGCTCTCCGCCATCCTCTTCCTCTTCGAATCTCGGCGATGTCCTTCGTTATCATGTTCTTCTTGAGTACTTTTCATGGTCGGACCTTCGACTTATACCACCTACCGGAAAACTCGTCACCACTCTGTTTCAAACCACCGGTCGTGCCCCTAGTAATTTTGGGTCTGTGAACATTACCCGTAATGTTAATTCGAATTCCGTTACAGTTCATTCACCTACATCGAACGCTACGATTTTGGGGCTTTTGAAAACCCTTCCTTATAATATCTCTGTTTTTAAGGTCGATTCGCTTTTAGTTCCTAATGGGTTTGATCTTATGGCTTCTGAAACGCGACCCCCTTTGGGTCTCAATATTACCAAGACGCTTATTGATGCTCATAATTTCAATGTTGCAGCTTCAATGCTTACTGCTTCTGGGGTAGAAGAGGAATTCGAAAGAGATGAAGGGGGTGCGGGATTAACGCTTTTTGTGCCAACAGATGAAGCATTTTCCGATATGTCATCGTCGATGAAATTTCAATCGTTGCCGGCGGAGAAGAAAGCAGTTGTATTAAGGTTCCATGTTTTGCATTCGTATTACCCTTTAGGTTCTTTAGAATCTATTGTTAATCCAGTTCAACCAACATTAGCTACAGAGCAAAATGGTGCGGGGAGTTTTACACTGAACATTTCTAGAGTTAATGGGTCTGTCGGTATTAACACCGGAATTATTCAAGCGTCGGTTACTCAAACGGTGTTTGATCAGAATCCGGTTGCGATATTTGGGGTATCGAAAGTATTGTTGCCTCAAGAGTTCTTTGGGAAGAATCCAATTGGTAGTGGTGGAGGAGGAGAACCAGTGGTAGCTTCACCGCCGGAGATATCTCTATCGCCGGTTAATTCGCCGGAAATATTCAGTCCACCAAGCCACTTATCATCACCGCCGATTTTAGGGAAAGAAGTATCATCGGCGGCGAACAGGAAAAAAGGAATCTTTTTATGGTGCATAGGGTTCTTCTACCTACTAGCCATTAATTACTTCTGAAATTATAATTAATTTATTTTTTTCTGCTGCTATTATTTCACCCTTTTTTACACGGCAAATTTAAATTCTGTATCTGTGGAATTGGTTAGGCAGTACCCATTTTTTTCTCATTTTTTTTTTCTAGATTATCCAATTCTGCTGTTGTAATTTGTAAAGCTCCAATTTTAATTTTTTTTTTCACTACACTGAATCGATGAGTTTATTTATAATTTATGTAAAGATGGGTTCTTTTCGATTTATTTTTCATTCAATTATATTTATAGTGCCACTGATTGCAGGGAAAAGTGGACATTTTTTTTGCACTTTGCAGATATGTGTAAATGTGTCATCAAGCACCAGGGTGAATATATATTATTTTATTTTCAGGGACTTAACTTTGGCACACACAATTGAATATCAAGTAATTCGAACGGATAAAAAGAATTATCTAGTGTTATTTTTTATCGGACCACGGGTAAAAATATATTGTTCCACTTTCTTACTGATTTATAGGAAAAACAGAATGTTATAACATACTAGTACTAGATTTTTGGTTATATACTTTAGTACATCAGAAAATCTGGAATTTTAGTTGGATTGTGGAAGAAGCTGTTTGTAGAAATGTACTTAGCTTGATCTCAGCAATTGTAGTACCTGTTCAGAAGTAAAAGAAGCCATTAACTACCCAACATGTGTCTTTGCTTCGTTGATTATGTGCATCTCGAATCATCCCTTTTTTGAGTATAGAAAGTATTTGACGATATAAAATGACTTAAATAATTTTAAAATGATTTAAAATAAATTTGTGTTTGACTGATAAAGAAGACTTAAAATAAATTCACCATGACTATGATATGTGGCTTGTACTGAAGTATAACAGAAAGATATATAATCTTATAGGCCCGAGTTGGATATTCAATTACTTTGATTTGAATTATTTAAAAAAATTTATGCCTAACATACCTTTCAATTCACTGAAAGAGGTGCATAGAGTTCTAATGGAGATGTGTAAAAACACAGACTTGATTATGTGTATTTCTAATTTTAAATGTAATATAATAATGTAGGGATCTACAAGTAAACATAGTATCTATTTCAATAGGCTTGAATGACCCTTCTCATTAATTATGAGAATGTATATAATCCTATTTTGACCTGGGTCGATATGGAATGAATTTATATTATGAAATCAGCTCAATTATCAAATTATAAGTTTATAAATTTAGTCTATTTCTATTTTAAATGGAGTAGATCTATTAATTTTTGATTCCGATCAGTAAGACTTTGAACAATATTGACATAGTAGTAGGTTCTTGAGGTGAAGTTGAAACTAAAAAATTATTTAGTTCGAGCTTTGACTACATAGTCAATTTTCTTAAAAATTACTTTTGTTTAATATGAGATTTCGACGTGAATTAAAATTTGATGGTAATTAAAAGAAAAGGTTATATATGTCCTCGTAGATTCTTGTCCTTACATATTTTAAAGGGTCATAGTTAGGTTTGATCTGGACATTTAGTGTCCCTGTGTGTTGGCTCTTTCATCTTTTCCCGAGAGCCGGATATGTGTATGGACCATTGGACAATCTTCTTTATATGGCATGGAATTTTTTAAAAATATAAATCACCTTGTTGTGTCCTTTTATTAATAATATTTTTTGAAAATGACAAATTAAAAGAGCCAATTTTTACCTTACAAATCTAAGTCAGGCAGTGACAGACACCTCCATTAATAAGTATGCAAAAAATTATTATAGAATAATTATAATATTGATCATATAAGAAGGAGAAATTGTTCCGCTATTTACTAATCTTTTATTATATCTTAGATCTTAATTTATGTGCGTTTTTATTTTAGGTTATGTCTTGATGAGCTGAAGTTATATCATGTCATGTTTAATCTAACTCTTTTTCAATTATTCTTCTGGCTCTCCTTAGGCCTATTGTTGGCAACCTCTAGCGGCTATATCTCTCTTCCTCGCTTGTCTAAAGTATCTCAATTTTATTTTTCGCACCAACTTGCCTCATATTGCTCATTCTTAATATAGTTTCCTCTATTATATATGCCCAATATCTATTTAAGTGTTCTCATTTGCTACTTTCATTTTTTAGACATGTGAGTTGTTTATTAGCCAACAATAATCTTTCCTATACAACGTAATAGATTGTCACGACCCAAAAATGGGTGTGATGACACTCGTCTTATCCCGCCAAGACAAGTCAGCCTAAAACCCAATATCTAACAAAGTGCGGAAGTAAATGACAATCCAACAACAATTCCTATTATGAAACCAAGTCATATTAATCCAATCCCCAAAATCAGGTTGTCACGTGCACAAGCCTCTAATGTAAATATTAGAATTTGAAATAAAATAGAAGTCTAAAATGAAGTTGTCTTTCAAGTAAAAACAAAGTCATAAACTGGAGTAGGAAAGTTCGCTTAGATGACAAACAGCTACCTCACAATCCTCCACAAGATGCCTCGAAAACGAAGAGAATGGAAGGTATCACAAAAATCCGGGCTCGTAACCTACAAAAATTTGTAGAAGCAAGGGGTGAGTACCAAACCACACGGTACCCAACAAGCAAACCTCTAAACACAAGTTAAGTGAACAAAATACGGGTACTCCTTACGCCCTATCTAAACCTCCACGCTACAGCCTAATAGTTTACCAAACACACCACTCAATAACCACGCTCTATCAGTTTACACATTCTCAATAACAACTCAATATTCCACAGTCACAAGCTTCACAGAGAAACAATCACAAGATCAGCAAAACGCATGTTCAAGTTCATCAATAATAAAAATATGCAATGCCATGAGATGCAATGTCAAATATCGTGATGCATGTCTTTCTTAACGATACACACCCGCTGTCTCTCAGTTCGAGACCCATGGGGGACATATCTGTCCATGCATCTGTCGCGGCGCACGACACGACCCTCGATAAATAGTAACCTTCGCGGCGCGCGATACGTCCCTCGAAATATAATATCCATCGCGGCGCGCGATACGACCCTCGAAAATAGTACATCATCCTCTTACCACAACCATGTCTCAGATACAATGCAAATGACATGTCAAATGAAAAGGAGGAGATAACCATTTGATAACAAAGCACAATTTACAACAACAAATACAACACCAACAAATAAACAACAAGTCTCTAAATCATTCTCAACATCACACAAGGAAATACACGAATTTCGTACGCTTAACAAGAGTTTTGAAATCCACTTGCCTTAGCCAATCGAATAATTACTCTTGGACTTGAGTCTTCCCTTTCCGTTGAGCTTCCGAACCAATGGAATCTATTCAAGTGTATATTCACAATAAGGTTTCAGAAATAACAACACCCACACTTTTATGTGTTTAACCTTGACCTAAAAATACACCCCAAATTTATAATCAAGTTTGTAATTCTTGATATAAAAAAAAATAATGTAAATTCTTATATTTCCAAATTTCAAATTTAAGGTTTAATCTTAATCTCCAAATAACATAAAGTTAATTATATATCTTAATATATCAAAACTTAATCCATTTTGTGATAACTATAAAAAGAAATTCAAACAAAGTTAATTAAGTGACATAAACATATTAAATATAAATCACAGAAACCCTAAAATTAATCCCTCAAAATTCCCTATACGTATGACTGTTGAATTTATATTATAATATACATATTCCCTAATGATATTGCAATCATCACGCCACCCAAATACATAAAAATTAAGCCTAATAAGTTTGATTCTTCATGCTGCACACAAACCCACATATAATATTTAATACATACAATTAATTTTTGTTCTCTTTCTTTTTCTCTAAATTTCAAAACCAATTTTTCCCACTTTTTGTTTCAACTCCAACATTAAAATAATAACTATAATTATATGGTTGCACAATAAATTGAACAATACTTTGTTACCTCAAAAGTCTGAGATATTTCCTAGTTGATGTGCCCGTGAGAAGAGAGGTCGCCGACTTGCGGAAGTTGTAATTTTCTCCGATGGTTTTCTTTTTTTTTTTTTCCGAAACAAATAGGTCTAAAGTGATATAGGGTATTAACTTAAATTAATTATATATGGACTCAATCTATTAACCATCAACTAAATTAATTACTTAAATTATCTCTTAATTAAGAAAATTTTAGTTAAACAAATAAACCAATTTTTTTTTCCATTTAAATTTACGGAAAGGATCTTTTATAAATCATCACATTAGCCCACTAACTATCTATTAATTCATTATCTATGACCACCCATCCATTAATTAATTCAAGTTAAGAAAATATTCAAAATTTCCAAAAATGACCTTTCGGGTCATTACATAGATCTATATAACTACTCTATATGAAATAAGGTAGCACATTCTTATTTCATGGGACAACAATATTTCATCCACGTCTA
Organism: Solanum peruvianum; assembly: GCA_027705065.1. Classification (NCBI taxonomy): domain Eukaryota; kingdom Viridiplantae; phylum Streptophyta; class Magnoliopsida; order Solanales; family Solanaceae; genus Solanum; species Solanum peruvianum. The sequence goes on along the minus strand of JAKWJD010001760.1, from coordinate 49,295,498 downwards.
TCCAATATGATGTCTAACATCATTTTCAATCTTTTGATTTTTTTGAATTATCGACCCAAAATACTTGAAACTCCTTCTCTTGAAAATGATATTGATCCTCACTTCCATGGCCATCTCATAAATGATAATTTACTCTTGGAGAATATTATAAAGTGAAATACTAGTAACGATATAAAAACAAACTTACAAGGAAGCTTGAGTAATTAATAGTATACCCAAACTTCTTCTTTTTTATTATGAATACAGAGTCTAAAATGAAAAACGCTATTGAATTCACTGTCTGGGCCTTGTTCTACTAAATCCTATTTGGGCTGCTGTTAGTTTCATTCTTGGGCTCATCACTGACAGGCTCTTACTTTAGATGAGAGCCACTTTTTGCTCATATATTTGAAATATAGTCACTTCCATGAACTTTTAATTAGGTGAAACCGCGGGACTGAAAACTTCATGACAATGACTATTTTTTAACTGCACGGGCTGAAAAGTGGCTTTTTTTCAAGATGATAACTGTTGGTTTTTTTTGTTTATGACATAGTGCATGCGTAGATCAATTTGTATGCACCTTCGACTATTTCATCAGATACTTGCTATCTCTTACCAACATATATCGAGCAAGGAAGATTTTCCTAAAACTATCTACTATAGTACATGTTTTTTTTCAAGACTAGAACTGTTCAATGTATACTTTAGGGACTATTTGTTAGTCTTCTGACCATAAGCATCAACTTTAGGATGTAGCTTTCATGTCCAATCTACTAGGTAATCCTGATTTAACCTAGGAGTAATATATGTATGTTAAAACAAGGGAACAGCTCCTTTATGTACTACCTTTCTGTTTGGCCCAAATAGGTTGTAATATTCCTAGTCCTAAACCTAGCTCCATTACACTTAAATTGGCAAATGTAACATCTTTTTATTCTCTATTGTTTGAAGTTTGACATGCAGGTCTCTTCAAACACCCTATCCCACTTTTTATTGCACCAAATTACAACACAATAACATGCCTGCCTAGTGAAATTTTACACGTGGAACCTAAGGAGGGTAGAGTATTCAAATCTTATCCCTAGCTCGTAGAAATAGATAGGTTATTATCCAAAATATCCGTACAACAAATCAAATACAAGGAAGAAAAAATCAATGGAATAAACATAGCAACTAACAAGGGGCAATGCAAATCATACAAGAAAGGATCAAGAACAACAAAATAATGCGATATGACTATATATTACAGCCCAGCGACAAACAAAAAGTAAGTGTGAAAACTGAAAATGCAAAATTAAGAAGATATAAATTTCGTATATTTACGTTCCAAACACATAAAGAAAAAAGAAAATTAATTTAGACTATACAAAATTTGCAAGATAATGATTTCTATAATAATAAATAATAACCTCATGTACCAATTACATAACAGAAATAACCTCAACTATTAAGAATAATAATATGTCAATTAGGTGCTATTTATTTAATTTGTGGGCTATTTTGTTGCACCTAAAAATTACTCACAAATCTTGTTGGATTTGAGTTTTCTGTATTAGTAATGTTGGTGGTATAGGTACTGATTAATTGCTACTTCACTTAGCGTCTACTTAATAATTCACCTTAGTTGTTGTCGTATTATATTAAAGTAATATTTTTTTTATACAAGTTCAATTTGTTTCTAGATTGAGCCTACTGTTAATTATATTTTTATGTGATTTATAAGCTATTATTATTTTTAACTCATATTAAATTTTATCATCAACATAATATAATTATTATATATTTTATTATTACAAAGAAGGAAGGAAAAAAAAAATTGTTTGTTACATTCTCATCTAGAACATATGACATATGTGATCGGTGTTTTAAAAATTCTTTTTGTCTATGCTTTCTCTTCTTCTTTTTTTTTAAAAAATTTATATTCAACAAACAACTGTGTTTTGGGTGCATAAAAAGTAAAAAATTCAATGTTAATTGTCAATTTATTGAACTTTGAATTGTACACTATATAATATATATTTACAAATATAAAACTTCAGAAAGAGATACTTCATAGTCAAGGGAGAAACTTAGATTATTATTTTTATTTTCTAAAGAACAAAAGACGTGAAGTTTTTAAATAAACTTTGGTTCCTATCAGAATATGTATTATTTAAGTTCTAAATTTCAACAATATATTATTTTTATAATAAAGTTTTCATAAGTTCTTCAATCTACCTAACATCGAATCTTTTATATTTAATTAATCAAAATTCACTGTTACTGATGTGTTAATCACACCATTTATGATTAATCATTTACTTGTCCTTCTCAATTAAACCTATTTAAAGGAGATTCAACAGTTAATAATTTTAATACACATATAAAATGAATATATTTTTTTAAAAATTTATGTAATATAATTTTTTGACATATCACGTGTTTGGTACACGAATGTCAATTATTCACCAATTAGTTTATTGCTATCCTTTCACTTGATCTAATCGTCTTAATTTTATTGTTTTAATTTTTTAAAATCTAATTAACATAAAATATTCCAACTCTCTCGCTAAAATCCGATATTATAAGGGCAGATTTTTATTTTAAAAAATGTCAGAGTAGGTAACTTTCGTCTGCAACTTGTTATATTTGAATTAATTAACTTAATTTGACTAAAAGAAGAAAAACAAAAGTCTTAACTCCTTTCTTTAAAAAATTAATAGAGTACAATGAGATATAAATCTTATTTCTAGTTAATTATTTAAAGAAAAATTAGCAGAACATGTCTTTTTCAACTTATTCACCATGTGCATGGTGAATCCAAGAACATAAAGAAGGAGAAGTAGATCAACTAATGCATTGTTTTTTTGTCAAGGTTAAAAGTGAATATAATATTTGACATTTTTTTCTGATTTGATATAAAGAAGAGATCGAGTTTGGCAAATAAAATTACGAAAAAGTTACTTGAGTGAGTATTTTTTAAAAATAATAATTGATTTTAAAGATAATTTTTTTTATTAATTCATTTTTAATGTATTATGCTTGTTTGCTAAAAAATAACACCGTATTATTCCTATAAAAGTTAAAGTATGTTTTCGAATTATGAATATTATATGTATTTTATAAGTTCTTATACTGAATAAATATAGTATGATTATTCAGCGGAAAAATTATTATTATCATTATAAATTTAATTGAAAAGAGTTTATAAATGCACCTTGTGTGGTAAGTAGCCAAGTAAAAAATATAAAGTTCAAATTTTTGTAAATTAATTTTTAATAGTTTATAATTCTAAATATATATATTTATAAATAAAAATTAAAGACCAAATAAAACAAAATGATTGTAGTTGGCAAAATGGAGATCGAAGAGGCAAGTAGTAGTGGTTGAAGTGGATTTGGTGTTGCTGACGGCTATCAATACACCGACTTTTTCTGACCATTATTCCCATTTTCTCATCACTCAATTTAATACTTAAAATCTTCTTTGTTTTTTTTTGCTCACTTCATCTTATATTTCTTTTTTAAAAAACTTTATTTATTAGATATAAAAATAAAGATCTATGGTAAAAAAAAATTAACATGGATTATTTGTTAAATAAAAAGTTAGTTTTTATTAAGAAATTAGATATGAAAATAAAGATTTTTCGTGAATTTTTTTTTTATATATCCAAGGAAATAATAACTTAATCTTGTGAAAGAAAGACAAAAAGCCTACATATGTGGTTAAATCTGTCACCTTTGAGCTAACTTTTGTGTGTGAGTTAGGTATAAGATCTAATTTAACAAATCTCTCAATAACAAATTTATCCGTCAAATAGTTTGCAATTTTTTAAAATAGTCCGTCTTTTTTATTTTCTATTCGACATTTAGTATTTATATCAGAATCTTGGTAGATTAGAATTTGTATTGCATAGATTTCTGAATTTATAAAAGGAGAAAACGATCTTATCATAATTTTTATGTTCAAAATTCAAATCTAATCTATTCCACCACAATAGTTCAATCTCGATGGTAAATCGTGTTTAATGAAATTCTTTGAGTTGTTAAACAAGTTTTGGTTGACTTTATAATAGTAGTTTAACTTCAGCAAGGTATAGATAGATGGGTTGAGCAGCCTTCAATCTCAGCACAAATGTAAAAGTCTCATTAAATATATAGACCATAGTCTTGGTTTTAATTATTATATTATTGAACTTCAATTTATTGCTATTTTATTTTGGGGGAGGAGGTTCATTCAGTTCGTGTAAGAAAAGGAATTGGTCTGGGACAAAACGTGAAATAGAGGATTTGACAAATCTTTATGTTATCTTTTTTTTTTTTTTAAAAAAAAGAGTCATATTCAACCATTTATTTTTATTTGAAATGACCAATAATTCACTTTACTTTTTCAAAATAAAATAAAGTATAAGAAAAGTAGTAGGAGTACGTACGATTTTGTAGTAAGAAAATTAAATTTACTAAAGTAAGATAAATCGTAAGAAAACATTGGCCAAATATTATTCATTGTTTGACTCTTAATGACATTTTAAAACATAATTTAGACATTATTTAAGAGTGTATAAAATGCATTTATTTTTTGTCAGAAGAGAATAATTCAATAGAAAATATATTTGTTTGACTATATTAATATTTGTACGTGTGCTTTGCGTGTGTGTATTGTGATGAAGACTCAAAAAATAAGTGGAGGAATTTGAGGGCATGATCAATCAAGTTGTGCTTCATTATATTATTTTTATAATTAACACTAATTAATCAGTTAATTAGATCAAGTCAAGGTTAATGATACCAAACATTAATTATTTAAGTACACAAATTTGTTTATAAGCGTCAAGGCTATGAAACTACTATATATTAATTATCTTCTTCTAGAAAAATTGGAAGTTCTATGTCAACGATGTTTTAATAATTAAAATAAATATTTTTTATACAAGGATGGAATTTGGAATATGCTTCTATTTTCTTGTAGGAAAAAAAAAGAAATTTATTCATGTACTATACGAAATTATCAAAATTTTATCCTTCATAGGTTTTTATTTATTTATTCGCATATCTTTTGATAAATTACTTTATATTTTATTAACATAAATAAAATTTAAGTTTGAAATGAATGAACTATATTTTCTTAATAATTCTTGAAAAAATATATCTAGATTTATGTTTTAATTTTTAGCTAGAATTTAGAATTACTTTCATGTTAGAGCTCCACTAAGGAGTCAAGTGCAAAAATAAGACTTTTAAGTGAAACAATGATGTAAGACTAAACTATATAAATGAAGTTTGAGAAGAGTAAAATATACATAGATCTTATCTTTATTTCGTAGAAATATATTATTTAAGTACATTATAAGTGTCAAAGCTATGAAACTATTATATATTAATTATCTTTTTCTAGAAAAATTGGAAGTTCTATGCCAAAGACCTTTTAATAATTAAAATAAATATTTTTTATACAAGAATGGAATTTGGAATATGCTTCTATTTTCTTGTAGGAAAAAAAAAGGAGATTTATTCATGTACTAATACAAACTTATAAAAATTTTACCCTTACTAAATTTTTATTTACTTATTCGCATATCTTTTGATAAAACACTTCATATTTTATTAACATAAATAAAATTTTAAGTTTGAAATGAATGAACTATAATTTCTTAATAATTCTTGAAAAAATATATCTAGATTTATCTCTTAATTTTTAGCTAAAATTTAGAATTACTTTCATATTAGAGCTCCACTAGGAAGTCAAAGTGCAAAAATAAAACTTTAAGTGAAACCATGATGTAAGACTAAAGCTATATAAATGAAGCTTGAAAAAAGTAAAATATACGTAAATTTTATCCTTATTTTGTGAAGATACAGTGTCTGCTTCTAAACACTTGACATATTACTAAATATGATTTGAGACAATTAGGAGGATCATCCATTAATGAAAGGGAAAAGGGAAACAAAAGTGGGTCATCATCAAAGAGATTGTGGAGATGGTGCGTTAGGAGGGGTTCTCCACTTGAAATGTTAAAATCATTATATCTTTGAATACTTATTTAATTTAATAGTATTATAATGCTAGTGGAAACTTAATTAAGCTTTGTTATTCTTTAATTCTCAAATAAACCTAGGTTCTTCTTCATTATACCATCTTTTTAATTAATTATCTCATCAACTAACCTTATAATAATATAGTAACTTGTCAACATCCATCCTTTTTACTTTTTGAAGTGTTTTAGGTAAAAACTAAATGTATCTTTGCTGTTAAAAAACTATCTTATCTAGCACTAGTTGACTTGAAATGTGTAAGCCTTTATTTTAAATTACTAAACTAATAACATTAGAGAAATCACATGTCGAGAACAATCAATGGCTATATATAGTGCTTTTAATTTTATAGGTGACACTAGTTTCTTTCGATCAAAATATCTTAATTCTTTTATTTCAAACAAATTATCGTGAATCAACATAGATTATGATGAGATATTTGAAATTTTTCTATCTTTAACAAATAATATTGAATTTAAATACGTGAGATTAATTTATTTTAAAATAAAATTTAAATTTAATTGAACACTAAACAGATACTATTCATTCTTTTTCTTTTAATGAAGTTGATAAGATAAAGAAAATAAAGAAAAAAAGGAATATGGACTCAACAAAAAGCAAATAGCATTAATTGATGATTAAGAGCATTTAGTAGGTGCAAACATCATTTTGTTGAAGTCTTATCACAAAGTCAAAGTGTGACCATTACTAATCGATGGATAGGTAATTAATGTAAGATTTAATTAAGTTGCATTAAATACAGCTGACTTTTGAATGGCTAAAATTTTATTTAGGACCCACTCAGCATAATCCTCAAAAGTTGTATATATCAGTAACAGAAAAGAAAAGAATACTACTCTCTTCCCAAAATTATGTTGTTATTTTTACATTATTTATCGTTTTGAAATTTAAAGATGATTAATTTATTTTTTTCCATATCACTCACTCTTAGAAGTTTGTAACTATTTTTGAAAATTATAAATACCTTAATTATGATCGAGCAACATGATTGTTTTATTAATGTCTATAAAGTATAAATTGATTAAGAATCTCTTCTAATTAATATTTTCTTGATCATTTTTACTTGTTTAATTTTAATTATTTATTTGTCCTCTTTTTAACTATCATTTCTGATAAATAAATTAAAAAGGCAATATATTTTATATATTGCACCCTCAATTTATTTAGAGTGTTAATATTTTTGAAAAATATAGAATCGGGGTAAATTGATTTTGAAATTTTATTAATTAATAGTGATCAAAATGATAAATTCATAATGTTAATTATTATTTTCTTAATAAGTGTGTCAAAGTGAACAAGTAAATAAGAATAAAGAAAATATTTTATTCGTCAATTTAAATAGAGATTATATCATAATATCTATTTTAATTCTTAGAAAACAATTTAGGATATAATAATTAATACTAATGAGAAAATATGAAGAATTGTTTTTAATATGTTAAAAATGACAAGCTAATATTAAAAACTATTTAAATATAACAAATTAGTAATTATATTTTTTTAGTTCACCATCTTTATAAAAGAAAATTACTATAAATATTTTGAAATAGATAGAGTAATATATTTAGTCAAGTCCACCTAATACACTAAGCCGACAATAAATGTTTTACTACTTGTAGCCTTTGCCTTAAGCATTTGCATTTGCAACCACCCCCACCTTACGAAAATAAATACTCTTTGTTTCTTTCAAAAATTTCAAAATTAAAAATAATCACAATTGTTATAACTTGTTGTATAGATAGTTCACTTATTATTCATTTTTATATTTTAGGTTTAACGGTGATATAAAGAGCTTATAGGGAAATATAATCAGTGAAAATTGTATAATGAATCATGACTTATTTAAAATTAAGTAATAACTTTTCTGGTTATTATAAGAATTTTCGATATCAGAATATTGGATCAATAGGGAAACTTTCACATATAGCCACTTGAATTATTAATTACTCTACATATTTATAATTTGATAGTTACAATTTGTAGCTATATGTTATATGGAGGAGAGAGGCCAGCAAGATTGGGAGAGAGAAGATAAATGCGAGAGATAAGGAGAAAGAATAGAAGAAAGGTGAATCATATATGTATACTGATTAGATAATTATAAATTACACAGATTTATTTGTATATATGACAAGAGAGATCAAGAGAGAGAGGAGAGAGACGAGCGAGAGAGTAAGAGAGAGCTGAATTATATATATATATATATATATATATATATATATATATATATATATATATATATATATATATATAATTATATACTATACAAATGTATTTTTATATATGGCAAGCGAGATTATGAGAGAAAATTATTATCGTGTATCATTAATAATTTTTGTTTGGATATAAAGATCTTATTCGAAATCATATATTGGCTTATTAAGACGAGAAAATAAAAAAATATGAAGGTAAAGGGTAGTGGCAAAAGGGGGTTGCCACGTGGCAAGACCAAATGGTTTCATCAAACAGTAATACTCAAAGATCTAACGCTGATCATGGGCACATTTTCCCAGGCACATTAACTGGGCTGTGATCTTTGACTTTTAAGAATACGTTGCACTGCTTATCTCACTCGCTCTTCTAGCACGTGAATTCCACGAACCCACCTAACTACTTTTATTTACATCTTTTTTTATCATTATCATTATTGTAATTTTGGTTTAATTAATCTGCTTCAATACCACTGTTAAGAAAAAACTTATACACACTAACTGTTTACAATAAGCTAATGCAATTTTTATAATTTTGTAATTTAATAAAGTAAGTTGAACTATAAATTTTAACACATGACATACATATATTGATTTAATATAAATATTAAATACGAATATATTATTCCAATTTTATAGTAATATTTTCGAAAAAGCTTCAATGTGTAGGCAGGGAATCAAGATTTTTTCGGATAACTTTTTATTATTGTATTTTGTCGAAATATTTTCATGTTTATTTTGGAATATATTTTTTATTTCTCATTTTTATCCTCGTTTTTTCATCTTACGCTCACATATTCACTCCACGTATCAAAGTGCAAATGTATAAAAGGAATATGCAAACAATAAAATATATATTAGATTTTCTCCTATGTTACATTTACGAATGTATAATACTAGACGTTCGTTAAGATTATACTAGAACATTTGTATTTGACTATTCCAAAACGAAATAATATGCAGTCAAAGATTTGCAGCCTATACAATTTGGAAAAATATCATATGGTCCCCTTCGCTATGGCTTTTTTTTGGTCTGGGGTCAAATTTACACTTTATTACAATTAATAGGGTTAAAAATGAAAAGCAATAGTACTACTTATCTTGTTCTTTAGTTGAAGTTCATTTTGCAAAACCAAAGGAGAAGCATTTTAAAGTACTTTTCCCAAATATTGATAAGGAAAATTGTAGTAAATGGAAAATTATCATAGGAATAATGAAATCACTTATGGAAGAATAGACTTAAATTAATGTAGTGGGAAGAGTGCGAATGTATCTGGTGTGTGTCGGTTTTGTTTGAATTAGAAAGCTAACTCTCTTTTGCTTGAGTTTATTTAGACAGATTTTAATGAATTTTTTTTTCCTTGTACGTAAATAAGAACGGATCTCAATATTATTTTTCTTGACATTATTATTTTTATATGATTTTATTTTAAAAGGAGAATGTACTGAATGAATCAATAAAGCATTGTATAGTCAATATCCGTTAATTCAAAATCTGTTTTCAACCCAAAAGAAAAATAATAGTTGAATTTTTCAGTCTTAGCCAACGAAAACTGTTCATAGTAATAAGTTTGAGGTTTAATTTGACAATAAAGTTATTTATTAATTAATTGACTTTAAAATTATACCAAAATGTGTTTGTATGACAAAAATCATGCCACTTTACATAAAGAAATCAACATTTAGCTAAAAGCCAATGGAGTGAGTAGAAATAGATCTAAGATTTAAACATAGTGACTATACCACTCAAATTTAAATATATTTCAAGTCTTTCACATAAAATAATTTCAATATTTTTAATTTAATGATAATTAACAGTACAAATAATATAACATATTTAAAATCATAATATTATTTTTAATATTCATATTATGTACATTGTACTTTGAACACTTAAATTCTACTATCTTCATTTAAATTTCATCTCGGATTTTTCTTTTTAAAATAATTTATCTTTCATTTTAATTTTCACTTGTTTAAAATTATTAAATTAAAATATTATTTTATTTAAATTTATAATAATATTATTTAAAATTATTATATATGCTTAATTAAATAAGATACAAAAATTAAAATAATCGAGAGAGTGACTAGCGAGTAACGTGGTACACGAAGTAGTACTGAATTTGGGTGTAATGGAATAAGGTGACGTTTGGGTCTACGGTCTATAGTTTTAACGTCAACGCCTCACACACACTAAAAGCCGAAATTAATTTGAAAAAAATGACATTTTTTTATTTATTTAGAATAACCAAACAAATGACCAAACTACAAAAGTTGTTACTCTCTTTTACTTTTATTACTACTTATTTCTAATATATTTCAAACAAACAGCCCCCACACCAAAAGTCAACGCCCATCTCTCTCTTTTTCACCTCTTTCTTCTTCTCATCTCTTCCATTTTTCTCTTCACTCTGCAATGAATCTTTAAGCTTCCCCTTTTAATTGCTTCGATTATCTGAGTTTTTATTTAAAAAAAATTTGTTTCCATGGGAAACGGTGTAGGAAAGCTTAGTGTTTGTTTCACTAGCGGCGGCGCCGTGGAGGGTCGTCGCCGGAAAGATTTTCCTCTCATGATTTCTGACCCACTTGAAGATTTGGGTCATTCTTTTTGTTATGTTCGACCCGATCAGACCCGGATTTCATCTTCCAAAGTTCACTCGGAGGAAACCACAACTTTCCGGTCAATCTCCGGCGCCTCTGTTAGCGCCAACACTTCTACGCCGCTCTCCACTGCTTTTGTCGATCTGTATTCTTACAATAGTATCGATCGTTCTTCGGCTTTTGAGGGTTCTACTTCTTTTGCTTCAATACCCCTTCAACCTATTCCCAGAAACTCTTCAATTCACTCCGGCCCGCTTTTCAGTTCGGGTCTTGTTCCGGCTTCGGGCCCTACGGAACGTGGGTTCATGTCCGGCCCGATTGAGAGGGGATTTCAATCAGGCCCGCTTGATCGTGGTCTTTATTCGGGCCCTCTTGATAGGGGCTGTTCTGATCAGTTTCAGAGAAGCTATTCACATGGTTTTGCTCTTCGATCCAGATCAAGAAAAGGGTCATTCTTTCGTGTTCTACAAAGAGCTATATCAAAGACCTTATCAAGAGGTCAAAATTCTATTGTTGCACCGATTAAAGGATCAATTTCAGTAAAAGAAAGTGATTGGGTTGTGGGTGCTGAAAAGCAGAACGAATTGACAATTAGCAGTGTGAATTTCAGCAGTGAGTGTAGTTTGGATGATGATGACACTTTAGATAATCAGAATGTTCAGTGGGCTCAAGGTAAAGCCGGTGAAGATCGTGTTCATGTCGTAGTTTCTGAGGAACATGGTTGGGTTTTTGTAGGGATTTATGATGGATTCAATGGTCCTGATGCACCTGATTTCTTGGTATCAAATTTGTACCCTGCTGTTCACAAAGAGCTCAAAGGATTGTTATGGGATGACAAATTAGATAATAATTCCTCTGTTACGATCCCATCTCCGAGTTTGCCCGTGGAAGAATCTAATCAGACTATTGACGATGAATTCTTAAGGGATAGTTGTTCAAGATGTGTTGAGCAAGAGAATTATCCTTCAGCAAGGGAGGATCTTTCTTCCGATTCGCGGTTAAAGAAAAAGAGGGGAAAAGGTTCAAAGAACAGGTACAGAGGAGTATCAAAGAAATGGGAAGAGAATCAGAGGCGATGGCGATGCGAATGGGACAGGGAAAGATTAGAACTTGATAGGAGATTGAAGGAACAGCTGAATGGAAATGGTTCAAATGGATCAGGATCAGTTAATCATGCTGATGTATTAAAAGCTCTTTCTCAAGCATTGAAGAAAACAGAGGAAGCATATTTGGATCTAGCTGATAGGATGAATATGGAGAATCCTGAATTGGCTTTGATGGGTTCCTGTGTTCTTGTTATGTTAATGAAAGGAGAGGATGTTTATGTGATGAATGTAGGCGATAGTCGAGCCGTGTTAGCTCAGAAGAAAGAGCCTAATCTATGGAGTCAAGATTTGGAAAGGATCAATGAAGAAACATTAAAAGATCTTGAACTTTTCGATGGCGATGAGTCGGATTGTGTACCTAATTTAACTGCTTTCCAGCTTAGTATAGATCATAGCACCTCCGTGGAAGAGGTATGACACAATCTAGTTTCTGATTTTATATATCTTTTTAGGGTAATAAATATTTTTTTGATTAACTTGATTTGTTGTGTTCTTGTTGTGTTACAGGAAGTTCAAAGAATAAAAAGTGAACATCCAGATGATCCATATGCCCTAATGAATGACCGTGTTAAAGGTTCATTGAAGGTTACTAGGGCTTTTGGTGCTGGTTTCCTCAAACAGGTACTGTTGGAATATTTGCTTTTTTAGCTTGTTAACAAGTCAACCCTTTGAGAATTTTTGTAGGAAAATAAAACAAAGTCCTTTTGATTCCCTTTGTGCTTGTGAAAGAATATTTGCTTTATTCACTCCATATGGATTGTTATATATCTTGTTGAGAACAAAGTTTATGCCTTTTTTCATAAACATTTTCAAACACATGCCAAAAGCTACCTTTCTCATTAAGTTGAAAGGCATATTCGACCCGAATGCTACTTGCATTGTTCCTGTGATCAACATTTTGCATTTAACAAATCTTGCATAAGGTTTCTTTACTTTTAAGGATCTTTTGAAAGTTTACCTTCAAATATGATGGCACGCCTTATTAGTATTAAAATGTTGTTTCAAGAACCTAAAATGTACGAAAGACTAGCCGTCTTATTTCCATTAGGCTTATAGGTTGTCAAACATCTTTTTCATGTTAAAGGCGATGGCTAAGTGAGGCGTGGAATTGTTGAATGCTCCGTTTTTGATACCTTGTCTTTCTTTTCTCTGCTTAAGAATGCTCGATTGGATGATTAACTTTCATTTCTTCGCTCTCCTACAGCCTAAATGGAACAATGCACTACTTGAGATGTTCAGAATCGACTATATTGGAACTTCCCCCTACATCAGTTGCCTTCCGTCTCTCTATCATCACAGGTTAGGGCCAAGAGACAGGTTTTTGATACTGTCATCCGATGGGCTCTACCAGTACTTCACAAACGAAGAAGCTGTATTAGAAGTCGAACATTTTATCTCATGGTCACCAGACGGAGATCCAGCACAACATCTCATCGAGACAGTATTGTTTCGTGCTGCAAAAAAAGCTGGTAACTACTTTTTACTTCTATAAAATGCTTGAATTGGTTTCTGAAGGGTGGAAAATTAGGTGAACTAATCTGAAATCTTTAATGATGTTTTATTTTAGGTATGGAGTTCCATGAGTTGCTTGAAATTCCACAAGGGGATCGACGTCGATACCATGATGATGTTTCAATAATTGTTATTTCTTTGGAGGGAAGAATATGGAGATCCAGTGCATAAGTAGGGAAAAAAAAGTTAAAGAGTTATAGACCTATTCAAAGAAAAATCAAACATCCAATTTTTGTTCTTTCCTAAATCACCATTTTTGTAAATAGCAACTAAGCCCTGGAACCAGTGTTACTTAGTTGTAAAATGTACTGTGTGTGATGGATGGAATTGTAAAGGTGTTAGAAAAACAACTCCTTTATCAGTTTATAAGCTGTCATAGTAAGTGTAATTTTCTTTAATAAAATGACATCTCTAAGAAGAAACTCTGTTCAAACAAAAACTAATTGCAGCAGCATGTATCAAACTTCTATATGTTATTATTTCATTTGCAACAACTCATGATGTTTTGAATCTTTAATGAAATCGGAAGAAACAAAGTTCAAAATCTCTCTCAACTTCTATTTTTTAATATTTTAAATTCTTAATAAAAACTCTGACTCTGCACTATCGAAAGAAACAAAGGTTTGGTCTCTTTTTGATTAGAAAAGAAAAGAAGGAGAATTTGAAGTCTTTTTCTAATGCTTAGTTATTCAACTTTTGACAAATATAAGGCGTGTTGTATGTGAAATGGATTCTATTCAAACATATATATTTAGTAAAAAGTATTATTTCTTCTTCTTTCATTTTAATTTATAAAATGACTTGGTACAATTAAGTCAAGCAGCTAAAGTAAGTCAAATCAATTAATTCTTCTTACTCTAACGGACGCGGCATGCAATCAATTTCTTATCTGCTTTTTTGTTCTCATGTTTTCGTCTTTATGATTTTTTTTCTATCATTCTTACGTGTATCAAACTATATGTTCCTAATACTTAAGGTTGCTACGTAAGTATATCTACTTTTTTTTTTTTTGGGTAAATAATCAGTTTATTTTGCACCTAGTTTTACTATTTTACTCGATACCTGCTTTTTATCACTAACAAATTTTGGATAATTCAGTTTAATCAAAGGTTTACATCAACAACAACAATACATTTAGTGTCATTCGAAAAGAATAGGATGTAATTAAACCTTACTGTTAACTATATGAGGGCAAAGCATCATTTTTTTTGGACTCTCGGATCAAACCCCTACATTGGTTGAGATATGGACTAGTGATCTGCTTATATGAATTTGAATAATTCCCTCCTCATGAGCTAATTTTTGGAGTTGAATTAGGTCCGAATGTTATATTTTTGAGAAGAGGATAGGAGGAGATTAAGCCCCCGCCCTTCCCCACGTAGTGCGACAACCCTTATCTATCAATTTGATAGTTCAGATAGCCAAACAAGGCACATAGTGCGACAACCCTCATCTATCAATATGAAAATTCAGATAGCCAAACAACGCCACATAGAATGACAACCCTGAGCTATCAATCTGAAAGTTCACATAGCCAAACAAGGTGACAATTCAGATGACCAATCACAACTATCAACCCTTCATTAACAAGGTGAAAATGCATATAGCCATATGAGAGTTCAAATAGCCAACCAATTGAGTTACTAAGATGATGGCCAACCGCAGCTTCATTAACAAGGTGAAAGTGCAAATAGTCAACTAACTGAGTTACTAAGATGATGGCCAACCGTAGCTTCATCAACAAGGTGAAAGTGCAAATAGCCAACTAATTGAGTTACTAAGACTACCTATTGAGTTACTGATAGCCAACCACAACTATCAACCCTCCATTAACAAGGTGAAAGTGCAGATAGCCAATCAATTGATTTACTAAGATACAGCTACTCACTAACCATATTCATATATTATAAAAAATCACGCAACTTTTTTTCCCGATTAAAATATAAAACACTGATCTCCAAAGTTTTTATCGATTACGTATGTATTTATGACTTCGTGAGGTTGTATAACCACCAAGACTGCAACATGAATGAGGAGTGGACAAATTAAGTCAGAGCTATTCTGGATTATGAAATCATCCCTTATGGCTATAACTGCTAACCAATCTTTTAAATTTAGATAGTAAATGCACAAAAAAAAAAGTTTGGTGGGAAGGTTGAGTAGTAGAAGAAGAAGTTAGGAATATCAAATTCATCAAACAATAAATAAGAAAACCTGTCATTTTGTCATAAATATTTGGGGCCAACATTTCAGGTATGTAGATGCTAACTTTAGTGATCAATACTCAAAATTATGACACAAAATTTTCAAAATTCACTTCTTCACATTTAATAAATTCAACTGAAATCCCATTGATTTTTTTTGGGGTGAACTTATGGCAGATCATGTGTGCGTTGAAAAAATAGGCAGTTTGGTATGGACTTTTGTGGATGAACAAATTACACATATGTTATCGTGGTCCATATACCTCTAGTCAGCATCTTTTTATTATTAAGAAAATAACAACTCAAAAATACCAGCACTTGTAGTAATCACTTTAAAAAAAAATTAGTCCAAATAATTAATAAAAACCATATCCAATTTCACAGATTCATGAAGCTGGACACAATTGATTAAAAAAATGTACGTGGACAATAATACGTATGTCCATAATTTAAATGTGCATAATATATTGCATTAATCGTCTCTTTATAAACATAATGGAATTGAAAAATTAAACAATAATTTTATGATGTGTGTTTGTTATTTTTTGGAAAGAGTGTTCTTAAACAATGCTTATCTTTGGAAAATTATTTTTTGACAATACATTTTAGCTAAAGTCTTGAGAATTAGTCTAAATAGTCATCTAGCCAATTGCTTAATCTAAACCTAACCTATGGTTATATAAGATATGTATAATTCATAATACATGATATGTGTATAATCGTGTTCAAATGTATAATCTATGTATATTATTAACTAGAAAAAATAAACAACGGATTCAGTTGGCTATTTGTTTAAAGATGGGAGGCAATAGGCCGAAGTTACTTAAAAGAGAGTTCGAATTATAGTGTAGAGGCCTAATTTGGTGTTGGGCCTAATATTTGGGCATTGCACATACTAGTTGCTAAAGTAAGACAACTTTCACATATAGCAAACAAAAAATTCATATTTGTATGCTATAGCAAACTTTGCATAAATTGCGCTTCATAGCAAACATAAAATTGTATAATTCGCTATACATATACAAGTGTATAATTCGCTGGCCTAAATTGTATAATTCACTGGCCTATTTCGCTGCAATTGTATAATTCGCTATCCTATTTCACTGCAATTGTATAATGCACAATTGTATAGTTCACTGCCTATTTCGCTGCAGTATTAAGTGTATAGTAAGAAGATATATGTTTTTCTCTCGCTTTATACAAAAACAGAAACACAATATATATATACTTTTGTTGTATAAAGCTAGAGAAAATTGTATTTCACTGCAATTGTATAATTCGCAATTGTATAATTCGTTGACCTTTTTCTCTGCAATATTTGAAGTAAAATATTTGTAAATTGTATAATTAAGTGTATAACACGAAGATATATATTTTTGCATGTGTATATACAATTTTCTCTCGCTTTATACAAAAACAGAAACAGAATTATATACTTCTGTATATAAAGCGAGAGAGGCGAGCGAGAATGGAGAGTGGCGAGCGAGATTTCTGGGAGAGAGACGCTGGCAAATTTTAGCTAACGTTTGCTATGGAGCACAATTAAATCAAACCCTAGCTATTCCATTTATTTTAGGTTATTAGTTTGCTATTATATACAATTTTCCCGCTAAAGTAATACAAGCTATGTATATCGATATCAATTTATCTGAATCCAATACTTTTGATATGAAACGTAACTTTATACGTAAAGTTCATGAAAATTGTAACAAATAGTCAATACAAATTCATAACTTGAGAAATCTTAGTAGCTCTGACTCATGTTATCAGTAAAGGTTTGATTCTCACCTTGTGATCTCCAATTAAAAAATTAGGAAACAATAATTGCCAATAAATTTGAGCAAGATTGTTACTGTGGTAAAATGAAAGAGGATGCATATCTATATTTCTGCATGTTATATACAGATATAATCAGGAGTGTTTTCGAGTTACAATTAAAGGGCAAAGAAGGCTCATTATATGAAAATCTGGCAAAATTGTTTGCCTTTGGTTATAACAACAAAGTAACATGTCTAAACAATTAGAAGCATTTCCTGTGGACGATGGAAGGACCAGATTCATCGTACTCTGCCTTTGCAATCCACATCTGCATTTCATTACACAGTCAGACTTCTCTATAACAAACAAATGGTAAATCAAATCTATAACAGAAGCAAGCAAACTTAGTATAAACATTACTGAGTTTTTACTAACCTGTTGGAAGGTACTTAGAGAAGCTAAAATAGAGCCTCCAATCCAAACACTATACTTCCTTTCAGGTGGAGCAACCACCTTAATTTTCATGCTGCTTGGAGCCAATGCAGTAATTTCTTTGCTCATTCTATCAGCAATTCCAGTGAACATAGTCGTACCACCACTGAGTACGATGTTTCCATAGAGATCCTTCCTAATATCGACATCACACTTCATGATTGAATTATACGTTGTTTCATGAATCCCAGCAGCTTCCATACCAATCATTGAAGGCTGGAAAAGTACTTCAGGGCAACGGAAACGCTCAGCACCAATTGTAATAACCTGACCATCAGGCAACTCATAACTCTTCTCAACAGAAGAATTAGTGTTTGATGTATCCAATTCTTGCTCATAATCAAGAGCAATGTAGGAGAGCTTTTCCTTAACATCCCTCACAATTTCCCTTTCTGCTGTAGTGGTAAATGAGTAACCACGCTCCGTCAGGATTTTCATTAAGTGATCAGTAAGGTCACGACCAGCCAAATCAAGACGTAAAATAGCATGTGGTAAAGCATATCCTTCATAGATTGGTACGGTGTGACTAACACCATCACCAGAATCCATCACAATACCTACATTTGAGATTGAATGTTGTGTTAGGTCCTAGTAACAAATAAATGAAAATAGTAGAGATTTTGCTTCACCTGTTGTACGACCACTGGCATAAAGTGATAGAACAGCTTGAATGGCCACATACATAGCAGGAGTATTGAATGTCTCGAACATGATTTGAGTCATCTTCTCACGGTTAGCCTTGGGGTTAAGAGGTGCTTCGGTGAGAAGTACAGGGTGTTCCTCTGGTGCGACACGAAGTTCATTGTAAAAAGTATGATGCCAAATTTTCTCCATATCATCCCAATTGCTAACAATACCGTGCTCAATTGGGTATTTCAATGTGAGAATACCACGTTTGGATTGAGCTTCATCTCCTACATATGCATCCTTTTGCCCCATTCCTACCATGACTCCTGTATGACGAGGGCGACCAACAATGCTAGGAAATACTGCTCTTGGAGCATCATCTCCAGCAAATCCAGCCTATAAATCACATAGAATTGGCAAATGTCTCACAGAAATACAAAATATGGCAGCATTTGCACCATCATATGAGATCACTCAATTTACAAATCAGATTTGTGGTAAAAAATATCTCCATAAATTATTTTGGTGAATCGCTATTAAATTCGTTATCTAGTGTTTTCACAAACAGGTAGAAATTGTCAATCAAATCCTATTAATTCAGCCAAGTTTATCATACATTTGTCATGTAGAAATTTCAGCTACACATTTTTGTTAAGATTGCCAAAAATCAAATATGCATAAAGTGCTTCTCTCAATTCCGAAAGTTTGCTAGTCTATCCATTCAGATTAATTATGTTAAAGAATGACAAAAGTCTCACATTGGTGATTAATGAGGTGAGTGGTTTCCTTATAAGGTTTGGACAATCATCTTCTCTTCGAATTAGCTTTTGGGGTGTGTGTTAGGCTTAAAGACAAAAGTCCCTTCGAGAATGACAAAAGTCCATTCGAGCTAGCTTTTGGGGTTTCACGTGGTATCAGAGCAGTTAAAGAATGAAAAAAGTCCCACGGGAGTTACGCTTAAGAACTAATTTCACAACTTATTAGAATTGAATTTTAATAAATGTTTCCAAAATTTAAAAATGTGTTTCCAAGTATATCGTACCTTAACCATTCCAGTACCATTATCACAGACGAGTGGCTGGATATCCTCACCATCTGCCATTTTTTTTATCGAATACCTATCACCAAAATTGAAATCCTCAAAATTAAAAAATGAACCCAATTACAAGACAAAAATTCATAGGAAAAGAGATTATTACTTTAAATATTTTTGGGTGGGGGAGGTCCTGGAATAGTAGGCTAGAATTCAAATATACAGAAGAACAAAAGGAGAAAAAACTGAGGAAGAATAGGGAGATAAAACTGAAACTTTTAAAGCAGAAATTTGTTATATTTGCAAAATTAATGGTGGAAATTAACCGTATTTTTTGCTGTCTATAATCTTGCCTATCCTCTAGTTTTTCCTATGACTAATCAGGCTTCATACATTCATAACTGCTAACTTTTAGTAATAATTAATAACAATATATTATCATAGGCTGATTTAACTTCTATATACTCAACGTGTAAAATAAATTATACGCTACCAAGGTACTTCTATCAATATAAATACTAAACTTCTTCCATATATATATTATATAGGCTAAATTTAACTTCTATATACTCAAACATGTAAAATAGTTTTTACACCAGAAAGGTACTTCTCTCTATAAAAGCTAAACTTCTTCCATATATATAAAAGTTTTATATGACCGACATTTCAATTCCTTTTTTGATTTGAAACAAAGTTTTAAAAATAAAAAATATTTTTTTTATCCTATGATCAATATATTTTTATCTCTCGAAGTTTAATAAAAAAAGATTTGGTAATAAAGAAAGTTCCTCGCACTGTGTGATCAAATTAATTTGGTTTCCTCGAATTTCTTGTTGACTTTTCAATGTAATACTAGTTGATTTTCCAGACCGCGTCAACGAAAGTTCCTAACTATTGCTCATTTGCTATATACTATAAATAGACAACTCAAGCTTATTATTTCTCCATATCCAAACCCAATTTTCTCATTCACCTTATAACAATAGAAAGAAAGAAAGAAAGAGATCGATTGTTAAAGATGAAGAACGTTATAAAAGTTGTGTTTGTGCTTTCTATCATCACGTGTATCCTCTTTACACCAACCATTGCTAGGGTGAGTTCGAGTCGTGGCAGTTCAAGGACCCCAGCAGTCCGTGCTGCTGGTCGCGCTAGCAACAACTCATCATCAACCACCCCATTGTGCATGTCCTCTATAGCTATGGCTCTCTTTGCCTACCTTTCATTTGTTTACTTTTAATTATGTCTACACGTTAGGCCGGAGTTCAGAATTTAGATTTTATGGATTGGGGTGTTACTTTTAAAATGTATATGTAATTCTATCGATTTACCATTATTTTTAGTTAAATACATAAAAGTTTGACCACGAGTCTGATCGGGTTTTTACAGAACCAGTGATTAGATCTGAAACTGTGTTGGTGATTGCAACATTGAGTTTCACCATGGAAGTGAACTCGATTCAGAGCTCAAAGAGAATGGACGAAAGATGAGGGACAAAGTCTGATTATCTCTCATCTTTAGGACATTTTTATCATCTTTCCTATTTCAAATCATCTCAGCCAAGGAATATTCCAGATATATTCCATTATATATGTAAATATTGTTTTTATTTATTTACAATTAGTCAGTTAGAGAAAAACAAATAAGAGAAGGACAGCTGGTAGTATAGTAACAAATTTTTATTCCTTTTTGCTTTGTATAAATGCACATGTACAGATTCAATGAAAAGGGAACAGAAATTTTTCCTCAATTGCTTTCTTTCTTTTTCAATATGGTATCAGAGCAATAAGATCTTCATCACGACCCTCTTTCTTTTCCTTCTTTTTTCTTGACCTCATCCTCTCATGGCTGGTGATACTGCCACATCTCAAGTTGGAGAGGCTGGAGGTTCAACTCCAGTAAGTTCAACTATTCAGATCAACCAAGGAAATGATGCCTCTAATCCTTTTTATCTTCACCCATCCGATTCACCTGGAATGGTGCTTGTCAACTCAATCTTCGATGGGAAGAGCTACGGTGGCTGGCGTAGAGCAGTCTTCATAGCTCTTTCTGCCAAGAACAAACTCAGCTTCATTGATGGAAGTCTTAGTGAACCTGCTGTTTCTTCACCAACCTATAAGGCATGGAATCGATGCAATGATATGGTGATTTCATGGTTACTCAACTCCCTTTCTAAGGATATAGCAGAAAGTGTCTTATATTCAAAAACTGCTAAGGACATTTGGAAAGAACTTGAAGATAGGTTTGGGCAGTGCAATGGTGCAAAATTATTTCAGCTCCAAAAAGAGTTAAGTGATTTGGTACAAGGAAACTCAGATGTGGCTGGTTATTATACCAAGGTGAAAAGGATTTGGGATGAGTTGGATAGTCTTGACACTTGTGCTCATTGCACTTGTGCCTGTTCTTGTGGAGGTAAGAATAGGACTCTTAAATCTCATCAAGACGGCAGGCTCATTCAGTTCCTTATGGGACTGAATGATGCATATTCTAGTGTTAGAAGCAATATCTTGATGATATCACCCTTGCCAAGTGTCAATCAAGCTTATTCATTGTTGATCCAAGATGAGAAGCAGAGAGAAATTCACACTTTTCAACATCCAATTGAGTCAGCTTTCATGGCTGCAAGACAACAATATGGGGTTCAAAAATTCAACACATTAGAGAAGAAAGGAAATTTTGAAGAATCAAAGAACAACTTATTCTGCACTTATTGTAAAAAGACAAGGCACACGGCACAGAACTGCTATAGGTTGATCGGATTCCCAGCAGATTTCAAATTTACCAAAGGAAAGAAATCTCAAACACAGAGTAATGCAGTATACACAGGTACTGATGCAGGAAATTCTTCAATTGCTCTCCCTGAGAAAGAATTCACACGGGAACAATATCAGCACATGTGTCGTATGCATCAAGATTTTCAACACCTCAAGTTAGGCACTCAAGGTGAATCAAACTCTGAGGTTCATATATCTGCTAACTGTGCTGGTATAGCTCAAACTCTTTCTACTTCTATGCATTCTTCTAAATCTATCATCTGGATTTTAGATTCAGGAGCATCCGAGCATATGACCCATGATTCCAAGCTTTTATTCAATATTCACTCTCTACTCACTCCTGTTTTTGTTAATCTTCCTAATTCCAAAAGAATTAAAGTCACTCAAGTTGGAAGTGTCAACATTTTACCCAATTTTACTGTTGTAGATGTTCTCTTTGTTCCTAGTTTTAGGTGCAATCTTCTTTCAGTTCACAAAATATGCTCTAGAGCTAATTCATCTCTTCTTTTTACTTCCTTTGGAACTGTTTTGCAGGCCCCTTCAATGAAGAGGCCAATATTACTTGGGGAGGCTAAGCAGGGGATCTATCTTCTTCACACTATCAAGCCTACTACTAGTTGCAATCCTCTAGATGTACCTAGTATTTCTAATTCAGTTTTTACTCTTTGTAATGAAAGCAGAAACCTATCTAGTTCAGTTTCTTTTTCTGCTACTGTTCCTACCGATGTAAGTCTATGGCACAATCGTTTGGGGCATTTGCCTTTAAGTAATATGAAGAATATTTCATCTCTTCTTATTCTTCTAGTAATTCTATTGATGCTTGTGATATATGTGCCAAGGCCAGACAAGTTAAAATGCCATTTTTCTCAAGTCTTAGATCTACTATTAATGTCTTTGATCTAATTCACATAGATACTTGGGGGCCATATAAAACACCCACTCTTGAAGGTTTTCGATATTTCCTTACCATTGTTGATGATTTTAGTAGGGCTACTTGGACTTATCTCCTTTCCACTAAATCAAATGCTTTTACAGTCCTAAAACAGTTTCTAGCTATGACTGAACGACAATTTGGTAAACAAGTTAAAACCATCAGATCCGACAATGCCATGGAACTTGGGGGAAGTTTTGAAATCTCAGAATTCTTTTCTTCAAAGGGTATCATTCATCAGACAACTTGTGTATACACCCCACAACAAAATGGAATTGTTGAAAGGAAACACAAACATCTACTTGAGACTTCTAGAGCTCTTTTATATCAATCAAAATTGCCCATTCATTTTTGGGGTGATTGTATCCTCACTGCTACTTTTTTAATCAACAGATTCCCATCTCGCATTCTTCAATTCAAAACTCCTTATGAAATCTTATTTGGTAAGCCTCCTTCTTATCATTCTCTTAGGACATTTGGTTGTTTAACCTATGCTTGTACTATCTCTCAATTGAGAGACAAGTTTGATCCTAGGTCTATACCAAGTGTTTTCTTAGGTTATCCTTTTGGAAAGAAGGGTTACAGGCTTTTGAATCTTCAGACTATGAAGGTTTTTATTTCTCGACATGTTCGATTCCATGAATCTATTTTTCCTTTTTCCTCAACTTCAAGTCATAAGCATCTATTTCCTGTTCCGGATCCTCATTCTCTTTCTTATCCTGATCATGATCCTTTTGATATTTCTACTTCAGATTTAATTCCTCTCGAATCATCACATTCATCTTCTCCTCTACATGCCGACATTTCTTCTTCTTCTACAACTCCTTCACCCCCTCTCCCTATTACTAGGAAGTCTAATAGAGTCAAACAACCTCCTTCTTATCTTGCTGATTACTTATGTAATTCTGTTTTTGTCACATCTCAACTTACTGAATGATGTTTTTCAGTTTCTCTTGACCCTACTATTTTACCTTTCTCTGCTCTATCTTCTACAAATCAATCTCTCCTTAATTCTACTTCATACATTTCTGAGCCTACCTCCTATTCTCAAGCTGTTCTTCATCCTGGTTGGCAAGCTGCTATGGCCAAGGAGTTTGATGCACTTGAGGCCAACAAAACTTGGGAAGTTGTTCTCTTGCCTCCTGGGAAGAAGGCTCTCCCTTGCAAATGGGTTTATCGGGTGAAGTATAAATCAGATGGTTCTTTAGAAAGGTTCAAAGCTCGTTTAGTTGTACGGGGAGACACTCAACGTGAGGGCATTGATTTTACTGAGACTTTCTCTCCAGTGGTTAAGATGACTACCATTAGATGCTTACTTGCCATTGCAGTAAAAAGAATTGGAACATTTCTCAGTTAGATGTTAATAACGCTTTTCTACATGGTGATTTACAAGAAGAGGTTTTTATGAAATTCCCTGCTGGTTTATCACCACCCACTCCCAATCATGTATGTCTATTGAAGAAATCCCTTTATCGTTTACGACAAGCCTCTAGGCAATGGTATGCCAGGCTCACAGCAGCTCTTAATTTTAAAGGTTACACTTGTTCTCTAAATGATTATTCATTGTTTTTTAGACAACTCTCCGGCAAAGTAACCATTGTGGCTGTTTATGTTGATGATATTTTAATTACTGGGGATGATATTACTGAACAATCGTCTTTGAAAGATTTTCTTCACTCGGAATTTCAGATTAAAGACCTTGGTCAGGCTAATTTTTTCTTAGGCATGGAATTATTGAGAGAACCACATGGTTTAGTTATAACTCAGAGGAAATTTACCTTGGACATGTTGTCTGAATTTGATTGTCTTCATCTCAAGCCTGTCTCTTCTCCTCTAAATCCTGCTCACAAGCTACTTCCAGATGAAGGAGAGCCTTTACCCGACCCTACTTTCTATCGCCGACTGTTGGGAAAGCTTAATTTTTTAACCCATACACGACCAGATTTGTCTTTTGCTGTTCAGACTCTCAGTCAATACATGCAGTGTCCTCGTCAACCTCATTTAACTGCTGCTTATCACTGTCTTCGGTATCTCCTCCGGGATCCTGGATTGGGTTTATTTATGTCTTCCCATGCTTCTTTTCGCCTTCTTGCTTATTGTGATTCTGATTGGGGGAATTGCCCTGTTACTCGTCGCTCCATCAGCGGGTTTTACATCAGTCTAGGGGGTTCTCCGATCTCCTGGAAGTCCAAGAAACAACCTTTAGTATCTCTTTCTTCTGCTGAAGCAGAATATCGCTCTATGAGAAGAGTAGTTGCAGAGGTTACCTGGCTGGTTCGGTTGCTTGATGACTTGTCTGTTCCTCCATCTTTACCTGTGGCCCTTCACTCTGATAGCCAAGCGGCTATCCACATAGCTCGTAATCCAGTTTTCCATGAACGCACAAAGCATGTGGAGTTAGATTGTCACTTCGTTCGCCAACAATTTTTGGCTGGAATCATATCCCTCTCCTATATCCCCTCCAGGTCTCAAGTCGCTGATATTTTCACGAAACCTTTGTCTGGTCCTGCTCATCTGAATATCATCGGCAAGTTGGGTGTGGTCTCCACCCCTCCCAACTTGAGGGGGGATGTTGGTGATTGCAACATTGAGTTTCACCATGGAAGTGAACTCGATTCAGAGCTCAAAGAGAATGGACGAAAGATGAGGGACAAAGTCTGATTATCTCTCATCTTTAGGACATTTTTATCATCTTTCCTATTTCAAATCATCTCAGCCAAGGAATATTCCAGATATATTCCATTATATATGTAAATATTGTTTTTATTTATTTACAATTAGTCAGTTAGAGAAAAACAAATAAGAGAAGGACAGCTGGTAGTAGTATAGTAACAAATTTTTATTCCTTTTTGCTTTGTATAAATGCACATGTACAGATTCAATGAAAAGGGAACAGAAAATTTTCCTCAATTGCTTTCTTTCTTTTTCAATAAACTGTTATCTTTCTATTTTTTTTAAAAAATGCATTTGTTGTTCTTTATATTACTGCATGCATGGAGTACTGAGGCCATCAGCCATATCACAATTATAATGTAATCTGTTGTAGTTTTGAATAAAATTTGCTTTTGATATTAAAATTTCTTGTCATGTGATTGACTATATGTTGCTCGATCAAATTATGAAAATTCAGAGAGGGAAAAATTTATTGTATCAATCTTTGGGATCAGAACATGTCGGTAAAGTGATGTAGGTTCAACATTGCCAATTACTAACGGCTAAAGTAGTTTGAAACGTTATTTTTTAATATTTTTCTCGAATTACGGAATTGAAATTCAATTATTTTGGATATATTCACGTGCCTATTAAGGTCTACTAAAAATAACACTTCTTGCTAAGAAATATTTTCATATCCAACCTAGACTCGACTACTTAGAATTCTGATCTCTTATCTTTTACTAAATTTAACGTTTTTTATGATTGCGGAAACGCATTAAATTCACTAGTCAGTTACACTTTGTTTGGATCATTGCTACCCATTGTTTCATAATGTTTGTACTGTATTATATGGTAGATACAATATTTGGCTAGATTGAATTGTTTGTTATTGTTAAGTAACATTTTAATTATTTGGTTTGATTGTATCGTACTGTATTATAATTTATAAATTTACTTAAATATCCTTAATTATTTTAGGGTAGAAGGTTTGACTAGATTTAAATAATTAAGATAAAGGGTAAAATAATATTTTAAAATATTATATAAAGATATAATTGAAAAAAGAAATTAAGTAACAATGGGAACACAACAAATTGGTTGTTCTATAATATAGGGGTTTCCATTGTTACGTAATAACAAAATTTAACAATACAGTATAATGCATTTTAAGTAACAATCAAAACAAACATTGTACATATACTAACAATACAAAATAATATAATAGATAAGGATAATCTAAACATAGTCTTAGATGATTTGTTGACATCCTGTATTAATGTGGACCAACAATAAAGACCGTTTTCTGATAATTTTATTGTCAGATTAAATACGGACAGATCACATAACATACACACTTTTAATGACGATATCTGATTGCAACTGTAGTGATTAGTCATGGTGATTGCTCCAACTTGCAAATTAGAACGCCATTATACATTATCATCAACAATAAATTAAAGCGGATACATTTATTTTTTTACTCAGAACACTTTATTTGTCTGAGTTTTTTTTTTTTGTCATTTCTCAATTCCATGAGACATGTTTAATATAATATGATTATAGGTTATTGTGAAACTGAAACAAACTCGATTTCTCAACACCAACACTGATATATAATATTCACTGGATATAAATTTAAAACATAGAATACGCATAATAAAGTAATAACATACTAATTACAGATAGATTAATATAGAAAAAGGTAACTAAAATGAAATGAGATATCAGATTAGAGAAAAGGGATGAAGATAACTAAAAGCCAAAGTTTCAACATAATTTTCATAATCTTTCTTCTAACTCTTAGTCTTATTTAACAAATGATTATTTGACCTGGATCCCGAATAAAAGTATAGGCCTTTACAAGAGTCAACTTGATTCTCAACAGAAACATCATACATATTTATAGTTTAAGATAACGAAATTTAAATATATTCTTTACGTTTTAGACATTATGAGAGTTAAAATCAATCAAACAAATTGAAACGGACAAAGTAAGCTTTTTATTTGATTCTTTCCAAATTGTTTTACAATTTCTTGTTGACTTATCACTTATCCACGTACTTGTCAAGTTGGATATTATTAGGCGAGATTTTTAGACCGTATCAAAGGAAGTTCCTAGTTACAGTATGCCTCTCTACTTAATGGGAAAACGACGGCTGCCTATTTCAAATATAAATAGCCACAATTATGATTGTGATGGAATGATAAATATTTCAGATTCGAATCTTTTGAGAATGAAATCGCTTTTGTTACAAAGTATTTTATGATTTTTATCCAATGTAAAATTTATTGACACGAATTCAAATTAAATTGGACTTTAATATGTATTACAGACGTCATGTAGAAAAAAAAACCAGTAGTGACGTCTGTTTTCAAGAAAATTCATTTTGATGGGTGCCTCCAACTTGTTAAATTGGATTAACACTGTTCAACTACTTCAGAAGTTATGAATTAGTAGGTCAACAACTTTTCTTTTTTCTAATAATTAAACGTGTTTTCAGATTATTCAATCTGATATATTATTGATGGGTACAAAGATGCATAATGCATAGATTAGTAATGCAGGGTTTAGTAATGTAGGAATTATTTTTAACAAGTGTTTGGTTCATTATTTCCTACCTAGTCTTATGTTTGGTTTAAAACTTTAGAAAAAGTTTATTTCCTTTTATACCCTTTAGTTATTGTGAGATTATGTTTCATTTAACTAGTCAAGTTAAATATTAAAAAAAATATAAAAATATTATTAATTTTGAGGTGTGATATGTCACATGGTATATTTTTAATTTTTTGTTGGTCAAATATACCTTGAACTTAACATGAATTTAAGGCTACTTAAATTGTTCAAATACGCTTAGCTTATTTTAAAAATTAAAATAAAATAGTTTACGTGGTCAATTGACGAACTACATTTAAAAACAAAAAAATAAAAAATCAACCCAATATAACAACTCAAACATGGAGAAAAAAATATTAGTTTGTGAAATCATCAAATTACATGGAATAAATTTGGAGAATTAAATGAACATTTATAAATATTCTCATATAAATAAAAAAAGAACATGAATTACAAAAAAAAAATAGGAAAAAAGATTTGGGGATAATTTAGTCATTAGGGATCGTATCCAAGGATTGCTAAACCTTGGATTAGCTATCCCTCCCTTTCCTAAGGATAAAATAAGATCATGTATGAGGTATTAGTAATCCATGGATTAGGTTAAATAAAGTAACCAAACAATGTTTTTGTTGAACTATATTTTAATCTATCGATTATTTTGATTAATACTTCCCACCAAACGGGTCCTTAATTTCAAAATATTTTTGGACAATAATTCCTTTTACTTCATCCCTTCAAATCTTTTCTTGTAACACACATGTAAAAACTGAAATTCCTCATGTACCTAGTAGCTAAGGTGATATTTCAGGTAGAAAAAAAAAGTTAATTAAAAGTTATGATGTGTTTTAATAAATGATTGATCTTCAAATATGAAATTTTGAAAAAATCTGTATTCTTAAGTATATTTTTATGTATTAACTCTTTTTTATACAATGTCAAGCTTATTGATTTTTTCAAATCTAATTAAAAACGAGGCAAAATATGTATGGATCAAGTAGGACACTAATTCAACATTTTGGACCGTGTCAAATAAAGTGTGTAACCAAATTGCCTCTAATTTCAATATAAATAGACAAGCTTGTTCTTTGATTTCTACCTATCTAAGCCTTTTGTTTTACACCTAAAGAGAGACACTTACAAAAGGAAGAAAAGTTTTTTATAAGTTAAATACAATTAGCTAATATATCAAGCAATATTTAACCCAAAAAAAAAGAGAGAAAAAGATGAAGAACGTTATGAAGGCTGTGTTTGTGATATCTATCATCATGTGCGTCCTCCTAACACCTACCATTGCTAAGGTTAGTGCAAGTCGTGGCAGTACAAGGACTAGTTCAACCACAAGATTGACCCCAGTAGTCCGTGCTGGTGCTCGTGTCGGTGCTCGTGCTGATGCTCCCTCTAGCACTCCCTCTAGCAACAACTCAGCATCATCCACACCTTTGTGCATGTCCTCTATAGCTATGGCTCTCTTTGCTTACCTTTCATTTGTTTACTTTTGATATATATATATATATATGTGAACTTGCTGAGCCATTGAATTCAGAATTTAGATTTTACGAATTGAGTTGTGAGATGTGAGTGTGAATTTTAAAATGTATATGTAATTCTATCGATTTACTATTGTTTTTTCAGGAGTACTTTGACCACAAGTACTCACAGGTTTAATTTCTACTGAACCAGAGAACCAGTGGTTAGATATGAAATTGTTAATGTACGATATATATATATTTCTATAAAAATGCATTTGTTGTTCTTTATATTATTGCCTGGAGTACTGACGCCATGTCACGTAAAGTAAAATCTGTATAAAATCTGGTTTTGATATTAAAATTTTTTGTCATGTTATATTGATAACAGTACCAAGCACGATAAATTCACTAGTTTCTCCGTTTTACTTTGTTAGTCTATTTCAAAAGAAATAAATATTTTTTTCTTTTTAGCAAATCTTTAATTTCAACTTTTTTAAATGACATGTTGAATATCACAAAATTAAAATACATTTTAATACATGTTACAGATTTTTAATATAAAACCACAAAATTCAAAAAAAATTCTTTTCACTCTATTTAAGTTTAAGTGCCAAGTCTAATATAAGACCACTTAATTTTTAAATACTTTTTGAGATACTATTTCTTATCCGATCATCCCTTTCAAATATTTTTCTTGTGACACTAACACACATGACACATGTAATAACAGATGCATAGGGGTATATATTAAAACTGATATAAAAACATTATATAGATCATTAATTATTTTATGGATATACGTGAAATTCCTGTTATTCTTTCTATCCAATTGAATTTAGAAGAAACTTTCTCTAAATATACTAACGCCCCACCCACCCACCAAATAAAAATAAAAATAGACGTATGCCAGCATTTATGGTAATGAAAAGATAAATTTGCTATATGTACTCATTCATGCGTGGCTGCGTCTCTGTGCTACTATTGACTTTCAATATGGATTATATCATAGTAACAATAAATAAAGAGGAAATATTTTGTTGAATTTCCAAAAGTTTTGAAGTAGTAGGTCGACAGCTTTTCGTTTTCTAATAATTGAACGTGTTTTCAGATTATTCATCTTCAAATCTTTTCTCGTAACACTCATGTCAAAACTGAAATTAGCTCAAAGATCAATTTCCGATCGTCTACAGGTAATTAGTTAAGAAATATATTACATATAAAACGATAACACTATTAATTAAAATGTATTTTAATAAATAATTGATAATCATTTTAATGTAAGCTCGAAAAATTCGAAAACTTTTATGTGTTTTTTTTTACCATATTAAATGTCAAGATTATTTCTTTATTTGAAATCATTAAAAAAAGGAGCCAACCTATGTACCGAGTAGTTACTCTTTTAATTTGTTCTCCAATTTCCTGTTGACTTCTCAACGTACATGTCATAAAAAGGAAACTAGTTGAATTTTTCAGAGCGTGTCAAAGAAAGTTCCTAACTAGTGCTCATTTGCTATACTATAAATAGACAACTCGAGCTTTATAATAATTTATTATACTATTTTATAATTTTTTTGTTTATTTGATAATATTGAATAATCAATTGGGATTATTTTAATAATTTTAGAACTTATAAGACTTTTATGTTTATGAGAAAATATATAACACCAAAATTTCATATTTCAAGTCTAAATAAAATTTCAATTTCATCTCATAATTTCATACCATGATACCATATCGCATAACCAAACAAACCCTTAAAGCTGTGATTTATATAAAATCTGGTTTAAACTCTTTTTCTCTTTCTTACTTTTCTTACTTATTTTTATTTTTGTCCTTTGCTTTCTTTCCCAACTATTGTTCCAAATTTCATACTTCCATACTTTGGTGAAGTGATATAGGTTCAACACTGCCTATAGTAAAACTAATGGCTAAAACGGAGGAAAAACATTGTTCTGACTTTAGTCTTCTAGTAAATTTTTACTATAACAAAAATAATTTTCGTAATAATAATATACACCTTAGAAATAAAAAGAAAATATTAAAATTATATCAAAATAGTAGAATAAATAACCATACGACTCAATAAGACTACAAGAATAATTTACAATGACATGATGAAAAAATTAAAGATCTACTAAAAAGTTTTAAAGATATGACACTTGAGCCTAATGTAACTCCAAAAGCTAGCTCATATGGAGAGGTTTGTTCAAATTCATATAAATAGATCAAATTCACATCTTTCTACCAATGTGGGATTTTTTAACACTACCCAACATCGATAAATACCAAATTGAGATGAAATCTAACTCTACACTACAAAAAAACGTCCAAATTGCGGGGGTTAAAATTACATATTGCGGCAGTCAGTAACCCCTGAATTTGCAGTTTCGGCAGTTGCAAAAACCCCTGTTGTTAGGTCTGCCACAATTAAGCCGCGGGGGTTTTTCACCAACCCCTGGTACCAGTCGCAGGGGGTTATTCGCAGGGGTTTTGAATCCCCCAAATTGATATCAATAAACCTGTGTTTTATATTCTGGGAATCAAAAACCCAACTATTTGTGAGTCTGGGAGTCGTTAACCCCTGCAATTTATGAATCACATTAAATTAACAGGGGTGTCAACCCCTGCAATTCATGAACATAGTAAACTTTTTACAGCATTCTGTCTGCTAGTTATATTCAATTTTATATATTAATGACTAATTAACATGTACATTATAGTCCAAACATAAAAGGACATATTAGTAAACATATTTCAAACACACAAATATATCATTAAGCATACTATTAGTTTTACAAGATATATTGAAAAACGTGATGCACCCCAACCATTACGACTAAAAGGAACTTCAAAATCACTGCGAAAACTGTTGGTTAGTCTTGCTTTTATGGATGAAAAGTCTTTACCAGCATCTAAACTCAAGAAAGGTTCTGCAACAGTTCATGGAACATCACCTACCTGCAAAAGAAAATGCACAAAATAAAGGGGAATTGAAGGAGATAACTTGAGCCTTAGAAGGAGTGTTGTCATTGTTGTTCTAAGTCGCGGAGAAAAACATAAACCAGGAGAAAGACGAAAACCCCTCTGGGATTCTGCTCAAAACCAAAATCTTCAATTGGATTAAAGAAGAAAGAATGGCTTCAGCCTATTTAGCATGGTAGAAGCTCCCAAGCGAACTACTGACTTCCTAAATCGCTTCTCCAATATTATTTCATCTCAATACACCAAGTCTCTATGCCTTTTTTTCTCTATCGCTTAAAATTCATCTTTTCTCCTTTCTCTATTTGATGCCCTCATCACTTTCCAGGATGCTAGCAGAGTAATGAGAGACACTAATAGATACTCAGTATGCAGATATACTACTCCCTCTATTTCGTCCCTTACAAAGTTATCGACTCAAACTTGATTGAATCTTAGAAGACTTTTGAAAACGCTGCCAATGCATTTATGTCAACTTGGGCTTTTGGAAGCCCTTTATGTCATTGCCTATAAAATTAGAATTCTAACAGAAAGAGCAGATAAAAGTTGGCTTATATTGGAATAACTCCTGAAAAGTTGAAAGGGGTGGGTCGTTCTCATGAAAGTGTTTCAGGTTCTTTGTAGAAAAGAATCAAAACCTGTTGGAGCTTTCTATGTGGCTTGCCAGCTTTTCAAAATTTAGTTTAAGCTCAAAACAGTTCACTTGTGTAAAAGTGTTACATGAAGCATTGAAATAGCCTGCATTTTTTATTTCGAGAAGTTTCATCGTAGGGATAAGGTTACTTACATGTATTATACTAGACGGTTGGAGGTGTACAATGAAAATTTCTCCGTCTCTGATCAAGGTATCATAGCCATCGCAATCCTCGAAAGGAAAGAAATATAAGGATGATACTAAAATATCTTATATCTGTGAAGCTCTAAATCGGAATCTTACCTAAAACATTGTGCTTTCTCTAAATCGGCTTCTTCGATGCGCTCTGCAGGAACATGAAGACCAGTTTCTAAGGTTTGGCGTTTATCTTGTCTTCAAGAAGCTACTAAAGAAGATCTATATTATCCAGTAGCAGAAAGATCACAATAAAGCTCATGAATTGCTTAAACAGAAAAAGTATATCGAGCTTAGAAATGAGGACGGATTACCTTTAGAGGCACGGATAATGGCAGCATAGCTCCTTGACACTGGTTGTTAGCCCACTGTAAGTCACAAAACAAAACATCCTTAACATTAACATAGTAAGGTTATAAGCATTAAACAACAATAACTATGCCTAAATCTAGATAAGTAGGAGTCGGCTATATGAATACTCACAATTCGATTTATAGACAAAGATACTGGTAGAAACGACGTTTTTCCTTTATATTTCAACACTTGGACAGAGAATTTGCATGTTAAATGATGCACCAGAATATACACATAGTCCAAACATGAACAAATGTAATCTGCAAATGCACAAAATCCACGAACACGTAGATGGTACTAATTTGTTATAGCTTCTTTTCAATTCTCATCTTTCTGTTCTTGGTCTCGAGGTGATGTATGCAGAAATGAGATTCTCTGAGAGAACAAATGAGTTAGCAGTAAACTAGTCTTTTCATTATAAAATTTACTGCTAAACTAATCAAAATATGACTAAAGCATCTCTCATTAGTATATATATTCTAGCTTTATACGTCATAACCTCGAGTCCTTAAGTGGTTGTTGAATGCTCTTAACGGAGCCTCATCCAGTTTGTTTTCGATAAACAAGAGGATACTTCCTAACTCCTACCTCATATTCAATTTTGGAGCCTTATCTACTGTCTTTAAATTAAATCATTGTTTCTGCATTAGTCATTCTCTTGAACCCCTTTGAAAGTCTACGGGTTAAACATCCCATAATTCAGATTTGAGGCTTCCTATCAAGGTTCGAACATGAGACCTCTAGTTAAAAGTGGAATAACTAGAGGTTTTCTTTACTAACTAATACATACAATAACAGTTAACTTCTCTTAATCTTGAACCAAAGGTATGACAAAGTTAGTTCCCAAGAACACGAAGAAATTACGGAAGTCGTCACATTCAAAATTTCTTTGCTCACAACTATTTCCTGAGATCATTCAGTTCCACAAAAACCCAAATGAGAAACAAACAAACAAACAAGTAAAACTTTGATGCCATAAGTTACAGGCTTCCAAAACGACTAGTTACAACCTGCAAAGGTCATTCTAGCACTTACCAAACATTCTCTGTTTGAAATGTATGCAAAGAGTCTCTTGAGCAAAATGACAAACTTAGAACATTTTATAATCTTGTTCCCATGTCATGTCCAAAAGAATGAGAAGTATATAAGTTCAATGAAGTACAATTTTGATAAAAAAAAGTACTTGCTCCCATATCATTTCTAAATTGCCAAAGTTAACATATAAACAAATTATAGTTACAACTACAAATATCAGGATAAATTATAATTTTAGACCTTACTAAAAAAATGAGACTGAGACAGACACATAGATTGTTATCTGGAATTCACCTCCCAATACTTTGAAATGTAATATTAGACCGCTCAGAGAATTTACTAATAGAATCTTCCTATATGGATGTACAAATTACTATAGTATATCTAATATTACTATATTCTATAGAATGTTAAACTTAAGTTAATATATTCAATGAATCGAAAAGCTAACTAGTGTTAGAAAATAAGGAATAAATATTTAGCTTATTGTCTGCTTTTGAATCTAGCTAGTTGACTTAGGCAATCAATGAAGTATAAATTTGACAATAGCAATCAATGGAGTATAAATAAGGAAGAACTGATTCAATAGCATTTAGCAATCAACGGAGTATAAATTTAGCAATTTGTTCCCTCTACTGATTCTACTACCACTCATCATTACAAAATAAACTTTTTGGCCAAATGAAGTTGCTCAAGGGATTTGAGCATTTCAGTTCATTATTTGGCAAATACCAACATGGACAGCTAAACAATGATAAGTACAACAATTACAACAAAATAAACCTAATTCTACCACAAAATACATGTTCAAAATTGATAATTTCGAATACAACAAAGTAACCTAATTCTACCTCCATGCATCAATACAAACAACCATAAAAGAAACTTATAACCTAGTAAATACAATCAGTAATTTGTAAAAAGCTCTCAAATTGTCAAGATTCAGATGAGAAAATTTAAAGAATTGAGGTAAATTCATTTCTTAAGACGTGAGAAGTGGAAAATATTACCTTAGAATGTCTATCTCATTTCGAATATGGTGAGTAGCTCAAGTTTACAGAGTTTTGAGGTAGCTGAAGTAGTGGAGAAGCGGCGGAGAAGCAGCGGCGTCGAGAAGTGTGCCGACGAGAGAAGTTACGACTGAGAGTAACCCAACCCTAATGAGAGATGGTATTGTAGAAGTATTTTGTATTTCAGAAACTAAAAATACATTGTAAAAGTATAAAGAAAGGGGGTGACGCTGGTTTATATGTGTATTTGTATTTTGTACATTATTTCAGTAACTAAAAATATTGCAATTTTAGAAAAATACGGTATGATAATATGAATACCATATTTTATATTTCAAAATAAAAAATTATATTTACAGATAGCAGGGGTTAAACCCTGACAATTTATTTAGATTTTTCTCTTTCTAGATGACGGGGTTTTAAACCCCCGCTATTTACTTTTATTTTTGTCAGCTACCAAAACCCCCTCTATTTAATGTAATTTGTGGGGGTTGCTGCTAACCTCTGCTTTAAAACCCCCACGATTTAAGCCTTTTTTTGTAGTGCTAATATCATGTAAAAATATAACACAGGACTTAACTTAACCCTAAAAATGAACTCATAAAATATAATGATAATATAAATCAAATCTATATCTAAAACGAGGATATAATGATAAAAAGGAGTTTATTATTAAGTTGACATGATCATGAGATGGCTGGCCTTCACCAAAAGACAAGCACGTGCATAGATTCATCAAAGTTGGTGAAAATCACAAAAAGTAGGACATTTTTTAAGTTATAAAATTGAATACAAAAATAACAAAATCTCAAAATTTGGAAGTCCACCCACATGTTTACGTCAGTCTCTCTTTATTTTTTTGTGCATCGGATCCTTCGCCGAAGGAAAATTAATATTATCAAAAAAGTAACTTCCACTCTCTCTCACACACGCACAATTAAATACAATAAAGTTTTAACTTCTCTCCCTATATATCAAATTATATATAGTGTTCACTTAAAAGATAATGTCACCTAGTTTTTAGGGAAATACCCAAGTACCCCCTTAATCTATGCCCGAAATCTCAGAGACACACTTATACTATACTAAGGTCCTTTTACCCCCTGAACTTATTTAATATGTAATTTTCTACCACTTTTTTGCCTACGTGGCACTAGTTCGAAAAAAAAAGTCAACCATTGTTGGACCCACAAGATAGTGCCACGTAAGCTAAAAAGGAGTAAAAAATTATTAATAAAATAAGTTAAGGGGGGTAATAGGACCTTAGTATAGTATAAGTGTGTCTCTGAGATTTCGGGCATAGGTTGAGGGGGTATTTGGGCATTATCCCTAGTTTTTATATTAAAACTTAAAAGTAAAATTAGTATTCCGATAACGTAATCAGATCTTAAACTATATCAATAGCGTTAAATGAAATTATATCGATTATAATTTTCAATAATGTAATATAGCAAGTAGAAATTAAGAATGGTACATCTCTCATCGCTATCACATAAGAACATGTTGACATAAAACTTTAAAAATGTACACTACACTTTTATCTATTAATTTTAAATTTTAATATAAAATCGTAACTATAGACAGACTAATCAATAACATATTATAATAGGTTAAACTATAAAATTATAAGTATATAATAGTCTCTATTTCTTTCTCGATCCCACTTTTATGCTTTTTATTCTTCTCTTTTTTCATATAAGTAATTGCGCCGGCATATCTTTCTAGGTTGTTGCTTCTTCTTGTTTTCTCCCCTCTTTTTTCTTCCTATTCTTATATTTATATTTGGGTATTTCTCATAATTTAACTCCTATTTAATGATGATTGTGGATTCCCAAAATGGATGTCAAAATATAGCAAGACAAACACAAGAAGAAGAAGATGGATGGAGAACTCCAACATCAAAGGAACATAAAATTCCAATGAAATGT
Organism: Solanum peruvianum; assembly: GCA_027705065.1. Lineage (NCBI taxonomy): Eukaryota > Viridiplantae > Streptophyta > Magnoliopsida > Solanales > Solanaceae > Solanum > Solanum peruvianum. The sequence goes on along the minus strand of JAKWJD010001760.1, from coordinate 49,257,363 downwards.
CCAAAAGCTCCAAGAAAGGCAAAGTCATCATCAGTTGTTGCAACTAATACTGTTATCACAAAGAGAAGGAGGAGAAAAGTGTTTTTTGATGTTTACAATGATGAAGAAGTTGAATTACTCTTTCCTCCAACGTCTCTACTTGCAAATCTCATCAACAAAATCACCACAACAACTTGATCATTAATTTTGTGATGTACGTACATCTTAATTAATTACACTAGTATGTTATGTATGTAATTAGCCTCTTAATTGTATTCTAACATGGTCATTCCATATCTTTCTAATGTTTGTCAACATCAATTTATGTCGTCCCTAAGTATATCTCGTTTAATTAACCTAAGATTTTTTCTATCACGAATCGGTTCAATGGAAGGTAGGAACAAATCAACTACAAAAAAGATTCCTACCTTTTTACGTGTGAAAAAACACTACTATATTTTCTTTAATTTAATCATTGATGTCAATCAAATATATAACTAATCATTTTTTATTGAAAATTTATTAGGAAACTAGCGACCTTTTATTTGAGTATATCTTTTAATATGCACATTGTAATTTTCATTGAATTAAAATTATATGGATAATTGTGTAAAAAAAGTTTACATCACCATATCGGGTCATATTAATTATCATCAACTCATGTTATATACTTATTATAAGTTTATAACAAATAATCTGTGTTATTTTAAATATAAAAATTAAGTAGTATTTAATTTTAAACTCATTTATTACTCTTCGATATCAGTTGGACTATACACAATAAAGAATCATATGATAGTAATTATTAATTTGAGTTGTCATGTGGGATGAAGATGGAGAAACACAGACAGCAATTGACTTCACCAGGATGCAAACATAAAGCTTACATGCTTTATAATTTACATCTTTGTTTTATACGTACTAATTTAATATTACTACTACTTTTCTCTGTAGATGTATTTTTTTGGCTGGCCTCACTTAGACTCATCATGACTTTTTCATCTTTTTGTTCTTTAAATTTCTCACCACACATCTATATAATCACTTTAGAGTTCGACTTATTAAAAATCATACTAAACGAATTTCATTTGCTAGTAAAATGCTAGCTATAGCTATCAACAATATTAGTGTGAACACTCTTAAATGTGAAAGTTTCGTACTGTAATTACTTGTGAGATTCTAGCAGTGTGTTGGATGTTTCAATTGTACATGATTTGAATTTGAGCAAGTTGTGCTGATTTTTATTTTTATTCTTCCTATTTTAGCTAGAGATATTTTTGTGTCGCATTAAAAAATGGTTATTAAAATATATATGGATCCAAAAAGTGGCTACAACAGTTGAGGCAGGCAGGGTCATAGCCCAACATGAAGCCCAATGAAATGGTGCACTGGAGTATTGTGAACAAAATATGTGCAATTCAAAGGGAACTTAATATAGACACAATTTAAACTTCGGAAAATGGCCTAATTGAAAATAGTATAAAATTATTTTTCATCCATTTATTGGCTTCAAAATGTCATTTTCATCCACCTATTGGCTCCAAAATACCCTTGTCATCCACCTTTGGATTCAAAATTGATCACTTTTTTAATTGTTTTAAAATTAAACTCTTTAAATATTTTTTAAAATACTTGGCGTTTAACTATTGATTATAATTTAATTTGTTAATATAATTTATCAACCAACCCACTACCCACTAATTACTATACCGATTAAACACGAGGTCCAAAACTTCTTTTAAAATGAAATCCAAGCTACATAGATGGAATGGTTAAATCACTACTAGAAAATAAGAAAAGGGCGAGTGACAAAATTTTATAGCTAAACAATTAAAATTTCATACTAATCCCTCTTAGCAACGAATTAGCTAGGAATTTTCAAAAAATTTCATAACTAATTTCATGTTTTCTTGTATTGAATTAACCTGTTACAATTCGAATAGAAAAAGAAAGTTCTGCAAAAAAAATTAGTTTTGGTATTTTCGTATCTCTTATGTCTAAAAAACTAAATAACTATTTCTAAAAAGAAACAAAATTATAAAGAATTATAAAATAAGTCCATCCATAAATATTCCTACAGGTGGAACCCCTTCTCAACTGATACCCAAAAAAGGAGTAAAATTATCAAAGAAGCAAAAATTAGCATCATCACGATCAAGGATTTTATTAAGGTTTTGAGTGCTCCGAAGGAGATTCGAACCTTGGTACAACAACACTAAAAGAGTCTTAAGTACCCATCTAGAACTATTGGACCAACTATATGATTTTTTTATAGGGTGCTCTATGTTAATTTTATTAAATACCTATCGATTTCTACATAGATATATATATTTCGTAACGAAGTTAATGGGTGCTCGTGCACCCGGCGAACACCATGTGAGTCCGCCCCTGATCATCGCTATTCAAAAAGAATAGATTTACATTTTAGCCTCATCGACAATAATAAGATATTCAGTGTAATTTCATATACACACAAATCTTATCTCTATCTTTGTACAGAAGAAATATTTTATGATAGACTCGAAAAAAATCTAAATGAAAAAGAAGAAAAAAGGAAGAAGGTAGCATTCTCAATCAAGGGGAAGGTGGCACTCTTATTTGACAATTTGCTCTTCTGATAAGTCAATGGCTCTAAGAATAGAAAAAGATCTTTTCTATTGGCACTTATCCCTTTGACCCTCCCTTAATACGAAAATGATGTATGAGCACAACTCGTCCCTATTTTGGTTTGAGATTTAAATTCTATGAGTTCAATTTTTAAGATTTTATTATTAAACTCATTGCATTTTAAAACTATGAGTACATAGTTATTACTATTTCTTACAATTTTATATATAAATTTATATTCAACGTTTAAAATACTAAATTTAAATAAACCCGATATGTGAATGTTGCATGGACCATTTTTCTCGTGGACAAGTTGTTGCATGTGAAACTAGGAAAAAGTCCACTCCAATACTTTTCCTTTAAAGAATGGGTTAATTTCTCCAACACATAACAACAAAAAGCCACCTACTCCACCACGATCCATTACTTGCGTCTGATTCTTTTTTTCCTTTAAAAAATAAAGATAGTGACAAAAATTTTCTCCAACTAACGACGCGTAATTGGAAAGTGGAAACTCGATAGATACATGGACTCGTTCCTCTATCCTTCTCAGACTACAGTTTTTTCTCTAACAACAAAGATTCGAACTTATGTCTAATCCATACATCACACACGATTTGTTCTTGACACTAAAAGAAGTCATGCAAATAGATGCCCTTCTTTAGCAAAGGGTTTATTACACTTCACTAACTTTCAATTGATCATCACTGGCAAGAAATGTCATTTTCATTCACAAATTATTAGACTTTCATATTTATATTATGGATTGTTCATATAACATTACACATCGAGAGAATGTTGAATTTTCATCAGCCAGGACAAAACAGAACAAAAAATGAGGCAACTGTCAAAGAATTCCTTCTATTTCAACTGTAAAAAAATGTGGTAACAATATCAGTCCAACCGCTAAAATCCATTTGATTTTGCTTACTTCCTATCAAGAGATTGGAGAGAGATTTATCGATATATACCATTTAGGATGCTCTTAAAAAATCATGCTAATTGGAAGTCTTGATGCAAAATTCTGCAATTAGTCAAGGATTATTGGCTTATCAATGTATTCGTTTTCAGCAGCAATTCTACCAGAGCCACGACCAACCATTCTTCCGAAAGAGCTTACTGCAGATAAGCCCTTAAAACTGCTACTCCCCTCGCTGAAGTTTCTTGATCGCCTAGACTTCCTAAGCTTTGAGGGGGAAACAATATCGTGGCTAGTTCCATCGTCCTTTTCCAGCTTGATAACATCTAATTGAACAATGTTGCTACGACAGAATGGGCACACAGGTGCAATAGGACTGGTAGTAGTAGGATTAGGCTTTTTATGACAGCATAACGCCAGTACACAATGTGCACACATCTGGTGCCCGCAGTCCTGGACCTGAATTGTGCATACTTGATCGAAGCATATACAACAAATTTCTGTTTCGTTGACCTGCATTAGGTAATTGTAGATGATATGAGACTCTTCAATCGCTTTTAAGGTAAAACTAGTTGTAGCAGATTGTCAAAGAGTCATTGTCATCTTTTAGAACGGTAATTACCTCAGAGATGTTGTCATCCATCCCATTATCGGAATTGGTTGGCGAATAAGTTGTTCCTTTCAGGATGTTCTTTTCCCTCTCCTTGTTAGCCTCCATCAGTGCACATTCCAGCAAATGTTTTGCCTCTTCATTCAGCTCACTGATGAATTTCAATGGCGATGGCCAGACAAGAGGCTCTGCAGATGAAGGATTCAGCAACGCTGCGCATGCACCATGTTTGTATCTTAAAGCAATTGTGTATGGTATTCTCCTGCACCACAACCACCACATTGCATTTATTAGATAGATAAGAAAACGAAATGATTGTGGACTCTCACAAGAATACATTCAGTTTCATGACTATGCTTTCCTCTACAAAACCTGGCAAGTTAAAAAGAGGGGAAAAAACAGTACCCCAAATCATCTCTTTGTAATCGCTCTGCTCCCCATGCTAACAATTCACGGATACAATCAAGAGAACCAGCTCTTGCAGCCAAATGAAGTGGTGTACTACCTGGGAAACTGTTTTTGTGTAAATTAGTACAAGTATAAATTACTTCGAAACCCACAAATAATGAAAAGGAAAAGTCTTGGACGCGATAATTACCCATATCCATCGGTAGAAGCACAAGCAAGAGCACCATTGTCTAGTAAAATATGAACACAATCAGCCCGTCTTTGACGAGCTGCTAAGTGCAAAGGTGTTGCTCCTTTACCATCATTAACGTTCACAAACCGGGCATATCCCCTAAAAGTTTAATTCCAACACAATGACTTAGAACAATTCGATAATATATCCACATCATAGAAAGAAAAAAAGAAGTGAAACTCTCAAAGAGATATACCAAGAAGACGCAATGTGTGATGTCCGAGCAGCAAAAAGAATTGTTTTGAGACAATCAGAGTACCCATAATAGGCCGCATAGTGCAAGCATGTCCTCCCATTCAATGAATCAAACATCAAAATCTGATTATATGTTTCATAATTAGACCAATAAATTTTGCAGATAATAAAAATTAGCAGTTCATAGATTCTCTTTTAAGTGTTTAGTTACATACATTGGCCCCGGCTTCAATAAGCTTTTGCACACAAGAGATCTTCCCGTGCATTGCTGCTAGCATCAATGGAGTCTAAAGAAATAAACAGCAAAAATCAGGGGAAATTTTTTTTTAAAAAAATACTTAACAGCTGCTCAACACAATCAAAAATCAGAACACCACAAGAAGAAACGATCAATTCCATAGGAATTTAAAAAAATTTACGAAAATGATAGTTCAAACTCTTTTGATTTTAGTCGATTGGAGAAAACAGAGCAACTGACAGGAGAAAACGTAATATTCATACCTGCTTATACCGATTCAATAAATCAGGCTTAACAGACATGTCTAAAAGCATAGAAACAACCTGAAAGAACACAAAAGCTTCAACAAAATGAAACACCCCAAAAAATCAGAGATACTACTTATTTTTCTTCAAGAAAACAGCCCATTTTCAAGCAACCCACCTCAATTTGGCCATTGGCAGCAGCAATATGTAAAGCAGACTGTCGATCATAAACTGTAGAATGATGAACAAGACTTGGGTTTCTCTCAAACAGAGCCTTTACAGTCTCCAAATCACCACACTGAACAGCAGTAAACAATCCGTGTTCATCACTTGTTCCACAACTGAACCCCTGACCCATATTAAAAAATCTGAACTTTATTCTGCTGCTGCTGCGGCGGCGATGAGGAAGCCCCTTTTCACCACCGTGGACGGCGGTGGTGACGGTTTCTGGTGGTGGTGGGAGAATTGGGAATTGAGAGAGTCATATTTATTGAGTTTAAGAAGAGAAAAGGAGAGATGGGATGTGTGAATATTGAAGTTTGGGCTGCCCGAAAAGCGACGGCGGGGAAGAACGGGCAGCTTAAAGAGTGAAGGGAGAAGAAAACGGGCAGAAATCAGATATTTTTCGGGCAGGTTAGATTCCAAATAAAACTACTATAACAGCAAATATCTATGACATTTCGAGTTCGGAGAAAATTCTATTCTACTCTCTAATAAATTTTTTAACTTAAAATTTGAATTTAATCAAATCTTAATATAAATTACAATTTTACTCGTATAATATATGTGGGACTGAAGATAAACGGTCAAAGGTTTGCTGTCACGCTCTTTTACTGATTCCTCTACGATCAAAGTAACCAGGATTTTTCAGATTTACTTATAATTCGAGCTAATAGTATAGTAAAGTGATGAAAGTAAACCAAGAGAGTATATATTTAAAAGAATTCATGAATGAGTTAGTTATCATTTAATGTGGCAAAGAAACAATTTTTTAATTCTGTTATTATGATTCATAATTAAAATTTAATGATCATGTGTGAAATTAGGCTAGCGAATTGTCAAAATAGACCAAATCGAAATGTCATAGATCTAGTTAACTTCAACAATATTTAGTAAGGAAGATTTTAGTTATTTTTCCAACTTGACGAAAAGAATTATCTTTGTTTGTTAATTTTAGAGAGCATGATTACAGTAGCAAAAAGTATTAATTTTTACATCATAATTTTACTGTAAAGGGATAATTTTTTTTTATTATTATTCAAAAAAAAAATCTCTTTACTAATAATTTAATTGATTAATTATCTAAATTTTTACGTATATGATGAGCTCTTGATTCTCCACCATAAGCACACTTCTTAGCTGTATGTTGTTTTTGTCAAAGTTTATAACATCAGTGTAGAAAATGCTTGAAGCCATTTCGATTTTTAATTTTCGCGCAACAAAGAACAATTTGCGGTACCCAAAAATATAGAATAAAGAGTGTTGATTATGGACATACAGTAAGTAATGTGGTTCTTGTCTATTGCTTGTGACAAAATAACTTACTTGATATTTCTAATGATCACTTAACTATATTAAAAAATAATTTTTTGATTAGAAAATATTCAAATCAACAACAAATTTAAAATATCTTTAATGAGATAACAACTACAGCTAAATTACTATACGAAAAATCAATCGCCACAAAGCATTACCTTTTCTACTACTTAATATTATCTTAAACGCAAAAAACTACGTACATTTATCTCACGGCAATCGGGAAAACCTTAAATTAGTTTTACTTTATCGTCGTTGTACTTAACTCATTTATAATAATAAAATAATAAATTATTCTTTCTTTTTGTATTTTATCCGACACAAAAAATAATACTCTAAACCCAACATGCCGGTGTAAATTATTTCTGTTGATATCTCAGTTTTTTATAGAAATAAGGTATGAAGCAGCTAGCATTGATTTATTTTATTTGGTCAAACAAAAAGCGTGGGAATATATAATGAATCATGAATATTCACATGAAGGAAGAAAACGATTAATAAATAATAATTCAACAATTTCACAAGCTATCAAACATTCAAATTAAACTATTAATAAATAATAATTCAATAATTTCACAAGCTAACAAACATTCAAATTAAGTCCTCGTAAGTCCTATGTACACAAAGCAAAGTTCATGCTTAGGAAGACACAAAGAAGATACGTTACATTATATTTATTTGTAGCGGTTGTACCTAATATTAAATCAAATTTATGTAATTATAAATCACGAACACGTTTTTGATTTGGTCATGTGATTAAGATATAATAAGTAGGTTAAATCAAATATATATTATTTCCTCTTTTCACCAATCCCTGGGTTTAAGTCTAAGTCTAAGCCTAACCACTATGACGTGTATAGAAATGTATATTATATATAAATATATTCAATATAAAATCAAATCAATAATCTTTTTTGACTCACTTAAGCAAGAAAAGGTTACGTCTAGGTGCACTAATATATTATAGTAAGATATCAGAGAGTATATACCACTGGAAATGATGCTATCTCTTTAATTATTTATTGAAAAAATCTAAAATCAAGAAAGAATATTCCTATTACTATTATCGATGTAAAACTTTTTTATTACTCTGGACTAGGCCTATTTCGTTCAGTTTGGGCTGGGCCTACTCAGTAGTTCCAATTCCAGTTTTGGACGTAAGATATTAAATGGATTCAACCAAAATCATTTCGTCTAACCTTCAACATAGGCCCAAACAGAGCTCAGATTTCATAGAAGGTAACACACAAAAATCCTACTAATTTAGGAATTAATAACTTAGATACACGCTAGTTTATAATATTATGAATCTTACTAGATTTTGATGTATTCAGATACATGTATCTCGGAATACATGAGGTTAAAAGTTAGGTGTAATTTGTTCCAGATATACAATATTCAAGTGGATTCGCATGTATCTGAGATACATAGACAAATCTCGCTCGCATCCCTCCTATATAGCTCGTCACTCTCTTATCTCGCTCGCGTATCTGGTATCTCAGATACATGCTAATCACATAAGATACTTGTATATAGTGTAATTCACATGTGTTTGTGTTACATAAACAAATCTAATTTGTCTCCCACCTGTTCCCGCTCGCCTCTCTCCCCTTTTCAACGTAAAAAATATGTATCTAGATGTATGACTTGAAATACAATTGAAATTATTAGTTATTTTGATAAAATGTAATTATTTCAAATTATAACAAAATTTTGTAATATGATAGAAATATGTCAATTTTACACATGATTTTATCTACAAGCAAAATAAATTCTTTTAACCAAAAGAATTGAGTTTAAGCAAGTTTTGTAGCTTTCTTGTTAATTTGGTCTCTTAATCAACATTTCTGTCCACAAACAAGACTTGTTTTAAAATGAGGAAAGTTGGTCAATAGGCTCATTCTTCAAAATAGAGACTACTATTATCATTTTTAATTGTAATAAAGCATAAGAAATAATAATAATAATAATAATAAGGATATAAGTTAACCTTGATAATGACTTAAAGGAAGTATGAGGCACCAAGTGGATAAGGACATAAGATCAAAAAGGCAAAGAATATATTGTGAAGATTTAATCTCTATAATAGATCATTTTTGTTGAATTGATTCACACGTCGACCATGTGCCGCGGTTTCCCTTTAGTGGGCCACGCACAATTTTCTACGAAACTAGCTCCTTCAAAATCACGTTCGAACATAATTTATTAGATGTTATAAAATAAAAGTATCATAAGAATTGTGAAAAAAATATTATTTTATGTAAGGACAACTTTCTTATATACCAAATAAAAAATTTATATTTGTATGCTATAACAAAATTTAAATAATTGCGTTCCATGACAAACATATATCTGTATAATTCGTTATATATATACAATTGTATAATTCGCTGGCATAAATTGTATAATTCGCTGGTCTCGCTATACGTATACAATTGTATGATTCGCTGGCCTAAATTGTATAATTCGCTGGCCTATTTCGCTGCAATTGTATAATTCGATATCCTATTTCACTGCAATTGTATAATTCTCTGCCTATTTTACTGCAATATTTGTATAAAATTTGCTTTGCATACAATTGAATCAAAGTAAAATGTATGTATAGTGTATAATTTTAAGTGTATAGGGAGAAAAAATATATATGTTTTTCTCTCGCTTTATACAAAAACAGAGACACAATTTATACACTTCTGTTGTATAAAGCGAGAGAAAATTGTATTTCACTGCAATTGTATAATTCGCAATTGTATAATTCGTTGGCCTTTTTCGCTGCAATATTTGTATAAAATTTGCATCTGTCTACAATTGAATTGAAGTAAAATGTTTGTAAATTGTATAATTAAGTGTATAACACGAAGATATATGTTTTTATATGTGTATGTACAATTTTCTCTCGTTTTATACAAAATAGAAACATAATTCATACAGTTCTGTGTATAAAGCGAGAGAGACGAGCAGAGGGAGAGTGGCGAGCAAGAACGGGAGAGTGGCGAGCGAGATTTTTTGGGGAGAGGCGACTGACAAACTTTGGCTAACGTTTGCTATGGAGCACAATTAAATCAAACCGTAACTACTTCATTTATTTTAAGTTATTAGTTTGCTATTATATACAATTATCTCTTTATTTAAAACACTATGTTTACGACTATATTTTGGGTATATAATTGAAACATTATTTATGGGTAAAACGAATTAGTAAAAAAAATAAAAAAATATGTCATCTATTTCCTAGTAACTACTGAAAATTGTATTGCTTGTCGATTGAATTATTGTGGTGGGTATATTTTCACAAGACCATAATTGAGTCGTTACACTACATGTATTGACAAAACAAGTCCACATGTGAACCAAAAAAAAAGCCATATATATAGACAAGGAAACTTTTAGGAAACTTCTTAAAATAACTGATGTACAGTTCTATGATTTATTCCAATATCGAGATTGTTAATTTAAAAATTTATTAATGATCTATAACAATAAATATTTGAACTGATGTATAAATTTTAATGTCTTTGATGCACAATTCACCAACAATAGATGCATTGGACACACAATAGCATTAATTCTGTATCATGTCATGATGACATGACACTATAGCATTATTCATCTGGCAATTCGAAAATCGAATCATTAGAGACTATTACTATATGACTATACCATCTATTTCATTTTACATGTCATTTTTACTAAAAATAAATGACTCATAATACTTGTTATTTTAGATAATTAAGACATTATTAATTGTTTATTTTCATTTTTATCCCTAGTCATAAATATGAAGAGTATTGTTATAACATCTGGATCGCGGACTACAATATTAACTAGGGATAATTTATTAGGATAACAATTGGTTCAATAATTTTTGCTTATCTTTTATATTTATATTAAAATTAAATAATTTATCAAATATTCAACTATGAATTGAATAACTAAAATAGGCTTTGAATTCACGAATAACGAGTTTAAAAACTTCTAATTATGATACGATGTTTGAGAGTCTGAATCCTTATTGTGGGATCATGACTGGGAATTGGGAAGATCCATATCTTGACACGTGATTTGGGACATCAGTGGTCCTGCAAAACATTTCCTACGATCCATTCATGATTTAATTTTCTAGGAAACTACATGAATGGACTCATCTAGACCTAATCTTTGAATTTACTGCGGATATCGCATACATCATTGATCTGAATTACGCATTGATTATGTTATTGTTATTGTAGCCATTCTTTTTAGTTTTTAAATTGATAAGGTTAAATATATAACTAGTATTTAATGAAATGATTGAAATGTACTACATGTTCTTTTTTTTTTTTTTTTTTAATTTAAAAGGAAAGTAGCAAGAAGCTAAGGTTCAAGTTAGACGGCAGCCCCCACAAGCATCAAGGCAAGACTGTTAGGAAACAGTAAGCATTTGTTGGTCCATAATTGCAGACTGGGCATATCTCCATTCAATGATTTCCCATAAAGACACACTTCCACTCCCATGTTTAAGAGGATATAATTATTTCAAGTTAGCGTTTCATCATAGATTTTCAAATATTTTTGGCAAATATTATTTGGATGAAATTTTATCATGTGTTTGATCATAGTATTTGGAAAATATATTTCATTTTTTTAGAAAAATATATGATTTATACCGGATAAGTTTTAAAAATATCAAAACTAATCATTTGTTACAACAATAACAAATAGTGTCCATGACACTAGAGCAATATGGTAATCTGGAGTGAGTGCAATAAGCATCATTTCATGCATCGTGAAGTAGACAAAACACATGACTTTGTTATCTTGAGCCGATTTTTCATTATTTTTCATCACTAATTATATTATCATTTCACATATATCGAATATTTCATCACTACTTTAAAATTAACGTAAAAAATTATGTAACACAACGTAAGCAACAACTATAGAGGCGTTTTTGTAAAAGATAAAAGTTTGGGATAAATTTTCAATTTTAAAAGATCCCAAATAATGAGATTTGAATCAAATACTAAAAAAAATAGTATTTGAAAATTTGAAATATTTGCTAAAAATATTTGCCAAATAATAGCAAAATGTATAAACAAATACTATTTGTCAAATTTTTTCCGAAGTATCATTTGAGAAATCTATTGCGAAACGGGCCCAAGTGTCTCCTTTACTTTCTTTATTTGGATTCAATGTCAATTCTCATATTTATTAGGGGATTAGAAAACTTGTCATCTATTTGTAGTGGCTGATTATCCGTTGGTGCTTTAATTTTCTTTAACCACCCTTTTCTTTTAATAGGAGTAAAATTTAAAATTCTGATTTCACTTAGTTAGTAAAATCGTATATAGTTCGATTTTAGGTAGGTCTTGATTAGTACTAATATGTTTGACCAATGTCTCTTAAATCATTAATTTTCAGACACTGTTTCATATAGTAGTTGCGATGCAAATAATTAAATTTTGGACAGATTCATGTGTCATGAGATATGTTGGTCAATTATGAGGCACATGCTTTCAAGATTCTCCATGCTAATCTCTTGGTTTAATGGACCAAAAATCCTAGCAAAAACATGCTGTCCTACTTAATGCCCATTTTACCCTTTCCCACAATGACTTAAACTATTTCTAAAAAACATTAAACTCGAAAAAAAATATTTTATTAAAGTAGTTCGATACATTATTACGATATATTATCTAGATGATGATTTAAATAGTTTTAAGAAGCTAAGTGACTATATAATTAGAGCCTGGCTCAATAATAAGCTATTTTATGGCTTAGCTTAGACAGACTCACATGATTTCATACTCTTTTTCCCTACCTTAGGCTAAACTTTAACAAGGTAGGAATAAACAGGTTAACTTTTAATTAAAATAATATTTTCAAGCTGTCGTTATAGCAGTCATTTAGGTGGAATTTGTCACACTAATCATGATTAAGCGGACCCCTTTACCCATACATAAATATGTTACTAGTTTAAGTGAAATAATAATAATTTTTGTTCGTAAATGATTTTACTTACAATTTATTAAATTTTATAGGAGATTTTTATTTTTAACTATAAGCGGTTTGAAAATGTCTTTTTGTTAAAAAATTATTTTGTAAGATGCAAGAGACTTCACTTCTTTAATTATTATTTTTAAAAGGAATAATTTATTTGATGAGATTGGAATCCATGTTTCTAATGATTAAGCTAGAACCTTTATCTCTGCTTATTTAATTTTCAGCAAATATTCCAAGACAATTTCTTTTTATCCTTTACTGTATTTACCAATTTTATAATTATTTTTTTTTTGGTCCCCTTTGTTTGTTTGCTCTGTAAGGCTTCATCATTTAGGTGACTTGGACAAATGTTTGTTTCACCCTAAGAAGGAAAAAGAAACAAATTTGTTTTATTGGAAGGAAATAAATGTATCTTTTTTAGTGCAACCAATGGTCTCAACTCATACAATTAATACTACTGCAAAATTTACTATCCAATTATTAACTATTGATTTTATATAGTTTTTAAAAATTATAAATAAAAGTGTATATTACCTTTTTGAATATAATAAAAAAAATATTATAAAGGTATAGTAGAATCAAATATAATATTATTTCATTATTTCCATAAATAAATTAAACATCTTGGGAAAAAATAATAGATAACTATTATAAAATGGAAAAAATAATTTATTTTTATTAATGCAACTTATGGTAAATCCAAAAATAGTTTTATAGAGCGTGGAAAAGTAGCAAACATGAGTGAGGAAATGACCATGTGAAAGCCACTTTGCTTTTTGTACAACTTTTTTTCATTATAAAAGAAAATAATAAAAAAAAATTTTAATATATTTTTTAATAACATGATAAAATTAAGAACTGTGAAGTTTAAATAAATTAAAACGGATAGTATTTTGATAATCTTGAGTGAAACTAGGTGAAATTTGAAATATATTTATTATTAGATTAATGTAAAATAGAAGAAAATTTTAAGTAATGATTTTATTTTATTGTAGCAGGAGGATATGTGATTTCGCGACAATTTACATATCCTCATCTATTTAACCACTTATTCATAGAGACAGGGTAAACGGTTACTCAAAAACCCACCAATAAACCTGTTTTCTTCTTCACAGATCCACTTACTCCACACTTCCATCCACCGCCGGCGACAATTAACCGACAAATACTCCGCCGGTAAACTTGATTATCAAAAGAACTCATCCTGAAGTCCCGCCGCCACAACAATACTCTCTTAATTCTTACTCCATTTTCTATCTCCCTTTCTCTCATGGAGTCGACGACTAACAACTGAGCTATTCAGGTCACCTCATATTTATAAGTTGTTCTGTTAGAAATTTTGGATCTTTGAAAGGAAATGGAAGAAGGAAGAGGAGTGTTAGTGGAGAAGCTGATTGAGGTAGTTAACGAAATAGCAGCCATTTCAGATTACAGAACTTCGGTGAAGAAAGAGTATTGCAATCTAGGTAGGAGGCTTAAATTATTGATTCCAATGTTCGAAGAGATTCGGGATATCAAAGAACCAGTTCCTGAAAACTCAATGATAGCTTTGGTTTCATTGAAAGAAGCTCTTGAATCAACCAAGGAATTGCTCAAATTCGGCAGCCAGGGAAGCAAGATTTATCTCGTGAGTTTTTGTTTTCAGAATCTGCACTTGATTAGGTCCACGTTTAATGATCTGATTCTTCAGATTATTTTAGATTTTGTGTTAATTAGTTTGAATTTGATACAGGGTTGATCGATTGATTGAAACTGCACAGTTACCTGTAAATTAAAATCCAGTATGTAGGAGGTACCGGTAAATTAAGACCCTATATCTTTTATAAATAGTTAAGAACCTAGCTATTTAAATTACGAAATGGACAATTCATCTTGCTCTTGGAACAAGATCATTGCTTTGAGGCGTGGTGTGGAGACTAGTGGTCTATCATTACATCTGTCTGATCAGTGATCAATGCTATCATATATTTACTTGATTAACCTCTATATGAATTACAGCAAATTGTACTGCAATAGTATCCTATCCTCATTAAGATTCTTCATCTTGTAACAAAGGGTGAAAGTCAACAAGAGTCTTAAGTTGCTGGATGAGGATACGTTTTCAAATTTTTTATTAGGATGTCCGTCCTTGGATTATTGCACATTATTAGTAGACTCTGCTATTATTTCTGATCCCAATACTTAAGTTTGAGAAAGCCACTACCTTTTCGCCACCAGTCCTCTCTTGTTTCCTGGGCAATGATTTCATATCTTCGGCTGCTGGTTAAGTTTTATGTTTTTACTGAGGATAACAGCAACATGAACAAGATTGGCATGTTAAGTATGATGATAGGAAAGTATACTTGCTATATAGCTGAACCTTTATTGAACTTTTCTGGTTCATCTACCTCTTCTACTGTCCAAAGAGTGCGGAGCTGACGGTGAAGGAGATTAATTGCAAACTAAGAAAACAAGGAGTGAAGAATCCACACACTTATTATGAAACGTTTGGTGTCCTTCAAACCAATTACTATTCGTTACTTGCCTCTTCAGGATGTCAAACTGGGTTGGACTTTCTTTATTAGGATAGTTTTAAATAAAATTCTTTGTTGAAAGGAAACTAGTTGCAGTATTTTGGTAGGGAAGCTATTAAGAGAAGCTGATCAGAGTTGCAATGTAGGGATTACAAGCTTCTTTTATGTGCTCTTTTGGGTTAAATACGTGATGAACCGTGGTGTCCGGACTACGTGGAATTTTTTATTTGTTTTTAGTAGGTGATTGTGAGACTTGACCAAACCACGTCATGTAACCTTCTTCGATTTATCCTTTAAGGATGTAGAGTGCTATTTGTACCCTTTCAATCGTTTAATTCTAATCTTGTCTAATCTTATATGATGCCATCTACTTAACATCTGTATTTCTACTAGTGCTCATGTTGAGGACAAGTTGGGTGTTAGAGGCCCAGCAATACTAACTCTCATAACTCATATAGCATTACTGGTGTCTCAACCATTTTTAGTTTACTTTGGTTAGTACTTAGTATCTCCCTATTGGGAAATTTTGTTGTAACTATTTATGGAGTAGTTGTTTTCTTTAGGGACTGGACTCTAATGGATTTGGAAGCTATTATTTCTGCTACCTTAAGGTGAACCTTTAATAGCCGTCCTGATCCATGGCTTTTAGGTCATCAAGACGTCTGAACTTCTCATTTCTTCTCCCTGAAGTGCTGCTTTGACATCTACTAACTCAAGCATTTGCATGGTAAAATGACTCTCATAGGGCAGATTTCTATTTTAACTGCAAATAATTTCTTACACCTATGAATGATTAGCTTTAGTCCTTGTAGAACACTGTATGTTTCGCTGGAACATCAGGATTATTCAGGCTTACAGAGTAAAGTTCAATTTAGGAATTTTTCTTTGCAGGTCTTAGAAAGGGAGCAGATAATGAATAAATTTCACCAAGTGACAACCCAGCTGGAACAAGCTTTGGGTGGAGTTCATTATCAAGAGCTTGACATATCTGATGAAGTTAAAGAGCAGGTAAAAAGCATCACCTTATTACGTCTTCATATGTTGTCGACGGATACATCTCTTGATGTGCAATTCTTCTTTTCCATCCATGGCTCCAACTTCCAGGTAGAGCTTGTCCTTTCTCAGTTCCAAAGAGCCAAAGGAAGGGTTGATACACCTGATGCTGAACTCCATGAGGATCTATTGTCCCTTTACAGCCAGAGAAATGATCCTGCTATAGATCCAGCTGTCCTAAGGAAATTGGTTAAGAAGTTACAGCTGACTGGATTATACGATCTCACACAAGAATCATGTGCTTTGCATGATATGGTCACTGCTACTGGTGAAGATCCAGAGGAGAGAATCGAGAAGATGTCACTTGTACTGAGGAAAATTAAGGGCTTTGTGCTTACTGAGACTCCGGAGATTGATTCTTCTTCGAGGGAGAAGTCTTCAACTTGTAGCGGACAAGTTTCTATCGAGACAACTCATAAGGCCCCAGTTATACCAGATGATTTTCGGTGTCCTATATCCCTGGAATTGATGAAAGATCCTGTCATTGTTTCATCCGGCCAGGTACCATTTTTGGATCTTTATCATGCTTTTTTGGTTAAAAATGAGTCGCACCGTTATCCATTTCTCTTGCTACCTCCTATCTTGCCTTATCATCTTGTCGTGTTCGTGCGTGGATGTTAGTCAGACTGTCAATTAAACATGGCCTTGAATCATTTCATTCAAGTGTTGCGAATTCCCTATTGTCTAGTTTCCCTCTTCTTTTTCCCCGTGAAGTGCTTTGAAATTTTTGTTATCACTTCCAAATAGAGCAAAGAGGAAAAAGGAAGAAAGTAATTCATTGTTTTCATATTTTATTTTAGGGTGAAAAGACTAGTTCATATGCGACGAAAAAATATAGACACATAGGCGATTCGTATTCATTTAATTGATATGGTCCTTACTGATTTATGAGATTATTACTTTAGAAACTAAATAATCTGCCAAAATCTTGATGCATGATTTATGTCACATTTATGCTTGTTAAAATGTATCCACTGAAATATTGAGGATGCACATGCCTTATGGGTCTCATGTTCATGGAAGATGTGGAGTGTTTGAAAGCTAAATTTGTATTATAGCTATGATTTCCATATCGTAGTTTGCTAACAATATATATGGTGTCCTCCACCGCAGACTTACGAGCGTTCTTCTATTGAGAAGTGGCTGGAAGCAGGGCATAGCACTTGTCCTAAGACACAACAAGTCCTCACTAGCAATGTTATCACACCAAACTATGTGTTGCGGAGCCTCATAGCACAGTGGTGTGAAATGAATGGAGTTGAATCACCCAAACGACCAGGTAGTTCACCCAATAAATCAGCATCCGCATGCACGCCTGCTGAGCACTCGACGATAGAAAATCTCCTGAGAAAGCTCACATCTGGCAGCCCTGAAGATCGTCTCTCAGCCACAGGTGAAATCCGCCTGCTTGCTAAACGCAATGCTGATAATCGTGTTGCAATAGCTGAAGCAGGTGCTATTCCTCTGCTTGTTGACCTTCTTTCCACACCCGATTCTCGGATCCAAGAGCATGCTGTTACAGCACTACTTAACCTTTCTATCTGTGAGGATAACAAACGGATCATTGTAACATCAGGGGCAGTGCCTGGTATCGTCCATGTGCTTAAGAAGGGGAGCATGGAAGCACGTGAAAATGCAGCGGCTGCGCTATTTAGCCTTTCAGTTATAGATGAGAATAAGGTCATAATTGGTACTTTTGGAGCAATACCTCCACTTGTAACATTATTAAGTGATGGCACCCAGAGAGGGAAGAAAGACGCTGCTACCGCACTTTTCAATCTTTGCATTTATCAAGGGAACAAGGGCAAGGCAGTAAGGGCTGGAGTTGTGGTCACTCTGATGGGGCTGCTTACAGAACCTCAAGGTAGTATGATCGACGAAGCACTTGCCATTTTAGCGATATTGTCTAGTCATCCAGAAGGGAAGACAACCATTGGAGCTGCAGGGGCAGTTCCTGTTTTGGTTAATGTGATCACAAGTGGTTCTCCCAGAAACAAAGAAAATGCAGCTGCAGTTTTGGTACACCTTTGCTCTGGGGACCAACATTATCTAGTGGATGTTCAGGAGCTAGGAATAATGGGACCATTGCTGGATTTAGTACAAAATGGTACTGAAAGGGGTAGACGAAAGGCAACCCAGTTGCTTGAACGGATAAATAGATATGCTGAGCAGCAAAAACAGGCCCAGACAGAACCCGAGGCTCCGATTCATAACCAGCTTTCAGAGTCACCACCATCATCGACAAATGTCCTGGAATGCTGAATAAGTAACAACTACTACTATGCCTCAATCCTAAGCAAGTGGGATCAGTTATATTAATCCTCGCTGATCCAGTTAAGCTGCTCCTGGAGTACTGTATGCTTTTATTTTTCCTATTGTGTTTGGCTTTAATTTTTTTGGTTTGTTATAGCATAAATTATAGAAAATGGGAGAAAGGTGGAAGATCACCTGATACCTCCATCATTTATTTGTTTTCTGGGGTTTGAGGTGTACACTCCCAAGGATATATTGAGGGAAAAAACTGTGAAAACATGAACTTATTTGACAATACTGAATGTCAAAGTGTACCATTACAACACATTTACAAGTGAAAATCTTCCTCAGTTTTTATAGACGAAGATGCTTTTCTACATTATTTTCTTTGATTAGTCAAATTCTTGATAGAATTATAAGAAATTATTGGTATTCTCTTTCTTTTATTGTCAAGACTGAAAGCAACACAGCAAATACATCAGCTTTCAAGTTCACAATAATCGAAAATCCACTTTAGCAGGTTGTTACTTAGCTTCCTGTTCCACATTCAACTGGAAACAGTTAAAATTCACAATTCTCGAAATCAGTTTTGAGCCAGAACCACTACGACAAAAATGAAGTACCATTAATTGTCCCTAAATATGTATTTTTAGCAGCAATTGTCACTCTATATATATCCCTAAAGCCTTTAGTGACATTGTTCTAATGACACTTAACTAATCCCGGTAAAGACTTTAACACTCTTTATTTGTTTTAATATTTAATGCCGCTAAAAGTTGTTTTTATTGTAGTGAACATGGAGGGGTGATTAGACATCATATGAATAACTTTAGCTTACTCAGGACATGATCTTAGATAAGAAGGTAGAGAGATCGAGAATTAGGATAGAAGACTAGTTATATAATTTCTACTCTCAGCACATAACTATATATGTAAAACCAACATCAATTTAATACTCCATGTATCAAAACATGCAAAATCAGTTTCATAATTTATTTTGTTATATGAGTGGTCCATAAATAGAATTCGACTCACACATAATTCAACCTGTTAAAGATATTATTAAGTATAATACAGAGAGAGGCACACAATTCAATGCAATGTAGAGATTAGTTGGTCACCTGTGGTGAAAGAACACAAAGATCATCTCAAAAGGCACACAGCCAATCAGAAAAATGCCTCAAAATTCACTTTCAAGGATTCCTTCTTATATATAAATATAAAAAATGTGATATATTGCACCTATTAAAGTGATCTGTAGTACTTACATGTGTTGTGTCTATCGTAAATGCCATTGCATGTGCAATTATTATAGTTTGCTTTTATTTATGTTTCTTTATATACACATTTTCATTTCTTGCTTCTATCATTCATACCATACTTTTAATCAATATATCTATCAGTTTGCGTACCATCTTTTACGAGCATTGATGCCCACATAGAGCCCTCACAAGAAGAAAAATGGAAAGTAAAGGGGAAAAAACAAAAACAAATAATCACGTTTTCGAATTTTTTTTTTTACAAAGTTCTTCCATTAAATTTTGATGTTTCTCTTAGAAATAAGCAATCGACAGAGAGAGTTGCTCCAGTGGTATACTAAGGTTTCCTTATTTAAATACTTTATTGAATTTATTCACTTTAAAATAACTTAAATATGCAATGTCTCTTGTTCAGCTAAAAATGGTTGAACTTCAACCTACATAAATATAAGGTAATGATACCTGCACTATATATAAGCAAAATAACACAACTAAAACAACTTTTAGCGGCAGTCAGTATTGACATTAATAAAGAGTGTTAAAGTCTTTACTGGCATTAGTTAAGTGCCATAATATACAAAGAGTTCTCATAATGATATTTTTGATTTAGTGTAAATAACTAAACATGATCTGAAAATGCTTAAACTTCAGTCAATATATCAAATGAATGTCTGAATTTAGACTTTGTCAAAACTAACTTCAATTTCCACAAGTTTGAAGTTGTTCTCAGATGAGTAGATGTGCAAAAAATTATAAGCATAACTAAAATTGTGACACCAAAATAAGGTATATGTGTACTTACACCAGAACCAAGTGACAAGGGTATGCACTTGCTGAACTTAATTTGGACAGGTCAAAATAGGTTACGAGCCTTCTAACAAGTTACTTGGGCTAAGATAAGGTAGGTCAAGATCAATGAGCTTGATAATGGGTCAATGCCGATCTGATACATTTAATTTTCTTATAGAAGGAATTTCTTTATTATTTAAAAATAAAGTATTTTAATAAATCAGCTCAACTTTAGATAGGTTTAATTAAGCGGTCAAAATGGTCTAAATTAATGAATGGACATCTACTCAAACAGATTTGTTGGTATCATATTTTTATTGGTTGATTTTTTTTCCCACCCCTACAAGTAAGTGGGAGTAACTAAATCTTTTCGAAACTTTTAAGAGTGTGAGTTCGTGAATAATAAAAAGGACATAAGGTCGAACCTTACCTTTGATGTTATGAAAATCTACATGCATAATTATGTCGACATCATAAGGTTAAGTTCACAAACATTATGCTCTGATTTGGAGTAATTTATAATGTGGTTAAAGTGTATCGAAAATTATGATATATTATTTACGAGCAAACTAAATCACTATAAAATCACTATAGTTAGAGTCGAATAACCCTTCGAAAATTACATTATACGAAAGAAAGAGAGTAAATACTTAAAATATAGCAACTCTCTCGCATTTAATTATATTTTTTTAATCAAATCCCCACTTCATTTACTTGTAATTGCCCAGTCCAAAGAAATAGGGTTAGAACAAAAGGGGTATTTCTTTTTATAATAAATAAAAAGGAGTTAAATAGGACTTTACTTTTTCTTATAGTCCACTTTTTTTTCAACTTACTCCAGTATTCTGATGTGAACTTCAACATGATAATGTACTACGTACCTGAATAAAATAACAACCTAGCTAAAAATTGTTGGGGTTTTAGATCGGTGGATTAAGAGTTACTCTTTATATAATTTCGGACAACTCTTACCTCTCAAATTAGTTTTTGAGTTGAGCTAGATTCAAAATTCATTTTTCTAGATCCATCCCAACACGATTTACCTGATGTTATACCTGTCTCACCTCGGTGGTTTAAAGTAGTTTTTAAAGTAAAACGTTAGCCAAATGCTAAATAAAAGAAATCATAGATTCAAGTTCTTTGTGATGTTAAAAGTTTCTTCTGGAAAGTAGAGTAATTTTTAAAATATACTACTCCTATAAATTATTAAGTGAAATATAATATTTTTCATTCTAATTTGCAACAAGCTAATAATGTTTATTATGATAATGTAAAGCTGCAAGGGGTATAGCTTTCCAACTATATATGTCTGCAATATAATTCATGAAAGGGTAAGCTTTTTTGCGTGGAATTGCGGAAAAGCCCATATGTCTGTGAAGGGAATTAGATTCTAACACCACCAAATGTTTTTTTTTTTTTTAAAATTAAATTAATTCAGCAGATCCCATCTTCATAATCATGCATTAATTTAATATAATCTTCTTCTTCTTTTTTCCAAGACAGATAATTACGCGTCTAATTATACGATTCTTTTGAATTTTAAATACTACCAAAAAATAAAATGAAATTTTGATATACATGCACGTGCATGATCCAATTGGGTATATACGCAAATCTTTTAAAGTCTCCATCTAACGTCAAATGCATGGCCTTCATTTCATACATGTTTTTTTTAGGTGCATTTAAATTTAAATTCTTATATTAACCAATCGTCTTAATTACCTGTTGTAATCAACCTTGTGATGTATTTTGGAGGTAATATTGCATTACTATATCCACCTTTGTGGTGAAATACTAGTCGATAGTTTATTAATTTAAAAAAGTAAAAAGATTACGTGACATGGCAAGTTAAAATAAAGTAAATTTCTTAAATGACGTATGGATATTACTTAGTTAAGTAAATTTTGTATTTTTGACAATATATCTCGAAGTAAAATAAAATCAGATTCAGATTTGATAGTTAAAACATTATTTTTATAAATAGAGAAAAGCATCTAAATTCGTGAATGACTATTTTTTTAGTGCGAAAAAATTCTTGTTATTGGGCTTATTATGTTGAATCTACAACAATTAGACGCGTTGGACGAGGGCTTCACCCAAACAACTCTTTAATCACTTTAATTTATAATTAGTATAAAGAAATTGACACCAAAAGGTGAATTGTCATTATAAGCTTTTCCCCCCCTAATACTTAACAAAGTAATCCAAATTATACCATGTCCCATAAATATTCCAAACCAAAATTTCATGTACTGACACCTATTTAAATTTAACCCATTTTAAAAAGGTATTATATTTAAGATCCAAACACAAATTAAAATAAATTTTTAATAACATTTTGCCAAAAAATTAAGGCAGCCACCTCTCTTCTCGAAAAAAAAAAGAGGAGAGAATATAGACTAAATACAGAGTAATTCTTTTCTCCAATGAGATAATTCACACGATTTCCATGGCCGATTCTACTATACATTTCTGCTTTTTATTTAATAGAACATAGCAATATATATCGTAAAAGATTTTTAAAATGGAAAAATGGAGAAGGAGGAAGGTAAATTGAATGAGGCCTAGGATCAACTGATATAAATTCAACTGAATTCAATATTTTTATTATATAACTTTTTCAATAAGCGTTAAATTTTGAACATTTACTTTTATAATTATAAAATGAAATAAATTCAGTGATAAGAAACATAATGGCTGAGTCTGTTAACCCTAATTCTAAATCCTTCTGTGCTTAACATTCGAATAACTCATTTGATTTTGAATCCTTCTTTACTTGTTTAATTCTAAATCCGTCTCTATTTTACATTTAAATAATCATTTAATTCTAAATTCGACTGTATTTGACATAGATACACGTACCAATTACTCTAGGAATCTGATGAAAATGATGTGTTGATGGAAGACTGCGTTGATGTCGTTATATTTAGGGGCTAATTGGGGACCCTTATGCCTCAGCTACCCCACAAGCACAACCTTTCTTTTCACCCTTAGCTTTTTCCTCGACCAATAACGCGTATATGCATGTTTCTTAGCTTTTACTAATTCTATAATCACGATTTTAATTTCTCCACTTCAATTTATAATATTCTACTTCTAGCTAAAGTGCGTTTTGTGTTCGGTACGAAGGAAACTATTTTTTTTTCCGAAAAATAAGTGGATTACAAATTTAATTTTTAAGAGTTTGGTAACTGGTAAATAATAAAAAAATTAATTATATGTAATTGTGAAATTAGGTCTTAGGTTAACTTACACCGACGTAGCCACGTAGTGGTAAAAGTGTTCAATTCGTCGGAAAAAAGCATATATACAAGTAAAATGATATCCGAAATGGTTAAATAACATATTTTAGAGACACCTAACATAGCAACTGCTTTTTCTTGACATCCTTGATGAAATTCCCGGCGGACTCCGCCACTGCTCACACCCCAAAAGATAATTTATGAGAAGAGATTTGTCCAAGTCTATATAAGGGAGACCAAATTCTCATCTCTCTACCGATGTGAAACTTCTTTAAGTCTTTTAACAGTAATCTAAAAAATATTTTGGGGGTTCAGGGGTGGGATAACCAATGGGTGAGGGTTGAGGGCCGGAAGGAGAAAATGAACTTAAAATGTTTTTTATGAAACTTATTTTTCGATCTTGCTTCTATTAAGAAAGTCAATTTTCTCAATTTTGACTAACCAAAGATTAAAAAAATAATCATTGAAGTAAAAAATTGTTTTCCTCCTACACGCCATTATTTTTTTCCCCTCTTTCCTTAATTAAATATCTTATCGTTATTTGATCAATTTAGTAGAGTAAATATGTCATGAATCATGATAGAGCGTCCGTATTAATAGGATAGATAAAATTCTTTCACACTTAATTAGAGATCTCAAATTTAAATCTTAAAAATTTATTTTTTTAAAAAAAGTCATGATAACTCTATCAAAAGCGTTTTTCTCTCCAATGAACCTTGTGTGGCTTGAATCCAAATTAGTTAGGATTGAAAATAATTAAATATCAAACTAGATGAAAAAATTAATTTTAGAGAAAGGGTGATGATGGTGAAACAAAAACTAAAGTAACCATTAAAAAGAATAAAGTAACTATTTTCGCTGCTCAGTTTTACGTGACACACTTCTGATATATTGCATAAATTAAGAATGGAATATTTTCATATTTACACAATTATTCTTATAATTTTAAATCTTTTATTTTTGTTTACTTTGAAAGACACACTTTCACTGACTTGAAAATATCATGACATCCTTAAATTATAGGTTTTAAGCGTAATTTTAGTATGTATCAAAAGTTTTTTCTTCTTAAATTTTATAACTAAATTAAAAGAGCATGTGATGCATTAAGGATTAAAATGGACGCTCAAAATTTAAAAAAAATAGATTTAGAAAATGTACTACCATTCTTTTAATTAGAAATAGATTAAAGAAAAGTTTCCGATAAAATGGAACAAATTAAAATTAGTACTATTATTAAATATTTAAAATACGACAGTTGAAAACTTTTTCCCATAAAGACATTTGAAATGTGTAAAGTATGATTTATTTTGCAACTCAATAGACCATCTTGTAAGAATAAAATAATTTTTTGTCTAATTTAAACGTTTGATTCGGTTTTGAAAAATGAACACTATATTTTTACTGTTCATTTTGATATGACCCAAAATTGAACTGTGTCACCTTAATAAGAAAGTAAGAATAAAGTATATTATATTTTAGCAGAATTCAAACTTTAACTGTTAAAATGAGATTTCATTTACTCCGAAGGTCATTTGATCAGTTAATTACGGCAAGCTATATTGTATAATATTTTTGCTTTTCTAATTTATTTTATCTTTTTTTTGTTAAAAAAAATCTCATTTACAATTGGTTAATCTCAACCGTCAACATTATATATGACATATTTAAGATCACCAACGAAAATATTAATTTTGTAGGCAACTTACAAATATTTTTGAAGTTTTATGATCTTAATCTTTACCGGAGATCTTCATATTTACCGCGAAGAAGTTTGAAAACTCATTATATCTCAATTTGTAAGATTTCCTCGGTCAATATATTACTTTAATTAATATTACAAAATTTAAAAATCTTTTTAAATTATGTGTTCAGTCAAATTACAACAATAATCGTAATTATGATATATGTACATAAACCTTACCTGTACTAGCATACCTTGTAAAATTAGTGTTCAGTCAAATTATAACAAATAAATTGAAAAAAAGAGAGTACTAATTAATAGATTTTAGGAATAGTTTCATAGACAAATAGATTTCCTTAATTACAGAACTCAGCGCTTAATTAATTAGTAAACTCAAGAAAGATTATTAATTAACAATGACATTAACCGGATTTTTCGCAGTTATGTTGGCATATTAACAATGGCTTCTCTTTAATTATATTTGATTAAAGTAATATCTTTCTCTTCACCATAAGCTACGTGGAACCCTAGACCTTCTGAGATGTTTGAGCTCCACAAATGTTCATTTGGTACAACCTTAGAATTAAAAAGAGTACAGTTATTTTATTTTTTATCAATTTGGAAAGAATATTTACTAGATATTTACATGTTGTAGCAGATAAATTTATTTTATTTAATTATATCAACAGAATTCAAGCGCACACACTGTCAAGTGTAGATAATTTCTGAAAACATATTCAGCCTTTATAGTCAATTTCTTAAAATGTTGAATTTGAATTCTTGAAAAATAAGATCGGATATCCGCTACAGTAAAACCATTTAATTTCTCACACTCATACATATAACTTTAACTCTTTTTAAGATAACAAATTTCATTTTTTAAAGTTGGATTACTTTTCTAAATGTCTTTTAAGAATAATGTAGAAGTTAAACTCCTAATCAATTAGTAAGATTTACTGTTGAGATGTTTGAGTTTAGAACGTATCTCCACATGAGTTGATTACTTTTAAGTGTGACATCAAATTGCATGTGGGTCGATTAAAGAAAGCTACCCATAAGCTTTTTAGAAGATATAAACAGACAAGTGCAAAAAAGCAGAAAAATAGGAGAAGAAGCCTAACTGTTTGGCTTAATTACCCCAAGGTACCATAAAAAGTAGTAACATTTCTTAGGTTAAGTTCGCAAATGGCTTTAAAAGGTGTGTTCTTTGAGTTTTTAGTTCAGGATATTTTAAAACGGTGAACCCGCTTAACTAATCATAAATTTTATCTTACACGTAAAAGTTAACACATCATTTAACTACAATTCTTAGCTAACAATATATAGTTAAGGAAACCCCCCAAAAGAAGAAAAAACACAAAGGGTCCAAAGAATATCACTATAGATCATTATGTGGTTGTGCAATGATCCATTTGACTGTCCCATTTAGAATTTGAAATACGTAAGAGAGGATCCCACCATAAAATAAAGGTACGTACTATAGCTGATATATAATAGAGAGTCACTATACTTTTCTTTTTATCACCCACTAATAAATACTATTTATTATGTATATATCAACCAAGAAAGCTTAGATGCGAAGGAACTTCCCTCCACTCAAAATTACTAAACCCTAAAAATATAATACTATATAGTAAAAAACAAAAAGAGAATGTTAGAAGAAATTTTTTTTTTTAATTAAATCTCTCTATAATATGTTATAGCTACTTCCCCCTTCCTTTTATGTTTTTCCTTCATCTTCTTCTCTCTTTTCCTTTCTTTTTATTGGTATTGATTCTCTCCCACCACATATATTTCCAAAAAACTTATCAACCTTTTTATATAAAAGAGATAAAGATCAAAGAGATCAAAGAAAGAAAATCATGGTTTTCTCATCTTTTCCTGTGTATCTAGATCATCCCAATTTGCATCAGGTATGGATTTAAATCTTAACCAAAAAGAGAACAAGTAATATTCATATTCTCTAGTACTAATAGAGTCTTCTTCTTGAATATACTAGGTATTCATTAGGTTATGAGTACTTAAAAACCTAGAGTAATGAAATTCCCTTCTTCTTTTTTTCAGTTACAACAGCCTGACGGCCATCCACAAGGAAATACTGGGCTGGAGCTTCCAACTGTGCAGCCCCCACCACCTATGCAGGTGGGGGCTAGTCCGGGCTCAATCAGACCAGGTTCTATGGTGGATCGAGCCCGTTTAGCTAAGATTCCACTACCGGAAGCTGGATTAAAGTGTCCAAGGTGTGATTCAACAAACACAAAGTTCTGCTACTTCAACAACTACAACCTTTCCCAACCAAGACACTTTTGCAAGACGTGTCGCAGGTACTGGACTAGAGGGGGCGCCTTGAGAAGCGTGCCGGTGGGAGGAGGATGCCGGAGGAACAAGAGAAGCAAAAGTAGTAGTAATAACAACAACAACAACAACAACAATAGTTCAAAGAGTACAGGTGGAAGTAATGTCAATACTAATACTATTGCTTCAGGTACTTCAACAAGTGCAAGTCCTTCAAGCTGCAGCACAGAAATATTGAATGGTCGTCATCACTTCCCTCATGAACAACCAACGCAGTTAACTCCTCTCATGGCAGCTTTTCAAAACCTGAATCATCACTACGGAGGATTTCAACCTAATTTGGTTTCAACACACCATGGAAATGGAAGCGCGCTTAGTAGTCATCATCATGAAATGGGATTTCAAATAGGGAATAGTACCAATACAAATAATACTAACAATTTACCTGTACCCTCAGGAGGATCTGATCATCAGTGGAGATTACCATCTTTGGCAGCAAATACAAATTTGTACCCTTTTCAACACGGTAGTGATCAAGGAATTCATGAATCATCATCTGGTAACAATAATAATATTAACGGTCATCATGATGAGCAAGGGTTAAATTCGACGAAACAGTTTTTGGGAACAATGGAAAATAATAGTAATCAATATTGGGGTGGAAACGCATGGACAGGAGGGTTTTCTGGATTAAACTCATCTTCTTCAGCAAGCCATCTACTTTGATTAAGCTTCATTCATGTAAGTCAATTTGTGTACTTGACTCTCAAGGATTAAAATGTTGTATGTGTTGGAATGGGCTTGGGAGGGGGGGGGGGGTCTAAATTAGATATATAGTATACTGGGGGCATATTTAAGTCTTTGTTTCCTTGGTCATTATCATCACTTGTAATTTTAATGGATGTTTTTTTTTTCTTCTTTTTTTATAACTTAGGTGTGTGAAGTTGTATTGTGAGTTTTAATTTGGGTTCTGACATTATAATCTGTTTCCATCAAATATATGTTGTATATATTAATGTTGTTTAATTTCTGATAATTTAACTCATTGTATCATCTCAAGTGATCACAACCCTAGTCAATTATCATTTCTGTCTGGAGTTGATCGGTTAGAATATGATTACTCAACTAATAGTTATTATTTCAGAAAGTTACTTTAAAAAAAAGTTTGAAAGCAAGATTAATAACTTTATGAGATATATAACTATTTAATTGAGTGACTTTGAGAAATTAGTGTTTGTTTGTTGAATTCAGTGTTGATTTTCAGTATGTTCACTTTCTATGAAGTTGTATCCCTTGAGTAAAAAGTATTACTACATTTATTTTTCTTATGAAATGTACTAATGTTACTAATGGTCAAGTAATCTTTCATCATTGATTTGCTATGTTGGCCATTAGACTCTTCTAAAGTAACGACAGGTGTTTTATCAAGTAATTGTGAATACTAACTCAACATGATATGATCTTTCAAATAACCACAGTCTTTTTACATGGTCATCAATTTAATATGAACAGTTTGATTTTCCATGCTTGTAGCTATACATGATGATATATATATATTCTCTTTGGCAGGGTGCTACTTTTATATAGTATATGTTATTGGATTAAATTCTAAAACTTGTGCATGGTCAAGTTTTTCATTTGATTGATACAAATGATTATATAATTTTATATGATAATAATAGGAAAATATAGAGAAGTGAGATTCCTTGTCGGTTGTGAGTGGGATAAGTGGTGCTTGACAAGATTTAGCAACGAACAAAAGAAGGGGAAGAAAAAATTAAAAGAGAGAGAGAGAGAGATGAAAAAAGGCATTAGTCAAAGAAAGAAAACGCCAAAGTTTCCACTAAAAACCATGCAAAATGTTTTACTACTACCACATGTTTGTACCCAAAACACAAGAAAAATCCAATCACAGATAACTCAAAAGAAGGAAAAGTGAGGATTCTCTCATAATAATCTAAGTGTCATCATCATTTTTCCGTTAAAAGAGAAAGAAGTAGTAGAAGAAGAAGCTAAGAGAATTAATACTACTCCATCATTGACATGATATCATCCCCACGTTCATTCATTCATTCACTCACCTAA
The DNA here is from genome assembly GCA_027705065.1 of Solanum peruvianum. NCBI lineage: Eukaryota > Viridiplantae > Streptophyta > Magnoliopsida > Solanales > Solanaceae > Solanum > Solanum peruvianum. The sequence goes on along the minus strand of JAKWJD010001760.1, from coordinate 49,227,245 downwards.
ATTAACTCTACCTATACCTAGCTAAGTCAAACATCTTTATTCTTTCATCTTTTTAATTTTACGAAAGAAAAATAATCTTATTCATAATTACATGAACAGGAAAAAGACCATACTACTTCGTTCATTTTTATTCGTTCACTATCAAATTGATACGATACTTTTTAAGAAGTAATAAATAAAATGTCAACTTTATCGTAAAATCACACTTTGAATATAACTTAATTCTGTGTTTTATGAAAAACGAATTAATAATAACTTAAGAACCAAGTGATAAATAATGTCTTGATTTTCTAAAATGTACAACTACGAATTAGCAGGATAAAATTCCATAGCTAAAGAACCAAAATAATCCATACTAATCTCATTTAGTGATGGATTACTATAAATTTCATAGTTAATTTTATATTTTTAATAGTATTGAATAGAATTGAACAAGTATTTTTAATTTGATGAACAAATAAAAATAGACGAAGAAAATAATAAAATATCAACAGGAGAGTGGGTAGTCTAAAAAGATAAAGGGTAAGTCCAGAGGGAGGAATTTTTTTAACTTTTGCAATGGCCAATGCTACATCTCGAGCTACGAGGGTTTTCAATAAAGCAATATGGCCCCGGTGAGTCTGTTAATCCCTGAGGTAAAAAAAATATAATATAAAGCTGATACTATATATATATCACAAAAAAGCAACGCTTTAGTTTACCCCATCTGCATCTTTCTTATTTCCACGTAGAATCTGATTCAAAAATTCAAATTTGATGAGACTTTATGTTTTTATTTTTGAATTCATTATAATTTTCACAATATGAGTTAGCTGTTGAGCCTTTATATTTATTTACTTATTTTTATGTACATTTACAATGCTCTGTACTTAAATTACTATTCTTTTCTAATTTATCAAAACAATGACAACTTATGTCTTAATTAGAAACAATTTAACCCTATGGTTTCATTTTATACGAATGAATGTAGTATAGATAGCAAGTTTCAATTTTTTTTTATTTATTTCTTCCTTCTTAATTAAGATTTTGTGTATATACTCAAATATTGTGATATAGATTGGGATGAGGAAGTAATAAACTACGCTAGTTTTTTTTTGTCTTTACTAAACTGAGCCAACGGCATGATGCCTCATGTTCCATTCAAAAGGAAACACCCCAACAAAGAAGAAAATTTACATTTTTCTTCTCTAGGTATTATTATCAAGTTAGCAGTAGAAAACGACAAATCGAATACCAGGTTTGGTCAGATTCAATAATTTTGATTCAAATTATATATTTTAAAAAAATTTCATAAACATATATAACTAAATTATTATTTTAAAATTCGATAACTTAAAAAAATATAAAATTTTAAATTTATAAACTTTAAATCTTAACTCGTTAGGTTTCTTTAATAGTTTGAGTGAAAGGATTTAGTAGTACATAGGAGTGGAGGCAACAAAAATCAAAGCCAACAAAGTAAAGGGTAATATCTGTGTAATATACATAGGCATGAAATTGTGCTTTTCATGCGGCCCACCCCCCGGGCATGGATAAGCGTGATATGTTTTAGCTTTTTGCTATTCTGTTTCCCCTCATCCACCTTTCACTTTTTCTACACTACATTATCTTTTCTCTTCTTTTTTTTCCATAAATATAAAGGCTCAACAGCTAACGTTTTTTGTAATTAATGGCAGGTTTTTAAATCCTAAAAATATTCCCTCATAGATACTACTTAGCAATTTTGTGTCCCTGAAAAATGAGGAGCTCGTTCTAACGATATCATATGGGAGAAAAATAGATTAATATAATCGTCATAAGGTTAATTGAAAAAAAAAACATTTAAATCATGTACTACTACGCTAACCAATGCACACTCATAAAAAAGAAGAGTAATATGAACCTTTATCAATTCAAATATCGTTAAGAACTCATGAAAATAGTGGAGCTTTTGGATTGAATTTGGGCTTTAAGAGTCCAAAGTGGTAAGTATGGGCCGAATGGCAAACAAATAGTTCTTGCGAAGGAGGGTGTGCGGGTTATGAATTTAGCTGGACTTCTGTTACAGTGATGATTCTCTCTTTAAGGCCCAGTCTAATGGTTTGAATTGCTAAAGAAAGTTTCAAGTTGTGTAATCAACCAAAAACCGTGATAGAGACAAGTATTCTTTCATCATTTTTATTTGACCTCGGTGGGGCTGTACTTTTGTTATGGACACTTTTTTTCTCGAAAAATTATATCGTATATATGAGTAAAATGATAAATAAAGTATTTAAATAACAATATTATGGACTCCAAAATGTGTTGTAGTCAACTAATTTTAAGCTTCTAAAAGAGTCAAGGCAAGCGAACTTAAAGTGTTTGCGTGTTCAAATCTCATAGCTGGCTCACCTTAGCAATGTAGTTTAATTTATTTTTCACTTTTAAAATAAAAGTAAGGTCAATTTTTAAAAATTTTAACTCTATCACTATTTTTAACAGGGAGTGTTACCGTTGCTTTAGAAGTATAATCTCACAACCTCAGCTCCCATGTTTTTCTGAAAATAAGTGTTACCTTAAAAGTTCAAGACAAAAAAAATTTCTGCTTTTTCATCTGTAATCTTATACTCCATTTTTTAATAGTGTTTAAAAATCCCTATTAAATGTGGATTGCTTAATAAACTATATGTTATATTTATCAATTTCTGAATCGACGTAATTTTTCTAACCCATCAACCTATTAGCAATGGGGGAGAAAGCATAGCATGTCGCAATAAAAGCTTGATTCGAGGCGTCAGCAAAATACTGTCTGTTTCAAAAACAAAAACCCCTAAAGTAACACTTAACAAAAAGAAATATTTTACTATAATATCCATATATGTTGACATCTAGTATTAAATTATTGAAAAAATTTGTAATTAACATAATATAACTTTGTTTAAATTATTTATTCCTTCAATAAATTATGATTTGCTACCATTTGCAACAAGGTCCACAAAAATATTGTGTGGATAGGTCAAACACGGCTACGTAATAGCACGTCTCCAGAACATTCCAATACGGCAATACCCATTAAACACGTTTCAAATATTTCCCCTGATCGGTCAGATTAGAAAAAAGAACATTCTAGAGACGTAACACGCACACAAAATGCCTAACCCGAAGCCATTATATACTCCTCCTCTTCCTTCTTCTCTTCACATCTCATTCAGTATTTTCTTCTTTCTTTCCAAACCTCATTTTCTCTTGTAGCTCTCTGTTTTTTTCTTCTCTGATAACCGTCGCAGTGTAAAGCAATGGCCGGAAAAGGTGAAGGACCGGCGATCGGAATTGATTTGGGGACTACGTATTCTTGTGTCGGCGTTTGGCAACATGATCGTGTGGAGATCATCGCTAATGATCAAGGAAACAGAACTACACCGTCTTATGTCGGATTCACTGACACTGAACGTCTCATTGGTGATGCTGCTAAGAATCAGGTCGCCATGAATCCGATTAACACCGTTTTCGGTAAGCTTTTGATTTTCCGATCTCATCATTTCTTATACATTTGTTGCTATTTTGAGTAATTTGCTTCTTCATGAGTTGTATATCTAGTACGTTTGTGATTTGTTGCGAGATCGAGTCTGATGATCAATGACGTGATGTGATTCGTTTGGCTTGGTTTATATAAGTCTGTATTATTTTTGCGAGTACCTTAACAGTCCAAAATCACGTACAAAAATCTTATATATGTGGCTATGTCCAGTAAACAGATTTGCATTGTCCTGATCTGGATTCTGAATTATACTATATAATTTGTCTGGTGAATTAGATGAGGTATAAGCAAGCTGATATGATATTAGTACTATTGAATAAGCAACCTGGTATATGAATAGTGGAATAAAAACGTGTAGTGAGCCTATAAGCTCAGCACTGGTGCTATGTTGAGTGGATTAATCAGGTAATCTGACATGAGATGAGAACATCTTTGTTATTAGAAACAAAAAGGCTACGACCGATCTGCCTTATACATCATAAGAACTTGACTGAATGGAGTACATCAGTGTATATTGGTGTGTGAATTCAATTGGATTTGTAATGTAGGTCTGGTCACTGGTGTGACAATTGTTGATTCTTATTGGTGATGTTGAATTTGATATTGTGGCACTCTTTTGTTTCCTTAGTTGCTTAGTACTGGGGATCGTGGGATTTTTGGCATTATTTTTATTTGGATGTATTATCATTGCTAGACGTGCAGTGTATATATGATTTCAGTTTTGGTATACATCTAGTGCTCACTGTGCTTTCATTGGCAGATGCAAAGCGGCTTATTGGTAGGAGGTTCAGTGATGCGTCTGTACAGGAGGACATGAAATTGTGGCCTTTCAAGGTTATTCCTGGCCCTGGTGATAAGCCAATGATTGTTGTTACCTATAAGGGTGAAGAAAAGGAATTTGCTGCTGAAGAAATCTCTTCTATGGTCCTGACAAAGATGAAGGAAATCGCAGAGGCCTTCCTTGGATCTACTGTGAAAAATGCTGTGGTGACTGTGCCAGCCTACTTCAATGACTCACAACGCCAGGCTACAAAGGATGCAGGAGTTATTTCTGGACTAAATGTCATGCGTATTATTAATGAACCTACAGCTGCTGCCATTGCCTATGGATTGGATAAAAAGGCTACTAGTGCAGGTGAGAAGAACGTGCTTATATTCGATCTTGGTGGTGGTACTTTTGATGTATCCCTCCTCACTATTGAAGAGGGTATCTTTGAGGTGAAGGCAACAGCAGGAGACACTCACCTTGGAGGTGAGGATTTTGATAACAGAATGGTGAACCATTTTGTCCAGGAATTCAAGAGAAAGCACAAGAAGGATATCACTGGTAACCCAAGAGCTCTAAGAAGATTAAGGACAGCTTGTGAGAGGGCTAAGAGAACTCTCTCTTCCACTGCTCAAACAACAATTGAAATTGATTCCCTGTATGAGGGAGTTGACTTCTATTCTACCATTACCCGTGCCAGATTCGAGGAGTTGAACATGGATCTCTTCAGGAAGTGTATGGAACCAGTTGAGAAATGTTTAAGGGATGCCAAGATGGACAAGAGCACCGTTCATGATGTTGTTCTTGTCGGTGGATCCACTAGAATTCCCAAGGTGCAGCAGTTGCTGCAAGACTTCTTCAACGGCAAGGAACTCTGCAAGAGCATCAACCCAGATGAGGCTGTTGCCTATGGTGCTGCTGTGCAAGCTGCCATTCTCAGTGGAGAAGGTAATGAGAAGGTCCAAGACTTGCTGCTTTTGGACGTGACGCCACTTTCTCTTGGGTTAGAAACTGCAGGTGGTGTGATGACTGTCTTGATTCCAAGGAACACCACAATTCCTACCAAGAAAGAGCAGGTATTTTCCACCTACTCTGATAACCAACCCGGAGTATTGATTCAGGTGTTTGAAGGTGAGAGAGCAAGAACCAGAGACAACAATCTGTTGGGTAAATTTGAGCTCTCTGGTATTCCCCCTGCTCCTAGGGGTGTGCCTCAGATCACGGTTTGTTTCGACATTGATGCAAATGGTATCTTGAATGTCTCTGCTGAGGACAAGACTACTGGACAGAAGAACAAGATCACAATTACCAATGACAAGGGTAGGTTGTCAAAGGAAGAAATTGAGAAGATGGTCCAGGAAGCTGAAAAGTACAAGGCAGAAGATGAAGAACTCAAGAAGAAGGTGGAGGCTAAAAATTCATTGGAGAACTACGCTTATAACATGAGAAACACAGTGAAGGATGAGAAAATTGGTTCTAAGCTTAGCTCGGACGACAAGAAAAAGATTGAGGATGCCGTCGATCAGGCAATTTCATGGCTTGAGAGCAACCAGCTTGCAGAAGTTGATGAGTTTGAGGACAAGATGAAGGAGCTCGAGGGCATCTGTAATCCCATCATTGCAAAGATGTACCAGGGTGCTGGTGGTGACGCAGGTGTTTCTATGGATGATGATGCTCCACCATCTGGTGGTAGCAGTGCAGGACCTAAGATTGAGGAGGTTGATTAAGCGGTTGATAAAGATACTAGTTGGTTTCATTTTCTTTAGTATAGTTTAGTAGATTACTTTGAATTGGCTCTTGTTTCAAGTTTTCTGTTGTAATTTCTTACTGATACTTTTAAATAGCGATACTGAGTTGGCAATGTCTTGCTGTTTACTACGAACTCTTTTTGGATTTCTGTTCGAACTTAAACTTTTTGCCTACTAACCGTCAACCAGGAACAAACTAACAACTGACCGAAAAGACAATTTGATTAGCAATTATTCTGCCAAAACTATCAAACAAAAGCATTACCTGGAAAAAATAGTTACAAAGTTAATCATCTTATTCTAAAGCAGGTTTGAGTCCGAAACTCAAAGGGTAGAAATTTTTTATAAAAATTCCAAACGGTATATAAAATTTTATATGTTACCAAAACGGTAAAATCGCTGCAGGAGCAGCGATTTACAAAGTAAAATCGCTGCTCCGCAGCGATTTAGCAAAAATTTTTAATAAAAAAATGAAATCGCTACCCGAGCAGCGATTTCAAAAAAAAAATTTTTTTTTTAATAAATCGCTGCCGGGGCAGCGATTTATAAAAAAAAAAAAAAAAAACATAAATCGCTGCTACGGGCAGCGATTTATTTTTTTTTAAAATTTTTTTTTATTAAAACGCTGCTAGGGCCACGATTTATTAAAGAAAAAAAAATTCCTTATTAAATCGCTGCACGAAGCATTTTTTTTAAAAAAATATTAAAATTTTTTAATACAGCAATTTTATATTAAAAAAAATTATAATATTTTTTAAAATTTAATATATAACTTATAAGAAAAATTTTATTAAATCGCAAAAATTTTAATACCGTTTTGATTAATATAAAATTAAAAAAAAATTATTAAATAGCAAAAATGTTAATACACGCGATTTTATATATATAAAAAAATTATAATATATTTTTTAAAATTATAATAATTTTTCTTATAAGTTATTTATTTCTTATAATTTTTTAAATTTTAAAAAAATATTATAATTTTTTTATATATATAAAATCGCTGTATTAACATTTTTTGCGATTTAATAATTTTTTTTTTAATTTTATATTAATCAAAACGGTACTAACATTTTTGCAATTTAATAAAATTTTCTTATAAGTTATATATTTAAATTTTAAAAAAATATTATAATTTTTTTTTTAATATAAAATCGCTATATTAAAAAATTTTAATATTTTTTTTAAAAAAAAGCTTCGTGCAGCGATTTAATAAGGAATTTTTTTTTCTTTAAATAAATCGTGGCCCTAGCAGCGTTTTAATAAAAAAAAAATTTTAACAATAAATCGCTGCCCGTAGCAGCGATTTATGTTTTTTTTTTTTTTTTTAATAAATCGCTGCTCGGGTAGCGATTTAAAAAAAAAAAAAAAAATTTTTATAAATCGCTGCCCCGGCAGCGATTTATTTTAAAAAATTTTTTTTTTTTTTTGAAATCGCTGCTCGGAGCGATTTCATTTTTTTATTAAAAAAAAAAATTTTGCTAAATCGCTGCCGGAGCAGCGATTTTACTTTGTAAATCGCTGCTGCGATTTTACCGTTTTGGTAACATATAAAATTTTATATATACCGTTTTGAAATTTTTGTAAAAAATTTCTACCCTTTGAGTTTCGGACTCATATTTGTTGGAAGTCTTGCTGCTGCAACTTAATAAGTTAAGCATACCTAATAATAAGTTTGATTCAAAACCATGAGTTCTCTCGTTAGCATATCTTATTTTCCAGCAACTGCATAATATGCTATTGCTGTTGTTTTTTCTTTGGCCATTATTGCTTTTGAATAAGCAATTCAAGTGCAAATCAAAGGCCATTGATCCGTAATTTCAGGTACAAATCATGCCTTAGCCCTTCACCCCACAACTTGGTGGCTTTTGATCTTAAATATAAATTAGTCGAAATTTTCAGATGTACATTACTAAGTTAGAGCTCACGTTCCCAGAATCCTTCATTTTGAAACATAGTTTATAGCTGACTGATGACAATGAACATGTTAACTGTTCGTAATACAGCAAAACCAAATGAGTGAATATTTTATTCATAGTAAAAAGGAAAAAGTCATATCCTGCAAACACTTTGATGGTTCATCAGAAGCAACTCACTGAAACTTCCCCAGAAAGAAGAAGAAGTTTTGAAACATAGTCATAGCCAGCTTTTTAAAGCTATGACATGGTAAGGCTTTTTATTAAGTTCATATGCCTGCTAAATGACACACCAATGCACAATACTGTTAGCTTATGCACAAGCAATTTGATACGAACTACCTTCTTCCCCTGTTAAGCCTCTGGAGGTGATAATTAATGCTACCCCAAGGTTTTCTGTTTTTGCCCTGTAAAAAAGGTGCATCACAGGTCAATGTTAATGGGGAGCATATTAAACCATATGGAGTAATATTTGTGGCAAGCAAATGAATAAAACCAAATATTTTTTTCTAACTAACAATAAAGAATAGAAAACAAACAGGGTTTGAGAACATATACATACCTGAGCCTCCATGCATGCACTTAAAAGTGATTTTTGCCTGCTGCATTTATCGTCCTTGTTATGATTTAGAGTCAAACAATTAAGAAATGTGACCATATCCTTCACGCAAGGTTTTTGGAGACTTCCGAAGTTCTTTGGGTTTATGAATAAGGTACCGGCTTTGCGGCCCATCCTTCAGCAGTTCAAACTATAAAGTATATAAAAGACAAGATCATGCTTGGTATAGCTGGAAATAAGATCTGCAGGGGGGCTAATAGGAGAAAATCACAGGTAAATGCAAGCATCTAGAGAGCATCAATCATATAAGATTACAATCTTTCTGGGAGAAAGACGAGCACAATGAACTATAGTTTCAGAGAACAGAGAACACTAGTTTCACTTAGGTTTGCCAAACAAGAAACTCCCAACAAAAAAAAGCAACCAAGAAACATATGCACATAGAACAAAATGAGATTTGGTGATAGTATTTTTACCAAATATATAGTATGCCCACATATCCAGAAACAAATCCATTAATTTCATAACCAAAGTCTAGTGTTGGATGCCATATTTAACTTGTGTGAGATGGCAACCCCTATTAATAACTGCAATCCAGATCTGCTCTGTCCTTAAGCCACTAAATGTATCTTTTCTTAAACCTTTTAGTCCCATACTTGTCCTCCCTCACTGAAATGACAACAACACTTGATTCCTATTTTACTTTTTGAATTGGCTTGAGGTATTAGAAGAACCATAGCTTTTTTTTCTCCAAAACATTACTTGTTATTTGACATAGTCACGGCAAAGCCAGGGTTTTCACTAAGAGGTGTCAAAATATGAAAGATTAAACCCACAAAAAAGACGAGAGGAATCAATATATAGTAAAAAAAAACTCTTTTACCTAGTAACACGTTGTAATTGTCCGACTAAGGGGTGTCAACCATTGAATACATATGGCTCCACCACTGATCACATAGAAACTTCAGCGCAGTGATGCCTACAATCAGGCATGTCTGATTTAGAAACACACTGAAGTACTTATTATACTATGCGTGGCGCAGGCATATAGATTGATCAAACAGCTGAATTCACCCTACTCCCCTTCTTCCAGATTAGTGACTAAAGAGTGGTCATTTTTTCTTATTTTCAGAAAAAAATAAATGAGGTGATCATTTTTCAAGTCAGAAACAAGTAGTATAATACAAAAAGTTTTGGTAGACTCTGGCATCTAACTATAATATCACATTTGATAGGTAACTAAAATCTTGACGGGGAAAAACTTATCATTATTATCAATATCGATTATCAAGTTTGTTTCGATTACCGAGACTCACTAGCACATATATGGGTCTGCCCCTCTACCCTTCTTCACTTATATACTAGCCTATTGCCTATGTCAGGATTCGAACTCATGACGAGCATCTAACCCACATCATCACTCTCTTACCACTAGACCAAAGCCCTAATGTCCTATCTTCAACTCAATATCCTACATGAATTGATTTTTTTTTGTTTCAAGAGGTAACTTAATTCAATGCTGTATAATTAATTCTTAAATTTGAAATGAGAAATTAGTCTTTTGGAGTATCATGACAATAAGTTCTATAATTTCCATTTCAGTGCTGAATTCTAACAAGGATTACTACCAGAACACTATAAAAATACGATTTATGGTTCTCTTTTCCCCTAATTAAAATATGTTTGGGTTAGAGAAATACTTTTTATGGCATTGAAGCAAATACAAAATACAAATGCAGATTAAGTAGTAAAAATTAAGGAAACTTACAACTCCAAATCGATCGCCGGAGAAAAAGAAATTCGCCACAGAGAAGATGGAGAAGTTCGCGACCGAGGGAGAAGAAAGTAGAAACTCAAGTGGGTAAATTTCTAAATGGGCCTTAAAACGGGCTAAATTGAAGTTTAAATTTCTAATCAACTTTATGGATCATTTTCACAAATATCAACAGTTCAGTTTTAAAAAAATAACATTGACTAGTATCACTATATTTAATCCTTGTGTATTTTAGAAAGAAATTTGTGTTACCGATATTTCGTGGTAACACCCCGTAAGGAAACTTCCACGGCGGTGGGTATATATGTTAATAAATCAGAGTATTTTTTGTTACAGAAAATAAATAATACAGTACATCAAATATTAATCAGACTCCACGACCTAACAGAAGCCCCATCGATAGTTATGACCCATAAATTCCAAAAGAAAATAACTTTTTTTCCTAAAAAACAACGAAAAATAATTTATGAGACTGTCGCAAATGAGCTCACAACATTTGAGATCAAATAGAGTCAATTAGATATATTTCTAAAATTTTATGTACACACAAATATTTGAGAAAATCTTGATTTTCTGTTTTCTTTTTTGTCCAATCCTTACATCCAAACTAACATAGGCGCAAATATTTTCCGATCTATAAAATATTTATCAACAAAAAATTGGATTGAATTTTATATAATGTACACCTTATATTGAAAATAAGAACAATTGTGTAAAAACATCTAGACTTGACTACCAGATGTATATAATTTTATCAAAATGTCCTAAAAGAGAGGATTAACAACCATATGATAAAAAAGATATGATTTCATTTTTAATAACAAGATAAAAATTTACATTGTTTATTTACAATGTTCACTTATTTAGGAATTTTATTACCTTTTGGCTTTTGCTTTTATGGAGTCCGGAGCCTAAAAGGTATAAAATATTAACAAAAATTTCAAAACGGTATATAAAATTTTATATTCACCAAAATGGCAAAATGGCTGGAACAACAGCGATATCCTCCACCGGAAAAAGCAAAGTCGCAGCTAAGAAAATATTTTTTTTTAATTCAAATATTTTTTTCCGGTTGAGGAAATCGCTGTTGTTCCAGCGATTTTGTCGTTTTGGTTAATATAAAATTTTATATATTATTTTGGAATTTTTGTTAATATTTTATACCTTTAGGCTCCGAACTCTGCTTTTATGGATCAAATATATGCGTTTCGGATCCAGCTCCTTGCTATTACGCTTCCCTACTTTTTTTTTTTATCCAACTTCACATTTAGATGAATTGCATGCTTCATATTTAACTTGATTAAAATTATTAGTATAAGCAAATATCATAACTATAATTAAGTGAATAAGTTATAAATTAATACTCATTATATACTCTACCAATTTTGATAAGAAAAAACTAGTATAAATTTAAGGAATCCCATAGTGTAATTCAATAATTACATTCTGTCCCGATAAGTTTAGTAATTACAAAAAATCCCTTAAATGTGTTGAGCCGTGATACTTTAGATTGTAGTGATACATGGTAAATGATACTGGTAATTTAAAACTGTTGAGAAAAAATAGGGGAAAAAAACGGTAAAGTTATGTTGTTAGTAAAACAGCTTAATTGTGTATTGAGAAAATTCAAAATCCAAAAATTGATTTAAAAGGTTGAGTGTTTTGATGGAGAAAAAATAGGCATTAAAATGGATAATTGTGTATTGTATGAGAGAGAATGTTATGTATCTATAAACCTACACTAAAATTAAAAAAAAAGGGAATTATGTAATATTTAAAAAAATAAGGGAAAATTAGAGAATATAAAACTTATAGTTGTGTATTTAAGTTATTTTTCCAAAAAACTATTCCTCGCGTGCTCAATAATATCATTAGTTCCAAATCATATCTTAGCGTCATAATTTAACCTAAATCTGCTTCTTCCTTTATAACTCATCAATCCAACTAGTGAACTCACACTAGACCTATTATCCATTCCATCGAGAAATTGAATTGACGTAAAATAACACTTATTAACCCTTTCATAATGTTAACACTAGCCCAAACTTTTAAAGTTCTAGATGATAAAGAAAACTAATTTAGGTTTGGGAATTTGTTTTTCTAAACCCTAAAAAGGAAAAAAACCAAATTTTATACACTAACATTGTGAATTACACTGTACATATAAAAGTATGTACTCCACCACAAATTATGAAATCAATTTGAGATAAAACATAGGTAAGATAGTGAGATTTTACCAACAATAGTTAGAGAAGAAGGGTGATAATCTTCTTTAATTCACAAAATGAAACCACAATTACATTCACAACATATTGCACTATATATTACTAGATCAAAAAGGATAATATGATCACATGTACTACTATTTGAGATCAAAACCCAACCACTAACAAAAACAAGAAGCCAATTAGATGAAACACACTGTTACTACCAAAACATCACAAATCTCAATACTAACCAACTCTCACAAGGACCCTTTTAATTTCCACATAGAAAGTTAAAGACTGGCTGAGGTCTATCAGAAGCACCAATTCCAAGATCAGTAAAACAGTTCACTTCCACTGAATTTGAAGTAGTAATACTGGATAGATGATCATGAGGAACACAAGTAGACGACGAAGAAGAAGAGTCAGTTATTGTAGTCTTTTCTTGTAAAACCCCAGTTGGGTGCAGTGGAAAAAGATTCAATGTTTCTTGAGTTATAAACTCCTTATTTGCATTTGGGCTGTTGTTTTGTTCACAAAGATTCAGAGTTTCTTGATTACATGTTGCCCTTCTTTTGAAACCACCTGGTCCAGGGATGATCATACTAGGAACTGCTGGATACTGCTGATAAAACCCTAGATTGTTTTGTGCTGTGTAATAAGGGCTGCAAACAACTACAAAACCTAATTCCAATAAGTATTAATACTATTATAATATACATAGATCTAACTTATAGGGAGTAATACTATAAAAAAAAATACTTTACAAAAAGTGTATGTCATAATATCTAGTCGTTAAAGACATAGTTAAGTAAATAAATGTATCTTTCTACTAAAAAAATTGATACAAATTTTTAGATAACATAGTCACAACTTATACTCAATATTTTTTATTTTACTAATTTCATTTCGTGATGGTTATTAATTACAGTAACTTTTTAGATGACATAATTTGTGTAGATAAAAAAAATTCTTAAACGTCATAAAAAAAAGGGTATGATAGAGAAAAACAAGTTTCCAGGTGGGGACTACTCCTAATAGCTAGTGTGAACACAGAAGTGAAGGCAGCAAAATGAAAAGAGAATAAATGTCATCAGAAACTGAAAACATACTAAAAAAGGAAATAAAATCTGAATAATAATAATAACTAAAACTGTACATCAGAAAATTATATAATCTCACAGAGATATCATATAATACGACAACTCCATTTTCTAAGCAAAAAATACATTCGAGTCAAAAGATCTGATACGCTTCTCTGTCTCAATTCATGTGTAGAGGTTCAGACTACAAAAATCAAAACACTTTGGTTTCGATTATGAATAATTACGTAAAATGAGATGAATACGGAGAAAGCAAAAATTAAATTACCGTTTGGGCAATTAGGTGGAGGAAAAACAGAAGTCCGATGAAGAAATCGATTGTAGTAAGCAAATTTATCTTGCTTCTGTTTCTGTCGTTGCCTTGCCTTATGATTTTGAAACCAATAAAATACATTTTTACCCTCAATGTGACCAAAAGCCCTTAACCTCCCAGTAATTTGTTGTATTTGGTCAGCACTTGGTGTCCTTATCCCTTGCTTATATAAACTTTCAAGCAAATCAATTTGTTCCTTTGTTGGATTCCATCTACATCCAACTGGACTTCCACCAGTTGTTAACATATCAACACTATTATCACTCATTTCAATATTTTTTCTATAACAAAGAAAAATAAAACAGAGAAATTAAATAATATTCTTAATAATATTTCTTGCATGGCTTTTAGACTTATATATATATATATAAAAAAAAATAAGAAAAGGGGATTGACATGCGTATTGTTTTTGGTGCTGAAAACATGGCGGTTAGCGGCCGATAGGAGGGATTTTTCGTCTTGGTATGAATGTATGCATGCATGAAAAGACGTAAATACCCCTATATTGGACTTGTCTCGGGAAGGAAAAGAAATGACTAAATGTTCGGAAAATGATAGGAAGCTAGGTAGGGGTAATTGAGGTAATTAGAGAAAAAGACAGCCGGTTGGGTTGTAAGGTGTAGGGGCTACGCTTTGGGAATTGTAGTTAGTTTTAGAGAGAGAGAGAGAGACTCTGCAGGCTCTTTCTTTAGTTTACATACAGTGAAACTGCCACAATAACAAAACATTATCCGATATTTTTAATTAGAGATTTTGAATTAATTTTTTAAAAATATAATATTATTTTAATAAATAATATTTTATTTTTTAAAAATTTAATTGAATTTTAATATAAATATTAAATAGAAAATTAAAAAATAAATAAAAATTAAAGAGCGAAAGAGATTATCATTATCCCCATAATCAGTCATTACTTCAAATGAAGAAATTAATAAATGAACCAATAATATAGACGTAACAAAATATTTTCACAATTAAATTACTTCTAAATTTTATGTGCTGCCTTCGGTCGTCCCATATTATGTAAGATTTATTGACACGTAATAAAATATTTTCACAATTAAATTACTTATAAATTTCATGTGCTTCGTCCCATTTTACGAAAGATTATTAGGAATACAACCATCAAACTATTTTTTATCTCTTCCTATGCGTTTATTTTTTACTTTTTGATAACTTAAATTTATAATCTTAAATGAGCCTAACATCACAAAAATTAACTTATCACTCATCAGTCTATCACTATTGCAACAAGAAGAGAAGTCTAATACAACTCATGTAACGGTAAAAAATTATTCATCAAATAAAAATAAGAGAAATAGTTTTTACAAGTAGCATTTCCATAATTATGATTTATGACCTCCTCCTCACACCCTCCAACACACGACCCATGGTATCAACAAAAGAAAAAGAAATGTGTAGATATATAATTTGAATTATGTGTGAAATCCAATAAAGGAGGCTCTTTGAATTATGTTGAGTGGCGTATTGAGGAATGAGGCAATCACGGTTTGTGAATGTATATATAAATGAGGATTCTTGGTAATCTAACAAATAATCCTGGGATTGCATCTCTTTATATGATCTCGTGTCCAACTTAATGATCACTTCCTCTTTTGTCTTCTAATTAATGTTTTTATTCCTAATACATTTATCCCTATTAATACGATCAATAACAATTTTAACGAGTGAACAAATTAAGTAGGTGCAAAAGGTTTATTCAAATCGAAAATTTATACTTAGGCTGGAGTCAAAATATTGAGTATGTTTATTTTTATGTTAAGTTCTTCATAAAAATTCAGACTCATTGTATCAGACTTGAAAAAATAAGGAATTGTTTTTGTATCTTTAATAATGTAGGTTGAACGATTGTATTATTATTAAAATGTTTGAAGATATGCTTGGCCGATACTAAACTTATTTTTATTTATATCTACCTGATTTAAAACTTAAGAGGATCTACTTCATTCGTTTTCTTATTTTATATTGAAAATATTTTTCTGTATTTTATTTGTTTTGATAAATTAAGAAAATTTATGTCACTGGTGAATCTGTTGGGATTAATAGGTGTAAATCCCTATATATTTGACGTTTGTGACTTCATTAAAATGTAATTATCACCGCCACCCTATATAATTAATCCTCATATTTACTCACGCTGATCAACTTCCCTGCTTCCATAATAATTTGCTAAAACAATTGGTTTTCCCAGATTTGAGCGTATTTTCAAGACAAATAAATTAGAATCATTTAATATTATGTTTTCTCTCCGTTATTTATTCCTCAATGTACAAAAGAAATCCTTAGGCAACTAAATTTTTAAATTTTTTATTATTATTTCAAAAAACTGCTTATAACATAAGCTATTTTTCAGAAATTAAAAATATAATAATTATTCAAAAAAAAAAAAATTTGAGAAGCACAAATTGCTTGTGTGCTGCTCTAATACGGTGATTAACCACTATCTTATATTTTGGATAAAAGTACTTTCTGAATAAATAGATATTGAATATAGCCAAATAAGCTAGTTATAATGATACATTGAATAAGGATAGTATATCACAGCCGTAAAGGAAGGTGGAACATGCATGATTCAAAGACTACTTTTCATAATTATGAGATACTTCTGTTGACAGATTTTATTTATAGTTATATATTTATATATATTCAATTAAAAATAGGACAAAATAAACAATTTTATTTTATCCAAAAAAAGAAAAGAAATGTATGATGCATAAAAAAACAAAGTAGTTGATGTAAAAGAGAGAACTGAAAGGGAATGCATTTAAGGCAAACCAAATGGAGTAAGTACAAGAGAGTAACGTCGACCGACTAGAGCCTATCAGGCGCCGTATCGTGAAGACCAAATTCAACTCTTTAACTCCACCTCAGGTTTCTCTTTTTTTTTTTAATAATATAGTGAAGAAGTTTTCGTGCATGTTAACTAATTTTATGAATAATTAATATAAAAATATTTATCCAAGCTAGAACATATCAAAAGAATTATATTTTTTTAATTTTAATTAATAACTGAACGTGAAAAGTTATGATTTTCAACCACTTTATTGATCAATAGACTATACCGTTGAGTGGTGGGTCAGGGTTTTTTGGGCACCAAATTCGACGCCGATAATCTCTCTCTTCACATTCTGAGTTTGAGAGATTCACCTGATCTACAGACTAGCGACAAAGTCCCTGCTGCCTTTTTTTGGACTTGTATTGCGAATTTTGACTACCTAAGCAAGCTACCTTCTCCTCGACTCTATTGGAAATTTCATTCAACTAACCAATCAACGCTTCTTCTCATTCTAGTAGTTTAAAAAAGTGGAGTACATTTTTACATTATCTTTATCACATCATATATATAAATATAGGTAATTAAAATGTAAGATTTGAAATTTCGAAAATAAAATTTATAATCACAAGCATAATAAAAATTACATTTTAATATCAACATGCACATAACTTCAATATTGTTTAGCCTATTTTGTCATACCATTTCGGCCGAGTCACATTTGAATGAGGCCAAATGAAGGATGTAATTATAGAACAAGAAGAGTGATAACCATAGATGGAAGAACTGCCTTGACTATACTGCTGACAAGTTCATCATACATCATTCCTTCAGCTAGGATGGCAAAATGAACGATTTATATGCATACCCATTCAAATTACTTTATCTTAAATGAAGTGGGTATCTAACTCATTTAAAAAATAAATAAATTATAACACATGTTATCTATTTAAAAATGTGTAGCTAAACGGGTAAAAGAGACTCATTCACAAAAGAAACAAAAATGACATTAATATTTTTCTTATGGTGTAAGTAGCAGGGATGGTGGTGGTGATGGGGTGGGGGGAGGTCAA
This sequence comes from Solanum peruvianum, assembly GCA_027705065.1. Classification (NCBI taxonomy): domain Eukaryota; kingdom Viridiplantae; phylum Streptophyta; class Magnoliopsida; order Solanales; family Solanaceae; genus Solanum; species Solanum peruvianum. The sequence goes on along the minus strand of JAKWJD010001760.1, from coordinate 49,209,499 downwards.
AGTAGTAAATAATAAATTTGGGGTAGGATGTTGGGTTGGGGGGGTGGGGTGAGTGGTGTCAAAAGTGGATAGGCAATTTTGCTTTTGAAGCTTTTAAGATATGGACATGAATAATATGGATAAATGAATATTCATATTATTTATTGTATAATTTATGTTACTCATTTAAAATAAGAAAAATTATATATAATAGTAAACTAATAACTCAAAATAAATGGTATAGCTAGGGTTTGATTTAATTATGTTCCATAGCAAACATTTGTAAAAAATTGTCAGGCGCCTTTCTTCCAAATATTTCGCTGGCCACTCTCCTCCAATCTCTCGCTCGCTTTCTCACTTTTTATACAAAAACAAGTGTATAAAAATTATTTTTAATTGTATAACGCAAAAAAAATTGTATGAATATATATATTTTTGTTCCCTCTCTCCCCTCTCCCAGATCTCGCTCGCCATTCTCCCAAATCTCGCTTGCTACACTCGCATTTCTCACTTTTATACAAACAGAAGCGAAATGTATAAATTGTGTTTCTGTTTCTATAAAGCGCTAGAAAATTGTATATACACATGCAAGTACATATATTTTCGTCCTATACACTTATAATTATTCAATAAAAATACTCCTCTGCCCAATTTCTTTTGTCTTTCTCTCTTTCTCGTTTTATACAATTTTCAAATTGTATCTAATTTCTCTCTTTTTCGTTTTATACAATTCGATTCAATTATATATTCCTTGTCAAGTCTCTTTTGTCTTTCTCTCTTTCTCATTTTATACAAATTCAAATTGTATATAATCGTTCTCTACACTTATAATAATACAATTCGTTTTATATACTTCATTTTTAAACAGCTCTCTGCCCAAGTGTCTTTCTCTTTCTTATTTTATTCACTTCGTTTTATACAACCTCAACTGTATATGTATAGCGAATTATACCGTCTTTATGTTTGTTATTAAGCACAATTATGCAAACTTTGCTATAACATACAAATATAAATTTTTATTTCCTATATGTAAAAATTACCCATTAAAATATTAATCAAATCAATTATATTTAATTTATTTTTAGTCGACTCATATTTATCTCGATCCGTTGGTTTGTAGTAGCAAAGCAACTCGCTGCCTATATGGCCAAAACTGTCTGCGTCAATGATCAGGCGACCTATTTTCGTACATTCCAGTGTTTTTCCCGTATGGCCAAGACTCTTCTGTTGCTAGGCATTGACAACTTCCTATAACAAGCCAAAACTTCTTTGATTCAACGTCTTATATTTTTTTATTTTTAAATCTTTTTAAAAAAATTATTTCTTTAATGTATTTAAACTATTTTGATATATTCGAATTACATATTATGTATTTAATATATTAAAATTACATATTATGCATACGATTTATATAATATATTTGAGATACTCTTTAATATATTCGAACTACATATTAATGTATCCAATTTGTGTTACTTTTAAGAGATCAATATAATTACAAAATAAAAAGTGAAATTATAATTTAGTGAAATTATAATTTAATACTAAATTATGTTGTTTCTGTAAAATTTATTACTTTTTTATGGGTTAAATTTGTATAGTCCAACTAGCTAGAACGAGTTTGATTACCTATTTTAGCATAGAACTAATTTTTTTAGAGACTAACCTACAATTAATCTCTAACGTATTTTGAACGTAAGGTTCAATCCTCCTCATGTTCCACCAGCTAATGAAATACAACACATCTAGCCAATCGTTTATTAATTAAGCAAAAAGACTTAAGAAAGCTTATTAATTAAACAAAAAGACTTGAGCATCTATTTTCTCAATTCTCTTAATTCATTCAAATGTAATTCAATTTAGAAAAGATTGCGTGCATAATTAATTAATTAATTAACATAGTTATAATATATATTAACTTTCCTCTCTTCCTCACTCACCTATACATATAAGTATACAAATACAAATACAAATCAACATACAAATAAAAATGCAATCGCCTCTCACACGCTCTCGATCTCGCTTGCTAAATACACTACATATGTAGATACATATATACAAGTTGATATATGTGTATATAACTCTCCTCTTTTCTCTTGCTCAACTCTCTCCTTCCTTTTCCAATCTCGCTCGACTCTCTCCCTCTTTTTAAGACGTAGAGAGAAAACGCAATCAACATATTATGTCTATAATTAAAATTGTTTTGGTGGCTATTTTCTGAAATTACCCCTTCAATCTATCCATTTTAACACCTCTAAATACAAGCGGGTGTGACCCAGGGTAGAGATCCAAATGCGACCCTGGCAGCCAGAGGCCCGCGATAACTCACCTTAAACCCTGGGCCCAAAGCCTCATCACGTACCCAACCTTCCATCTCGACGTTCTCGTCACTCACTCAGGAAGAATCTAATTCTTACCAATCTCAATATTTTCTGAGCTTGTTTATTTAATTGAATAATTGTTTGATAAAGTTAAATTCAAGTTCAGTTTCTCGATTATCCATATATTAATATAGATAATATATCAATATAAAAACTTACAAGTCCAAACTTTTATTAAGGAATTACTACACCACAAGGAGTACACGATTATTTTTAGTACACAGAACTAAATTAGCAAACGAGGAGCTTTGATGCTTTAGGATTTGACATGGCTTCCCAATCTGACTATATTACCATCTGGGTCTCTCACATATCCAACTTTCTGTCCCCATTTCTTCTCCTCCGGTTCGCTCACAGCCATTGCCCCATTTTCAATTGCCCTCTAAATCATATTCACAAAAAAACAAAAAAAAACGTCACATTAAAGTCTCCATTTACAAATCAAAGTAACCTATTCAAATAATAATTAATCAATACCTTGTACGCAGCATCAATGTCCACATAATCGAAACAAAGTTCAATGGGTTGTCTATCGCCCCGGGACTGAGGGGTCTGGACGTGACCCGTTATGTCATCCGTCTCGTGCTGGTGCATAGGTGTGAATGCTATTGTCGTAGCGCCGCTCTCTAATTCTCCCCATCTACAACCATCCATAACCAAATAAGTTCATTCTTCAGTCTCAATTTATGTGGTATCATTCAGATTTCTAAAGTTTAACAAGTTTTTTCTTTTGATCACATTGATAATTGTCTTGATTCAAATACTACTCCGATCACATACTTAGATTTGATCATTTTATTTTATTTTTACCTATTTAAACTAAAACAACTAGTACTATGTTGTGCATATATGCATATTTGAGAATTAAAGCAAAGGCTCAAAATACAAAAATGAATTTCCATCAAAACATCTTAAAAGCAATTCTTGTAAAATCAAATCTAAACTAATTACATATATATTTCTTACTTGCGATTTTCGTCTAAGCGACGAACGTTGTAGCCGAAAGCTTTAGCATAAAAAGCAACAGATTTAGCAACATCTTTACAATACACCACTGTATAAGCAAATGCTGGACCCAAATTAGATGCCATTTTTTCTTTCTTTTGGGCCTTTTTTTTCTTTTCTGTTTGTTTTCAAGTAGATCCACAATACTCGTTATTGATTACCTTCAATTATATGTTTGCTAAAACAAAATATGATACGAAAACACGTGGCAAATGGAGGTGAAAGATTTGGAACACGTGTGCATTGTGCATCACTTGAACAGGTTTTGAGCTTACCACGTTTTTCGTCTATGATCTCATCACGAAGATGACTCTTTTTTAGAGTCTAAAAATTAAATAGACATTGATGAGATGAAAATTATTTTGACGTGACTTAAAAGGATAAATTCTTATGATAATAAATAATTTGATAAAAGTAGACATATACCGGAACTTATACATTCAGTAATTCTTTTTTAAAAAATGTAATTCTTTTTATAGTTCCATTTAATTTAAGAAGCACTCAAAAAAAAAACGTAAAGGCGAATCGGGTATATCGAAAGAACATCAAAATAGTCAAAACACAATAAAAGTAGCTCCTTTTCAGTCTCTCTCTCCCTATTTTTATGAAGTGAGGGCTCACTGAAAAAAATCCAAAATCTTCTAAAATCTGAGATCCAGAAATCAGAATACTCTGCTCCAATATTTCTTTAGGTAATATTTCTTAAAGTACAATTGAAACAATTAGTGTGTTCTGCTTTTGATCCTATGATATGATTTTGATTTCTCAGTTCTCGAATTTGTCTGGGATGTGAATTTGATGTTTGTACATTTTCTCCTTTCATATTTCTCCACGTGATTAGTGTTGTGAAAAGATCCATGTTATGGATATTTGAAGTGCGTTCAGCAGTATAGATCATAATCTTCGCATTTGAATTTGATTTCACTTGATTTTGTTATAATTAGGTTGCTTTTTTCAAGGCTTTCTAACTGTGATTTTTAGCAAAGTGGATTGCTTTGTTGTTGTGAATTTTTTATCATAACAGCTAAGAATTAGTGTGAAATTAGCTCGAATGGAGCGGAATATAGAGAGGATTCATCTCACTAATGTCAATTAGTGTGGATTGAGGCTTAGTTGGTTGATTGTTTTAACATGCATCACTAGCATGATTTTTTCCTTTATATCAACAGGGTAGTCTATTTCCAAAAAGTTGTATGAACTGAAAACTGGAGTGGCCTTTCTATTTTTATGTATTTTATGGTTAGCAAAAGGGGATTTATCATTGTAGGACATTAGCTGTTGTATTGTGGTCTTAGTATGGATTTAGAGTTCTCGTCAATTTGATATATTCCCGATTGTAAATTGTGATCTATTTCATGTTTTATTTCAGGGGTATGCTGGATAGATAGACTCTATTTCAAAAGATTTGGTAATCTTATCTTCCAAGATTTGTCCGCGGCATTGTCTTCACCATTTCCTTAAACGTCCACGAGATGTGGTTTTACCATTACATATCTTTGGGTGACTGATATTCAGTATTTATTCCTCCACCTATTGTGCCAATCTCTCATCAAGTTCTTATGGGAGACTCCTTTAATCCCACCCCTCGGACAAAGTCTATGGTCACAACTGCTATCACTACCAAAAATGAATCCAAACAACACATCGTTTCTTCTGGATCGAACTCTTTTGCAAATGTAAGACGGTTTGATCTGATAAAATATGGGAAGCAGAGAAGGGGAAGTGGTAATCAGTTAGTTTTCTTTCTAGTTAAAGTTGCTGCCTTGGAGGCTGTACGGAGGATCTCACGGTCCAAATGTCCATTTGTATGGTCTGGCTTGCAAGCTCTGCAAGTTGTGTGCTATCCGCCACTTAAGTGGATGCAAAAGTGGAATCCTTTTAGGGTTCTGGTTGAAGGCATGCAGGTTAGTATGCGCGTATCAAATTCAGAAGAACTAGTGTTGAGTCTCATGAACTCATCTATGTGCATACAGTCATTCTGGAAAATGTTGTCTTGCTTGTGTCAATGGGTGCATCAATTTTGGCATGATTATGAAAGAAATGTATATGATCCTATATCATCTGATACATGGTAATATCTACTGCTGCTTTTCATTTGTAGGTTCATACACCAAGTCGAGAGAAACAACACAAGATAGAATAGAGTTATACGTGTATAAATATTTATGCTAGTAAAACATATTAAATCCTTTTGTTTATAATTGAAATCAAAGATTATAGCTCTTTTGAACAGGGTTATTTTATAGATATATATTGGCCTATTGCATAGCTATCTACATTGGATGTTGTACACTTACAAGCATGTCTTTATGGTTAGACGTTATCGCGGCCACTGCTAGTGCTATCTATCGCTACAGCATTTTCTGATCATTCAGAATTCAGTAATGATACCTCAGATAGCACTCAAGGTTCCCCGGTATCCAGTGATTCACGTGCTGATTCAGACTCCCAGCTAGTAGTCTCGTCTGAGCAGTCTATCCCCACAGAAAGGTACAAACTTGTTATGTTGCTCAATATGTAATGAACAATTACCAGTTCTATCTGAATTTATATGTGTAGAAGTTATAATTCAACCTGAAGCAGGACCCAACGAGTCCAATAAACAAACGTCTGAACTGTACTTGTAATGCCATAGAAATTATGAAGGGGATAACTTATGTATGTAGATAGACCATTTTTTTTCTTTCTTCCATGTGTTGGAAATAGAAGATAGCTCTCATATGCTTCTGATATACTCAGGACTCAGGTGTATTCATATCATATGCTAGAACTTCTTTCCAATTTTTAGGCCAATATTGGGGATTTAGCACGTGATGTCTCAAATTACATGCTTCCTCTTCAATTGGTTCTGGATTTACTTCTATAAATCCTTGTTGGATTAATCCCTAGACATATAAGCAACTAACCCAACTCAGAGCAAGGTTTTGAGACTGAATTGGTGGTTGATGAGTTGTACGACTTTCATGCCTTTACAGGGTTGGCAATGAAGTTTATCAAAGTCTGTCTTCGACTAGTACCGCAAGTTGGTTGCATCTGCTTTACAAAGATCTGGAAAAGCAAGGAATTATCTTGCCAGAGAGGTATATTTTTTATGAAAACATACTATAGCATAAGTGCATAACATTACTTTTTTTAATATTATGAGTTGTATGTTCATAGTAGAACTGTGCCACTCCATAACTAGTTTTAAACTAATGTCAAGGTTATCAGTTCCTAGGTTGCTCGGACTCTCCAAAAATATTACCGCACCCGTGTCGGATCCTCCAAAAATGCACTACTTTTGGAGGATCCGACAAGCTCTTTGTGGCATTTCTGAAGAGTCCAAGCAACATAGATCAGTTCAACGGTAAGGATGTCTGAAACAGAAAATGGAGAGAGTTTGTGCTCAAGCTTCTTTAGATATCCATTGAGCATGATTCTGTAAACCAATAATAAACCATCAATACCCTAGAGTGGCAACTTGGTCTAACTTGATGTCCAACCTATACCTATAACCTACTTAGTAATACTAGAGTCCGCTTTCTAACAATACTCCACTTTCCTTTTCATTTTTATCTAATTATCTCTAATTCTTACCTGGTTTTATTTATTATGCAAATTCTTTAAAGTTCAAGCTTTTACGGCATCTAGTAAGTCCAAGAAAAATCTACTTGGGTCTGTACAGGACGTAACTGCACTGCTTTGGAATGTTAGTGTCAGCCTATTTCACCCTAAGATATTTTTTCTCCTTCAGCTGTAGTGTACATTTCTTTTTGTAAGTACGGATCTTGGGCCTAACTCAACCCCAAAAGCTAGCTTATGGGGGGAGGATTGTCCAACTCCATATAAGGAGACCAAATTCTCATTCCTTTTTCGATGTGGGAATTCTTAACACTTTTGACAGTTCATAATGCAATGGATGTTTTGGGATGATTGCTTTGTTCCATTCAGCTTGACTATAGGGCTTCGATCTTCCTCTGGTTAAAAAACAAATAAATGTAGAAATTTTATGTAGTTGAGTAGATAATGCATCCGATGGCATTTTAACTTCTTTTTTAGTCTTACTAGGAGCTTGAGCTGTTGTCGAGAATAGTTATTGACTGGTGTTCTGTCATTTTGTTTCATTCTGCAGTTTTACCTGTCTTCTTCTTTGTCCTCATATCATATGAGCTTCCATTTTCAAACCCTTCAATCATCAGGTTGATCTAAAAGCTCTTGAATGTTTCGCTCTACTCAAAAACTTCTCAAGTGGTGCATATATATGCCACTAGAAATTTATTGCACAAAGATATATGTAAAATTTATTGGTTTTTCTTCTTGCAGTGAACATGACACAATAGTATTTATGCAGAATTGATGAAGAGGAGCTCCATCAATTTTTCAAAGCTGCAGATGGAGATTTTACTCGCTTACTTTCTTCACTGAAGAAAACAATTCGCTGGAGGGAGACATACAGAATTCTTTCCAGACAAGAACTTGAAGTGTGGTCAAATATGGTCTTTTGGCATGGATATGATGTGCAGAATCGACCCTGCCTCATTGTCCGTCTTGGCTTAGCGTGCATCAGCTTGCCATCTTGTGATAGACCTAGCTTTGCTCAAGCAGTTGGTATGCTTTTCCACTTGTGCATTTAGTGTCTGGCTTACTATTGTTTTTATATGATTCCCGTTTTTACTGCAGTATTAGTTGTATAACTTTCCTGAAGTTTCTATCTGATTTTCGTGTGTTGACCCAAAGAATAGGATAAAATCACTTCGTTTTCAGCAGCTGAATAATTTTAAGCTCTTCTGTGAGCTGTTTATGTTGAATATATGCATTTGAATACTTTCTTCTGTTGGGAACATAACAATGCCGGAGGTACTGTTTATCTTTACTGCTCAATATTGGAGGCAGCAATACTTGACTTTATCAAAGTAATAACTCCGTTGTAAGAACTCGAGCCAAGAAGAGATGACGAGAAACTTCTCCTGTAAATAAAACTATGAGAGAGAATAATGAGGAGAAGTGGAAAAGAGGAAGTAACACCTATGAAGTTGGATAATAGTTTAGACATTTAATCAATCAGCTTCTCTGTGCTGCTAGTTCATAGTTAGACAAATTATTAAATAATGTATATTTTCTTTATGAAGTATCTCAGGTGGAGCATGGGGTTCTTCATCTGGTGGACCCACAAAATTCGCAAATTACTGTTTTGGTAGACTGTGAAGGACTATCTCCACTGAGACTTCCCATGCAAATGCTGAGATCCTGTTCCACTCTTTTGCAAGATCACTTCCCCAACCGTCTGGGCTGTTTATTCATTATACGCCTTCCACCTATTGTTCGAGTTGTCGCGCAAACCTTTGTGCAAGTAAGCTTTGTGCTCTAAATTATTATTTTGTTCATTTTCCTGCTTCATTCTTATGATTGGAAGTCAGGCCAACTTGATCTGCATAGAACTCCTTTTCCGGAAACTCAAATGTAACTACTCTTGCTCAAACATACAGGTTTTCAAACCTGTCACTCGGCAAAAATTGAGATTTGAAGGGGAAATGTACCAGAAGGTTCTTTCTGAGTGTTTGCAAACACTCCCGTCTTATCTTGGTGGGCAGTGCACATGCTCAAGATGTGCAAGCTTTGACATGAGCAAGACGCATAACACTCTCATGAATGACGACCATCAAGAGACAGCGGTAAGTGAAATTATTAACAATCCACTAGACCTAGCACCTCTTCATTCAGGTGAACATATTGAAATTCCAACGAATTATAACTGTGACCGGGTCTTAAGAAAGGCTGTGGTGGGTATCCTTTTGTTCTGGATTATTATTGTTTTAGTTGCTGGAATATTCGATCCAGAAAATCGCCCCGTTTTACCTCCTTGAGCTCAAATATTACATTCTAGATCTTTTCTTTGTAAGTTTACTCTTATAAAAAATAGCATGTGGCAGCTAGTATTGGCCACAATGTAATGGCAATTATCTATCCACATCAAATACTTGCTTACTGGAATGAGATGTTTTGGTGCTTGTTCCGTGAAATTTTCTTACGCGCCTAATTCTTCTCATTTGAAACTGAAATTTAGACGTCTTCAGTGTAAATTATGCGTTTATATAGTAATGAAATACCATATTCAGCATGGCTTAAGCATTGTCAAGTGCGCTGAATAATGATCCATTCAACTGGTTTTGAGTTCGGGTTCCATCATTTCTTTGTATTTAGTCAAGCATGGAGGAAGATGTTGGAAGTTGATGCGAGTCTCTTATATGTGTGAAATTTGAATGAAGGGCATAACATTTTTGTGTGCCCTTCATGTTAGTTCACACAATTTATAGTGTCTGCTTTCATATAATTTACAAGTAATTAACCTTAAAGAAAAGGACGGAATTAAATGAGTTATCAATATATTTATATATTCGTGATTCAGATATCTAGTTTATCAAAAACAACCGAAAGGGTGTGTGGTGCAAAGGAAAATATTAACCACAGAAAGATTTCCTAGAAAATGTTCGGTGTGTAAGTATATTAGAATGATGATGAAAATCATGTTTGGCCGCAGTCATGAACACTAGGCATAAGTTTTAATCCTTAAATTCAAGTCTCATATGAAGAATGAAGGAAACAGGTCGCTGGACTTGTTCTCTAAGTAAAGTCTAATCTGAAAACAAGTCTCATATGAAGAGAAACAGGTTGCAGGACCTGTTCCTTCAGTCAAATATCATCAGAAAAATGAAGAGAAACAGGTTGCAGGATCTGTTCCTAAATCAAATTCGACCCAATATTCATGATCCAACATTCAGATCAAAATTATCAATCAATAAAAGTCCATTCACTCATTACATTTTATCATTTTTTGTACATAGCATAAGATTCTCTCATTAGATGTTTCTTCTAGAATTTGTATAGGTGAGCAAATGTTATCTCTTCCATTAATTTACCATTTCTGCCATTTTGTAATAGGTTAAATAGTTGCTTTTTGTTCAATAAAATCAACTCAGAAAATCATAGAAAATTTCTCGCATTGTTGGTCTTCACTGTTTCTTCTTCTTATTTTTCTACATGGTGTTTCTTCTTCTAATTATTTTCTTACAAAAGTAAGAAAATACTATCTCAAGAGCATTTTTATAATATCTAGTAGATTACTATGGAGGCGGAATGGGAAGAAGAGGGGGGGGGGGGGTGTTCAGTGGTGGTAGGGGATGGGATGGTTAAGGGAGGGGTTGGAGGGATTGGGTGGGTGGGTGTCGTGGAGTCAGCAAATTTAGAATGTCATTTATTCAATTTGTTTTCTTTATCTTCATTAGGGAAATCATTTTTCTCAATTTTAAGAAACTTGTTTTTTTTAGATAAAACGTTTTTTCAAACATATTGACCAACCAAACATAGAAAAATTAAAAAATATTTTCCAGAAAATGTTTTCCTCCATATCAAACACATACATATTACACTTGATTCTATATGTTGTATATTAAATGTATGGGTATGTATATCTGTATATATATATATATATCAGTATAAAAGGTATGCTATTTTTAGACTGTACACATATTTGTAAAACTAGATGTCTCAAAAGGTATTAACTATCATTTACTCGAAAAAGAAAAAAACATATATGTAATAACCATTCATGTCTAGGAGAAATGAGGTGAGTAAAGTTCCCATTTAAATGTGGAAGCATTCAAAATTGGAAGAAATTAATTCAACATTTTTCATTTTGCTAGTCAGGTCGCAAATTGCAACATAATAAGGTGGAATAATATCATGCCCATGTTTCCCTCCTATTTCAAGCATTAGCTGACATGATACTAGTGCCACAACCACAAATATGAATTCCTTTTGAAACTGTCTCTGAGCTTTATTACGTCCACTACAATAAAAATAATTTTTAGCGACAATTAATAGACACACTAATAAAGATTGTTAGTCTTTCACCAGCATTAATTAAGTGTCATTAGATCCAATGTTGTTGTATCCTTTAGGAACATATATATGTATATAAAGACTGTCAATTGGCGTTAAAAATACATATTTAACTGATATTGCTAATTAATTGCCGTTAAAGATCATTTTTGATATAGTGGTATTAGTTCTAAATCCGAATAACCGAGAGGGTTGTGGTAATGTGATTGTCAACGTAAAACTTATTAATTCTCACCTAATATACAAGAGACAAATATTATGAAAATTAAAGTGCCATTGATCGTATATATGTTTAAATCTTTTTTATTTTTTGTGATTAATAGAGAAAAGGAAGGTTGATCAAGACGTGATAGAAGCTTTAGTCGTAATTACTATATTGCAATTCCTTCGTTGTTAAATTTATAAGTTCAATAATAATATATTCAGTGTAATTTTACAAGTACATAAAATTTGAAGAGGATAGAATATACACTGATTTTATTTTTACCTTTACAAATAGACTAGACATTATTTTCGATAGATCATCAGCCGATTAAATCTAAGTTGAAACTTCAAATATAATATTGTTAAGCAGATTTTTGTGCGTAAGTTGAAGGTCATCCACTTTGATTGACTCCAATACGTATCAATTACACTTTTCTTGAATTTTGAAACGCAATTCGTCCAATTTGGTTTATCATGTTTCGGCCTACGAGGGTTAAAGGTGGCGCTTCCATTTCAATTCAAGACACTTTAATTTTAATTAATTACACAAATAACTTTAATTTGAAGCAGTTAAGAATGTTCGTGTAGTACTAAAAAGCAAAAGAAATTAAAAGTTAAAAAAGTTATAAGGTGGCTAATGTCAAAAAATATTCAAATATTGGTGCTTACCAACCATGCACTAAAATTTTCTCATTCATCAAGAAAATTAACAAAAGTCAAGAAGTACTAATGAATTAACTTGGTGACCTTTCACTGTATTGATAGGCTATAATCTTCCTTCCATCATACAAAACCTAACTTTTCATTTTCATTTTTATTTTTTATTTCTTGTTGTATAATAAAATAGTTTATTAATTGTTTTTCCAAAAGAAAAAGCAAAAAAAAAAAGGTGAATAGTTTATTTTATTGTTGTTTAGTTGAATCCTCATCAAGTTCCGGCCACTAATCGGACAATGTTGCATTAGAAGTGCAACGAGCAATATTTGCCATTTGCCATGTCCTAACTTCATATGTCACCATCGTGATCACACACACACACAAATTTTTTTTTGCTATTTCTAAAATGTATATATATTATTTTATTTTTACTTGATAAATATGATGATCTAATGGAGCCTCTTTTTTAAAATAAAAAAATAAAATTCTCCTATGTTAACAAATGATTAGAAAGTTAATTAATGTTTAATTTCTAGTCTGACATCATAAATAAATGAGGAATCAGTATCTTGCTACACTTCTCCAATGAAACATAATTTATTGACGTCAAAAATCACAAAAAGTAAAATAGGATTCTCTTATTGATACAATAATGATCAAGCTTAACTTAATCTCTAAAATCCAACTCAGAGAGATGATGAGTACTGTCAAGCCTTATATGAACTCCAAAAATATCATCTCTTACCGATGTGTAATATACTTTTTCCATTCATCACTCCAAATCATAACGAGATATAAACTATAGCATGAATCTTTTATTTAATTAGTCGTTCCTTTTTAAAGAAAACCAAAGAGGATAAAATAGATCAATTCTCTAGCATGATCATTTTTTCTAGGATTTTGATCGAGCAATATATAATCCGTTTATTTAGTGCGACAAATTAAACTCACTTAATAAGTTAACAACTCTATTAGACTGTATAATATAATGTACGTTATCTGCTGATTAAGAAAGGGTAGTTCATCAAAAATTTCTACTTCTTTATTTGCAAAATCAAATAGTACGTATATTAATAAAACAGTAGAAAGAGGCCTTCACATATATTTAAAATTAAAATATATTTCTCATGCGCATTACTACTTGCAGGGAGTGTTGTTTTTTTGTTTGGTAAAACTGTTTGTAGTATGTTCATGACATACACATTATATTATATTATATTATATGCTATAAAAGAAAAGTGATATTTCTTTCTTTTAGTTTTGTCCTTTTTTCTTCTTTTGTTTTCTAGTGCAAAAATGACACTCACTTTTGAGTTTTGCCCCCACTATCATTATCTTCACTCTCTTAATTTCCTTTTCCGGTCGATGGTAGGGTTGCTTATTAACTAGACGGAATTGGAGGGATAATTATATGACTTATCGAATATCGATTTTAAAATATTTTAATTTGTTAGCTAATTGGTGAGTTATTAGTTGGTTTGTTATTGGCTTAGTAATTAACAAGTGATTATCACTTATAAGATGTTCGATTTAAAAATATTTTAATTTGTTAGCTAATTGGTGAGTTATTAGTTGGTTTGTTATTGGCTTAGTAATTAACAAGTGATTATCACTTATAAGATGTACCATAATCACTTTGTGCTTCCTTCTTTTACTTTCACTCACCAATTATATTAATCTCCAATCAAAAGAAATAATTTTTTAGCTCTACTTAAACTGATGATTCTATATTTATAAATCATAATGAAAAATATGAAAGTCTAAACTTTGAGGTTGCATGCACATAAGTATTTATTTAAGATACATACTTACAGTAAAAATGTGACTACGATGCAACTACGATAAGGCTTAGTGCGTTAAAGATTCACTCAACAAGAAAATTGAGTATAAATTCATTAAGTATCAAAATTTTAATTTGTTCATCAACCGTTAATCCCATAATTTAATATTAATACGTCACTAATTTAATATATAATTAACTTATTGATTACGATTCGATTTTAAACCGTCAATATTTTAATTTCGCTCTATGAAATGGAATGAAGTCGTGAACAATTTGGTGTACATCATATCATGAAGAAACATAGTGTGAATAATAGTGGCCTCATTCTTCTTTTCAAGTTTATCAGGTACCATTATTCTAATTTAGTTGGTTATAATAAGTTGCTTGTCAATGAATACATTATGCTGTTGGAATTCTAGAGTACTCTACTCTAAAAAGGATACTCGTTTGGGGTTAAGTCAGATTTACTAAATGCAACTGTCCCAGTAATATCATTATAAATTGCGATGAAATAATTGAAATCTTTTCACTTTAAATCAAATAATTGGACTTCAAAATATTATTTTGTAGTGACGATCACATAAATAAAATTTAATGTGCGAATTTATATTTAATCGTGATGGCACCATTTTTCCTGCATTTCAATATCTTTGAGCTTATAGCCTTTGCAGGACAACAAAATCGAATAATATGACTTTCATTTATCTATGTTGCATTGTCCTGCTAAATATAATCATATATCAGCTTTTGTCATTTTTGGGGAAACATGAGAGAAATATAAGGCTTTTCATATAATACATTGTCAATAAATCACAAAACAAAACCTAGTAAAATCTGCATCTAATACAGCACTGTAATCATATTAAGACACATACATAGACAAAAGAATTTGGAAGAAAAAAAAAAGAAATTAATTTTAGCTATAATTTATTAATTATTAATAGAGTTGCATGGGAAACTACCATTAAAATAAAAAAATAATTACTATTAAGCTGGCAAATACCAATTTCAAGGGAAACAAACATATTATATAAACTTCTTTTTTTGTTTTTGACGTCAGCTTCTTAGAAGAAGGTTGGTAGGTAGATAGTGAAATATGCCTCAACTTTTTCCCCTTTAAATTATTCTATTTGCACTATATAACGCAATTCTCCACCAATCAAATAAAGCTTATATTAATATATTATATTAAAATAATTTCAGAGACCTTCTATTTAGTTTGGCTTCTTAACACTAAAAACTTTTCATGTGATTTATAATGTTAAGTTTACTTTCTTTATTATATTTGTTTTTGTAATAAATAACTTCAAAAATTAAAATATGACTACTTTGCGTAAAGAGTTTTTACGATTAAAATAAATAGATTAACAATAGTGTAACGAAGCCAAATATAATGGAAGGTCGATGAATTATCCCTATAATATTTTAAAGTAAATTCATATGTAAATAAAACTTTATAAACCACTTAAAAATACCTTTAATTTAGATATCATGACGTAGCGGAAGAGTAGACAAACTTTTTGCGTTATAAAATGAATTCGTCGTTACTTGGCACATACATATTAATTGTTAGAATTTCTTTGAGTTTTCTAACAATATTTTATATAATAGTTATAAAATTCTATCCACGAATTTTTTTTTAAAAAAAAAATAGGAAGAATACGATGTATAACTTTTGCTTTAACTAACTTGGTGTGACGTTTTAAAAAGCTAATACTACTATTATTCTGGGAGATATAATTAATTAATTTGCCTAATCTTGATTTGACCCTTTCCTGTCTTCAAAGATCATTTCATAAACTCAATTAAGCAGCATAAAACCTAACTTTTAATATAGTGGAAATCCTATATGGTAAACCACTTTTATTTTACTACACATGTATACAAATTGCTTTTTATTAAAATATTGAGAAAATATTGAACATGACAATCTTAGTTTAGTTGATCTCTTCCTTTTAATTACCAATTAAT
The DNA here is from genome assembly GCA_027705065.1 of Solanum peruvianum. Taxonomy (NCBI): domain Eukaryota; kingdom Viridiplantae; phylum Streptophyta; class Magnoliopsida; order Solanales; family Solanaceae; genus Solanum; species Solanum peruvianum. The sequence continues at coordinate 49,193,641 of JAKWJD010001760.1, read as the reverse complement.
TGGGTGATAAGCACATTAATCTGACCCCTTTAAGTCCAATGGTAAAATTGTTTCATGTTTGGCATATTTTGTTTAATTTAATGGATAATGTCTATTTTGATCATGATCAGTAATTAAAGTGCAGAATAATGATTTTAATCTTTGGTTGTACTTAGTGCGTAAGATATAGTGTATGTTAATTAGATTGTATCCAATCTTTTTTTGTTTGTACTAGGACGTTGTGCAATTAGAATAATTAAGCTAGCACATGTGATTAATGTTAACAACCAATTATCATAAAACTCTAATTAGTTGAAAGATCTTGGAGATAATTGAGATCAAGGTAGAATATTAGTAAAAAATTCTTAATCATGCTGTCGTAATCTTTAAAGTATAGCTTTAAAATTTCTCTATTTGTCTTGTCCAAAAAGAACGAACCTTCTTATGATGTGTCTTAAGTAATTATTATGCTAAGATAATTACTAATAAGATATTTAATTTAGAATTAAACTAGCTTAGAGAAGCAAAGATATTCTATTAGAGAAGCAAAATATTTATCCCTGTATTTAAAAAAGAATGACCTAGTTTGATTTGGAGCGGAGTTTAAGAAAAAAATAAACTTTTTAATCTTGTGATTCTAAATTAAAGTTATGTCAAATGTACCAAAATGCCTTTAAATTTTGTGGTCTTAAACATGTCACATGAAAAGTTAAAAATTAAAAGTTAAAGTTAAAATATTGCCAAAAAGGAATGTATTATTCTTTTTTAAACAAACTAAAAAGAAAATAAGAAAATTTTTGTAAAACGGAGGGAGTATATTTCTACAAGATACTATTAATGAACTTTCTCTACGGTAGTTGAATGATGAAAATCCAAAAGTTATTACTGAAATAGAGATATATATGCACAAAATAGGGATATTAAGAAATGTAAAAAAAATAAAAATTCTTAATTAAAGTCCAATCCCTCGTAAAATATCTCAGAGCAAGACGTACAAATAAAAAGTACAAAATGAATGTACTAGTTATCTATGGAGGTAGATTTGTCCTCGTATTATGATTTTATTTGACTTTAACGATTAAATTCGAAAACACATTTGAATAATAATAATAATTACCATTATTATTTAGCTAATTTTACATCTCAATTACGAATTATTTTTTTTCTTTTTAAATTGTCACTGTTTATGTATTATAACGTTTGAAAAAATTTCAGCGCTAAAAGAGTGAAAAGAAAATTACAGCATCAATTTAATTTTAGAGATATACTTTTTTTTAATGTATTTACATATTATTAATATTTAAATGAAAATGAAAGAAGTATTGTATATTAACTTCAATTCTAAATTAATTATAGCAATTTGTTTAGGATTCTTAATTGATTGCTAAAAATAGAAAAGATTTTTTACAGTTATTTTAAAATCGTTCATCATCAACACCATTAAATCAATTTGAGACAATCATTGTAATTCTTTACTCTTTTTTTTTAAAAAAAAAATCTAGAGTAATTAATTTCATCAAAATATTATACATACTTATTAAGTCTTCTTAACAACATACACTAAAAGATTATAAATAGGTGCTTTCATTGTTTCATACTGTATTTTCTCTTCTTAGTTTATTCAATCAACAATATAAAAATTAATTCAAAACAAAATTGGATCATATATCATCACATGTACACATTTTTATATAAATAATATCAAAGTTAATAGTACAAAAATATTTGAACATTACTTTAAAAATAAATCTTAAATCTGGAAATTTTGATTTAAATAGAAAAAAAGAAGCTGAAAATTTTAATTTGAAAATATAATAATTAAATTTTTAAAAATAAATATTTCTAAAATAATTTGACAATATTTTCATGCCCAGATAGTAGTTAATCCGTAGACGATATCTCACCTACATATGAAATGAATCGGAGGGAACATAACATTTAATCTTTATACACTAACGCATTAATAGAGTTAAGCACCTATAGTTAATGTGAGTCAATGGCCTTAAATATTTAGGTATAACCTAATAAACCACACTTATAGTGCTGTTAATAATTTAGGCATAATCTATTAAACCACACAAGAAATAAGTTCTATTGAGAAACATGTTAATTATGGTGCTACTTATTATATTAACATAAATTTGTTTTTTACGATGAAGAGTTTTACATTTGATGTAAAAAATGCATTAATATTGTAATTGATTTATGTCAAAATTATATTTTCTTATACAACAAGACAAACAAGCCTTAATTAATAGCACAATATGTGTGGTTTAATATGCCATACCTTCATATTTAGGTATAACCCAATTAAACCATACAAAAAACAAGTTTTTGATCAAAACACATTGGCCATGATGCTACTTATAATAGTAACGAAACTTGTTTTTTGTGATGAAGAGTTTTACACTTGATGTCAAAAATGCATTAATATTGTAATTTTTAAGTCAGCATAATATTTTCTTATATAACAAGAGTAACAAGCCTTAATTAATAGCACAATAAGTGTGGTTTAATAGGTTATACTTGAATATTTAGGTTAACCTATGAAACCACACCAAAAAAATAAGTTTTTGATAAACACATTGACGATAGTGCTATACGTATAACATTAACGAAAACTTATTTTTTTGTGACGAGGAGTTTTACGTACTTGATTTCAAAAAAATGCATTGATATGTAATTTTTATGTCAAAATAATACAACCTCCGTCCACTTGTAATTGTCATAGTTTCAATTTTTAGAGTCAAACTATTAAAACTTTAATTAACATTTTACAATATATTTTTTTATCATATGAATATGCAAAAGATTGCAATTTATAGTACTTTTCGTATAATTTTGAATATCTAAATTTTTAATTTAAAATTTCAAATTTTATATAATCTAATTCAATTTTAAAGATTAGTCAAATTGACTGTTGAAAAGTGCAATATGACAAATAAAAGTAGACGGAAGGAGGAAAAACGTATAAATATCCCCTAAACTATGACCGAAAAGGCAAAATTTCAAACACATCTTAACTAAAGTAAAATTCTATTACCCTTCGAAACCCATTTTTTAAATAATTTTATACACCTTTTAACTTACGATACCAATCACCACTCTATATAATGAAAAATGAATAAGTTGCTAGTGGTGGCAACTGCTGTTAATGGAGATTCTTGTAACATCATTACAATTGAAGCTTTCAATTGCAAATATTCACAATTGCAAGTACCATATCACTTGTACGGTATACTTATTAGGGAGGGATATATTGGTAGGGGGCCAATATCAATGATGTGTTTCTTGTTTAAACTGTTTTCTACTTATTTTCATTGCTCGCTCGATGTTTGGAAACCTACTAAATTAACCTCTTCAATATATTAAGGGCCCGTTTGAATGGGCTTAATAAAAGTACTTTTGAAAGTGCTGAAACTTATTTTTAAAATAAGCAGTTATGTGTTTGGATAAAAGTGCTGAAGTTAAAAAAAAAGTTGTTGATGTGTTTGGCAAATAAGTGCTGATAAATAGCTTTTTAAATCAAAATGTCTGAAATACCCTTAAAACTGTTAACATAATAAAAGTTAATTAATTTATATTTTACAGCCATAAATAATTATATTTTGCTATCATTCACAATTTCTTTCTCATCACAAATTATTTATAAGAGGAATATAAACTTATTATAGATTTTAAAGATATTTAATTTGAATAGATCAAAGAACGATTTAAGATTTATTTTAGTTTCATCCATAGGTAATAATAATTATCTATCATTCACATATTTTTTTATTATCACAAATTATTTATAAGAGGAATATAAATTTTTATTTAAGTTATATGTGCCAAGCGTGAGAAGGAAAAATGGAAAAATGGATGAAAATGTGAGGGTAAGGATGGGTAATTTGGGGATTATATAAAAATATTAAGGGTAAAAGGGTAAAAGTATGGTCAACTTAAAACAGCTTATAAGCTAAAAAAAAAAAACACCCCTACCCCAGCTTTTAACTTTTGGCTTAAAATAAGTTTTTTTTAACTTAAAATAAGCTATTTTGAGTATTGTCAAACAGTCAAATAAGTCAAAAACCAGCTTTTAAGTCAGTTTGACCAGCTTAAAAGCTGAGCCAAACAGGCCCTAATTAACTTTTTTCGAGTTGAAAGTGTCACCTCTGAATATATTTCGCAGTGCATGATCTGCATTTTATAGCTATAGTGTGGACTCGAAATCAAAAAGATAAAATCAACTTTTCCTCACCCACCTCCTTCTCCCTTAGTTGTTTCTAATAGGCGTTTGATCATATTTATTATGAAATTTTAAAAATAAAATATAATTTTTATTTTTAAAGTAAAAAATGATATTTGAAAATTAGATATTCAGATTTGTAGTGTCCACTCAGTGGCCCATTCTCATACGTGGGTCCTTCTAAAGTCTCACGTGCTCCTCTACAAATCAAATTTTTACTATAAATACACCCCCACTCCTACCTCTAAAATGCACCTCCCATTTTTTCTCATTCTCATTGAGACTAAAGGGACGCAAAAAACGGACCAAAAAAGAAAAAAAGAAAAGTTATTTACAATGGCAACACCATCCTTTGAATCGAGCCGAGCTCGAGCCATGTGGCGGACTTGCCTAGCATCTGCCCTTCGAACCGCCTTGGCTTGCACCATAGTTGGTGTTGCAACCCTTTTCGGTCCACAATATATCAAAAATCAAGTCGCACTCCCAGCTTTTTCCTATGTTACGGTTATACTAGTTGTGACCGATGCAACTTTAGGTGACACATTTCGTGGTTGTTGGCTTGCACTTTATGCTACCATTCAGAGCATTTGTCCTGCTATGCTAAGCCTTTGGTTAATCGGTCCGGCCCGACTCACGGCCGGGACCACCGCGATAGCAGTGGCTTTGAGCGCATTTGTGGTGGTTCTGCCCGAAAATACTCACTTAATAGCGAAGCGCATCGCGCTAGGACAAATTGTTCTTGTTTATGTCATAGCTTATATTAAGGGTGGCCAAACGGAAACTATTATGCATCCGGTTCACGTTGCGGCTAGCACAGGGCTTGGAGTTGTGGCTTGTGTTTTGGCCTTGATTTTTCCCTATCCATCCCTGGCTTGTTGTGAGGTGAATATTTCTTGATTAATTTCTCGTGCATGCTTTGTTTGAAAATAAAATACTAGTGCTCTATACAACAAGTTGGTACACTTTAATTAAGTAACATGCATTTCATGGTGTAACGCATTATAGTACTCCTCACATTTTCAAACATTAAGCATGCACCTTTCCTACTAAACGGGTGTATGTTTGCGTGTATATATACACACATAAATTTATTTATATATAGTTGTGGGATCTTGACTATTCCACTAGGCACTTTTAGTTATCTCACTAGATAGGTACCTAGTAATTCTGTCTATTATATCAAGATAAATAGGAAAAAAATATATGATCACTTAACAATTTTTTTGACGCTGATCTCTTATATAAATTTTCCAGCCATTTTATCCACTTACCGATAACTAGCTAGTAATATAAGTTTTTCATGTCGCGAAACTGTTTGAACATATAATGCATGTAACTCAAACTGTCACACGATTACAATTTTTTAACAATAACTAACTAGAGAGGATGTAGAATACTTCTAATAGTAATGATTTTAATAATTAACCAGATTGTTACTATTTCTTTTCAGGTGAAACAGAATTGTAAGCTCTTTGCTGAAAATGCTTCAGAGAGGTTTAACTTGTTTGTGAAGGCATTTACTGCTGAAGACAACAGTAGTGCACTTGCTTTCATTTCTCAAGCCAAGTCTTTAGTCAAAACAGGATCCAAACTCCTCCAAGGCATTAAAACCAAACAAGTAAGTCCCATGAAATATTGACCTCTATATATATACTGACACTATAAAAGAATTTACACAATCCATAACACGTGAAATTAATAATAACCTGAAAATAAAGGTAACTAACCTACTACGACATGTTAGTGAATACTTTCCTAATATCCGTTTATTTATACAGGAAAGCATGAAGTGGGAAAGATTTCCATTCAAATTTTTAAGACCATATGGAGAGAACCCTGGAAGCAGATTTCAAGATGTTCAAATACCTTTAAGAGGAATGGAAATTGCCTTAGATAATTCTCCTCCATTTCCTGTTGAAATTCTTAACACTGACCAAAAATCTGTTCTACATATGCTTGGTGACCACATACCAAAGCAAGTCAATAGTATATCCCTTGAGTCATCAGCAACTGTGCCAGAGTCAAATCAACAAAATACCCAAATGTTCTTCCAAACACTTCAACCAACAAAAAAAGACCTTCCTTCTTTATTCTTTTTATTTTGCTTAAACCTATTATTAAACAAACCAATTACCAATTCACAATCTTCCACTAATCCCAAGCAACAAAATCAAGAAGGGTTCTTTCAAAATTACTTGTCAATTACCAAAAGTAACAAAAGGTTCATGGCAGCTTTCAAATGTTCACTTTCATTAGGCCTAGCTATATATTTTGGATCAATCTATAGTAAGGACGATGGATTTTGGGCAGGGCTTCCAGTTGCCATTAGCCTCGCGGGATCGAGAGAAGCAACATTCAAAGTAGCTAATGTTAAGGCACAGGGGACAGTATTAGGAACAATATATGGTGTTTTAGGATGTTTTGTCTTTGAAAAATACGTTCAAATTAGATTCTTGTCTCTTCTTCCATGGTTCATTGTCAGCAGTTTTTTGAGACAAAGCACAATGTATGGCCAAGCTGGTGGACTTTCAGCTATAATTGGGGCATTACTAATTCTTGGTAGAAAAGGTTTTGGTCCACCAAGTGAATTTGCTATAGCAAGAATAACAGAGACATTTATTGGATTGTCCTGTTCTATTGTAGTGGAAATTTTGTTACAGCCTACAAGAGCTACTACATTAGCAAAATTGCAACTTTCCAAGAGTTTTCAGATCTTGAATGAGTCTATTTCGTTGATAAGCTTTGGATCAATTGGAAATTTAGTGGAAAGTCAAAATAAATTGAAAACGCACGTAATTGAGATGGGGAAATTTATCGCGGAAGCAGAGGTAGAGCCAAATTTTTGGTTTGTACCATTTCATAGCGTTTGTTATCGTAAACTCATGGGTTCATTAACAAAAATGTTGGAGTATTTACATTTTGGGTCACAAGCTTTTATGTTACTTGAACAAGATTCAGGAGGGTTGGTTGACAATTTTGTACATAAGATGGACGGTGACATCAAGCTATTCAAAGATTTTGTTGGCTCTTCAATGAAATGTTTTGAGGAGGTTAGTTTGGTCAAATCACTAGCAATACTTGACAAGGAATTTGAGAAGAAGAAACTTTCAGTTGATGTTGAATTAGGAACATCACAAAGTACTAGTTATTGTAATATAATAAGGTATGCAAGTGAAGAGGAGATTGATGAAAACTTCAGGTCTTATTTTGAACATTCGAAAGAGTTTGTGGAACAAATTGTCAATGGTGAGGAGTTGAAGGGTCAAGTTGTATTAAGTTTGAGTGCATTGGGTTTTTGCATGGATGGACTTGTGAAGGAAACTAAAGAAATTGAGAAGGCAATAAAAGAACTTGTGCAGTGGGAAAATCCTTCAAGTCATGTTAATTTGCATGATATTTCTTGTAAAGTAAGGGCTTTAGCAAATATTATTGTAGCTAATTAGTGTAAAAGATACTACATTAATGATACTAGAAGATATCATATTTTGTAATTATCAATTGAGAAAATAACTTACTGTACTATTTATGTACGGATTAACCATGTACCAAAATTATTTCAACAAAAAAATAATATCCAAAACTATTAAATCTTTGCTATGTGTTTATGCATGTCTATTTAAAAAGCACCAAGTTGTGGCTGAGCAGCAAAGTTTGAAAAATAGATACTCCATATATGGGTCCTCTCTAGGCTTTTCAATTGAAGGCTCAAAGTTCACATTTCAACTTGTACGTTTTGGCGGTGCATGTTACTGTATCATATCATCACAATTACATATCATGAGTTAACTACTTTTCTCATACGTGGTTTGTCAAAAAAAAAATCTTTAAAAAAATAACTTTTGAAGGTAAAAATATAATTATGTTTTTTCCTTCTTCCGACTCACCTCATTTTCATCCTAATCCACCTAGATCAAGCTTATCTCTCATAATATTTATTTGAATTATAAACGATCATTTATTTTCTTCTTCTTTCATACCGACCACACCTTAAATTACAACTAATTTCCTTGAGGTTCATGAAAAGTGAAAATCAATGACATATGTATGATGTATCATATAATAAACATAATTAAAGGTAAATCTGTCCATATGTACTTTATTTTGGAATCCTTGGAAAAGTGATTAATAAGCGTTTACCCTAACATAAGTATAATTTCACGACTCAACACGCCTACAACCTTTAATATAGCATACAAAAATAATTTTATTATTACTCGAATTAAAGGCTCCCTTCTGAAAATCAAATAAACTATACAAAATAAAGTACATTGAGCATGCCATGCACTAAGCTTAGTAATGTATAGAGAGTTTGTTGGTTCCTTCCCTTTTGTTCATCCCGGCTTGTCAAACTGTCAAAGGCTAATTAAAATTAAAGCACCGCACGCTAATGTTTAGTGGATTAAGCACATATATCGAAAGGTCAAAAACTGATTCAAGTAGTATTACGTCCCGTTTACTAATAATCACAGCTGTGATGAATTATCTCTTTATTTAAAACTAATCTAAATCATTTTCATAAATAAAATACTCCCTCCGTCCGGAATTGTCTGTCATATTGCGCTTATCGAAAGGCAATTTAACTAATTTTCAAAGGTAAATTGAATCACATTAATTCGATATTTTAAACAAAAAAGTTAGATATTCTAAAACTATATAAAAAGTATAATAAATTACAAATTTTTGCATATTAATATGATAAAAAAATACATCTTAAATGTTAATCAAAATTTTTATAGTTTAACTCTAAAAATAAAAACCATGACAAACAATACCGCACGGAGCGAGTAACGAACTCTGTGATTCTTGTCTTACCTAATAGGAAACTTCACTAAAAATTATTTCCGACAAAATATAATGGGAGCGCTTTTACCAAGTCAAGATTGCGCACCTTAACAAATCCAAACTTTTTTTCTTGTTTTCCAGGAAAAAAAATAATAAGTATATATATATAGTATGGCTTTTGCTAGGCGCCGCGGGCATAGTTAAAAATAAATAAACAACGACGACGGCGACTTAAAGTTGTACGATAAGCTTTTCTGAATTGTTTGAAGTAAAGGGAAATGATCATTAGCTTTTGGATACATGCTACCAAATAAAATAAGATATACTATGTACTGAAAAAGAAGCTAAATTTTATAGGAGAAAGTTTATTTTGTTGTGAATTATACTGGACTGCTTGCTTGTATAGTGTAAATTAAAATGAAAATGAGTGTGTTGGGTTATAGAATACAAAAAATGAGTTTTTGTGGCTGCTGGGATTCGAGCCCAGGTCTCCACGGCCACAACGTGGAATTCTTACCACTAAACTACAGCCACTTGATGTTCAACTTGTTTCGCTTTAGTTATAAATTGTTCAAAGAGCTTTGACTAACAAAAATGCTGATATAGTACGAGTAGGCAAGCAAACACCTAATGTTTTGATTTATGCAGTCAGTGCTTTGAAGATACATTTTGTTCTTTAAAGTTAAAAAAATCAATCCTATATATCCTTTTATATTTACGATTCTTTTTGAGTGGTGAATCTACCATAAATAAAAATATCAATATGACTGACTCATTTCATTAGAAGTAATCTATACAAGTTATTAAATTTGATGGGTTAGATTGGATTGATCCATTCTTTTGTGGGCCATAAAACATCAGGCCAACCACAAGTACATGGTCTATGAATTGTGCCGGGTCAGTTCTCTTTCCTAAAGTAGGAATATTAACTGTAGTGATTCCTTAGAAATTTTAGGAGATTTTTGTTTTATGTAATACAAAATTTATAAAAATAATTCATATTTAAATTTTAATATTTAAAGCTTTAAATTGAATTTAAGTTTGAGCTCTTGCTATTTTTATTAATATATTTTTTTATTTAATCCACGAGTTGTCCCTACCCATATTTCTCAAGCCTCAAAACAGATACGGGCTGAGCTAAAATGATTGTTTTTTTAAATTGGCTCTAAAAAATTTTATCCAACCCTTTAACAAATCACGAATTTAACCAGGTCAGCCCATGTGTACGACTTTAGTCAGAAACAACTTCTCTATCACATTGAGTAATGTTTGGTACCCCCACCTCCCAAAAAAAAAACTCCACCCCATGTCCCACTTGTAAGTTTCAATTTTACAAAATGCAGGAAAAATTATGCATAATGACAAACATCTAGCCTATATTAGTTACTACAATCACAAATTCAGAAAAATATATTTAGCATTAATAGTTTTCTCAATTCTTACTGTTCGCTTGAATTGTATAAATCTAGAATTCGTATATAAGAAAATTATAACTCGTGATAACTGTTTTCCCAATTCTTACTATTCACTTGATCTGCATATAATTCGATTCATGATTGTATAAATTCAGTTTTTTTTAATATATTTATCCTAAATATTTGTATACGACTTATGAAAAATTCATAATAAATTACATAGTTTGTATATTGATAAGGAAAATATACTCAAATGGAGTTCTGGAAAAAAATTAAAATGTATAAATACATGATTTGTATATACTTAACCTATTAGTATATTCACAAGTGAAATATAAAAATGGGCCGAAATATACAAATAAAAGCCTCCATAACATACGAGACTATACTTATAGAATAGAATTAACAAAACTATGGCTATAGAATATCATTATGTTTGTTATTTTTGAAATTTTCTCAAAAAAAAAGAAGGAATGATTTGATTATGCTTCTTTTGAATTGATATTTTATTTGCTGAGATAAAATCCATCTCTCCTATCCATTAGGCCCGTTAGCACATGCCCAGTCCTTGATAACATGGGCTCATAGACGTCAAGTTTAACAGACATTTTCTTTTTGTAATTGCCACAATCAATTTTTGAAGCTCTAATTAAGTTTTTGTCACTTTTCATAAATATTTAATTCAATTTTATTTAATATAGTAATGATATTTTTAAAAAATATTCTTAATTAGTTTAAACACAAAAAAAAAACTAAGAAATATTTATCAAACTTTGTATATTTATTAGTTTAAACTTTATCAATTATTTGTGGGGTTTGAACTACACAATAGTTCATGAGTTTGAAATTTCAACAAATTTTGACACATAAATTGTGAACATTTGAACTTATAAAAGTCTGATTTGTGGATTTTGAACTTTCATATAGGATGTTAAAGTTGTTTCATGTTTCTATTGAAGTTTATCTAAACTTGTTTTCTATTGAAAAGTGGTTATTTTTCAATTACATTCGAATCGATAACTAAATTTATTTATTGACTCAAAAATTGATTATTTTTACAATTTCTAATGAATGCGAAAAAAGTTTGATGTTTAACTGTTAAAAATAACAATGACTTCACAAAATATTTAACATCATTATTCATCCTTTTACATTGTTATTATTCACCATCATCAATTTTTATCATCATGTCAATCAATACATTTAATTGTCACAATCAACCAACATTTTTACATTCATCACCATAAACGTCAACTGTCCTCCAATCACTATCAATAATCACCACTGCGATGCATCAACCATCAATATATATCACACGATATTACTATATACATTGTACGATTATCAAATTTCATCACCAATTATTACCATCGTCCATCAATCACTATCTTTTGGTCATTCTTCCATCACCATTAACTACTTACTACTTATAAGTTAGGCTTAAGTCATATGCAGCCCTCAAAGTTGTCCGCACATTCAATTAGACACCTCAACTATAGGATGTCCCAATTGAACACTTCAATTATTCAAAATTCATGTCTATTTGGCACAAAATGCTGACATGTCGATAAACATGTAGTTTACTCTCTCTAAGCGTGCAAAGGTACCTAAATTATTCAAACTTTTTTGCTTCTATTCATTTTTACACCTAATTTAACATTTTCTTAAAAAATAATTGACGAAAATAAAAAAAAAGAAGGAGTCGTCTTCTTCCCCTGCATATCAATATTTCTTTCTCTGCAACTATGCTCAATTCCTTATCCACCATTTTCATCAACTTTGTTATGCACATGCATAACCCAACCCGTTCCCTGCACCTCTGTCTATCTCGCACACTTTACAGTTCTTCTCTTGCTTTTTTCTTGTGTAGATATACGTGTCAAATATTGATATGACGAATTATTTATTAACTGAAAATGTTATTATCATAATCATTCCACGATCAAAGCCACGAAGGTGATGCATTGCTTTATGCCAGTGGAAGGTATAAAATTGAATGGAGGAAAAGAAAGAGGTAAGACAATGATTTGCTGGCGTCGTAATTGCCGCCGACGCCGATGAAGAGAAAATGGGTCGGGCGGGTATTAAATAAAAAAATAAAACCCAAAATAAGTTTTTATATGGAAAAATTACATGAACTAATACAATTTTAAAAATAATTTCTGATTTTAGCGATATTTTTTATTTATTATCATTTATAGCAATATTGTGATAAATCTGTAATATGTATTAAAAGTGAATTATGTATGCAATATATTTGAATTATAATTGTTTTGAAATATCTTATGTTTATTTGATAAAAAATTGTCACATTGTATTATAAGTGTATTAAAACGTGTGATAAATGCATTATCCATCATTAAAACTTTTATTACATGTGAATAATAAATTGTTCTTTGTAATATGTATTAAACTTGTATTATAAATGAATTAAAAATGATCTAATGAAAAAAAAATGTTATTGCTATAAATGGTAAATATTTTGTTATTATAGTATATTTATGTAAGTTTCCCTTTTTATATTTATAAAATTATTTTTGAACTATTTAAATAGATCTTTTCAAAAAAATTTAATTCTATCCACGTGTCATCATTTTATTGGTGGGTTGTTTTCTTAGAAAATTCAATTTAACTTTTTTAGTTAGTAAATAGACCAAAATAGTTGTTTTTTCATAAAATCATTTTTAAATAAAATTTTGGATTCAAATGTTACGTGTATTATTTAATTCATCCATTTGCCATGTCATAGCGAATATAGTACAAACATCACATATATTTGATTGATTGTCAAAAAATATCAAATATATATCAATTTTAAGAGGTATAGGTGTCTAATATGTACTAGCCCTAATTAAGATATCTAAATTAATTATTCGGATCAATCTATACCATCATTTTAATCGACACCCAAAATCACACATCAAACATCATATACATGTTGAAAACATATTATTGATATAGCTACATATATGTTTTAATATAAATAAAAGACGAGTCATATATTCAAAAATTAAGAAATCAAATAATTTTAATTTATTTTAATATTCAAAACTTAATACTATTTAAATTTAGATATTCTAATTTTAATACACGTCTGATAAAATAGATGAGGACTAAATAAATAATTTGAGACTATCTTTTCTTTATTTGGCGGCCCACAAATAATTTAGATTCTCGTAACCCCCTCTTTTCTCTCACTGAAAAAGCACAATCCGCGTCCAAACACAAAGAAGCACTCGACACCGTAGATCTCCATTCAAATCAACGGCTCATATTCAGTTTGCTCCATTCACGTGGATCGACATTCTTATCCGTCCGATTATCAAGTAAATTTCCCAAAATTTAGCGGCCATGATTTTAACCCCGCCTCATTTCAAACCGCCCACGAAATCCTCGACGCCCAAATTCACCAACTATAAATAGCCACCACCATCCCCTTCATCAATCATCAAATTTCTTAACCCTAGAATTATCACCTTCTTCAAATTTCTCTGTGAAAAATGTCTGGTCGTGGAAAGGGAGGCAAGGGATTGGGAAAGGGAGGAGCCAAGAGGCATAGGAAGGTTCTAAGAGACAATATCCAGGGTATCACTAAGCCAGCTATTCGCAGGCTTGCTCGTAGGGGTGGTGTGAAGCGTATCTCCGGTCTGATCTATGAGGAGACCCGTGGAGTATTGAAGATATTTTTGGAGAATGTGATTCGTGACTCTGTCACCTACACTGAGCACGCCAGGAGGAAGACTGTCACTGCTATGGATGTCGTCTATGCTCTTAAGAGACAGGGAAGGACTCTCTATGGTTTTGGCGGTTAGATTGGGGGTTTATGTTGGTGATGGTGGTAAATGTAGGGATTTAGTTTACAATTGCGTATGTCTGTGTTGGATATCTGTAGTGCTGTTCTTATGCCTTAGATCTTGTAATTTCTCATTACAGTATCAATGAATAGATTTCAGTTTCTAGTGATTTTATGGTTCGTCTTTTAGCTGTTGACTAAATTTTCTTAATTGATTCATCCTATTGCAATTCTTCTGAATTAAAATCATATACTGTGAAATTAAGTAAATCCTTGAGTAATAGAGACGAAATGTAAGATCTAATAGAATTCAGTTGTTATGCAGAGAGAAGACTAATTGCATACAAGTAATTTGAATGGACTTGCTCTTCACAACAGAGTCCCATTTTCATCTATTCCAGACATCATTGTCAAATGCTTAAACTCTAGCTTGCTGGTTCTGCATTTTGATCAGCATTTTCAGTTGGCTGTACTTGTCAACGTTTTCATTATCTTACATAGTTGGTTCATATGTTTGGATTTAGATCAACATTAGCTATTCCTTCAGCCAGCAGATCTACATCTTCATTAGCGTCTCCTTCTTGTTCATGATTTTGCTCATTTTCGCCTCCTTGTTCATTAGCGTCTCCTTGTTGTTCATCATTTTGCTCATTTGCGCCTCCTTGTTCATTAGCATCTCCTCCTTGCACATTAGCAGCCTGTTCATTAACCCCTCCTTCTTGATTAGTAAGATCAACGTTGTGTCTGCCACAAATTACTCATTTGTTAGAATATCTTACAAGTCACCACACCACATAAGTGTAATTTACAAATTTGTTATCAGAAACTTACAAGTCCATAAGGAATACTCCTTCTCTAATAATAATCCAAGGTTTGTCGACTGCAATCTGGAGAAATCATAAATTCTGTTAGAAAAAAATTAAAAAAAGAAGAAGGAAATTGTACTCTGGTACTTACAACTTTCCACCCTATCAGGTTTCCACATTTAACACAGTAAGTGTCGTTCATGATTCTGCCATCTCTTAATACTTTTTGATATCGCTTGTCCTCTGGTACTTCAACATTAAACCTGCATATATAAAGGTTTGTAATGTATGCGTATATACCTCAAGACTGCAGCAAAAATGTTTAAGCTCGTCTGCAAAACCCAATTTCCAAACATTAATCTTACACATTATCAAAGATGTATACTTCATAGCCCATCTGCAAAATATAGACAATGAGCAAAGTAAGTTGTTCTGTGATTAGTCAAGAATATAACAGAGTGCTGAAATCATGATACAAATAGCTGTAAAAATTACATATGCTCTTTATGAAATGAAGCGCAATTTTATCAGAAGAGAATTGAGAAAAATTAATGCATATAATTGTTGCACAGATGACAAACATTTGGTATGTTAATAACAAATTGCGAAGAAATGAATCAGTGAGAGTGAGAATCCTTACACTAGTACAAAGGTAATCCCTCATGAATCCAACTTGAGTTCTGCAGATACGACAATGGATGCAATGAATATCATCGTAGTGAAGTATAAAGGGCCTTCCCATTGTTGAATGAAGAAGCAACTCCTAATAGATATGTTACAGAAACAGATATCACAGATGAATTGCCGAATTATGAATGGAAAAAAAGACTTAACTGATTATGAATGTAAAGAGAAGAGAGATGATGAAAAATGAGAATTCAAGAAAGTAAAAAAATGGCTGGTAATTAATACTTGTGAAAATTACTTCTTGATTCTTGAATGAATCAAGTTTATATATATCTTAACCGTTAACTGATATATTAGGAAAAGTTCTTTTTTTTTCTTCTTTTAACTATGGGAAGTACAGGTCTTCTCATAAGTGCCTCGATTGGTTTAATTTCAGCAATAAAAACGGAGTTATATTTACCTCTCTACTATTAAAGAAAAAAGAAGCTTTGTTTGTTCTCCGTCATACTTCTTGAACAATATATACCCCTACAGTCGTATTTTAGGGTTATATTTACACTTCACCCGTTAAAACTTCGTTTTCAGCTTTACAAAATCAGATGTATCTCTTAAACTAACAATACAAGGGAACGTATTCTTTGATGGACTTGAATGTTTGCACTTGATCTTAGTCAAATAATTAAGCTAAAATGTACAAGGAGTGTTTGCTCATAAGAGTCTAACACTCATGTTCTTGTTATACTAGTATTTCATTTTATATCTCTTTCACCTTTTGTGGTTTTTGCTCAATTCAATTTTTTGTTTTCTTTCCACTGTATACAATTTTCGGAAAAGGGTAAAAAAATGTTCTTCATATATTAGAAATGGTTAAATTTGCCCATCATTTCAACTTTTGGATCAAATATGTCCTTAGTGTATTAGAAATGTTCCTCTCAGAAATCAAGTTTCTACTTCCTCTTCTCCTTGGTAATGTTAATGTATTCCAATTAGATTTACGAAATGAATTAGTTTAATCCAGACGAAGAACAGCATATGTATTTTAGATTCACTATCAAACATCTGCTCAACTTTGAAGATTTCTTCGGGTCACACATTTGCAATAACATTCAGATTGACAGAACTCGAAATAAGTAAATACGCTCCAAATATTGCAGATTTATAGATTTCAAATGAAACGGATACCAACCCTTGCATATTACTACAAAATGAAAACATTGTTTTTACCTTTTCTATAACATTTGCCCCACGCAGAACCCTTAGATGCAATGAACAAAAAAAGTGAAGTCTAATTCAGACAGTGTACATCTTTCCGTATTTTGATCAGCATGAGTAGGCTATCAATGTCTGCATATTCATCCATATTGTCTATTCCATCAGCCACTTGATCGACATCTTCATTCGTTTTACTGGCCGGCCTCGATGTTGACCATGATTATGTTCATTAGCGTCTCTTTCTTGATCATTATTGCCTCCATCTTCCTCAACATTTTGATCATTAGCTCCTAAATCTTGTTTATTAGGAAACTGTTCCTTAGCATCTCCATGTTGCTCAGCATTTTGATCATTGGCACCTAAATCTTGCTCATCAGTATTCTGTTCATTAGAATCTCCGTCTTGTTTAGCATTTTGATCCTTAGCACCTAAATGTCGTTCATAAGGAACCTGTTGATTTACGCCTTTAGCTTTATTGGCATTTTGATCATTAGCGCCTAAATTTGGTTCATTAGGAACCTGTTCCTTTGCGACTCCGAAGACAGCATCACGCAACGTTTCACCACTCTGGTATATAAGCAGCTCCCTGCCACAAAAAACTCATTTGAATTAACACCTTACAAGTCATACTGCATATATACGCACGCGCATATACAGAGAGTCTCCATTTGCAAGTTTGTAATTTAGAAACTTACAATTTCATAAAGTATCTTCCTACTACAAAATACTCAGACTGTTGGGTAGTCTCAACCTGAAGAAATCATAATTTCTGTATTATATGAAATATAGAGCAACCAAATCAAATGCTTTTTAATACTAGCTAGTATCTTACAAGTTGCCATCCAAGCCGCATTCGACATTGGACACAGTAAATATTGAGTAGGCTATTTCCCTCTAGTTGTTCTAGATAACCTTGGTGATTAATTGGTACAACAAAATGAAGCCTGCATATAATACAGAGACCTCAGAAAAAAAAGCTTAGGCAAATCATACCCAATTTTCCAAAATACTGATACTTACAATCTATTAAAGAACCCTCCATACAGTAAGTCATCCGCCTGTACAAGACAAGAACATGAAATATATTTAACAGAATTATGGAAATTGAAGGAGGGAGAATGACCATTACATTAGGAATAAAATCCTCGATGTATGCAACTCGTGTTTCGCATAAACAGCAAAGTATACAATCACGTATGTTGATTAGATGATCGGAAACTCCAAAACGGGACATTATATTGTGGATCAATAACAAATTTTTCTATAGGATTATTCCTCAGTAAGTCTTATATGCAAACTGCAACTCCTTTATTTTTTTTTTCTATACTAAGGATATATATATATATATACATAGCTTTTGTTTTGTATTCAAACTCTATTACCGCTTCTTTTATTCTAATTTGGTATCAAGAACCAAGTGGTTAATCTTTATAAAATAATTTTAATATTAAAATTACAATAATACTTATCCTTAATCGTAATTTGACTCTCAAAAACTCTTTTAGAAAAGATTAATCGAACACAATTTATTTATAACGCTTTTTTAGTGAATTAGCTAAACAAAATTTATTTTTTCCCAAAAATATTTTTCCAAAAAGCTATTTTTAAAAAGTGTCTGTAAAAATAAACAACCTTAATGCCAAAAAGGCTCTTAACTGGCAATATCAGAAATTAAAATTCAGGTAGTAACTAAACTAGGAAAGTTAAGTCTTTTTTTTTTTCCACAAAAAGTTGAATTTGCTATTAGTATTAGTGCGGGAAAGATGTATTGACATCCCTAGATCTTCTCTCACACGGATCGAATACCCTTCCAATCAACGGTTGATATTCAGTTTCCACCATTCACGTGGATCGCCATTACTAGCCGTCGATGACCAAATAATCCCCAAATACTAGCGGCTACGATTTATGCCCCGCCACATTTCGAACCCTCCCACCAAGTATAAATACCCACCACCATCAATCTCATAGCATCATCAGCAATTACACACACATTCAAAACCCTAGAAACTTCATCTTCTTCAAATTTCTCTGTGAAAATGTCAGGCCGTGGAAAGGGAGGCAAGGGATTGGGAAAGGGAGGAGCCAAGAGGCACAGGAAGGTTCTAAGAGACAATATCCAGGGTATCACTAAGCCAGCTATTCGCAGGCTTGCTCGTAGGGGTGGTGTGAAGCGTATCTCCGGTCTGATCTATGAGGAGACCCGTGGAGTATTGAAGATCTTTTTGGAGAATGTGATTCGTGACTCTGTCACCTATACTGAGCACGCCAGGAGGAAGACTGTCACTGCGATGGATGTTGTCTATGCCCTCAAGAGACAGGGAAGGACTCTCTATGGATTTGGTGGCTAGATTGTGGAGTTTGGTGGTTGTAATGGTAGTAAATCTAGGTTTTTATTTACATAGCTTTTGTGACTGCTGTGAATTTTAATTCTCTGTAGCCTTGTTTTGGATCTTGTTCGTAAGCTCTATATTTTGTTAATATTCAAGGAATCAAGTTCACCTTTCCAGAAATTACATTGTGTATTTGCAGCTAATTACGTCTTTTCTTGATGGTGGATGTTGAATTGCATATGTTGTGTAATGAAGTTAATTTGCAGCTAATTACGTCTTTTGTTTCCATATGCAAGATTTCTCATCTGGAAGTAATGATACCATTGGACTTATAGATGTGTCTGGCCAAACATTATAAATCAACTAATACCTAAAAGCATTCATCTTTTTTTTTTTTTTAAATTACTTTTGGTGAGAAACAATTTGTGTTAATGAGGCTTTTGATCTCAACAGAAGTTAAAAACCAAGATCGAAAATATCAGGAGAATTCAGGTAACTAGATCAATTACTATTAGCTATAGTAAAGTAAATTCACATGAGATTGAGGAAGATAAGTTTTGGGGTTATCTCGTTTGTTATACACACTTGATTAAAATTTTGAGGATCATTTCAATAAGAACATCTTGACAAAATGACATCAATTGTATATATCTACATTGCAATAGCCTCTTGACAAAAAGGAAGAAACGGATTACATCTGTTCAATTTCACAGATTTCAGATGACTGGGAGAAAACACGAAATCAAGATGACCTCCTTCTGTGTGGCTTTGCAAATTCCAGTAGATTAGTTGGTTTATATCTTCATTCAGATCATTGGGAGCACCTCCATCTCAATCAGTAGCATCTTCATCTCGATCAGTTGCATCTCCATCTCGATCAGTTGTCTCTGCATCTTGATCAGTTGTGTCTCCATCTTGATCAGTTGAGTCTCCATCTTGATCAGCACTTTTCTCATTAGCGCCCACGTCTTGTTCTTTATTAACCTGTTCATTACCACCTCCATCTTGATCATGATTCTGTTCATTACCGCCTCCTTCACCCTGATTAGCACTTTGACAGATGAAATGCATCAAGAGATTTGTAAAATTATACTGATTAATCCCCACATCTTCATTTGTGTCTTTGTCTTGATCAGCATTTTGCTCATTAGCGACCCCTTGTTCATTAGAAGCATGTTCATTAGTGTCTCCATCTTGATCAACATTTTGCTCATTAGCTTCTCCATCAGTTGTGTCTCCATCAGTAGCATCTCTATCTTGATCATTAGCATCCCCATCAGTTGTGTCTCCATCTTGATCAGTTGAGTCTCCATCTTGATCAGCACTTTTCTCATTAGTGCCCACATCTTGTTCATTATGAACCTGATCATTACTGCCTCCATCTTGATCATGATTTTGTTCATTACCGCCTCCTCCACCCTGATTAGCATTTTGACAGATGAAATGCATCAAGAGATCAGTAAAATTGTACTGAATAGTCCCCACATCTTCTTCATTTGTGTCTTTGTCTTGATCAGCATTTTGCTTATTAGTGCCCCCTTGTTCATTAGGAGCATGTTCATTAGTGTCCCCATCTTGATCAACATTTGGCTCATTAGTGTCTCCATCTTGATGAGTAGCATCTCCATCTTGATCAACATTTTGTTCATTGGGGTCTCCATGTTGATCTGCATTTTCCTCATTAACGCCTAAATCTTGTAGCCCATTTAAATGAAGCAATGGTACATCATTCCATAAACTAAGCTTGTCCCTGCCACAAAATACTCATCTGTATTAACCCTTACAAGTTATACCGCTTATGTGTACACTCTCCATTTGCAGATTTGTAATTAGAAACTCACAAGTTCATACAGAATCTTCCTTCTTTAACATACATGTTCTGTCGGGTGACTGCAATCTAGAGAAATAAAAAATTTCAGTATTTTTCTTTACAAAGCAACAAAATATTCTTGTTAATATTAGTATCTTACAATTTTCCACCCGATTAACTCTCCACATCCGATACAGTTAGCATTGACTACGGTAGTTCCAAATTGTCCTAGATGAGAATTCTCGCTTTCTGGTACAAGAACATTAAACCTGCGTATATAATAAAGAGATAATGTACAAGTAACCCCCTCAACCTATGTCCGAAATCTCAGAGACACTCAAATTACATGAAATCATGAGACTTACAGCCTAGCAAAGATCCCTTGTGGCCACACCTGCAAAATGTACAAGAAAATGAGCATAATAAGTTGGTTCTCTGTTTATTCAAGAAACATTGAATCTAAAATATTGAAATCAGTGGCAAATAGAACAATTCAGAAGAATAATATTCGTATCGTTACCATCCGAATATAATCGTGTACGCGTGCCACTTGATTTCTGCACTTACGACAGTGGATGCTATCATATAGTGGGATAACATCCTGGTATTCAAGTGAATAGCATCTCACCATTGTTGAATGAAGAAGCAGCAACTCAGAGATGAACAGCTCAAAATGAAAACAAGACAGAAGATGAATATATATATATATATATATATAAAAGTCACTTCTTCAATCTTGAATTTACCGTTAATTCTCAATCCATTTTCCCTCCAAAACTATTAAAGTCATATTTATATTTTATTTTGCATCCTTACACACATAAGAATGTACAGAGGATCAAGCCAATAATGTGTCCCCCCCCCCCCCCACTTACTTAAATTAAAATGATTAATGAAGGAGTGAAGTGTAGGCGATAAAAAATGATTTCGACCAATACTGAAACGAATGGATAAACAGAGGTATTGGTATATATATACCTATTTAATTTATTATCGGCTTATCGATTAACCCATTAAAAAAAAACTTCAAATCGTTAAGAATCAATAATTCGATAATAAAAAAAATCAAAATCGTAATCAAATTCGCTAAACCAATAACCCAATACTAATAAAGCAATAACTTTTTTTGATTCAGATTATTGATTTCGATTCGATTTTGAAAAGCTCTACAACGAAGTAACTTTTTATTCGTATGACCAAGTTTCAAATGAAAAGTAAAGGTAAATATTAAATCGTTTGAGATATTAGCTTATTAATATCTGGGATAACTTATCAATGACTTTTGAGATATTAACTCGTTTTTTTGAGATAACTTGGTTGAAAACAAGTTATCCCATGATAAGTTATCCTGGGGTTAGCTATCTTACAATAACTAATCCCACCATGTATATGAGATAACTTATTAATACCGCGAAATGAAAGGTATTAGTTACATACTATAATACTATACATAACTACTTCATTGCTAGTACTACCATATGGAATGTATAACATCCTATACTACTATGTAAATATAACAAACACATACAAATAGCCCCTAAAGTATTTTTTATCAGCAAGGTTTCGTGGTGTAGTTGGTTATCACGTCAGTCTAACACACTGAAGGTCTCCGGTTCGAGTCCGGGCGAAGCCATTATTTTTATTTTTTATTTTCCTTAATGATTATGTAATACACAATCACAAAACAGAAAAGGAAAACAGAGTATCACACAATTATGGGTTACACTTCAAAACAGTCTTTCCTTGACCAGGTCCTTGTGTTAGTCAGATCAGTTTAAAATAACACTTGTCCATTTCCACAAATGTGATTGCTTCGTCCACAATATATAAGAACAACAATAATGCACTGGCACATTAGTAGCATTTACTATTAAATAAAATCTAAAGGAAATAAGTAATCCATTAGTAACTTTTAACCAGTCGATTATTTTCAAATGCTTGTATCAAGAAATGAAAAACTGAGCACCATATACCTGAGCTCAAACATGTAAAAAGTTCAGTGTCAATTGGTTTGTTTATTCCAACCTGAAGTAAAATACGAATATGTAGTGCAATCTCAAAACAGAAACGGAAAACAGAATATTACTCAACTATGAATTATAGTATTTTGTATAAGCAGAATATCAGAATAAGTAGCCTATCAATGTCTGCATTTTCATCTATTCCATCAGCCAGTTGATCTATATCTTTGGTCGTTTCATTGGCGGGCCTCCATCTTGATCACGATGCTGTTCATTAGCGCCTCCATCTTGATCAGTATTCTGTTCTTCATCTGTACCTCCGTCTTGATCATTAGGAGCCTGTGCATTATTGCCTACAAAGGGAAAATTAGGTGACATTTCATCGTTCCAGAACTTAAGCTCCTTCCTGCCACAAAATACACATTTGAATGAACACCTTACAAGTCAAACCACATATATATATATATACATGTACAGACGGTCTCAATCTGAAAATTTGTAATTAGAAACTTACAGTATCATATAGAATCCTCCTACTCTACAAAGTCGAGATGGTTGGGAGGTTGCAATCTGGAGAAATCATAAATTCTGTAATTTAAGAGGAAAAAGAAAAACAAGAGCAACAAAATCGTCATGAAACTGAAATAATCTTTACTATTACTAGTATCTTACAAGTTTCCACCCGAGCAGGGTTTTACATTGAGCACAGTAAGTCTCGGCTAGTTTCATGCCATCTTCTACTGGACGATATCGCTCATCCTTTGTTACTTCAACATTAAGCCTGCATATATGTCTCATTAGGCAATAAATAAAATCTCAAGATGTTGAAATTGCGCGAGACTTACACTCTAGGAAAGAACTTTGCATTTACTAAGTCGTCTACCTGCAATATTTGCAACACAAGAAATAAGTTGATTCTGAGCTTAGTCAAGAAATATAACAAAATAGTGCGGAATTCATGATACAAATAGCTATAGAAATTAAGGGATTAAATGATACATGTTTTCATCAAAAGATACCACATACTAAGCGAATAGCACAATTCAGAAGAAATTAATTGAAAATTTGGACTATTAAAGAACCACAAATCAATAACAAGAAATCATAAAGAGTGAGAAAATCATACAGAGCGATCGTAATCGTCAACAAGTGCAACTGCAGTTCCGCAGCTACGACAGTAGAAGTAAGCAAACATGTTTCACCTATTATGTAAGAGCTGGAAAAATCGATGGAAAGAAGAGACTAACTTCTCACCAGGGAGAAAAGATCAATGAGAATCCAAGAAAACAAATAATGGGTGGGAATTATAACAGAAAAATCAGTTCTTGATTCTGTTATGAAATGGCTTCACCAGCTCTGTTCTATAATCGCTCAAACTTTTTTCAAAAAATCTATTTATTATTTTCCCCCTGATTTTACAGTTTCTACTTTCCTTTTTTGTTTCTACCCTCCAAAACTATTTTCTTGTGTGAATTTCAATGGAAAAACTTATACTGATGCTACAACTTCACTATTTTAGAAGGCAGGATCCTTTTGTTGAGACTTGCTGTGGTGAAGGAAAACTCTACTACAAATTCATGTTTTTCAAACCTACAGTGTTTGTATAAGTTTTTAGGCAGCGGTAAACTTCATCCTCTCAATCAGCAATTTCGAACATACAGCAACTCATCCCTCTTGAGTTCGTTTGGATTAACTTCTCCATTTCCACAGTTTGAACCATGTCTGTTATTAGCTCCTTCAGTTGGACAAGTAATCAAGGTGTAGTAGGTTATCACATATAATTATTTTTCTTTCACAGTATTTGTGGTTTCTTCGTCTTTAATATCAAACTATAACATCCTATACCACTATGTACTTAATATAATAAGAAATATAAAATATGGATCCTAAGAACAAGGTTTCGTGGTGTAGTTGGTTATCACGTCAGTCTAACACACTGAAGGTCTCCGGTTCGAGTCCGGGCGAAGCCATTTTTAATTTTAATTTTAATTTTCTTTTTTGAAAGTTTTCCCTAATTGCCAAAACTGTAGTGATGCTGCAACTTCAAAAATTGTTGAGAGTTGAGAAGCTGACAAACAAGACAACAGGATTTGCCTTTGCATGCGCATTGCAATTATATTAAACAATTGAATAGCAGAAATCAAAATTAGTATCTCAAATTGGTTTATTCCAACCTGAAGGAAGTACTATGCTGCAGTGCAATCTCAAAATATAAATGGAAAACAGAATATCACACAATTATGAATTATAGCATTTTCTATAGCAGAATATCAGCATGAGTCGGCTATCAATATTATCTATTCCATCAGACACTTGATCTATATCTTCGGTCGTTTCATTGGCGGGCCTCCATCTGGACCAACATTTCTCTCATTACTGCTTCCATCTTCATCAGTGTTTTGCTCATTATCGCCTCCATCTTGACCAACATTTTGCACATTACCGCCTACATGTTCATCTGCATTTTGCTCATTACCGCCTCCATCTTGACCAACATTTTGCTCATTACTGCCTCCATGTTGATCAACATTTTTCTCATTAACGCCTCCATCTAGATCAAAATTTCGCTCATCAGCACCTCCATCTTGATCATAATTTTGCTCATTATCACTTCCATCTTGATCAAAATTTTGCTCATTAACGCCTCCATCTTCATCAAAATTTTGCTCATTATCACCTCCATCTTCATCAAAATTTTGCTCATTAACGCCTCCATCTAGATCAGAATTTCGCTCATCAGCACTTCCATCTTGATCATAATTTGGCTCATTATCACCTCCATCTTGATCAAAATATAGCTCATTAACGCCTCCATCTTCATCAAAATTTTGCTCATTATCACCTCCATCTTCATCAAAATTTTGCTCATTAACGCCTCCATCTAGATCAAAATTTCGCTCATCAGCACCTCCATCTTGATCATAATTTGGCTCATTATCACCTCCATCTTGATCAAAATATAGCTCATTAACGCCTCCATCTTCATCAAAATTTTGCTCATTATCACCTCCATCTTCATCAAAATTTTGCTCATTAATGCCTCTATCTTGATCAAAATTTAGCTCATTAACGCCTCCATCTTGATCATAATTTGGCTCATTATCACCTCCATCTTGATCAAAATTTTGCTCATCATCACCTCCATCTTGATCAAAATTTTGCTCATTAACGCCTCCATCTTGATCAAAATTTAGCTCATTAGCGTCTCCATCTTGATCAAAATTTTGCTCATTAACGCCTCCATCTGGATAAAAATTTAGCTCATTAAAGCCTCCATCTTGATCAAAATTTAGCTCATTATCACCTCCATCTTGATCAAAATTTAGCTCATTAACGCCTCCATCTGGATAAAAATTTAGCTCATTAAAGCCTCCATCTTGATCAAAATTTTGCTCATTATCACCTCCATCTTGATCAAAATTTTGCTCATTAACACCTCCATCTTGATCAAAATTTGGCTGATTAGCACCCACTTCTGGTTCAGTAGAGTCTTCATATCGCTCAGTTGTGCTTCCATCTTGATCAAGATTTCTCTCATTAGCACCCAGTTCTTCTTCAGTAGAGTCTCCATATCCCTCAGTTCTGTCTCTATATTTATCATGATTCATTTCATGAAGCCATTTCCTGCCACAAAATACTCATTTGAATTAACACCTTACAAGTCATACCACATGTGCAGACGTCTCAATTAGAAACTTACACTCTCATATAGAATCCTCCTACTTTATGACTATTAGACAGATCGGAGACTGCAATCTGAAGAAATCATATATTCAGAGGAAGAAAAAAAAAGCAAGAAAATCATCCTGTTATCATGAAACTCAAATGATCTTACAACTCTCCACCCGATCGGGGTTCTACATTTGCCACAGAAAGTCGTGGCTAGGTTCATGCCATTTAATACTGGATTATATTGCTCGTCCTCTGCTACATCAACATTAAACCTGCATATATGACTCATTAGGCGATAAGTAAAATCTCAAGGTGTTGAAATTGCACGAAACTTACACTTTAGTAAAGAACCTTGAATTCTCTATGTCGTCTCCCTGCAATGTTTACAACAGAAGAAATAGAACAATTCATGATACAAATCAGAAGAAATTAATTGAAAAATTGGAGTATCAAATCATACAGGGTGAGCGTAATCCTGGACGAATGCAATTTGAGCTCCGCAGCCACCACAGTAGAAGTAAGCAGACATGTTTCACCTATTATGTAAGAGCTGGAAAAATCAATGGAAAGAAGGGACTAACTCCTCACCAGGGAGAAAAGATCAATGAGAATCCAAGAAAATAAAAAATTAGAACAGAAAAATCAGTTCTTGATTCTTGAATACTACTAGTTGAGAAGAGCTCTGTTTTGAAATGCTCTGTAATGGTTAAAACTAAAAACTTATCAGAGTATTAATGCGGAATGATAGTATTATCTAATATATATGTATAAGTTATGCGTTAGTATTAATTTCTCTCCAGGCACAAGTTTTCGGATTTGTGTAGTATAAATTATATAATGTAATTTGTATAACTGTTTAAAGTTCATAGGTTTATTTTTGTATCAATTTGTTATTTCGAGTTTTATCATATTTGTATAATTTCAGACTTTGTAATACTTAATTATACAAAAGCATGTGAATTATACAAACGTACTTGATGCGAATTAAACAAATTATTGTCCTCTCCCTCATCCATCTCACAATCTCGCTTGTCAGATATACAAATACATACGTATAATAATTACATGTATACAATTATTTAACAGATATACATATAAAATTTGTCTCTCTCAATCTCGCTCGTCACTCTCCTCTCATAGAACATATAACATATAACTATGAATCATAATTAACATAGAACATAATTAAACTATTTTTCAGTGGCTATATACGAAAGTTCCCCAATTGAATTTGTTGAATGCCTTGAATAGGATCTGTCAATTCTGTATGTTGGGCCCAAGCCTGTTAGGGCGTAACCTAGCACTATATATAGACGCTAGGGCAAACCCTATTCTGTAATTTCTGTTCTTGCCTCTCCATAATAAAACTGCTTCCCCTCTTCCCGTGGACGTAGCCAATTTATTGGTGAACCACGTAAATCTGTTGTCTTGTTCTTCGCGTTTATATTTTCTCGTATTATATCGAATTCCGCATAACAAATTGGTATCAAAGCCTCTCGGTTAATCGGTGTTCTTGGAGAATTCGAGATGTCTGCTTTGAACGTGAAAATCGACAAATTCACAGGGAGGAACAGTTTCAGTTTATGGCAGATCAAGATGCGGGCTTTGTTGAAACAACAAGGTTTCTGGGCGCCGTTGTCGAAAGACAAGAACGCCGTCGTTACTCCTGAGATGGCGATTCTGGAGGAAAAGGCGCACTCGACGATCATGCTGTGTCTCGCGGATGATGTCATCACGGAGGTCTCGGATGAAGAGACTGCTGCTGGTCTGTGGTTGAAGCTGGAGAGTTTGTACATGACAAAATCTTTAAACAACAAGCTGCTTCTGAAACAACGTCTATTCGGTTTACGAATGGCTGAAGGTACACAACTCAGGGAACATTTAGAGCAATTGAATACTTTGTTATTAGAATTACGTAATATCGATGTGAAGGTCGAGGATGAAGATGCTGCCCTGATTCTGTTAGTATTCTCCCAATGTCGTTTGAGAATTTTGTTCAATCGTTCATTGTTGGGAAAGATACTGTGTCGTTGGAAGAAGTCAGATCGGCCCTTCATAGCAGGGAATTACGGCATAAGGCTAACGGCACAAGTACGGACATACAGCCTTCCGGTCTGTTCACCAGTAGCGGAAAGGGAAGGAAAAACGGCGGAAAGAAAAATAAGCCGATGTCGAAGGGTGCAAAGCCGGATGATGTTTGTAATTACTGCAAGGAGAAGGGACATTGGAAATTTGACTGTCCGAAGAAGAAGAAGCAATCGGAAAAACAATCAGTTTCTGCTGTGCTGTTGCTGAAGGAGACACCAATTCTGAAGAAGACATTGCCTTAGTTGCGGATGAGCACACTCATCATTCAGATGTGTGGGTTCTCGATTCTGGGGCATCCTATCATATCTGTCCTAGGAGAGAGTGGTTCACGACTTATGAGCAGGTAGACGGAGGAGGCAGCATCTCGATGGCCAACAGTTCTGTCTGCAAGGTGGTTGGGACAGGCTCGATCAAGATAAGGACACATGATGGTAGCTTCTGCACATTGAACGAGGTCAGGCACGTTCCATTGATGACGAAAAATCTGATATCTCTCAGTCTTTTGGACAGCAAGGGATTCAGCTGGTCGGGAAAAGATGGAGTCTTGCGGGTCTGGAAGGGTTCAAATCTGATTCTGAAAGGTGTCATGCGTGGTACTTTGTATTTTCTACAAGGTTCCACGGTTACAGGTTCAGCCCATGTTGCATCGTCAGAAGTTCACAAGGAGGATATGACTAAGTTATGGCACATGAGACTTGGTCATATGGGTGAAAGAGGGATGCAAATTCTGTCAAAGGAGGATCTCCTTTCTGGTCATAAGGTTAAAAGCCTAGAGTTTTGTGAACATTGTGTCTTTGGAAAACTACATCGCAACAAGTTTCCAAAGGCCATTCATAGAACAAAAGGCACACTTGATTATATCCATTCTGATTGCTGGGGGTCCATGCCGTGTTGAGTCTTTGGGAGGCTGCAGATTTTTTGTGTCCATTATTGATGACTACTCAAGGATGACTTGGGTGTACATGATGAAGCATAAAAGTGAAGCTTTCCAGAAGTTCAAGGAGTGGAAAATTTTGATGGAAAATCAAACAGGGAAGAAGATCAAGAGGTTGCGAACTGATAATGGGCTGGAATTCTGCTGGTCTGAATTTGATCAATTTTGTAAGGATGAAGGGATTGCTCGACATCGTACAGTCAGAAATACACCACAGCAGAACGGTGTAGCTGAGCGGATGAATCAAACACTTCTGGAGAGAGCAAGGTGCATGCTCTCTAATGCTGGGCTAGATAGAAGATTCTGGGCAGAAGCGGTTAGTACAGCTTGCTACTTGATTAACCGCGGACCACATACAGGCATACAGTGAAGACACCTATGGAGATGTGGTCAGGAAAAGCTGCTGATTATTCAAATCTGAAAGCTTTTGGTTGTACGGCTTACTATCACGTCAGTGAAGGTAAGTTAGAACCAAGAGCTAAAAAGGGAGTATTGTGGGCTACGGAGATGGAGTGAAAGGTTTCAGAATCTGGTCTCCAGCAGAAAAGAGGGTTATTATGAGCAGGAACGTGTTGTCTTTGATGAAAGTTCTCTGCTTAGAACCATTGTGAAGCCTACAACTACGTCAGAAACTGGGGGTCTTGATAAACAGGTGGAGTTTCAAGTCATTCAGAATGAGAGCGATTTGAAAGAACCTGAAGAGGATGATCAAGAGCCACAGACAGAAACTGATATTCCAGAATCTATGCCATCAGATATCCATCGGAGTATAGCTCAAGATCGGCCAAAGAGGGTTGGAGTTCGGCCACCTACGAGGTATGTTTTGAGGACATGGTGGGTTATGCACTGCAGGTTGCTGAAGAGGTAGATACATCTGAGCCGTCCACTTACAAAGAAGCCATTTTAAGTCCTGATTCTGAAAAATGGTTTGCTGCTATGGGAGATGAGATGGAGTCCCTACACAAGAATCAGACATGGGATCTGGTCATACAGCCTTCGGGGAGAAAGATTATTACTTGCAAATGGGTTTTCAAGAAGAAGGAAGGGATATCACCAGCAGAAGGAGTCAAGTATAAAGCCAGGGTTGTTGCCAGAGGTTTCAACCAAAGAGAGGGAGTGGACTACAATGAGATCTTCTCACCAGTGGTCAGACATACTTCCATCCGAGTGTTACTAGCGATAGTTACCATCAGAATCTGGAGCTTGAACAACTTGATGTGAAGACAGCGTTTCTACATGGAGAGTTGGAGGAAGAGATATACATGACTCAGCCGGATGGTTTCCAAGTTCTAGGGAAGGAAAATCACGTCTGCAAGTTGAAGAAGTCCTTATATGGACTTAAGCAGTCTCCAAGGCAGTGGTACAAAAGGTTTGACAGCTATATGGTGAAGTTGGGCTATACTCGGAGCTCATATGATTGTTGTGTCTACTACAATAGGCTCAAGGATGATTCATTCATCTATCTAGTGCTTTATGTAGATGATATGCTGATAGCTGCAAAGAAGAAGTATGACATTCAGAAGCTCAAGGGTTTACTTAGTGCTGAGTTTGAGATGAAGGATCTGGGAGCCGCTCGGAAAATTCTAGGGATGGAGATCATTAGAGACAGAGAGAGAAGGAAACTTTTCTTGTCACAGAGAAGCTACATTCAGAAGGTCTTGGGGAGGTTTGGCATGTCTTCATCTAAGCCTATTGATACCCCCAGTGCCTCCAATATCCATCTCACTGCCATGTTCGCTCCACAGTCTGAAGAAGAGAAGGAGTATATGTCACGAGTCCTTATGCCAGTGCTGTAGGAAGTTTGATGTATGCTATGGTCTGTACAAGGCCAGATTTAGCACATGCAGTCAGTGTAGTGAGCAGATTCATGGGACAACCAGGAAGAGAACATTGGCAGGCAGGCTGTAAAGAGAATTTTCCGATACCTTAAAGGTACATCTGACGTTGGTCTCATTTATGGAGGTGATACTCAGTGCTTGGTTACTGGCTATTCTGATTCTGACTATGCTGGAGATGTTGACACAAGAAGATCAATGACTGGCTATGTGTTTACCCTTGGAGGATCTGTCGTCAGTTGGAAGGCAACTTTGCAACCTACAGTGACTTTGTCTACTACGGAAGCGGAGTACATGGCCTTGACAGAGGCTGCAAAAGAAGGGATTTGGTTGAAAGGGCTGGTTAGTGATCTTGGTCTGCATCATGATCAGGCTACGGTGTATTGTGGACAGTTTGAGCGCAATTTGTCTAGCCAAGGATCAAGTCCATCATGAGAGAACCAAGCATATTGACGTGAGGTATCATTTTCTGAGAAGTGAGAAGAGAATCAAGGTGAAGAAAGTAGGAACTGCTGATAATCCTGCTGATATGTTCACAAAGCCGGTTCCACAGAGCAAGTTTCAACACTGTTTGGACTTGCTCAACATCAGAAGCTGTTAATTGCCCTGCGGGGCAATTCTGAGGAAGAGGAGGTCTGGCACTATCATAGTGCATCTAAAGAATCTGTTTGGAGAATTCAAGTCAAGGTGGAGATTTGTTGAATGCCTTGAATAGGATCTGTCAATTCTGTATGTTGGGCCCAAGCCTGTTAGGGCGTAACCTAGCACTATATATAGACGCTAGGGCAAACCCTATTCTGTAATTTCTGTTCTTGCCTCTCCATAATAAAACTGCTTCCCCTCTTCCCGTGGACGTAGCCAATTTATTGGTGAACCACGTAAATCTGTTGTCTTGTTCTTCGCGTTTATATTTTCTCGTATTATATCGAATTCCGCATAACAGAATTTATGTCTTATAAGGTGTAACATGTGCCTAGTAAAATATGTTTACCTCATATTTTATGTTTAATAGGAGTAATATCTGACAAAAATTAAAATTCTCAAATAATAACAAAAAACTAATATTTAAGCCAAAATTTTATTATTTGGAATTTTTTAGAAATAAGACACACTCTACTATTCTTTGGACCACAATCTTGTTGAAATACTCCAAACACCTCGAGAAATAAGGTAATTTATATAAATCACTAGATCAGAAGCTAATTATTATGAATTTTATTTGAATTTTAGTGCACCCATCAAGATATATGTATCTCCAAATACATAAGGTCAAAATTAGGTGTGATTTATTCTATACACGTTGAAACAAAATAAAATCCTACTCAACCTAAGGGTTTTATTCCTATTCTTCAAAATCAAACATTTGTATATATCCCATACTAATTAGCAGTGAAAACAAAGACAATTGCACAGTAGTTGCAGTGACTTTCAACCGGTAGATTATAGTCAAAATGATAAAAACTAATTAGCGAGCTCAAACATGTAAAATGAACACACAGTTATGAATTAATACTCGTATAATATCAACTCTATCGTAAATCTGCAGCGTGAGTGGGCTATCTGCATTTTCATCAATACTTGATTCAAATATTTGCATTTGGATCAAATATTGCCCCCATTCCATCTTGATCAGTATTTTTCTCATTAGAGCCTAAATCTTGCTCATTAGCGTCTCCATCGATCTTGATCAGCATTTTGCTCATTAGCGCCTAAATCTTGTTCATTAGTATCTCCATCTTGTTCAGCATTTTGCTCATTAGCGCCTCCATTTTGATCATGATCCTGTTCTTCATCTGCACCTCCATCTTGATCATTATTGCCTCCGAAGAGTAAATCTGTAATGACCCTTATTGTCATTTTTAGTGTTTTATCTTCTGTACATCGTTTAGAGCGTTCCTACAGCGATTCTAAGTCATTTATGACTTGCTGGGACTGACAGATCGGTCACCTGGTCATTCGTTTTGTTATTGTGTGAGCTTTAGTATTTTTGAAGCTTATGAACCTTGAACGATCATTTTCGATCAAAAGTTCAAGAAGATGACATCAGAATCCAATTCTGACGATTCCATCAGTTCCGGAAGGGTCATTTAGTCTAGTAGCATTGTCGACATGACTCCCAAAGTTTTCAGTGTGAGTGGTGGGATTAGGCGTTTTAACTTTAAGTTTAAAGGCTAAGTTTGACTTTAGTCAACATTCTGATTAAACGCGCTCGGATGAGAATTCCGTCAGCGCGGTTAGCTCCGGAATGTCGAGTTTGGTCTAGTTTGACCCTTCTTTCGGGTTTTGAGGTTTTTGATATTTTTCCGAGCCCTTTTGTGGTTTTTGACTTAAAATGGCCAATGGAAGTGGGACCCACATTTTATCGAGATGACCTCTGATGAAAATTTTGACTGCGCCTTTGAGTCCGGAATGTCGACTTTGGTAGGGTAGCATATCTATTTTATTTTTATCAGGTTCCGAACGGATTCCGAGCACCCGTCGGAGACTTTAAAGAAAGTAGGCAAAGTGCAGCCCCTATAAATACCCCAACTTTCAGCTTTATGTTTTACTTTGGAACTTGATATCTTGAGCGATACAACTCCGAATTGGGCGATTCCAAAGGCTAAGTTGTGAGATTTTTCGAGGGCAACACATTGGTGAACTTGGAATCTGATTTGGGGACACGATTTGAGGTAAATTTTGGGTTTTAAATGCTGTCACAGCTCATTTTCGAGCACAAGTTTTGGGAAATTTCAGAAGGTGATTTCTTGGCCATTTTAGGTCCGAATCAAGTGATTCAAGAGCCTATATTGTGGGGTTTTTCGTGAGGATCGTCGTGGTGTGGTGTGATTGTTTTGGTGTTGGAGTTGGAGCTTCATTTTTGGTAAAATCTGGTAAGTAGCTGCTGCCATTGTTGCTGATTTTTAGCTTAGGATTTGGGTTTTTTTTGTTGCATGTTAATGTTGGGACCGTCTTGAGTCCTGAATTGTGCTCCATTCTGCTATACAAGTTTCGAGAGTTATTTAGGACTTTTATTTGGGGTTAATTCGGGATTTCTCAACGCGGATCCCACTTTTTCCATTTTGACCGTGAAATTGACCCGTCTCCGTTTCTTGCGATTTTAGTGTTTAAATGACTGTAATAACGTTGTGACTCTATTTCTGATAGTGTATCAACGTTTCGAGGCCTTTTAGAAAGTAAAAGATCCGGGGAGTGAATTTTGGAGCGCGCGTGATCTGCGTTCAGGTAGGCTATGGTTTCTCTTCTTAGACTGAACTCGAACATGTGAATGCATGTTGATTAGTTGGAATTTGGGTTGGGTAGTTATTGGATCATGCATAGGTGTTAAAAATTATATTTTCGGCCTTTTTCTGAGAATTATCGGGTAACTGTGAGCATGTTTATATTGACCTTCTTTGCTATATGAATTATTTGTATGTTTGAATACTGGTTGTCAGAAGTATGTTGGGCCTTAGTTTAGGTTTGACTAGGGTTTTCCTTAGAAATGCATGATTCAAAGTCGGTAGGACTTAGTTAGTTTAGCCCCGACGTCGCTCGGCCGGCTTAAATCCTTGTAGACTGATGTAGCAGACTTGAGTCTGATAGTTTGGTATTTAGCTAGACGATGAGCTTGCTCTAGCGATAGTTACTCTTATTTCTTAGATGTTACGGCTTCTCGAGTTACGTCAGTGACAATGAATTCCGTTCCGTGATTCAAAGTTGAGTTTCTATTCGACTTTAAGGTCTTACATTGATTAGCTAAGTCTGGATGGTGTTCCATGGGTTATATGATTATGGATAGATAAAGACTCTTTCAGCATGCTATATCGACATCTTTGTCGGGTATCCGGATTTAAGGTCCGGCCTCGACCATCCACATACTTATGTAGAGCATCCGGTTAGAGGTCCGGCCTCGACCATCCACATACTTATGTAGAGCATCCGGTTAGAGGTCCGGCCTCAAGTATGTAGAGCATCCGGTTAGAGGTCCGGCCTCAGTTACTTATATTTTACAATTGGCTACTTGTGTAATTCTGGTGAGTGTCCGGTTCAAGGCCCAACCTCCGTACCGTCAGATTCTACTTTTTGTTCGGTGTTCTTTGGCCTCGAGTTCTATTCTCCTTAAGTTGTAGTTATTTTGTGTACGCGTCGGACTTATGGGGGTCCGTTCGGGTTTTTAATTAAACTTGTGCACGAGTGTACCTTCTGGGCTTATGGTGGGTCCAGTTAGTGTGTTAGTTAGCTTATTTATATTAATTTAGTTAGATCTTTATACACTCGTGTGCATTATTGTGTTACCTAGCCTTCCGTTCTTGACCTCTAGTTTTGTGATTTCGTCTTTTCATAGTGCTTTACTTTTCTAGTTCAGTCGGCCTATGATGCCTACTGGGTACCTGTTATTTGGTACTCATGCTACACTCTGCATCTATTTTCGTGATGCAGGTCCGAGCACCAGTAGTCAGCGTTGATCGAGTTTGGAGAATTTCTGGTCTGGAGACAGGGGTGAGCACACAGGGTTTTGTACTATTTCAGTCTCCATCTGTTTATATAAAGACTTGTCTTTTACTTTTCGAGACAGTCTAGTTTCGGTGGTCCACTGTTGGGACTTGTACTCGTTTTGTTGGTAGCTCTGTATTAGTGACTTCCAGGTTCTGGGAGGGATCCTTTATTGTATTTATGTTTTGGTTTGCTTATGTTGTTATAGTAATTTTTCTTAGTCTTGTTTAGTTTCTACCCTCACACCCATTATGTGTGATTCTGGGTTGTGGTTTGGCTTACCTACTGATGGGTTGTAGTAGGTGCCTTCATGGCTCGAGAAATTGGGTCGTGACAAGTTGGTATCAGAGCCCTAGGTTCAACGGTCTCACTTTTATAGAGCTAACGTCTAGTAGAGTCCTGCGGATCGGTGCGGAGACGTCCGTAACTTATCTCCAGGAGGCTACAGGATGTATTTAGGAAAATATCCATTTTGTTTCAAATTCGTGCCGCGTGTGTCTTGTTTGTTTCTTAAAATCTCAGTTGTTTCACTCTATTACAGGATGGCTCGCACGCGAGGCGGTGCGTTCGGGGGAGATGCACCCGGAGCCTCAGCTTGGGGTAGACGTCGACCACGAGGTCGAGGTAGGGCTGCAGCACCTGCCCGGGATATGGAGGAGGAGCCTCATGTAGCGCATGTACCGCCACAGCCAGTGGGGCCGGGGCCTGCCCAGCCACCACCCGCACCAGTTGCAGCACCTGATCTTCATTCCCTCTTGACTCAGATATTAGCAGCTATTGGGGATATGAGACAGGCACCAGCACCAGCAGTACCAGCACCAGCGCTGCAAGATCAGCCGCCACCAGTTTATGTGGCCGCCCCACCAGACTTAGAGGTTAGAGAGATGCCACTGCGGGATCAGAAGATGCTTGGGGTATTTCAGAGGTTGGCACCGCCTATATTCTCAGGGGCGATTGGAGAGGACGCTCACGAGTTCCAGCTCACTTGCCAGGAGCAGTTACAGTCATTAGGCCTTTGAGTCGAGAGGAGAGGAGCTGACTTCACCGCTCATCAGTTCCGTGGGCCAGCCAGGTAGTGGTGGCGCGCGTATCGAGAGTCTAGGCCAGTTGGATCTCCTCCTATATCTTGGAGCGAGTTCTCAGAGGCTTTCTTGGCCCGGTTCATGCCACGGAGCGTCAGAGACAGGCTTCGTGATCAGTTCTCTAGATTTGGAGCCTGGCACTCGTCCTATTTCTATTCCGCCTTATCGGATGGCTCCTGCAGAGCTCAGAGAGCTCAGTGTTCAGTTAGAGGACCTCTTAGAAAAGGGGTTCATTCGTCCGAGTGTGTCTTGGGGTGCTCCTGTTCTGTTTGTGAAAAAGAAGGATGGGACTTTGAGGATGTGCATTGACTACAGGCAGCTGAACAAGGTGACGGTGAAGAACCGTTACCCTATGCCTCGTATAGATGATTTGTTTGATCAGCTTCAGGGTGCCGTCGTATTTTCTAAGATTGATTTGAGGTCCGGGTACCATCAGCTGAGGATTAGAGCAGCAGACATCCCTAAGACTGCATTTAGGACTCGTTACGGCCATT
This sequence comes from Solanum peruvianum, assembly GCA_027705065.1. Classification (NCBI taxonomy): domain Eukaryota; kingdom Viridiplantae; phylum Streptophyta; class Magnoliopsida; order Solanales; family Solanaceae; genus Solanum; species Solanum peruvianum. The sequence goes on along the minus strand of JAKWJD010001760.1, from coordinate 49,156,114 downwards.
ATGAGTTCCTTGTGATGTTTTGGGTTGACTAATGCTCCAGCCGCCTTTATGGACTTGATGACACGTGTGTTCAGGCCATACCTTGATTAATTTGTTATCATCTTCATTGATGACATATTGGTATACTCGCGGAGCCGGAGTGAGCATGAGCAGCATTTGAGGATAGTGCTCCAGACTTTGAGAGATCAGCAGCTTTATGCCAAGTTCTCAAAGTGCGAGTTTTGGCTTGCATCTGTAGCATTCTTGGGGCACGTGGTGTCCAAGGAGGGTATTAGGGTAGATCCGACGAAGATTGAAGCTATTCGTGATTGGGACAGACCCACTTCTGTTACCGAGGTTCGTAGCTTTGTCGGGTTAGCGAGTTACTACAGGCGTTTTGTTGAGGGCTTTTCTACTATTGCAGCTCCTTTGACTCGGTTGACTCGCCAGGATATTCCCTTTGTGTGGTCGGAGGAGTGTGAGATGAGCTTCCTGAAGCTCAAGGAGTTGCTTACTAGCGCTCCTATATTGACTCTTCCGATTGAGGGCGAGGGTTTCACGATTTATTGTGATGCGTCTGTTGGTGTTGGGTGGGTTGTGTATTGATGCAGCAGGCCGGGTTATTGCGTATGCGTCGAGGCAGCTTAAGGTACATGAGCGCAACTACCCCACCCATGACTTGGAGTTGGCAGCGGTAGTTTTCGCGCTTAAGATTTGGAGGCACTACTTGTATGGAGTTCGATGTGAGATCTATACTGACACAAGAGTCTTCAGTACATCATGAGCCAGAGGGACCTTAATTCGAGGCAGCGTCGTTGGATTGAGCTCCTGAAGGATTATGATCTCTCCATTCTCTATCATCCGGGCAAGGGCGAACAGGTAAGACGCCGGTAGCAGACGCCTTGAGCCGAAAGGCGGTGAGTATGGGTAGTTTAGCCTTCTTATCTGCAGGTGAAAGACCCTTGGCTTTGGACATTCAGTTTATAGCCAATAGCATGGTTCGATTAGATATATCAGATTCTAGACGCGTCTTGGCTTATATGGGAGTTCAGTCTTCTTTGTATGATAGGATCCGTGGTTGTCAATTTGAGGATAAGGCCCTGGGGTCCCTTAGAGATCGAGTGTTAGCGGGTAATGGTGATCAGGCTACCTTAGATCCTGATGGAGTGTTGAGATTCGTTGGTCGCATTTGTGTCCCGAGAGTTGGAGATTTGATACAGTTGATACTTTCGGAGGCTCATGAGTCTAGATATTCTATCCATCCAGGTACAGCGAAGATGTATCGTGATTTGAGACAACATTACTGGTGGAGTGGCATGAGACGAGATATTGCTGACTTTGTTTCTCGTTGCTTGTGCTGCCAGCAGGTAAAGGCTGAGCATTTGAGGCCTGGTGGTGAATTTCAGGGATTACCCATTCCGGAGTGGAAGGGGGATCGCATTACTATGGATTTTATGGCTGGTCTACCGAGGACTTCTAGAGGATTTGATAGTATTTGGGTCATCGTTGATCGATGACCAAGTCAGCACATTTCCTTCCCGTTCAATCTTCATTTAGTGCCGAGAGGTTGGCTCGTATCTACATTTGGGAGGTGGTTCGACTTCATGGGGTGCCAGTTTCTATTATATCAGATCGGGGTTCTCAGTTCACGTCTAGCTTTTGGAGGACCTTTCAGGATGAGCTGGGCACCCGGGTTGACCTGAGCACAGCTTTCCACCCGCAGACTGATGGTCAGTCAGAGCGCACTATTCAGGTCCTTGAGGACATGCTACGGGCTTGTGTTTTGGAGTTTGGTGGTCAATGGGACCAGTTCTTGCCTTTGGCGGAATTTGCATATAACAACAGCTACCATTCTAGCATTCAGATGGCCCCGTTTGAGGCCTTGTATGGTAGGCGTTGTCGCACTCCAGTGGGCTGGTTCGAGTCTACAGAGCCTAGGCCGCGAGGTACAGATTTGATTCAGGAGGCTTTGGAGCAGGTGAGAGTGATTCAGGATAGACTCAGGACAGCTCAGAGTAGGCACCAGAGTTATGCGAATCGGAGGCGTCGACCTTTGAGATTCTCTGTTGGTGATCGGGTATTTCTCCGTGTGTCGCCCATGAAGGGTGTGATGAGATTTGGGAGACGGGGTAAGCTTAGCCCCAGGTATATTGGGCCTTTTGAGATACTTCGGACAGTTGGGGAGGTTGCTTATGAGTTGGCCCTACCTCCAGCATTTTCAGCCATCCATCCAGTTTTCCATGTCTCGATGCTACGCCGATATATTCCTGATGAGTCCCATGTGCTCCAGTATGATGCAATTGAATTGGATGATCATTTGACATTTGTAGAAGAGCCAGTTGCCATCCTAGCCAGAGATGTGAGGAAATTGCGCTCGAGAGCCATTCCTATTGTTAGGTCAGTTGGAGGCATCGTTTTGTCGAGGAGGCTACCTGGGAGACCGAGCAGGAGATGCGAGAGCAGTATCCCGCCTGTTTGAGCCTTCAGGTACTTCTTGACCCTTACTTTCGCGGACGAAAGTTCTTTTTAGTAGTGGATATTGTAATGACCCTTATTGTCATTTTTAGTGTTTTATCTTCTGTACATCGTTTAGAGCGTTCCTACAGCGATTCTAAGTCATTTATGACTTGCTGGGACTGACAGATCGGTCACCTGGTCATTCGTTTTGTTATTGTGTGAGCTTTAGTATTTTTGAAGCTTATGAACCTTGAACGATCATTTTCGATCAAAAGTTCAAGAAGATGACATCAGAATCCAATTCTGACGATTCCATCAGTTCCGGAAGGGTCATTTTAGTCTAGTAGCATTGTCGACATGACTCCCAAAGTTTTCAGTGTGAGTTGGTGGGATTAGGCGTTTTAACTTTAAGTTTAAAGGCTAAGTTTGACTTTAGTCAACATTCTGATTAAACGCGCTCGGATGAGAATTCCGTCAGCGCGGTTAGCTCCGGAATGTCGAGTTTGGTCTAGTTTGACCCTTCTTTCGGGTTTTGAGGTTTTTGATATTTTTCCGAGCCCTTTTGTGGTTTTTGACTTAAAATGGCCAATGGAAGTGGGACCCACATTTTATCGAGATGACCTCTGATGAAAAATTTGACTGCGCCTTTGAGTCCGGAATGTCGACTTTGGTAGGGTAGCATATCTATTTTATTTTTATCAGGTTCCGAACGGATTCCGAGCACCCGTCGGAGACTTTAAAGAAAGTAGGCAAAGTGCAGCCCCATAAATACCCCAACTTTCAGCTTTATGTTTTACTTTGGAACTTGATATCTTGAGCGATACAACTCCGAATTGGGCGATTCAAAAGGCTAAGTTGTGAGATTTTTCGAGGGCAACACATTGGTGAACTTGGAATCTGATTTGGGGACACGATTTGAGGTAAATTTTGGGTTTTAAATGCTGTCACAGCTCATTTTCGAGCACAAGTTTTGGGAAATTTCAGAAGGTGATTTCTTGGCCATTTTAGGTCCGAATCAAGTGATTCAAGAGCCTATATTGTGGGGTTTTTTCGTGAGGATCGTCGTGGTGTGTGATTGGTTTTGGCTGTTGGAGCTTCATTTTTGGTAAAATCTGGTAAGTAGCTGCTGCCATTGTTGCTGATTTTTAGCTTAGGATTTGGGTTTTTTTTGTTGCATGTTAATGTTGGGACCGTCTTGAGTCCTGAATTGTGCTCCATTCTGCTATACAAGTTTCGAGAGTTATTTAGGACTTTTATTTGGGGTTAATTCGGGATTTCTCAACGCGGATCCCACTTTTTCCATTTTGACCGTGAAATTGACCCGTCTCCGTTTCTTGCGATTTTAGTGTTTAAATGACTGTAATAACGTTGTGACTCTATTTCTGATAGTGTATCAACGTTTCGAGGCCTTTTAGAAAGTAAAAGATCCGGGGAGTGAATTTTGGAGCGCGCGTGATCTGCGTTCAGGTAGGCTATGGTTTCTCTTCTTAGACTGAACTCGAACATGTGAATGCATGTTGATTAGTTGGAATTTGGGTTGGGTAGTTATTGGATCATGCATAGGTGTTAAAAATTATATTTTCGGCCTTTTTCTGAGAATTATCGGGTAACTGTGAGCATGTTTATATTGACCTTCTTTGCTATATGAATTATTTGTATGTTTGAATACTGGTTGTCAGAAGTATGTTGGGCCTTAGTTTAGGTTTGACTAGGGTTTTCCTTAGAAATGCATGATTCAAAGTCGGTAGGACTTAGTTTAGCCCCGACGTCGCTCGGCCGGCTTAAATCCTTGTAGACTGATGTAGCAGACTTGAGTCTGATAGTTTGGTATTTAGCTAGACGATGAGCTTGCTCTAGCGATAGTTACTCTTATTTCTTAGATGTTACGGCTTCTCGAGTTACGTCAGTGACAATGAATTCCGTTCCGTGATTCAAAGTTGAGTTTCTATTCGACTTTAAGGTCTTACATTGATTAGCTAAGTCTGGATGGTGTTCCATGGGTTTATATGATTATGGATAGATAAAGACTCTTTCAGCATGCTATATCGACATCTTTGTCGGGTATCCGGATTTAAGGTCCGGCCTCGACCATCCACATACTTATGTAGAGCATCCGGTTAGAGGTCCGGCCTCGACCATCCACATACTTATGTAGAGCATCCGGTTAGAGGTCCGGCCTCAAGTATGTAGAGCATCCGGTTAGAGGTCCGGCCTCAGTTACTTATATTTTACAATTGGCTACTTGTGTAATTCTGGTGATGTCCGGTTCAAGGCCCAACCTCCGTACCGTCAGATTCTACTTTTTTGTTCGGTGTTCTTTGGCCTCGAGTTTATTCTCCTTAAGTTGTAGTTATTTTGTGTACGCGTCGGACTTATGGGGGTCCGTTCGGGTTTTTAATAAACTTGTGCACGAGTGTACCTTCTGGGCTTATGGTGGGTCCAGTTAGGTGTAGTTAGCTTATTTATATTAATTTAGTTAGATCTTATACACTCGTGTGCATTATTGTGTTACCTAGCCTTCCGTTCTTGACCTCTAGTTTTGTGATTTCGTCTTTTCATAGTGCTTTACTTTTCTAGTTCAGTCGGCCTATGATGCCTACTGGGTACCTGTTATTTGGTACTCATGCTACACTCTGCATCTATTTTCGTGATGCAGGTCCGAGCACCAGTAGTCAGCGTTGATCGAGTTTGGAGAATTTCTGGTCTGGAGACAGGGGTGAGCACACAGGGTTTTGTACTATTTCAGTCTCCATCTGTTTATATAAAGACTTGTCTTTTACTTTTCGAGACAGTCTAGTTTCGGTGGTCCACTGTTGGGACTTGTACTCGTTTTGTTGGTAGCTCTGTATTAGTGACTTCCAGGTTCTGGGAGGGATCCTTTATTGTATTTATGTTTTGGTTTGCTTATGTTGTTATAGTAATTTTTCTTAGTCTTGTTTAGTTTCTACCCTCACACCCATTATGTGTGTGATTCTGGGTTGTGGTTTGGCTTACCTACTGATGGGTTGTAGTAGGTGCCTTCATGGCTCGAGAAATTGGATCGTGACAAGTTGGTATCAGAGCCCTAGGTTCAACGGTCTCACTTTTACAGAGCTAACGTCTAGTAGAGTCCTGCGGATCGGTGCGGAGACGTCCGTAACTTATCTTCAGGAGGCTACAGGATGTATTTAGGAAAATATCCATTTTGTTTCAAATTCGTGCCGTGTTTGTCTTGTTTCTTTCTTAAAATCTCAGTTGTTTCACTCTATTACAGGATGGCTCGCACGCGAGGCGGTGCGTTCGGGGGAGATGCACCCGGAGCCTCAGCTTGGGGTAGACGTCGACCACGAGGTCGAGGTAGGGCTGCAGCACCAGCCCGGGATATGGAGGAGGAGCCTCATGCAGCGCATGTACCGCCACAGCCAGTGGGGCCGGGGCCAGCCCAGCCACCACCCACACCAGTTGCAGCACCTGATCTTCATTCCCTCTTGACTCAGATATTAGCAGCTATTGGGGATATGCGACAGGCACCAGCACCAGCAGTACCAGCACCAGCGCTGCAAGATCAGCCGCCACCAGTTCATGTGGCCGCCCCACCAGACTTAGAGGTTAGAGAGATGCCACTGCGGGATCAGAAGATGCTTGGGGTATTTCAGAGGTTGGCACCGCCTATATTCTCAGGGGCGATTGGAGAGGACGCTCACGAGTTCCAGCTCACTTGCCAGGAGCAGTTACAGTCATTAGGCCTTTTGGAGTCGAGAGGAGCTGACTTCACCGCTCATCAGTTCCGTGGGCCAGCCAGGTAGTGGTGGCGCGCGTATCGAGAGTCTAGGCCAGTTGGATCTCCTCCTATATCTTGGAGCGAGTTCTCAGAGGCTTTCTTGGCCCGGTTCATGCCACGGAGCGTCAGAGACAGGCTTCGTGATCAGTTCTCTAGATTTGGAGCCTGGCACTCGTCCTATTTCTATTCCGCCTTATCGGATGGCTCCTGCAGAGCTCAGAGAGCTCAGTGTTCAGTTAGAGGACCTCTTAGAAAAGGGGTTCATTCGTCCGAGTGTGTCGCCTTGGGGTGCTCCTGTTCTGTTTGTGAAAAAGAAGGATGGGACTTTGAGGATGTGCATTGACTACAGGCAGCTGAACAAGGTGACGGTGAAGAACCGTTACCCTATGCCTCGTATAGATGATTGTTGATCAGCTTCAGGGTGCCGTCGTATTTTCTAAGATTGATTTGAGGTCGGGGTACCATCAGCTGAGGATTAGAGCAGCAGACATCCCTAAGACTGCATTTAGGACTCGTTACGGCCATTATGAGTTCCTTGTGATGTCTTTTGGGTTGACTAATGCTCCAGCCGCCTTTATGGACTTGATGACACGTGTGTTCAGGCCATACCTTGATTAATTTGTTATCATCTTCATTGATGACATATTGGTATACTCGCGGAGCCGGAGTGGAGTGAGCTGAGCAGCATTTGAGGATAGTGCTCCAGACTTTGAGAGATCAGCAGCTTTATGCCAAGTTCTCAAAGTGCGAGTTTTGGCTTGCATCTGTAGCATTCTTGGGGCACGTGGTGTCCAAGGAGGGTATTAGGGTAGATCCGACGAAGATTGAAGCTATTCGTGATTGGGACAGACCCACTTCTGTTACCGAGGTTCGTAGCTTTGTCGGGTTAGCGAGTTACTACAGGCGTTTTGTTGAGGGCTTTTCTACTATTGCAGCTCCTTTGACTCGGTTGACTCGCCAGGATATTCCCTTGTGTGGTCGGAGGAGTGTGAGATGAGCTTCCTGAAGCTCAAGGAGTTGCTTACTAGCGCTCCTATATTGACTCTTCCGATTGAGGGCGAGGGTTTCACGATTTATTGTGATGCGTCTGGTGTTGGTGTGGGTTGTGTATTGATGCAGCAGGGCCGGGTTATTGCGTATGCGTCGAGGCAGCTTAAGGTACATGAGCGCAACTACCCCACCCATGACTTGGAGTTGGCAGCGGGGTAGTTTTCGCGCTTAAGATTTGGAGGCACTACTTGTATGGAGTTCGATGTGAGATCTATACTGACCACAAGAGTCTTCAGTACATCATGAGCCAGAGGGACCTTAATTCGAGGCAGCGTCGTTGGATTGAGCTCCTGAAGGATTATGATCTCTCCATTCTCTATCATCCGGGCAAGGCGAACGTGGTAGCAGACGCCTTGAGCCGAAAGGCGGTGAGTATGGGTAGTTAGCCTTCTTATCTGCAGGTGAAAGACCCTTGGCTTTGGACATTCAGTTTTTAGCCAATAGCATGGTTCGATTAGATATATCAGATTCTAGACGCGTCTTGGCTTATATGGGAGTTCAGTCTTCTTTGTATGATAGGATCCGTGGTTGTCAATTTGAGGATAAGGCCCTGGGGTCCCTTAGAGATCGAGTGTTAGCGGGTAATGGTGATCAGGCTACCTTAGATCCTGATGGAGTGTTGAGATTCGCTGGTCGCATTGTGTCCCGAGAGTGGGAGATTTGATACAGTTGATACTTTCGGAGGCTCATGAGTCTAGATATTCTATCCATCCGGGTACAGCGAAGATGTATCGTGATTTGAGACAACATTACTGGTGGAGTGGCATGAGACGAGATATTGCTGACTTTGTTTCTCGTTGCTTGTGCTGCCAGCAGGTAAAGGCTGAGCATTTGAGGCCTGGTGGGGAATTTCAGGGATTACCCATTCCGGAGTGGAAGTGGGATCGCATTACTATGGATTTTGTGGCTGGTCTACCGAGGACTTCTAGAGGATTTAATAGTATTTGGGTCATCGTTGATCGATTGACCAAGTCAGCACATTTCCTTCCCGTTCAATCTTCATTTAGTGCCGAGAGGTTGGCTCGTATCTACATTTGGGAGGTGGTTCGACTTCATGGGGTGCCAGTTTCTATTATATCAGATCGGGGTTCTCAGTTCACGTCTAGCTTTTGGAGGACCTTTCAGGATGAGCTGGGCACCCGGGTTGACCTGAGCACAGCTTTCCACCCGCAGACTGATGGTCAGTCAGAGCGCACTATTCAGGTCCTTGAGGACATGCTACGGGCTTGTGTTTTGGAGTTTGGTGGTCAATGGGACCAGTTCTTGCCTTTGGCGGAATTTGCATATAACAACAGCTACCATTCTAGCATTCAGATGGCCCCGTTTGAGGCCTTGTATGGTAGGCGTTGTCGCACTCCAGTGGGCTGGTTCGAGTCTACAGAGCCTAGGCCGCGAGGTACAGATTTGATTCAGGAGGCTTTGGAGCAGGTGAGAGTGATTCAGGATAGACTCAGGACAGCTCAGAGTAGGCACCAGAGTTATGCGAATCGGAGGCGTCGACCTTTGAGATTCTCTGTTGGTGATCGGGTATTTCTCCGTGTGTCGCCCATGAAGGGTGTGTGATGAGATTTGGGAGACGGGGTAAGCTTAGCCCCAGGTATATTGGGCCTTTTGAGATACTTCGGACAGTTGGGGAGGTTGCTTATGAGTTGGCCCTACCTCCAGCATTTTCAGCCATCCATCCAGTTTTCCATGTCTCGATGCTACGCCGATATATTCCTGATGAGTCCCATGTGCTCCAGTATGATGCAATTGAATTGGATGATCATTTGACATTTGTAGAAGAGCCAGTTGCCATCCTAGCCAGAGATGTGAGGAAATTGCGCTCGAGAGCCATTCCTATTGTTAAGGTCAGTTGGAGGCATCGTTTTGTCGAGGAGGCTACCTGGGAGACCGAGCAGGAGATGCGAGAGCAGTATCCCGCCTTGTTTGAGCCTTCAGGTACTTCTTGACCCTTACTTTCGCGGACGAAAGTTCTTTTTAGTAGTGGATATTGTAATGACCCTTATTGTCATTTTTAGTGTTTTATCTTCTGTACATCGTTTAGAGCGTTCCTACAGCGATTCTAAGTCATTTATGACTTGCTGGGACTGACAGATCGGTCACCTGGTCATTCGTTTTGTTATTGTGTGAGCTTTAGTATTTTTGAAGCTTATGAACCTTGAACGATCATTTTCGATCAAAAGTTCAAGAAGATGACATCAGAATCCAATTCTGACGATTCCATCAGTTCCGGAAGGGTCATTTTAGTCTAGTAGCATTGTCGACATGACTCCCAAAGTTTTCAGTGTGAGTTGGTGGGATTAGGCGTTTTAACTTTAAGTTTAAAGGCTAAGTTTGACTTTAGTCAACATTCTGATTAAACGCGCTCGGATGAGAATTCCGTCAGCGCGGTTAGCTCCGGAATGTCGAGTTTGGTCTAGTTTGACCCTTCTTTCGGGTTTTGAGGTTTTTGATATTTTTCCGAGCCCTTTTGTGGTTTTTGACTTAAAATGGCCAATGGAAGTGGGACCCACATTTTATCGAGATGACCTCTGATGAAAATTTTGACTGCGCCTTTGAGTCCGGAATGTCGACTTTGGTAGGGTAGCATATCTATTTTATTTTTATCAGGTTCCGAACGGATTCCGAGCACCCGTCGGAGACTTTAAAGAAAGTAGGCAAAGTGCAGCCCCTATAAATACCCCAACTTTCAGCTTTATGTTTTACTTTGGAACTTGATATCTTGAGCGATACAACTCCGAATGGGGCGATTCAAAAGGCTAAGTTGTGAGATTTTTCGAGGGCAACACATTGGTGAACTTGGAATCTGATTTGGGGACACGATTTGAGGTAATTTTGGGTTTTAAATGCTGTCACAGCTCATTTTCGAGCACAAGTTTTGGGAAATTTCAGAAGGTGATTTCTTGGCCATTTTAGGTCCGAATCAAGTGATTCAAGAGCCTATATTGTGGGGTTTTTCGTGAGGATCGTCGTGGTGTGATTGGTTTTGGCTGTTGGAGCTTCATTTTTGGTAAAATCTGGTAAGTAGCTGCTGCCATTGTTGCTGATTTTTAGCTTAGGATTTGGGTTTTTTTTTGTTGCATGTTAATGTTGGGACCGTCTTGAGTCCTGAATTGTGCTCCATTCTGCTATACAAGTTTCGAGAGTTATTTAGGACTTTTATTTGGGGTTAATTCGGGATTTCTCAACGCGGATCCCACTTTTTCCATTTTGACCGTGAAATTGACCCGTCTCCGTTTCTTGCGATTTTAGTGTTTAAATGACTGTAATAACGTTGTGACTCTATTTCTGATAGTGTATCAACGTTTCGAGGCCTTTTAGAAAGTAAAAGATCCGGGGAGTGAATTTTGGAGCGCGCGTGATCTGCGTTCAGGTAGGCTATGGTTTCTCTTCTTAGACTGAACTCGAACATGTGAATGCATGTTGATTAGTTGGAATTTGGGTTGGGTAGTTATTGGATCATGCATAGGTGTTAAAAATTATATTTTCGGCCTTTTTCTGAGAATTATCGGGTAACTGTGAGCATGTTTATATTGACCTTCTTTGCTATATGAATTATTTGTATGTTTGAATACTGGTTGTCAGAAGTATGTTGGGCCTTAGTTTAGGTTTGACTAGGGTTTTCCTTAGAAATGCATGATTCAAAGTCGGTAGGACTTAGTTTAGCCCCGACGTCGCTCGGCCGGCTTAAATCCTTGTAGACTGATGTAGCAGACTTGAGTCTGATAGTTTGGTATTTAGCTAGACGATGAGCTTGCTCTAGCGATAGTTACTCTTATTTCTTAGATGTTACGGCTTCTCGAGTTACGTCAGTGACAATGAATTCCGTTCCGTGATTCAAAGTTGAGTTTCTATTCGACTTTAAGGTCTTACATTGATTAGCTAAGTCTGGATGGTGTTCCATGGGTTTATATGATTATGGATAGATAAAGACTCTTTCAGCATGCTATATCGACATCTTTGTCGGGTATCCGGATTTAAGGTCCGGCCTCGACCATCCACATACTTATGTAGAGCATCGGTTAGAGGTCCGCCTCGACCATCCACATACTTATGTAGAGCATCCGGTTAGAGGTCCGGCCTCAAGTATGTAGAGCATCCGGTTAGAGGTCGGCCTCAGTTACTTATATTTTACAATTGGCTACTTGTGTAATTCTGTGGTGAGTGTCGGTTCAAGGCCCGACCTCCGTACCGTCAGATTCTACTTTTTTGCGGTGTTCTTTGGCCTCGAGTTCTATTCTCCTTAAGTTGTAGTTATTTTGTGTACGCGTCGGACTTATGGGGGTCCGTTCGGGTTTTTAATTAAACTTGTGCACGAGTGTACCTTCTGGGCTTATGGTGGGTCCAGTTAGGTGTAGTTAGCTTATTTATATTAATTTAGTTAGATCTTTATACACTCGTGTGCATTATTGTGTTACCTAGCCTTCCGTTCTTGACCTCTAGTTTTGTGATTTCGTCTTTTCATAGTGCTTTACTTTTCTAGTTCAGTCGGCCTATGATGCCTACTGGGTACCTGTTATTTGGTACTCATGCTACACTCTGCATCTATTTTCGTGATGCAGGTCCGAGCACCAGTAGTCAGCGTTGATCGAGTTTGGAGAATTTCTGGTCTGGAGACAGGGGTGAGCACACAGGGTTTTGTACTATTTCAGTCTCCATCTGTTATATAAAGACTTGTCTTTTACTTTTCGAGACAGTCTAGTTTCGGTGGTCCACTGTTGGGACTTGTACTCGTTTTGTTGGTAGCTCTGTATTAGTGACTTCCAGGTTCTGGGAGGGATCCTTTATTGTATTTATGTTTTGGTTTGCTTATGTTGTTATAGTAATTTTTCTTAGTCTTGTTTAGTTTCTACCCTCACACCCATTATGTGTGATTCTGGGTTGTGGTTTGGCTTACCTACTGATGGGTTGTAGTAGGTGCCTTCATGGCTCGAGAAATTGGGTCGTGACAAAATCAGACGACGTTACATTGTTATTGCTAAGAAATGTGTTCCTGCCACAAAATACTCATTTGAATTAACACCATAGATATATATGTACATACGCTATAATCAGTACAATCTGCAAATTCGTAATTAGAAACTTACAATCTCATAACGAATTCTCCTACGCTATAATCACTAGACGGTTGGGAGACTGCAATCTTGAGAAATCACAAGTTCAGTAATTTAACAAATCCGTCTTGAAACTGAAATGATCTTTAATATTACTAGTATCTTACAATTTTCCACCCTAGCGGGTTTCTACATTGGACACAGAAAATCTCGGCTACGGTCATGCCATCTATTACTCGATAATATCGCTCCTCATCTACTACTGCAATCCATAACCTAGAAAGAGTCGGTAGAGTCTGAGTGTCAGCATGGAGAGTTGCAACTTGAGTTTCGCAATGATGACAGTAGAAGTTACGAACAGAAGGGATATGATTGTATTCAGGCAAATTCTGTCTCAGCATAAATTGTTGAATCAAGAACCAAATCCTAATAGACATGATTCACCTATTAAAAAATAAAGAGAAATATAAAAGCTGGAAAAGAGTTGATAATCAATGAGAATCCAAGAAAAAGAAAATTATAGCAGAAGAGAAATGCCCAAAACTGAATTTATATTCTTGTTAAGAAGAGCTCTGTTTTGATATCACTTCACCAGCTCTGTTTTTATATCGCTCTGAAAATTATAGCAGGGATAAATTTTATTTTATTTTATTTTTCCCTTTTACGAAATTATAATTTTTTTTACCCTCCAAAACTATTTTCTCCGTCTAGAAAAATATTGTCCTTATATTAAGAAATACTTCCATCAGCTCTTAAAAGGGTTATTAAGAGAGTGCTTCCTCACCAGCTCAAATGATTGGTTGATTATTTTTTAGACAATTTATTCATCATTTTCGTTAATTAATTTTTTTCTTATATTAATTCACGGATCATTAATTAATTAACTCAGGAAATTAATTTAGAATTTGCAGAAAATATATGGAAAGGATGTGTTTTGTGATTTCCAATTAGAAGTTACAAATCACCAAAACACAAAAAAGATGTTTGGGTATATATATAAGCAGACCTTACCAACTAGTGACGCATTTTATAGACGTGCTAGCCTGTTACATGTTCTGAACAGGTGAATTCACGCCTATTTAATCCATATCATTGGCAATAAATAGAAAGGGTTATCTAGGTTTTCAACATCAAATATTTAATCCATATAGTTGGCTATAAATAGGAAAGGCTATTTAGCTTTTCAACATTAAATTTTCTTTTTCTTTTGCATATATATGTTGAAGATGACATAAGTTGATGATTGAAACATGTCAATATGTAGGGTGTGTTTGGTATGGAGGAAAACATTTTCCTGGAAAACAAGTAGATTTTGGACTTATTTTCTCATGTTTGGTTGGTGAGTAGAAAATATTTTTCGGAAATGATTTTTAGTGTTTGATTATGAATGAAAAATATTTTTAAGAGATATCTTTTATTTTTACTAGGGTAAAAAATAATTTATAAAATTGAAAATATTTTTTTAAAACAAAATTATTTTTTTTTGGGGTGGTGGGGGAGGGGGTGGGTGCGTGGGGGCAGGGGAGGGGGTAGGAGTGAAAAAAAAAAATTTGAAGTTGATAGTATTTTTAAAAAACAATTTTATTTTTTTGAAGGTTGGGCGTGGGTAGGGGCTAATAGGGGGGCTGGCCGAGGAGGGGGGTAGGAGTTTAAAAATAAAAATTTGAAGTTGTATATATTTTTAAAAAACAAAATTAATTTTTTAGGAGGGGTTGGGGTTGGGGGGTGGCCGATGGCGGGTGGGTGTAGGTCTGGAATCGGGTGAAAAAATAAAATTTTGAAATTGAAAATATTTTTTTAAAACTGATGTTTTCTTAAACAAATGTAATTTGAAATTGGAGAAGTTTGGAAAATATTTTTCTTAATTTTTGAAGGGGAGTCATTTTCCTTAATTTTGAGGAAAATGAGTTGATTTGGAAAATATTTTCCAAAACTTTTGTCCCAATTAAACATGGAAAAATTGAAAAAACATTTTCCAGAAAATATTTTCCTTCTTACCAAACACACTCGTAGAGTAATCGAAAAATTGAAAAAGAAAGCAGAATATTACACTATATATAAGAACAACAATTGTGCATATCTGTAAGAATACTCATTTCTAATGTAACAGTGATCAACTTCTCAACTATATTAACAAGACTAGAGTTCAATTATAAGTCCACAACGTAAATGCAATAAAGCAAACAACATAAACCCAATCAGAATACTCCCTCCGTTTAAAAAAGAATGTTCCTATTTCCTTTTTAGTTTGTTGCAAAATGAATGACCCCTTTCCTTTTTTGGCAATACTTTAACTTTAACTTTTCACGTGACATGTTTGATTAAAGGGCATTTTAGTACATTTAACATAACTTTAATTTAGACACACAAGATTAAAAAGCCTCTTTCTTTTCTTAAATTTCATTCCAAGTCAGGTCATCCTTTTTGAAACAGAGGGAGTAGTAGAAATACTAAACATAAGAACTAGGTAATTGATAAACTGCAAGAGGGAGATGAGAAACTTAGACTCTAGAGTTGGGGATGAGAACACAAAAATGTCTTTGCACATAATTCATTTGATGACCTCTGATAGGGATGCCCTAATCTATTTAACTACAATAAACATATCCTCAATCTGAATTCCAAATTATCCTTTGTGAAGGTCTGATCTTATTGCTTTTGTTGAGCCTACTTGGTCCAATATCTATTTGTGTGATATCCTTATTGGGCTGCACTGATTCATAACCATATCTACATTGCAACCTGAAGTATTACCATGTCCATACTACTATTTTAATGAATATAAGTACCTAAATAGAAAGTGCTCAACATAAAATGATTTTATTGGTGCACTATCAGAAAGGTGTAACATCTTCTTTTCTCAGAATAATAATTAAGACTATATATGTCTTCTAAGAAATAGAAAATAAAATTATTCTTTATGTAACAAAGAATACACAATTCAATGCAACCATAACAATGAATATGCAAATCAATTACAAGAATCAATAACACAAACAAATTTCTATATTACAAATGAAACAATACCTGAGTGGATTGTGTCATCTGTTCATAGATCAAAAGCCATTAGAGTTGCATGAATTTTAATCAGTCGATGATACTCAAATGCTTGACAGATGACTTGTATGAAGAAATTAAAGAGAAACTAAGCAGCATATACAGAACGGAAGTACCCAAAACCAATATGTAATTATCGCAAAACCAAAAAAGAAAGCTGAATATCATACAGTTATGAACTCTAGTGACTGCACTCAGTGCAAGTGTATATCTTCGTAAATCATCAGCTATAGATGTCTGCACTCAGTTCAAATGTTTGGATTTCGATCACTATGCCCATTAGAAACTACGAGTTGATCTTGATTATGAGCATTATTAGCGCCTCCATCTTGATTATCAGCATTATTCGCACCTCCATCTTGATTATCAGCATTATTAGCGCCTCCATCTTGATTATCAGCATTTTCCTCATTATTAGCGCCTCCAGCTTGATCAACATTGTCCTCATTAGGGCCTCCACCTAGTTCATAAGCATCTAAGAGTTGACCATTAGTGTAATTAAGCTTATCCCTGCCACAAAAATTATTATTAGTATTAGTAACACCTTACACAGCATATCGGATATGTGTAGTCTCATTTTCTCAATTGAACTTACAACATCATCAAGAATTGACCTGCTTCATAAGGACTGCCTTGGGCGACTGCGATCTGGCGAAAGGAAAAATTATATATAACCAACAACAACAAAAAAACAAAAAAAATGCAAATCCTCTGGTCCTAATATCTTACAAATTTCCACCCGAGCCGGTCCCTGCAGTTGACACACAAAGTATCGACTACGGTGTTGCCATCTAGTACTTGATGATATGACTCATCATTCTCTGGTACTACAACATTAAACCTGCATATATACACATATCAGACTGCAGATTATTTAAAAAATAGCAAGCGTGAAATCGCGAGACTGACATATCAGTAAAGATCCCTTGTAGCACGAAGGTTAGCTCCTGCAAAGAGGAATATAACTTATTCAAATCAGTAGCAAAGAATAATTCAAGAAAGATGAAAATGGAATCCTTATATACCTCATCAATTTCAACGTAATCTTGGACTAATGCAACTTGAGTTCCGCATCTGCAATGGAAGTAATCAGAAGAAGGCATTCTGAATATCAAATGGAAAAGTTAAGAGAAGGGAATGTTGATTTTTCAATCCTGATCGAGGAGACAGAAGAAATATATAGAATAAAATACCGTTGCGTTTCTTTTTCTCACTGGTAAATACAGTTGTATTTCAGTTTTGTATAACAAAAAGAGCAACTGTATTTCAACAAATCTCAATTTTCATCTCCCCATTTAGTAATGCATGAAAAATGGATGCCAATCTCATTATGACATCCGTCAAAAGTTATCTCAAATAGTTACTCAACTACGGATAACTTTCTCAAAAGTCATTCAACTATGAGTCACAGTTTATGACTAGTTTTTCATTAAGTTACTCAATTTTGTTTTATAACTTAAAAGTCACTTAACTATTGATATTTCACGTAGAACTCTACGCCACCCCACCAATTTACATATTTTTTCATTAAATTTTATTTTAAGCTAAATTCTTAAGGAAAAAAAAGTTCTCATTGTAATGTTTTTATTGACATTGTCCCATTAAAATTAAGTAATATATATAATATAACAAAATTTAACATTATAGTTAGTAAAACAAAATTATATCTTAAGTACCAATATAAATTATAAACGGAGTACAAAAACAAACAACTCAAATAATGTATTTTATATAAGAAAATTAGCTTATAATTGGGTATCAATTAATTATGTCAACGTTTGAATACAATAACGACGGTTGCGGAATTTCTAATTATATATAGGAGTAAAATTAGAGTAGCAAATTACTACTATGTCAGTGTGGCTTTGATTGATTGACACGTGTGACTTTATTTATTTAATGGTTCTGATTCATTTTGTTAACTAATTATTCTTAACCAAGGTTAACTATTCATTGCTTCTAACAAGATGAAATAATCAAAAACCAAAATTTCATTGAAAAATCCAGGATGCTATGATGATGGACAAAACTTCAAATTTTGCAGCAAAATGTAAACACCATTTTTATTTTCAACGCCCGTGAACCCAAATTGAAAATAATTTTGCGTATTCAAAGAAGATAACAAACTTCTTTAGAACATCATTTTTGTCTAAACAACCATCAAACGAATTCAATTCACTCTTTCATATTATAACCCAAATGCATATTTCATCAGCCAAATGATCTATTTGTTCCTTCGTTTCATTGGCGAGCCTTCATATTGATCAGCATTTTCCTCATTATTAGCGCCTCCATCTTTATCAAAATAGCTCATTAGCGCCTCCATCTTTATCAACAAATTGCTCATTAGCGCCTCCATCTTTATCAACATATTCCTCATTAGCGCCTCCATCTTTATCAACATATTCCTCATTAGCGCCTCCATCTTTATCATGCTTCTGTTCCTTATCGCCTCCATGTTGATCAACATTTTGCTCATTAGCTCCTACAACTTGATTAACAATTTGCTCATTGAGGTATCCATCTTGATCACGACGGAGGAGATGCCTCAAGTAATTACAAATATCATTATCTAAGCCTCCATCTTGATCAATATTAGTGCTCATTTCTTCTCCAGTAGAGTCTCCATATCCCTCAGCGCGGACTTTTTGTTGCTTCATTGGATGAATCATCGTTTCATTATTTGAAAAACTAAGCTGGTCCCTGCAACAAAATACCCATTTGTGTTAACCATACCGTTTATGTGTACACTCTCAATCTGAAATTTTGTAATTAGAAACTTACAATCTCATAATGAATCTTCTTTCTTTAATATACCTGGACGGCCAGGTGACTGCAATCTGGAGAAATAAAAAATTCAGTACGTTTTTTTTTTCTTTTTCAAAAGCAACAAAATCTGATCTTTAATATAAGTATCTTACAATTTTCCACCCGATCATCTTATCACATAGTCTACAGTGAGTTCTGGCTACTGTAGTTCCAAAAGGATTCTTCACGGTGTTTGCTACACGAACATTAATCCTGCATATATAAATATATATATAAATGAGGCTTAGACAGTAGAAGAAAGTGTATATATATATATGAAGGTACGTTGCTCATACTTACAGCCGATCAAAGAGCCCTAGTCCTCCTGATAGAGTCTGCAAAATGTAAAAGACAAGAAAATGAATTTGTTGAAATAATTTTTCCTAAATCGAAGAAATTATATTCAAATTGTTACCTTCTGAATATAATTTCTGAAGGATGCAACTTGCCTTCTGCACCCAATAGTATGACAGTGGATGGTATCATTAGGAGGGATCGCATGAGTGTTGTGTTCAAGTGAATAGTATCTACTCATTGTTGAATGAATTAAGAAACAGAGACGAAAAATGCAGAACAGAGAATGTTGATATATTATATTATATATAGAAAAGTCACTTCTTGATTCTTGAATTTACCGTTAATTCTCAATCTATTTAATTTAATTACCCTCCAAAACTATTTCCATTTTAATTTCTCATACCAGATTATAGATTACAAATTACAAATAGTAGACCTGGTTTGACTTATCGCTAAAAATCGCTTCTATTTATAAGCGCTTAACTTTTGAAAAAAAGAAATTTATGTTTGACTTATTAATTTGAAAGGTGTTTTGATAAACAATCTGTGTTAGACTAATTTTTTTTAAAAATTGTTTATGATATTCAACTTACGAGAAAAGACAAGTATTAATATGCTT
This sequence comes from Solanum peruvianum, assembly GCA_027705065.1. NCBI lineage: Eukaryota > Viridiplantae > Streptophyta > Magnoliopsida > Solanales > Solanaceae > Solanum > Solanum peruvianum. Next base: position 49,137,030 of record JAKWJD010001760.1, on the reverse strand, counting down.
TTAATGTTAAGAATATTTTATAGAGACAAAACTATTTATTACTTTTTTAATTTAATAAATTAAAATATACATTCAAATCTTCAATCATTATTATACACAAATAAATATTGTTGAAAAATATTGAAAAGAAGAATTTTTTTGTTGTTTGTTATCTATTTTCTTTGTTTCAATCTTAGCTATTATGTTTTTTTTTTTTTGGTTATAATACTTTAAAGTTTTACAAAATTAGAATTAAAATAAAATAATACGTAAATTTAACAAAAGAAAAATTTGTCATTCCTTGCTTTTTTGGGAGGGTCTGAAATCTAAATCTTTAGTTGTTACATTTTTTCTCTTTTTCTAATCCTGAAAAAGTATTGTTGTTACTTTTATTTTTAATTGTGTAAAATAATACGTAAATGACATATGCAATATGCAATATAAATAATAATATAAAAATATAAATAAAATAAAAAATTCATTATATAAAAATAAGATATAAAATTCATGAATGAAAATTAAACAAAGTTATGAAATATGTTAATTAGTTAATAAGAGAGATATTGATAAATATATATGTAAGGGTTATTTTAGTCTTAAAAATAATAACTATCTGTTTTTTTTTTCACTGGGTAGAGAATAAATACTGTTGCGTTTCTTGCTTCTTTTTCTTTTTACTCACTCTAAAATACAGTTGTATTTCAGTTTTGCATAACAAAAAGAGCAACTGTATTTTAGAGTGAGTAAAAAGAAAAAGAGCAACTGTATTTCAACAAATCTCAATTTTGATCTCAAAAATTACTCCCCATTTATTAATGTATGAAAAATGGATGCCATCAAAAAATTATTTATAATGGTTAAGTGACTTTTTAAGATAACTATGACTTTTAACTGATAGATTATAATGAATTGCTTGAATAGTTGACACGTGACTTGAATATAGAGAATGGTAGATCTTACAAGTAAGTTTTCAGACTCCAAAATGAGTTGATATTAATATGTACTGTAATCCCAAACCAGCCTCCATCTTCTTGTTCAATAGCATAATCAATTTTTTGCTCATTATAACTACCTAAATCAGGTTCATTGTGAACTTGTTGCTTAATAGGAACTTGTTGCCTCAATCTTCATCATTATCTTCATGTTCATTAACGCCATCTTGATCATCTGTCCCTTCACCTTGATCATGATGGTGGTCATTAGCACCTCCATCGTTATCATGATCCTGTTCATCTGCCCCTCCACCTTGATTATGATCGTGCTCATTACCACCTCCACCATCTTCTTCATACTCTTCATCTTCTTCATCTTGATCGTGCTCATTAGCACCTCCATCGTCATCATGATCCTGTTCATCTGCCTCTCCACCTTGATCATGATCGTGCTCATTCGCATCTGCATCATCTTGTTCTTCATACTCTTCATCTTCTTCAGTTTCATCTAAATACATCAGCTTATTATTACAATCAATAAGTTCGAGCCTGCCATGCACACAAAAATATCATATTAATACCTTACACAAATCATATTGCATTTGGCCTAATGGTAAGAAACTCACGCGTTCATCAAAAAATATCCTTCTCTATGATGCAGAGTCTGGTTGCTATAAGGGACTACAATCTGAATAATAGATAAATATTTGTTAAAACGAACTTAATGAATAATAAATTCAGCACGTACATAATATTAATTAGCATCTTACAAGTTTCATCCCAAGCAGCATTCCGCATTTGACACAGTACGTATCAGCTACGGTATTTCCATTTACTTGTCTATGGTATTTCTCTTCGTCCACTTGCACATTATACCTGCATTTACAAACAGAATAATGTTTAGGCAATTAACAAATTTCGAAGTTTGCAAAATGAAATCATGATACTCACATTTTATGAAAGACCACTGTCATCTCATAGTCTATCTGCAAAATTACAAGGCAAAAGTAACAATTTCATGACACAAATCGCAAGCAATTTCATCAAAATGTATACTTTCTATTTAAAAAGGATACAATGTAAACGCAAGAAAGATGCTGAGAGAGTAAGGTATATACGCTATCAATGAAATCGTTGGCTAATCCAATTCTGGTTTCGCATATGTTACAATGGACGATATCCTCTTTCGGATATTCATCCAAATCGACCAGATACAGAAATCCCATAGTATCAACTGTTAAAGGACCAAAAAACAAAACAAATGAAAAAGAATCAAATCGGAATGATGTAACAGAGATGGTTGATAATGAGAACCAATAAAAGAAAAAACACTAGCGGCGAACCAGATAAAAGAAAAAACAGTTCAGTCATGAATCGAGTTGAGAAGAGTTATATGGGTTTTTACAAAGGTGAATCAAGTGTTTTCTGAAAAGACACCAAGTGAGAAAGGTTGCAATTTGAAAGGATTGTGACTTTTTCTTATAAATTATTACTTTTTTAATGAGTTATTGGTCATGACTTTTCAGAGAGATCATGACTTATAAAATTTATCTATAAAATTAAAAATTGTCTCTTGTTTTTCAATGTCTATATCTAAAATTTAAATTTTTGAACATATTTCTTACTAATAAATAAATATTGAGTCGGTGTCTGATTTACTGTTGACTTTAATTTCTATTTTCGAGCAGTACAAAAAGTTATATCTTGAACATTAGAATCGAAAGTTAAATTGCTTCACGAACCCATAGGAAAAGAAAATCTTATTTTACGAAGGTTGTACAATTTACCCCCAAACTATATATTTTAAGAAGAATTTACGATACTATTGACATTTTACTTTGCCCCCTTCACGAATGCGTGTCTTTTTGCATTTTGCAAACTTAATTTAAATTTGTATAGAAAAATTTCATTAGCCATATAAAATATTTTTTTAAATAAAAAATAATGCTAACAAATTGTGATCTTTTATTAACGACGATAAATACATTTACTTTTCCAAAAAATTTAATATATAATACAATGTGAGGAAATATTTTGATGATAGTAATACACTTTTATCGAATATAAAGAACAACGAAACATTACCTTACCCCCACCAAAAACATTTTAATATATACTATCATCTTAGGAAATATGTTGATGATAATAACACATTATGCAACATGTAAAGAACATAGTATAATAGCTAAACATATTTAAGTTATAAGGTATAATTTTACCATGAATTTAGATATGGAATGTTAGAATTTTTTTATTATGTTTGAAAACAATGTAATTCTTTTTAATAATTTATAATAATTAAAAATTTGAAATATTTAAAAATCATAAAAGAAAAACGTAGAAATCTACACTACTCATTTTAATTAACATCCGTAGATCTTCTAATCAACGGCTTATATTCAATCTTCGCCTCTCACATGGATCGACAGTACCATCCGTCGATGACCAAGTAAACACCCAAATATGAGCGGCTACGATTTACTCCCCGCCATATTTGGAACCCGCCCACCAAATATAAATACCCACCACCCTAGAGAGTACAATTCACCCAAATTCAAAACCCTAGAAACTACATCTTCTTCAAATTTCTCTGTGAAAATGTCTGGTCGTGGAAAGGGAGGCAAGGGATTGGGAAAGGGAGGAGCCAAGAGGCACAGGAAGGTTCTAAGGGACAACATCCAAGGTATCACTAAGCCAGCTATTCGCAGGCTTGCTCGTAGGGGTGGTGTGAAGCGTATCTCTGGTCTCATCTATGAGGAGACCCGTGGAGTGTTGAAGATCTTTTTGGAGAATGTTATTCGTGATTCTGTCACCTACACTGAGCACGCCAGGAGGAAGACTGTCACTGCTATGGATGTTGTCTATGCTCTTAAGAGACAGGGAAGGACTCTCTATGGGTTTGGCGGTTAGATTTGGGTTTGTATGTTGGTGGTAAATGTAGGTTTAGTTTACAATTGCGTATAAGTCTGTCTTGGATCTCTGTAGTGTTGTTCTTATGCTCTAGATGTTGTAATTTCTCATTACAGTATCAATGAACAGAGTTTGGTTTTGAGTACATTGATCGTCTTCCTGCTGTTGGATTTATTTTTGTTAATTTGTTGAATTTTATATGTGCAATTCTTCAGATGTGAAAATGAGATCTAAAAAGTATTCAATTGTTTATATCATAAATAAGAGACTGGACATACTAATTGTTGAATCAAGAACAAACTCCTAATACATACGTTACAGAAACAAATATCACAGATGAATGCTTCATAGGTTTGTATTTAGATCTATTCCCTAAGCCAGCAGATGTACATCTTCATTAGCGCCTCCTGTTTGTTAGCACCTTCATCTTGATTATCAGGACCAATCTCGCTTCTGCCACTATTACTCATCATTAGAACATCTTACATGTCATACCACATGTGTAGACTCTTAATCTAAAAATTTGTTGTCAGAAACTTACAATCTTATAATGAATTCTCCTTCTCTAACAAAAATGCTAGGTTTGACCATTGCAATCTGGAGAAATCATAAATTCTGTAAGAAAAAAATTAAAAATGAAGAACAAAATCGTTCTTTGGTCCTTACAACTTTCGATCCTTGCAGGTTTCCACAATTAATACAGTAAGTGTCGGCTAGGTTTCTGCCATCTTCTTCTACTTGAAAATATGGCTTGTCCTCTGGTACTTCGACATTAAACCTGCATATATAAAGGTTTGTAACATATGTATATATGCCTCAAGACTGCAGAAAAATGTTTAAGCTCGTTTGTAAAGCCCAATTTCCAAACATGAGACTTACACGTTATGAAAGATCCATGATAGATCGGATATCTGCAAAATGTACAAGACAAGAAAATGAGCATAGTAAGTTTCTTTGCTTAGTCAATAATATAACAGAGTGCTGAATGAATGATACAAATAGCTGTCAAAATGGAGGATTAATCTTACATGTCCTCTTTATGAAGTGAATAGTGCAATTTTATCAAAAGAGACAATTGGGAACAGATGAGACCAATTAAGAAGAAATTAATACATTTACTTTGGAGTATCAAAGAAAATGTCTGTAGCCCACAGATGACAGAACCATTTGGTGTGTTGATAACAAATTGCAAGAAATAATGATGCAGTGAGAGTGGGAATACATACAGAAGTAGCATAGCAATCCCTGATGAATCCAACTCGAGTTCCGCAGCAACGACAATTGATGCAATCATCATCAGGGATTTCATCGTAGTGAAGTATAAAGGGCCTTCCCGTTGATGAATAAATAACCAACTCCTAATAGACATGTTACAGAAACAAATATCACAGATGAATTGCTGAATTATGAATGGAAAAAAGACTTAACTGATTATGAAGGTAAAGAGAGGGTTATGTTCACCTCTCTATCATAAAAAAACAAGTTTTGTTTGCCCTCCATCATACTTTTTAAACAAAATATACACCTATAGTCGTATCTTAGAGTTATGTTTACCCTTCACCTGTTAAAACTTTGTTTCAACTTGAAAAAGTCTTTAATATCTTGTCTTCTTGTTATAGAAATGGTCCTCTCTTCTTGTTGAGGATTCACTTCTTGAGAAATTAAGTTTCTACTTCCTCTTCTCCTTAGCTTAACACTAATAGCATTCAGACTGTCAAAATGAAACGTTTAATCCAGACCAAGAACCAGGATATGTATTAGCTCTTAATAGCATTCAGACTGTCAGAGTTCGAAAGCAGTAAATATGCTCCAAATATTGCAGATTTAGAGACTTCAAATGAAATAGATACCAAGCCTCGCATATTTGTTACTACAAAATGACCTTATTGCTTTTACCCTTTCTAAAACATTTGCCACATGCTCATAGATTTAGGATAAGAGTAAAAGCCATTGATTCCACAATTCTCAGCATGTCTGTTAAAATCTAACTTCACACATACTCGCATCAAAAAATAAGCAGCATATAGAGACAGTAGTATCAATGCTCAAACAGGTAAAAAGTTCAATGTCAATTGCTTTGTTCCAACCTGAAGTACTAACATGATCCCCAAATCAAAAAGAGAAAAAGAAATATCACACAATTATACATTAGCATTTTGTAAAGTATGAACTCTATTTCAGAAAGAGTGTATCTTTCTGTACTTTGATCAGCATGAGTAGGCTATCAATGTCTGCATATTCATCAATACGGTCTATTCCGTCGTGGTCTAAGTGTTCTTAGTCTCATTATCCTGTCTAGATGTTGACGATGATTTTGTTCATTAGCGACTCCGTTTTGAACAGCATTAGCACCTCCACCAGGAGCCTGTTCATTAGCGACTCCATTTTGAATAGCATTAGCACCTCCTTCAGGAGCCTGTTCATTAGCTACTCCATTTTGAACAGCATTAGCACCTCCATTATGAGCCTGTTCATTAGCGACTACATTTTGAACAGCATTAGCACCTCCATTAGGAGCCTGTTCATTAGCGACTCCATTTTGAACAGCATTAGCACCTCCATTAGGAGCCTGTTCATTCGCGACTTCATTTTGAACAGCATTAGCACCTCCATTAGGAGCCTGTTCATTTGCGACTTCATTTTGCACAGCATTAGCACCTCCATCAGGAGCCTGTTCATTAGCGACTCCAATTTGGACAGCATTAGCACCTCCATCAGGAGCCTGTTCATTCGCGACTTCATTTTGAACAGCATTAGCACCTCCATTAGGATCATGTTCATTCACGACTTCATTTTGAACAGCATTAGCACCTCCATTAGGAGCCGGTTCATTAGCGACTCTATTTTGAACAGCATTAGCACCTCCATTAGGAGCCTGTTCATTCGTGACTTCATTTTGAACAGCATTAGCACCTTCATTAGGATCCTGTTCATTAGCGACTTCATTTTGAACAGCATTAGCACCTCCATTAGGAGCCGGTTCATTAGCGACTCTATTTTGAACAGCATTAGCACCTCCATTAGGAGCCGGTTCATTAGCGACTCTATTTTGAACAGCATTAGCACCTCCATTAGGAGCCTGTTCATTAGCACCTCCTTCAGGAGCCTGTTCATTCGCGACTTCATTTTGAACAGCATTCGCACCTCCATTAGGATCCTGTTCATTCACGACTTCATTTTGAACAACATTAGCACCTCCATTAGGATCCTGTTCATTCGCGACTTCATTTTGAACAGCATTAGCACCTCCATTAGGAGCCTGTTGATTAGCGACTCCAAAGACAGCATCATGCAGTGTTTGACCACTCTGGTATCTAAGCAGCTCCCTGCCACAAAATATTCATTTGAATAAACACCTTACAAGTCATTACATTTATTCGTTTACAGACAGACAGTCTCAATTTGCTAATTTGTAATTCGAAACTTACAGTTTCATAAAGTATCTTCCTACTACAAAGTAATCCGACTGTTGGATAGTCCTAACCTGAAGAAATCATAAATTCTGTATTTTAAGAAATATAGAGCAACCAAATCAAATGCTTTTTAATATTACTAAGTATCTTACAAGTTTCCAGCCGAACCAAATTCCACATTGGACACAGTAAGTATTGAGTAGGGTATTTCCATCACGTTGTTCTAGATGACCTCGGTGGTTAATTATTGCCCTATAATGAAACCTACATATAATACACAAACCTCAGAAAAAAGCTTAGGCAAATCATAATTTCATAAATCACAAAAAATAAGCAATTTCTGAAATCATGAGACTTACAATCTATTAATGTACCCTCCATACACTAAGTCATCCGCCTGCAACGTGTACAAGACAAGATCATGAACATAATGAGTGAAGAATTAAGCCAAATTGATGCAGAGAGAATCCTTACATTAGGAATGAAGTCCTCGATGAATGCAACTCGAGTTTCGCAGAAATAGCAAAGGATGAAATCATGCATGCTGATTAGATGATCGGAAACTCCAAAAGTGGACATTGTGGATCACAGAACAAATTTTCTTCAACAAAGAACAAAGTGGAAGAACTTAGCTTGGAGCTGAACCGATGGAAAATGAGAATTCAAGAAAGGAGAAAAATGTAAATATAGAAAATCCACTTCTTGATTCTTGAATCCAAATTCACTGTTAATCAGAAAGGAGGGAAATCCAACTAAATTCTATTTTTACTTATATCTTCAAATACGCATGCACAATAAAGAAAAATAATTAATAGGGTGTGTTTGGTACGAAGGAAAATATTTTTCATGGAAAATATTTTTCTAGAATACAAGTACAATTTGGATTTATTTTCTCATGTTTGCTTGGTGAGTAGAAAATATTTTTCGGAACTGATTTTTAGTATTTGATTTATGAATGAAAAATGTTTTTTTAGAGGCATTTTTTATTTTTACTAAAGTAGAAAATAATTTATGAAATTGAAAATATTTTTTAAAAATAAAATTATTTTCTTTTGAGTGGAGGGGCAGGGGGTAGGGGGTAGGAGTGTAAAAATAAAAAAGCAATTTTTTTGGGGGATGGTTGGGTGGGTGGTAGGGGGCTGGCGGGAGGGGGGTAGAAGTTTAAAAATAAAAATTTAAAGTTGAAAATATTTTTAAAAAGCAAAATTAATCTTTTCGGGAGGGGGTGGGGTTGGCGGGGGGCTGGCGGGGGTGGTGAAAATTAATTTTTGAAGTTAAAAATATTTTTTTAGAAACATACATTAAATTTTCATTCTTTTTTTGGGGAGGGATGCGGGGTAAGGGTGGGGTAAAGAAAAATTGAAGTTGAAAAATATTTTTAAAAATAAGTTTTAAATTTATTTTTTCAATAAAAAAATTGTAATTTGAAGTTGAAGGAAAGTTTTGAAAAATGTTTTCCTTAGGTTTTGAAGAAAAGTCATTTTCGTTGTTGAATTTGAGGAAAATGAGTTGATTTGAAAAATTTGCCCAACCAAATATGAGAAAATTGGAAACATTTTTCGAAAAATGTTTTCCTTCATACCAATCACAATCTAAGAGTCAAATTGACTAATTTTCAAATCTAAATTAAATTATATCAATTCAATTATTTTAGTTTAAAATTTTAGAAATTCAAAACTATACGAAAAATACTATAAATTATATTTTTTCATATCAGTATGAAATAAAAATACATCTTAAAATATTGACTCTTAGAAAGAAAACTATGACAACCGAAAAAGAAGAAGTATGGTTTACTACCCTCAATGATGAGAGGCTTTTTGAGGAAAAACGTCATGATTTAGATTAAAATGGACAATATTAGAAAAATTGAAATCAACCAATTTCTTTTACATAATTAGTATTTCCTCCGTCCAATAATAGTTGTCTACTATACTATTTTGAATGTTCATCAACAATACTTGTTCATTTCATGAAATCAATGTATAGTTTTATATTTAACTTTTAATTTACCCTTCTCATTAATTATAGTTAGTTTCCTAATATATACTTTTAACACGTTATATTTATTATATATATTCAAATGGTGATTTAATAAAATTACTATTCAATTTATAATTTTCTTTAATAATGTGCAACGTTAAAAGTGAACAAGATTGTAGGACAAAAGGAATAGTTATTAACAAAGTAGGAAAATCTATTAACATCCCTAGATCTCTCTCACACGGATCGGTTCCCTTCCAATCTAACGGTTAATATTCAGTTTCCACTTTTCACATGGATCACCATTATTATCCGTCGATCACCAAGTAAATCCCCAAATATTTAGCGGCTACGATTGATTTTCCGTCACATTTCAAACCCGCCCACCAAATATAAATATCCACCACCCAATAGGGCTCAATTCACCCAATTTCAAAACCCTAGAAACTTCATCTTCTTCAAATTTCTCTGTGAAAATGTCTGGTCGTGGAAAGGGAGGAAAGGGATTGGGAAAGGGAGGAGCCAAGAGGCACAGGAAGGTTCTAAGAGACAACATCCAGGGTATTACTAAGCCAGCTATTCGCAGGCTTGCTCGTAGGGGTGGTGTGAAGCGTATCTCTGGTCTCATCTATGAGGAGACCCGTGGAGTGTTGAAGATCTTTTTGGAGAATGTGATTCGTGATTCTGTCACCTACACTGAGCACGCGAGGAGGAAGACTGTTACTGCAATGGATGTTGTCTATGCCCTCAAGAGACAGGGAAGGACACTCTACGGGTTTGGTGGTTAGATCAGTTGTTAGGCGCATTAGATGTAGATCCAATGTTAATTTCTGCTGTTTCTGTGTTTTGGCATCTCTGTAACTGTTCTTAAGCTCTAGATATTGTAATATCTCATTACATATTCAATGAACAAAGCTCAGTTTCTACAAATTACAACAGATATCCTCCAGTTGACTAATATCTTTGTTAATTGGTTGAAATCACCTAGTGGTTAAGCATTAGCTTTGTTGCCAATATCTAATCTTCACGTTCTCTTTACCGTGTTTTAATTTAGATTGCTAGTTTCAAATCTTAGTTGATAACCTTTGATTTGTTGCGTTAATAACAATTTGAAGAATGTGAAAGAGTTCATAGTGCAGCTAATTTCAAAATTTGCCTGATCGTTAGATCTTATCAGTTGGTCATCTTTGGGATATTTGATTTGATTGAGTTTAATTTTGTTTTGGTAACCTAAATAGTGACATTATTTTTGATAAGACAAAGACGATAAGACAAGAAAAATATCGTTTACATAATAGAGAGTAAAAGCTATAGCGAAAACAATTCATTTTAGCGCTTAAAAGTACTTAATTATATTATTGAAATAAAAATAAGTCCTGAAAAGCCTAGAAACATTTCAGGCTTATATGAAGCTGCAAAGGTTTCAAGGTGTAGTTGGTTATCAAGTCATTCTGGAGGTCTCTGGTTCGAGTTTTGGTGAAGCCAATTTCCCTTAAAGAAGTTGGTTTTCATGTGTGTAGATTGCGCATAGCATTAGCAAGTTGTTCAGAAGTACCTCCATCTTGATACATGGGAGCATGCTCAACATTGGCGTGTCCATTCTGTTCATTAGCAAAAAGTGGATGAACAACATCACCACCACCTAGTTCATTAAGAACTTGATCGATATCAGCAGCAGTTCCATCTTGTTCTTGATAAATCATGCGATAACCACCCCAATAAACAAGTTTCTCCCTGCAACAAATTAAAACGCCTATTACAAGTCGTATCACATCTAGTTACATTTTGCATATATGTAAGGAACTTACAAATTCATCAAGAACCTTCCTTCCATAATTTCCTGGGATGGTCGGGGCACAGCAATCTATAGAAATGAATGAATTTTGTTAACTGCAAATCCTATTGTTGATGGAAAGGAAATTAGGAAATTTGGGGATCTTACAAGTTTTAACCCAAGTAGCATTCCACATTGGACACAGTAAACATCAGCAACATTATTGCCATTTACATGGCGAATATAATTCGCATTATTGAGGAACCTCACATTGAACCTGCATAGACGCACAACATATAAAATGTTTCCATATACATATAAATGTTTAAATTTTCCAAATTGCATCAACTCTTGAGACTTACACACTCTTAAAGACCCCTGTTCTACCATTTTGCACCTGCAAAAGGAACCAGACAAAAACATTTACCAAAACAAGTTTTTGTGCTTAATTAAGCAAGTGAATAACAACAATAACAAATCGCACAAGTAAATTGTAAATCTGTTAAAATTTTACACAGACCTTGCACGCTCTAGTGAAGATAGAGAGGTTGTTTTCAAATACTTTACTAATTGAAAATGTAGTAAAGTAAAATTTATCAAATAATTACAGATTATCCTAAATGCAGAGTTTTCACAAATCTACAAGAAAAATTCATGGCTAGCGGTAAACATCATAAACACCATTTCCATTGTTAAAAAAGAAAATCCATAAAGAAATGAAATTGATAAATTCTGTGAAAGAAAATCTCAGAATATTCAAAATTGAAAGAAAAAAAAGATGCAGATAGAATGATGAGAAAAATTTGTACCATATCAATGTGATCATCAATAAATCCAACTTGGGTATTGCATGAATTACAATAGATTATATCCTCTTCAAGAAAACGATTATCTATGTAACTAATCACCACCATTGTATCAACTTTGTAAATCAACAACCTCTTACAGAACAAACAACAAAATGGAGAAAAAAGATCAAAGATAATTCATTGCTGAGAATAAATGAAAAAAGACTAACTGAGAATGGTTCTTTTATATTGAATTTTTACTCTTTTAGATTGGAATGACATTAATATAATTAATGTTTTTGTTCTTCTTCTATTAGTTCACTTATGACAGATAAAGTTACAATTTTGAAGATTTGACTAATAATTTTTTTTTGTTGGTTATAGCATATGTGCGCCTTGCATGTGTAGTCTACAATATTGGTCAAACTTTTATTTAAACGTAATAATTTCTCAATGTAAATAATAAACATAAGTGTAGTAATTACGTAATTATGATATTTAGTAATATTATAGGAATTGTAAGTCACTACTTAAAAAAGAATATTGAAATACAAGTTTTAGCGTACGCGCCCCTTGCACGTGTAGTCAATGGCTATAGCCAAATTTTTATTTAAATGTTCTATGTAATAATAAACAGTTACCAAAACAAGTTGTTTTTGTACTTGATCAAATTTTACAAATAGTTGTTGAAATTAAACAATCCTCACAACAACAACAAATCTCACAAATAAATTATAAATTTGTCAAAATTATACACAGACTTTGCACGCTTTCGTGGAGATAAAAAAGCTATTTTCAAATACTTTAATAACTAAAATCGCAGTGAAGTAAAATTTATCAAAATAATTCTACATTATACTAAATGCAAAGTTTTCACAGATCTACAAGAAAAATGCATGGCTAATGGTAAACATCATTAACACCATTCACATTGTAAAAAAAAAAAAAACATAAAAAAGGAAATTGATAAAACATGTGAAGAAAAACTCAGGTATATTCAAAAATGAAAGAAAAAATATATGCAAAGAGATTGATGAGAAAAAATTGTACCATATCAACGTGATCATCAACAAATCCAACTTGGGTATTGCATGAATTACAATAGATTAAATCCTCTTCATGAAAACGATCATTTATGTAACTAATCACCATTATTGTATCAACTTTGTCAATCAACAATCTCTTACAGAACAAAGAACAAAATGGAGAAAAAAGATCAAAGATAATTCATTGCTGAGATAAATGAAAAAAGACTAACTGAGAATGGGTTTTTTATATTGAATTTGTCACTCTTTAAGATTGGAATGACATAAATATAATTAATATTTCTGTTCTTCTTTTATTCACTTCACTTATGGCAGATAGAGTTGCAATTTTGAAGATTTGACTAATAATTTATTTTGTCATTAACATATGTGTGCCTTGCACGTGTAGTTTACAATATTAATCAAACTTATATTTAAACATAATAATTTCTCATGGCAAATAATAGCTATAATTGTAGTAATTACGTAATTATGATAATTATTAATATCATAGGAATTGTAGGTCACTACTAAAAAAAAATTATAAAAATAAAAGTTTAGCGTATGTACCCCTCGCACGTGTAGTCTATTGTTATGGTCAAATATTTATTTAAATGTTCGATGTAATAAATAATGTACCTTATACACTAGAGTGAGAAAAAAAAGTAGAGTAGAACAAAAAGGATTGAGAAGAGGTACTTCTATAGTGAAAAATTAGTTGTTGAAAGTTAGAGGAGGAATATAATTAAGAAGAACAATCAAGGTTTAGAGGGAATAAAACTCACCATTTCTTTGGCATGGTCTCAGATGGAATTTGATGGAGACTTGCCTAGTAGACTTACCCTTTTCAATTTCTATAATCTTTGTTTTTTGTGGACTCGTCACTTTTGGGCCAGTAAATGTAGTTGTAGATTTCTAATTTTAGTTATAAAATAAAGACCCAACTGGGTCAAAATTTTTTTAAAAAATTTTAAAAGTAATTAGATCGACATAAATATAATTAATGTTGTTTTCTTCTTTTATTCACTTCACTAATGACAGATAGAGTTGCAATTTAACTACGTCACTCTTGTAAAAGTATCACTAACGATTTTTTTATATAAAAATACTAATATTATCGCACGTGTGCCTCAAATATATAGTTTACAATTTTGGTCCAACTGATAATTAAACATAAATTACATAATAATTGCTAGATCAAAGATTATTCACTACTGAGAATAAAAGAAAAAAATTTAATTAATGTTTTTTTTATTTACTTCACTTGTAACAATTTAACTACTTGTTATAGGCTTATAGCACACGTGTCTCGCACGTGTAGTCTACTTTATTGGTCAAACTTATATTTAAACGTAATAATTTCTCAATGTAAATAATAAATGTAAGTGTAGTAATTACATAATAATAATTTGCAATAGTACATGAATGTTGATCACAATTAATTTTTTTGATGAAACTATCAGTTTTAGAGTATGTGTGTCTCGCCGTGTAGTCTATAGTTGTGGCCAGACTTATATTTAAATTATCAATGTAATAATAAAATTGTACCTAATAAAAGAGAGTAGAGTAGAACAAATAGGAATAAGAAGATGTATTTTTGCAATGAAAATCAGTCCTTGGATCTTTGAAAGTAATTTCTTACATTAAAACAGATTAGATGGACATTAATATAGTTAATGTTTATTTTCTTATTTATTCACTTCACTCGTGAAAGATAAAGTTGTAATTTATTTATGTGATTTTCTTGAAGATTTCACCAATAATTTTTTTTGATAAAATACTACATTTTAATGTATGTGCACCTTGTACATGTTGTTTACGATTATATCAAACTTATATTTAAATGTAATAATTTCTCAATGGAAGTAATAAACGTAAGTGTAGTAATTACGTAATTATTATAATTTATACTATTATAGAAATTGTAGTTCACTAATTGAAAAGAAATTATAAAAAATATCAGTTTTAGCTTAAGCGCCCCTCGCACGTGTAGTCTATGGTTATGGTCAAATTTTTCTTTTGATGTTCAATGTAATAATAAATAATGTAACTTACGCAATAGAGTGAGAAAAGAGTAGAGTAGAAAAAAGAGGATTGAGAAGAGATACAATTTTACTGAAAAAATCAATTCTTGAATCTTGAAAAGTAATTTCTTATCATTAACAATAATTAGATGGACATAAATATAGTTAATATTTTTTTCTTCTTCTATTCACTTCACTTATGACAAATAGAGTTGCAGTTTACCTATGTCACTCTTGTAAAAGTTTCACTAAATCTTTTTTTACATATATAAAAATAATAATTTTAGCGGACATGGCAGTTATAATTAAACATAATAATTGCTAGCTCAAAGATTATTCACTGTTGAGATTAAATTAAAAAAGACTAACTGAGA
This sequence comes from Solanum peruvianum, assembly GCA_027705065.1. Classification (NCBI taxonomy): domain Eukaryota; kingdom Viridiplantae; phylum Streptophyta; class Magnoliopsida; order Solanales; family Solanaceae; genus Solanum; species Solanum peruvianum. The sequence goes on along the minus strand of JAKWJD010001760.1, from coordinate 49,121,828 downwards.
ATGATTCTTTTATATTGAATTTATCGCTCTTTTAGATTGAAATGACATAAATATAATTAATGTTTCTGATCTTCTTTTATTCACTTTAATTATGAAAGATAAAGTTTCAGTTTAATCATGTGACTCTTATGAAGATTTGACTAATAATTTATTTTTTGTTATACCATACGTGCGCCTCACGTGTAGTCTACAATATTGATCAAACTTATATTTAAACGTAATAATTTCTAATTGTAAATAATAGCTATAAGTGCAGTAATTTCGTAATTATGATAATTAGTAATATCATAGGAATTGTAGGTCACCAAATAAAAAAGATTATAAAAACAAAAGTTTAGCGTATGTACCCCTCGCACGTGTAGTCCATTGTTATGATCAAATTTTTATTTAAATATTCAATGTAATAATAAATAATGTACCTTACACAATAGAGTGAGAAAAGAGAATAGAGTAGAAAGAGAGGATTGAGAAGAGGTACTTTTATAGTGAAAAATCAGTTCTTGAAAGTTAAAAGGAGGAATATAAGAAGAACAATCAAGGTTTAGAGGGAATAAACTCACCATTTCTTTGGCCTGGTGTCAGATGGAATTTGATGGAGACTTCCCAATTTACAGAAAAAGAGGGTTGTTTGCCTAGTAGACTTGCCCTTTTCAATTTCAACTGTCTTTGTTTTTAGTGGGCTGGTCACTTTTGAGCCAATGAATATAGTTGTAGATTTCTAATTTTAGTTATAAAAAAATCCAAATGGGTCAAATTTTTAATTTTTTTAAAAAAGTAATTTATGACTGTTAAAATAGTTAGATCGACATAAATATAGTTAATGTTGTTTTCTTCTTTTATTCTCTTCACTTATGACAGATAGAGTTGCAATTTGACTACGCTACACTTGTAAAGGTTTCATTTACAATTTTTTTTAATGAAAATACTAATATTATCGCATGTGTGCCTCAAACATATAGTTTACGATTATGGTCCAACTGATAATTAAACATAATAATTACTAGATCAAAGATTATTCACTACTGAGAATAAATGAAAAAAAAAACTCGCTGAGAAGAGTTCTCTTATATTGAATTTGTCATTCTTTTAGATTGAAATAACATAAATATAATTAATGTTTATTTTCTTCTTTTAATCACGTAACTTATGACAACTAGAGTTGCAATTTAACTATGTCATTCGTGTAAAAGTGTCACTAAATATCTTTTATATATATAAAAATAATAATTTTAGTGAACATGGCAGTTATAGGGTCAAATGATAATCAAACATAATAATTGCTAGATCAAAGATTATTCACTGTTGAGATTAAATGAAAAAAGACTAACTGAGAATGGTTCTATTATATGAATTTGTCGCTCTTTTAGATTGAAATGACATAAATATAATTAATGTTTCTGATCTTCTTTTATTCACTTGACTTATGAAAGATAAAGTTGTAGTTTGATCATGTGACTCTTATGAAGATTTGATTAATAATTATTTTTTGTTATAGCATACGTGCGCCCCACGTGTAGTCTACAATATTGATCAAACTTATATTTAAACATAATAATTCCTAATTGTAAATAATAGCTATAAGTGTAGTAATTTCATAATTATGATAATTAGTAATATCTTAGGAATTGTAGCTCACTACATAAAAAAGATTATAAAAATAAAAGTTAAGAATATGTGCCCCTCTCATGTGTAGTCCATTGTTATGATCAAATTTTTATTTAAACATTCAATGTAATAATAAATAATGTACCTTACACAATAGAGTGAGAAAAGAGAGTAGAGTAGAAAGAGAGGATTGAGAAGAGGTATTTTTATAGTGAAAAATCAGTTCTTGAAAGTTAAAGGAGGAATATAAGAAGAACAATCAAGGTTTAGAGGGAATAAAACTCACCATTTCTTTGGCTTGGTCTCAGACGAAATTTGATGGAGACTTCCCAAATTTGCAGAAAAAGAGGGTTGCTTGCCTAGTAGACTTGCCCTTTTCAATTTCTACGGTCTTTGTTTTTAGTGGGCTGGTCACTTTTGAGCCAATGAATATAGTTATAGATTTCTAATTTTAATTATAAAATAAAGACCCAACTGGGTCAAATTTTTATTTTTTTTTTAAAAAGTAATCTCTGACTGTTAAAATAATTAGATCGACATAAATACAATTAATGTTGTTTTCTACTTTTATTCTCGTCACTTATGACATATAGAGTTGCAATTTGACTACGCTACACTTGTAAAAGTTTCACTTACAATTTTTTTTTATGAAAATACTAATATTATCGCACATGTTTCTCAAACATATAGTTTACTGTTTTATCAAAAAATGATTTCGAAAGGAACTCGTTTTATTTTGGAGTATTTAGGAGTCGCCACTTAATTTTTTAAGAAAAATCAAGAAAACTTATTTCCAAAACAACTTAAACAGAAAAAATTGTTTTGAAATATTTTAGGGGGGTTCGGGATTCCTATTAGCATCTTAGGAAGGTGTTTAAGGCACCTAAGACACTCCGTTAAATACGGTTTTCCGACGATTAACTTATTTGACTACTTTTGTTTTAACTTTTGCAAATCTTTCATTATTTTGAAATTATCTAAATATTTAGGCGAATATTCAAGTTCTGAAATATTTATAGTTTATCTAGCCGCTTTGCGAGTTTATTTCAAAATTGAACTTAAAGTGTTGGCGGCCTCTACAGCTCCGTTCATTTGAGGGCGATAAGCAGTTGACCTTCGGTGAATAATTTTGAATTGTTCACATATCTCTTTCATCAGATGACTGTTGAGATTTGTACCGTTATCAGTGATGATGGATTCTGGGACTCCAAATCGGCATATCAGATTGTTGCGGACAAAGTCGGCCACCACTTTCTTGGTTACCGATTTGTAAGAGGCTGCTTCCACCCATTTGGTGAAATAATCAATGGCAACCAAGATGAATTTGTGTCCATTAGAAGCGGATGGCTCTATAGGACCAATGACATCCATTCCCCAAGCTACAAATGGCCAAGGTGAGCTTATAGCATTAAGCTCGTGAGGTGGCACTCGTATCAAATCCCCGTGCACTTGAAACAAGAACTGCGAAGTGCCAGACAATGCATGATAGAGTAAAATGATAGCATGGAGCGACAGATTCAATCGTTACAGAGGTTCAGTCATCAAGAAGGAGCTCGATTGGCGAGAGATCATCTCTGGGCGGATAGATATACCATGTGGGAAGAGGTCAACATCGCCAAGAGGACCAGACTTGGCGAAGGATCGGAGGAGTCCTGATTTTTACCATCCCCCATTTACTACATAGCCACTACGCAAAACTCAAATCAGCCGATTTAGATATAGCACTATACAAACATTCCATCAAAGCAAGTCATCCACTTATCCTACAAAAGACATTAAACAAAGTTGTTGTGTAATACAGCGAGAGAAACATGTTTTCTTATCAAACCCGTTTGACACAATCACAAAATGCAAACGAAGCAATGACCCATTTGAAGACTTAACAGCTAAACGACAAATTCGAACCAACAAAGAGAATAGCCCTCCTTGTCGTCTTTTCATTTTCTATATTATATTTGTATGTCTAGATTAGGACAGGTACAAAATGGGTAAAGACCCAAAGACAAGTGGGTCCAAGTTTCGGTCAAGACGAACAGAACCCGAAAACTTGGACCCAGATCTCTCTCTCTCCCTTTCTCTCTCAATCTCTCTTTACTATTTGTTTACGTTTTGTTTTACATGTCGTTAGCTTAGGATTAGAAGAATCCAAACCCCATCGAAATGCCTTTTATTTTATCGAACTTAAAATTAAAACTGAATCTTAAAACAATAAAGTTTCAAACTTGCAAGTTGCTCAAAATTAAGGTTTGAAAGGTTTTACTTTAATTAAGTCTTAAGAAACAATAAAGATTGTAAAATTCAGGTCGGTTTCTTTGTAAGTTTTATTCTTATTAACCTTTAAGAGGAACTACATTTGACCTGAATTCCTGCCTCAACGGGATACGTAGGCGCCACAAGGGTTCGGTCAAATCTCTCGTAAGATTTCTATTCCTCTGTACAATAGAAACTGGAACAAATTTTGAGAGGGACTCAAAATTCTCCAAAAGGAGTTTCCGCTTTAGCAAGTCGAAATAAAGATATTTCGAGATCTGCGACTGCGACAGAAATTTTGAGAAGATCTCAAAAATTCCGCAATCTGCTCAGTTACGATGAAAGGATAAGTAAGACAGTAAACTGGGACAGAAATTTTGAGAATGGCCTCAAAATTTCATTACAGGCCTTACCTATAAGTCCGGAGTGATTCCGAAGACTCACCGGTAAATGAGCAAGGTCAAGCCCAAAGAAGTTTGTTAAGCCTGATATGATATGACTTGGCAGTGACCTTTTTAAGATACTATTTCTCTAAATTTGGATTTTCTCTTAAATTTTCATTTTTTCATTCCATGTGTTTGGCATAAAATTTTATCAATACAATGATCCTTCCGTTCATCCTCATATGCTTTCTGTTTTATTTATTTTGTTATTCGGTTTAGAGGTTGTACATGTCAAATTCAAGAATATTATGGGTATGAGTATGTGTACAGCCCTCTGTTTAGAGTAAAAAAAAAAAAGAGCAGAATGAGTATGTGGTTGCCTGACGTCTCTGTCGCTTGTAATGTTCTTTTAGTTGAGACGAAATGTGCAACATGCTTCACCACATTAGTTTGAGTTTATCATTGTTTAATCTTACTATACAATTTGAGTTTGGACTATACCCCCTCGATATGAGATACTCATAAATGCATACCTACAGCATATGTCACTGCTTGATGTCTTTTTTTTTATGAGATTTTGTAAGTTTATTTCTTAGTTCACTTGAGTTTTCTTTTGGAATCAATACGTTCCGTCTTAACTCAAAATCTCTAAAGTGGTGTACATTTTTTATTTATTTTTCTGTTTTGCTCAAGATATGTTTGGTTATTTTATCGCTTCATAGGCTAATTCATGTTTGTTTGCCGAAGGTAATCTAGCATAATAGATTTCCTTTTTCCACCAATCGAGTCGAACTACACACAGCCTGATTCCGAAGGTCTAAGGATATGTAGGCGGATTCAATGTCGAAAACTCGGCTGTATGCCAACATTCGCTCTCAAATTCTATTCTCGAGCATTTCGGTACCTTCATAATTCGGTATCCAATGACCATCTTGCTTGATATTGTGAAGCGAATAGCACTCTTTACGAAAATCGTAAACTCTTTCTTAAGATTCTGTTTGATTCGCCTTTGATTTCCTCTTGGAGTTCTCCTTGTTCATTTGTCGGAAGAATTTTGCCGATTTCAAATCAAAGCTATAAACCTGCATCCACAGAAAAATTGTCAGTTTTAAAGATGTACTGATCTGTGTCGATTTCTCCAGTTGTCTTCTCTTTGTATTTCTATCTCCGGTTGATTTCCCGATCTCCCGACTCTTGATAGATAAGATAAAATTTTATGCCAAACACATGGAATGAAAAAATGAAAATTTAAGAGAAAATCCAAATTTAGAGAAATAGTATCTTAAAAAGGTCACTGCCAAGTCATATCATATCAGGCTTAACAAACTTCTTTGGGCTTGACCTTGCTCATTTACCGGTGAGTCTTCGGAATCACTCCGGACTTATAGGTAAGGCCTGTAATGAAATTTTGAGGCCATTCTCAAAATTTTTGCTCAACGCGCCTTGGGCGTTGGGTCGTCTTAGTTCAAATGCTCTTACGTTAGGGATTTTGGCTCGGCTCTACACTAGTTGACTAAGAGTGGCTTTTGAAAGGACCGGGAACCCAAACGGACAATTTGGGCTGAAACTCGCAACAACCATTGGACGCATAACGAACCAATAAATTGCCGCTAATTTCGAAATAGGGTGAGTATAAAAAAGTCCGGCTGCGGTTCCGCAAACTGTCCTTTAATATACTGTATATACATATCGGAAATATGCCATGAGAGAAATGCAAATTTTCAAAAACTAAAGCTTTAAGCAAGTAAACAATTATCACAAATAGTCAATCAAGTTAATCTTAAGGTTAGAATCCTCCAAAGTCCCCAGCGGAGTCGCCATTTCTGTTTTATCGAAAAATGATTTCGAAAGGAACTCGTTTTATTTTGGAGTATTTAGGAGTCGCCACTTAATTTTTTAAGAAAAATCAAGAAAACTTATTTCCAAAACAACTTAAACAGAAAAAATTGTTTTGAAATATTTTAGGGGGGTTCGGGATTCCTATTAGCATCTTAGGAAGGTGTTTAAGGCACCTAAGACACTCCGTTAAATACGGTTTTCCGACGATTAACTTATTTGACTACTTTTGTTTTAACTTTTGCAAATCTTTCATTATTTTGAAATTATCTAAATATTTAGGCGAATATTCAAGTTCTAAAATATACTGGCACTCGTTCCACCCGAATACGAAGCTTGTATTCTTGGTCTGAAAATGGCCATCGACATGAATGTTTACGAGTTATTGGTCATTGGGGATTCAGACCTTTTGATTCGTCAGGTTCAAGGAGAATGGGCTGTGAAGAACCCGAAGATTATACCTTACGTACAGTATGCGCAGAAGCTGTGCAAAAGGTTTCGCAAGATCGAGTTCAGACATACGCCCAGAATACAGAATGAATTGGCCGATGCTCTTGCCACCATCGCTTCGATGATTAAACATCCGGATACAGATTACATCGACCCACTGGATATAGAGCTGAAGGAACATCCAATCCATTGTTCACATGTCGAATCAGAACCAGACGGTTTGCCTTGGTACTTTGACATAAAGAGGTATTTGGAGTCTGGGACTTATCCTGAAAATGCTGCGACCAATCAAAAGAAATCGATACGCCGTATGGCTCTCAATTTCTTCCTAAATGGAGAAGTCCTATATAGGAGAACTCCAGATTTGAGTCTTCTAAGATGTGTGGATGCTGTTGAAGCTATGAGGCTTGTTGAACAGATACATGCCGGAGTTTGTGGTACACATATGAATGGGCTCACTTTGGCAAGGAAAATCATACGAGCTGGGTACTTCTGGATGACTATAGAGAATGACTGTTGCAAATTCGTGCAAAAATGCCACAGATGTCAAGTGCACGGGGATTTGATACGAGTGCCACCTCACGAGCTTAATGCTATAAGCTCACCTTGGCCATTTGTAGCTTGGGGAATGGATGTCATTGGTCCTATAGAGCCATCCGCTTCTAATGGACACAAATTCATCTTGGTTGCCATTGATTATTTCACCAAATGGGTGGAAGCAGCCGGCTGGGACTCCAAAAGCACATTTGGCAGGATTTAGCTTCAGGTTGTACCGACGCAAACGTTCAAAGAATTTCCTCAGGTGTGTCACATGATCCGAACTCTCGCGGGATTTAATTATGACGTCGTCCACGTACACTTCAATTTCCTTGTGGATCATGTCATGAAAGATAGTCGTCATGGCTCTCATGTAAGTGGCACCGGCGTTCTTGAGGCCGAACGACATCACCCTGTAGTGATACACACCCCAAGGTGTGATGAATGCCATTTTTTCTGCGTCTTCTTCATCCATCAAGATTTGGTGATAACCCGCGTAACAATCCACAAATGACTGCATCTCATGTTTGGCACAGTTGTCAATCAGAATATGGATATTTGCAATGGAAAATTATCCTTTGGACTAGCCTTATTGAGATCTCTGTAATCGACACAAATCCTGATTTTTCCATCTTTTTTAGCGACCGGAACGACATTTGCCAACCAGGTGGGATATTGCGTTACCTCTACCAATCGAGACTCTATCTGCTTGGTGATTTCCTCCTTAATCTTCAAACTCAATTCGGGCTTGAATTTCCGGGTTTTTTGTTTCACCGGCTCGAACCCTGGGTTGATAGGTAGCTTATGAGACACGACATCGGTACTCAACCCCTCCATATCACCGACTTCCCAAACAAACACATCATTGTATTCGGCAAGTAGATGAACCAGGCTCGCTTTCTGAGTCTCATTCAGGTGGGTACTGATCTTAACCTCTTTGACGCATTCCGAATCTCCCAAATTCACCGTCTCTGTTTCCTCCAGATTCGGTTTATGTTGATTCTCGAACTGTCGGAATTCTTCTGCTATATAATCCGGTTCCCCACTTTCTTCGTCGTAGTCGTCGACCTTGTCGTCTTTTGTCTCATTTTGTTCATTTAGCCCATGACATGACATGACATTGGCAGGTCTATAACTTATGTTACTGAAATTATAAACAGACAAAATTAGGAAAGTAAAGTATGACAAACAACTGAATAAGTAAAGTAAAAATAAAGAGGCTTTCATTTCGATGGGGGATTTTGTCGCGTCTGGGAGACGGGACTTCTGGGAATTTTGCTACGTTCCTTCGTGGCTGTTGGAGATTTTGGAGAGTCGCGGGTGAGAGAGTGGAGGCAGGGAGATGAGGGAGACGGGGGCAGCGGAGAGAGGGAGAGACGCCGGGAGAGAGTGCGAGAGCGTGGGGGTGAGATCGGCGTCGCGCCTGCGAATTTTCTGGGAGTTTTTCGTCTGTTTTTTTCTGGGAATGGTGTGTGTGGTGGGGAAGAAGAAGGGTGAAACGGGTCGGGGTTTGGGTCGGGTCAGGGGTTTGGGTCGGGTTATTGGATTGGGTATTGGGTTGGGTTAATTTAGTGGGCTGGGTCGGGTAGGATATTGGGCTGGAATGTTTGGGCCTGAAATTAAAAGTTGGATTGAAGATTTAAAGGGTGTTGGGTTGAATATACACATATATACCGGTTGTATACACACATATTATACCGTTATATTTTCGCAAAATTATAAAACTAATTGATTTAAGTAATTTGAAAACTCCCAAAGCTCGATAATTAATTTATACCAAACGCGGGTCAAAAATTGGGTGTCAACATTTACGATTATGGTCCAACTGATATAATTACTAGATCAAAGATTATTCACTATTGAGAATAAATGACAAAAAGACTAGCTGAGAAGAGTTCTTTTATATTGGATTTGTCATTCTTTTAGATTGAAATGACATAAATATAATTAATGTTTATTTTCTTCTTTTATTCATGTAACATATGACAAATAGAGTTGCAATTTAACTATGTCATTATTGTAAAAGTTTCACTAAATCTTTTTTTTATATATAAAAATTATAATTTTAGCATACATGACAGCTATGGGGTCAAATGATAATTAAACATAATAATTGCTAGATCAAAGATTATTCACTGTTGAGATTAAATGAAAAAAGACTAACTGATAATGATTCTTTTATATTGAATTGTCGCTCTTTTAGATTGGAATGACATAAATATAATTGATGTTTCTGATCTTCATTTTTTCATTTTACTTATGACAGATAAAGTTGCAATTTAATCATGTGACTCTTAAGAGGATTTGACTAATAATTGTTTTTTGTTAGCATACATGCGCCTCACGTGTAGTCTATAATATTGACCAAACTTATATATAAACATAATAATTTATCATTGTAAATAATAGCTATAAGTGTAGTAATTACGTAATTATGATAATTAGCAATATCATAGGAATTGTAGGTCACTATTAAAAAAATATTATAAAAATAAAAATGTAGCGTATGTGCCCCTCGCATGTATAGTCTGTTGTTAAGGTCAAATATTTATTTAAATGTTCGATATAATAATAAATAATATACCTTATACATTAGAGTGAGAATAGAGAGTAGAGTAGAACAGAAAGGATTGAGAAGAGGTATTTTTATAGTGAAAAATCAGTTTTTGAAAGTTAGAGGAGGAATATAATTAAGAAGAACAATCAAGGTTTAGAGGGAATAAAACTCACCATTTCTTTGGCATGGTCTCATATGGAATTTGATGGAGACTTGCCTAGTAGACTTGCCCTTTTCAATTTTTATAATATTTGTTTTTTGTGGACTGGTCATTTTTGGGCGCAAATGTAGTTGTAGATTTCTAATTTTAGTTATAAAATAAGGACCCAACTGGATCAAAATTTTAATTTTAAAAAAAAAGTAATTTATGACTGTTTAAAATAATTAGATGGACATAAATATAGTTAATGTTGTTTTCTTCTTTTCTTCACTTCACTTATGAGAGAAAGAGTTGCAATTTCACTATGTCACTCTTGTAAAAGTTCATTAACTTTTTTTATATAAACATATTAATATTATCGCACATGTGCCTCAAACATATAGTTTTCAATTATGGTCCAACTAATAATTAAACATAATAATTGCTAGATAAAAAATTATTCACTACTGAGAATAAATTAAAAAAATATAATTAATGTTATTTTTTCTTTTATTTACTTCACTTATAACAGTTTAACTACTTGTTATAGCATACGTGTCTCGCACGTGTAGTCTACTTTATTGATCAAACTTATATTTTAACGTAATAATTTCTCAATGTAAATAATAAATGTAAGCGTAATAAGTTACGTAATATAATTTGTAATATTATAGGAATCTTGGTCACAATTATTTTTTTTTATAAAAGTACCAATTTTAGAATATCTATGTCTCGCACGTGTAGTCTATTGTTATGGTCAGACTTATATTTAAATTCTCAATGTAATAATAAAATGTACCTTATAAAAGAGAGTAGAGTAGAACAAACAGGAATGAGAAGATGTATTTTTGCAATGAAAATCAGTCCTTGAATCTTTGAAAGTAATTTCTTACGTTAAAACATATTAGATGTACATTAATATAGTTAATGTTTATTTTCTTGTGTTATTTTCTTCACTCATGAAAGATAAAGTTGCAATTTATTTATGTGATTTTCTTTAAGATTTCACCAATAATTTTTTTGATAAAAATACTAATTTTAACGTACGTGCACCTTGCACATGTTATTTATGGGAGTCCAAAACTTAAATGGTACAAAATATTAACAAAAATTTCAAAACGGTATTTAAAATTTTATATTAACCAAAACGGTCGCTGCAGATGCAGCGACTTACCTCACCTGAAAAAGCAAAATCGCTGCCTCTGCAGCGATTTTGCAAAAGTTATTTGAGCAGCGATTTCAAAAAAAAATCTTAAAAATCACTGCAACGGCAGCGGTTTTAATTTTTTTTTAAAAAAAATAAGGTACATCACTACCTTGGCAGCGCTTTATAATTTTTTTTAAAAAAAAATCACTGTCACACCAGCGATTTAACATTTTGTAAATAAATAAATAAATTTATAAATCGCTGCCTTAGCAGCGATTTTATGTCATCTGTTAAATAAAATACATCTAGATACGTATATTTTTGCTATCAAAGTCACTAAATAAAAAAAGAGCCTAGCAAAATTTGTTATATATATCAGATATATATGAATCATACTATATACATTTATTTTGTAATAACCACAGTTGGCCCAATGGACTGGTTATCCCTCGGAAGTCCAGATTCAGAAATACTAGCCCACCTCAGTATAAGGTTAAATTCGTCAATAAAATTTTTGAGTACAACCGCTAAAGCATAAATCACCGTTTTTGGTTTATTATACTTGTAAAGCCTAGGGATAGTTGAAGGTGAATTTGTGCAACAATGGCGTGGAGATCAAATCTCTCTCGGAACCTGAAGGAGCTTCGCATCCTCTTCTCTCCATCCTCATCTGAAAGTGCTGCGACTAGGTATTTTCACAATTTTTATGAGTACTGCGATGAAATGTAGTTGATTGATTGATAGAGTGATAAGTTAATCCCGAGTAATTTGTTTCATCTTTTATGTAGGGCGTTCATTGAGAAGAATTACAGAGATCTCAAGACCCAAAACCCCAAATTACCTATTTTGATTCGTGAGGCCAGTTCAATCGAGCCTCAGCTCTGGGCGAGATATGGTAATTATTTCCGTTTTCTTATACCTCTGCAGAATTTTATTCAGCTTTGCATATTGAAATTCTGATTAGGCTGTTCACACACAAAAAAATTGTTCCTTTGCGTTTGACTGGTAGCATTTTCATTGTTTTTGTTACATTTTCATTTTTCCTAGGTCCAGCTTAATTGAAACTTATAAGCAGACTTTTGGTAAATAACCTATTAACATTTGATCAGGTAAGGGATTGATAGAAATCTTATTCCTAAATTGCATAATGAAGTTCACATCAAAACAAATAAGCACGAAGGAGTGATATGCGACTCTAAAGAAATATTCTATGATGATGTAACAGATGTAGTGAGAGTGTTTAAGATTTGAGTATAATGAATTGACTTGAAAAATTAGGTCTGACCTCTAGTTCCGGGGGAGAAGGGTTGTTCAAGTCTTATAATGAGACCACCCATCTCATTAACGTGAGACTTTCTTCATTTCTTCAAATGGACCTTACCGTGGTTAGGTCTTTAGGCATGTAGAATATCTCGTTTTCTCATAATGATACTCAATCCGTTCTAATTTTATACATCCTTTCCTCTTTGGGATGTTTCGAGTCAAGCCTATCCACTCATTTATTCTAAACCAGAGTTTCTAGTTTCAAGATCGCGCTTTTAGTACGCGTGTGGTGAGATTTCCAAGCCTGGTATCTACTATTTTTCCATTGCTATGATTCAAAGGATTCACCGATATTTGACACCATTGCAAATGTTTGCTACGTTCTCCTATGGACAAATTTGATGAAGTGTAATTTTCGGTTTTCTATAAAGTCAAAGTTAATTTCAAATCTGATGGTAGTCAGTTATTTAAAGTGATCTTTACCCTGTTCCTGTGGTTTGAACTTCTATTCATGGATTTTACTTTTTTAAATGCTTATAGACCTGGGAGTTGAAAGGGGCATCAAACTGGAGGGATTGACCGAAGAGCAAATCTCAAAGGCACTTGAGGACCTTGGAAAAGTAGGGGCATCCCTTAAATCTTGATGGATTGGGTCTGCAGAATTGTATTTCTTTGCATTCGGCACTTTGTAGAGTTCTGTCCTCACATTGTGCTTTCTAAAATAATCTTTTGGTGCAAGTTATCATGAATCAAAAAAACATTCATAAACCTGAAATCCTGGGTATTTTGGTTTTTATTTGCTGTTGAAATGAAAATGTTTGAAATCGTTTGTTGCTAGCATTAGAAGTTTAACGTTATTCCTTCTGTGCATTTAATCTTGTTGCGGTTGAAAATTTTGTAGTCCCAGTTTGTTTCTTGTACTCTTATAATGTGAGTTGACTAATCTATGCGTAGAGATAGCACTTAGGCAAATGAAAAGCTGCTAGCTATATACTCCAATCTTGTGTACTAAGGTAAGAAATGAAATCTGATTTATAGTCTTGACTCATGAGTTTGAGAGAATTGACATGTTTACAATCTTCCTCTTTACATATAAAGAGGAGACAGTATAGGAAATATGGGAATTCTGCCCTCTGCCTGAAATATTGATATTTATGCTCTGCAAGTTTCACCCACTCTTTGTTGAGCAACTGCTAGCACCAGTAATGCTAATGAAGAAATCTCATTCTTAGTCTTGATAAGCAGAATTGCTTGACTACAGGCAATTCCAAACTCCCCAATATAAGCCTTTCTGTCAATCTACTTGACTAAGGCTGAGAACCCAAGAAAATAGCCAGGTTGGTCCTTGATATCATCTCATATGCTGCGGAAAACGAATCGACATCTTGATGTGATGCCCTTTCGATTTAGTTGGGAAAGAACGCTGAAACTAGGGAGTTCTTTCGCAGAGACAGGGGAAAACAATCATTCAATAAGGTATAATATACTGTGTGGTACAGTTACAGTTTCGGAGCTTCACCAGGTTCCGGAAAATAAAATATAGTGGTTCAGTATCAAAGAACCGGGATAAATGTAAGGATATAAAAGTCAAGTTGGATAGACTATAATGGGTTATTCTGGTTATGGTGTTTATGAGTATACTTTAGACTCCATAGAATCAGAGTTGCAACTTCTCATCTGCACTATAACTGATGCTAAACAGCACAAGAGCCCTTATTCAGAGGCTACAATCGTGAAGCATGATAACGATGACAACATTATCATGGGTTACAATAGAAAACATCCCAGAATTGTGTGAGTAGTGTATAAATCCTTTTTTGTTGTTCAGGTGGGGGATGTTGCAGTGCATATCAGGGTACATATAGCAATAAAAGAAACGTGAAAAGCTTGTGAAAAATATGGTAAAATTACAAAGTAAAGGGCAGGCATTCAAAGGTTTCTCTCGTAGAAGTTAATTGATTTCTTCAAGAGATCTCCTTGCTAGAATCTTCCACCATAGGTTTATTTTTCCTTAACTACTGGCACACCCGTTGTTCCATTTGCTATAGGTTCAACTGCTTCTTCTATTTGATTTCCATACCTTTCCTGCAGCTTCCCCCTGTAAAAGGATAAAAGAAAAAGTAAGATTAACAACTTTATGCGACATGAAATCATGATTTTGTAGCATATTAAACTCACATTTGCAACATAACCATGTCTTTTCTTGCGACTGGATCCTCTTCAATCTGGAAGGGGTTGAAAAAAGGGATCATGTCAGATAATTTTGCTCGTTCATGGAATTTTACAAATTTCCATCCCAGTAGAGTCTCGCATTTTTTACAGTAGACATCCGCGACTGTGTGAGGACCAAGTTGCCTCTGCTTCGTTTACATGCACATTCATCTTTCCCAGAACAAACAAAATTGAAGCAGAGATGGGTGATGCAAGTTGTGAGTTATGAAGAGGTTTAATAGAACGTGGAAAAAGGAGTTACTCTGTTGAAAATGAAAGATGAACAGGTTTGAGAGAAGGGGAAAAAGAGGAGTTATTATCAACTAATGAAAAGAGAACTATAAATAGCATCTTCTTGATAAAATACAGGAAATTTCTAGTATTAGAAATTAGACGAGATTAAGAGTTTTTCGACTTTGACTACATGTATCAATCTTTCCCAGTAATTCAAAGGCATAGTAGTTAAGGGACAAATGCCATTGGAACATAAAAGCTGCCAATTCAATTCAACTTTTCTTTGATTTCGGAAGAATTTTTAGGGTGAATTAATGTGCAAGATTTGACATAAAAGGGTGTGTTTGGTATGAATAAAAAAAAATCTTGGTAAACAAATAGATTTTTAAAATTTAGTGTAATTAGCATAGATCTTGCATACCAAATATACGAGCGAGATAAGAGAGTGATAAGCAAGATAGAAAGGAGGCGAGCGCACGAGATTTGTATGTGTATCCTAGATACATGCAAATCTACTTAAATATAGTGTATCTAGAACAGATTAATTTAATTTTGAATCCATATATTTCGAGATACATGTATTTAAACATACCAAAATCTAGTAAGAATCATGTATAACAATATAATGTGTATTTAAATAGTTAAATTATACATTAGTGAGATTATGTTAAGTTATCTTTAAATAAAAAGTTTGGCCAATAGGCCCAAACATGACCCTACCATGATCAAGCCTCAAGGGTTTATATTAGCCTGACTTATAAGCGGTAATTCTCAAAGGACTTGAAAAATCATATTTCAATTCTAATATATTAAATTTTAAAAGTAAGGAAATTCAAATTTTAAAATTTTCTTTTGAATGGGGAAGTCGGGTAAGGCATATGATTGGGTAAAAAAAAATTACATGTTAGAAAAATATTTTCCTCAATTTTCAGAGTAACATCACTTTCTTTGAATTTGAGATTATTTCCAATTACGAAAAAATTGAAAAACATTTTTTCGCCTCACCAAAGAAACCCAAAAGCAAAAAAATTTGCAATGAAGTAAATTCAGACAGAACTATTAAAGGATTGTGATTCAAAATGAATGACGAGAATGAAAAGAATGTTGGCGGTACGATAATGCATTCAAGATTCAAAACTTAACTAACAATGGAAGCCGTCATTTTTCAACAAAAGATGAAGAGTATTCAGCTTGCAAGCTAATGAATTTGACTCAAGAATGACAATTACTTAGAAATGGGCGAAATAAGGAAACGATAACCGAGTAGTCGACTGAAATCTTTGCAAATAGCAAGGTGGTTTTGGCAGAAACGATCAGACGCATAAGGAATTCCCCGCAACTGAAAACTTCCTCTTGAAAGAACAAAATTGAAGCAGAGATGGGTAATGGAAGTTGTGAGTTATGAAGAGGTTTAATAAAACGTGGAAAAAAGGAGTTACTCTGTTGAAAATGGAAGATGAACAGGTTTGACACAACGGGAAAAAAGGAGTAATTATCAACTGATTCTTGTTGAAAATGAAATAGGAATAAAAAAAGGTAAACTAAATATTAATGAAAAGGACAATATATCATCTTTTTGGAGAAAAAGGGGGAAATTTCTAGTATTAGACGAGATTTAAGAGTTTTTAGACTTTGACTATATTTATCAATCTTTGACAAATTCCATTGGAACATAAAAGCTGCCAGTTCAATTCAACTCCAGAATTTCTTGGGTGAATTTAATGTACAAGATATGATATAAGAGCATAAAAATAAGCAACAGAAAACTGAGATAGATTCATCAAAGGATTGTATTTCAAATCTGAACTACACAAAATGGATCGAGATGATCCAAAAGTTCACCAACAAAAACGAAAGAAAATAGTAAAATTGTATCTAGTAATACGAATAAACCCTAATTCTAAATAACCATAGAAATTCAAATAACAGGATTGACCCATAAAACTATTCTAACTCATCAGAACTTCAAGAGCTAGTAAACTTTGTAACAGCCTTGGTGCCCTCAGAAACAGCATGCTTAGCCAATTCACCAGGAAGCACAAGTCTCACAGCCGTCTGGATCTCCCGAGAAGTAATAGTTGGCTTCTTGTTGTAACGGGCCAATCTAGAAGATTCCTGAGCAAGCTTCTCAAAAATGTCATTAATGAAGCTGTTCATGATCCCCATAGCCTTGCTAGAAATCCCAATATCAGGATGCACCTGTTTTAGCACCTTAAAGATGTAGATCTTGTAGGTCTCAACACTCTTCTTGGCCTTCTTCTTCTTCTTCTCGGTGGAAGCGGCATCCTTTGGTAGCTTCTTCCCGGCCTTTGGCTTCTTCTCCGCCGGAGCTTTCTCGGCGACGGTAGACTTCTTCTCCTCCGCCGGCTTCTTTTCAGCTGGCTTCTTCTCTGCCTTTGGTGCCATTGGAATTGAAAGAGAGAATATAAAAGGAGAAACTGAAAGCGGCTGTTCAAGAGTACATTGATGGATTAATTTGGGTAATGTTGTGCAATGTATATATAGGGGCAGAGGTGAAATCTTATTGGTTAAAAGGGGAGGTGCGCGGATTGATGACCTGGCATGATATGGAGCGTTGGATATTTATGTTCTCATGTGAGGATAAATGTGCGGTGATGATCACTTTTAACTTTTGCGCCTTTTTATTTTAGGGGAAGGAGAATTTGGGAAATTTACAGTTGTCACGCCTTGGACTTTGGCGGTTCTCTAAAATTCTTAAAATTTTGGCGGATTATGGAAAAATTAAAAGGGATGTATGTTACTCCTACTATCCGTTTAACAATATAGATTATATATATAGTCTTATACTATATTATATTACTCCAGTCTCTTTAAAAAAGAATGATCTTCTTTTGAAAATGAATTATTTTAATTTTTTTTTAATATTTTAATTTCAATTTTCACGTGACATATTTAAGCTCACGAGATTAAAAGATAGTTTTGTACATTTCATATATACTGTTTCATGTCTCGGAGGTCTTCGAGCCTTGGTATTTCTTAATCCCGTTGAATGGTTGTGGTTCCGGGACTCAAGTCTGGAGTCGCCAGGTGAGACATTCGGTTCACGAACCGGAAACCTATCTCCACAGCAAGCTCCTCAATTTGACCCGGTCCGTCACGCTTTGGACATCGCCACCGGGATCGTTGAGGCCCCATGAAGACGGCTCTACTTCACTGGGAAGACGCGGTACTCATTAGCGAGCGTCTGGTGACCAACGATTCCGGATTCCCCTGCCTTTCTGCCATAGTCTACACTTGTCCGTCCAAATGGTCGACCTTGCCATCAAGTTGGGTCACTCGATCCTTGAGTGTTTCCTTAACAACAGCCGCCGCTGACAGCACTCCACTGCTATCGTCATGTACATGGTACAACAAGAAGAGAATTAGCAGAATTTTAATTTAGAATCACAAGATTTAATTTTTTTTTTTTTTTCTTAAACTTTGTGTCAAATCAAATCAGGTTATTTTTTAAAAAAAAGATGGAATGAGTATGTATTTGTGTGCTATTTTCAATTTAAAGAGGTGAATGAAGGAACGGTTATTTGATTAATTCTACAAAAATAAGATAACTTTGGCAGATAAATTTATACAAAAGGAAAATGGAAGGAGTCCAAAATGGAATTGCTCAGGATAACGAATTTTGAATAGAGAAGTAGCAAATGATACTGTTGCCATGAGAAAATTTACACTACTATCTAAAGATCAATTTTTTTTGGAACTTGAAAGTGTGTACATTTGGATATTTGCTATATCTACAAAATTATTATATAATGTATATATATATATATACATATATTACACTTTAACGCTTGCTAACAAGATCTTTTCAGGTCCAAAATGCCCCATAAGTTGCATTGGAATCATTTGGGATAAACAATATTAAAAGGTAATTATTATGTGAAAGATGTTCCTTCCTTTGGGCTTAATTTGTTATTTGTGATCACATGATGGAATAACTAACTAATTGATATTGAAATTAATTTTATTTAGTGGGAATATAATATTTGCAATAGCAGAGGTCCATGGTTATAGATTCCGATGAGATATGAAAAAACACTAGATTGTTTTGGACGCATTATATTCCATAAATTATATGTGAAAATGGGGCTCCTGCAATTTAATTTCTGTGATGAAAGCAAACATTGTCTTCAACAATACATGTTACTCGTGCGATACCACCATAGTATATATACATCAAATAAGGTAGATATATATATATATTGTTTAAAGTATCCTTCAAGATCGAAACATGATAAACAAGGAAACAATTGAAAACTTCTCAGTCATGAATAGTACTGTTGAATTACATTACATTCCCATTAATTGCAGCTAAATTTGGAAACACCAAAATTGTAAAGCAGAGAAAAACAAGTATGTTTCAGAATCTTGATATATAACTGGTACCTATATATCTTATAACTGCATAATAATATGCATTGCCAAAGGGTTTAGTAGTTGCCCAATAAAAGATACTTGATCATGCGTCATCACGAAGAACAATCGTCACCGTCACCATCACCATCGTCGTCGTCATCATCTTTTTTATTTTCCATTGTTGTAGGAACTGGGAAAGGAGGAAAAAATGAAGGAGTAAGAGTGAGAGGAAGGGAGGATTTTAAAGAAAAGAGAAAGGAAATTAGTTCAGAGCCCTAATTTTTTATTTTAAAAAGTGAATTGCTACTTGGTGGAGAGAGGATCTTCTAAGCATATGCTTCCACTTTTTCAACTTTTTCTTTTTCATATTCAAAACAAATAAACATTAGTTCCCCAATGAC
Organism: Solanum peruvianum; assembly: GCA_027705065.1. NCBI lineage: Eukaryota > Viridiplantae > Streptophyta > Magnoliopsida > Solanales > Solanaceae > Solanum > Solanum peruvianum. The sequence goes on along the minus strand of JAKWJD010001760.1, from coordinate 49,102,441 downwards.
CAATTAATTAATACAATTCCCTCTTCTAGTCATAATTTGGCTTCCATGAATATTCCCTTTTAATTTGTTTTTAGTTAAAAAAATGTTAGATCATAATGTCTACTCGAGTAGTCAATTCATCACTTTAAACAAATAGTAATACTTACTGGTTTTCCATGAAGAGTGAAAACCCATGTCTTATTTAAATTGGCATGTGGTGTTGTTAATTAGGACAACACATTGTCTCACACTTTAAATTCACAAATTTTCTCATACATATTGTAGTGGAGGATGAGGATGCCTCTATTTGTTTTCTTGTCGTATTAATAAGCAATGCACCAATGATGTACAATTAAGATTATCAATACAATCCTGAAGTGTGGATTCTCCCAACTAACAATCAAGACTGAATGTGTGTCCAAAGCTGTCTCTTGTCTTTAAGAATGAAAATTATATAATGGAAACAGGAAATCATGTAAGGAAACACTCACCCATATACGCAAACCTAGAGAGATTGTTTCCGACAGACCCTTAGCTCAAAATGGGGCTGAAGAGAACTTCAAATTCTGTTGATGCAATCAACAAAGGTAAAAATGGCACATCGATGCTATATGATATGGAACATATTTGTTCATAAACGTTTGCACAGTCCAATTACAACTGCCGAAGCATATGCACATATTTTACATCTCACTGGCTGACTAAAATAAGTTGTTTGTTTCTATTTTACACGGGCAGAGGATGTTCTTAATATTATCATTGATCCACCAACATTGAACTTACAGGTTCAATTCTTCCTTCCCATATATTCGCTGGAGCTCTCGAGTTGCAGCTTGAAATGATTCTGATCATCAGAATTAGTTCAATACGAATCATATGTATCAAATAGTAGATTAAAGAGAGGGGGAGAGAGAGAGAGAGAGAGAGAGAGAGAGAGAGAGAGATATCCATTTAGGAACAATTGGGGATATAATTACCTTTCCAGATCTGGAAAGCTTTTTGATTGATGGGGGAACCAGTCACGGTTTGAATTGCTTCGAACAACAAACTTTGTGGCGTGCTCCTTAGCTCCTGGGTTATCTGGTAGATGGTTTTCCCATTCTCAAAGTATATGTGATTGTTAGGGTGCTTTGTCTTGCAACCAGCATGACGCTCAAACTCATAGGCGTTAAGCACCTTCAAATGTGTATACAATTGCAAAGTTACCACACAGGAAAAATATATAATTATAAAACGAATGAAAAAGCAAAGTGAATAACTTGCCTTTGAATAGTTACATGGTTGACAACCACATAGGTATCCAGAACCTTTTATAATACCACGAAGCTCCTATAACACACAGGAAGATAGCAGATAAGGTGCTGGCAGCAAAATGTATGAAATTTAAATAGAGTAAAATGTACCTGCCGGGACAAGACGTATTTTACAGGTACACCGTCAAGAATTCCTGTTGCTAACAAACTTCTAACATTCGAAGGGAAGCTATTAGGAGCACCTTTATGTGCAGGTTTAGACTCCGCTTTGGTTTTTGGCAAGGAATCAGTCCTAGGTTTTGATGTCTGAGAGGAGAAATCAACTGCACTACCATTTGATCCATCCAGCTGCTTGTCACAATGTGATTCTGATGCGTCAACTGACGATTGATAATGTAAATAATCGTAACCGCTAATTGGCCTTGCCAGAGCATCAATATCAGACACCAATTCGAATCCAAATATTGTGTCGGAATCCCCTCTGGTATATGAATCAGCAATTGGTGTAGTGCTCTGACTTTTCTCAACATTGGATCTGATGGATCTACTTATATCTCCAGGATTGTAGGTTTGACTTTCATCTTCCTTCCCATATGCCCGAGCCATGGATAGAAAGGATGTTTCACTTGCCCTATTATGTACCTGACTGATAGACATATTAATGTTGTTTTCAATCGGTGAATGAAAAGCATTTTCTGTATCCTCCACCTGATTAACATTAAGATTTCTGATTCTACTGTCGCTTAAGCATATCTGTTGTTCTTCAATAGTGTAAGACATTGACAAACCAACTAATGGATCATCTCCAATTTGGTCTTCAATCACTTTTTTCCTTATGGTGGAGGTCCCTGTGCTTCTCTTGGTCAAGTCGACTTGTCTGGTGGTATCAACTTGAAACAATCTATCAATGAATTGGTTTGCCCCTGACGGAAGATCAGAAGCAGCCTCCCAACAAGTAGAATTTGTCACTGCAATTTCCGAAGTTGATTTGCCTAGTAAAGTGTGGACAGCTTGTTTCTTGTTAGGAAATAACTCTGTCTTAGCAGTACTGGAGAACAATTGGTGAGCACGTTTCACGTCGATTCTTGATGAGCTATCAAAAACTGCTTCTCCATCAGATAGATGTCCACCACATTTTGGTATCCAAAAGTCCTTGTCATGGAAAGACTGGAAAAGATCTGATATGAATGAACTAGACAAAGTCGATTCATCACAGTATAAATCTCTGACCAGAAACAGGAACAATGGGCAGGGTTTGGGAATTACAATGAAACAAGAATGGTGGGCAGGGTTCGCGAATTACAATGAAGCAGGTGAAAAATGAATCAAAACGAGTGCAGAAGGGGGGTGCGGTGGGGAATAGCATGATGGTCTGCCAAGAATCACTTAGCAATACCCACACAAGGAATAGGTATCTGATATTTGATGCACATACCAAGTATGGACACATCAGATGGAACATTTCACCAAGATCACATTTTTCTCATTCTTTTTTTCTTTCTGAATTGAGGCAGGGACTGATACAGATCCCTACTGACATTTGAGCTATAAGAAATGGACTAGAGCTGTGCAGAAAATGGCAAAACTGCGCATTTCACCACTGAGTACAAGAATAATGCAAAACCAAAAAACGAAATTTCTTAAGGGTAACTAATCCAAATCATTGAGGCAGAATTTGGATTGGTTAAGCTAATTGCACTCATTGAGACAGAATTTGGATTGAGTATGTTAATCCCACTCATTGAGAAAGAAATTGGATCGATCCACTGATTGGACATCTGAAATATCATAGAGAATTAATACTCCTATCTCAAAAAGGATGACAATCTTACAATTTCCTTAAGAGTACTATCTTCTTTGTAAATATGTGAGCTTTACTGCCTCCGTTTCAATTTGATTGACTAGGTAACTTGACATGAAGTTTAAGAAAGTAAATAAAACTTTTGAATCTCGTGATATTAAACTAAAGATACGTAGAATATACCAAATTGTCCTTTAATCTTGTGGTATGAAATGTGAAAATTTAGAACGGAAGAGCTGCAAAAAAAGTAAAGGACAATCTTTTTGTAAGAAATAAGAATTTGATATGAATTTATACTGAAAATCAGGATGGTTAAACGTTGCACCACAAAACCTCCATTCATTTTTGTCACGGAGTGTATAATTTACTTTGAGTAAATTACCACGAAAGTCACAGAACAAAATTATAAGTTTCACATCTAAATATCCGTCGAGCTGCCAAATGGAAGCTTAAAGACAAAAGAAAGGTCCAATTCAATACTACTAGCAATGGGAAACTAACAGCTATTTCTTTCTATCTAATTAAATATCACTAGAAATTGCCATAAACTCAGAACAACAAAATCAAACAGAGTATCCAGTATGAAGCTCCTAATGAACACTAGAAACACTCACCATCTTACAGCTCTTACTTCAACGAACCTGACAGCCACAAATGCTCATAAAACAATCACCTAAGTTCAAATTCAGCAAAAATAGAATGGAAACGTCATCAACATCTCAAAAATTAACAAGCCCTAAAGCGTAATTACGAATTAGAAAAGAGACGATCATACCTTTTTCCATGGAGAAGAAACTAGGAACGGCCAGGTAAACTTCCCGGCGGTATCATCGGCGGCGATTTTCTGGTTTTGAAGTAGATATTTTACTCTCTTTTTTTTTGGGGGGGGGGGACGGGCAGAGTAGTTGTTATGGTGAGTGAGGAGCAGACGATCGGCTCTCGACTGAGACCATAGAATTGTGAATGGACCTGCACTATCAGATTATACAGTTACCTCTTCTTTAACCGTACACGTGTGTTCGATCTGATTAATCTTAACCGTTCATAGCTTTTGATCTCCTGATATTTTGGGCTTTCCGGGTCAATTAGTGATGATCCCATGGAATGGAGCCTACCACTATCTCGTACAACTACCATAATTTTTAGAAAACTGAAGAGATTGTGCTTTATTATAAAAAAATTAAAAAATGTAGCAGCATTTTTTATTTTAATTAAATAGATATACTGTTTGATGATAATAAAAGTGAAATACATTGTTCTGTGTATAAAATATCATGTAGCAAATGTTATTATATTTGCGTGCATAATAGTAATAATGAATACGTCATGTTTTAAATTGAAAGTAAAAGATGGCGTGGGTCCTTATTCATGTTCCCTCCGAGGCATTATTTCTAGAGAGTCCTTATATTTATAAAATTTAAGAGATAATTTATCTTAATAATAATATTCTCTCATAATTTTTCATAATAATAATATTCTTAATGCATATGACTTTTCGTAATAATCATATTCTCTTGTGAATATAAATGTGTCTATTAAATTTAAAATCTCTATATATTACCACAAAATAATTTTTAAAGCACTGAACATGCATGTACTAAAATTCATTGTAAAAAAATCTACTCATCAATAAATAAATAAATCCGATCAATTAAGGTAAATAGATAACAAAATTTGTAAATATATGCCCACAAGAATAAAAACGAATGAATATTTCTAGTTCTAGCTAAGTACTAAGAGGATAAGAATGGAGGTACAGGTGGCATAGGCCAAAAGTGAAAATCATCATTCTCATCAGGAGTTAAATTAAGATCCACGCAAAATATTCTCTTGTTGCTATTCGATTTCTTCAAAACTGGTATCCTTTTGGCCGAATGTTCAATTTCATTTACAGGGGCACGGTGACGCCTCATATGTCCACCTAAAGCCTGACCCATAGAAAACTCCATTCCACAAATTAAACATTCATGTACCTTGCGTTTTTTGGATATTTTTCCGTGAAGAAATTTTCCGATATCAATCGTTGATTTATGACTCGTCCGATGGCCGCCAAGCGCTTGGAAAGATGAGAAGCGTCTTTTGCAGGTTTTGCATTCAAATGAATTACGACGATCTCGATCTATGGATGATAAAAGCATTAAGCAGTTAGCCATTGCTTGTGCTTCCACTTCACCCTTGTCTTCTCTAATTTTTATCATTATGAAGAGTCGATACAAATAAGATGCTTTCGATAATCGTCTACTGAGTTTGAATACTGATCTACACTTGGTTGGGCATACAATTGCTTCACATATTTTATAGTTACAATTTGCGCGTTCTATTAATAATGATGAAGAATTCAATGATGAATGACGCAAAAGCTAGTAGTGTATGGAGATTTTCGGTAACAGTAATGTCGACGCGTTTTCTGAAATCATCGAATATGAATGTGTTTTTTAGGTAATTTTCATGTAAGTTTAAAGCACAAGGAAGAGTCCATAAAGTAACATGTAACATACTTATTTGTTATGTTGCGTTTTTCCAAGGTAAATTTAATTAATTTTTAAAATTAAATTAGATTATATAAATTTGATATTTATAAAAAAATATTTTAAAACTATATGAAAAGTACTATAAATTGTAAATTTTTTTTGTATATTAATATGATGAAAAAATATGTTAAAATATTAGTCAAAATTTTTATAGTTTCACTCAAAAATAGAAAACCTTGACAAATAATACCGGACGAAGGGAGTAATAATCTTTGTGCAAAAAATTCTTATCTTAAAACGCAAAAAAAAAAGTAAAATAAAATAGAAATATGAATCTATAACTTAAAAATATAAAAAGGTGTTTTATCGAAAATTTATTTTTTTCGAAAAGAGTTTGTTTTATTTTTGACTTTTAGGAGTCGCCACTTAATTTTTAAGAAAAATCAAGAAAACTTGTTTCCAAAACAATTTAAACAGAAAAATCGTTTTGAAAATATTTTAGGGGTTCAGAATTCAAATTAGTGTCTTAGGAAGGTGTAAGGCACCTAAAACACTCCGCTAAATACGGTTTTCCAACGACTAACTTATTTGACTATTTTTGAACTTTTGCAATTTTTGACGTTATTTGGACACATTTATAAGTTTTGAAATAATTATTTTGTCATTTTTTATTTTTAAGATCAAAGCACTTTTAACTCAAATGAACCTAGAAATTGAATTTTGTTTAAACAAACTTACGGATAAAAATAATTATCGATTTGAAATTCCATTAAAGTTAAACCTTTTAAACTTAACTTCTAAGCGACTTTCAAATTCGAACATCTAATCACTTTGAAGTTTCAAGTTTTAGTTTGGAATTTTGACAAAATAGAAGGCGTTCGATGGGGTTTGGAGTCTTCCAATCTTAAGCTAACGGCATTCAAATAAACAGGTAAACGAATAATAAAAGAGAGGGAGAGGGAGAGAGAGAGAGAGATTTTGGATCCAAACTCGGGTTTTGTTCGCCTTGACCGAGTTTTGGACCCACCTGCTCTGGGTATTTGACCCATTTTTTATACCTGTCCTAATCTAGACATACAAGATACCGTATGAGAAAATAAAAAAAAAACTAGGGCTTATGCCCATTACAAATAAAATACAAACATAAAATAAAGAAATTTATAATCCATTTCTTCAAGTTCTTCAGTCTTCGGCATCTCTTCGTCGGTTTCAAGGCTCGACTCGATGAAAGAAATTTGTAAGTCTTTACGACTCTTCTCGAAATGCAAGGAGGGGAAGGAGAGTTCACAATGAACTCGAACAAATTTACATGCCACAAAGCAGATAAAAAAATTAGTATATGATCCAACTAACATAAATAAAAAAAAAAAAAAAATTAAAGTGAATATAGAATTTGGAAGCAGCTACACTAACAAATCGAATAATCTTAACACACAGACCTTGATGCATGTTTGAACCGAGATGTTGACAGATAATTCGCATGTAAGTCACGAATACTTATCATACTATAGTCTAAACAAAGCTAGCGGTAATACAGGCATGGTGGAACACAAGAAAGAACTATTACAGAGTACGAAGGCAGCGACGACTAGAACAAAACACTGTTTGATTTTATTACCACAAGCTCGAGCCAAGGCAGCAAACGTAATCTCTTATTTTCAGCAAATAAACCATGAATATTCAAGCCAACAGACAGCCAAAGAATGCATACTTCTTAAAACAACAAGAAACATTTGTTTTGAAAACGGAAGAAGAGACGAGGACAACATTTTACAAAGGGGGAGGGGTCAGAGAATGTGATACCACATATTTATCGAGCTACTGATCATTAAAACAGAAGTAGAGCAAGGTCGATGCGACAAGATGACTACATCTATGACATGACAAACTTAGAAGGGGCAAGAAACAACACGAAGTAAGTAAACTCAGCGAGACACAACCGATTTCAAAACTAACAGCGACAAACCACAAATTTAAACATTTTTGCGATACATCAAGTCATTCAGCAGCTAGGACCAACCCACACACTAACTTACAAACAGCAAATACAACTAAGAGTCGAAGGTCAAGACGAATGTTACCTTTTTTCGGAGCAGCGACTGAGACGACGAGCAACGACAAGCGACGACCTCTACAGCGAACTTAGTATCACCGGAACGAGAGTACGATGTCGGAATTGAGACGGAAGCTGAATTCTGTTTTGAATCCCTTTGGCTAACAGTTCCGAAAAAAAAAACGAAGAGAGAGGCGGACTTGCGGTTTCGAGACTCTTCGAAACAGAAAAGCTGATAACCCTCTTTCGTGGTTTCACTCACTCTCTTCTCTTGTGCTCCCACGGATTGCCCCCCTCCATTTCTAATCCAAAATGGGGTTTAAATAGAAAGAAACGCTAGATTTTTCGAGGAGAAGCGGGCAAAACCCATTCAAAATTCAAAAGTCGACCTCATGATTGGGTCAAACCCCTTTTCGACCGAAAGAAAAAAGGGAAATTCGGTTGTCGGGGAATCTCGCGTGGGGTAGGGAGAGAAAGAGCGTGGGAGACACGGATGGGCCCGAGTTTCCGAGATTCGCGGCGGCCTGTCTTTTTCGTTGGGTTGGTGTGTGTGGGAGACAAGGGAGAGATTTCGTTGGGATATGAGGGATGCGACGCGAGAGGTGCGATGGACGCGAGAGAGAGAGGGCTGCGAGGGGGGCTGCGGCAGATTCTGTTTGGGACGGGAATTAATTTGCTGGGAATTATCGTGGCTGGTGGGTTTCTGTTTTTGGGGGCTTCTGTCGTGAGGGATGTGAGCGTGGGGAGAGACGAGGAGGGAGAGATGAAGTCGCGTGGCTGGTTGCTGTTTGCTGTTTGGCAGCGTGAGGGAGGTGGGTCTGGCGTGAGGGAGGGAGAGAGTGAGAGGGACGCGGGGTGATTTCCGTTTTCAGGGGCTGCCTGTCGCGAGGAAAGGGGGGAGAAGGAAGGGGGTCGCGTGGTCGTTGGGAGAGTGACGCGACGCGAGAGAAGGGAAAGAGAGAGCGTGGGAGAGAGGCGTGACGACGGGGAGAGAGCGACGTGAGTTTTCTGGGTTTCTCGTTCTTTCTGGGGAATTTTTTTTTTTTTTTTCTGGTGGAGACGCGTGAGTGGGAAGAAGAAACAAAGGGGGAACGGATGGGTCGGGTTAATGGGTGTTGGGTCGGGTAGGACAGGTTGGGTTGGATGTTTTAAAAAGGGTATTGGGTTGGGTTGAGGGATATGGGCTGAATTTAGGAAAGAAGTGGGCTGGGATTAAAGGTGTTGGGTTGGAATGGGAGAATTGGGGACGTTTGGGCCTAAAGGGAACTTGGGCCTGGCTTGGAAGAGGAGGAATGTGGTGTGATGGGGGGAAATTGGGTTGTTTTCAGATATACACCAGATATACCGGCTGTATACACACATATGTAATACCAACGTAGGTCAAAAATTGGGTGTCAACAGCTGTCCCTCATTTTACTCGGGTTGATGCAAGCAACTCGAGGAAAATGAAGTTGACCGAACCAATTTTGACCAACCCCAATCATTTTCCAAAGGAAGGATTTGACAAAGGGATAAGGAATTATGGCCGAACCCTTGAAACGGGTTTCCTACATATCTCAGGCTATATGAGAATTCAGGCCACTTGTAGTTCGATAAGCTTGATTTACCGCACGATTTGGAAGAATCAAAGTCATCTCGATACCGAATTATGAAGGTATCGAAATGCACGAGAATAGAATTCGAGAGCGAATGTTGGAATCCAGCCGAATTTTCAACATTGAATCCGCCTACATATCCTTAGACCTTCGGAATCAGGCTGTATGTAGTTCGACTCGATCGGTGGAAAAAGGAAATCTATTATGCTAGATTACCTTCGGTTTTAGACGAGCGACAAATTAAACGAGTATGAAAAGGATGTTTGTAACCTCTTAGCCATGAATGTGTACATGGACACAACTTCCAAGTTTTTGGCGTATTGTCACTCAGATTGGAAACTTGCTCCCGATAAGTTGGAACCTCCGGATGCGAGACTGAAACTGACAAAACCAAAGAAAGACCGACATGACTCGAGAGGGGTGGTTCGATCGTGGTGGAAGTCGCTCCTCTGCTCGCGTCCTAAGAGTTTGACATTCCTCTTTGGACTATGTCCCAGTTCGCTGCTAAGAAAAAGTTCCACGTTGTGCTGCATCCTTGTTGATGTCGTCCGCACCTGTGGTTTGGTTTGAGAATTCATCCTCTTGGATGCTCTCGACAAAGATTGAGATAAAAACTTGTTAGCTTAAAAAAATGCAATTAGGATGGGAGATAGTGTCTTTTTACCATGTCGACACTTTTGTTCTCCTCCATATTTGACGTCGACTCGATCGGTCTGACGTACAGCAAATAAAGCTTGTGTCTGGCATTTGCAATATAATCATCAATCTACTCTTCATTTGATGTTAAAATAAATAAATGACGATATGATGTTGGTATTTTTTTTTTTTTTTTGACGTTGTCTTTGATACTCTTCAATTTTGACGAGGCATGAAATCTTCTCGTCGTGCATAAAAATTGACTCGCGATGCATGATTTCCGCTATGCATGATTTCCGCGATGCATGATTTCTGCGAGGCACAAAGTCTTCTCGCGATGCATAAATTTGACGAGGCATGAAATCTTCTCGTCGTGCATAAAATTGACTCGCGATGCATGATTCCGCTATGCATGATTCCGCGATGCATGATTTCTGCGAGGCACAAAGTCTTCTCGCGATGCATAAATTTTGACGAGGCATGAAATCTTCTCGTCTTGCATAAAATTGACTCGCGATGCATGATTCCGCTATGCATGATTTCCGCGATGCATGATTTCTGCGAGGCACAAAGTCTTCTCGCGATGCATAAATTTTGACGAGGCATGAAATCTTCTCGTCTTGCATAAAATTGACTCGCGATGCATGATTCCGCTATGCATGATTTCCGCGATGCATGATTTCTGCGAGGCACAAAGTCTTCTCGCGATGCATAAATTTTGACGAGGCATGAAATCTTCTCGTCTTGCATAAAAATTGACTCGCGATGCATGATTCCGCTATGCATGATTTTCGCGATGCATGATTTCTGCGAGGCACAAAGTCTTCTCGCGATGCATAAATTTTGACGAGGCATGAAATCTTCTCGTCGTGCATAAAATTGACTCGCGATGCATGATTCCGCTATGCATGATTTCCGCGATGCATGATTTCTGCGAGGCACAAAGTCTTCTCGCGATGCATAAATTTTGACGAGGCATGAAATCTTCTCGTCTTGCATAAATTGACTCGCGATGCATGATTTCCGCTATGCATGATTTCCGCGATGCATGATTTCTTGCGAGGCACAAAGTCTTCTCGCGATGCATAAATTTTGACGAGGCATGAAATCTTCTCGTCGTGCATAAAATTGACTCGCGATGCATGATTCCGCTATGCATGATTTCCGCGATGCATGATTTCTGCGAGGCACAAAGTCTTCTCGCGATGCATAAATTTTGACGAGGCATGAAATCTTCTCGTCTTGCATAAAAATTGACTCGTGATGCATTGTCCTGATTGACAATGACCATCTTGCTTGATATTGTGAAGCGAATAGCACTCTTTACGAAAATCGTAAATTCTTTCTTAAGATTCTGTTTGATTCGCCTTTGATTTCTTCTTGGAGTTCTCCTTGTTCATTTGTCGGAAGAATTTTGCCCATTTCAAAGCAAAGCTATAAACCTGCATCCACAGAAAAATTGTTAGTTTTAAAGATGTACTGATCTGTGTCGATGTCTTCAGTTGTCTTCTCTTTGTATCGATATCTCCGGTTGATTTCTCGATTTTCTGTCCCGGTTTACTGTCTTACTTATCCTTCCATCGTAACTAAGCAGATTGTGGAATTTTTGAGATCTTCTCAAAAATTTTGTTGCAGTCGCAGACCTCGAAATATCTTTATTTTGACTTGCTAAAGAGGAAACTTCTTTTGGAGAATTTTGAGTCCCTCTCAAAATTTTGTTCCAGTTTCTATTGTAAAGAGAAATAGAAATCTTACGAGAGATACGACCGAATCCTTGTGGCGCCTACGTATCCCGTAGTTCAGACCGTAAAATTTTGGTCTTTTGTTTTGACCCGTTAAAGAAGTCAAACTTCAAATGAATTTTTGAGACCCTCTCAAAAATTCTGTCCCAGTTTCCATTATGAAGAGAAATGGAAATCTTACTGGGAATATGACCGAGCCGTTGTGGCGCCTACGTATCCCGTTGGAGCAGGAATCAGGTCGAACGTAGACTTTTATCTTCTGTTTTGACTCATTAAAGAAGTCAAACTTCAAATGAATTTTTGAGATCCTCTCAAAAATTCTGTCCCAGTTTCCATTATGAAGAGAAATGGAAATCTTACTGGGAATATGACCGAACCGTTGTGGCGCCTACGTATCCCGTTGGAGCAGGAATCAGGTCAAACGTAGTTCCAACTGTAAAATTTTCGGTATTCTTTTTTTTTTTTTTTTTTTTTTTTGTTTTTGAATCGTTAAAGAAATCCCACTTCAGATGAATTTTTGAGATCCTCTCAAAAATTCTGTCCCAGTTTCCATTATGAAGATAAATGGAAATCTTACTGGGAATATGACCGAGCCGTTGTGGCGCCTACGTATCCCGTTGAATCAGGAATCAGGTCAAACGTAGTTCATTACAAATGCGCGATACATTTTCAAAGGAAAGGTAACAAAACTTCATACGCAAATTTGGCCAATGTTGGGCATCCTTCTTCTCGAATGAATATCTCCAAATGATTCAATTTGGAAATGTCTTGTACTCACTCCTGAGCATCCAACCTGTCATCCATCCAGGTGGTTTCCTCAATATTGATCAAGTTGTTGTTGATCATGTTTTGTATCTTGTGCTTCAGAGTTGAACAATTCTCTGTGTCATGTCCAACGGCTCCTGAATGATAATCACATTTGGGGTCAGCTCTGTAAAATTTTCCCAAAGGATTGGCTGGTCTTCCTTCTATGGGATAGAGCATACCCATTGCTTTCAACCTTTCATAAAGTTGAGTTTGAGGTTCCCTCAATGGTGTAAATACTTTAGGAGCTTTCCTAAATTTTGGACGAGGAAATTTTTTCTGGTTGGCATTATGGCTTTGATACTCTCTTTGAGAAGCTGGCCTTATACGTGTAGCCATGACCAAACTTACTTCTTCCAATTTTCCTTTTGATTTATACATATCACTGATTCTGGCAGATTTTCCATTAGATCGAAATGCGGTGAGTTTGGTGAGCTTTCCAGTCTTGAAACCATCTTCCAAAGCTTCTCCCACTTTGACAATATCGACAAACTTTTGTCCCATCATACACAACATTCTTTCGTAGTACTCAGGCTCTTGAGTACGAATAAACATTTCAGCGATCTCACATTCGGACATTGGAGGTTGAACTTTTTCGGCCTCTTTTCTCCAGCGAAGAGCGTACTCTCGATAATTTTCTGTGGACTTCTGTCTGATCTTCTCCAAGTAGTAACGATCTGGGGCGTCTTCTATGTTATGTCCAAATCTTTCTGTGAAATCCTTTGCAAGTGCATTCCAACTTTTCCATTGTTTCAACTCCTTGAACCCTTCTGGGAGGTCGAGATTCGGATGGATGTATACATCTTCATAGCTTAATCCATCGACTTCGGAAAGATAGTGTGACTCCTTCCAAGATTTCCTGATCTCTTCTTTCGCCTTGAGTACCTCTTCTTTTGACCTCCACTCTCTCTCCTGTTCCTCACAGTGATCAAGCTCGGAACAATCGGCACGAGGTTCATTTGAAGTTGGGGTTTGGAAAGTAGTCTTTTGAGGTATGAGTATGAGTGGTTATTTATGGAGGGATTTGGGATTTGATTGGGATTGGCTTGATAATTTTGGGGGAAATTTTGAGGATTGGTATTTTGGTTTTGAGGGAGATGAAGGATTTGAGTGTTGTTCGTATTTTGGTTTTGAGGGAGATGGAGGATTTTAAAGTTGGTATTTTGAGGATGATGTGGGGTTTGACACGATGTGGTGGCGTGATGGGGATTGAGGGTAGTTAAGTCAGTGGTTGGAGGATTTTGAATGGGGTTAGAGAGAAGGTTTCGACCTTGTTCCGTGCTTGAGGGAGGATAGTGGAGTGGAGGTCTTCCATCTCTTGGAGGGTTGAAGGATGTCACTCGATTAGACAACTCCTGCATTCTTTGCATTTCGATTCTCATTTCGGCAATCTGTTGCATCAGCCGCATAATTAACTCATTTTGATCTGCCGTGGTGGGCTGAGCCACCACAAAATCTGTAAGACTGACTTCCTCATTACTGTCTCCCATGGCTGTATTTGCGTTTGGTTCGGGGCAGGAATCTGCGGGACCTCTTGATCTGGTGAAGTAGAGGTGATCTTTCTCTTTTTATCGACACAGATCAGTTAGAGGTACCTGAAAGGAAAAATAACTCAAAAGCAGATTTGTTAGTGCGCGCTCAGAGTACAAAATACATAATATCACATAGACGGCAGATAAACACACAAGTCACTTTGTTTGAGGATATTTTAACCCACGAATGAGGGGGGAGAATATATGTTTGGACAAACAGGAATTTGTTTGTTTAACGCTATCTCGGAAAAGTCGAATCACGTTGAGCTATGGTCTTCTTGCAACTGCTTTTCGATGTCCGTCGATCCTATCTTCGTATCTTTGTAATACAGAGGAGAATGAAATTTTTCTGTGATAGGGGCCGGGCCAGGAAGGCTGCCTACGTATCTCATCCTTGAGAATTCAGGCCCAACGTAGTTCGGACTACAAAGGGTGAAATCTTTTCATTAACCCTTTTATTGTGATTACAAGGGAATTGAAAAACAACTTTGAAATTCTTAGAAGACTACACTTTGGCGATTTCTCGTCTTGCAGCTGAGTCATTCTTTTCCTCTCAGACAGTCGGAAATGGAGGTTTGTAGACGATTTCCTCTTCATCGTCCTCCTCAATTACTTCGCGGTCGAGACCACTGTCGTCTGCTCCTTGTTCACTGGCGAGGTATTTTCCGCCCTTTAGGTTTCTGCGGGTTGCCAATTCCTCGTCGAGCGCCGTACTTCTGGCCAACAACATGGTAGTCTCAATGTCCACCTTTGCTTCTCTCATCTTTCTTTCGTGTATCCCCAAACGAAGCAAGTTCAACCTTTTCTTTAGGCTTTCAGCTTCCATCTCAAACTCCTTCTTTCTTTTTATCTGTGACGCCAGATCTTCGTCCAAGGTCGTGACCGTAGCTTTGTAGATCGCCGTGGTCATGTCTACTTTGAGCCCTTCCTCCTTAACCTTCTGAATCTCTCGAGTGACTCGCTCGATCTTTCTTCACAATTCCTCCTCAGTGAGCTCCATCTGGACGTTCTTGCCTTTGTCCATAGCGGTGATTCAATTTCCCTGAGACGATAGAGCGGTATTTGGGATTTATGGTATGGATTTTTGTACGAGAAACTTGAGACTCGGGAATTTTGGTCGGACATTTATAATAGTGGCTTTTGTACATTCTTTGGAATTTTGGCTAGGAGTGGGTTTACGATATCCTCAATCATAGCGACATAACACATAAACATTTAAACATATATATCATGTCCTAAACATGTATGTGACCCTTTCGTGCCAAGGGTAAGCCTAACGAATTGAAGGATGTATACGTCATTTGAAATAGTTCATTGCCCCAAAATTCAAATTTATACAAATTTATGAATAAAACTTAATGGGGATACATAATAAGGAAAGGTATACAAAATAATCAGTCCCACGCAGGGGTACAATCCTAAACTATGCCACCACGAAAGATCCTTCTCCTTTCTTGATTTGTTGTCATCTCCGGGTGCCAACATCTTTGGAGGGACCAGTAGTTTTCAAAGCTCTTTCTTTGACTTGTATAAGCTATAATCTAATCCTTACCCTATAAGACAATTG
Organism: Solanum peruvianum; assembly: GCA_027705065.1. Lineage (NCBI taxonomy): Eukaryota > Viridiplantae > Streptophyta > Magnoliopsida > Solanales > Solanaceae > Solanum > Solanum peruvianum. The sequence continues at coordinate 49,087,008 of JAKWJD010001760.1, read as the reverse complement.
TTTTCTCAAATAACGTATACGTCCTTCAAATTTAAACACATAAGTATGAACGTCCATTTAGGCCGTAGGCCGTTTTGGACTCAAGGTGGTCTTCTAATGGGCCCAACACGCCTTGGGCATTGGGTCATCTTAGTTCGAATGCTCCTAAATTCGGGATTTGGTTCAGCTCTATCCTAGGCTTACTAGAATAGTTTTCAATTTGACGGTTACCCGAGTCGGACAAACATCGGGGTGAAGTTACCAAACAAACGTCGGATGACCACATTCCAACTAATTGTTTGATACTTCCAAATGAATTCTTGGGGTATATCTGAGAGAAGTCGCGGTAAGCCGCGTAACTTCCGTTTCCTAATGCAATCTATTTGCCATTTGGCGGAAGTTATGCCATGAGAACAATGCAAATTTCAAAATTTAAACAATTTAAACAAGTAAACAGTTATCACAAATAGTCAAACAAGTTAGTCTTAAGGTTAGAATCCTCCAAAACGTCCCCAGCGGAGTCGCCATTTCTGTTTTATCGAAAATTTATTTTTTTCGAAAAGAGTTTGTTTTATTTTTGACTTTTAGGAGTCGCCACTTAATTTTTAAGAAAAATCAAGAAAACTTGTTTCCAAAACAATTTAAACAGAAAAATCGTTTTGAAAAAATTTTAGGGGTTCAGAATTCAAATTAGTGTCTTAGGAAGGTGTAAGGCACCTAAAACACTCCGCTAAATACGGTTTTCCAACGACTAACTTATTTGACTATTTTTGAACTTTTGCAATTTTTGACGTTATTTGGACACATTTATAAGTTTTGAAATAATTATTTTGTCATTTTTTATTTTTAAGATCAAAGCACTTTTAACTCAAATGAACCTAGAAATTGAATTTTGTTTAAACAAACTTACGGATAAAAATAATTATCGATTTGAAATTCCATTAAAGTTAAACCTTTTAAACTTAACTTCTAAGCGACTTTCAAATTCGAACATCTAATCACTTTGAAGTTTCAAGTTTTAGTTTGGAATTTTGACAAAATAGAAGGCGTTCGATGGGGTTTGGAGTCTTCCAATCTTAAGCTAACGGCATTCAAATAACAGGTAAACGAATAATAAAAGAGAGGGAGAGGGAGAGAGAGAGAGAGATTTTGGATCCAAACTCGGTTTTGTTCGCCTTGACCGAGTTTTGGACCCACCTGCTCTGGGTATTTGACCCATTTTTTACTGTCATCTACTGTCCTATGTACTACAGATGATAACAAACGACTAGACTTACAAATATAATAAAACAAATAATCAAATAAAATCCATTCGTTTATAATCCATTTCTTCAAGTTCTTCAGTCTTCGGCATCTCTTCGTCGGTTTCAAGGCTCGACTCGATGAAAGAAATTTGTAAGTCTTTACGACTCTTCTCGAAATGCAAGGAGGGGAAGGAGAGTTCACAATGAACTCGAACAAATTTACATGCCACAAAGCAGATAAAAAAATTAGTATATGATCCAACTAACATAAATAAAAAATAAAAAAAAATTAAAGTGAATATAGAATTTGGAAGCAGCTATACTGACAAATCGAATAATCTAAACACACAGACCATGATGCATGTTTGAACCGAGATGTTGACAGATAATTCGCATGTAAGTCACGAATACTTATCATACTATAGTCTAAACAAAGCTAGCGGTAATACAGGCATGGTGGAACACAAGAAAGAACTATTACAGAGTACGAAGGCAGCGACGACTAGAACAAAACACTGTTTGATTTTATTACCATAAGCTCGAGCCAAGGCAGCAAACGTAATCGCTTATTTTCAGCAAATAAACCATGAATGCTCAAGCCAACAGACAGCCAAAGAATGCATACTTCTTAAAACAACAAGAAACATTTGTTTTGAAAACGGAAGAAGAGACGAGGACAACATTTTACAAAGGGGGAGGGGTCAGAGAATGTGATACCACATATTTATCGAGCTACTGATCATTAAAACAGAAGTAGAGCAAGGTCGATGCGACAAGATGACTACATCTATGACATGACAAACTTAGAAGGGGCAAGAAACAACACGAAGTAAGTAAACTCAGCGAGACACAACCGATTTCAAAACTAACAGCGACAAACCACAAATTTAAACAATTTTTGCGATACATCAAGTCATTCAGCAGCTAGGACCAACCCACACACTAACTTACAAACAGCAAATACAACTAAGAGTCGAAGGTCAAGACGAATGTTACCTTTTTTCGGAGCAGCGACTGAGACGACGAGCAACGACAAGCGACGACCTCTACAGCGAACTTAGTATCACCGGAACGAGAGTACGATGTCGGAATTGAGACGGAAGCTGAATTCTGTTTTGAATCCCTTTGGCTAACAGTTCCAAAAAAAAAAACGAAGAGAGAGGCGGACTTGCGGTTTCGAGACTCTTCGAAACAGAAAAGCTGATAACCCTCTTTCGTGGTTTCACTCACTCTTCTCTTGTGCTCCCACGGATTGCCCCCCTCCATTTCTAATCCAAAATGGGGTTTAAATAGAAAGAAACGCTAGATTTTTCGAGGAGAAGCGGGCAAAACCCATTCAAAATTCAAAAGTCGACCTCATGATTGGGTCAAACCCCTTTTCGACCGAAAGAAAAAAGGGAAATTCGGTTGTCGGGGAATCTCGCGTGGGGTAGGGAGAGAAAGAGCGTGGGAGACACGGATGGGCCCGAGTTTCCGAGATTCGCGGCGGCCTGTCTTTTTCGTTGGGTTGGTGTGTGTGGGAGACAAGGGAGAGATTTCGTTGGGATATGAGGGATGCGACGCGAGAGAGGTGCGACGCGAGAGAGAGAGGGCTGCGAGGGGGGCTGCGGCAGATTCTGTTTGGGACGGGAATTAATTTGCTGGGAATTATCGTGGCTGGTGGGTTTCTGTTTTTGGGGGCTTCTGTCGTGAGGGATGTGAGCGTGGGGAGAGACGAGGAGGGAGAGATGAAGTCGCGTGGCTGGTTGCTGTTTGCTGTTTGGCAGCGTGAGGGAGGTGGGTCTGGCGTGAGGGAGGGAGAGAGTGAGAGGGACGCGGGGTGATTTCCGTTTTCAGGGGCTGCCTGTCGCGAGGAAAGGGGGGAGAAGGAAGGGGGTCGCGTGGTCGTTGGGAGAGTGACGCGACGCGAGAGAAGGGAAAGAGAGAGCGTGGGAGAGAGGCGTGACGACGGGGAGAGAGCGACGTGAGTTTTCTGGGTTTCTCGTTCTTTCTGGGGAATTTTTTGCCCTTTTTTCTGGTGGAGACGCGTGAGTGGGAAGAAGACAAAGGGGGAAACGGATGGGTCGGGTTAATGGGTGTTGGGTCGGGTAGGACAGGTTGGGTTGGATGTTTTAAAAAGGGTATTGGGTTGGGTTGAGGGATATGGGCTGAATTTAGGAAAGAAGTGGGCTGGGATTAAAGGTGTTGGGTTGGAATGGGAGAATTGGGGACGTTTGGGCCTAAAGGGAACTTGGGCCTGGCTTGGAAGAGGAGGAATGTGGTGTGATGGGGGGAAATTGGGTTGTTTTCAGATATACACCAGATATACCGGCTGTATACACACATATGTAATACCAACGTAGGTCAAAAATTGGGTGTCAACAAAAGGTACTGCATGACTGTATCAAAATTTAGAGACTAATGGAAGTTAGTTTATATAATAGTTGAATAATTGTCTTTTAGTGTCTTTCTCCCTCCGATGGTTACTACAAAAGATTTAACTAGGGGAAATTTTTTGTTTTAAAAAAAATGGCCTGCTTTTTTTAGTTAGTTGAAAAAGAACAAACTTTTTTTATTTTAATAATATTTTAATTTTAACTTTTTTTATGATATGTTTCTTAAAAAAATATTTTAATATTTTTGATATAACTTCTATTTAAAATTAAAAAATTAAAAAATATCATTATTTTGTTGAATTTCATGACAAGTCTCACGCAACTTAGGATATAATTTTTTAAATTATAGTTTTCTTTTTGAAAATTTAAAAGAGAAGACCTTATTGAAGATTACTGAGAGGTGAAGGATGTAGTAACTTGGCAGACAAGTTAATAGGGAGTTGGGACCATCAATGAATTTGTATTGAAGTTGGTCTCTAGTCTCTTTAGTATTACTATATCGTATCCAAAGTACTCCCTCTGCCACCTTTATTTTTCTCCAAGTTAATTTAATTAATTTTTAAAATTAAAATTAAATTATATTAATTTAATATTTTAAATAAAAATTTTAAATATTTAAAAAAAATTATGAAAAATATTATAAATTATAACTTTTTGTATATCGATACGTGAATACGATGAAAAATGTATCTTAAGATATTAATTAATTTTTTACTCTAAAAATAAAAATTATGACAATTAATTATGGACGGATGAAGTATAATATAACATATATCTTCTCTGTCTTTTAATTTTTTCTATAAAGCACTAAATTATGTCTCTCGTAAAACATCACGTCAACTTAACAAATCACAAAATACGATCATGAAATGAGGCAATAATAAATTATTAATAATAATTCTGAATATGCTAGTGCTAGTATTTATTTGTTTGCATGGACTTATTTTAAGAGTTTTAAGTTAAAACAGTTCTAAAACATTATCATATTATTTGAATAAATTTTAAAAGTGTTTTTAAGCACTCGTTTTCAAACTAAAACAAGTTATAAATTTGAGAAAAAAAATTCTAGAGCGCCTTTTAATTGGATCATTTTAAGTGTTTTAAACTAAAATTATTCTAAAACATTTTTTCTAGTATTTGAATAAATTAAAAAGATATTTATGAATAATTAATTTTAACCTAAAATAAAAATAAAAATAATATTTCCTAATAATATTTTATAAAAACACATCAATTCGAAGTATTTTTCAAGGTACGTAGGGTTGGGTATATCTTTTCCAACTTGTACTATGGAATGAATTACAAATTTCAAGCCAAATTAGTTGTCGACAAACTATATATGAATCAATACGTGACACGCTTATCCATTTAAATACACTATTATACATAGAGTTTCCTTCATACTTAAGAAATAATGACTCAACTGCTTACGTGCATGTGCATACAAACTAGCCACCTTATAAACCGTGTTCTTAAGATGTGTTCGAAGTTTCATTTTTCACACACTATATACTACTATAATCTTTCTTTTGGATGGTAAATAATTCTATACTTGATATACTAAATATACAATATTTGTATATTAAATATATAAAATATATTTTAATTTTGTGACCTAAAGCATGCTATGTGAAATTTAAAAGTTAAAGTATTATAAAAAAAATGAGATCATCCTTTTCGAAACAGATTAAAAAGGAAATAGAGACATTCATTTTTTAAACAGATGGAGTATTAATTATTATTACTATTAAATACAATAAATTAAAATAAGGGCATTAATAATTGCTCAGTATTTTCCTTAAATACTTAATAAGCAAAAACCTGAATAGACTTGTCATCTGCCGGAAAAAGGACTCTTTAATCCTATTTACGTTGTTCAGCCTGACAATTATTTTTTGAGAATTCAACACGAATATGGTATAAAAAGTGAATCATTAAATTGACGATCTCTGATTAATCTGAATTCTGCGATCAAAGATGTTTTCATTATCCATTTTAGAACCCGATTAATCAAGGTATTGTATGCATGTGTCTACTTTTGAATTAAATCCATTATAAACATATCAAGTTGTTTTGCGAAAGCGCAGGCAGCTTATTGAGGAAGGAAGTAATATATATAATGGAACAAAACAAAATTTGTATCTGTTTTCATATACAGACCAAGAAAAGGAATAAAGAAACAATTAATTAATAAGTAGTACTATCTACTTTTCTACAATAAAGAATGAACTACTGTACAGGCAGGGATAATCCCCAATGTCAACTGATCATTCTCATAGGGTGTCAAATTCAAATCTAAGCAAAATTTCTTTTCAGAAGATTTGTAAGTATTTTTCTCCTTTGATTTATCGCGATGCTTTCTCATATGCCCACCCAAAGCTTGTCCAAGTACAAATTCCTCACCACAATAAGAGCATTCATGTTTCTTCGCATTAGATTTAATCGAATCTGAAGGTAATACCACTAGTTTCGGTTTCTTATGACTTGCTCTGTGTCCGCCTAAAGCTTGAAACGATTCAAACTGCTTCTTACAAGTTTTGCACTCGAAAAATCGACGTGATAGTGAACTATTCTTCTCTAAAATACTAACACAATTAGCCATGGCGAATGTCTCCACTGTTACTATTTCTTCTTCTCTTCTCCTCTTTATCGTCATCATAACAATATAATAGTCTGCCAGTCGTTCTCTGGGTTTTATATATATATAGTAGGAGTATTAAGTGACGTTTTTCGTTTCTTGTGCCCTAAGAAAAAAAAAAGAGACGAGGACTTTTTTAAACCGACATGGTACTCTGAAACTAAACCTAAATATTTACTAGAAAATACTTAGTAAATATTACTACTCGGTAAAAGATTTATTTTTAAAATTTGATAATGTTACAAAAATTACTATCAAACTTCTCATATATTTCAGACTTTTTTGTTTAATAGAAATTCTCGTGTTTTATATTAATTTGCTTTCGTTTCAAAAATTATAAATTTAATTGTATACTTAGACTGACCTATAGTATTTAGGAGACTAAAAGGTTTGATATTGAAAAATAGGAATAAAACACTTATAGTTTTAACATGTTTGAATCATATATGGAGGGTAAGTGTTTGATTTTAGAATACTTTATAATTTTACTGAGAATTAAACTCTATTTTTTAACTTTTTTTTTTCTTGTGAATACAGATAAGAAAAAAGGACTGTGTTAATGCAAAACTGGTCCACAAGTTGAAATATTCCGAGTAAAATTGCTCAATAGATAAGTCCTTGCTTCTTAGGCAATTCAATTAGCTATAGAGATCCCTTGTAATACTTGTACTGATCTGACTTATCAAATGTCAATAATGACCTTCACGGATAATATGTAACGACTCAGCCTACTAGTAATATTGTCTGCCTAGGCTCCCACGGCTCCAAATGTCAATAAAGAAACTTCAAGGATAATAAAAGCAATATATATTACTCTCTTTGTTCCTATTTACAAATTGTACTTATTAAAAATAGATGTTTCCTAATATTACTCTTTCTATTTTATCTTTGAAAGTTATTAACTTAGAAAATATGAATTTGAACAACATAGAAAAACTAATTAGTCTTTAATTTATTCATGTTCGTAATTTAATTCAGATTTATTATTGAAAACTTGACTTTCAAAAAACATTAAATAAGAATACAATTACATTGATAAAAATACAATTTCGAACTTATTTAATTTCTTTAAAGACATAAACTTAAAAAAGGGGAAAAGACACAAGTACCCTGGACAAGAACCACAATCTCAGAAACACATCTTAACTAAATTAAGTAGAAAACAAGGGAGTAGTATAGAGTAATAACTTCCCTTTACACAGAGTCTCTAAAATACTTCATTGATTTCATTTTATATGTCATTTCTTTTTATAAATAGTTGGACCATAATATTTGTTATTTTATAAAATTAATGTATAAAATATCATATTTTGTCTATTATATCCCTCAGAGAATAGTTAATTAATCTTGAAAATGTATTCATCATTTATTACAAAGTTACTTTAAATAAACATTAAATAAGAATAAAAAAATAAAATTATATCAATTCTTAATGGAAGTGCAAAAGAGAATATATATATATATATATATATATATATATATAATAGAACGGAGAGAGTATTATAATATTTCTAGAAGTGTCTAATTGGCCCCCGCCCCCCAACTTGATATTAATATCCCTAACTTACATGGAAACTTCTTTCACACACTCCGTTGTTTACTTAATCCTCAACGAATTATTTATATATATTAAATAATTTTTTCTAACTGAAAAATATAGAATTTGAGTCGAAAGAGAGCTCTTTATCCAAGAATCAAGTGTTTTTTCAATATAACTAAAAGTAAACTTGGACTAGAAACATATAAAACCAACAACGGAGAATTGTGTGATACTCTGTTTTCCTTTTCTGTTTTGTGATTGTATTACATAATCATTAAGGAAAATAAAAAATCAAAAGAATGGCTTCGCCCGGACTCGAACCGGAGACCTTCAGTGTGTTAGACTGACGTGATAACCAACTACACCACGAAACCTTACTGATAGAAAATACTTTATTTGTTATATCACTTAATTTTTCCTGTTCATCTCCCCCTCAATCTTGTGTGAATTTACTGTTTCATCATTTCAAATCAAAGTTTGGATATGGTAAGTTGAGATTATAATTTCAAGTTTTAAATTCTCTAACAATTATGATTTGGGATTTCATTTTTTTTACAATGTAAGCCCATAAGTATATTTTATAGGAGAACTTTTGCATATATAGTCACTCAAAAATAATTTAATTACATTTTATAGCTATAATTTATTAATTATGATTCGTAGTTACATGTTATAGGGAGGAGAGTGGCGAGCGAGAGATAGACAAATTGTATACGTTCCAACTTGTTCTCTGTTTATTCCTTTATCACAATGTAAAACGATATGGTTATTCTGCAATGAGATATGCCAGCCAGAATTCACTAATAAATATTAACTCAATTTTTATGGGCTGAGTTAATAAATGGGCGGGTCATTTTTCATCGATTAATTTTGGTAAAAATTAGGCAAATGACATACTGTAAATGATAAATTACATTCTATTCCTATAATATCGATATTTACCAAAAATCCCTTATTTTTAAGAAATCTGGGTACTTTATAAAATAGAAATGATACTTAAATATAAATGACTGAATATTTTTTTTTCTGTAACTGTTATAGCTAAAATTTGAGTATCTTTTCATGTGTTGGACATGAAATTTAATGTATCAAAGAAATGTATTTTAAATTTAATATTTCGTTTATATATATAGTTTCAATTAGTTTTTTGTAAGTATCATGTTAACCTGTTTTTTTATATGTTAGTATAAGATGAATTGTATTAAGTATCTTTTCAATCTTATCATGATTTTTGAATATATTTGTTAGTATGTTCAATTAATTTTATTAAGTATCATTTTTTGGTGATCATGATAGAATGATTCTTTGTTTTATTTTTACTTATATTTCATATATATTAAGGTATCAAATATTAGTATATGTGTATTATACTGTCAGACATCTGTTATTTAAGTATCATATTTATATGAATTATTGATAAGTATATAAAAAATTAAAGTATCTAATTTAAATTGTGAATTTGAGTACCTTTTTATGTGTTGGACATGAAATTTAATGTATAAAATTTAATTAGTATCATTTGGGATAAAAAAAGGGATTTTTGTAATTTAATACATCAGTAGGGAATTAATGAAATTAAATAAATTAAAGTAGTGTATTTTAGTAATTTTTCCTTAATTTTGTCACCTCTAATTTTTGAGATTGAAATACACTTCCTCTTTCTTTAAGCAAAACTGAAACACAGCTGTATTTCTCAAATGCAACAGTAAAATTTAAAAATGTATCAATTGGAGGGTAAATTGAAGAATTTTCTTAATGGGAAAAATAAAATAAATTGTTTAATTGGGGTTCAAATTTCCCTCTTTTCTTTGGTAATACTCCTTTCTGAATTAACGGTTAATCAAGAAGTGGCCCTTCTATATATATATATATCAGCATTCTCTTGTCATTCCCTTTCTATTCAATATCAATATTTTTCTTCAACTCAATTTTGTAGTGGAAGAATGGAGGAAATCCCAGATGATTGTGATTCCATCTATTGCGGTGGGTGCAGAACTCGAGTTGCATTCATCGAGGATCTCTATTTTACTGTATGGAATTATTCTTTGTCTGAATTTTCTACTGATTTCAATATTTTAGATTCAATGCTTAAATTAATCAGCACTCTGTTATATTTCTTGACAAAGCACATAATCAACTTGTTATGTACATTTTGCAGATGTGGGAAGTCGGGGTCTTTGATAGGGTGTAAGTCTCATGATTTCATGCAATTTGATATTACAAACCTTTATATGTTACAAACCTTTATATATGCAGGTTTAATGTTGAAGTATCAATCGACATGAATTATCATCACCGACAAGATGTAAATACCGTAGCCAATACTTACTGTGTCCAATGTGGAAGGATGATCGGGTGGAAATATGTAAGATACTAATATTAAAGAGCATTTTGTTTTCATGAACATGAAGAATTTTTTCTGAATACTGAAGTTTTTATTTCTCCAGATTCAAGTCATCCAACAGAGCTTGTATGTTATGGAAGGAACATTCCATTTGAGATTGTAAGTTTCTAATTACAATATGCAAATTGAGAGTGTACACATAAGGGGAATGACTTGTAAGGGTTGATACAAATGAGTATATTGTTGCAGTGACATGCTTAATTTTGAAGAGCAAAATTTTGATCAAGATGTAGGCAGTAATCAAGAGGTTCCTATTGAACAAGAATATCAAGATGGAGACGGCGATCAACAGGTTCCTCATGAACAAGATTTAAGCACCAATGAGCAAAATGTTGATCAAGATAGAGGCGGTGATCAACAGGTTCCTACTGAACAAGATTTAGGCACTAATGAGCAAACTGCTGATCAAGATGGAGGCAACGATCCACAGGTTCCTAATGAACAAGATTATCAAGATAGAGGCGGTGCTCAACAGGTTCCTATTGAGCAAGATTTAGGTGCTAATGAGCAAAGTGTTGATCAAGATGGAGGCGGTGATCAAGAGGTTCCTACTGAACAAGATTTAGATGATAATGAGCAAAATAATGATCAAGATGGAGGTGGTGATGAAGAGGTTCCTAATGAACAAGATTTAGATGATAATGAGCAAAATGATGATCAAGATGGAGGTGGTGATCAAGAGGTTCCTAATGAACAAGATTTAGATGATAATGAGCAAAATGATGATCAAGATGGAGACGGTGATGAACAGAATCATGATCCAGATGGAAGGGATATTCGACAGGCTCCTAATGAACACGATTTAGGTGCTAATGAGCAAAATGTTGATCAAGATGGAGGCGGTAATGAACAGGGTCCTAATCATCAAGATGGAGGCCCGCCAATGAAACAAAGGAAGAAATAGATCAAGTGGCTGATGGAATAGATGATAATACAGATGCTGATTTTCTGCATATACAAAATGCTATAATTCATAATTGTGCAATGTTCTGTTTTTAGATTACATTTACATATGAGCATTACTTCAGGTTGGACTAAACCAATTGACACTGCACATTTTACATGTTTGATATTAACCGTTCATATGGTGCTTAGTTTTATTTTAATCTGTTGATACAAAATTGCTGATTGAAGATTATGGCTGCCTAAAAGGTTGGAATAAACCAACTGATTCTGAACTCTTTACATGTTTGAATTTTCCTTCATCTATAGTCCCGTTTGGCGTGAATTCGTAGTAGAGTTTTCCTTCACCACAACAACTCTATTTCTCACTAGTAAAGTCTCAACAAGAAGATCCTGACTTCTTAACTAAGTTGCAGTTTTGGCACATAAAGGAAAAGTTTAAAAAAAAAATAAAATAAAAAAATGGCTTCGTCCGGACTCGAACCGGGGACCTTCAGTGTGTACAATATTAAATATAGTACGTAATATTATAGGATGTATCACTCATGCATTTCATTTGATCGTATTAGTAATACATAAAATTTAATATCATGAGATTAATTTATGTGAAGACAGATCTGCCCCTCAAATTCTTTTAATCACTTTATTTATTTTCTTAATTTTATATTTTATATTTTATATTTTATATTTATACTAGTAAATTTATATATTTTATATTTATACTAATATATTCTATATACTGAAGAATATAGAACTCTTTTTCCATATTTTCTATTTTCTTAGAACGATTTTACAAAATACATAAGTTCTAAATGAAAGGTATTTTTGATCCTATAGTTTAAGGGAAAGGGTATTTTGAGCCAAAATATAGTTCAAGAGTATATATGAGTTATTTCGAATAGTTTAAAGATATTTTTGATTATTTTTCAGTTAAAGAATTAAGAAGAAATTGTAAGAGAAATATAAAAGCCGGAAAAATCAATGGAAAGAAAAGACAAACTACTCACCAAGGATGGAGTTGGTGATCACTGAGAATCCAAGAAAACGAGAAATGGGTGAAAATTAAAACTGAAATTATATTAATTCTTGATTCTTGAATTCTAGTTGAGAAGAGCTCTGTTTTGAAATGGCTTCTTCAGCTCTATTTCAAATCGTTCTGAGAATTTTCTACCGTTTACTAGGGATAAATTTATATAATAAATTTTGAAATGGCTTCATCATTCTAATTATTTTTTAAAAAAAAATATTAATTCACAAAATTATATATTGATTAATAATTAATTAATTTGTGAAATTAAAATTTTAAATTTTGTGTTATGTTTACGGGAAGGACATACATGTAAAATATTCAGCGTCAATCGATTATTCCAAGCTGAAGTAATAATATGAATATTACGAAAGAGGCTCCTCTCTAGTACATAATCTCTCTAGTTTCTCCATTACCCCTTTAATATTTTGATATGTGTCATACACATAACAGTAACCTAACGAGTCATATTTGTTTGGCCATGCCATAGTTAATATTCTATTACTAAATTTATGCGATTAGAATTTACAACAAAGGTTTCGTGGTGTAGTTGGTTATCACGTCAGTCTAACACACTGAAGGTCTCCGGTTCGAGTCCGGGCGAAGCCAAGTTCTAATTTTTTAATATATTTTTTTGAAAGTTTTCCTATATATGCCAAAACTGCAACTTAGTTAAGAAGTCAGGATCTTCTTGTTGAGACTTTACTAGTGAGAAATAGAGTTTACTAGGACTATAGATGTAAAGAGTTCAGTATCAGTTGGTTTATTCCAACCTGAAGTAAAATATGAATATGTAGTGCAATTTCAAAACAGAGTATCACACAATCATGAATTATAGCAATTTGTATAAGCAGAATATCAATGTCTTCATTCGTCAGGTCAATGGAGCATCTCCATCTTCATCAGTTGTCTCTCCATCTTCATCAGTTGTCTCTCCATCTTCATCAGTTATGTCTTCATCTTGATCATCAGTTATGTCTTCATCTTCATCAGTTATGTCTTCATCTTCATCAGTTATGTCTCCATCTTCATCAGTTATGTCTTCATCTTGATCATCAGTAGCGTCTCCACCTTGATCAGTTGTCTCCATCTTGAACAGTAGTGTCCCCATCTTGATCAGTTGTCTCTCCATGTTAATCAGTTCTATCTCCATTTTGAACAATTCTATTTTCATCTCCATCAGTTCTGTCTTAGAAACTGCTTCATTAGCATCTCCACCTTGATGACCATTTTCCTCATTAGCCCCTAAATCTTGTTCATTTGCATCTCCATCTTGATCATTAGGAGCCTGCCTGTTCATTAGCATTTCCGTCTTGATCATTAGGAGCCTGTTCATTAGCATCTCCATCAGTTCTGTCTTAGAAACCGCTGCATTAGCATCTCCACCTTGATGACCTTTTTCCTCATTAGCCCCTAAATCTTGTTCATTAGCATCTCCATCTTCATCAGCATTTTCCACATTACATAATCTAAGCCTATCCCTGCCACAAAATACTCATTTGTATCAAATCATACCGCTTCTCAAATTTGCATATTTGTAATTAGAAACTTACAATTTCATAAGGAATATTCCTTCCATAACAAACATGTTCTGTTGGGTGCCTGCAACCTGGAGAAAATTTAAAAAATCAGTATTTTTTTTAAAAAAAAAAAACAACCAAAAACAACAATTCTTCAAAATTAGTATCTTACAAATTTCCACCCGAGATTCGTTCTACATTGGCCACAGTTAGCATTGGCTACAGTAGTTCCAAATAGTGATTGAACTTTGATAATTCCATTGTAATTTACTTTGTCTAGTAAAAGAACATTAAACCTGCACACACACATATATATATATATATATATATATATATATATATATATATGATATCAAATTGTAATATATATGTAATATCAAATTGCATGAAATCATGAGACTTACACCCTCTTAAAGATCCCTCCTGGCAATGTCCGCAAAATAAACTTGATTCCATGCTTAATTTCGTTCTGCGCTTAGTAAAGAATTATAACAGAGTACTTCATGATTTAAGCATTGAATCTAAAATATTAAAATCCATAGCAAATCCATCAATAATTCAAGAAGATGAAGAGAAAGAGTGAGAATCCATACAATACTTATGTAATCCTCCATGAATGCAACTCGAGATCCGCAGAAACGACAAAGCACGCAAGACATTCTTCCACAACAAAATTGAATTGGAGACGAATATTGAAAGGGAATGAGAAGAGAGTGTTGATATATATATATATATATATATATATATATATATATATATAATATATATATATATAGGTCACTTCTTGATTCTAATGTACCGTTAATTCAAAAAGGAGGGAAATTTGAAATTGCTTCACATTGAACAAATTTTACACCTTTATTAGGAAGAAAAACAAATTAAAAAGTATTATTTTTTTGTTTTGCCCCTTAAGAAGATTAAGTCATATTGACATTTTATTTTGCATTATTACACATATGCACAGACTTAAAGACTGTTTAGAGAATAAAATACCAACTTTTCCCCCTTTGTATCTTAATAATGCTATTGTTGTGTGAATTTCAATGGTTAAAAAATAAATAAATTATTTGTATAGTTTTTGGTATATGTTTTACACGTGTGTTCCATGTGAATTTTCATTTTCATAAATATATAAAAATTATTAAAATTCTATGGTAACATATATGTAATGAGTAAAAAGATGTAACAGTTACAAATAAATCTTTAATAATATGTCCAGAAAACACCAAATGAAGGGGGTATTTTGATGTTCCAAATTAATTTTTTTTAAGCAACAAACATAACTTTTGAATTTTGATTAGTAATTAGCAAACTTTCAATAAAATTAGAGATGATTAATTTTGAGCCCAAATAAGAATATAAGCTTACCGTAATAATGCATTTATAAAAAAACAACTAAAGTAAGAAGTACACAAACTAAAGAAACATCGAAATCCAAATTCGATGACACTCCACTGTGGCTTTCAAAAATTCTTTCACAAACTAAGGAAATATCAGTAGTCGATTATTCTTGTCTTACATCCTCTGCATCTTTAAATTACGTATGTGTTAGTACATGAATTTTTGTAATCGATATGGTGAATTGTGAAGTAGTGGATAGTGGGTACAAGTTGATTTTGCAACTTTTTTATGGTTCTCAAATAAAGTGAGTAGTGAAGTCAGAATAGGGTTGTGAAAGTTATGATTAGATTAATAATGAAAAGAAATGTTACATTCAAAATTGTAATGAAAGAATTGTTATTGTGTAATTAAGAATGAAGGGACTATAACAATTTGTTGGGGTTCGAGTGTATACAGATTTTACCTTAATAAGAGTATGCAAAATTGCAACCAAATTGTGTGTAAGTTTCATTGAATTTAATGAGGAGATCAATTTTCCTCATTCAAGAAACCAAACTAAGGTATACCACACGGCATAACATTTGTATCAAGAAATTACAAACAAACTAAGTGTCATATACAGAATGGTACTCTCAAATTGGTTTAAGCCAACCTGAAGTATTACCATACGTAATACAATCTCAAAACAGAAATGGAAAATAGAATATCACACAATTTATGAATCTCAATGTCTTCATTTCATCATTCAGTTGATTGATCAGTTATGTATCCATGATTTTGATGAGTTGTCTCCATCTTGATGAGTAGCTTCTTGATCAGTACCGCCTCCACCATTAGCCTCTTGATCAGTTCTTCCTTCATCTTTATCAGTTGTCTCTCCATCTTAATCAGCTCTGCCTTCGTCTTGATCAGTTCTGTCTTCATCTTGATCATTAGCGTTTCTGAATCTTGTTCATTACCATATCCATCTTGATCAGGATTTTGCTCATTATAGCCTAAAGTTTGTTCATTAGCATCCCCATCTTGATCAGTTGTGTCTCCATCTTCATCACTTGTCTTTATCTGGATCACTTGTCTCTCTGTCTTGATCAGTTGTGCCTTCATCTTGATCAGTTTTTTCTTCACCTCGATCAGCAGCGGTCCCAAGTCTTGTTCATTACTATCTCCATCTTCTTCAGGATTAGCGCCTGAATCTTGTTCATTAGCATCTCCATCTTGATCAGTTGTCTCTCCATCTTCATCAATTGTATCCATCACCATCAGTAGTGTCTCGAGCAGTACAATCTCGATCAGTAGCGGCCTCTTCATCAGTTCTTCCAGCATGTTGATCAGTTGACTCTCCATCTTGATCAATTGTGCCTTCATCTTGATCACTTCTTTCTTTATCTTGATCAGTAGCGTTCCTGAATCTTCTTCATTAGGAACCTGTTCATTACCATCTCCATCTTCATCAGAATTTTCCTCATTAATGCCTAAATCCTGTTCATTAGCATCTCCATCTTTATCAGAATTTTTCTCATTAACGCCTAGATCCTTTTCATTAGCATCTCCATCTTGCTCGTTAGCGCCTAAATCTTGATCATTAGGAACCTGTTCATTAGCATCTCCATCTTGCTCGTTAGCGCCTAAATCTTGATCATTAGGAGCCTGTTCAGTATCGCCTCGAGAGAGAAGATGAAGATCATTCCAGCAAATAAGCTCGTCCCTGCCACAAAATACTCATTTGAATTAACACGGCCTACAAGTCCAAAATTTGCAAATTTGTAATTAGGAACTTACGATCTCATATTATTAGTGCCTAAATCTTGTTCATTAGCATTGACGACTAAATCTTGATCAGCATTAGCGCCTTCATTCGATATACTAAGCTTGTCCCTGCCACAAAATACTCATTTGTATTAGCCCTTACAAGTCTCAATTTGCAAACTTTAATCAGAAACTTACCATTCCACAAGAAATTTTCCTTCTCTTATAAACATGCAAGGTTCAGTAGGAGCCATTCTTCCACAACAAAACTGATATACAATAGAAACAGAATGACAAGAGAGAATGTTGATGTAGAAATGGAAATTAATGAGAAGAGAATGCAATAAATCTAGGAGGTGAAAAGACTTTAAAAAAGTCATAAACTAAGGGCCCGTTTGGATGGGCTTAATAAAAGCAGCTTTAAAAAAGTACTTTTGAAAGTGCTGAAACTTATTTTTAAAATAAGCACTTATGCGTTTGGATAAAAGTGCTGAAGTTGTTATGTCAAACGTGAAAAGGGGAAACTAGAAGAAAGAGATGTTAGGGTTATATGGGTAATTTGGAGATTGTATAAAAATATTAAGGGAAAAAACATAAAAATGTGGTCAACTTAAAACAGCTTATAAGCCAAAAAGAAAAAGCACCCCTACCCCAGCTTTTAACTTTTGGCTTAAAATAAGTTTTTTTTAACTTAAAATAAGCTATTTTGAATATTGCCAAACAGTTAAATAAGTCAAAAACCAGCTTTTAAGTCAGTTTGACCAGCTTTTAAGCTGAGCCAAACAGGCTCTAACTTTTGCCTAAAAAGTTCCACTTATAAAATAGGAAATATTATGCGGTTAAGCAAATTTGTACTACTTAATTAGTCATCGTAGCTATAATTTAATATAATTATCACTCACGATTAACATTAACCATTAATTACGTGGATGAGTTTGTATGATTAACCATATCTGTATAATTCGCAACTAACAATTCTTCATTTGATTTGCATTTATATTTGTATATGAAGATGATTTCCTTTGATTTTTCATATTTATCACCATATACAATCAATCTTTTTTGTATAACTTTTAAAAGTTTGTATAAACGTGTAGTTTTTGGATTTTGTATAAATATAATTTGTATAATATAAATTGAAAAATTGTTTAAAGTTCATATGTTTATGTTTGTATTAATCTGATATTTCAAGTTTTATCATATTTGTGTAATTTCAGAATTTGTACTACTCTATTATACAAAAACACGGGTGAAACAAACGTATCCGCGAATTGTACAAATTATTTCTCTCTCTTGCTCGCCTCTTCCAATTTCGCTTGTCTCTCCTTCCGCTCTCAATCTCGCTCGCCAGATATGCAAATGCATATGTATATCAGTTACATATATAATTATCTAAACGGTATACGTATACAATTTATCTCTCTCTCGCTCTCTAGTCTCTTCCTTATAACATGTAGCTACGAGCCGTAATTATCAAACTATAGCTATAAAATGTAATTAAGCTATTTTTGAATGACTATATATGCAAAAGTTCCTCTTTAAAATATACTTATGAGCTTACATTGTAATAAAAAAAATGAAATCCCAAATCATACTTGTTAGAGAATTTAAAACTTGAAATTATAATCTCAAACTTACATATCCAAACTTTGATTTGAAATCATAAAGCAGTAAATTCACACAAAATTAAGTCATATAAGGATAAAGTAATTTTTGTAACAACGGTTTCGTGGTGTAGTTGGTTATCACGTCAGTCTAACACACTGAAGGTCTCCGGTTCGAGTCCGGGCGAAGCCATTCTTTTTGATTTTGTATTTCCTTGATGATTATGTAATACAATCAATTATGAGTTACAAGCAGAACATCAGCATGAGAAATTAGGATTAACCGATTATAATCGCTCTAAAACTCTTTTTTAAAAAAGAAAAGGCTTAAAAATACTCCTAAACTATTTGAAATAGCTAATATATACCCTTAAACTTTTTTTATGCTCAAAATTATCCTTAACTACCCTTCCCGTCATACTATTGGGTCAAAAGTACCCCCTTCTTATTAAACATTGCATGCGAATAGGATTTCATAGCCACGTAGACTAAAAAGAAAGGGTAAAAAATACCCTTAAACTATTCGAAATAGCACATATATACCCTTAAACTATATTTCATCTCAAAACTACCCTTCCCGTCAAACTATTGAATCAAAAGTATCCTTCTTATCAACAGAAATTGTTAAATGCCATGTGGATGCCACATTACATGCCAATAAGGTTCCACTGCCACATAGACTTAATCCCTAAATCCTAATTACTTCCCCCCTCATTTTATTATTTCAGAAATGATATATTCACCCGTTCTCTCTCATTTTGCGGCTAGGGTTTCATACTTTTCTTCGTCGTTGGGTTTCAAAGTGGATATTCATGCTTGTAGGCTAGTAAATATTTTTTTCTTATTTTATTATGTTTACGATTTCAAAGCATGACAGTTATAATTTCACAACTTTCCCCTAATTTCGCAGCTAAAGTTTCGTAACTTTCTTCGGGGCTGAGTTTCAAATTGAATATTCATGGTTGTAGGTTAGTAAATATTTTATTTTATTTTATTACATTTACTATTTTAAAGTATGAGAGTTAGAATTTCACAACTTTCCCGTCATTTCGCGGCCAAAGTTTCATAACTTTCTTGTGAGCTGAGTTTCAAAGTGGATTTTCATGGTTGTAAACACAATAAAATAAGAAAAAAGTTTACTAACCTATAACCACGAATATCCACTTTAAAACCCAGCGACGAAGAAAACTGTGAAACCTTAGCCGCTAAATGAGGGAGAATGGGTGAAATCGTTTCTGGAAAATAATGAAATGAGGGGAAAATGAGTATTAAGATTTAGACATTTAGTCAATGTGGCACATGTGGAATTTAACAACTTCCGCCAATAAGAAGGTCACTTTTGACCCAATAGTTTGATGAGAAGGATAGTTTTGAGCCGAAATATAGTTTAAGGATAAATATCAGCTGTTTCGAATAATTTAAGGATACTTTTTACCCTTACCTTTTAGTCTATGTGGCAGTGGAAATCTATTGGGGGTGTCATGTGGCATCCACATCACATTTAACAATTTTCGTTAATTAGAAGGGCACTTTTGACCCAATAGTTTGACGGAAAAGGTAGTTTTGAACCAAAATATAGTTTAAGGGTATATCTGAGCTATTTCAGATAGTTTAAGGATATTTTTGATCCTTTTCAATTAATAATTAGAAATAAATCAATTTATGAGAATGATAGAATAAATTTTGTTTAAAAAATTATCAACCAATCATTTGAACGGGAGAGGGAGCAACCCTCTTCTTTAACTCTTTTAAGAGCTAATATAAGGACAATATTTTTCGAAAATAGTTTTGGACGGTCAAAAAAAATTATAATTTCGTAAAAGGGGAAAATAAAATAAAATTTATTCCTGGTTAACGGTTAAAAAAATTTCAGAGCGATTTGAAAACAGAGCTCTTCTCAACTAGTAGTAATCAAGAATCAAGAATGAATATAAATTCAGTTTTGGGCTAATAATTTTCACCCATTTTCTTTTTCTTGGATTCTCATTGATCATCTCCTCTATTCTCCCTAGTAATTTCAGAAGGATTTGAAAACAGAGCTCTTCTCAACTAGTATCAAGAATTAATATAATTTCATTTCTCGTTGATCACCAACTCCATCTTGGTGAGTAGTTTGTCTTTTCTTTCCATTGATTTTTCCAGCTTTTTATGTTTCTCTAACACTTTCTTCTTTATTCTGTAACAGGTCAAACATGGCTATTAGGATGGGACGGAATTTGCCTCAATCCAATCATGTCCCTTCTGTTCATTACTTCTACTGTTGTGGTTGCAGAACTCACGTTGCAATCGTCTATTACATTCCGACTCTACGGACTATTTCTAGTATGTATCTATGCAGGTTTAGGGTTGTAGTAGCAGAGGACGAGCCACAACATGGAGTAGTATATGGCATGAACTTGACGGTAGCCGTGACTTACTGCCTCCAATGTGGAAACCTGCTCATGTGGAAAATTGTAAGATACTAGTAATATTAAAGATCATTTCAGTTTCAAGACGGATTTGTTAAATTACTGAACTTATGATTTCTCCAGCTTGCCGTCTCCCAACCGTCGAGTGTTTATAGAGTAGGAGGATCCGTCATGAGATTGTAAGTTTCTAATTATGAAATTGCAGATTGAAACGTCTGTGCATGTATATCTATGGTGTGACTTGTAAGGTGTTAATTCAAATGAGTTTTTGTGGCAGGGACGCGTTTATTAGCTGTAACAATGCAACGTTGTTTGATTTTCTCTATGGAGGCAATAATGAACAGGCTCCTAATGATCAAGATGGAGGTGCAGATGAAGAACAAGACGGAGACATTAATGAACAAGATTTAGGCGCTAATGAGCAAAATGTTAATCAAGATGGAGACGCTTATGAACAAGATTTAGGCACTAATGAGCAAAATGTCAATCAAGATGGAAACACTAATGAACAAGATTTAAGCGCTAATGAGCAAAATGTTGATCTGGGTGGAAATGGAGGCGTTAATGAACAAGTTCCTAATGAAGATGTAGATATCATTGAGGGACTGGGCAATATTGATCTAAATGCAAACATTTGAATCTCAACTATTGATGAAAATGCAGATTCAAATGTGTGATTTCTGTATTGTGATTTCTGTTTTTGGTTTTTCGATTTCATTACATATTGATTTTGGAGAAAAGCAATTGACATTTGACATGTTTGAGCTCGAGTACTTCCCTTCTCTATATGCTGCTAATTACTTCATCTTTTGACTATAATCTACTAGTTGACAGTCACTGAAGCTGCTGTTTTGTTTCAAAATTTAGATGTTAAAAAACTATACGAAAAGTACTATACATCATAATTTTTTATATATCAATATGATGAAAAAATGTATCCTTAAATATTCGTCAAAGTTTTTGTAAAGTATGACAATGAATAGTTAACGGAGGAAGTATATATTACTTAATGTTAGTGGGACATATCAATAAAAATGTAACAATGAGAATTTTTTATTTTGTAAAAGTTTAGCTTAAAATAAAAATTTTCATGACAGTGAGAAGAGACGAGATATTAGTAATGTCTCAAGAGATATATCACCTAGACAACAAAAAAGTGAAAGCAACAAATACAAAAAAAAAAGACTCATGGAATGCAACGTAACTATAAAATAACTGAGGAGTTTGTTCCGAGACACCTACCGATGTGACAGGCAAAGCAGATCCATTTGACATTATCTATAGGTTCAACAGGATCCAATAAATCTATAGAGAAAGTATGAATTATCAGGTGTTGTTGGATATGTTTGAAGAAAAAGACATGAGAAAAATACTTCAAGTTACTTTCGATGGACAATCAATCTTCTTAATTCATGCTTTTGTAATAGAAAGTTTGAGGCTGTAACTCAACTTTCTTCTTGATTGACAATTTTAACATTATTTAACTATCCTCGTTTGTCATATCATCATGAGTTGTATCACAAACTTTGTGTTGATAAGAAAATACATAGTTCTTTCTAACTCTTATTTTCTTCATGCTATTTTTTACGTTTAATAAAAGGCGATTAAACAGACACTGTCTAGTGGTAAATTTAACGGGGGGAAAAATGCATTACTAAATGGGGAGATGAAAATTGAGATTTGTTGAAATACAGTTGCTCTTTTTGTTATGCAAAACTGAAATACAACTGTAAATAAACGCAACGGTATTTTATTGTATACACTTCTATATAATTCCCTCTCCTCAGGATTGAAAAATCAACATTCTCTTCAACTTTTCCATTCTCTCAACTTTTCCATTTTCAAGATTTAATATTCAGAATGGCTTCTTATGATCACTTGCGTTGCAGATGCGGACGTGGAGTTGCATTCGTCAAAGATTTAAGAATTAATGAGGTATGGATTCTATATTCATCTACTTTTCCATCTATTCTACTTTCATCTTTCTATCTTGAATTTGCTACTGATTTCAATATGTAAGATATAATTTTGTATAAGCAGTACTACTCTGTTATATGTCTTGAGATAGAACAAACTTATTTTTTCATCTTTGCAGGGGAATACTCTAGTAGGGATCTTTACTCATATGTAAGTCTCATGATTTCACGCTAGGTAGCTATTTTAAAAATAATCTGCAGTCTGAGGTATATATATATATGTGTGTGTATATGCAGGTTTAATGTTGAAGTAGCACCAGAGCATGAGACATGTCAAGCACTAGAAGGCAAAACCCTACTCGATACTTTCTGTGTTAACTGTAGGGCCTGGCTCGGGTGGAAAGTTGTAAGATCGATTCTCATGAACAAGAGGATTTGCAAATTCCTTCTTTTTTGTTGTTGTTTTTGTTGTTGCTTAAACAGAATTTTCCTTTCGCCAGAATGCAGTCACCCAAGGCAGTCGTTATGAGAAAGGACAATTCGTGATGATGATGTAAGTTTAATTGGAAAAATGAGACTATGCATATGCGATATGCTGTGTAAGGTGTTACTAATACAAGCGATTATTTTGTGGCAGGGGGAAGCTTACTTACGCTACTGGTCAAATCTTAGATCCAAATGGTGATCAAGATGGAGGCGATAATAACGCTAATAATCAAGATGGAGGCGCTAATAATCAAGATGGAGGCGCTAATATTGCTGATAATCAAGATGGAGGCGCTAATAATCAAGATGGAGGCTCTGATGAGGAAAATGTTGATCAAGATGGAGGCGATAATAACGCTAATAATCAAGATGGAGTCGCTAATAATGCTGATAATCAAGATGGAGGCGCTAATAATCAAGATGGAGGCGCTAATAATGCTGATAATTGATTCATAGTTTCTAAAGAGCATATTGATCGAAATCGAAACATTTGAACCAATTACTGATGAAAATGCAGACATCAACAGCTGATGATTCGTGAAGATATACACTTGCACTGAGTGCAGTCACTAGAGTTCATAACTGTGTGATATTCAGCTTCTTTTTTTTTTTTCCGTGTTTTGGGATTAGAAAATCAATTGAGAGTGAACATTTTACAGACATATTAGAGCTGGGGTACTTCCGTTCTGTATATGCTGCTTAGTTTCTCTTTAATTTCTTCATACAAATCATATGAATGTTAACTGAAGTGATAACCAACAACATCAATGGCTTTTATCCAATGCTAGTGTAGTGTGTGAGTCCTAGTTATATAATCATGTGTTTATCAAGACTTCATTTTATATGCTTCTAAAATTATATTTAAAGCAGTCACTCAAATATGACGACATAACTTGCTACTTTAATTTTTCTTATATATTATTATGATTAGAAGCATTGGAATCTTCGTTATTGTCTAGCTACTGTTCAAAAATTGACATAATTAAATGATTACAGTACAGGTCGTTCTTCAATACATGACCCGTAAATGAGTTTCGTAGTTATCATACTCTAAAAAACTCTGCTGTGGTAGTATCTGATAAAGTAGTCATAGTTTCTTACTCCCAACTCCATTTGATGGAAATTTGGCGGCGTTTGAAAGATGACTCATAGAACTTAAATTTGATAGGTCGTGGGACACCTACTTCATTATATTGTGAAAGATATGGTTGTTTGACGTTGATCCTTGTATGAACAAATGTGAAAAACTTAATCGGTAGGAAGGTTTTGAACTTGACTTGGTATTTGAGGTCTCTTATGACCCTAAACCGCTTCCAATATACTTCCCGCACAAAGAAATGAAACACATAAGCATAAGTACGACATGACTCAGTTCAAGCTTATATACTTACGACTTGAATTCTAAGAGTAGAGTTGCAAGGTATTACTCATACCTCAGACTCGCTCTGAAAACGCTTTTGAAATCAGTGCTCTTCTGTACAAGCTAAACCAAATTAATAAACGTGTGACGTATGGACGGGTGAAACGTGTGAGGAGGAAAGAGGGAAATATATATCTGCTAGATTACACTTACAAGAGAAAAAAGGGATTTAAGTAATTTTTTAGAAAAGTAGGGAAAATTAGATAATAAGAAACATAAAGTTGTGTATTTAAGTTATTTTTTCAAATACTAATTCGATTTTATTAATCAGTAATTTATTTTTCCAAATATTAATCTAATTTTATTAATCAGTAATTTGACTTGATCAACATATGAATTTAAGATTAGATCCAAATTTAGTATGAATTTATCAATTAAATTTCACTATCTACACATATTAATACAAAGGGAAAAGATGATATTTTGGAGTGTTGATTCAGGAAAGACTTTTCAAGGAAATTGTGAAGAAATTAAAGAGAATACAAAGCGAAAAGATGTTTTTTTTGGAGTGTTAATTCTGGGAAGATTGTTCAAGGAAATTGTGAAGAAGTTAAAGACAATATTGTCACACTGTCCGGGTCAAATTATGCAGCCAAATAGGCGTGGCGTGACAATATGGTGTATTAAAATATCATCTTCTTCTTAATCAGAAGTTGCATGGATATGTGAATTCTTAATCCTAATTACATTCTACTTTATAATAGGCATATCTATATATATATATATATATATATATATATATATATATATGTTTGAATTTGCGTCAACTAAACTTAATACTTTGTAATTTTGAATTTTGAATATGTAATAGTGGACACTTAAATATGAATAAACTTAGTACTTTGTAATTTTGAATTCGGAATATGTAATAGTGGACACTTAAATTTGAATAAACCTAAACAAATAGACACATTCATATACTTTGTAATGTAAACAAAGAGAAGAGGAGGGTTTTGACTTTGAGGAGTAGGAGTAGGTTTGGAATCGGCATAAGTAAAACAAAAATCAAATATGAATGCAGAATTTTCGTACTACTTATCTAATTGAAATATGTAAATAACATTGAGAATGTAAATATTATTGAAGAAGTGTAATATTATAATTAGTAGAGAAAAGTTGAGTATATAGAATCCTAACTAGTTAGTATTATATTCTTTTTCTCCTTTGAGATGTTCAACCTTCACCTCCGGTGTACTAGTGGTTAGACGCATCAACTTGCGAATTTTATTCAAAACAGAAACCATGCCATGAAGACGTCTGCTTCGTGTCTTGTCTTGATCATCATCACCATCACCATCACCATCACCATCACCATCAACATCAACATCAATCTTAATTTCTTCGTTTAGCATATCTGGTCATTTGAAACAAAAAAGTTGGATCAATTAATCATATGTCTTTGGATTTGGAAAACCTCAAATATCAATATATACTACATATGTACCTTGAGGTGTGATATTTAGTCGAGTCATGACAAATTGTTCCAAATTCTGAAAAAAAAGTCGATGTGCGGTATGAAGTTTTATCTTGGTATTTACGATTGCAATTAATAGTTCCAGATGCTTGATTTGGTTGTCAACGTATTCAGTAATGGGTTGAGTACGGGATTTGAGTTTGATCTCGCCATTCATAGTTGCAAGTGATAGTTCCAGATGCTTGATTTTCTTGTCCATGTCTTCAATAACTGGCTGAATACGGGATTTCACAAACTGCACTCTTGCCTCCATTACTCTACTGTCATCTGAACTCATTATCCAACTTTTCTGATATATTTGGTTGGTTCTTGAATCTTACTAAAACTTTTCTGATTGGTATATTTTTACAAAGAGAAAATAAAAGGCCAACATCTCTATTTATAATAGTAAAGATACCTAATTAAACTAGAAATTGAAAACCTAATCCTATTCTAACACAGGATGAATTAATGTGTCCTTTTTTTAAAAATAATTACTTATTTTAGATATATTTTTCAATAATTACCATTTATGGCAATATAAAATAATATATTATATATTTTATATAATATAATATATAAAATAATTCTCTCCAACTTTTATATTTATCTCTCTCTCTCTCTCTTTTTTTCTACCTCTCTTACTTTCTTCTCTTTTTTTTTTCTTTTTGTACATTCTCTCTCTTTCTGTTGCCTTTTTTTTGTTTCTCTCTTTATTTTCTTTCGTATAGTAATCAATAAATCATAAAATAAATAAAATTTATATCAATAATTAATTAATTAAATAAATAATTTAATCATAACACATAATAAATTGCAAAATAAATTGAACTTTAATGAAAATGTATTACCCACATATTAAAGTTGAATTAAAAATGTATTACACACAATGATCTATAAAGTAAAGTAAACTTGTATTAATAATGAATTAAACAAGTAATCCGATAGTAATAAATAAATCAAAAAATTACAAAATAGATTAAATTGCTTTAAAATTGTATTACACAATATTGAAGTTGAATTAGAAGAGAATTTCGAATGAATGAAAAACGTAACTAACAAAAAACAAAACAACGATCTATAAATTGAATTAAACTCATATTATCCATGAATAAAACTTATATCATATGTATCTTATAGATTATATTTGTTTCTATCACTAAGATAATCAATTAATTTGACAAATAATATAATTGTAACAAATGAAGAAACATAATAAACTGTGAAATGAATTAAACTTGAATAAAAAAATGTATTACAGACATATTAAAGTTGAATTAGAAGCGAATTAAATATGAATGCAAAATGTAGCAAACGAAAGTGCATTATGTAATTTGTAAATTGAATAAAACTTGTATCAATAATGAATTAAACATGTAATTCAATCATAACAAATCAACCATAAACTACAATATGAATTAAGTTGTATTAAAAGTGCATACACAAATAATAAAGTTGAATTAAGCATAGATTAAAAAAATATAACTAATGAAACACCGTACAATGATTTATAGAGTGAATTCAACTTATATCAATAATGAATTAAACAAAGAATTTAACATTTACAAATAATAAACTACAAAATGAATTAAACTTGCATTAAAAGTGTATTACACAATAATAAAGTTGAATTGGAAGAGAAAAATAATAATAATTGAAAAATGTAACTAATGAAAGAAAAGACAATAATCTATAGATTGAACTAAACTTATATTATTCATGAATAAAATATGTATTATATGTATCTTATAAATTATTTTAGTTTGTATCACTAAAAACATGAGAGATATTTGCAATATGTATTACAAGTGAGTTAATTTATTTTAGTTGAGATCACTAAAAAAAGAGTGAAGTTTGTAATATGTATTACAAATATATTGTTTGTGATTTTAATATAATTTTTTAGTACAATAATGAAACATATTTAATACAACTTTAATACAATCGCGATACATTTTCTTAAACTTCACCTTTTTTGAGTTTCAATCTTATTTTTCTCCTAAAATCAATCATAAACTTAATCAAACCCTCTTAAAATTGGGATATAAACTCCAACCGACATTTCACTTATTTTTAGGAACAACATATCCAAACTAATCACAAATTCGTAAAATTGAATCTTTATAGTGACCATCGATGACGAACTCTTGTTTCTATAATTTTAAAATTTTGAAATTTCTATTTGAGTACATGATCATATTCTACAATTTTCTATTTTTTCTATTCCTAATCTTGTCGTGTTATTGAATAAAAATAGTGAAATATGAAAAAAAATGATTCAAAAATAATTATTTAAATTATAATTTAAAAAAAAAAAGAGGAAAAGATATTGACACGGAAAGAGATGGACGAAGAAGTAGAAATATATATATATATATATATATATATATATATATATATAAAATTAAATTTCAAATAAAATGTCATTTTCTACAACAGAAAAAAAGACAAGAAAATATAAAATAAAATAAAATATAAAACTTAAAAAATTCATCGATTTACATACAAAATCTATTTTAAAACAAATTAATTTATACAGATTTTAAAAAAGTAATTAATTAAAATTAGAGCAGTTTCATAACTGCTAAACAACCGTCCACTTTACAAGGAAACTTCAACTACATTAATAAACTGCATCTTTAAATGGAGTATTATATATAGAACTTCTTTCACTAAGAAATTTTCATTGTTCTCTATGTTGACACCAAATTTTGGTCCGATGGTTTTGAAATTAATACATTTTTGAGTCAAATACAACAACAAAAAATCTTCCTATCCCACATCTTTTCTCTAACAATTTTCAATTTTCAATTGTCCCACATCGGCATTTTAGCCCTTTTGAGGATTTTTGGGTCTCTATATAAACCCACTTCATTCCATATTTTAGAGGGGAGGGGAATACAAAAGAATACTCATAAAATTTTGAGAATTCTTGGTTCCATAGTTCAAAAAATTTTAAAAGTTTTTTTTTTTTTTTTTTTTTTTTGTGGTTTTATCGAGTTGAGGACGTGGAGTCGTCTCCTTCAAACTCATAGTTCCGGTTCGCTGCCCAGGACCAGGTAAATTTTTTCTCTTAGTGTTGTTTTATTTTATTCCCAGCTTTTTTATGTTTTCTGTTTATTATATGTAGCTTGTTTTGTTTATATTTTTTTTTTAGTTTAATGTAGTTATAAAAGTTAATTAATAGTTGTGTTTATTATAGTTTTAATATTAGCATTATTTTACGATTTGATGTTCATTTATTTATTATTATTATTTTAAAATTGTTAGTCAACTATTTACTATCTTAAATTTTCAGAGTTTTGTTATTATTCTATTTTAATGTTATTTTTAATTTTTATATATTACGTTATTGTTGTTTCCATTTTCTAATTATGTTGTTTTAGTTTGGTTGATTGTTTTCCATATTCTCTTGGGATAAGTTTGTTATGTTTTGTTGATGTTCAGGTTATATTAAATTTTTATTGTTAAATTGGCCAATGAAAAAAACTCTCCGTCGGTTTTGGAGGCCTCCCCAATATTAAAAGACGGAAATTTAATTAAAGTTAATATTTTATTGTTAAATTGGGCCGATGAAAAATCTATCCGTCGGGTTTAGAGGCCTCCTCATTTCTAAAAGACGGAAATTTTAATTAAAGTTTATATATTTTGTATGTTGAATGGCCGATGAAGAAATGAAGAAATTACCGTCGATTTCCAAGGCCTCCCATGTTAATAAGACGGATTTTTATTTTAGTTATTGTTTGAGTTATTTATTTTTATTTATATTGTTTTGACACTAACTCTTTTACTAAGTGTCTTTACAGGTACCTGGAGTTACTTCTCCTTGAAATTATTTGAAAAGTTCGAATTATAATTTCATTCGTTATTTTGTGAATATCGACGTTAGGCAAACTTTAGGCCGATAATTATTGTTTTATTGTGCATATTGTTTGTTTATTATATGTGTTTATTTTATATTTTTTCTCAATTTGAAAAGATAAATGAATTCAGTCGGGAACCACATTTGTGGATTCCGAAGGGTGCCTAACCCCTTCCCTTCGGAATAACTAGAACCCCTTACCTAGAATCGAATTGGTTTCGTATGTTAATAATTGGTTTCCTAGTTTTCCTAAAAATTAGGTGGCGACTCTTTTTAAAAACTCGTTTATTGTTAAACTTTGTTAAAATTGAAACAATTAATTATTTTTGAGTTGCCGCGACGTTTCGCCCTATTTCGACAGAGTAGGGATGTAAACAGAATGGCGACTCTGCTGGGGAGTCGCCATTCTGTTTGAGGTTTTAACCAATATGGATTTATTTGTTTTTCAAATTGAGGAGATTTTTGCTTTATTATTATGTTATACCTTGTATTTTTATATTTTTGCTGATTATTTGTTTATTGTATGTACTCATTATTTATCTTGTTGTGGGTATATATTATCATTGCATTCAGGGCATATCTCCGATATATATGTATAGTATATTAAAGGATGGTTTGCGGAACCGCAACCGGACTTTTTTATACTCACCTTTTTCCGGAATGAACGGCAATTTATTGGTTCGTTATGCGTCCAATGGTTGTCGTGAATTCCAGCCTAAGTTGTCCGCTTGGGTTCCCTGTCTTTCAAAAGCCACTCTTAGTCAACTAGGATAGAGCTAAACCAAAACCTCATATTAAGCATGACACAATTGTTTGTATGTTATGTGATATACGTGTTGTATATATGTTGTATAATAGTTCATTATTTTAAAATCACTTTTGTTAACCTAGTTTTAAGAATATTCATAATTCAAGTCCAATTTTTTGAAGTTAAATAGTTGGAACTACGTTTGACCTGATTCCTGCTTCAACGGGATACGTAGGCGCCATTAAGGCTCGGTCATCTTCCCCGTAAGTTTTCCAAATTTTAAGAACAGAAACTGGGGCAAAATTTTGGGGAAGTCTCCAAAATTTTATAATGGAGATACTTGTTACAATATTAAATACCGGAGGTTTGTCGAAGTTGAAACAGGGGCAAAAATTTTTAGGAATGCCCTCAAAATTTTCACCAAGATTGTACGCAGACTCCAGTATTTAGGAGGCTTCACTCCGAGTTGGTTTGTATATTTTGCATTATTTTTTTTGTACATGATGTCACATTCATTGTATATCTTTGTTTTTATTATATTCCATTGAACAATTTAGTTTAATTGACATTTTTTAAGTTTGGGTAGTCCGCCCTTCAATGCGACTCATTATTTTCTTATTATTTTTGTTACTTTTGTTGAATTTGGGTGGTCCGCCCTTCAATGTGATTCACTGATTTCTTCATTCTTGTTAATTTCATTTTTAAGTAATTAAAAAATATTTTTTGTTAAAGTTGGGTTGCCCGCCTTTCAATGTGGCTCATTGGTTTTTATTCTCATTTTTTTTTCCTTTCAAAAAGTAATTTGTTGTTTATAAATTTTATGTCATATTTGGACGAACTACGCAGACCTGATTCTCATCATTGAGATACGTAGGCAGCCCTTTGAGGGTTCGGTATTTCTTTATTCAAAAGATCTTTTATTTTTATTTCTTTTAATGTTTATAATTTTTAAATCATTTTTTTTTTGACTTGGTGGATGCCAACACAGTTCAAGTGTGCATGTGAAAATAATTTGTACAATAAAGAAGATTGCCTTCTTGTTAAACCATGGATTCTTTTGATACCTCTCATTCATACTTTGTTACACTTGCAAATGTTGTCTCGTATAAATTCAAGATTAGAACAAAATCAGATTCATTGTTTCATGTGCATTGTGTGGTGAGTTTTGAATCAAATTCAATTATTTTGCATTGTTGATCTAGAACTTGACCTAAATGTTATTGAGGCGAAATTCTGAGTAATGTTTGATTTGAAAAATGATTGTAGGCCTTCTTTGATCCGTTTGAGCCTTTCAAAGCCTACCAAATGATGTTAATCCTTAGATGTCCCCACTTTGAGCCTTAAGCCTTTTCTTTGGACAACCACATCTTAGCCTGTACCTTTCTGAGTGCTTTTACGCACTATATCTCTTTTGACCAGACTTTCTTGAGCGCACTGAAGACATGCAAGTTATAAGAGAAGATACAAAGTTCAAATTTGTCAAAGACAAAAGTTATCAAAGTTCCTGAATGTCAAGAAAACAAAAATGACTTCAGAAGAAAAAAAAAGGGTTCAAAATTCCCCACCAATTTAAGAAAGCAAAATTTCAAAAACACTCCAAACAAAAAGGAAAAAATTCAAAAGGGGGGAAAACTCAGACAAACAAAGTTTCAAAGAAGTCAAAAGTGCAAAAGGAAGGGACAACAAAGAGAATCAAACGCTAAAAGCGTAATAAATGTTAAAAGCATCTATTTAGTGCAATGCTCAAGAAAGAATAAGTCACTTTAATCCCAAATGACTATCCTACCCGTTCCTAATCCAACATTACAAGCTATTAACAAGCCCTACATGATTTCAATTCAAATATTCCAGATTAGTGGAGATTTACATGAAGGTCAAGCCTATGGTATCACAATTGCATGCATTGAAATTTTTTGTTGAGTGTGAGTGTGCTTTTCCAGATATTCCCAAATCAAAACACTTTAAATGTGCACAAATTGAAAGTTTCTTTCTTGTGAGGGCACTTGAAACATGATGTTAGGTCTAGTTCAAAGATTTTGCTTGTAGCAAGATGAACAAATCTTGTCAGTACTTAAGTACAATTGAGGTACCACTTGAATCCATAGGAATTACCTCGATGTCAATTTCAGTTGAAGGAGAAAAATTGTGAGAAATTTTTGTACAATACTACTGTTGGCGCTAACCAAGTTAAAATATGTTTCATTGTTGATATTTGTCCAAACAACTTTGTGGACCGTTTCATTGTTGATTTTGTCCATACCAACTTTGTGGACTGTTTCATTGTTGATATTTGTCCAAAGAACTTTGTGGACCGTTTCAAAGTTTAAATTGCATTTTCGGTAGTCATACCCTTCAAAATGACATCTTTTATTTTCGGTAGTCATACCCTTCAAAATGACATCTTTTTAATTTGGGTCGTCATACCTTTCAAACTGACATCATTTTATTTTTATGCCCCATATTTGTCCATACCAACTTTGTGGACTGTTTCATTGTTGATATTTGTCCAAAGAACTTTGTGGACCGTTTCAAGGTTTAAATTGCATTTTCGGTAGTCATACCCTTCAAAATGACATCTTTTATTTTTCGGTAGTCATACCCTTCAAAATGACATCTTTTTAATTTGGGTCGTCATACCTTTCAAACTGACATCATTTATTTTTGTGCCCCATATTTGTCCATACCAACTTTGTGGACTGTTTCATTGTTGATATTTGTCCAAACAACTTTGTGGACTGTTTCAAAGTTTAAATTGCATTTTAGTCATGTCGTTCAAAATGACATATTTTTATTTTTGGGTAGTCATACCCTTCAAAATGACATTTTTATTTTAGGCCGTCATACCCTTCAAAATGACATTTTTTTTATTTTTGGGTAGTCATACTCTTAAAAATAACATCTCTTTTATTTTAGGTAGTCATACCTTTCAAAATGACATCTTTTAAAGTTAGGTAGTCATACCTTTCAACATGGCATTTTCTTAAATTTAGGTCGTCATACCTTTCAAAATGATATCTTCTCAAAATTGATTTGTTATCTCAAATAAAATGATTTATTTCAGATTGGTTTGTCATGCCGTTCAATATGACACTTTTTTTTATTATTCCATTTTAAATTGACAATTTATTTAATTCATGATGCTATTAAGTTTGAATCATTGCATTGGTTAATACCTTGTTCATATGGTCATTTTTGCATAATTTATGTTATATTTGCTACTAACATTGATATTGCAGATTTTGTGATAGACATTTTAAGTTCAAGTTGGGTCGTCCGCCTTTCAAAGAGACGAGATCGGGTTGTCATCTCCCTTCAAATGACATGTTAAGTTCAAGTTGGGTCGTCCGCCTTTCAAAGAGACAAGATCGGGTTGTCATCTCCCTTCAAATGACATGTTAAGTTCAAGTTGGGTCGTCCGCCTTTCAAAGAGACAAGATTGGGTTGTCATCTCCCTTCAAATGACATGTTAAGTTCAAGTTGGGTCGTCCGCCTTTCAAAGAGACAAGATTGGGTTGTCATCTCCCTTCAAATGACATGTTAAGTTTAACTTGGGTCGTCCGCCTTTCAACGAGACAAGATTGGGTTGTCATCTCCCTTCAAATGACATGTTAAGTTCAACTTGGGTCGTCCGCCTTTCAAAGAGACAAGATTGGGTTGTCATCTCCCTTCAAATGACATGTTAAGTTTAACTTGGGTCGTCCGCCTTTCAACGAGACAAGATTGGGTTGTCATCTCCCTTCAAATGACATGTTAAGTTCAACTTGGGTCGTCCGCCTTTCAAAGAGACAAGATCGGGTCGTCATCTCCCTTCAAATGACATGTTAAGTTCAAGTTGGGTCGTCCGCCTTTCAAAGAGACAAGATTGGGTTGTCATCTCCCTTCAAATGACATGTTAAGTTCAAGTTGGGTCGTCCGCCTTTCAAAGAGACAAGATTGGGTCGTCATCTCCCTTCAAATGACATGTTAAGTTTAACTTGGGTCGTCCGCCTTTCAACGAGACACGCTGGGTTGTCACATTATTCAAAGTAACATGTTATTCGCATCATCCTTCTTTCAAAAAGGTACACCACCTTCATCGTGCAACTTCGCAAGTAACATCAAAGGTATGTGAATTTTCTCAGTTTGCAATCAATCGCCGTCTTTTGTTTATTGTTTTCATCCAGTCGATTAATGTGGAGTCTTGCTCAAAAGTTCTACTAACGTCTCAATTGTTTTGTTCAATGTTTATCAAATCAAATTTGGTTCGTCAACTTTGTTTGACCAGGACCTCTTTCATCGATCCTAATCAAACAAAGGGGCAAGTTGTTGACACCAAATTTTGGTCCGATGGTTTTGAAATTAATACATTTTTGAGTCAAATACAACAACAAAAAATCTTCCTATCCCACATCTTTTCTCTAACAATTTTCAATTTTCAATTGTCCCACATCGGCATTTTAGCCCTTTTGAGGATTTTTGGGTCTCTATATAAACCCACTTCATTCCATATTTTAGAGGGGAGGGGAATACAAAAGAATACTCATAAAATTTTGAGAATTCTTGGTTCCATAGTTCAAAAAATTTTAAAAGTTTTTTTTTTTTTTTTTTTTGTGGTTTTATCGAGTTGAGGACGTGGAGTCGTCTCCTTCAAACTCATAGTTCCGGTTCGCTGCCCAGGACCAGGTAAATTTTTTCTCTTAGTGTTGTTTTATTTTATTCCCAGCTTTTTTATGTTTTCTGTTTATTATATGTAGCTTGTTTTGTTTATATTTTTTTTTAGTTTAATGTAGTTATAAAAGTTAATTAATAGTTGTGTTTATTATAGTTTTAATATTAGCATTATTTTACGATTTGATGTTCATTTATTTATTATTATTATTTTAAAATTGTTAGTCAACTATTTACTATCTTAAATTTTCAGAGTTTTGTTATTATTCTATTTTAATGTTATTTTTAATTTTTATATATTACGTTATTGTTGTTTCCATTTTCTAATTATGTTGTTTTAGTTTGGTTGATTGTTTTCCATATTCTCTTGGGATAAGTTTGTTATGTTTTGTTGATGTTCAGGTTATATTAAATTTTTATTGTTAAATTGGCCAATGAAAAAAACTCTCCGTCGGTTTTGGAGGCCTCCCCAATATTAAAAGACGGAAATTTAATTAAAGTTAATATTTTATTGTTAAATTGGGCCGATGAAAAATCTATCCGTCGGGTTTAGAGGCCTCCTCATTTCTAAAAGACGGAAATTTTAATTAAAGTTTATATATTTTGTATGTTGAATGGCCGATGAAGAAATTACCGTCGATTTCCAAGGCCTCCCATGTTAATAAGACGGATTTTTATTTTAGTTATTGTTTGAGTTATTTATTTTTATTTATATTGTTTTGACACTAACTCTTTTACTAAGTGTCTTTACAGGTACCCGGAGTTACTTCTCCTTGAAATTATTTGAAAAGTTCGAATTATAATTTCATTCGTTATTTTGTGAATATCGACGTTAGGCAAACTTTAGGCCGATAATTATTGTTTTATTGTGCATATTGTTTGTTTATTATATGTGTTTATTTTATATTTTTTCTCAATTTGAAAAGATAAATGAATTCAGTCGGGAACCACATTTGTGGATTCCGAAGGGTGCCTAACCCCTTCCCTTCGGAATAACTAGAACCCCTTACCTAGAATCGAATTGGTTTCGTATGTTAATAATTGGTTTCCTAGTTTTCCTAAAAATTAGGTGGCGACTCTTTTTAAAAACTCGTTTATTGTTAAACTTTGTTAAAATTGAAACAATTAATTATTTTTGAGTTGCCGCGACGTTTCGCCCTATTTCGACAGAGTAGGGATGTAAACACTCTACAATTCAAAAATATACATGGCTATACAATTTTAACACAATTTCAGAAATTACAATCAAATCAATGCAATGAAATTTGCTAGCCCGTGTTATTTTCTTGTGGATAATACCATCTAATTCAAGTCACAAATAACACCGTACTTTTTAGAGATGGTATTGTAGGAAGACAAGGTAATATTCATATAAATATTTTTTATTTAGACGATAATAAGTATCATAGCATAATTAGTTTATAAAAGAGAAAAGACATAAAATCACTATTGAAGTTGTTTCGAATTTTTATAAAGACACATTAACTTTGCGACTGTCCTATTACCTCACTAAATAATTTTGAACAGATGTTATCATACCATTTTTCGATCAGCCCCAAATTTTAACAAGCAAATGAGTTCACCCCAATCATTACATAACACGTGTTAATTAAAATTACAATTTTTTTAATTTAAAATTTTTCCTTAATCATTTTCTTTCTTTTCTTTTTCTCTCTCTTACTTTTAAATTTTAATTTTGATATATCTTAAATTTCATTTAATCTTTCACCTCCCACTTTCATCCCTTCATTTTCTTTTTTTTTTCTTCACCTCCCAACCCCCATGTCAAATTGAAACTCATTTTCATTTTTGTTCTTCTTCTCCGGTCAAATTATTTATAAAATTCATACTATTATTTAGACTTTACTGAATTATTGATAACCAAATTAATTTTTTTTAAAATTTTTTTTAAAATTTTGAAGGTATAATCAACTACTCATTTTCATATACATTCAAAATTAGAAATAATAATTTTAAAAGAATCAATTAATTTCTTGAAAATTGAAAGAACTTAATTGAAATTGAATAAAAAAAACTATATGATAATTCCTAATCATCTTCAAATCTAATGAGTTTATCGAGTTGTTCGAAATGTAAGAAAATATTTAGATAAAATTTTAAAACTAAAGAGAGTAAAACTAATAGTAATAAAAAAAATAGAAGGTGAAATTGTGGTAAAAATGATACTGAAAATAAGAAATTAGTTATTTGATGCCATTTGTTCCATATAGTAAGTGTATGCATTAATTAATACTAGTAAGTAAGATCTCTATTTTTCATATAACAATATCATTATTAATTAAGATATAAATGTGTATTTTCTGGTGAGTAAATAAAAGGAAAATGAAACATAATGGTTCTCTATACAATTTGAGATGGGTTGCAAAATAAAATTTTTATGGTATGAGAAATTAAAAAGAAAATAGTTTTTGGAGGGAAAATGGATTGAGAATTAACGGTAAATTCAAGAATCAAGAAGTGAATTTTCTTCATTCTTGTGCATTTTTCGTCATTGATTCAACAATGGATAGATACTATTCACTTGAACACAACCCTGAAGCGATCCCTCCTAATGATACCATCCACTGCCTTACTTTTGGGTGCAGAATGCAAGTTGCATCCTTCAACGATTATATTCCGATGGTATCAATTCGAATATAATTTCTTCGATTTAGGAAAAATTATTTTGTATTTCAGCAACTCATTTTCTTGTCTTGAACATTTTGTAGTCTCGATCAAGTGGAATAGGGCTCTTTAATTCGGTGTAAGTATGAGTAATTTGAGATATGGATACACTTTTTTCTGCTGTCTAAGGCTAATTTATATATGCAGGATTAATGTTAATGTATCAGACAACGTGAGTAATCATCTTGGAACTACCGTAGCCAACATTTACTGTAGCCAATGTGATAAGATGATCGGGTGGAAATTTGTAAGATACTAATATTAAAGATCAGATTTTGTTGCTATTAAAAAATTATATATATACTGAATTTTGTATGTCTCCAGATTGCAGTCACCCAAGCGTCGGAGTATATTACAGAAGGGAGATTCTGCATGAGATTGTAAGTTTTTAATTACAAAAATTGCAAATCTCATACATAAGTGGTTAGACTTAATACAGAGGAGTATTTTGTTGCAGGGACAAGCTTAGTTTTTCGAATTGTGCAGCGATGATTCTTTCAATCCAGGAACAAAATTTCCGGGCTAATGAGGAAAATGCAGATCAAGATGCAGAGACAACTGATGGAGAAGGAGACTCTAATGATCCAGATTTAGGCACTAATGACCAAAATGTTGATCAAGATGGAGACACAGCTGATGAAGGTTTAGGCGCTAATGAGCAAAATGTTGATCAAGATGGAGACTCTACTGATCAAGATGATGACACAGCTGATGAAGGTTTAGGCGCTAATGAGCAAAATGTTGATCAAGAAGGAGACTCTACTGATCAAGATGGAGAAACAGCTGATGAAGGTTTAGGCACTAATGAGCAAAATGTTGATCAAGATGGAGACTCAGATGAAGAATATGATGGCGCTATTTCTAGTTACTTGATGCATTTCCTCGGTCAAAATGTTGATCAAGATGGAGGCGCTAATGAGCAAAATGTTGATCAAGGTGGAGGCACTAATGAGCAAAATGTTGATCAAGGTGCAGGCCCTAATGAGAAAAATGTTGATCAAGGTGGAGGCACTAGTGAGAAAATTGTTGATCAAGATGGAGGCCGGCCAATGAAACGACCGAAGATATAGATCAAGGGCTGACGGAAAAGCTGAAAATGCAGACATTGATAGGCTACTCATTCTGATATTTTGCTTATACAAAATGCTATGATTCATAATTGTGTGATATTCTGTTTTCCATTTCCGTTTTGAGATTGTACTGCACATGGTATTACTTCAGGTTGGATCAAGTCAATCTGAAAGTACCATTCCATTAGTTAGTTTTTAATTTCTTGATACAAGTCATCTGTCGAGCATTTGAGTATAATCGACTACTTGATTACTGATATTTCCTTTGATTTTACTACTGAACTTTAGTTTGTGGTGTGAATGCCAGTGGTCATCTGCTTAAGTATATGCTAACTTATCCCATGCTGTTTGAAAGCCTTCCAGGTTAAGCTAACTGATACAATATTAAGGAAGAGGAAATATGGAAATAATAATTAGAAATAACTAAAAGAATTAACATTACAATGCCATAACTAAATAGGAGAAATGAAATGAGTAAAACAAGTCCGAAAGACCATGTTAGTTAGATGAATATGAAATCAAAATTTAATGTGAGAATTTAATTTGTGGAAGATTACATATACCAAATTCTAACTCCTTCAATTATATAAAATGCAACTGTGCCTTTTAGTAAATAAAATATGATTATTTGATTACATTTTTATTGCTTAATTAAATATGAACTTAATCATATTATATTATAATAGTAGGTGTATAATTGTAATTTAATTTTAAAGTTAGGGCTTAGTGTCCAGGAATCCCAATTAGAGTTGAACAGGTCCTTCAGAGTCTAACAAAATCTCAATCTCTACAGCCAAATTCGGATCCTAAAATATTACTGACTTATTAAACTAGAAAATGTGTATATATGAACATTCTCTCTTGTCATTTCCATCAAATTCATTTTTTTCATTCAACAATGAATATGTTTAGATACAGTTTCCTTGATCTCAACACTGATGCGCTCCCTTCTAATGGTAGCATCCACTGTCCTAATGTTCGATGCAGAGAGCAAATTGCATGGTTCAAAAATTATGTTCGGATGGTAACGATACAAATATAATTTCATGAATTTCAATACGAATTCTGATTAATTTAAGCACTACTCTGTTATACATTTTGCAGAGTCAATCAGACGTATTAGGGCTCTTTAATTGGGTGTAAGTCTGAGCAACTTGAGATATGTATACACTTTTTTCTGCGGTCTAATGCTCTCATCATTTATATATGCAGGTTTAATGTTCGTGTAAAAAACAACGTGAATTATTATACTCAAACAAAATGTGTAACTAGCACAGCCAAAACTTACTGTATCAAATGTGAAATGATACTCGGGTGGATGATTGTAAGATACTGATATTAAAGATCATCAACAACAACATTTTTGTTGCTTTTCTTTATAACAAATACTTTCTGAAATTTTTATTTCTCCAGACTGGAATCCACCGAGAGAACGAGTTTATTAAACAAGGAAGATTCTGTATGAGATTGTATGTTTCTAATTACACTTATCCATAAGCCTTATGACTTATAAGGGTTAATACAGATTAGTATTCTGTCCTGTGGCAGGGACAAGCTTACTTATTCGAATAATCTACCATTGGTTCATTTAATTAAGAATCAATTTCTCCAAGCTAATGAGGAAAATGCAGATCAAGATGGAGGCTCAGATGAAGATTATGATGACAATATTCCTGATTACATGATGAATCTCGTCGAGCTAATTGCTTATCTAGGTAATGAGCAAAATGCTGATCAACATGGAGGCAGTGATGAGAAAAATGCTGATTAACATGGAGGCAGTAATGAGCAAAATGTTGGTCAAGATGGAAGCTTTACTAATGAGCAAATGCTGATCAACATGGAGGCGGTAATGAGCAAAATGTTGGTCAAGAAGGCAGGCCAATGAAAAGACCGAAGATATATAGATCAAGTGGCTGAAGGAATAGATGAAAATGCAGACATTGATAGCCAACTCATGTTGATATTCTGCTTATACAAATGCTATAATTCATAATTGTGTGATATTCTGTTTTCCATTTCCGTTTTGAGATTGTATTACTTCAAGTTGGAATAAACCAATTTGAGACTTCCATTCTGTATATGGTGCTTAGTTTGTTTTAAATTTCTTGATACAAGTCATCTTTCAAGCATTTGATATAATCGATTACTGATATTTCCTTAGCTTTTGCTACTCAACTTTACTTTGTGGATGAATTTTTGAAAGCCACACAGGAGTGTCATCTTGGTAAACTTAAATTATACTAATTTGGATTTCTATGTTTCTTTCATGTGTGTACTCCCTACTTCAGTTGTTTTTTTATAAATGCACTATTGCGGTAAGTTTATGTTCTTATTTGGGCTCAAAATTTATCATCTGTGATTTAATTGAAAGTTTGCTAATTATTAATCAAAATTCAAAAGGAACATGTAACGGCCCAACCTACTTGTGATATTGTTCGCTTTGGGCCTAGGCCCTGCACGACTTTAAAACGCATCACTAGTTGGTAATGTCTGCTTACTAATATATTCAATATTTCTCTAGTGTTTTGCCGATGTGAGACTTCTAATTTTAAGCTGGGATGTCACACAAAACATGTCCTTTTTATAAATTTTCTAACACTTTACATTATTTTCATGAGTTACTTCATTTAATAATCCGTGAATTAATTAATAATTTTATGAATTAATGATAAGAAAAAAAAAATTAATGAGAATGATGAATAAAATTTATCTAAAAAATAATCAACCAATCATTTGAATTTAAGGGAGTACTCTCTTTTAAGAACTAATGGAAGTATTTCTTAATATAATGACAATATCTTTCTCATATTCCATCGATAATGGAGAAAATAGTTTTGGAGGGTTAAAAAAATTATAATTTAGTGAAAGGGAAAAATAAAATAAAATAAAATAAAATAAAATCTATCCCTGATAAACGGTTATAAAATTTCAGAGCGATTTCAAAAACAGAGCTTTTCTCAAGAATGAAGAATGAATATAAATTCAGTTTTGGGGATTTCTCTTCTGCTATAATTTTCTTTTTCTTGAATTCTCATTGATCATCAACTCTTTTCTCCCTAGTTAAAAGGTTAGAAAATTTTCAGAAAGATTTGAAAACAGAGCTGAAGAAGCCATTTCAAAACAGAGCTCTTCTCAACTAGTATTCAAGAATTGATATAATTTCAGTTTTGAGCAATTCTCCTCTGTTTTAATTTTCACCCATTTTTCTTTTTCTTGGATTCTCATTGATCACCAACTCCATCTTTTTGGTGAGTAGTTCGTCTTTTCTTTTCCATTGATTTTTCCAGCTTTTATATTTCTCTAACACTTTCTTCTTTATTCTGTAACAGGTCAAACATGGCTATTAGGATGGGACAGAATTTGCCTCAATCCAATCATGTCCCTTCTGATACTTACTTCTACTGTTGTGGTTGCGGAGCTCATGTCGTAATCATCTCTTACATTCCGGCTACACGGGTTATTTCTCAAATGTATCTATGCAGGTTTGGGGTTATAGAAGCAGTGAACGAGCCACAACATAGAGTAATACATGGCGTGAACTTGACCGTAGCCGAGAGTTTCTGTTTCCAATGTAGAAACCTGCTAGGGTGGAAAATTGTAAGATACTAGTATTTATTAAAGATCATTTCAGTTTCAAGACGGATATGTTAAATTACTGAACTTGTGATTTCTCCAGCTTGCCGTCCCCCAACCGTCTAGTGTTTATAGAGTAGGAGGATCCATCTTCAGAATGTAAGTTTCTAATTACGAAATTGCAGATTGAGACATCTGTATATGTATATCTATGGTATGACTTGTAAGGTGTTTATTCAAATAAGTATTTTGTGGCAGGAACGCGGTTGTTAGCTGGAACAATGAAACATTGTTTGATTTTCTCTATGGAGGCAATAATGAACAGGCTCCTAATGATCAAGACGGAGGTGCAGTAGAAGAACAAGTTGGAAACGCTAATGAACAAAATGCTGATCTGGGTGGAAATGGAGGCACTAATGAACAAGTTCCTAATCAAGATGTAGATATTGTTGAGGGACTGGGCAATATTGATCTAAATGCAAACATTTGAATCTCAACTATTGATGAAAATGCAGATATCCATAGCCCACTCATGCTGCAGAACGGCCAGCTTATTACAACAGAGTTCATATTGTACGAGTATTAATTCATTCATAACTGTGTGATTTCTGTTTTTGGTTTTTCGATTTTCATTACATAATTGATTTTGGAGAAAAGCAATTGACATTTGACATGTTTGAGCTCGAGTACTTCCCTTCTCTATATGCTGCTAATTGCTTCATCTTTTGACTATAATCTACTGCTTAAAAGTCACTGCAATTGTCTTTGTTTCAACAGTGTAGTTGCTTCACTAGTATGGGAGATTTAAAAATGTTTGATTTTGAAAAATAGGTATAAAGCCCTTATAGTTAACTAGGGTTTTATTTGATTCAATCTAGGATACAATGTATATAAAACAAATTACACATAATTTTGATTTTATGTATCTTGAGATATATATATTTTTATGTGTTTGGGTATATTTAAATCTGTTAAGATTCATAATATTGCAAACTAGCGTATGTATCGGAGTAATTAGTTAAAATATGTATCAAATACTGACAAGTATATGACCAAACAGTATTTGTCAAGTTTTTCCTCAAACATTTTTGGGCTTCTGGCAATATCTATGGCCCAATAGATACTAAGAAAAGAGAAAAGACTCAAATTTTGCACTGTCCCTATTTGATGGATTGTCATTAATTTTTTACATATACCCTAAATTCGTTTTACTGCTACTGAACTTTAGTTTGTGGATGAATAATTTTTGAAAAATAAATAAATTACAAGTGGCTTCGCCCGGACTTGAACCGGAGACCTTCAGTGTGTTAGACTGACGTGATAACCAACTACACCACGAAACCTGAATGATACATATTTGTTCTAATTATATACAAAATCGTTAAGCTTACATCGATATAAAATTATCATTTCAACTCAAAAAGTATGATTTGGGATTTCAAATTTCTAATGGCTACACCATATCATTTTTCCATATAATAATATAGGAGGCCCTTTAGTATTTAGAGACTTAAGGTACGTGTGCTATTTATCTTAGTCGTATAAGGTTTTACAATCAATTCAATATATTTTGGTTAAGTGATTTAATGTATCATCAAAAAGAAAATAACCTGGAGCACACAAAGCATTCTACATTAGCAGGATCGGTGAAAAAACTGCACTTCAAGGAATGTTTGAACTTATTCTACCAATAATACAAGGGTTATTGACTGCTTCCAACTTCCATATTTCGAACTCATTGTTCCAAGATTTCCTCTTGATTTGGTGCAACAAACATATTAATCATGGCTCAATTGTATGTCGCACTAGCACATCATTTGTTTGATGCAAACACTTGATACAGATAATTTAGTTATTTTTACTGTCGAAAAATCCACACAAACAATAACTACAACTGAGATCATGATCAGGAGCAATTGTTTCCACAATTTTTCCTACTATTTCCCTAATCTACTGCTTAGCCACTATCATCTACTCATCTTGCTTGATAACTAGCTAGTATTACTAGAAATAATAGCAAATGCTACTGCAGGGCATTAGACAAGTCACTGTCTCCTTCTTCTCGGGTCGATTGGTTCTTTTGCTTTCGCAGATAACATTTTGTTTTCCCTTCTTTTTGCTTCTCAGTCAGCTCCAATTTTGTACTCCTGCAGACCATTATCAAATAAAGAAAATGAATCAAGAATATTCAAATATCAATTA
This sequence comes from Solanum peruvianum, assembly GCA_027705065.1. Taxonomy (NCBI): domain Eukaryota; kingdom Viridiplantae; phylum Streptophyta; class Magnoliopsida; order Solanales; family Solanaceae; genus Solanum; species Solanum peruvianum. The sequence continues at coordinate 49,042,214 of JAKWJD010001760.1, read as the reverse complement.
TACTGTCATAACGGATGAAAACCTGTCAATTATGGAACCCCACATTTATATGAAAGCAACTACTCTATAAAGTCTAGATACCTTGGTATTGTAGGATTGGTAGATTTCAATCAAGAAAGCAGGACGTCATATTTATATTAAGGATTGATTGAAGGGGAAATCTAATAAATTGGTGAAAATATCATCTATCCTTCCAGCTATCGAGTAAATTAATTGACGTGTTGTGGTGAATAAACTCTAGTTTTGCTTACGTAGAGGAGAGTAAGTACTCAATGGTCCCAGAAAGTACTGCAAGAACCTATTTCATTTTCTGTAAGAAAAACAATTGAACAGTTGGATCCTCACGTCAATTATACTGCAGATTGCAGATTAATTTACCAAGACAAGGAACCTTCATACACCTACCACTCGTTATAAAGCAATAATCAATACCAAGATAAGTTTTTCTACTTATGTCCCTGTTTTCTAGTCCTATAACCCGAACCATTTGCAACTCGCCCATTGCATGAACCTTGCCATTGGCAAGAAGTGTCATAGTCAGGATTTTAACTGATGAGATTCAAAATAAAATGGAATAAGCACCATAAAAAAAGTCTACCGGTCAACATCCACTATGTATATCTACATAAAAATAATTTTAAAAAAATAGTTCAATTTTTTAACGAGTGTACCCTAGTTCCGCCTCTTTTGGCAAAGGTGACGCACAGTAGTTTTTAAGCAAGTCCATCAAACAAATGGTATATTCATCATAACTCCAACTTGAATCATCCCCCCGCCAGTCACCTAGGCCTTACCATAGGCAGAATGTTGACGTTACTCCACAAATACAAACCAAATCTAATATCCTTGTTACACTTACGCTAAACTGTTTAGAGGTATGTTAGCTTAATGTTTGACTAGATACAATACATCACAACAATTTAAGCTTTAGAGTAAAAAATTCACCAGTAAAAGTACTCACCGTTCTACATTGTATGAAGAAGACCTCTTTAGAGCTGGAAACTTATCCTTCTTCTTCATCTCTATTAAACTCCCACTGAAGTATTCCTTATCTTCCAGCTTAATTCTCTCTTCACTTCCGTGATATTCCACAATTGGACTCTCTACATCCTTCACCGCTTGATTGGTACACCTGCCATGGGACAGACGGTTTTTATACTGTGAAATCAAGGAAAATCCATTTTCCTTCCCATAACCGGGTCCGCATTGCTTGAAGGACATTGAACCGCAATAGAGTAATTGCATCAAAACGGAAGCTGCTTTGCTCTTTCCGCTTGATTGAGTATTAGCCGTTGGATCTTCGCTGATTGTATCTGGCCGTAGGATCAATTTTCCGTCCGCCTTCATCAACGTTTCTAGCGTTTCAGAGCTTGAATCGGATAGTGGTGGTGAAATTTCACCTCTGTTCAGCTCCGTTGACTGGTTCGGACTATGTTCAGCCTCGTCCGGTTCTTTACAGTCCGATTCAATGGTCCGGTTTTCACTCAACTCTTCTTCTTCTTCAACGATTCGCATTCCTCCTCGCCGGCGTCGTCTGTCCTCTGTTTGAGTTGAAGCGTCGGCTCCAATTCTTCCGAGTAATTCGCCGGGTGATTCGGCCTTGTAAACTAGGTACTCGTGGAAATCGGAGGAACTCCAGGACTGATTCCGGCGCCTTGCCACGGCAGGAAACTCACGATCTTCACTCAATTTCTGTTTTTCCGGCACCGTATTTCTAGAATTAGAACAAGCGATTTCATCGGGTTGTGAAGGCAATGCGCTATCGAGAAGCTCTGATCCTTTCAGAACATACTCTTGACCATGTGCTGGGTATATAAAATCGTTCTCTGTCAAATCGTGCCACACGAATCCATTCCTATAGCTTCTGAATTCCCAAAAAAAGTAAGAAATTCCTTCAGCTCCCTATGGATAAACACAGCTACAGCAGAAATTAAAATAGAAAAATGGGAAGTAATCAATTTACCTTTTAGCAGACCAGGAGTACATAGAGGCCATCCCTTTTCCACGAAGACAATTCAAGCGGTTGATCACATCTGAATGAAATATAAAAAATCAAAACCTATGAAATCATATGAACACACACTTTTTTAGATATCTGTTTCAGCTATGGAAATTGTACATACCTCTGAGATACAGACCATCACGGGAGGAAAGAGGCACTTCCATGAAATGAGGATGCTCAAGTTGGCCATTTCTGGCGAGATAGTAAACAACGGGTACTTTGCTGAGCTTATGGTTAGGAGGTTCAGTCCAAACTTTGGTCCGTTCAGGGCTTGTTTCTCTACCTTTCCATTTCTTGTGCATTTGGAGCTCCGTCGTCCTCGACATTGTTCTTCCCAACCTCTTAATTTGAGAAAGTTAGAAGAAATGGAACCTCGATGTTTGAAATTTGAAAGCTTGGAATTCAGTGAAAATTGTGTAAAGTGAAAATCATAATGAGTAAATGGCGGGGGTTCACGTTTATAAGGTGATGTGTGAGAGTCTAGCTGGAAGGAATAATGTGGACGGTTAATGGAAGGAGCAAGGGAGCAGAGTTTTCAAAAATAGGATGCGCCATGACAATATCGCCAACGTGTTGACTTCACCTTTGACAAATCTAAGTTTTAAAAATTAAATTTACATATTTAAAAACTACTAATTATTTGCCTTTCATAATTAAAAAGGTATCACATAAATTTTCAATATATTACTATAATATATTACTATAATAGTAAAATTTTCTGATTTTACTATGAATTATATATGTTAATAGTAATTCTAATATCATATTACTATAATATTACAAAATGTTTTTAAAAAAAAAAAAAAAAAGTGGAGAATCACCTTCAATAGTATTTGGTGCTTAAAGTGATTGATACAAATTCTTTCACATTTTAAAATCAATTATTTCACCATCGTACTATAACACATTTTTAACTATATAAATGTTGTTAGTCTTATTTTTTCTTCTCTTTTTTGGTTTCTTGAATATATTTTTCTTGAAGAATTTTGGCATATTAAAAAGAGGGGGCTGATGTGAAAGAAAAAAGGTCAAACGTTCACACTTCACACAACCTAAGCTTTGGGAATAAATTGAGAACCCGTCAAAGGGTGTTGAGTGTTGACTAGGAATTGTTTATTACCAATATACGACTTCCCTCGACATAACAAGAAATGTGGAGCCAGCCAATATTTTGGTTCCGTTTGTTTTCAAGCGTCCATAACGTACATATACTAGTCAATATAAAAATTGTATCTTTATACCAATGGAGTAATTTTTATAAGCTGTAAATATTAAGTACGTTCAAATTAACTTTTATAAGAACGTTCCAATTGATGATTGATATAATTATGTAATAGATGCTTGAAAAGTTTACCGTTAAAAGTATTTAATTAGAAGTAAATGTTGTAATTTGTGGAATCAGAAATCAATGTATCTAAACGAAACAAATTATGAAACCAATCAGAGTGACTGTACTAATAAGATCTTGAGTAGATTGATCAACCTTACAAGAAAAATCTACTATTTGACGTGTCCATATCTACGCTATTTATTGCTTCAACATTTATCTCTTTGGTACTAGGGGTGTGCAAAATTGAACCGACCAATAATTCGAACCGATAAAATGTTATTGGGTTATTGTTATTCGGTTATTGGGTTATTGGGTTTTAAATGAGTTTAGAAAAAATAATCATTGGGTTATTGGGTCGGTTTCGTTTTTCCTATTGGGTTATTGGGTGAACCGATAACCCAATAAGACGATAGTTATTTACTACTTTACCCTTCCTCAATATTAAATATACATAATTTAATACATAAATAGATTCAATATTAGCTTTTCAGGCTATGTGATTTTTGATTAGGAAATTGGTGAGAATTTTGTTGATTATTTGGTGGATCAAGCAACTGTTCAAGATTGTTTCATTGAAATATTTTATTTTAGTTTTAATTCTAGTTCGTAATTGTAGGCGATAGCTTTTGCAAGTTTGTGAATGTTAGTAATTTGATCAACATTCAAAGTTTTCTATTATGTTTTGGCGGTAAGTTGGTAACATGTAATTATAACCTACGTACTATTATATATTATTTGATCGACATTTTCTTATTGGGTTAACCGAAATCGAAACGATAACATCAAAAACCGATAAATCGATAAAAAATTTCTTATTGGTTTGTTATTGGGTTAGCATATTTTAAAATCAAAAACCGATTAACCGAACCGATTATATGTAAAACCAAACCGAACCGACCGATGCACACCCCTATTTGCTATATTATTATTTTAATATTTTAGTATTAGAAGATGTTAGTATGATATATTTTAAATATAAATTATATTTTTAAAATAGCATTTTTAATAGAAAATATTATTTAATTATATTTCAAATTTAAACTGTATTTTTAAAATATCATTTTTAACAGAAAACATCATTTAATTATATCCCTAATTTAAACTACATTCTTAAAATATCATTTTTAGCAGAAAACATCCTTTAAGTATTTGTAAGTGAACAACTTTCATCCTTTTGTTAGATATTGTCAAAAAATTAAGGGATCTTACGAAAAAATGAGTAGTTAAAATGACTATCAACAAAAATTATTCTGAAAATTTCATTACTTTCTACAAATAATTCTTTAAAAATAAATCTTAGACACTGTTGCTCATGGAAACTAAAAATGATTGGAAGGTATGAGTACACATGATTTGCCTTTTTCGTAACGAAAAGAATGTGGAGATTAATTATTTTTATCTTTTTCTTAAACAATAAATGAATAGATTTTTTGGTCAATCTAATATTGAAGTGACCAAAATATTGATTATGTATTAAAAGCGAAAGTCTCCAACAAATGTCGCTTCTATCATATTCAATTGAGAAGAAACATATTCAAATTAATAGTATTTTTAATTAAAATTACATGAGAAATGAATGGAAAAAAGGGCCAAATTAATTTTTTTTGCATAATTCTTAACTCAATTACGAAAAAGTTCAGAATAATATTACTGACATATTTAACAATAATAATTAGGAAGGAACGACTTAATTTTTGTGGGATATATCGATTAGTCTTCTGATAAATTCAAGTAGAAGGATGAAAATTGTTTACTTTAAAATATTTGAAGGATGTATCCTGCTAAAATTGATACTTTAAGGATGTAAATTAAGTTTTGAGTATAATTAAAGGATGTTTTCAGCTAAAAATGATATTTTAAGAATGTAAATTAAGTTTGGAATATAATTAAAGAATGTTTTCAACTAAAAATAATATTTTAATAATGTAATTTAAATTTGAAATATAATTGAAAGATATTTTTAGCCAAAAACTCTATTCCCGTATATAAAACTTACTTTGTTATTGTTATTTTGAGTGGTATTGATATAATGAACAGATATATTAGTCAAACATTCTCATTAGAAGAAAAAAAAAAGGATTATTGGAGGGTATGTGTGCGTGTGTTGGTCGACGCAATAGACCCAAATTCACGTGGGTTGTTGACCAACCTAATAAAAGCATTTACTACTAAACAATTTTATATAACACCGGCAACGTGCTCAATAATATATATATCAACTGCTCTTAAACTGACATTCTTTATTTTTTTTTTCCTGCCTGTTTTATAAACTTTTATTTGCGATGCGATGCTTATTTATGATCTGAATAATTCGAATTTGCATTAGGAAATTTTCTCTAAATCCTCAAATACATCCTGAAATTATTTGGGAGTTTCAAATTATTTTATGATCTAAGTAATTTGAATTCGTATTAGAAAATTTTCTCTAACTCCTCAAATACAACCTGAAATTACTTGGAAGTTTGGAAATTCGCCGTATTAGACTTATAACATTGACCAACTTTAAGGAGTGATGTCAAACAAAAGGCCATACTACGGTGCAAATAATCCAATCTTTATTGGGTCGAAGCTTCTTGGGCTTACCGCAACTTAACAATGGTAGGTCCATATTGTTGCAATAACAAGTAGCAAGCTTTGGTATATAGTCCAAGAGTCAAGAACCAACTACCGCTATATTTTGCTATATTTTAAACTTATGTAAATATCTAACTTATTTTGCTATATTTTCTGAAATTTCCAATATTTGAAAGAAATTACAAAAATTCATTATTCTTGTCACTCTCCCTTCTATTTTTATTAAATATATCACTCTTACGTGATATATCCAAAACGCGATGCATTGAGAGAGGTATGTCTTGTATCGCAAAGATAATGTATGGGGGATGTGTGTGTTTTGTATCAACGAAGGTAATGTATGAAAGATAATGTATTGAGAAGGAACGTATCGGGACAAGTGTTTTTTGTATCAACAAAGGTAATGTATCAGGACGCGATGTATATGAAAAAGTTGTCTTGTATCAACAAACGTAATATATTGAGACACAATATATTCGGACCTTGAGTAATGTATTCAAAATTTAACTTTAAAAGATTTTTATAATTTGAAAAAAAGTTAGGATAAAAATATAATTATCTCTTAACACTATAAATATATAACTTTTTTAGTGTTGTAGCAAAAAAAAAATGAAAAAGGGAGTATAGTGACAATATAAAGATAGTCGCATATAAAATTAATTAATTAATTAATAATGATCAGATGAGAAGGTGACAAAATGTGGGTGATGTTTTGTATAAGACACGTTGCAACTATTCCTTTCTCACACTTTGTGCCATCCAAATTCAATGGCATTTGCTAAGATAACATTTACTCGCATTTCAAATTTTGTCTACCATGATTAGACACCGAGCCAAATCAATGGCGAGTTTTATTAGTTTAACTGAATATCGTATTTTATTTAAATATAATATATATATATATATATATATATACGATAAAAATAGGAATAATGATAGAACTTTATTTTTTATTTACTTATTATGATTATTCTCAATAAGTTTTCACAAATCTTTAAAAATTTTCTTTTTTTTCTTAAGTCAAAAAACGTCATTAATACATTCGATTCTCCGTTAATATATCCGACCCTCTTTTTAATGTATTGACGTATGTATCCGATTCTCTTTTTAATGTATCAGTGTTTTGATTTTTTGGCTATTAATATATATGGACCCTCCATTAATGTATCTGACTCTTTTTTTAATGTATCACCGCATGTATTCGGCTCTCTTTTTAATGTATCAACACTTTGATTTTCTTGGCCACTAATGTATCCGGACCCTCCATTAATGTATCCATTTGATAGATTTCTGTAATTATAAATTTTCAAGGGATAAATTGTAATTTTACCTTAAAAATAAGTGATTTATGTAATTTTCCCATAAAAATTTAGTTGTTTTGAATTTTTCTAGCTTAAAATCATAAGCTTATCTTCTATGAAAAACAACTCCTTATTTTTCCTCAGTGCTATCATATAGATTTCTTATACAATCATAAAACAATTTTTATCTCGTAAAATTAGATTTTGTAGCTGAGTTAAAGTTCATTTTTAATGATGATATTAGAATCATCATTATTTTCCTCAATGTTGCCCCTTGGTAAAATTATATAAAAATGTATATGTTGGCCCATCCCAGTTTATTAAAGTGCAATCAGAAATGTCCAAATGGTTTTAGCTAATTTGCAATTAAGGTTTGTCGTCTGAGTTGTTTAAGTGCACGTCTGTATATATCCACAGAAATTGATTAATTGAATGATAAGATAAGATAGGGTATATTATATTACATAATATGATATGAAGCAACTTAGACCATAATAAGTAGGTGATTTAATTTGTGGCCAAAATTAATCATTTGAAATGACGAATATTCATGTGCTCGTCACTTTCATTAAATAATTAAAAGCATGCAAAAACTTTAATCAACAAATTCATCGTTGTTATATATGAAGTGATAACCCTTTCATTTGGAGTTAGTGAAGATATGTCAGTACTAAACTTTAATTAATCCAAAAATGGATAATTAAGAACTTTAATAAGGTGACTTAAACGGTAAAACCTCATATTTAAATCATAAGTTTAATTTCTTTTAATCATCTCACTATGAACGAAAACCATTGATCTGTATATAATGTTCAAATTTGTAATATCATTGTGGCGAAGAAAAATATCTTTTTAATTTCAAAAAAGTTTCACAATCTATTTTGATTTATTCATTTAAAAATAATTATCTTTTAAGCTTCGAATTCAAAGGTTAATAACGACTTAGTAGCAATTAACAGCCACAAGCTAGTTTATTACCTCTGGTTATAAATTTAAAAAAATGACAAAATTCTTATTATACTAGTTTTAAAAATGGTCCAAACTGTTTGACGTCACACAGACTTTTTTTTCTTGTAAATTCTAAACACTAAAATATATATTATCTTCTAGATTCGTAAAGTTAATGGCCTTTGCTTTCACAATCTGATAAGTCTACTTTTAGCAAATTTTAAAAATGAAAATAATTTATTTAGCTTGGACCCTCCACATTTTTTAAATTAAGAAAATAAATAAAGGTAAGTAGCCTGAGCGTTGTGAAAATTATATATGGAGAGGCTGTATTAAAAATGCCGACCAAAAAAACAAGTTAAAGTGGCCAACATATATTAATCTCTTATGGCACCTTTATAGCTATCAACCACTATTAGTATCAATAATACTTACTAATATTAGTAATATTTGGAATAATCATGCAAGAATTATTTTATGCAGTGTTTTGTTTGATATATTAAAATAACGTTTATTATTATATAATTTTTTTTTAGGAAAATATTTATTTATAAATATAATGAAAAAAATATGATATTTTTTTAAGGTGTGTAAATGTATTATAATTATACTAATACATGCATTATTAATGTTATAAACTTTCATGTGTATCAATTAAACATAACATAATATCAAATAGAATATATCATTAAATCTAAATTAAAAGAGTGAATCAAATAAAATACTAACGATACATTAAGTCAATATATATGATTTTTTTTCTTCTAATGCACTCTATTAAGTAATTTATGAATAATTATAGATAGTGTATATTTATTGCGGGACTAATTAATTAATTGGTATAGTTTTAATGAACCTGAAATATGATTTCTAATGAGTAGTTAAATTTTTTTTTTCTTTTGATGATATGCTAAAGTAGATAAGTAAAAATTATTTTATTTATTTTAATTTATGTGACACATCATATTTTGACAAAGAATTTTAGAAAGGAAAAAAACTTTTTTAATTTTTTATCTAAAACAAGCATTAAAAAGAAGGAAAATATTAAGTTTTATGTGTGTGTAAAAATTCTTATACAGTACGCTATTTTAACTTTACTTCCAGGAGTTCCAGCAAAAATGGAAAAAAAAAAAGCAGAAGATAACACATTAACCAAATTCTCTTACGTCCTAATAGAAAGCACATTAACCATTAATCAGCAATCATTAAATACTAATTGAAGTACACCCCAATTAACCTATGAATTAATTAGGAACTTCCTCTGGTAGCCTTGACAAGATATTTCACTAACCAGGATATTTTAAAATTATAATTCTGAGACTAAAATCAGAACTATTAATCGCATAACTTTTTCATCTTCTAATAACTTATTCAGATTATTAAATAAAAATTTGAATTTAATATTATTTTTTTTTAATTAACACCTTTAATGAAACATGACATAAGTTTAATCTCAAAATTTAAATCAAAATAATTTACCTAATCCCTTGAATCAAACGGCCTCTAAAAATAAAAACTCTTGTTAAATTTTTTTAAAAAATAAATAATATTTATATTGATTGAGATGGAGGTGGCCCTTTGAACGAAAACATTCATACATTATAATGCCCCTTATGATAAACTTGTGAAAAAGATGGAAAGGATAAAACATTAAGTGGACTCACCACAAAATAGTGACATCCACGTCATCTATCAATAAATATTTGTATATGTATATAGTGTTTGAGTTGATACATAATTTAAAGGGAAAATTATATAAAATAGCAAACTAATAACCTAAATTAAATGGAATAGCTAGGGTTTGATTTAATTGTGCTCCATAGCAAACATTATCTAAAATTTGCCTGCATCTCTCTCCCAGGAATCTCGCTCGCCACTCTCCATTCTCGCTCGCCTCTCTCGCTTTATACACAGAAGTGTATAATTCTGTTTCTGTTTTGTATAAAGCGAGAGAAAATTGTATATACACATGCAAAAATGTATATCTTCGTGTTATACACTTAATTATACAATTTACAAACATTTTACTTCAAAAATTGCAGAGAAAAAGGCCAACGAATTATACAATTGCGAATTATACAATTGCAGTGAAATACAATTTTCTCTAGCTTTATACAACAGAAGTATATATATATTGTGTTTCTGTTTTTGTATAAAGCGAGAAAAACATATATCTTCTTGATATACACTTATAATTATGCAATATACATACATCTTAATTCGATTCAACTATATACAAAGCAAATTATACAATTGCAGCGAAATAGGCCAGCGAATTATACAATTTAGGCTAGCGAATTATACACTTGTATATGTATAGCGAATTATACAGTTTTAATGTTTGTTATGGAGCGCAATTATGCAAAGTTTGCTATATTATACAAATATGAATTTTTTGTTTGCTATATGTGAAAGTTGCCCTAATTTAAATTGGCCTATTAAAAGCCCGTTTGGATGAGCTTAAAAAAATATCTTTTAAAAAGTATTTTTGAATGTGTTAAAATTTATTTTTTAAATAAGTATTTATGTATTTGGATAAAAGTGCTTTAGTTGAAAAAAAAGTTGTTGATACGTTTGGCAAATAAGTTCTAGTAAACAATTTTTTTGTCAAAATATCCGAAATACCCTTAAAACTGTTAACATGATAAAAAGTTGATTAATTTAAGATTTTTATACTTAAAAAAGTTAAAACAAAACTAATTTATATTTACAATCCATAAGTAATATTTCCTATCATTCACATATTTCTTTATCATCACAAATTTTTTATAATAATAATAATAATAATAATAATAATGATAATAATAATAATAAAAAAATAATAAAAATAATATAATAACGTAATAATAATAGCAATAATAATAATAATAATATAATAATAATAATAATAATAATAATAACAATAATAATAATAAATAATAATAATAATAATAATAATAAAAGAATTAAGAGCAAAAATGTAATATACTTAGTTAACATAAAATGACTTTTAAATTGAAAAAAAAAAAGTATCACTTACCTAGCTTTTAGCTTTTTGACTTAAAATAAGTCAGTTAACAATTGTCAAACACTCTAATAAAGTCAAAAACTGATTTTTCATCAGTTTAACCAGTTTTTAAGCTAGCTAAGTTTTTTTTAAAATATAATTAAAATTTTGTTTTTGACAGATATGCTCTATATAGTTATAATAAAATAAAAAGAAAGTTATATTAGACAATCAAATAATTATTAAAACAAAAGATAAATGAACTAAAATTTGGTAATACGTTGGTGGATTAGGTTATCATTTATTAATCCAAAATATATTTTAGCTTAAATAACGTTTGAATAATTTAATGATCTGTCTATTTAATGTACCCTACGACTTACGTGTTAAGAAATTACACCTAATGACCTTGAGAGTATAGTCTTAAATTTTTTGAGGCACGAGCAAAATTTGTCCATTAGTCAAGTGGAATCAAAGTTATTTTTTGTAAAGTATCCACAAATGATGGTAAATCTAATTTTAAATACTAAATAATTTACATATCGTTGTTAGTGGACTTGTCTAATATGTGTAACGTAACCGTGTTTGGTTTTCGTATAACAAGTATATTATATTAAATAATTAAAGGTTGCTACTAAGTCCACAAGTAAAGAAACTTTGACGCGTAGAAAGATGAAAATGACTTGCATTATTTATCTCTATTATATAGTGTTCTAATTAACAAGATAAATGTTGTTACATTTCAAAAGAATTTGCCCAATATTTTGGAGTCTACCCACTAATCCAGGCTTTATCTACTACTTATAAGTTATAAACTCTTGGTTGTTTTTTTTTTTTTGGCAAAGATATATATCAAAAGGGTTATTTCCACTTTAGCCTCTATTAATTTGTGATGATTAGTAGATTTTGTTCCATTAATTATAAGTCCGATTATTTATAAAAAAAAATAGAAATAAAAAACATTTCATTTATAAGGTAAATTATGCAATTAAATGACCAGATGGAATTTATGCATCGATGGAACAAAATATGGAACATATAGAAACGAAGGAAAAGACTAACTTTTGAATATATCTTGGATATTAAACTCTCCTCTATGTTTTTAAAATAAATTAAAACCAAAAAAAAAACAGTCATCCGACCTCATATTTTTTATTTTTATTCTACTTAAAATTAGAGGCAGAGTAAAGAGAAATGGGTTCAACCCCTCATCAACCAGATAAATTCAGGTAATTAATCATCTAACTAATTGAATTATTAAGATTCTCCTCAATCTCATATTAGTAGTATATTAATATTCAAAAAATAAATAAAAATAAGTTTGAATCCTCATCAACAAAATAAAAATTCAGATAATTAACCAACTAATTAACTAACTATTAAGATTTCTCCACGACAGACTTTCAATGTATGTGAAATTCTTATCATTGTTGGGATTGAAGATAATTTTGGTACGTACGTCGCATATAAATAAGTTATGTATTAAAAGACTTCTAATTTGTTCCTTAAATGTAGTCTTCAATCAAACATTAACAATAAGACTTATAACTTATAACTTATATCTTTTAAAAATATAATGATCAAACGACATAGTTTATAATTGAAATTAGGCGTTGATTAATATTATTGAGTGTGACTGTAGCTGGAGCTAAAGGCTAATTTGACAACTTCCAGTGTCTCAGTATTATATGTTTGAGACTCGATGTAAACTGTGTAACGCATATTATTATTATTTTGATATATATGACCTTTGTCGTAGTCAAGAGACACTTAACATCTGAGACGTAGCGAATTTCTATAACGGCCAGCTTTGTAATAATGTTGAACTTAATCTAATTACGCATTAAATGAATACTAATTTTAACTTAAATACTTAACCCTGAACATTCAATTTTATCATTGTTGAGTTTTTACATTACATCGATATAAGTGAGGGTTTATACTGAATATATACATACGTGTGTTTGAAGATAAAATAAGAAAAAAAGTAATTGAATAAGTGTGAAATGGCGAGCAACTTATGAAAGAATTAATAAAGTTCCATCACATCAAGATATGAACCTCTTATCTAGATTTATCATCATCATTTGGGTCCTCCCTGTTAATGGCTTACATCATATGGCAACTTTGATTATTTTTTTTTGTGCCACTAAATTAAAATGAGCACTCCAACACCACTTGTTAGTAGACACAACATTCCAAAATATAATAAGACCAACAAAATGAGGACATTGGCAGTATAAATATGATGAGTCATGTACACAAATCAGCAACAAGATATAAAGAATTAAAAGAAAATGGTTGAAGAAGAAATGAGAAAAGGTCCATGGACAGAACAAGAAGATGTTCAACTAGTATTTTATGTGAAGATGTTTGGTGATCGTCGCTGGGATTTTCTGGCGAAAGTTTCAGGTTTGAAGGTTGGTATAGGCGGGAGAGAATATAGGCTTAGTTTTGAAAGAGAGCCACTTTAATAACCCCTTCTTCTTCTTCTGCATTCCATTTCTTGTGATTCATGTATTTATAGGTTTGAAAAGAAGTGGAAAGAGTTGCAGATTACGATGGGTTAATTACTTGAATCCTTCTCTAAAACGTGGAAAGATGACTCCTCAAGAAGAACTTCTTGTTCTTCAACTTCACTCCAAATATGGAAATAGGTTTGTCTATACTTTAATTTGTTTTCTTATATATATCAACAATTAAAGTGCACTCAGGAAAATTTAATCTGTTCAAGTTTAGTCTGATTGAACTTTAAAATGTCTGAGTTTAGTCATTAGATTCTCAGTCAATGAAGTGCTTGAGAATCCTGAGGTTTCAGATTTAAAATTTAACAGAAAAAAAAAAAAACACTAGCTGATTCTTGCAATTTGTCTTAGTTTTGGTGGACAGAGTTGTTATTAGTCCCAACAACTTAACTTAGTTTATTTTGCTAGACATTTGAGATTTGACAGGGCTATTTTTAAGTGCAGATGGTCAAAAATAGCTGGAAAATTACCAGGGCGAACTGATAATGAAATCAAGAATTACTGGAGAACACATATGAGAAAGCAAGCTCAAGATGAGAAGAAGAATACTAATAAGGCTTCAATATCTCCATCTTCATCCAATTGTTCCTCTTCCTCTGCAAATAGTCCTGTTGAGGACTTCAGTACTGAAAGAAATGAGTTGTTGCAAGTTGCTGGAGAAAATAAAATATATGAAGGGGATCAAAACATGATGGTCTATTCCATGGATGAAATATGGAAAGAAGTCGAATCAACCGAAGAAATCGAAACTAAGAATGATTTACCAGTTATGGCATCAAATACATGGGATTATAATTATTGCCCAGATTCACTATGGATGAGTACTCATGATCATTATTACTTTGACAGTCATCAAGATTTCTCATTTTTTACAGGCTAATTTGGTGGGACGTACAACAACAACGATATATCTAATGTAAAACTACAATACGAGATCTAAAGAGGGTACAATGTATGCAGCAGTTACCTCTAGCTATCTCGCAGAGGATATAATTTGAACTATTTGTTTAGAGTTGGTGTAGGTTTGTGAGATGAGTAATAGTAATATTTAGTGACCACTCTTTGTATATATGTAGAAAATCCCATGATCACAAGGCACTCTGTATCTGATCTCTTTAAATAATTATTACTAAGTGTTTCTGAGGCTTAATTAGTTGTATTAACTTACTAGAGTATATATATAGATAATCTCATGTGTGGCTACTCAACATGCCATATCTAATGAACTTCTTTAATTTTTCCTCTAATTCCAATATTCCATGTAAACTACAATTACTTGAAACTTCTAACCATACTGATGGATAAAGTTACTTAATATCTAGGTCTAGGTCTAGAGTGTGATATAACAGAAATCCATACTATTCATATGAAAGAAACTTTATTAAGTTTTCATCTATAAATTACGATTTATATAATGATGTAAATGGGTTGATCTCTATTCACTTGTAATAAGTGAATTCAAATTTAATAGATCCTTAATAAAAATATCACACGTAGCTGAACAATTTTTTATTTTTTTTTAAAGAAGGAAATGTAGGAGTCTATCTGCTCCAATCATAATTTTTTCTATTTTCCAAAATACTTTTCCCAAAATAGAGTTCTAACTTAATCTCCATTTATTGTTCTTTATTATTCTCCTTATGATGTATCAGTATTTGTAATATTACTGGTTTTGATAGAATATGATTAGATTAAAAAATTAATTTTATGAATAATTGTAAAATCATCTTTGTGCTTGTCAAAAATCATGATCATTTACATGATTAAACATAATCGTTGGCTTTTCAACTAGTATGTGCTTAATGTTTATGTGAACTGTACCATAGTATGTGTGACAATTGACAATTTTGAATTGAGTGAAAAATCATTTGCAAATTTAAAATTTTGTAAAACATTATCTTTAAGCAAACTTCTTATCAAATACCCAGTATCTATTTTTTTAAGTAATCAATCAAGTTATTTTCAAATAATTAGTCATTTTCTTGTAAATTTCTTTTGCTTTTGGAGATTTAATAAGTACATGTAGCACTTAGATCTCTTTATAACGGTCCAACTCGTTAGTGATATTATTCATTTTGGGTCTATATCTGCACAACTTTAAAAGACGTCACTAATTGGTAAGACTAATATACATATATATATTCAACAACTTTTTTATATTTTACCGATGTGAAACTTCTTATCTAAAACTGGATCACATATTCTAAACAAAATAAATGTACCCAAAATTTTCTTGCTAGGTATTTTTACAGGTTTAAGAAGGGAAACAAAACGTAGCTATCCTTCACTTTATTTCACAAATATTTATATCATATATCAAAGGTAAAGTTATAGAATATTTTATTTAGTGGATAGGCAAAGCTTTGGTAGCACTCGTCAAACTTTTTAAAATGATTACAAAAAAAAATAAAAATCTAGATGTAAAAAAATGGTGGAGTGAGGAATAGTAAAGTGGATTTTATTTTATTGTAATGAAGATGTGGCCTGCATGAACTTCTTTGTTTATTAATTTGTAATCTTCCTAACAGATTTTTGTTTAGTTCTACCGATTGATGCAATTAAATCAATTATCGACTTTTAACGGATGAAAATTCGGCCTAATTCAGTTCATCAAGAAAAGTGAATACCGATGACAAAGATGCACAATTGTGACCGCCTGTCTCTAATTATTGATGGTTTAGATCAATCAATGACTTTTTATGAATCTTAAAGGAAAGAAAAAAGTAACCTACTAGTAAAAAAGGAATGCAACTTTCAAACAATGATGAAGTCGTTTTTTTTAATCTACAGATTTTAATCGTAAAATTAATCATTAATATTTAAAACAGAATAAATTACTTACGTCAACTATTTCTTGAAAAACGACATTTTTTTGACTTTTACTTGAAAGAGGAATATTTCGTACGTAGAACTTACCTTTTATCCACCACTAAAAGGAAGAGTAATCATTGTTTTGATTGGTAGATGAGAAAGAGGTAGGTATAATGCAGAAGATAAATGAATAATTGCTAAAACGTAAAAAGACATGAAGCACATCAAACAATTAAAAAGTGAGAATTTCTGGCCCCAACAAAATACTAATGGGTGCTGCAGAGTCTTTGGGCTGATAATTGATTTGCTCATTTGGTAACTTATTTTGCAGCTTATTCAGCCATCTAAAACCTAGGCTAGTTGAGGCAACTATAAAGATCAAAATTAATACCCACAAAAAACTTTGTCAAAATATGTTACGAGCATACGGCTATATAAATTTGATCTATTTTAACAAACTTGAAGTTATGTGTATGATGCTGTATAAATATTTACGCAATCATGTTACTTAATATTTGTCTAGTGGTATATGTAATTGTTAAAGAATGACAAAAATTTTACATCAATGGTTAATGAGATGGGTAAATTCTTTATAAGGTTTGGACAATTCTCTTCTCTTTGAGCTAGCTTTAGGGTGTGAGTTAGGCCTTAAGACATAATTCAACGTGGTATCGGAGCAGGACCCGTCTCACCCGATGTTGAAGCGCCCAAAATCAAATTGCGCAGGCACCAGATCTGGGCGTGACTATTTGCTAAGGTTAATAACAAGGAGTATATATATAAATTGGCACTCCTCCCTGCTGATTTAGCAAGTTGTTAACGTTAATTTGTCCGCAATTAGCAATAATAATTGTAAGGATCAAAGTAAAGCCAACTCCACTAACAATTAAGAAAAGCCAAGTTTTGAAAGACAAACAAAGAGAAGAGGGATTAAAACAACAACAACAACAACAACCTTGAAATAAACATTAATTATGCAACATTTGATTTCATAGATTAAATTAAGAAGAGAGGAAATTAAATCCAATATGCTTAGTAATCATCAGTGGTAGGAAGCTGCTCGTGAGTGTTCTGACCAATGAAAATGATTTCATATACTAGAGCAGCAATAGCTGCACCTCCAAATGGGCCGAGCCAATAGACCCAGTGGTTGTCCCAGGTCCAGCTAACCACAGCTGGACCAAACGACACCGCTGGGTTCATTGATGCACCATCAAACGCACCACCAGCCAAGATATTAGCACCCACAATAAAACCAATTGCAATAGGTGCAATTATCCCCAAATCTCCCTTCTTTGGATCTACTGCAGTCGCGTAAACAGTGTAAACAAGCCCAAATGTCATTACTATCTCAAAAACAACTGCGTTCCATGGTGTCACTCCACTTGATAGCGCAAATGCCGATGTTTCCTGCATTATTATTACTTTTTTCCATAAATTGAAATATTTTCACTAGAAAATTCCACAATGAAGAGGAAAATGGCTTTACCAGTCCACCAGTAGAAAACTTGAGGAGCACACAAGCAACGACGGATCCAAGCAATTGCGCAATCCAATACAATACACTTCTAAAAAGTGTAATGTGACCTCCTACAAAAGCACCAAATGTAACAGCAGGATTTACGTGACCTCCAGAAATATTTGCTCCAACTGAAACTGCCACAAAAAGGGCAAAGGCATGTGCTATGGATGCCGAAATAAGTCCAGCTGGCGTCGCTGCGCCACCATTCGTCAGCTTACCTGTAAAAAAATATCAATATTATATATTTTCAATCTAAAATAAAAATTCCTTATACTGTCAGCTTATATAAGTTATACTTACTGAACGCCATGCCAGATCCTGAACCAGCAAAAACAAAGATGAGCATGGAAAAGAACTCAGCTGTTGCAGCCTTGAGAGCATCAGGCTTGGTAGCCTCTGCTAAATTTCCGATGGCAATTCTAGAAATTGGCATTATTGTTTCTTACTACTTTAATTATTTTTTTTTTCTTAATTTAGATGGAGAAGAAAAGCTTAATTTGTGTTGTTTATTTCCTAACAAGTTAATGCTACTTAAATATATAGTGGACGAATAAGAGGATACCCTTTGAGTTGGAAGCCACCTGTCAATGTCTCTTTGGCTAGCCTCCAATTTATTTGGGTGCTGACACGTGGCATTATAATTAGATTCTAGCCGTTTTTAAAAGGAGTTAGATTTTAGGAATACTATGTACAAAATGGTTTTAAAAAAAATTAAGAATAGATGTAAATTTACTTTTGGTATTACTTTTAAATTTTGTAAAGGTTATCGTATCATATTAGGATTAGTATGAGAAGTTATTTGTTATTGTAAGTTGATTTAACCTGATAAAAATTATAATTAGTGCAGAAAATTATACAAAGGGACGATTAGGAAAAGTAATTTTAATTCGGATATATAATACAACCGACCAAAAATAAGGAAAATGATAATAGGTGGTCCACAATCAAAATGATTGTTGATCGAACCGACCATTTTGCCGACGGTGGAATCTATGATGGAGACAACCATAGTCAGCTAAATGGATTAAAATTGTTAATTGTTGGCACCATCGCTTAATCAACTTATTAATTTTGTTTAATAGAGATTAATTAATTTGTAGACTTAACAGGATATTATTATTGTTATATGAAGAATTTTTTTATTGATCGTCCTGCTTTATAAACAAGGCTCGTTTCATTTATTAGCTTGTATGATATTCATCTCGTCAATTCAGAAGCTTATACACTCGACTTATGTTTACTAACCGATTTTTTTTAAAAAATCGAGATTTAGCTTGGTGAAATTTATGTTGAACATCTTTGATTAATTTGTGAAATCTTGATTAATAAGCTTTTAACATCAATCTGATTAAACCAAATATGATTTCTGATCAGTGGAGTGACATCAACATGAGACAACTCTAACATTTTCTAGATCTTCTATAAGGTTCTAATTTCTTCTTGTAATTAAGAAAAAGACAATTTTTCATCATCATTACTTGCAAAAGGAGATAATTAGTTTCTTTTTTATTTTTTGGCATATGTATAGTCTACTATGCTTTTCAATTTGGATTAATTAAAAACAGAGGGCCAATGAGCTGTTAAGTGCAATAATAGTATTGAGTAGGTGCGAAATAGTGGACTTGGTGCTTTTCCACTTCGTAGTAGAAAAATTAGTCTTTTATTTAACAAACCAAATGCACCACTTGATACATTAATTTATCACATCTTATTGATAATTATACTATACATAAGTAATTAAGTTTTGGACCTTATTATTTCTATCTTATCTTCTGCTAATTAAATTATTTTGGGCGGCTTTACTAACTACTTTGCTTAATTTGTACAAGAAATGCTTGGCCTCCTCCTTTGTTTGGACACTCTAAAAGGAATATAACATTTTTTAAAACTTAATTAAACCTCTTTGCCAATCTATGATTATTCTTTTTCAGTTTTGACGAGAAGAGCTAATAAAGAACAGGTTGTTACAAAATGTGTTCTGTACGAATGAAAATATTTTTTATGGAAAATATCGAAAATTGGTTGTTGTTTTTTTTCCTTTTAGTCTTTCTTGACAGAGGACTTCAGGAACCAGGATTTGAAATGCATACAACTTTTCTTGGAATGACATATTCAAAACCATGTTCATATCTCAGAATGGAAGTAAAATAAGCATAAAAATTGCAAGTAAGACAACTATGAAGAAGCCAGAAGGTGAATCTATTCACTTAAACTAACTCAATCTAGCACAATGGATATCAGGCAAAATGGTATGTTCAGAGAAAAATAAGATATAGAAGAAAAATTGTATACACTTACCAACACTTATTTCTCAAGGCTAGCATAATTGGTCTTGCAGTATTAAAATGATCATAAGATCAGCTAGCTAACAAGTACACTAAACCTAAAGCATCGTGCAAAACATTTGGAATGACTATTTATTTCTGACATGATAATAGGTTCAAGGTTTAGGACTTTCAGGAGTTATATCTCTGAATACTTGCAATCTGTTCCTCCGCATCAACGTGACTGGAGTTTGATAAGCAATGTCTCCTCCTATAGGTGGCAAGGAGTTCAAGCTTCCAGACTTAAGCTCTTTCCCCTGAAAGCCAGATGAACACTTTCCTTTTCTGTCATTCTGATCAAAGCACAAGGAACGCCTTGCTTCTCGTCCAGGTTGTGTATGATACCCTTCATTCAGACACAATGTATCAATGTTTTGGCTAAGATTAATAATATTTGTATCGATATTCTCATTTTCATCTGAATATTTGCCTGGAGTTTCATGAAATTGCAAACCTAGCTCATCCTCTTCCACCATATCAGCCCAACTCTTCTTGCTTGTGCATGCAGGCAGGTTTAAAGGTTTCAAGCTTGTGCTGTCCAAGTGTTCGGTGGTATCCTCTAATGTCACCATATCTCTATAAGTCAAAGTGGAACTCCAACAATCTTTACTCCCATCTTCAGAACATTTTCTTGCACTTGTAATATCAGCCAATGATTCTGTTGGAGACCTAGACAACTCTAAAGAAATTTGGTCTGATCCATCATTTCTTGAAGAGTTGTTTTTCCATTTGGAGTAAGGTGGCTGCAAATCACATTCACTTTTCACATTAGCGCCATTACCCCATGACCTAGAGAACACTTGTCCACATACAACGGATGCTCCCTCGCTTATGTCGTTGACAGAAATGAGCTTGTTGAAATTATGATTCACAACTAACTGCACATTCTCATTATTTGATGTTTGTTCAAATAACAATCTTCGACTACAGGCACTAACAGAGTCCTTATTCAACCAACCTCCATCATTGAGTGAACATGGATATCTTCTTGGCTGTGTCAAAAAGTGCTTTGGAGGTCCAGAAGCAGCAGTAAATGGAGGTGGATGGGTCTTCTCGTGTCCCCTGCGATCATGTTCATCTGAAGTGGATGAATCTATCCTAACCTCCCGCATCTCTTCCACCTGTTCCTTGGAGTTCTGAATTCCATGAGATTCTAACTCAGCTAGCATTTGAGTGGCACGCTCAAAGGACTTGGTGCATGACTCATCCATTTGCCATCTATCTGAGGCTTTTATGCTTTGAAGCAGAAACCTAGCTTCTGCAATCTTGTTCATGTGCATCAAACAAATTGCAAGATTGCTTTGCTTGTTCTTGTCCGATTCGAGAGAGAGTGCTTTTCTGCATTAAAACAAATTTCCACATGTGAGCAATTTTTCTCCAAATAAAGCCACACCTCCACAAGTGCTCAATTTGTTTTAGTTGGTGAACATTACCTATAGTACTCCTCTGCCAATTTAAAGTTATTCAGTTGCATGTATGACCATGCCAAGTTCCCCAACAATCTGCACTTATTTTGAAAATTAAAAAGAATTTGATTATGTTAGACAAGCAAAAATAATGCTGAAGTTGAAGATAAAAATAATAGCAGGTACAACCTCGCGTACTCCTTTTCAATTGTGATTTGAACCTTTTTTCCTTGAGATCTAGCAATCTTAGTCCTCTTCCCACCAAATGCTATGCCTTCTTCAACGTTCTTCAATTTCAGTTCAAGTAATTCAATCTCTTCTTCGAGCCTACCAGATCTCTGCGGAAGAACAAATGTAATCATAATAGTCGCGAGTTAAAGAAACAATAGTACTACTCTAGGATTTATACAATCATTAGACCAGCATCCATGTATTGTCGGAAAGCATAAGTTGCTAGATTTTCGTAACAACTCCACTTCAAAAAGTTTGAAACCACTAGATAAGTAGTGTAAAACTGTTCCTATTGATACAATTTCCACAAATTTGAAGTGTGCATACCAAATATTGACTCTTGATAAGTGTACAAAGAGATGCCATTACATCTACTGTTATAGATGACTTTTTGCAGTGACTAACATCTAATTCACTTTTGTATAAATCAGGAAAGTTGTGTAAGTTTGAAGTCGGACGGATTAAGCCTTCAACAGGACAGATAACTGCTAGTCTTTACAATAACAGTCACAACACTATGTTAGCCAATGGGTACTAGGAAATGGTCAGGAAAAATTTTGGTTGAAACTGGACGTAGTTAGGCCTTAAATAAGAGGACAGATAACTACTATTCTTTACAATAACAGTCACAATACACTGTGTTAAGCCAATGGGTACTAGGAAATGATCAGGAAGATGTGTAATTCGTTGTCGGATGGACTAAACCTTAAACAGGAGGACCGATAACTACTATTCTTTACAATAACCAGTCACTACTATATTAGCCAATATATGATTTAGCAAAAGGTGTAGGCAGAGAGATTAGCAAGATATACATTTCATTAAGCAACATTCAAACACAAAACACTGTACGTACAATAAAGATATATATCAGATTAAGTTTGATAAGCTCTTACCTTGTAGAGTTCAATCAAGATGTTGTCAATGGACTCCTGAGACTCAGAGGGACAGAGATTTCGAAATGACTTTATTGCTTCTATTGCCTCGTCTGAACGATCCAACTGTTTCATTACCACTGCCATGTCTTTCAGAGCACTATCAACTCGATCACCGGAATTAATTGCTGCCCAGAACAGAGAAATTGCCTTGCCTGGATCCTTATCAATTAACTGCCATTTATGGATTAGTAACAACTACTTCAATCAAAAACAGAATTTAACACATTTCTTGTCAAGAAGATAAAACTACCCCAAAAATGAAGAGCACTTAATTCTAGGCATTATGCATATAACAGAAAACAGGCATCTACACACACAATTGTCCATAACATCTTCATTGATATGATTCAACAAACTTCCATAATGTGATCCTGTAATTCAATAGCAATACTACTGTATTGAAACCCCAAGAAGAAATAACAAGAAATTATCGTTGAAATGCAATGCAGATTCAAGAAAAGAAAGAAACTCGAAAAGGCACTAACTTGAACATGTTTCGCCCTGACATAAGGAGAATCACCAGAAGGCACTTTGTGAATGACGTGAAAAAGATCAGCTTTAGCACTCTGTGCATGAGTTGGCCACTTCTGGTCCTTTTCCGTCGCCGGCGATCTCCATTTCGGCGGTGGGGTCAAGAAACCCCTCGCCGGAGTCATGTAGACTCTCTCGTTATTCCTCCACATTGATTCTTACGCAAAACCCTTTACCGAAAATTGAAAAAAAAATGTAAAATCCTGATTCAAATTAACTAATATGAATATTAATATCGTTAATTTGAATTTCCCAATTGGTTTGTGAATTCTTGGAGATGAACTGTGAGTAAGACACTTGTTTTCGTTAAAAAAAATGGAGTAATCGATTCTTTTCCTACTTTGATCACTAAGAAAGTTGTATTAATATTGGAAAAAGAAGAAAAAATAAAGCTGCTTTCTCTCGCCGGAAAGAGAGAGAGTAAGTGAAAGCGTTCGATTACGAACAAACTAGCCGTTAAATATAAGGTATCCGTTGACAGAGGAGACGCAAGCAATTTAGTTAGCATGTGCAAGTCACGTGCACACTCCAAATTAACCTAAACGTAGAAATTAGGAGGAAATTTGAGGGCTCGTTTTCATTTTTTAATCCTCTAATTTTGTTTAATTTCAATAATAAATCTCCTCTTTCAAGCTTGACATAATTACTTGGGGATCCACCGAACTTTACCCCTTTTATTCAATCGATTCAAAACTAAACTAATTTTTTGTCTATTATTTTTCAAAACATGATTATCAATAGACGTAACTCACTTACTTTACTCATACGTATACTAACGGTTAATTTAACATAGAATCAGGCATAGCTAGCATAAAGTGTGCTACTTTATGAATGGATATCCTTATCAAATAGTAGACCCCAAGGTGGATGGATTCTCAACACTGCAAAGGGATGCAAACATAGCAGTATCAAATTTTCCCCATTCTTTTTGGTCAGTATTTGCTTTTATAGTTGATTGTTATTTGTACATGATATAAGATTAATTATTGCAACTGTTCAACTAATACACTTTTTAGGGTGGAAAGGTTTATACCTAATCCATCTCATCAACTCCTCTCATTTTACCAAATGAAGTACTATTCAATTTTTCTCCATTGTAATCACACATGTATAAATTCTCATCAATCTTCTTGATTATCCATCATCTTCATTCCAGAAAATCATTTCTCAAGCTATCTCTCAGTTCTAGCTACTATTTCATCAGTTTGTTTGATTAATAATGGCAATTCAAAATTCGAGCTCTTTTCAAATCAAAGCCGTTATCTCATACCTACTCATTCTAGCTCTCACAATAACATTAGCTACAGCAGGTCGAATCCTTGACGAGGAAGTGGCCACCCCTAC
This sequence comes from Solanum peruvianum, assembly GCA_027705065.1. NCBI lineage: Eukaryota > Viridiplantae > Streptophyta > Magnoliopsida > Solanales > Solanaceae > Solanum > Solanum peruvianum. The sequence continues at coordinate 49,017,441 of JAKWJD010001760.1, read as the reverse complement.
CGTAGCATTAGAAAATCCTGACCCTACCGATCAAGCACCAATTTCAGGGGCAACTGGGGCTGGTGGAGCTGGGGCTGGTGCTACTGTAGCCGGTGGTGCTGGTGCTACTGTAGCCGGTGGAGCTGGGGCTGGTGCTAGTGTAGCCGGTGGTGCTGGTGCTTACGATGATCATTCATTTTCCTTCTTCCTGCACGATATCCTAGGAGGATCAAATCCTTCAGCTATAGCCGTTACCGGAGTTGTAACAAACCCCGCAGTGAGCGGTCAAGTACCGTTCGCGAAACCAAACGGTGCCGTTTTAGCAGTTGACAACGGCGTTCCCACTAACAACGCCAACAGCGGAATCATCAGCAACAACAATATCCCTTTCCTTACGGGCCTTAGCGGAACAACATCTAATCTTATTAATCAAAACAACAACGGAATAATCGGAGGCGGTAATGGTTTGCCAGCGATTAATTTGCAGCAATTAGGATCAGGAATTAGTTTCCAGAAACTGATGTTCGGTACATTGACCGTATTCGACGATGAATTGACTGAAGGACACGAGCTGAATTCGGGTTTAATTGGGAAAGCTCAAGGATTTTACGTTGCTAGCTCGGAAGACGGGTTGAGTCAAACCATGGCGTTTACTGTGATGTTTAAGAGTGGAAGTTATGCTGATAGTTTGAGTTTTTTTGGTGTTCATAGAATGGGAGTTTCTGAATCACATCTTGCAGTTATGGCTGGAACGGGGAAGTATGTTAATGCTAAGGGATTTGCTACTGTTAAGACTTTTCCAGCTACTAATCAGCTTCAAGAGACAGATGGTGTGGAGACTGTGTTGCACATTACTGTGTATCTTGCTTATTAGTGTGATTTGTTTGTAATTCTGGTGTGTTTCCATTTGGATGAAAAAAAGTTGTAACTTTGTGTTCCAGAAAATTTGTTGTAATTAAGTTTAAGCTCCTATTTGGATTTGGTTTTGTTCCCAAATGAATGAATATTTAAACTACTTTTTCTGTAGTTGGTCTACACATGTAATTGTGTCCACCAATACTAAAAACCAATGAAAAGGATCACCGAAGAGTTCTGTATTGCACCATAATTTAAACTTTTTACGTGGTTCTCAATCACTTCATTGATCATTAGGCTATTTATTGATTATCTACTTTTCAATTTGTTCATCTTACCTTCTTCATCGTTTAAGAAAGATAAACTTAAATTTCTCTTTTCTATTTCTCTCTAATTCTTACTTTTCATGTGACAAGTTTAAAACACAAAATTTAAAAAGTAAAATTATATGAAATAACAAACTATTAATTCAAATTAAATGATATTTTCATAGTTTCTTTTATTTGTTAGTCGCAGCAAACATTTTATGTTTTTGGCCATATGATAGGACCCATTCAGTATACATATGTATTGTATATATATAGTAATTTTGCTTATACACAATTACTATGTTGTAATTTGCATACCAAAATATATAAATTTGATTTTTATATATATGTATACTGAAATATATAGATTAATCGTCATAATAAACATAAAATTTGTATAAAACACAAGCCCAACTTTGATTTGGACAGGTAACTGGATTTCTATTGTGGTACTTGGGCCTTAAAATTCTACTAGCCCATACCTCTTCAACCCACGTTCGAAACATAGACAGCCAACAGGCGTCTTCTTTTTGCCGCGAATTAGGGTTTCTGAGTCTCAACATTGCCAGGAGAGAGTGATACGCCATGGGTAAATGAAGGTTTCGTTATTTGCATTTTTGGTCCAATTTTGTATTGCCAATTCTGATAATTCAGTTTTCGTTTTGTAGCAAGGATCAAAGTTCACGAGCTGAGGAACAAGTCCAAGACTGAGCTTTTGGCTCAGCTGAAGGACCTGAAAGCAGAGCTTGCTCTTCTCCGTGTTGCCAAAGTCACTGGCGGTGCCCCCAATAAGCTCTCAAAGATGTAATTTTTCTTACCTATTTGCGGTATATTCAAATGTTAATACATATACTTGATGTTTAACTAAAATGTGTTGATGCAGAAAGGTAGTTAGATTGTCAATAGCACAGGTGTTGACGATTATATCGCAGAAGCAAAAGTTGGCACTGAGGGAAGCATACAAGAACAAGAAATATTTGCCTCTCGATCTTCGCCCCAAAAAAACCAGAGCTATTCGAAAACGTCTTACTAAGCACCAGGTACTTTATATCTGGACCTCTTGAAAAAGATTGTGACTTTGTTTGGTGAAAATCTGCATTCTAGTAATTTGGTACTGTTTCATGTTATTTTCTTAACTTAACATTCTGTTATTGAATTTTACGTCTGCTGGTTTGTACTAGTTGTCTCAATTTTTTTAATAAATAAGAGCTCCATTGTTGTCATTTGCACTCATTTTTACTGTTGTCTTAGTCAATCAAATACTCTTACGTGTGCTAGCCTGTTTTGTACTCGATGGCTCTTGAATTGTTTGAGCAGGTAATTTTTGTAGTGATTGTAGTCCTAAGGACGTTATATCCAATATCTCATTCTTTTTTTACCAAATAGCCTAACAGACACACATACACTTGCATGGTTCAGACACCTCTCTCGAGCTTTCATCCAGACACCTCAACTTGATCAAAACATATGTGTTCATTGCTTCTGATTTTTGACCAAATCTATGTGGCGTTGGTTGTAGTGAGCGGATGGACAAAATGCACGAGATGCACACATATTAGGAGTGTAAATGTGATAATTTAAATTTAATACCAAAATCGGAATAGACAGGTAAAATAAAAAAGGACCAGATAGACTTAAATAGAAGAAGAGTCAAAGCCCCCAGTCCTGCTCTTCTTAGCTTCTTTAAATTCTCCTCTCATATCAGAAACTTTCCGAGGGGTTGGTCGTGGTGGGTGAAAGAAAAAGGATGACAGGCTGAAGAAGGAGATGTGTGGGCAGTGTATAGTAGGTGGTGGTTGGAAGAGAGGTTCAAAGATCCCAACCATGATCCACCACCTTCAAAAACCCTTTCACACTTCCAAACACACTTAAATAAGTTGTAATGGTGATGGTAATAAACAGTAGCCTTCATCTTCATTGCCTTCTTCTGGTCAAATTAGTAAAATCCATGTAGAAAGTTCCAACTTTGTAGTTAATTTGACTGCAAAATGTTCATTAGAGATTATTGTAATAAATAAAGCGATAATGTTTGCAACATCAACTGCTTTAAGTGTTGAGTTGAATATGGCGAGGCAGTTGATGTTGATGGGGTTTAAGATTATGTTTTATAGGAAAAAAATTGTGCGAGCTTAATGTGTATATCATAAAGATGGTAAGTGGTAAGAAAATTCTAAAGGGAGTGGCACCATGACAGTGCTGTTCTTCTGTGATGAAGTGTAGAGAGGGGTTACGAATGTCTGTTAGGCTATGCAGCCTGCTTCTTTTCATGCTCAAATTATGTCATGTCTTGTGGATTTTGATTGTTGTTCCTTGACCATAAATCATTTTGATTATCTTAATCAACTACAAGAGTAACCTGCAGCTAGCTCTTCTTAGTATGTCATGTATCGTTTTTCCTTGGGGATATTCAAAAACCTTTGCTTCCGAATATAAAATTTTATCTTTCATTTTAATTTACATGTTGTAAATGTTATTCTAAAATTTGGAAAGAAATGTCCGTTGGGGTTTTCCATGTCCTATGAATTCATAGGAGCTCATAATATTGTTAATATTACCGTGGCAATGTCTTTTTGCCTCTTGACTTGTGTGTTTCACTTGCCAGTCTAGATTTCAGTTAGTAACATACTTGTGGTTTAATGTGCAGGCATCTTTGAAGACAGAAAGAGAGAAGAAAAAAGAACTGTACTTTCCTCTTAGAAAGTATGCCATCAAGGTTTGAATTCATCCAACTATGATATTAGCACTTTGTCCATGCAATTGTCATGTAGCTGGTTGGATGGATGAGTCCATGAATTAGGTTATAGTTAATCCAAATTTCAACTCTTTTCCTTTTCATTGAAATTGGAATGCAGATTATTATGTAACATCTCACTGATGAATAGTTTTGAAACAATTGGCTTTTATCAGATGTTGAAAAGAATTGGTCAAAATTAAACAGTGGCTTGCGAAACATATATCATGTTTTTCTCATTTTGTTTTGGTGTAAGAAAATCACATACCAAAATGATTGTTTGTCTTGCATTTGATTTTACACTGAATTTAAAAAATTATTCTTTTTTAAAATTCTGTGATCTTTTACTAAAGATATGTGCTAAAATGTCATTAAATCTTGTTGTTTTAAAGCATGTTAAGCGTAGAATAAATAATGATCTAAAAATGGAAGTTCATGGGTGTGAATCGAAAGTAAGACGAATAGATTGAAATGAAAAAGGTTTTGTGCGTCTTAGTTTCCTTTTCGTACATTAATTTACTTTTCAATAATTTGACGCAGTCCTTTTCCGTTTCATCATTTCTCACGTGCAAAACTCGAAAAATGTGTTTATACAAAGTTCTTAAGTCCTAATCAACTATTTTCAAGAATCTACGACTTAAAACTCTCCACAATAAAATGTAGATAACAAATTATAAGCAATATTTGACACGAAAAATATTATCAAACAAATGGGAGTTAGACGTGATAATTGTGTTTTTCATAAGCAAAATTATGAATCAACACTCAAAAGTAACACAAGTAGGAAGTAGATGGTATTTTTAATTAATGAATTTGATTAATCTAGCTTTGCGTCATACATGGGTTTTAGTATTCCTCGTAATAAGGTAAATTAAAATCAAATATTTCATGTGACTCCATTTGAAGTTGATTTATGGGTCAATATGATATGTTACTTGAGATGTCTTTTGAAAACTATTTCTATGTTTGCAAGAGATGGAAATAAGATTTGTGTAACTCCACTAATTGGATTAAACTAGATATTTGTTCATTTTTGAGTCGATTTCATTTTTTTTTCCTTTTTATTGAACATTTTTTAATCATTTTCTTGGTGTATGCGGATGGGTGAACTATCATCGTCTAAAATAAACAAACAGGAAAATGTTTAATTAGCATCTTGGAGATGGATGTATGATAAAATCTCATGTATTTTGTTCCATAATAATAAATACATATTATATAACAGGGTCGAAGCTAAGGCAAAGATCCACTTAATATGCCAGAGATGGAGGGAAATAATTAAAAGAGATCTTTTGTTATGTTGTAAGGAAATTATAACGAGATCCACTAAAATTCTAATATACTATTTTGCAAATTATCACTTACATTATGCTTGGATCATTATTATTCATTATATTGTATTGTATTGTTACTATATTTACAATGTTTGTTTTGATTGTTATTTAAAATGTATTGTATTATAATGTTAAATTTCGTTGTTATGTTACAATGAAAACCCCTATTTTATAGAACAACCAATTTGGTGTGTTCCCACCGTTACTTAATTTCTTTTTTCAATTATATATTTACATAATATTTCAAAATATTATTTTGTCATTTATCTTAATTATTTAAATCTAGTCAAACCTCTTACCCTCGAATAATTAGGATATTTTAGTATATTTATAAATTACAATACAGTACGATACGATCAAACCAAACAATTAAAATGTTATTAAACGACAACAAACAATATAGTCTAGCCAAATATTGTATCTACCATACAATACAGTACAATATAGTACAATACAATACATTATGAAATAATAGGTAACAATGATCCAAACAAAGTGTTAACCTCTATAGAGAGAATAATAAATAATATTTTGCATTTAAAAAGGAAAATAACTTCTAATTTTATTTTTCATATGAGATTTAGTACCTCTTTTGGGACCTAAATAATGTAGATTCACATAGAGCAATTTTATTTCAGAGATAAAAAATAATAATTTCAGTCACAAAATTTGAAATAGAAATTTATTATCAAAGACTGAAAAGATAATTATCATGGCACCATCACAATCTTTAATATATAGTATGAAAAGTATTGTTATGGGTTCTTTTCGGTCTTAAAATTTGACTAAGTTGTATACTTTATAGTTTGTTATTCATTGTTTATTTAAAGATGGAATAGGATGCAATCTGCAGGTCCAATTCGTCGGGCAGGTAGAATGATCAACAAATCAAATTGATAAATCATAGTTCATAAATAAAAATAAAAAATATCATAAGACATCAAATTAATCAATTATACATATCTCCATATATTTTTTTTACAAATAAATTTTGTGATTTTACTTTATTGCGAATTTTTTCAATTACATGTAATTTTAGAAAAATTCACTGGTTTTAATGGTTCAATACTCTTTAATACCATCCTTCCACGTGGTTACTACAATTTCTTTACGTTGAGCGACTCTTTTTATAAAATTTAAAATTATGAAAAAAAAATTTTAAAAAAATATAAACTTATGAATCAAATTTTGAATTTTAAAAAAAATTTTGAAATCACAATTTGTAATTTCAAAGTCCAAGTTATTTATGAAGAACTTTAACATTTAAAATTGAGAATTTTTTATGTCAATTTCATAAACATGACGGCTAACAATGAGTTAAAGTCAAACTTGAAATCATGCTCTCAAATTCTTTGGTCAAATACCTATCTTTAGGTTACAAATTAGCAATATTTAAGAAGATGGTTGAATTAATCTACTTTTTGTGACTTTCATAAGTTGTTGAACGAGTCAGCATATAATAAGTTATTAAATTCATTGTTAATGAATTTAATTATGCTTTATCCAACTTTGCATAATACAAAATTACAAATATATATCCACATGTTTGTTTCTATTGTAGATAGCCTCCTCTATTTCTTTTGGGTTTTAATTAATCAACTTAACTCGTAAACCAATCTCAATTGGAATATTAAAAGTTAATTAATATCTAAGATTTCTTCACATGAGTCAATCTCAAGTTGATTAGTTATCATAGGTAGTACTCCACATTTTTTTTCTTTTCTTTTAATTCTTTTAATTGGTGTGGGGTGGATGGGTGAGACTATACTTTCAAGTTAAAATAATAATTATTATAATTACGCATCAATTTCAAATAAAATAAGATCGATTATATGAAACGTTATATCATTATTTCTATTGAGAAAAAAGTAATTGATAATAAGTATTAGTGGAAGGGGAGAAGGGCACCAGATCCACTTAATATGCCAATTATGGAGGGTTAGCAAGATTAGCAAATTAATAAAATTAAACCACATTTCCTTGAAAAAAAAAAAGAGAAATTGTTGATTGGTCCATTTTTAAGAAACAAGGAAATATATGTTTATATTTTATATTTTTATGTTCATCGAATTTGTCTTCGACTTATGCAAACATCAATCTTAACGAATTTAGATCTTGTGCGTCGGTAGTCGGTAGATTAATTGTTTAATTCCTAGTTAAATGTAGGATAAATATAAATTTATAATGAAAAAAGCATCATATATATAAATTTATAATGAAAAATAAAATTAAAATAATAATCGCAGAGTATTTTATTTGTGGACATTTGTACTTTTTAAGTAATTCAGATTCCGAAGTTGCTTCAATTTTACGACGTTGTTGAATCATTATATTTTGGAGGAGACAAATCAAGATATTATCATAAAAAAGTTGAATTTCTTTAAAAAGTGTGATATATCCGTCTGCTTAAATATTTTTTAATTTATTTTTTTCATTTTTTTAAATCATAGTTTATTATATTATGAATATTAACAATTTAATTAGTATATAATTAAGTCGGTCTTGTAATTAGATAGAATCAAGACGAAGTACGTACATAGAGACAAAAACACTGATTTTTTGCCACATTCATGAACAAACAATTTACTGTTTTATTAACACCGACTTTAAAATTCTCTGATATCCAGTAATTAAATGAATTGAAATTGTTTATGTTTTAGTTTACCCATTAAATTATTCAACTGATTTTCTATATATAATAATGATTATGTCCATATAAAAATTTACTAGTGGGACAACGAAATTTAGTATGCACATAGCAAGAGGGGCCTAGAAAGTTGCTCAAATGATTCATATCATAAAATTAATAAATATTTACTACTTGATTAAAAAACAAGCAATTAACTGTTGAAAATTTTAATTAATTATAGCATTACTACAATTGTTCATGAATAACATTGACCTACTAGAAATGGTGAATCCAAATATGATTAAAATAATACAATCACTACCATAAATTTGGAGCTAATGGACATTTGAGTAGTAGAAGTCTCACATTATTATAATTTTAAATTTTCTAGAATACTAGTAACTGCTAAGTCCAACATTATTGAAATGGTCTACTCAACTATATGCTAATATTATATACACTTCTATGAGGGTGTAATAATGAGCCAATAACAAGTTCTCTAGTTCAAGATAAACGAGATTAAGTAATCATTATCATTCCACGAAAGCTTGAGATATATTAAATTAATATAAGATTATTATTTTTTAGTTTGATTGAAAGATTAGATAGTTTTTAAATTATTTATCTATTATTTTAATTATATTGTTAACATAAAGTTATGTAATATACAAAATGAAATAACTTATCATAACTTGAGATATATTAAATTAATATAGGATTATTTTTTTACGTTTGGTTGAAAGCTTAGGTAGTTTTTAAATTATTTATCTATTATTTTTATTATAGTGTTAACATAAAGTTATGTAATGTACAAAATGAAATAACTTATCATAACTTATTCGGCCAATCAAACAACCTCGAGGTTCTTGTTACACAATCATCCTTTCATCTTTCCTCAAATTACCTTTTAACCGTTTTTTTTTTTTTTATTTTAAAAATTAATAATATATTGTATAGATCATCTATTGGAGCAAAATAGTCAATATCATATCAATTTCCCAAGTGTATGACTTTTGAGCACATTGGTTTGGTTTGGCTACAAGTCTAAGACAACATTCATTTTGATCAAGCGTTCAACTTAAGCTGCCTGGTGCATTTTATTATTCGGAATGAATTTATGGCTTTGGCTTCAATAATAAAAATAAGATAAAATGATGAAACTGCTTTACCAATCTGGTTCTCAAAACAATTCAATGTGTTTAATTTCCTGTTTGAGTACCAAGTTTTAGGTTAAGTACCTATTAACCCATCAAAAAATTTAACAAGTGGCGATGATTTTGCATCCACTCAAGTTCTAAAGTTAGTTTGTTGAAAAGGAAAATTCGGCCCAATTTCCTTTTTCTTGCAAATATTACTCACTTCGTACACGATTAATTAATTTTGAAATATTTTATGATGTATATTTTCATTATATTAATATGAAAAAATTATAATTTATAGTATTTTTATATATTTTTTTAAAAAAATATATCAAATTAATATAATTTAATTTAATTCTAAAAATTAATCAAATTAACTTTCGTAAAATGAAACATGACAAATAAAAATAAATAGAAAGAATATTAGTCACTCTCACAAAACATCAACATCAAACGAGTAATGGATCTTATCAACTTGCTTTATAGTTTTTCAAAACTTTTTAGCCCGGCTTTGACAAAAACTTTTTTTGAGATTTAAATGTCCCAAAAATGAAAAAAATTGTGTCTCAATTTATTTATTAAATTTTTGAGATTTTTCATTATTAAATCTTGATAGTAAATTCAAATATAAAATTCATTATAGTGTCATGTAAATTGAAGCCGTTTTTTCTTTTATATATATTTCATTCATCTCATTTTATGTGACAACATTTAATCATAGACAAAGTTTAAGAAATATCTAAGATTTTAAAATGTTTATCAAATTGTCTTTCAAAAAGATAAATTTAATTTTGTCTCTATTCATAAATGTATTAAATATTATCTTTTAAAATTAGTGAGACCAATAAAGATATAACAGAAATTATTATATAAGTAATGTTGACACCAAATTTTGGTCCGATGGTTTTGAAATTAATACATTTTTGAGTCAAATACAACCAAAAAAAATCTTCCTATCCCACATCTTTTCTCTAACAATTTTCAATTTTTTGCAAAAGTCCCACATCGGCATTTTATTCCTTTTGAGGATTTTTGGGTCTCTATATAAACCACTTCATTCCATATTTTAGAGGGAGGGGAATACAAAAGAATACTCATACAATTTTGAGAATTCTTGGTTCCATAGTTTAAAAATTTTAAAAGTTTTTTTTTGTGGTTTTTTCGAGTTGAGGACGTGGAGTCGTCTCCTTCAAACTCATAGTTCCGGTTCGCTGCCCAGAACCAGGTAAATTTTTTCTCTTAGTGTTGTTTTATTTTATTCCCAGCTTTTTTATGTTTTCTGTTTATTATATGTAGCTTGTTTTGTTTATTTTTTTTTGTTTAATGTAGTTGTAAAAGTTAATTAATATTTGTGTTTATTATAATTTTAATATTAGCATTATTTTACGATTTGATGTTCATTTATTTATTATTATTATTGTTAGTCAACTATTTGCTATCTTAAATTTTCAGAGTTTTGTTATTATTCTATTCTAATGTTATTTTTAATTTTTATATATTACGTTATTGTTGTTTCCATTTCTAATTATGTTGTTTTAGTTTGGTTGATTGTTTTCCATATTCTCTTGGGATAAGTTTGTTATGGTTTGTTGATATTCAGGTTATATTAAATATATTCGTTAAGTGGCCGATGAAAAATCTATCCGTCGGGTTTAGAGGCCTTTTCATTTTGAAAGACGGAAATTTAATTAAAGTTATTATTTTTATTGTTAAATTTGGCCGATGAAGAAATTACCGTCGATTTCCAAGGCCTCCCATGTTAATAAGACGGATTTTTATTTTAGTTATTGTTTGAGTTATTTATTTTTATTTATATTGTTTTGACACTAACTCTTTTACTAAGTGTCTTTACAGGTACCCGGAGTTGCTTCTCCTTGAAATTATTTGAAAAGTTCGAATTATAATTTCATTCGTTATTTTGTGAATATCGACGTTAGGCAAACTTTGGGCCGATAATTATTGTTTTATTGTGCATATTGTTTGTTTATTATATGTGTTTATTTTATATTTTTCCTCAATTTGAAAAGATAAATGAATTCAGTCGGGAACCACATTTGTGGATTCCGAAGGGTGCCTAACCCCTTCCCTTCGGAATAACTAGAACCCCTTACCTAGAATCGAATTGGTTTCGTATATTAATAATTGGTTTCCTAGTTTTCCTAAAAATTAGGTGGCGACTCTTTTTTAAAACTCGTTTATTTTTAAATTTTGTTAAAATTGAAACAATTAATTATTTTCGAGTTGCCGCGACGTTTCGCCCTATTTCGACAGAGTAGGGATGTAAACAGAATGGCGACTCTGCTGGGGAGTTTTGAGGTTTTAACCAATATGGATTTATTTGTTTTTCAAATTGAGGAGATTTTTGCTTTATTATTATGTTATACCTTGTATTTTTATATTTTTGCTGATTATTTGTTTATTGTATGTACTCATTATTTATATTGTTGTGGGTATATATTATCATTGCATTCATGGCATATCTCCGATATATATGTATAGTATATTAAAGGACGGTTTGCGGAACCGCAACCGGACTTTTTTATACTCACCTTTTTCCGGAATGATCGGCAATTTATTGGTTCGTTATGCGTCCAATGGTTGTCGTGAATTTCAACCTAAGTTGTCCGCTTGGGTTCCCTGTCTTTCAAAAGCCACTCTTAGTCAACTAGGATAGAGCTAAACCAAAACCTCATATTAAGCATGACACAATTGTTTGTATGTTATGTGATATACGTGTTGTTATATATGTTGTATAATAGTTCATTATTTTAAAATCACTTTTGTTAACCTAGTTTTAAGAATATTCATAATTCAAGTCCAATTTTTTGAAGTTAAATGGTTGGAACTACGTTTGACCTGATTCCTACTTCAACGGGATACGTAGGCGCCATTAAGGCTCGGTCATCTTCCCCGTAAGTTTTCCAAATTTTAAGAACAGAAACTGGGGCAAAATTTTGGGGAAGTCTCCAAAATTTTATAATGGAGATAGTTGTTACAATATTAAATACCGGAGGTTTGTCGAAGCTGAAACAGGGGCAAAAATTTTTAGGAATGCCCTCAAAATTTTCACCAAGATTGTACGCAGACTCCAGTATTTAGGAGGCTTCACTCCGAGTTGGTTTGTATATTTTGCATTAATTTTTTGTACATAATGTCACAATCATTGTATATCTTTGTTTTTATTATATTCCATTGAAAAAATTAGTTTAATTGACATTTTTAAAGTTTGGGTAGTCCGCCCTTCAATGCGACTCATTATTTACTTATTTTATTTTTGTTACTTTTGTTGAATTTGGGTGGTCCGCCCTTCAATGTGATTCACTGATTTCTCATTCTTGTTAATTTCATTTTTAAGTAATTAAAAAATATTTTTGTTAAAGTTGGGTTGCCCGCCTTTCAATGTGGCTCATTGTTTTTTATTCTCATTTTTTTTCCTTTCAAAAAGTAATTGTTGTTTATAAATTTTATGTCATATTTGGACGAACTACGCAGACCTGATTCTCATCATTGAGATACGTAGGCAGCCCTTTGAGGGTTCGGTATTTCTTTATTCAAAAGATCTTTTATTTTTATTTCTTTTAATGTTTATAATTTTTAAATCATTTTTTTTTACTTGGTGGATGCCAACACAGTTCAAGTGTGCATGTGAAAATAATTTGTATAATAATGACGATTGACTTCTTGTTAAACCATGGATTCTTTTAGTACCTCTCATCCATACTTTGTTACACTTGCAAATGTTGTCTTGTATAAAATCAAGATTAGAACAAAATCAGATTCATTGTTTCATGTGCATTGTATGGGGAGTTTTGAATCAAATTCAATTATTTTGCATTGTTGATCTAGAACTTGACCTAAATGTTATTGAGGCGAAATTCTGAGTAATGTTTGATTTGAAAAATGATTGTAGGCCTTCTTTGATCCGTTTGAGCCTTTCAAAGCCTACCAAATGATGTTAATCCTTAGATGTCCCCACTTTGAGCCTTAAGCCTTTTCTTTGGACAACCACATCTTAGCCTATACCTTTCTGAGTGCTTTTACGCATATCTCTCTTTTGACCAGACTTTCTTGAGCGCACTAAAGACATGCAAGTTATAAGAGAAGATACAAAGTTCAAATTTGTCAAAGACAAAAGTTATCAAAGTTTCTGAATGTCAAGAAAACAAAATGACTTCAGAAGAAAAAAAAAGGGTTCAAAATTCCCCACCAATTTAAGAAAGCAAAATTTGAAAAACACTCCAACAAAAAGGGAGAAAATCCAAAAGGAAGGGACAACAAAGAGAATCGAACGCTAAAAGCGTAATAAATGTTAAAAGCATCTATTTAGTGCAATGCTCAAGAAAGAATAAGTCACTTTAATCCCAAATGACTATCCTACCCGTTCCTAATCCAACATTACAAGCTATTAACAAGCCCTACATGATTTCAATTCAAATATTCCAGATTAGTGGAGATTTACATGAAGGTCAAGCCTATGGTATCACAATTGCATGCATTGAAATTTTTTGTTGAGTGTGAGTGTGCTTTTCCAGATATTCCCAAATCAAAACACTTTAAATGTGCACAAATTGAAAGTTTCTTTCTTGTGAGGGCACTTGAAACATGATGTTAGGTCTAGTTCAAAGATTTTGCTTGTAGCAAGATGAACAAATCTTGTCGTTACTTAAGTACAATTGAGGTACCACTTGAATCCATAGGAATTACCTTGATGTCAATTTTAGTTGAAGGAGAAAATTGTGAGAAATTTTTGTACAATACTGTTGTTGGCGCTAACCAAGTTAAAATATGTTTCATTGTTGATATTTGTCCAAACAACTTTGTGGACCGTTTCATTGTTGATTTGTCCATACCAACTTTGTGGACCGTTTCATTGTTGATATTTGTCCAAACAACTTTGTGGACCGTTTCATTGTTGATTTTGTCCATACCAACTTTGTGGACCGTTTCATTGTTGATATTTGTCCAAAGAACTTTGTGGACCGTTTCAAAGTTTAAATTGCATTTTTGGTAGTCATACCCTTCAAAATGACATCTTTTATTTTTCGGTAGTCATACCCTTCAAAATGACATCTTTTTAATTTGGGTCGTCATACCTTTCAAACTGACATCATTTTATTTTTATGCTCCATATTTGTCCATACCAACTTTGTGGACTGTTTCATTGTTGATATTTGTCCAAACAACTTTGTGGACCGTTTCAAAGTTTAAATTGCATTTTTTAGTCATGTCTTTCAAAATGACATATTTTTAGTTTTGGTAGTCATACCCTTCAAAATGACATCTCTTTTATTTTAGGTAGTCATACCTTTCAAAATGACATCTTTTAAACTTAGGTAGTCATACCTTTCAACATGACATTTTCTTAAATTTAGGTCGTCATACCTTTCAAAATGATATCTTCTCAAAATTGATTTGTTATCTCAAATAAAATGATTTATTTCAGATTGGTTTGTCATGCCGTTCAATATGACACTTTTTTTTATTTTATTCCATTTTAAATTGACATTTTATTTAATTCATGATACTATTAAGTTTGAATCATTGCATTGGTTAATACCTTGTTCATATGGTCATGTTTGCATAATTTATGATATATTTGCTACTAACATTGATATTGCAGATTTTGTGATAAACATTTTAAGTTCAAGTTGGGTCGTCCGCCTTTCAAAGAGACAAGATTGGGTCGTCATCTCCCTTCAAATGACATGTTAAGTTCAAGTTGGGTCGTCCGCCTTTCAAAGAGACAAGATTGGGTTGTCATCTCCCTTCAAATGACATGTTAAGTTCAAGTTGGGTCGTCCGCCTTTCAAAGAGACAAGATTGGGTTGTCATCTCCCTTCAAATGACATGTTAAGTTTAACTTGGGTCGTCCGCCTTTCAACGAGACAAGATTGGGTTGTCATCTCCCTTCAAATGACATGTTAAGTTCAAGTTGGGTCGTCCGCCTTTCAAAGAGACAAGATTGGGTTGTCATCTCCCTTCAAATGACATGTTAAGTTCAAGTTGGGTCGTCCGCCTTTCAAAGAGACAAGATTGGGTTGTCATCTCCCTTCAAATGACATGATAAGTTTAACTTGGGTCGTCCGCCTTTCAACGAGACAAGATTGGGTTGTCATCTCCCTTCAAATGACATGTTAAGTTCAACTTGGGTCGTCCGCCTTTCAAAGAGACAAGATTGGGTCGTCATCTCCCTTCAAATGACATGTTAAGTTCAAGTTGGGTCGTCCGCCTTTCAAAGAGACAAGATTGGGTTGTCATCTCCCTTCAAATGACATGTTAAGTTCAACTTGGGTCGTCCGCCTTTCAAAGAGACAAGATCGGGTCGTCATCTCCCTTCAAATGACGTGTTAAGTTCAAGTTGGGTCGTCCGCCTTTCAAAGAGACAAGATTGGGTTGTCATCTCCCTTCAAATGACATGTTAAGTTCAAGTTGGGTCGTCCGCCTTTCAAGAGACAAGATGGGTTGTCATCTCCCTTCAAATGACATGTTAAGTTCAAGTTGGGTCGTCCGCCCCTTCAAGAGACAAGATTGGGTTGTCATCTCCCTTCAAATGACATGTTAAGTTCAACTTGGGTCGTCCGCCTTTCAAAGAGACAAGATCGGGTCGTCATCTCCCTTCAAATGACGTATTAAGTTCAAGTTGGGTCGTCCGCCTTTCAAAGAGACAAGATTGGGTTGTCATCTCCCTTCAAATGACATGTTAAGTTCAAGTTGGGTCGTCCGCCTTTCAAAGAGACAAGATTGGGTTGTCATCTCCCTTCAAATGACATGTTAAGTTCAACTTGGGTCGTCCGCCTTTCAAAGAGACAAGATCGGGTCGTCATCTCCCTTCAAATGACGTGTTAAGTTCAAGTTGGGTCGTCCGCCTTTCAAAGAGACAAGATTGGGTTGTCATCTCCCTTCAAATGACATGTTAAGTTCAAGTTGGGTCGTCCGCCTTTCAAAGAGACAAGATTGGGTCGTCATCTGCCTTCAAATGACATGTTAAGTTTAACTTGGGTCGTCCGCCTTTCAACGAGACACGCTGGGTTGTCACATTATTCAAAGTAACATGTTATTCGCATCATCCTTCTTTCAAAAAAGGTACACCATCTTCATCGTGCAACTTCGCAGTAACATCAAAGGTATGTGAATTTTCTCAGTTTGCAATCAATCGCCGTCTTTTGTTTATTGTTTTCATCCAGTCGATTAATGTGGAGTCTTGCTCAAAAGTTCTACTAACGTCTCAATTGTTTTGTTCAACGTTTATCAAATCAAATTTGGTTCGTCAACTTTGTTTGACCAGGACCTCTTTCATCGATCCTAATCAAACAAAGGGGCAAGTTGTTGACACCAATTTTGGTCCGATGGTTTTGAAATTAATACATTTTTGAGTCAAATACAACCAAAAAAAATCTTCCTATCCCACATCTTTTCTCTAACAATTTTCATTTTTTTGCAAAAGTCCCAATCGGCATTTTATTCCTTTTGAGGATTTTTGGTCTCTATATAAACCACTTCATTCCATATTTTAGAGGGAGGGGAATACAAAAGAATACTCATACAATTTTGAGAATTCTTGGTTCCATAGTTTAAAAATTTTAAAAGTTTTTTTTGTGGTTTTTTCGAGTTGAGGACGTGGAGTCGTCTCCTTCAAACTCATAGTTCCGGTTCGCTGCCCAGAACCAGGTAAATTTTTTCTCTTAGTGTGTTTTTATTTTATTCCCAGCTTTTTTATGTTTTCTGTTTATTATATGTAGCTTGTTTTGTTTATTTTTTTAGTTTAATGTAGTTGTAAAAGTTAATTAATATTTGTGTTTATTATAATTTTAATATTAGCATTATTTTACGATTTGATGTTCATTTATTTATTATTATTATTGTTAGTCAACTATTTGCTATCTTAAATTTTCAGAGTTTTGTTATTATTCTATTCTAATGTTATTTTTAATTTTTATATATTACGTTATTGTTGTTTCCATTTCTAATTATGTTGTTTTAGTTTGGTTGATTGTTTTCCATATTCTCTTGGGATAAGTTTGTTATGGTTTGTTGATATTCAGGTTATATTAAATATATTCGTTAAGTGGCCGATGAAAAATCTATCCGTCGGGTTTAGAGGCCTTTTCATTTTGAAAGACGGAAATTTAATTAAAGTTATTATTTTTATTGTTAAATTTGGCCGATGAAGAAATTACCGTCGATTTCCAAGGCCTCCCATGTTAATAAGACGGATTTTTATTTTAGTTATTGTTTGAGTTATTTATTTTATTTATATTGTTTTGACACTAACTCTTTTACTAAGTGTCTTTACAGGTACCCGGAGTTGCTTCTCCTTGAAATTATTTGAAAAGTTCGAATTATAATTTCATTCGTTATTTTGTGAATATCGACGTTAGGCAAACTTTGGGCCGATAATTATTGTTTTATTGTGCATATTGTTTGTTTATTATATGTGTTTATTTTATATTTTTCCTCAATTTGAAAAGATAAATGAATTCAGTCGGGAACCACATTTGTGGATTCCGAAGGGTGCCTAACCCCTTCCCTTCGGAATAACTAGAACCCCTTACCTAGAATCGAATTGGTTTCGTATATTAATAATTGGTTTCCTAGTTTTCCTAAAAATTAGGTGGCGACTCTTTTTAAAACTCGTTTATTTTTAAATTTTGTTAAAATTGAAACAATTAATTATTTTCGAGTTGCCGCGACGTTTCGCCCTATTTCGACAGAGTAGGGATGTAAACAAGTAAACTGTGATATTTTTTTTGGACTAACCAAAAGAAATAATGCCATATAAAATGAGACTGAGTAATATTTAGTGGAACTGTGGACCTTTACGAAATCGAATCAATTAACTGAGGAAATGAATAATTACAAAAAGAAGTTTATTACTGCAGACTGCACCGTTGTATATACCTGCAGAATTCTTTCTTCTTCTTCGCCTATTTCCATGTCTCTTCCTTCTCACTTCTCCTTAGGTCAAACTTTCTCAGCCTTACTTCTATAAATACCCTTTTTTTTCAGTCATATCCCCATCAACCTTAATTTTCTTCATTCATCGAGTCTCTAACTTTCTTTCAACCTAATAAACTTAAGTAAAAGAACTTCCTTTGTTTACCTGAATCACTGCTTCCTGATTATTTGCACGAAAAGAAAATGACTGGATTTTTCTCTTCATCAAAACATTCATCCCCACCACATGCTTCTTCACAATCCACAACTCATAAATTCAGTGACACTTTAATGGAGGATACTTTAAAGAATGCTGAAGAAATTATCAAAAGATGGGATCTTGATGAGTCCAGCTCAAATCTGTTCCAAGGTAGTAGAACAGAGGCTAAGCAATATCTTGAAGCTGTAATTGATTTACAACATGCTATGCAGTTTGTTGTAAAGGAAAGTGCCACCTCCCAATTGCTTGTTCCAGCTCAAAATCTAATGAAAATCGCCATTGAGAGACTTCAGAAAGAGTTCTACAACATTTTGGCTGGAAACCGATACTTTCTTGACTCGGAAGGTGGGTCAAGAGAATCCACCAGGTCCAGTGGTTCGGATGAAGATCAAGGTTCTGAAGATGATAATGCTGAGATTGAATCTCGTTTTCCTGAGCTTTCAATTGATGATGAAAGTGAAAAGGTTTCTGTAGCAGTGGATCTGAAAGCTATTGCTGATTGTATGATTGAAGCAGGGTATGGAAAAGAATGCGCCAAAATTTACGAACTTAACCGAAAATCAGTCATCGAAGAGACATTGTATTACTTGGGGGTTGAAAATATTTCCCCTTCAACGGTTCAGAAAATGGATTGGAAGGATTTGGAGAAGAAAATCAAGACCTGGTTGAATGCTGTTAAGGTTGCTGTTAGTACTCTGTTTTACGGCGAGAGGATTCTCTGTGACCAAGTTTTCTCCATCTCCGATAGCGTCAGAGAGTCTTGTTTCACAGGAATTGCAAAAGATAGTGCTCTAACTCTGTTCACCTTCCCGGAGATGGTGGCGAAATACAAGAAACTATCTTTAGAGAAAATGTTCCGTATTCTCGACCTCTACGACTCTATTTCTGAACTTTTGAGTGAAATTGAAGTGATTTTTGGCTTCGATTCTATGGTTGCTGTTAAATCTCAGGCGCTGACCTCCATGGCCAAGCTCCGAGATGCTGCTCGAGCCATGCTGGAGGAGTTCGAATCGGCGATTAAGAAAGATTCATCTAAAGTAGTGGCTGGTGGCGGAATCCATCCTCTGACACGCTACGTTATGAACTACCTTATTTTCCTCAGTGATTACAGTGGACCCATCTCCGATATTATCGCCGATTGGAAGGCAGTGGTAAAGTCACCGTTGCCGGAATCTTACCTCTTGAGTCCAATCGCCGACGACGGGGACTCACCGTCTTGTATCGTTTCCGTACGACTCACATGGCTTATCCTCGTTCTCCTCTGCAAACTCGACGGCAAAGCGGGGTTCTACGGTGACGTTCCGTTATCCTATTTGTTCTTAGCAAACAACCTGAACTACGTAGTTTCAAAGGTCCGACAATCCAGCCTGAAGCTCCTATTAGGACCCGATTGGCTTTCAAACCACGAAGCGAAGGTAGAACAATACATGGCGAATTTCAAGAGAATGGGTTGGAGCAGTGTGATGACGTCACTACCGGAGAATTCAACGGCTGAGATTTCTCCGGCTGAAGCGAAGGAATGCTTCTGTAAATTCAGTTTAAGTTTCGAAGAGACAAACTGGAAGCAGAGATCATGGGTTATACCCGACCCGAAACTGCGTGATGAAGTGAAAATATCACTGGCGAATAAGATCCTTTCGGCTTATCAGCCATTTTACCAGAAGCACGGTGAAAAGGTGGCGCGGATGGAGAGTGGTGGCGGAGTGGAGTCAATTGTCAGATTTGCCCCTGATAATGTGCAAAATTACCTATCCGATTTATTTCACGGTTCTTCAGAAAACTCCAGTACGTCGTCGTCGCATGGGTCATCTTCACGGTCGACTCCAACGTGGTCATCGCCACTACGAGGCCGTTGATAATAATTTATAATACTTTCTCTATTTCAATTTACGTGACATCATTTAATTTCGAGAATATCATATATATTTGAGAGTGGAGTTCGTATTTTCATCGTATATAGAGTGAATACAGACCCGATGTATTCTTTCATTTGTGTAAAAGAAACAAAAGTTGTACATTGTTCATTTTGCTTACTACTTAGAAATGTCTATGATACTTTGATCAATATTTTTTCTCATTCAATTATCAGCTTTGATTGTTAGTGGAGAGAGCTGTTATCATTTTTTGCTTCTTTTAGGAATCAACTGTACATGAATTGGACTCTTACGTACGCCTTTAAATCAATGTCTACTTTTTAAATGCTCTGTTGTGGTTATTATTTTGTCTACTGATAATTTGATTGTGATGTTGATTCAAATTATAAAAAGTCATAAATTTGGTGCCCACAATAATGGTAGGCAACTTGGTACGTTACGATAAGAGTTTGCATATGTTGATTGTCTGTGTTTTAATGTCTAGACCATTCAAAATCAACTAAAACAATAATAACAAAGTAAAGTACAATACTAGTCAATACATTTGGCTTTATGTCCGTCCCCATCAAGTAAATTTTGTATTGACTTTTCACCTTGGATTGAAAGTCGAAACTTTACTACAAATATAATTGACTTCCTCAATAATTAGTTATCGATAAGGTTGAACGTAAGGGGTTGTTGTTCAAGCAACTGAAAGGGTCTAGTACAAGTGGATAAGTATATACGCCAAATTAACATTACTAACCTTAAAGATTCAGTTGTCCTAATATTTATTGATGATAATTCTATTACGCAATAACAACTATGAGTTGGGACAATTATCAGAGACAAAAACTGGTTGTTACTCTATTTCATTTATTTAACCAATTATTTAGGATCGTCAATATTAACAATATTAACGTCTGAAAATATGATTCGTTCAATCTGTTCAAGTTTCAGCAGTTAATGATGTATATATTTGTTAAATTCAATCCATATGAAAATTATGTTGATATGCAATTCAAATGGATCCATAAATTAGGGGGTAAATTTAAAAGTGACATACAATTTCATAAACACTCAATTTTTAAAATTATTATGTTGCTTCCATAAATGCTCTATAATTCATTTTTATCCTTAATTTTTTTTTCTAGCTGAAAATTGTTCAAACCGGAGATTTTCATCTTCCACCACTTCTATAGTTGGAGTTGGAGCCTCTACGACATCTTGAATTGGTGCATTGAGAAACTGTTCGTGATCCAAATGTTCGTGATTACATGCAAAGAGAACAACAACGAATATTTGAAAAAAGAAATCAACAATCACAACCGCAGTCACAACTGCAATCACAACCACAATCGCAACAATTTTTGAAATCATGTCCTAACTTTTTTCCGAATAGTGCTAGATCTGGAAATGAACTTCCAGATTACTAAATTATTATTGTGATCAATTAATTATTATGCTATGTATTGTATTTTATCTTGTCTTTAAATTATTATGTTATGTATTGTATTGTTGTCTTGTATTTAAATTATTATGTTAAGTATTGTAATGTTGTCTTGTAGTATTTAAATTATCATATCATGTATTGTATTTTTAAATTAAATTTTTCATGTTGCCATTTTAATTTTTTGTATTATTTAAAATGAAAATTAATAATGAAAATTAGAAAAAAATTAAAATACTATTAATTTGAAATTAAAGTAGTATATATTAAAAAACATTTTAAAGTATTATATTACATCTAAAAAAGAATTATGAATATTAGATATTTAATTAATGAAATTATATATAACATAATATGTTAATAAAAAAGTAATAGAAATAATGAAAAAGTGAAATAGAGAGTGTTAATAGTAATTCTCCAAATATAGAGAATGGAGAGTAAAATAGAGGTGGATTTGAGATGGTCTAAGAAACTTTGTAAAAATATTTCTAAATTTTTTTTTGTTTGACTCAATCAACTTTAGCTCAAATAACTTTTGTTAGTTCTACTTATTTTTACTTGTTCTAAATCAATCAAACCGCTTATTTGACACTACAATCATTAAATGACAACTCAACCTAATAGAATAAGATGAATTATATGATTTTTTTGGATGATAATTTTACTCTTACAGTACTATTACTCCACAATTTTATGAGAATATTAAGTATTTTGATGCTGCATTACAAACAATCTTTTCAATTCAACACTTCATGAGTAGAAGTATGGCATCTCAATTGGGCTCAGCCCATGACAGGACCATTCTGGGTCTGTATTCCAAGTTTATCACCAGGAGCTTGTAGTTTGCTTGGGCCTGGAGTTGGACTATTAGATAGATTAGTTCGAAAATAAATAGGAAGATAAGATGTTAGTGGATCGAAACAACTCAAGAAGATCCTTATTTTGTTTTATACTTTTTACATGTTTGTTTTATTATAAATAGAAAGATAAGGCGTTAGTGGATCGAAATGACTCATGAGGATCCTTATACTTTTTACATGTTTGTTTTATTGAATGTCTTATGTTGTAGTTTTTTTTGTTGGACATATTTGTTGTTTATACAATGCACAAGGTCAATGAGCATCTAATATCTGAATCAGCAGCTACGCCCAATAACATTACATGTTAATATTATTGTAATTTGTAAACATATAATTAATTATTCAGATTCTAAAATTATTTGTCTGGTATATCGATTTGTTATAATTAATTATATTGGTCATGGTTGTTACTTGTTAGTTTTGGCCGTTTGATTAGAACGAAATAAAACTATACCTCTTTTTTATTAATTCCTTAATTTTGTTGTACTATATATGTTTGTTTAGGATAATGAGGAATCGGACGCTTATAATCATCTATTGTTTTATTCTTAGGTTTTCAGTAATTGTCGGGTGATTTATTCTAATTGCTGTGTTAATCATGTTACTTATGCAAAAAAAAAAATGCTCATCCTCCTCCTCATTATTATTATTATTTTTTTTTAAAAAAAAATGTATATAGGCTTTATGTCGACGTCACTATTAAAAATAATATAAAATAATTACTAACCTTGTGGGTGTAACTTGTAAGGATACATTTTACTCCCTTGCTACATAAATTCTCTTTCGCTCGAAAATTACAATACGTATATAAGAAGTATTTTTATCGAAAATTTTAGCTCTCTGAAAAATTATGTTATTCTGATTTTAAAAAATTTCAAAGGATGTATGTTATTTGTTAAAAATAATGTATTTTTAGAAAATTCGATACGAATGCAATATTAAAAAAATGTAGAATCCGTGCGAACTAAAGCTGAAAAATATGAATATGATTTTGGTGTAAAATTTAAGCTTTAAGCGATTCCTAATACAATGTTCTCCTAGATGGGTTTCTAGATGATGTAAAGGAGATTTCATTTATGCTAATAAATCTGAAATTATAGATATAAGAATCTTTTTAATTTCATTTAATGAATAATATATTTAGGTGATGGGATGAATAACTTTTGTTGTAATTGAAAAATGAAAAGGGGTGGATTACAGAATGCCCACATGCATATTTACTTTAAAGTTTGATTCTGTGGGGTATATTCCTATTTTTTTGCATCCCACTATAATTAGCCTTCATCACTAAGCAAAACAAAATATTTTCATTATTATGTGTTGATTTCACCATTCATATAAATCCTTTGTTCACTCAACTAGCTGCTTGATGAGCAATTAAGTAATCCTCCAATATTAGTAATACTTTTATTTCTTATGTCCTTTTTTTTTAAATAAAAAAAATGTTAAGAGTTTTCGAATAAAACTAGTTGATAATAAACAAATTAATGAGATTTAAAGATTGATACGTTAGGTTGATAAACATAATTTAGGATGTTTCTCTGCATGACGTCTATTAGATAAAGAAATAAACATTTTAGAATAAATGAATAAACAAGCATCCAATTATATGCTTTTGGACATAATTAGGATGATGAAAATCGTATTATTAAATAGTGGATACCATTAACTGAATTATTTGGGAGAAAAATTTAATGAAGCTCGTACCCTTGCATTACCCTCACGAAGAAGTTCTAATATTTTAACCGTTATTAAAAATATCAAAAAAATGATTCTTTTTTGTCAAAGATTAATTAATATCTGTAAATAAGATAAGATTAAAAAAAATAATAAAAAACTCATGTTTTTCTTTTTTTCTTTTTTTTTTTTTTGGAATCACCAAGGCTGCAGATTATACGACATTTTTGTATTTTTACCCGGTATTCAATACTCGTATCGTACCTCCACTAATTCGAATTTACACGAATTATAACGCCTATTAAAGGAGAAAATGCTTCCGACCACGATTTTCTCCATTCAGAGATCAAATTTTGAAACTTGTCATATCCATTATCAATGTTCATTATAGATCATACTTACATAAGCATTCATGTTAAAATAACTAGTTAATGAAGTTCTAAATAAAGGGGATATGTGATGTAGAAAATTATACTCTATTAAGAACATGAAATATAAGAGTATAATTCGAAAAACACACTCTATAAAATTGTCTTGAATTTCTAAGGTGATGCTTATTTTGAAATAATTTTTTTTTATTAAAATGATACTTATTTTGACGCGAACGGACTAATATCTAATAAATAAGGGAATACACGTCAATAAACACATTTTTAGTTTTGAGGCTTATCAATAGTCAATATACAAAATTCAAACCATCCCCATCATATTTCATTATAACCAACTTTACAAAAGTGGAATCTTTCTGCTTCTTTTTTTTTTTTTTTTTTGTGTGTGTTTAAGAGCTCTGTCTGGTAATTGACCATATATTTACATGTACATGTGTATCTCACAAGTTTGTGTGTTGCATTTGCATACATGTGCCTTTAGTGTTCCCCTTCTCTTAACCTTCTTTTACCTTTTTTTCTCAACTTGTTCAAATTTATATCAGCTCCAGAAGAACTTTAAAGCTTTTCTTCCATCTTTAAAAAACCAGTAAACAGATTGTTTTCATCACATATATATACACTAGTGGCTTCTTGGATATTTAATGACAAATTAGAGCAAAAACATGGAGGTTTTATTCATATCAAGGTAAATTTAACTGTCTTTTTGCTTTATCTAAATGGCAATCTTTATTGAACAGGAAGGCTAATACAATAGGACTAATTATCTAGCTATATAGTGCAAAACATATGGATGATGTTCTTTGTATAGAAAAAAACATAGTTAAAGATTATTTTTTTCGACGAATCCATGCTTTTCCTCTTCTTTCTCATCGCTACTGTGAAAATGTTGAATTTCTTGTATGGATGTTTTCAGGTATAGACACCATTTGACTGACTTTCTTGAAAAAGCTATCTATATGAAGTATTCGAATGAAGGAATTGAAGTCATTTGTTGTTAGCAGGGCATTGATCTCTACTAAGACCTGAAGTGGGAGGTGAAAATGAAGTTCAAGTTTATGTCTTTTTGAAGAATCCAGTAGTATAAGGTAGAAAAAAGTTTACTCTTTTTGGTTTTCTGAATCTTTCTTGGTGTTGAAAAATGTTGTTGCTGATTTGGGTTTTTGAGGGTAAGAAGAAGAGGATTTTGGTTAAGGATTAGCATAAGGCCAAAGGGTGGATTTTTTTTGAGGAATTGAATAGGATGGAGGCATCCATGCCCCCTAAAAGGATGAAGAAACAACTGACGGGGAAACGTGAAGACAGTGTCTTGCATAGATTGGCTAGAGCTGGAAATCTTGTTGAAATAAAAGGGATTATCGATAACGCGGGGGAGAAAGAATTGACAGAGCTGTTGGTAAAGCAAAATTCAGCTGGAGAGACTTCTTTATATGTTGCAGCAGAATATGGTTATTGTGATTTAGTCAAGGAGATGATTAAGTACTATGATCTAGTTGCTGCTGGAATCAAAGCAAGGAACGGATTTGATGCGTTGCATATTGCTGCTAAACAAGGGGATTTGGGTATGTTGATGGTAGTATAACCTCTTGATTATGATTCTCTATACTCCAAATCTAGTTTTCTAGAGGAATTTCGATGAATTTTTTCGTTTGCTAATGTTGCAGATGTGGTGAAGGTACTAATGATGGTACATCCTGAGCTCTCAATGACTGTTGATGTTGCAAATACAACAGCTTTGCATAGTGCAGCAAACCAAGGGCATATTCAGATGGTGAATTATTTATTGGAGGCAGAGAGTAGTTTGGCCACTATTGCTAAAAGTAATGGAAAAACAGCCCTTCATTCTGCTGCAAGAAATGGTCATGTGGAAGTAGTGAAGGCCCTGTTGAATAAGGAGGCAAGGATGGCAAGCCGGACGGATAAAAAGGGGCAAACTGCACTTCACATGGCTGTCAAAGGACAAAACCTTGAAGTTGTGGAGGAGCTGATTAGAGCAGATGCTAAGTTGATAAATATCGTTGACACGAAGGGCAATACAGCATTGCATATTGCATCGCGGAAAGGAAGGGCTCAGGTATGCTGTTTACTTGCATGTATGTTGGTTTTCTTGATGTTTAGAGTCTTGGAATTTGAGAAGTTCTTCCACACTATCAAGTCGAAAAATAAGGCAGGTTACCTGCTATAATAAGTTACCTGTCACTAACTGTTTGCTTTGACATATGCAGATTGTTAAGTTTCTACTTGCGCAGAACGAGACGGATACCAAAGCTGTCAATAGATCAAAGGAAACAGCTCTTGACACTGCAGAGAAAATGGGACAGGCAAATATTGCAGTCATTCTACAGGAAGCTGGTGTACAAAGCGCCCGAGCCATCAAGCCTCAGACTACAAATCCAGCAAGACAGTTGAAACAAACAGTTAGTGACATAAAACACGAAGTACACTATCAAATGGAACATACACGACAGACAAGAAAACGGATACATGGCATTGCCAAACGCCTAGATAAAATGCACGCTGAAGGCCTTAACAACGCCATCAATTCTACCACAGTTGTAGCTGTACTCATCGCCACAGTTGCCTTTGCAGCAATTTTCTCTGTTCCAGGCCAATACATTGAGTATCCAGAAGATGTCCCACCAGGTCATTCCCTTGGAGAAGCAAATATAGCACCAAGTCCCTCATTCCTGATATTCCTCGTCTTCGACTCCTTTGCCCTTTTTATCTCTCTGGCAGTTGTGGTGGTTCAGACATCAGTCGTGGTAATCGAAAGCAAAGCAAAGAAGCAAATGATGGCAATCATAAACAAGTTAATGTGGTTAGCATGTGTGCTAATTTCAGTGGCATTCTTGGCTCTGTCTTATGTTGTGGTTGGCAAAAATGAGAAGTGGCTGGCTATTGTAGTGACTATTATAGGAACAGCTATATTAGTTACTACACTAGGGACTATGTGTTATTGGGTCATTATGCATCGAATAGAGTCATCGAACAAGAGGAACATTCGAAAGAACTCTCTGGCCAGCAGGTCCTTGTCCTGGTCAGCATCAGTACTCTCTGATTCAGATGTTCTAAACAATAAAAACAACAAAATGTATGCTATATAAAATTTTGGAAAAAATAAATAGCAACTCTGTAAATCCTACACCAAATTGTTTTTCTTCTTTTTGTCTTGTGGTGTAATAGATCATTGGCTTTAACCATCATGTGCATACTCTTGAATTCACTTCCTACTATATTAAACTTCACCTTACCATGGTTGGTAATACACATTTCACCTCATTTTTCACTTAACCATGAAAACATGACCACTTCAATTTCTAATACTTCAGATTAAATTTGTTTGATTTGGTGTAAACACCCCCAACTTCCTAGAAGAAGCACCTTAGGTTAAAAAAAAAAAAAAACTTCTGCCTTTCCAAAAGCTTTAGCAAAACAGGTTATAAGACGGTAAAAGCTTTCGCAACAAGTCACTTATATTTCTATAAAATTATCCCAAAAACGTTATTCCAATAAGCAAAAGTTAAGCTGACGGGGGAAAATGCGAGAACTGTATTGAACCTATTTTTTTTCATTTCGACTTGCAGCATCTTAAAATACAAGTTAATAATTGAGAAACAATACAGTAACAACGGCTGGCTGCCAAAAAGCTGAACACTACAGGTGAGAACTAGCTGACTCCTACAAGGACTCTGAAAAATGTACACTGTAAACTGAACATAATCTCGTTAGTGCTGAGGTAGAACAGGTCTTTTTTCCAACATTTCATAGTGGAGTACGAAATTATCCTGCATAGGAATTGCGGAGAAATCAGAAAATTAGAACCCGAATTCCTCCAATTAACATAGATTAAAAGATGTAAAATGAAATACATACCTTGCGAATTGTCTCCCATGTGTTTGGATCAAAACAAATATAAGATCCTCTCTCATAGGCGTTGGTCTTGACAAGAGGCTCCAAGTTGGCAACCCTCATAAACCACAATCGATGTTCTCTGTGGTAAAACCAGCCCCGGTTATACCTGTATGAAATGATGTGAAAATGTTAACAAATAGATTCAACAAAGAATAAAAGCAAGTCAAATAGGTCAATTATGTAGTATGTGGTATCCCAAGAAGCAATAGCAAGCTAGATTGCTATCAGGAGCTACAGTAGAATGAACGAGCTCCATATAAAATCAATTTTTCGCACAAAAGAAAGGACATACAATTCATTAGCAGCATATAATTGTGCTTCATCCTTCGGCATGCTGCAAAGAAAATAGATCGAGTTATTTCTACATTCAAATTTTATTGCCAAGAACTAGACTTCTTATGAGAGAGGACTCGCCTGTAGAAAATGTAAAACAAAGTGTCTAACTGAAGCTTGGAAAAGTACGCTTGCTGCAGCAATTCGAAACATATCAGAAGATTTAAAAGAAAAATGTAAAACAGATAAAGATAAACACAAACATAGAGCTCACTCACATTTAGAGGAGGTGGTTGCTTGGCATAATAACATTGTGGTACCGTGAATTCTGGATCACCCTTGGCAGGCTCATCAGACCACGGGGAACCAAACGTTTTGTGTAAATTTTCAGCAGAGTTCAAGTTCAATCCAAGAGTTGTAAGATCGATTCCAAGTGCAAGAGAAGTCAGATCCGGATCACTCATTCTTATGACACTTAGCAAGCCAAGCATACCAAAAGGGTCAGGAGCGGTTTGAGCCTGCATGGATTTCATACCCTGATCCCTGTATGGCTGGCCTATAGCAGACATATGTGGCAGGCGATATTGAGATTGAGTCTGTTGCTGATACTGCTGGATAAGCTGATCGTATGAGCCAATACCAGAAACAGTATTTGAAGAATTAAGAGGCCGTAACCCAATACCAGGAGGTCCACCAGACTGAATCAAATAGAGTGAAAAAGAAAAAAAAGTATCACCTTAAGCTGTATGAATACAGACCTTGTAGCCACTACAAATTATGCATGGAAAAAGCGTCTTCACCATAATACTAACAGAAACTGTTAGCTTTCCATGTCATAACTTAACTCAGATGCTTCAAAAGCAAACGGCTCTTCTGGTAAAATACTTTTTTTTTTAGAAAGTTAACATTTCAAATTACTTTTTTTTGGAATCAGCCAATGTCCACAAGCACTCAGCAAGTAATGTATACCCCAACTCAACCCAAACAAGAACTAGTTAAATAGAAACAGAGGAAGGGGAAACATATCTTCAAAATTTTATTAGGAAGTCGCCAGCAAATGGGGGCCTCAATCAACTGTTTATGCAAAGTGAATGTGACCCATATATCACATCCGTACCCCCACCCACCCACACCCAAATATAAAAAGAAACAAACAGAGCAAAATAAAACAAATAATAGCAAAAAAATGTACAAGGCAATGCACCTGTTGGTGATAACTGGAGTGTGATGACGGGAAGACATCTGAACCATGTAAATGTAGTGGATCCTGGTTGTTTACATTTGAAAAAGAGAGACCACTATTACTCACCGATGAGGCATGTTGCTGCTGCTGCTGTGAGCGAAGCGATGAGTACGTCCCTCCCAAGTTAAAACCACCAGATCTGCCCATCTGTGCCTTAGATAATGAGAGATAGGGGCAGTGTCATGAGGCTAAAACATTCACTATTAATCAGTTATCACAATATTAAAATAATAATCCAGCATTTCAGAAATTTGTATTTACAGAGAAGTGCTGCTGCTGCATCATAGAAATAGTATTATCATGAAGTTGTTCTTTCTGGTGTAGATCCATAGGATAATCAGCATTTCCACCTAAGCAAACATGAGAGCAATTCAATTTAGTAGACTCATATAACATGCAAAAGCAACTGGGAATCATCTTATGTGTTCCCTTTTTCTTTCCCTTTGTGGTCTGCTCTCTAGCCATACATAAAAGGAAGGGGAAAAAACAAACAGACGAACTCAGACCTGGAAACAAAACTAAAGAATAAAACCCATAAGCATGCCCTAACCATAATTCCAAGCCCTCCCAGGAAAAAAAGAGAGCTACCTCCCAGATAAAATCCAGGACTAGGGAGCAAGTTTAGCTTGTGGGGTACAGCACCAACCACATACTAGGAATTGAGAATGCGTATCCAATAAGACTAAGTTTAAAAAAATCAGATCCTTTTGCCATAAAAATAAAATCAGACTCCTTTGCGGTGAAAAAATTAAACGAAATAAATGGAAAAACTCAGAGAGAGGTATGCAAACTTGTACTTTCAGTTCCCCTAGGATGTTTCCTAAACAGGGAAATGATTCATATTCCTCTACTTCCCTCCGCAGACCTTTTCTTTACCCAACAGAACACATTGCCGCACCAAAGTTTCATTGGAGGAGTGGTTAATTAACTAACCTAAGAAAGCATGAGAAGAACATTGTACATGCATAATCACCTTTAAATCCTGGCAAGGCAGGAAAATCTTCATTTTGAATGCTGAATTCTTGATTTTGTTGAGCCATTTGTTTTCGCAATGAACCTGAGATCATTCCTTCCTCAGTATTCTGAATGAATGATTAAATAAAATCATTTCCACAGAATAACAGGAAGGAAAAGCATTTTGATTACCTAATGGTCCTTGAGGCCCTCCAGCAGAGCTAGGACGGCTGCTTAGCTGAGGGAAATCATTGATATCAAATGGAGATCCATCATTTGAATTCACGTCATTCAACATTCCCATGGAATTAAGGTTGCCAACCGCTTGAACATGGTTCTGAGATAGTGGACCACCGCCAGAAGGATATGAATTACCAAACATAGACATCGGAGAGGCTGAATACAGATGGTACCATTAGCACAGAAGACGGATTGACCTTACCACACAACATATAACATAGGTGCCTAAATCACCTTAAAATCAACAAATACCAACTTTATGCAGAATTAATGGCAAAGAAGCTAAAAGTAAGTTTATTAAGTGTATTAACATGCTCAAATTAAATAGAATCAAACGATAGAAGTAAGTTTCATCAAATTGTATTAACATACTCGAAATAAACAGAATCAAATGATACTACATCTCATAAACATTGTTAGAGTCCTAGAAAGGTTTTCAACTTGAGGTGTCTGGTGAGGATAACGAGCTCAGCAAATGAGGAGAACAAGACCAACAGAAGGCTCAAACGGCCAATTGATTTAGAAGAAAGTCAATGAAGAACGAAGTAGAAATGATAAAAATTAAAAACTAGATTAATGAAAATTCAGATTTACTTGTAACTACTCTTTTTAGGGCTATAAGAAAAAGACTAAAAAAGGTTAAATAGGACTATCCCCCTGATTAAGTTAGTGGCAGATAAACCACCCAACCTCTGTAAACTTGCAATTGAATATGGATTTGTCCAGTTCTCTAAGGGATACTTAGCCACATCTACAGCCCAAACAAACAGTTTGCAACGAGTATAGCCCAATAAATGTTTACATCTAAAAAAACCAACATATGTTTACATTGACTTTCATCAAGCAAATTCCATTTTGCGCTCTTCAGTTCTTATTTTTGTAAAAAAATTGAACCCTCTTCATTTTTTTTTAATCTTTCAGTTTTAAAATTTGTATAACATGTCGTATAGAAGTATATAAACCCTATTATACATTTTTATACATTACATATAAATTAATTATATACAGAATGTTTAAAGAAATGCATTTGCTTTGTATGTGAATCCTCATTCCACACTCTTCAAAGCATTGGAAAGACATAAAGAAGAAAAATTCCCATAATAGTTAGGACACCAGGCTTTGGTGAAAGCCAATCAAGCAACTCAAATTCTTCATTCGAGTACTAGTCTGAAGGAGAAGCCATCAGTCGATTTCAGAGAAGTTTGTTACTTCCAAGTTACAAGCAATGACATACAATTATACGATGAATTGCAAATGCAGGATGCTGTAAATGGGGGTCCTTCTCGTACATATACTATCATTCACTGCTCTTCAATTAGTTTGTTCATTTCTAATAAGCACATGATATGAAGTTGCGCAATGAAATTAACTGAACACTTGTATAGCAAACAATGAAGATGCGGCTGGGAATGGTCACAAGGGAGATGAACAGAGCATCGTATTCCCAAAGATAAGTCTAGCCTCACAAATTTGAGACAGATGAAATTAGAGATTCGGATGTTCAGAAATTTGTAGAGATGAGGTGAGTTTTGAATCTTGGAAGAGGAGAAAGAGACTGTTTGATTCTTGTGTTTTTTCATGAAGATTGAAGGGTAAGGTTAGAACCAATTCCACTCTCGTAAGGTGGAATGAACTACAAACAGTTTCACTTTAGTTCATAATGAGATAGTTATGTGTACATTTTGAAAGGCGAAGAAGGCTATGTACCACAAACTCAAAGCTAAGTGACATGATTTGTATTTGACCCCGTCGAGAAAAGGGAATAGCAGACTTATCGTGTCGGAAAACTTAAATCTATACCAACCAACCAACCAGCAAAGAATATCCCTTATTTTTTCAACTTAAAGCTACCTAAAAGTTTGAGTTAATATATTTTAAGAAACAGATCAAAAGAGGATACGCAAAGAAGATTATTAAATAAGTGTATATATCCGCATCCATGAAAAAAAAAGAAACTAATACAGCCTCTGTCAAGTATGAAAATTATGTCAGAGAAAGCTTTGGATATTAAAACCGAGAAAAGACAGCACGATGAAGGGAACTAGTAAAACTAGAAGAAGAGAAACTACCAACAATCCAGGTTAATTTACCTTGCTGCAGAACACCACCCATTAGCCTATTAGATCCTTGAACATTTAAATTTCCAGAACCAGTGTTCGCAGTCAAATTTAGCCGGGTACCAAGGCCAGGCACAGACAATCCTGCACCAGAGCTGATGTTTCTCCCAATGTTGCCTCCACCGACTATATTTCCAACTGAATTTGACATCCTTGGACCTGCATTTCCCAAAATTGTGGACATCCCAAGGCCTTGAACAGAACTTCGATTACCGATTGCTGCAGAGGTTGGAAGAATCCCAGGAATAGAACCCCCAACACCATTATTGTTACTACTATATCCCTGGTTACCAACAACACTCATACCACCTCTACTTGTCATGCCAGAATGACCATGAGAACTTCCCTGGGATATCTGCAACAGAGATAGACAACCCAATGATGGTTGTGTCCTGGAGTTTGTAAATATGTGTGCGAATAGACAAAAAGAAGACAGGAAAAATAACAGATACAGGAAAAGTTCGGAAACTAATTCTTAACTGATGCTTGAAATGGTTTAAACAATGCTAGTAGTATGTCTCTGAGGAGCTTTTCTAAAATCTTCAAATCCAAAATCACATCTTCTTTCCCATTTTTTCAAAAAAGCATTTGCTCCACCATCCCAAACTATGTTTTCACCAAGTATAGGAGACAGACCAAACCAAGAAATTATTCTAAAAGCATTTCCTCTCCACTATCTCAAACTATGTATTCACCAAGTGTAGGAGAGAGACCAAACCAAGAAATTATCAAAATAACCGTCTTAGAGGGACTCATCTTGTTATTTTAATTTATCTAGGTAATCTACTAAAAAAACAGAAATACACAAACCCGTGAAAGCGCTACCACAATATTATTTGATGCAACATGACCACCAGAGAGGCTATTACCTGATTGTTGGACCCAACTTAAAAGCGACATTATTATTTTTCCCATTATTTAGGTAATCTCCTAAACAATAACAAAACAGAAATACACAAACCTGTGAAAGGGCTACCGGAATATTATTTGATGCAAAACGACCACCAGAGAGACTATTCCCAGATTGTTGGACTCCACTTGAAGGGACATTATTTATTGCTGTGTTTCTTGAACCAAGTGTACCCGGCATGTTAGGAACACTGAAACTTCCATGAACATTATGAAGGCCCTGAATATTTCCTGTGAGGAAGAAGCTTTCTAGTACATTTGCTACAAAAATTAGAAAGTAATGACAATACAGAAAACAACTCACCAGAGTGATGATAAAGAGGGGAGGCTGCACCCGATTGAGGAGAGAAAGATGAAGGAAATGAGCGACCAGAGTTGTCAGGAAGATTTGAAGCTGACCCGTTCAGAGATGACTACAATCAAATTGGAAAAAATATTGAGTGTGGACCACTAAATATTAAAGAAGTAGCAATACTCATTCATGCATCAAGAATTCATGTAAAACTGAAGTGAACAAGAACATCTAATTCATCAGTCAAAACGAAAGTAATCATGAATAGAATAAGAGTTCCATGACTCTAGTGTTCCATTATGCAAGCATGTGCTTAAAAATGCAAATTTTGACCAAATCTAATAGATTTGGAGTTCTCAGAAATGCACTGGCGCAACATGTTTGGCTTCGTGTAGTGGTAGGCAACATATTCTAGGAAACAGGAGCCATCTGAGTTTGCCTTTGATTGTATATATTACTTTAACCAAAGACATTGGAACTACATTACTTACGACAACATACCCAGTGTGGTCGCACAAGTGAAATATGGGGCGGGTGGGTTGTACGCATACCTTACTTATGTTTTTATTGGGTTGGGTTGGGTTGGGGAGGGGGAGACCTAAATAGAAATATGGGTAGATATAGTGACAGATCCAGCCGAGCATATTAGAATATGATTATCATGCTAGAAGAAAAGAAAGACTACTCCAGAGTTTGCATCACCTAGTAAATTAGTTTTAGTTAACACCTCGTGTAACGAGAGGAAATCACATTCTCGCATGATAACATTTATTTTGGTGATAAGGTAAATGTGAGAACATTTAAAAGTGAGGTAACTAGAAATAAAATTCCGTTCTTATCAGAAGAAATGACATGCTCAATGTAAAGGCTGCATTGATTATCACAAAAGAAGCCCGAGCCACCCAACATGACCTAGAATACCTGGATATTAAGAGAAATAGTGAGCGAGAAAGAAAAAGGAAAAGAATTGCATGCAACCAAAAGTTCAATAGTGGACACTTAAAAACACAAACTAGCATCTACGGACAGACTATTGGAGGAGTATATAAGTGACAAAAAGCTGATCCATTGGAAGGAAATGACAATTTGCATTGAGGAGGTAAAAAGCGAAATTCTAGATGTGTAAAGGCTGGATCATACCATAAAAATCTTGGTGGTAAAATGAAGAGATACAAAGAACTATAAAAGCAGAACTATAAAAGAATACTTTAAAGAACATAAGAGAGTTATCAAAGAAGCTAAAATGGTTGCGCCCAAGAGTGTGGTCAATGAAGTGGACTGAGAACCATGAGGTCCTAGGTTAAAATCCCAATAGAAACAAAAAAAGCAAGATGATTCCTTCTCATTTGTCCCAGCCTTATTAGACAAAGTTACTTGGTACTCATTGCTAGAGGGAGGTGACAGGTAACCCGTGGAATTAATTGAGGTAAGCACATGCTGGTTCGGACATCACGGTTATCTAAAAAACATAATATGTTTTCTTTTAGAAGGTAAAGTAGCTCATATGGTTATTTAGCGAAGCCATAGGTAAGAACTTAAAATATAAGTTAACACAATCAAGAGAGAAGGGATAAAAACTTGGACTAGGTTAAATGTATTAAAAAATTGCCAATGAATAGTGAGATCAAGAGATACCGAGATACAATTTTGATCAATTGCTAGACATAAATACAAGGATTAACTTTTAAAATATAACCTCAACTAGTGTAAGATTGAAGCATCATATATTTGTTTTGTAAAAAAAGAATAATGTAGCACATTAAAAATATGTAAGTAATGAGCATAGAGTGCAAGTTAACCAACTAAAAATCTAAATAAAATTTGCATCACAAATAAAATCTTAACAAGAAAAATAACAATATCACGAATAAAATCTTGACCCTCACAATGAGACAAAAATAATTTTGAACACTCCAG
This sequence comes from Solanum peruvianum, assembly GCA_027705065.1. Taxonomy (NCBI): domain Eukaryota; kingdom Viridiplantae; phylum Streptophyta; class Magnoliopsida; order Solanales; family Solanaceae; genus Solanum; species Solanum peruvianum. The sequence goes on along the minus strand of JAKWJD010001760.1, from coordinate 48,981,229 downwards.
AGATAAGGCAGACAGACATGGGTAATATGTTGTTCCAAATACCTAACTGAAAAAGCAACAAATACACGAACGGTACACAAGTATCAAAATACAATAAACTCTGGATAGAAAGATGAATACATTGAGTAACCCTGACATTGTAGAAATGTCAAGAGGTCATGCAGAATATTTTCCCTGTCGTACAGAAGCTTCCTTTTGCTTTTCTTGAGAAAGGTTTTGGGAGAATAATTTTTGAAGCCTTTCCAATGTATAATTATCAATTATCTGTAAGGCAATGTGAATGAAATAGGAAGTCAATAGATACTATAGTCTTTACAATCAACATTATCGAAAGAAGAGAATGAGAAATCCACTAAGCACATAAATACATACTCTTAAACATGCAAATTATAGAACATACGGTGCAAACTAGTGTAGCGGGCAGGTTGAAAACGAGTAGATCTAACCCACCTATATTCTTGTAAGAAAGAAATGGGCAGTTACAAGTCCAAACCACCCATATTTAATGCAGGTCAAAAACTGTAACTAGCTGTTACGGTCAAAACAGGTTTGGCCGATTTCATATAGGTGTAATAAAAAATGGTCACGTATTATTCTTAATTTACAATAAATAGTAAAAGTGGAACTTAGATTCTAATGTACTCACATATTTTACTGAATTTTCATCACAACTTTTGTTAGCTCAATCTCTTTTTCAATGTTCAATTAGATCTTTGCATTCCATAAAAGAGGAAGAAAACGTCGGCACAAAAGAACAGTGAACTATCGTCTCTGCCCTAAAATAGTTCATCCTTATAGTAAACTCTACAACAACTCATACATCAAACATGATTACAAGAGCTCAATTTCACCTTGAAGATCTTTCCATTTCATACAAGAGAAGAACATATCAGTGACTAAGAGCAGTGGAGGCTGTGGAGCATCATCTCTACCCAAAAATAGTTTCCTTATAAAAAGAACTCTAGAGAAACTGAAAAATCAAACACAATTAAAACGAGCTTAATTTCATAGCAAAGAGAAAGTGAATTAAACAAAAGGGAAAGTCATTTAAACAGGTGCAACTCATTAAGTTTTAAAACATTGAGTATGGTGATTTTTGTTAAATTAGATCTTGATCCTAACACACACACCAAAAGTTTAGCTCAAAGGGAGGAGGAATTCCAAGCCTTATAAGGATTCTACCCATCTTAAACCACCAATGTGGGACTTTTGTCATTCTTTAGTACCCCCACCTCACGCCCTAAGCTCATCAACCACTAGTGTGGGACTTTTTGTCATTCTTCAACACCCCACCTCATGCCCTAAGCACTGGTGCATGCGCAATTTTAATTTTAGGAGCCCCAACATTAGGTGAGATAGAACTTGGCTTTGATATCGTGTTAAATTAGATTTTTGATCCTAACTAACACCCCAAAAGCTAGCTCAAAGAGAGTATGATTTTCCAAGCTATCCATCTTATCAACCACCAAGGTGGGACTTTTCTCATCTTTAAAAATATTTCCCTCTCTTTTGGCTCAAGTATAAAAGGAAATGTAGTATATTTTGGTAATGGCATACAACTAGAATTATGAGTAACGTAAAAAAGCTAAGACTAATATAAATTAAATTCTCAGACTATTCACACTTTTTCTGTTGTGCAACAAAGCACAATAGCATATCCTACTACACAATCAGGAAGCATCCAGCACTTACCTAAATTACTCTATTTTCATTTTTAACTAGACTGAATATCGGGATCAAGTCATTAAATCAAGAGTAACCACAACTAATTGTGTGCATTACTCTTTGGCTCCAACAGAAGAAACTCCATGAAGATTTTATCCCTATGACCCTATCTAAGGCAATAATTAAAATCACAAGGTCTCAGTCCAGCCTCAAAGAAGACGTAAATTTCGCACTAGCAATACATACAACTCCAGGCTTTAGGTGGGTTTTTCAATGCACATAATTTGTTACTTTGACAGGGATCCAAAGCAGTGTAAGTGAGACATTTGAATTGTCTCCAGTGAGCACTTGACTGCTTTTAACACATATCCAATCCTTATTTGATCTATTTTATTAAAGGTTGAACCTTTATTTATAAATATATATATATATATGCCAGTTTGATACTTCAATGATATATAAAATTACAATAGGTGAAAAGAAAAGGCTTCAAATCACTTGCTCCAACTAAATTAAAACAATGAAACACATCCATTAACTAAAAAAACACAAAAATTATCAGTCTTCCACACTCAAATAAACAAGTATATCGCCGAAGCCAAAAAAATTAGGAAAAAACATTCGATACAAATTACAAGCAAATTCAAACCCTAACATTTCCCTTAATCGATAAATCGACATAGAAAATCGAGAGCTGTATATGAATTGAAAAGCCAAAAAATAAACAGAGAGAAAACTAAAAGCGAAGAAATGGTGCGGAAGAGAGAGCTATTACCAGAGTAGAGAAAATAGCGAAAAAAAAGCAGAGATCTGTGAAAAAGATTTGTGTAGTGATCTATGATGTTGATGAGAGTGGAGCGATAAAGATTGGAAAAAACAGAGAAGAATAAAAGGGCCAAAACTCTAAAAGCCCAAAAACAATTGTTGTTCGCCCCGAAGTCACACCACTTGGCGATTGAGATGGGGACACGTACGACTTATTGACGTAATATTTCTTGTCCGATTTTACCCTCGCCAGTTGGCGCGTGCTAAAATACTCTTAGCCCATTGTTTTTCTTTTCAAGTATATAATATAATGAATATACATACGTATTTGACTATATTTGATTTATGGATAACAAAAGCAATAGAGTACTAACTATTTTATGGAACATTTCAAAAACAATGTTGTAATACTCTCTTTGGTTCAAAATATGTATTAAAATTCATTTTTTAAGATTCAAACGACTTAAATTTTTTATTTAAATTTTAAAATGTATTGTTTCATCATATTAGTATGAGAAAAATATACAATTTACAATACTTATTCGGTGATGTATTGTGTAAACTACCCATATGAAAATTTAAGCTCATTTCATTTGTTTATCTTGCTATTTCATTTTAATTATTTCATTTGTCGATATATATCATTGATTAGATAATATATATATATCTTGTATCACTAATAGATAATCTTCAATAATAAAAATTAAATGAAACAAAAACAATATTGAAAGGAGAAGCTGAAGCCATATAATTAAAAAAAAAAAAGAGAGGGTGGTGCAATGTTGATCCGCACTTACCTAGACGTGGTTAATGGATGATCTATAAGGCTCATGACCAAGGTTGGTAACCTCTGTTGCACTTTGGAGGTGTGTCTGTCTAAGTGGCAGAGTTTGCGTCATAATTTATGAAAGAGAGGGCTGCATTTGCACGGAACTGCCTAATTCTTAAGTCCAATGTTTCCCTGGCCCAGCTCATTACTTAGTTAGGCTTCTATTCCATAGATTGTTACTGGGATTTGACCCAATTCTCACTTGTGTAAGTTTGGTCCAACACTGGCAAATCGGTTATTATTATTGAGAATTATATTACTAATAGTTGAGTTAGTTAGTTAGTTATTGTTCACATTGTTAGTTAGCTTTCATATTGTTAGTTAGTAGTCACATGGTTAGTTAGTTAGTTGGTGGATCACATGTTTTTCTCCTCTCTTGGTTAGTCTAGAATCTTCCAAGTCACATGTATATAATGAAGGAGTTGTAGGTGGAGTAAGTAAGATAGTTTTGAATAAAAAAAGCTTGAAGTTCTGTTCTTCTTCTTCCTCTCTACAATGGCTGTTTCTCCATTGTTTCATTGAAGCCATTATGATGGCTTAACTCACTGCATCAGTGAGTTCTTGATATGGTATCAGAGCGAGGTCAGATTCTCTCGTTTTGTGTCTGCGAAATTAGTGTTTAATCCCAAAATTTCATCCAAGTTTATTGGCCAGCCATGACAGAAGTTACAGCTCAAGCAAATAGCACTAGAATTGACATGAACAGTGTCTTCTATGTGCATCCTTCAGACAATCCAGGAACACCACTCGTTCCAGCTCAATTTGATGGAGTTGGATACAGATCATGGAGAAGAGGCATCTTACGAGCTTTGTCTGTGAAGAACAAGTCAGGTTTTATCGATGGAAGTTGTGTGAAGCCAGCTGAAAATTCACCACAATCTCGCCAATGGCAGAGATGTGATGATATGGTAACCTCATGGATATTGAATTCTCTCACCAAGGAGATTGCAGACAGTGTTGAATATGTCAACAACTCATGTGAACTTTGGAAGGAGCTGGAAGACAGATACGACCAGACAAATGGTGCAAAACTATATCAGATTCAAAAGGAAATTGATGATTTAACACAAGGAACATTAGACATCACTGTCTATTACACAAAACTGAAAAAGCTGTGGGAAGAATTAAACACTTTGAACACCAAGAGTATATGCACATGTACATGTATCTGTGGTGCAAAGGATAGTATGCACAAGTCAGAACAAGATAGAAGATTGATACAATTCCTCATGGGATTGAATGAAGTTTACACTGTGATCAGAGGTAACATACTGATGATGAGTCCTCTTCCTTCCACTGCACAGGCTTTCTCTTTATTGATTCAAGAAGAAAAACAAAGAGAATATAGGCCTACCAGTCGTACACCTATGGAGTCAATCTCACTAAATGCAAATGCAAATGCTGGCAGAGGATCACAAGCTGGTAGAGGCTACAGAACAAATTTCTCAAGTAGTAGTGAATTGAATAACAGTGGTAATAGAAGTACTTTGTTCTGTGATTTCTGTAAGAAGCAAGGTCATATCAAAGAGAAGTGCTATAAGCTACATGGATATCCTCCTAAGAACAATGTTCCTAACAACAGAACAAACAATACACAACAGTTTAATGGACAACAGTTTAATGGACAACAGTTTAATGGACAGCAATTCAGGCAGAATAATAATCAAAACTTCAGAGGGAGAAGAATTGTGGCAAATGCACATGGAGAAGAATGCTCACAAGAAAATAGCAATTCAAATGCTGTTATAACACAAGAACAATATGGCCATATTATGAGCTTGTTACAGCAGTTTCAGATTGATGGCTCAGGAGAAGATTCTAAGAACAATGTTGAATCCAGCAAGTCTGCAGGTACAATACTATGCACTTCTTCTATTGAGTTTGGTAATACTTCATGCAAATGTTCAAAACCAAGTATAGACCTATGGATCATTGACTCAGGGGCTTCAAATCACATGACATATAATAAACCTTCAATGACAAATATTCACACACTACCTTATCCTATACTTGTTTCACTTCCAAATGGATATAAAGTAAAAGTGACAGAGTTTGGTGATGTACACATTGCACCTAAAATGGTTTTAAACAAAGTATTATATGTTCCTTCTTTCAAACATAATCTCATTTCAGTCCAGTCCTTAGTTTCTTCAATGCAGTGTATGATTTCTTTCACTGATACAACCTGTCTATTACAGGCCCCTTCAGTGAAGAGGCCTCAGGCAATTGGTAGTAGCAGGGATGGCATTTACTACATGTGTGGAAGATGCTTGAAAAATGCTACTCAAACCACTGATCTTGTTTGTAGTTGTCTACCTCATGTATGTAGGAGTATTCCTTTTCCAAGTTCAGTTTGTAATAAATCATTTGTGGAAGAATCTAGAAAACTTCCTGTGATGTCTGTATACTCATCTACTGAAAATACAAGTGTGTTGAATGATGGTGCATCTCTTAAGAATGATGTAGATTTGCTATGGCATAACAGACTTGGCCATGTACCCTTTGTAAAGATGAAAACCATTCCTACTATTCCAGTTAAATTTTCTAATAGACAGCCTTTCAATTGCACCATATGTCCAATGGCAAGGCAAACCAGGCTACCATTTACCCACAGTACATCTTCTTCCAAGAGTATATTTGACCTTCTTCACATTGACTTATGGGGTCCTTACCATATTCCTACATATGACAATTGTAAATACTTCATCACACTTGTAGATGACTATAGTAGAGCCACTTGGACATATTTGCTGAGCACCAAAAGTAATGCTATACAAGTTCTCCAAACCTTTATCAATATGATAGAAAATCAGTTCCAAACAACTGTGAAGTGTATCAGATCAGACAATGGGCTAGAGTTCAACAACAATGAAACACTTAAGTTTTTCCAAGCTAAGGGTATTACACATCAAAGGAGCTGTCCTTACACTCCACAGCAGAATAGCATAGTGGAGAGAAAACACAGATACTTACTTGAAACTGCTAGAGCACTTCTTTTCCAATCTAAACTACCAACTAAGTACTGGGGTGATTGCATTCTCACATCCACATACCTAATTAACAGACTTCCATCCATTCTTCTTCAAAATAAGTGTCCTTATGAGATGTTATATAAAGAGAAACCAAAATACAATCAGTTAAGATCCTTTGGATGTCTGTGTTATCCCACATTGCCTAAAGTTCACAGAGACAAACTAGAGCCAAGAACCACTCCTCATGTCTTTATAGGATATCCATCTGGAATCAAAGGGTACAAGGTAATGAGTCTTGCCACAAAGAAAATACAAATATCTAGAGATGTAATTTTTCATGAAGACATATTTCCTTTTTCTTTAACTTCAGAAAATAGTAATTTTCCTTCTATTGCAAAGCCTCATTCTACTGATTTTTCTGAACCTTATGATACATTGTTAAATAATCATTTAGATGTAATTGATGATCATCCAACTCTGTCTCCTAATCCTCAGCATGTACACTCACCACCAACACAAACCACATCAATCCCACATATACCACAGAGAAAATCAAATAGAGAAACTAAGATACCAAGTCATTTAAAGGACTATGTATTATCATTTCCCAACCTAAAGAATAACTCTGTTTCCAATACCATTCCCAATACCAATCAAAATAGCCTGATATCCAATGCACTGCTCAGTAAACACACCAGTTCTGATGTCAATGTTTCTAAAGGTCAAGTCTTGGTTAAAAACATTTGTTGTGATAGTGAACCATATTCATATGAAGAAGCAGCATTAAGTCCTGCATGGCAAAAGGCAATGGAACAAGAGTTTGATGCTTTACATACAAACAGAACTTGGGATTTGGTTAAACTGCCTATGAATAAACAAGCTATTGGTTGTAAATGGGTGTACAAAGTGAAACATAAAGCTGATGGCAGTGTTGAAAGATTCAAAGCTAGATTGGTGGTTAAGGGATACACACAAAAGGCTGGAATAGACTACACAGAAACATACTCACCTGTTGTGAAGATGACTACTGTGAGAACATTAATAGCATGTGCTGTGAAGAAAGGCTGGAAAATGTTCCAACTTGATGTCAATAATGCATTTCTGCATGGTGATTTAAATGAAGAGGTGTACATGACAATACCTCAAGGACTTGATGTAGGTGAACCAGGCTTAGTTTGCAAGCTTAACAAGTCTTTATATGGACTTAAACAAGCCAGCAGACAGTGGTATGCCAAGCTGACTGAGGCACTGTCTCTTAGAGGATACACACATTCACATTATGATTACTCCTTGTTTTACAAGAAGTCCAATTCACTGGTGGTGTTTGTGGCTGTTTATGTTGATGATATAGTCTTGACAGGCACAGATTCTACTGAGATTACTCAACTAAAGCTGTACCTTGATAAGACATTCAAGATTAAGGACCTTGGTAGGCTTCATTATTTTTTAGGAATGGAGATACTTGACACTGCAGGAGGGGTTCTTATCTCACAAAGGAAATTTGCACTGGATTTATTGAAGGAATATGATTGTTTCAGATACACAGCTTTATCATCACCCCTTGATCCAAGTGTTAAGCTCAAAGCCAAGGAAGGAAGTCCACTACCTGATCCTACCTATTATAGGAAGCTTGTGGGAAAGCTGAATTTTCTTACTAATACTAGAATGGATATTTCTTTCAGTGTTCAACAACTCAGTCAGTTCATGCAAGACCCCAGAATTCCTCACTTACAAGCAGCCTTTCACCTGCTGAGGTATATAAAACAAGATCCTACATTGGGAATCTACTTATCAAAGGATCCCAACTGTGTTATGAAGGCATATTGTGATTCAGATTGGGCTACATGTCCAGATTCTAGGAGATCAGTAAGTGGATTCTTGGTATTACTTGGAGATAGTCCTATCAGCTGGAAATCAAAGAAACAGGACACTATATCATTGTCATCTGCAGAGGCTGAGTACAGGTCACTCAGGAAGGTGGTAGGTGAGTTAGTATGGCTACACAGGCTGATAAATGAGTTGACAATATCTCAGTCTTCTCCCATAACTGTATACTGCGACAGTCAAGCTGCCATACACATAGCACATAACCCTGTGTTCCATGAAAGAACTAAACATATTGAGGTTGATTGCCACTTCGTACGTGACAAGCTGCAGGAAGGCCTTATTTCAATTCAACATGTCACTACAAATGAACAATTAGCAGACATTTTTACTAAGTCTCTCACTGGCATTAAACATGCTGCAATTCTGAGCAAGTTGGCTGTAAAGTCCTTACCTCCAACTTGAGGAGGGGTATTGAGAATTATATTACTAATAGTTGAGTTAGTTAGTTAGTTATTGTTCACATTGTTAGTTAGCTTTCATATTGTTAGTTAGTAGTCACATGGTTAGTTAGTTAGTTGGTGGATCACATGTTTTTCTCCTCTCTTGGTTAGTCTAGAATCTTCCAAGTCACATGTATATAATGAAGGAGTTGTAGGTGGAGTAAGTAAGATAGTTTTGAATAAAAAAAGCTTGAAGTTCTGTTCTTCTTCTTCCTCTCTACAATGGCTGTTTCTCCATTGTTTCATTGAAGCCATTATGATGGCTTAACTCACTGCATCAGTGAGTTCTTGATAATTATATTATAGCATATTACAATAAGAATCATTACATTAATATTACTGTAATGACGTTTTAGTAAACTTACAAAATACTATTTCAAAATATAGTTCATCTTTAAGAGTTTGCTTAAAGATTAAAGAGCTTCTATGTACAATTTCTCTTGACTTGTTTCTATGTTTACTTTTCTATATGTTAAATCTCCTTCCGTCATATTATTTATGATAATGTATCTTATATACATGATATATTCTATATAATAGTATCGTGTCGTGATGCTATGTATGATTGTTTTCGAGCAATAAATGGAGCTTCATATGAGGTCCTTAATTAAATCTAAAGCAGATATATTGGCATATTGCTCATGTGATTGACATGTGTACAAAGAGTTATGAGTTGACAGGTAGCAAGATTGAAATCATGGCTAATTCAGTGTTATCACTTATATTATGTATATACGTATATGATTGTGTGTTCTCTGAAAGCATAATTATACTTTTTGCACTCACACCTCTTGTATATTAAGTTAACAATCACACTAATAAATAAAGAACAAGTGTGAGTGGGTAGACTTGTATTTTTGTTGAGAAACATGAAATTTATAAAAACTATGGAAAAGAGAAAATGGTGTTAAACTATTTGAAAGTGAATAAAAATATCCCTAATCAATAATTTGGTTCAAAAGTACCTCTATTATCAATCAATGGATCAAAATATGAAAATATTGTATATGTCTTTTCTTTTTAGTTACATTTTATACCTATATGTGATTTTCCTTGGACACTATACGAGAAACTAAACATGTTATTACCACAACATGTTGGGTGGCTGGCCCTATCTATATTATGATGATTAATTGCGTGCACTAAGTAATAATTACGTAGTGAGACAAACATTTACCTATAATTATGACATTAAGAACTTGCTTTGTAAGCTCCATTATTTTCCAGCAATTTCATTTCATCGCACAGACTTTATTCTTTTTTTTTGCATTGATCTATTCACTTTTTGCTTCTTTACTTTTGGACTACTTCTTCTCTTCATCATAGCCACCGCAAGAGTTCCTTTTCCTTCCAACCATAAAGTGATACATATAGTATATGATATGAGTGGTTATTATATGGTAACAGGTATGTACACACCAACAAGGATCGTGGTAGAGTGATAAATACTCTTTCATTCTTAATCAGAAGTCTCGAGTTTAAGTTCTTCTGAGTACAAAGTCACAACCACACCGACTTTTGAAGAACTAATACTTTTGTGAAAGTAAAATTATTGGATGATCCAATTACGTAATTGAATATGGCTTATACTTTGTGAAAGGTGGAAATTAAGTGGTACTTGCTATCTTATGGGATAAGAATGACGCAATATTCTGTTTTTAAAAATAATTGTAGTAGATAAAAAGTATATATGCATCAATGACGACTTCCTTTTCTTTTATGGCAAAAGAAATTAAAGCTCACACAAAAGAAAATTAGAGTTTTAAACCTTTTGAATTCCTAAAAAGGTAATATACGTAAGTGGCCATACTTCCTACTTTTACGAATTTATTTATTTTTGAAGAAGACACTCTATCATGTCTTATACGATTTTATTCATTATTCTTAAATTCGTTTGACAAGACATGATACTAATATTGTTTACGAAACTTTTTTATACACAAAATACGGTGTAATTAATTTTGTTAACATAGTAAGACTAAAATTTCCTCTTTGTCCTCCTTTTATTCTTTTTATTTTTGTCGACCTTTCTAGTTTAGATAGTACCATCCTCATCAATGATAATTATAGTGTGAATAGTAACTACTCATTTATCATTAACCCAAAATTATAACTTTTGATGCAAATCTCTATTTGACAAGAGATAGATGACATTGGAAAAAAAGATCATAAAGAAATAATTAATTAAAAACACAGGCTTAAAATAAAAGACAAATACTTCACTACTTTAATTTCCTTGATCAAATTAAAATCCTAACACAAAAATGACATTATTGTATTAATTATTAAATAGTACTACATTACCATGATATTAAGTTCCATATGTATGCAAAATATGTAGAACAAAATATATATATATATATATATAATATATATATATATATATATATATATATATATATATAGAAGATGGATAAAAGGAAAAATCCTTGAAAATTACTAGTACTAATTAACCAACCACATCAACCTTGACGGTGCACGATAGTAGTCGCCGGAAAATGGATGCAAAAGCAGCGCACGATATCTCTTTAGCCCTTCTAAGACCTTTATTACATTTTCTTCTCCGGCCACCACCACTTAAATTACGGCTTATTTTCTTTCTTCCCCGGCCGTAACATCTCGTTATTGTTGCCTTGCCGTTAACGCACTCTTCTTCTCTTGAAAAAGTGTAACTTCTTAAGTATAATTGCCTGCATGAAATACTATCCACCGCTTTTGGTTTTGAATAAATATTATTACTATTACTCTTCATTCTTGAACTTATAAATTCCACGTCCGATTCCGGCCATTTATACAGGTTTATGTATGTAGCTCTTACCGGTAATGATCTCGCACCGACAACGTCGTTAACGCAACTTGATATACAGGCGGAGGTCATGATGATTCTTGATTTTCCGGCGAGTGTGTGGAGACAAAGAGGATTAGGTTTTAAGACAAGTTTTTGTCTATGTGGAAGAGAAATATAGTAAGGTGTGGATTGTACATATATATATATATAGTATAAAATTATTATTAGCGTAGGAAAAAATGATTTGTCCAACCTGTTTAAGTTTAAGACGGTTAATTTTGTTAGTTAATTCATATCTAAAAGTTTGGAGGATACGTAGTCCAAATGATCCACGTATCTTATAAAAATATACATATTTTATAAAATACTACTTTTGTTTAATATGTTATATGAAACCGTGATAAATTAAAAGATTACGTATTATTAGGTAACTAAATTAATTATTAAAAAAACAACTAAAGTTTAGTAGAAGTTGATGTTTGTGATGTGCTCGGTGGGTTAGGTTAATGACTCATTATTTAGCATATTATGACCCAATTTATTTCTGTTCGAGTGATATTTGACACTTTTATTTATTAATTCAATATAATTTAGTAAAGCTAAATTTAGTTCTACATGTTTGTCTCCCATTTAACTTTCTTCACTACAGGAAAATTGTGAATTATATGGAAATTTATTTGAAAATTAGTATGAAAATTTGTAGGAAAATAAGTTTTGTGTGAATTTTTATACTAATTCCCAAAAAAATCCCTATGTAATTGATCACAATGTTATATATATATATTATATATATATATATATATATATATATATATTATATATATATATAAATTTGTATAGATGTAGAAATGTTACTACTTATATTTTATTATATAGGAATTTTTTTGAGATCATAATTAAGATATGGATTCTGAGTGATTTAATTATTATTCCTCATTGGGTTTTATCATTTGGTTTGGTGGGGTAACTAAAGGGGTGTAGGTGGTGAAAATATGCAATAATTTGGCATAATTTGAAGGAGTATTGTTAGACATCTGTACAGTATTTTCAATGAAAATAACTTAAATTGGTCTCTTTTATAAATGATTCTTTTTTACATTATATAGATAGAAATAAGGGAAAGTTACATAAACATTAGTAATAAAGCAAAAAAAAAAAGGATAGAACCATAAATAATTAACTATAAGTGAGTAAAGAAAAAATATTTTGAATATGGTATTTTTCCTATAAATGAGGCACCTATTATATATATAGTATTGTTGGTGTAATATACCACAAATAATAAATTACATTTGAAGATAAAAAAGACAAAAAAATGAAATAACAAATTATAGGTTGATGTATGGATATATCGCTCTCTTTAAGGAGATTCAAGTTCACTGTGGCATAATCTACACCAATTCAACAATATCACTCTTGACTTGTCCCTCCAGAATACAACAATACTCTTGACATGTCCTCTCCAGGATACAACAGTCCAACAACGTCGTACGACTCAAACTATTCAGATTAGTTGAAGAGTCCAATTTTTTTTAAAAAAACATCTTCCTTTATCATATAATACTCTATTTTGTATATATAGTTGAAAACTTAGTATATTTTCTCAACTCTCTCTTTCACTACACTAAACTCAATATAAACTTCTCATCTTTTCTTACATTATTTCACTTCTACTTGGGATCCTTCACAAAGGAAGAAACACCACTATTTATAGGTGAAGAAGTCTTTCATCTAATCAATGGGTAGAATGAGGAATAGTAATAAACTAATAATGTGGATTAGATGGATGTTACATTAGTTACAAAAAACTAATGGTCATATGAGTTACAAGAAACTAATGAACACGAGAGTTACAAAAACTAATGATCATATAAGTTACAAGAACCAATAGTCATCTTATACCACAATTTATACCCGCTAACTTATGCACTTAATATTTTATTTTAAAAAATAAAATGCATAATACACCAACATATATGCATATAGATAGATAGAGAGTGTGTAGTATATCAGTGTATATATATATGCTAAACATAAACTATAGTATATAGTATATTAATACACATAAATGCATAATGTAGTATATCGTATGTTATTTTCATATCTTGTAACTTGTAAGTGTGAAAGGTTATACATTCAAAAGGAAAAGTTGTGGAGGAGGAATACGAGGATGATGTGGATAATCATTAAAATAAAAAATACTACAAAATAAATTTAGTAAATGAGATATTATTGCATTATTTTATTATTAAAATTTATTTTATTGGTCATATGGATTAGAAAAATCCTAAAATATATACCAAAACAAAGAACAGATTGAAATTTTTGGGGAAACTAGATGCGGAAGAGAGAAGGATTGTTGGGATTTTTGTGGAATTTGGGCGCTAATTATGCTAATGTGATAATAACATTTTCTCTATATTTAAATTAGGATAGATATTTTAGAAATATATTTTTTTTACAATTTAATTTTAAAGTTAAAAATTCAAATTCAAAATATTTATATTTATGTAATTTTAAAAAGTAATGGTAAATTGGTAACTTTTAAAATCACCACTTTAAAAGGTTGTATCCATGTAATTTCTCCTAAAGACTAAGCTAGTGTCTTATTTCAAATTTCTAAAAAAAAGTTAAGTTATTTTAGTATAAAGTATCAATATGCGCTTGATCATAAATTTTGAGAGAAATATTTGATTTTCTAAAAAAATATGATACATACCAACAAATTTTAAAAATTATTAAAATGTTCGTATCTTTATATTATCAATATATTATATAATGAAATGTTTCGTGAAAAATCGTGACAAGAACATCATTAATATGAATTTGAAAAAAGAGAAAAAAACCAAAGAAAGATACTATGTATTTGTATACGAGAAGCTATTGTTACTACTTGTAATTGGAAGTGATATCGGAGAGCAAATTTGGATAAAAAATGTATAAAGTATGTATATAATGGTATAAATTTTATACAACAAACTATTATGAATAAAATTTAATACAAAACTATAAATAATGGATGTTCTTATAAAACATAAATGTTAAAGAGTGATTTAAAAAAAATTATCAAATACTAAAATGATGCCCAATTTTTTTAAAAAAAACTTAAAAACTTGAAATAGTTGCCGAATATATTTGCCAAATAATAACAATATTTGGCCAATCATTAATTTCTAAATATATTTATTGCCAAAGGGACTCTGAGTTGTCTAGAAACACGAGTGTTGTTCAAATTAGCCTTTTATCTTATTTTTCCTTTGTAGCCAAATATGTGTGCTATATTCGAATAAATCAATTGGCGACCACTATGTAAATGGCACTGGGTTTATTGTTATTTTGTCGAATCAATTTATATAATGCATATTAAATTTCATAATTCAAATATATTTGTTGATTTTTCTTTAAAAAAAATTATAACTGACTCACAAAATCGATTCTATTTATATAATTCAACCATACTCTATTGTCTAGTCCTTCACACCTATAATTCCACGTGAATTTAAAGATAAAATTCTGATCCACAAATTGCGGATTTGGAGTTTGGATATGGCTGTGACTTGATAACAAATCAGCATGTGCTTTCTGGTAGTGCATAGAGCTAAAGTATAAAGTTAGCTACAACAAATAAATATTAAATATACGAAGAAAGGATAATCTAATAGACGTGCAACTTTCAACCTAAAATATAATACTACATTCTTGCAACAATTTCACAGTTAAAATGATTGGAATTCATTTAAGGGAAACGTTTCCGAATTAACAAACAAATTATTTTATAATCACATTATCATGATTTAAATTCAAAATCTCTAACCGAATATGTATAGACGAATTATATTTCTTCACATCAAATTGAAATCTTTATAAAATCTTGTGTCAGTGAATGCATGAGCTTTCTTATGGAAAAGAAATAGGAGAAGTAAAGCGTACGATTGAGTATGCCCCAAGTAATACTATATATCAACTTCATAGCAAAATAAACCATATATAATTGAGGACCAATTTATGAGAAGGTTTAATGTTTAATTTGCAAAATTATACTATCTTATAGACTCTTTTATTTTGTTGTTATTATGATTTTATCTATTAAGTTTGAGCGTCGAGTATGTAGAAAATTATGTGGGGAATGTTACCTTCAAATGGGCTCTACAATGTATGATTCAAGATTTAATTAGGACACTAACGTGGACTCTGAATGGTATCTTTTAGCATAATCAGAGTAATACGACTAATTAATTAAAGAACATTTTTCACATATAGCAAACATAAAAATCATATTCGTATGTCATAGTTATAATTTGCATAATTCCTCTCTATAGCAAATTTAATATTTGCTATGAAACTTTTGATTTGTATAATTCGCTAGATACATTCAATTTCATATAAATTGTGATAAATTCATTTTTTGCATTGTAATTTGTATAATAAAAATTGTATTTGTATAATTATAAGTGTATAAGAAGAAAATATATATATTTGTATTTGTATACACATTTTTCTCTCGCTTTATACAAATACATATACATTTTTATATCAAAATATATAAAATAACTAATTGTATACTAAATTAAATAAAAAATAAAATATTTATGATAAATTAGAAATAAAATAAATTATAATTATAACATCTAATTTAAATTAATAATTTACTATTTCATGCTATTTTCTCAATTAAAATAAAATGCATGTGAGGAATCACATCACTCTTGTCACCTTGAGCACAACAGTCTACATATTAACCCCACTTTTGTCTTGCATTTCCGGTTAATCTTTTATTGTCTATTAATTGTTCAATCTCGTGTTCCTCGTGATTGTTTTTATTATCATATTGAATATTGATATTGGTCGATTTA
The DNA here is from genome assembly GCA_027705065.1 of Solanum peruvianum. NCBI lineage: Eukaryota > Viridiplantae > Streptophyta > Magnoliopsida > Solanales > Solanaceae > Solanum > Solanum peruvianum. The sequence goes on along the minus strand of JAKWJD010001760.1, from coordinate 48,965,030 downwards.
AAATTTAAATCTTATGATTAGATTGATTCTAATTTGATTTATTCGTTTGAGTTCTTTTCATTATTTATTTTTTGTCATTTTTTCAGATATACACTTAAATAAAAGTCATTTGTCATAATTTAAAATTAAAGGTAGAGATTTAAAATAACAAACAAATCTTTCTTTTAGTTTTTAATTATAATACATGACTTCAATCTAAGTGTGTACTTGAAGAAATAGAGAGCATAAATAATGGAGAGGAAATTCATCCATCACGTACCAACTAATTTATAGGTTTCAACTTTATTATTAAAATTTATATTTATTTAGTGGTATTTAAATAAATATAGACGATATTTACCAAAATTGTGAATACCCTATACATACTTACACTTGTTTACTAAGTTAATATATTATATAGTTACTCAATTTTGAATAATTCACTTACAAAGTTACTTAACTTTGAGTTGTTGACTTCAAAAGTCACTCAAAGTAACTTTGTTTTATAATTTAAAAGTCACTTAACTATTAATAATTGGGAAACTTGTATATAATAGCAAACTAAAAACCTAAAATAAATAGAATAGCTAGGGTTTGATTTAATTGTGCTCTATAGCAAACGTTAGCCAAAGTTTGTCAGGCGCCTCTCTCCCAAAAATCTCGCTCGCCACTCTCCCATTCTCGCTCGCCACTCTCCATCTGCTCGCCTCTCTCACTTTATACACAAAAGTGTATAAATTCTGTTTCTATTTTGTATAAAGCGAGAGAAAATTGTATATACACATGCAAAAATATATATCTTCGTGTTATACACTTAATTATACATTTTACAAACATTTTACTTCAATTTAATTGTAGACAAATGCAATTTTTATACAAAAATTGCAGAGAAAAAGGCCAACGAATTATACAATTGCGAATTATACAATTGCAGCGAAATACAATTTTCTCTAGCTTTATACAACAGAAATGTATATATTGTGTTTCTGTTTTTGTATAAAGCAAGAGAAAAATATATATCTTCTTGCTATACACTTATAATTATGCAATATATATACATTTTAATTCGATTCAATTGTATGCACAACAAATTTTATAAAATATTGCAGCGAAATAGGCAGCGAATTATACAATTGTGCATTATACAATTGCAGTAAAATAAGATAGCGAATTATACAATTGCAACGAAATAGGCCAGCGAATTATACAATTTAGGCCAGCGAATTATATAATTGTATATGTATAACGAATTATACAGTTTTATGTTTGCAATAGAGCGCAATTATGCAAACTTTGCTATAGCATACAAATATGAATTTTTTGTTTGCTATATGTGAAAGTCACCCAACTAATTAAATTTAATTTTTACGTTAAATTTTGTAAAATACAATTTTCAAAATTATTTTCTTAAAAAAATTAATAAGATGCTTATTTTAATTATTTTGTTGAAATATAATTTTGTTGCGTATTTTTTATTACTTCTTGTCAATTCCAACCATTTTTTAACACAACTAATTCCCGTTATAAGACTGCAAAAAACGGAAAAGGTTTTTTCTTTGGGGTTAATTACTACTGTACGTTTTCTAAAAAAAAAAATTAATTGAATAAATCCGATTAATAGATAATTAAAATAGATATCTTATTATTTCTTGAAAAAATAGTATAAAAAATAAATTTCAATAAACTTTATGAAAAAATTATTTAAATTATTTTGGTGTCTTTCTAAGTGTAATATCAATAGTTAAGTGATTTTCTAAGGGAATCAATAATTGAGTGACTTTTCAAATGAAACATTAACGACCGAATGACTTTGAGTTATAAAATAAAATCAAATGACGTTTTAAATAAACAATTCAAAATTATTTACATTTCTAAGTAAACTTTTCAAAACGAACGATAAAAGATATCAAACCCTTTGATTACAATGTAAATGAACATTAGAATTTATATAGGATCTAGTAACGGCTATTTCACTTTTGATAAGCAGCTATAGAGCTCCATTATGAAGTCATTCAAGTCAATAGTGAGCAGAAATTTTATTAAGTATGTCTAAAAATAATAGTATGTTACTGTTAAAATAAAATAATTTTTTTTTGCTATTTATAGTTTGAATCCAAAACTCGAATTATTAAAATTGACACTCATTATTGCGATGCCAAAGACATAACTTTTACCAATTATTTAAATATATATTCTTTTCGACGAATAGTGTCCAGTTAGAAACCCTAATATGGCTATAACTACGCCACAAATTCAAGTTGTCCATACTTTTAAAGTAACTCCGTACATATAATACTTTCTAGGACACAATTAAATAATTGTTATAACATAACATATTTTGTATAATTTTTTACCTCATCTTATAAGATAAAAAAAATATTCATCGACAGACCTTCAACTTAACTAAACATAATTTGAAAAAATTATGACAATAAAAAATTGTAGTAAAAATATTGAACTAAGGTACATAAAGAAATCCTCATTTCGAAATTTTATTGGAATATTTTGATAAGGTAAACTCAGCGCTCTAATCTAGTCAATAAATTTAAGAGGGCAACCTTTTTGGATTCAAACATCATTTTCTTACTTTGAGTATTTTATTTTATAATTTAATAGAATTGCAGAATTAATTATTCATAGATTAGCCTTAATAGAAATATCAGACGGCATTATACATGTCAATTGTCATAAGAAATACTTCTTTTGTTTCCAGAGAATTTTAGACTTAATCAATTTTCCTACTTTGATTATAACATCACCAAAATTGAAACTTATGTCATCTGATAATAATAGTTTTTTGGACCAATTTACACACAGAATACATTTTTATTTTTATTTTTATTTTTAATTAAGTACCTATAAAAGTGGAATGTCACCTGATTATTTAATTTTGGCAATACTAAAATTTGATATTGATATTTCATAATTCTGAGTTATTTTAATTACATACGCTCCTTGATATTCAAATTCATAATAAAAGGTACAAGTAATTTCTCTTCTTCTTATTTTATTATTCCGAACAAAACACAATTTTTTATTTTTTAGCAAAACAAATCATTTGAATTTTGAATCAACATCGATCCTCGAGTAGAATAGAATATTACTGCAAATCTATACGTAAACGACAAAATGAAATACGAAAAATTCATAAACTAGTATTATTTGGTATTACTAAACTAGATGACTACTATGTTCTCACCAGTCTAATATAATTATAGAATTTTTGAAAGGAAAATCGTATATAAAAGTAGCAAAATTTTAATTTAAACTAAATATTATAATTATAGTTTGATTTAGTTATTTTCATAGGCAAGATATTTTATTCTCTCTCCTCTCTCGCTTTTATACAAACGCAAATGTATAAAATGTGTTTGTGTTTGTATGAAGCGAGAGAAATTGTATATATACATATATTTTCGTTCTCCTCTCTCTCCTATCCCAGATCTCGCTCGTCACTCTCCCAGATCTTGCTCGCTCACTCGCCTATTTCACTTTATACAAAGACACAAATGTATAAAATATTTTATAAAGCGAGAGAAAATTATATAACATACGTATATTTTCGTTCCCCTCTCTTCCCTCTCTCAGATTTCGCTCACCAATCTCCTAGATCTCGCTCTCTCACTCACTGAGAGAAAATTGTATTTACAAATAGAAATGCATATATTTTTGTTATATACACTTATGATTATACAATTGATCTTTTATATATGTATACCAAAGTAGATTATACAGCTGCTTAGCGAAATTATACAACTACTTTCTTTTGTATATTTGTAACAAAATAAACATATTTATATTTGCTATGAATCGCAATTATACAAACTGTAGGTATAATTAACATACAAATATAATTTTTATATTTGCTATTTGTGAAAATTACTCATTTTTTTGAATATAATGTTAAGCCTAGAAAATAATTCAAAATCCTACCAGCATTATCCGTTCCACTAAACTCATGTATGTTAAGGTAATCCTCAAATTTACTAATACTAAGAAATTGACATGCTCTCTTATAGGTGAAAATTTACCCACATTAAATATTTATATATTAAATAAATAACATATATGATACGACATGTCTTTGCATACAATGTTATCACTAAACTGTAATTAGACATATTCTTAATATTATTTTATCACTAGTTAACTATAGTATGATTCGATAAAATCAAGTGTGAATTTTTCTTTTTTTGAAATTTAAAAGATAAAGTAATACATAATTTGTATATCTTTGCAATAATCGCTAATCATTAAATTGGCCGCTCTATATCGTCTTCATCCTCAAACCATCCATTAATTTGGTAAAGTGGAATATTAGTACTTGCTAATTAACACATAGATTAATAAACACCATCATGCTTCATGCCATATTTTTTCCTCCATCTTTATCGAATTTATTTTATATATTGTTTAATTATTTTTCGTTTTTTGGTTAAATTTCTAGTTTTTTATTGCCTCTCAATTTAGAATTATCCAAATGTAAGCTTTGCATTAATCTTTTAGTTAAGCATTTAATTATACTTTATTTATGATCATTAGAAACATCAGGATTATTAAATATATAATAATGAACTCTTTATTATTTTTCAAACAGATATGCCTGATGATTAAGACTTTGGAGATTTAAAGTTCATAGTTTTCGAAATTCTAAACAAAACAATTTAAAGCAATTTTGCAAAGAAGTACAAATTGAAGTAGCTGTATATGCTTACTCTATGGCAAGTTAGGTAATAATTAGCAAAAGAATGCCCTATGTTATATGAAGGTTCTTCAATTATTTTTAAATTTTTTTCTTTTTTAGTTTTTATGTTACAACGGTCATAAATCAATTTGAAATGGGCTGTAACAGCCACAAAATGTGTGCTTTTCTTCAACTTTCTCTCACCTCACGCGCATATTACATTACATACAGCTCCTCCTCTCCCCTCCTCTCTCAATCCCTTCTATTTTTATTATAACCCGAAATTAGATAATAATTCACCAAATTTATCAGTCTCTATCTTTTCATATCACTAAATTCTCTCTCCAAAATCTTCTCTCTAAAATATCGCCCTTCTTCTTCTTTACATTGCAGGCGATTTGATCGTCGGTAAGTCTACGCCATTTCCTCTTTATTGATTTTTTTGTATCGTAAATATGAATGCATATGAATCAATCGAAGGATTTCATTTTGTTATTTGAATGATTCTTTAGTATTGATAAGTCGTTTTCAATTTGACGGTGAATTTGCGTTTGTATTTTTCTCGACAATTTGATGTGAAGATTTACATTGTACATTTCATCAAATTGTTTCAGCGCATTCGGGTTGGAAGCTTCTTTTTTGCTATATCAAGTTTTTGTTCTCAGATTTGGAATCGAGTAGAATTGAATCGGAGAATAGGCTGTGAGATTGAAGTATAAGGAGATCATTCTGGAAATGGAGCCATCGCAGAGAAGAGGCCATGTTTCGCGGTCACCATCACAGACGCCGCGGTCTAGTGAAAAGGTGGTTAGAGATCTGCGATTGGCGGAAGGGAATATGAGTGGGAGGCATGACAAAGATAAAGGCGTCAATGTGCAGGTTATTGTGCGTTGCAGGTTAGTAGAATTAGTGCATTTTGGAGCTTTAGTAGGTTTAACTTACTGAATCGAATTGATTGTATTTGATGGAATTGTTGTGAATTATGCAGGCCATTGAGTGAGGATGAGATGAGATCGAATACACCAGCAGTGATTTCCTGCAATGAGGGAAGAAGAGAAATTTCAGCTATGCAAAACATAGCTAATAAGCAGATTGACAAAACATTTGTCTTTGATAAGGTCTGAATTTCTCTTATCCTTATTGATACTATTGGTTAGATAATAAGAATATAGTGGATAGTTAAAAGAAGTAATTTGATGTAGTAACTCGGACACATTACATGTTTAGAGCAGAATGGATACAAGTATTTTAACTACTCACTCCAACTAGTTTGGAGGTTGGGGGTATTTGCTTGCTATATTGATTGAAACTGAATGCCCATAAAGGTTGTGAATCAGACATCAGGTGCACACTAACATTCTGCTGGATAATGCTGTCCAGGTCTATGGTCCTACGTCCAAACAAAAGGACTTGTATGATTCGGCAATCTGCCCTATTGTATTTGAAGTTCTAGAGGGCTATAACTGCACCGTTTTCGCTTATGGGCAGACAGGAACCGGGAAAACTTATACAATGGAGGGAGGGGGAAGAAAGAAGGTTGGTGATTCGCTGTTAGGATGAAATTGTTAATGCTATTTTCTTCTTTATAATAATACATTACAGTTCACCCCATTCAGAATGGGGAATTTCCAAGTGATGCAGGTGTTATCCCACGAGCTATTAAGCAAATCTTTGACATATTGGAAGCTCAAAGTGCTGAATATAGCGTGAAAGTAACATTTTTGGAGCTGTATAATGAGGAAATATCTGATCTTTTAGCTCCAGAGGAATGTACAAAGTTTACAGATGACAAATCCAAGAAACCATTAGCTCTGATGGAAGATGGTAAAGGTGGAGTTTTTGTTAGAGGCCTGGAAGAGGAGTTAGTAAGCTCTGCAAATGAAATCTATAATATCTTGGAGAAAGGTTCCGCTAAAAGGCGTACAGCTGAAACTCTGCTCAATAAACAGAGCAGTCGTTCTCATTCTATATTCTCTATCACAATTCACATCAAGGAATATACTCCAGAAGGGGAAGAAATGATCAAATGTGGTAAACTGAATCTTGTAGACCTTGCGGGTTCTGAAAACATTTCACGTTCTGGTGCAAGAGAGGTGAGGCATTAAAATTCTGTAATTTGTTAGCCATTGCATTAAGCAACTTTATTAGTAAGAAAAAGAAAAATAGGTTAAAGAGAACCAAACAAATGAATGTGCAAAAGTTGCTTAGCAATGCCATAAATTTTCCTTTTTCATACCAACTTAAGAGACTTCTCAAGTTCTTTTGCCCACTTTGATTGTGTTTTTTCTGTCACATTATATTAAGCTGTAATAGATGATTGTGTTTTCTCTGTTCACATTATATTAAGCTGTACTAGATGATAGATTTTCTTTTTCAGGGCAGAGCAAGGGAAGCTGGGGAAATCAACAAGAGTTTGCTTACACTTGGTCGTGTTATAAACGCTTTAGTCGAGCACTCTGGTCATATCCCATATAGGTGCTTAAAATATCCATATTTATATAAGACAATATTATATATGTATGAAGGTTTTTACATACCATGAGAACATTTGTTGGTCTGTCAGGGAGAGCAAAATAACAAGGTTGTTGAGGGATTCATTGGGAGGGAAAACAAAGACATGCATTATTGCGACAGTATCACCCTCCATTCACTCCATGGAAGAGACACTCAGCACTTTGGATTACGCTCATCGTGCCAAAAACATAAAAAATAAGCCAGAGGTCAGTTTTCTGGTCAATCAAGCATTCTTAAAAGAATTTTAGTCCAAACGTGGTTAACTTTTTCTTTTGCTTTATTTAGATTAACCAGAAGATGATGAAATCTGCATTGATGAAGGACTTGTATTCTGAAATTGAAAGGCTGAAGCAAGGTTTTGTACTGCTTTCTTCTCTTTCTGCATGAAACTCTATCTTGGATGGTAGTTCTTTAAATTATTTAAATGTTTTGATTACATAAATTTCCATTTTAATGGCAACAGAGGTGTACGCTGCAAGAGAGAAGAATGGCATCTACATACCAAGAGATAGATATCTCCAAGAGGAAGCAGAGAAAAAGGTTAGGCCCTGCTCACTGATCCATTGATTGGTTGGATTTTCATGTAATCTTTTCTTATATGTGGTCAATATGTTTTTTTCTTCTCTCTTAGGCAATGTCTGAAAAGATAGAACGGATGGAACTTGACTCAGAATCAAAAGACAAGGTATGCTACTGATTTAATTACTCAGCTAGAATCTAATTAATCATCCAGAACTCATACCTCATTACATTTTTGCCTACTGCAAACAGCAACATATGGAGCTTCAGGAACTATACAATTCTCAGCAGTTGTTGACCACTGAATTGAGTGTCAAACTTGACAAGACAGAGGTATATGGAGTTTGGACCCCTCCTAATTTCAGTAGCTATCTTTTGTTGATCATCTAATGGAGATTAACTATAATCTTGTGTCTTCCAGAAAAAGCTTCAGGAAACTCAGTATACTTTGGCTGATCTTGAAGAGAAACATAGGCTGGCAATTACAACAATTAGAGAAAAGGAATTTCTAATAACGAACCTTCTAAAGTCTGGTAAGCCACATTCTTCTCTGTGCATGGTCAAAGCAGACTCTTTTCATTAATCATTTGCAATTGCTTTCTGCTGAAATTGTATGTTTTTCCTATGGACTGGGTGGATAAAGCAAGGTTCAAGGCAGACTCTTTTGATTAATCATTTGCAATTTGGGAGGAATTTACTTTTTACTGGAGTGGGTGGATAAAGCAAGGTTCAAGTGTTTCTTGCAAACAATATTAGGGGTGGGGTGCAAGGTTTTAGTGATACTTATAAATAATTTTGGGGGTAGGGATCATATTTCTCTTCAAGGAATTACCAAATATATTGGCGGAGACAGTATGAGAGTCTATGGGTTCTTTGGAGTCGTTTTACCTTTTGTAATAGTTGTATGAGATATTTAATCGGTATATATTCCACCAGAAAAATCACTGGTTGAGCAAGCCTTTGAACTTCGAGCTGAGCTGGAACATGCTGCATCAGATGTCTCGAACTTGTTTTCAAAGATTGGTAGGTCAACGACCTGAAATCCATAATGATTTTCTTTTTTCAAAATAAAGGCTCTTGCACCCGCTATACTGATTATGGTTGATTTCAGAGCGCAAGGACAAAATAGAACATGGAAACAAAGTTCTCATCCAAAAGTTCCAATCCCAATTAACTCAACAACTTGAAGTTCTGCATAAGAGTGTTGCTTCCTCAGCCACACAACAAGAGCAACAACTCAAACACATGGAGGAAGACATGCAGTCCTTTGTGTCTACCAAGATTGAGGTATACTTGACTTTGCAAACCTGTTAAAGAAGACACTCTACTATGTTTCTGGGAAAAGACTACTTCTATATATGCTCCTACATAATTTATTGCCTTCATGATGTCATGTGCGCAAAGATTCAGGCATCCTATCCTTGACTTGTTAAATTTAGCAATTGACCCTTTGCAATATTGCCTAGACAATGATGTGTTAAATTTAGCAATTGACTCTTCTAGAGAAATTTCAGAAGCGCTTCTGTGTAACACATTCAAAACTATGTACTTTTAAGAGTCTTGCACTAATGTTGATCAGTAAATCAGTACGGTTTGTTGGTGTACTTTTCAGGCTATGGAGGAGCTTCGAGGTCTCCTAGACAATTTGAAAATCAGGTTTGGTTCTGGTATCAAAACTTTAGACGGTTTGGCGGGGGAGCTCGATGGCAATGCTCACTCAACTTTTGACCGTTTAAACACTGAAGTTTCTAACCATTCATCTGCTCTCCGAGAGGTATGCTTTCTTTTATAATTCTCTGAGAAATCCCAGGTATTTTCTGCTTATCTCTATTTTTTGTTTTTGAATGTAGTTTTTTGAGGAGATCGCCTTAGAGGCCAATACCTTGGTTAATGATCTTCAAAAGAGTCTTCACAGCCAGGAAGAGAAACTAATTGCATTTGCAGCACAACAACGTGAGGTATCAGTAGTTTCTATTTGTGAGCTCTTCCCCCTTCTCCCCTCAGTTGCCCTCTGTATATCCCTCTTTTTTCCTTCCCAAACTTGTGTGATAATGTTAGGATGCTTTTTATATAGGCTCACTGCAGGACTATCACAACATCAAGGTCATTTTCTCAAATTACTGGCAACTTCTTTAAGACTTTGGATACACATGTCTCCCAATTGGGCGATATAGTTGAAGATGCACTGACTGTCAGTGACCAGAAGTTTTCTGAACTTGAAAAGAAGTTTGAGGTAATGATGTTAGCCATGAACATCTGTCTCATTTCATGAAGGTCAATATGCTCGTTAGCCCCATTTTATATGGATATTCACATTTTACAGGAATGTGCTGCCAATGAGGAGAGGCAAATCTTGCAGAAAGTGGCAGAACTTCTTGAAGGATCAAATGCTAGGAAGAAAAAATTGGTATGGTCATTTATTAGTCATATAAATGCATCATAATTTGCTTCACCAGTTGAAGAAAGGCACTCAGTTGCGGCTAAAATTCCATGATTTCTAAAACTAGGCAAAAGCATAGTAACTTCATTGATTGATGAATATGGCAAAAATACATGCATTTTCTTATATAGTCAAGCTTAACTTTGAAGACAACAATGATATAAATAAATGTGTGGCCTTCCTTTACCTTGCCTAGTTTATGTTTGAACTTTTTTTCTAGCGCTAGTACTCCTTTTACAAGTGACAAGAAAAATGTATTGTGGATCTAGGAGGACAATCATTGACATTTACTTTTTCTACTTTAGGCTGTGAAAGCTTAATTGGATTTTTTACTTGGTTTTCTCTAGGTTCAAACTGCAATCACTGACCTCCGAGAAAGTGCTTACGACCGAACCAGCAAACTAAAACAAGAGATGTCAACCATGCAAGATTCAACTAATTCAGTCAAAGACGAATGGACCAATTATATGGGAAAGGCTGAATGCCATTATCTTGAGGATACTGCTTCTGTGGAAAAGGGAAAGAAAGAGATGGAGAAGGTGCTACAGAATTGGTATGTCCTCCTAGCATATCTCATATCACTTCTTCTGAAGAGAACTTGTGTGTTCTTTTCGTCTGTGAATTTTCTTGGCCTCTCTGCTTTAAGCAGACCGCTTACTTGGATATGTACTATGCAGTCTGCAAAAGGCAAAATTGGGTGCTGAACAATGGACGAATGCTCAACGCTCTTTGATCAGTCTAGAGGAAAGAAATGTTGCGTTTATGGATAAAATTGTTAGGTTGGTTGATACACTTGTTATTCAAGGCTTTTTCTCTCATATTTCCAATATTTCACTTGTTATTCACTGTGAGCTTGTACATCTTTTTAGTGAAGGAATGAATGCCAATGAAGCACTGCGTGCACAGTTTTCGTCTGGTGTGTCATCTACTCTTGAAGACACTGATGTTGCCAGCAAAAACCTTCTCTGTTCCATTGACAGTACGTTATCAAGTTTTTTACACATGTATTAATGACTTTTGCTGGCTGCTTGGTATCATCCAGTTAACTAAATTAAATTCTGCAGATTCTTTACAACTTGACCGTGATGCTTGTGGGAACCTTGATTCCATGATTGTTCCTTCTTGTGGAGAGCTGAGGGAATTGAAGAGTGGACACCACCACAAGGTTGTTGAGATTACAGATCACGCAGGACAATGTCTTTCACAAGAGTACACGGTAAGGACATCTCGTCATATGATAGAAAATCTGTATTTGTTCTGTTTAAATGACATTATTCATGTACTTGCGATGCTATATTAATGTACTTCTTTTCTCCAAATCTTTGTCACTTGTAATAGGTCGACGAACCATCTTGCTCTACACCGAAAAAGAGAGCTTTCAGTATACCAAGTGCTGGTTACATTGAAGAGCTCAAAACTCCTTCTTTCGAGGAGTTGTTGAAATCATTTTGGGATGGAAAATCACAGAAGCAAGCAAATGGAGATGTAAAACATATTGCAGATGACGCTCATTCACTGAGAGATTCAAGACTTCCTCTCACTACTATTAATTAGTACTATAGAAATTAGACACTATAGGATTATGGAAGAAAAGCTTGTACATAAGAATTCACCTACATGGACGAGTGAGGGATAGCTTAGCGGTAAGTGCCCTCCACCTCCAATTATAGTTGGGGGTTCGAGTCATCAAGGGAGCAAAGTGGAAGAAGCCATTGTTAGGCTTCTTGAGCAGGGGGAGTTTGAATGTGGGTTACCATATCCAAGAAAGAAGAAAGGAAAAAAAGGAAAGAAAATCTCCATGTAATTGATGTTAGTGTATCCTATTCTTTAAATTATTTGTAGTGATTGGGAAGAGTTTCATTTGTTTGACCTCTTGTAGGAAACAAAATTGGGAGATTCATGAGAATATATTAAATGAGTGGCTTTGAGGCGTCTCTTTTGATGCGATAAGAGTTTCTAATCTTCTTACCTGGCAAGTTTCATATATCCTGAAATAGTTTCTAATTCCAATTTAGGAATTGGCTTGGAAGGTATTTTTGGTCCATTTGGGAAACAAGAGGTTTGAACTTATTCAATGCCAAATGATATCTGCACACATAAAGTCACTAAAATGCACTCAACTTCACCACTTAATAAAGCTAAATGAATCTGCTTATGTTACATATCTATCTTTAAGCTTTCGTGTGAATTGATAAGTAAGTATGAGCTGATACAAATGTCACGACCCAATTTCTCGAGCCATGAAGGCACCTACTATAACCCATCAGTAGGTAAGCCAAACCACAACATAAATACAATAAAGGATCCCTCCCAGAACCTGGAAGTCACTAATACAGAGCTACCAACAATACGAGTACAAGTCCCAACAGTAGACCCCCGAAACTAGACTGTCTCGAAAAGTAAAAGACAAGTCTTTATATAAACAGATGGAGACTGAAATAGTACAAAACGCTGTGTGCTCACCCCTGTCTCCAGACCAGAAATTCTCCAAACTCGATCAACGCTAACTACTAGTGCTCGGACCTGCATCACGAAAATAGATGCAGAGCGTAGCATGAGTACCAAATAACAGGTACCCAGTAGGCATCATAGGCCGACTGAACTAGAAAAGTAAAGCACTATGAAAAGACGGAATCACAAAACTAGAGGTCAAGAACGGAAGGCTAAGTAACACAATAATGCACACGAGTGTATAAAGATCTAACTAAATTAATATAAATAAGCTAACTACACCTAACTGGACCCACCATAAGCCCAGAAGGTACACTCATGCACAAGTTTAAATAAAAACCCGAACGGACCCCCATAAGTCCGACGAGTACACAAAATAACTATAACTTAAGGAGAATAAAACTCGAGGCCAAAGAACACCGAACCAAAAAGTAGAATCTAACGGTACGGAGGTCGGGCCTTGAACCGGACGCTCACCAGAATTACGCAAGTAGCCAATTGCAAAACATAAGTAACTGAGGCCGGACCTCTAACCGGATGCTCTACATACTTGAGGCCGGACCTCTAACCGGATGCTCTACATACTTGAGGCCGGACCTCTAACCGGATGCTCTACATACTAGGCCGGACCTCTAACCGGATGCTCTACATAAGTATGTGGATGGTCGAGGCCGACCTTAAATCCGGATACCCGACAAAGATGTCGATATAGCTGCTGAAAGAGTCTTTATCTATCCATAATCATATAAACCCATGGACACCATCCAGACTTAGCTAATCAATGTAAGACCTTAAAGTCGAATAGAAACTCAACTTTGAATCACGGAGCGGAATTCATTGTCATTGACGTAACTCAAGAAGCCGTAACATCGAAGAAATAAGAGTAACTATCACTAGAGCAAGCTCATCGTCTAGCTAAATACCAACTATCAGACTCAAGTCTGCTACATCAGTCTACAAGGATTTAAGCCGGCCGAGCGACGTCGGGGCTAAACTAAGTCCTACCGACTTTGAATCACGCATTTCTAAGGAAAACCCTAGTCAAACAAAAACTAAGGCCCAACATACTTCTGATAACCAGTATTCAAACATACAAGTAATTCATATAGCAAAGAAGGTCAATTAATAACAATAAACATGCTCAGAGTTACCCGATAATTCCCTAGAAAAAGGCCGAAAATATGATTTTTAACACCTATGCATGATCCAATAACTACCCAACCCAAATCTCAACTAATCACCATGCATTCACATGTTCGAGTTCAATCTAAGAAGAGAAACCATAGCCTACCTGAACGCAGATCACGCGCGCTCCAAAATTCACTCCCCGGATCTTTTACTTTCTAAAAGGCCTCGAAACGTTGATACACTATCAGAAATAGAGTCACAACGTTATTACAGTCAGTTAAACACTAAAATCGCAAGAAACGGAGACGGGTCAATTTCACGGTCAAAATGGAAAAAGTGGGATCCGCGTTGAGAAATCCCGAATTAACCCCAAATAAAAGTCCTAAATAACTCTCGGAACTTGTATACCAGAATGGAACACAATTCAGGACTCAAGACAGTCCCAACATGAACATGCAACAAAAATACCCAAATTCTAAGCTAAAAATCAGCAACAATGGCAGCAGCTACTTACAAGATTTTACCAAAAATGAAGCTCCAACAGCCAAAACCAATCACACCATGACGATCCTCACGAAAAACCCCACAATTTAGGCTCTTGAATCACTTGATTCGGACCTAAAATGGCCAAGAAATCACCTTCTAAAATTTACCAAAACTTGTGCTCGAAAATGAGCTATGACAACATTTAAAACCCAAAATTTACCTCAAATCGTGTCCCCAAAACAGATTCCAAGCTCACCAATGCGTGCCCTCGAAAAATCTCACAACTTAGCCTTTTGAATCGCCCAATTCGGAGTTGTATCGCTCAAGATATCAAGATTTCAAAGTAAGACAGAAAGCTGAAAGTTGGGTTTTTATAAGGGCTGCACCAGATTCAGCTTTGCCTACTTTCTTTAAAGTTTCCGACGGGTGCTCGGAATCCGTTCGGAACCTGATAAAAATAAAATAGATATGCTACCCTACCAAAGTCGACATTCCGGACTCAAAGGCGCAGTCAAAATTTTCATCAGAGGTCATCTCGATAAAATGTGGGTCCCACTTCCATTGGCCATTTTAAGTCAAAAACCACAAAAGGCTCGGAAAAATATCAAAAACCTCAAAACCCGAAAGAAGGGTCAAACTAGACCAAACTCGACATTCCGGAGCTAACCGCGCTAACGGAATTCTCATCCGAGCGCGTTACTACTCAGAATGTTGACTAAAGTCAAACTTAGCCTTTAAACTTAAAGTTAAAACGCCTAATCCCACCAACTCACACTGAAAACTTTGGGAGTCATGTCGACAATGCTACTAGACTAAAATGACCCTTCCGGAACTGATGGAATCGTCAGAATTGGATTCTGATGTCATCTTCTTGAACTTTTGATCGAAAATGATCGTTCAAGATTCATAAGCTTCAAAAATACTAAAGCTCACACAATAACCAAACGAATGACCAAGTGACCGATCTGTCAGTCCCAGCAAGTCATAAATGACTTGGAATCGCTATAGGAACGCTCTAAACGATGCACAGAAGATAAAACACTAAAAATGACAAGAAGGGTCATTACAATATCCACTACTAAAAAGAACTTTCGTCCGCGAAAGTAAGGGTTAAGAAGTACCTGAAGGCTCAAACAAGTCGGGAAACTGCTCTCGCATCTCCTGCTCGGTCTCCCAGGTAGCCTCCTCGACTAAACGATGCCTCCAACGGACCTTAACAATAGGAATGGCTCTCGAGCGCAATTTCCTCACATCTCTAGCTAGGATGACAACTGGCTCTTCTACAAATGTCAAATGATCATCCAACTCAATTGCATCATACTGGAGCACATGGGACTCATCAGGAATATATCGGCGTAGCATCGAGACATGGAAAACTGGATGGATGGCTGAAAATGCTGGAGGTAAGGCCAACTCATAAGCAACCTCCCCAACTGTCCGAAGTATCTCAAAAGGCCCAATATACCTGGGGCTAAGCTTACCCCGTCTCCCAAATCTCATCACACCCTTCATGGGCGACACACGGAGAAATACCCGATCACCAACACAGAATCTCAAAGGTCGACGCCTCCGATTTGCATAACTTTGGTGCCTACTCTGAGCTGTCCTGAGTCTATCCTGAATCACTCTCACCTGCTCCAAAGCCTCCTGAATCAAATCTGTACCTCGCGGCCTAGGCTCTGTAGACTCGAACCAGCCCACTGGAGTGCGACAACGCTTACCATACAAGGCCTCAAACGGGGCCATCTGAATGCTAGAATGGTAGCTATTGTTATATGCAAATTCCGCCAAAGGCAAGAACTGGTCCCATTGACCACCAAACTCCAAAGCACAAGCCCGTAGCATGTCCTCAAGGACCTGAATAGTACGCTCTTACTGACCATCAGTCTGCGGGTGGAAGGCTGTGCTCAGGTCAACCCGGGTGCCCAACTCATCCTGAAAGGTCCTCCAAAAGCTAGACGTGAACTGAGAACCCCGATCTGATATGATAGAAACTGGCACCCCATGAAGTCGAACCACCTCCCGAATGTAGATACGAGCCAACCTCTCGGCACAAATGAAGATTGAACGGGAAGGAATATGCTGACTTGGTCAATCGATCAACGATGACCCAAATACTATCAAACAAATCATCTATACGAGGCATAGGGTAACGGTTCTTCATCGTCACCTTGTTCAGCTGTCTGTAGTCAATGCACATCCTCAAAGTCCCATCCTTCTTTTTCACAAACAGAACAGGAGCACCCCAAGGCGACACACTCGAACGAATGAACCCCTTTTCTAAGAGGTCCTTTAACTGAACACTGAGCTCTGCAGGAGCCATCCGATAAGGCGGAATAGAAATAGGACGAGTGTCAGGCTCCAAATCCATAGCAAAATCAATGTCACGCTCTGGGGGTAGGCCAGGTAGATCTGTAGGGAACACATCTGCATACTCTCTAACCACAGGAACTGAGTCAACTGAAGGGCCCTCCCTACTCACATCTCTGAGATGGGCCAAATACGCTAACACACCCAGAAGCTACCAACCGCCTAGCTCGAATAAAAGAGGTTATCCCCGTCGGTGTGTGACTATAAGCAGCCTGCCACAATACCGGGGGAACCCCAGGCATGGATAAGGCAACAGTCTTGGCATAGCAATCCAAGACCACATGATATGGGGATAACCAGTCCATGCCCAAAATCACATCAAAATCAATCATATCTAGCATAATAAGATCAGCTCTAGTATCATAATCCTGGATAGTCACTAAGCAAGATCGCAATACTTGATCCACTACTAAGAACTCACCTATCGAGGTTGAAACATGAACCGGCTCTGCCAAAGACTCGGACCTCATACCCAATCGGGGAGCAAAATAAATAGATACATACGAGAATGTGGACCCTGGGTCAAATAATACTGTAGCAGGCTGATGGCACAAGAAGAGCGTACCTGAGATGACATCGTCAGATGCCTCAGCTGCCGCCCTTGTCGGGGCAGCGTAGAAATGGCCGTGAGCACCTCTACCTCGTGCACCCGGTCTACCACCTGACCTGCCTCCCCGAGCTCCACCCCTGGTACCCTGTCGACTCTCTCGACGGTCCTGAATCTGACCACCTCCTCTAGCCGAATAAGACACGGCTGAAACTGGTTTAGAAGTAGGTGGAGCTGGTACAATCGCCCCCCGACCTCGCCGGGGCATTCTCTAGACCAATGGTCAAGAGCACCACAATCATAACACCCCAAAGTTGAACGCCCTGTAGTAACCCGACCGCGGCATGAAGGAAAAGAATCTGATCCCCTCGAATTCTGGCCTGTACTAGGACCACTCTGCTGATATTGGCCTCCCTCAGAAACAGGTAATGCCGCCTGAACAGGCCGACTGGTCTGACCCTGCTGGAACCTCTGACGTGGCCTATCATCTGAGTCCCTCCCCCTAGTCTGCGACTCGCTATAGCTGCCCTGGTAGCGTGCCCTCTTATCGTTGCCCCCTTGGTCCTCACGATGAATATGCTCCATGGATCGGGCATGATCGACCACATAAAGAAAAGAACGGCCAGCTGAAACCATATGCTTTGTGTCAACCCTCAAACGGTATCGCAACCCACGTACAAAACAACGAACTCTCTCTTCCTTTGTGGGTAGGATCATAGTAGCATGGCGAGACAGCTCATGGAACCTCGCCTCATACTCTGAAACGGTCATAGATCCCTGCTCCAATCTAGAGAACTGATCACGAAGCCTGTCTCTGACGCTCCGTGGCATGAACCGGGCCAAGAAAGCCTCTGAGATCTCACTCCAAGATATAGGAGGAGATCCAACTGGCCTAGACTCTCGATACGTGCGCCACCACTGCCTGGCTGGCCCACGGAACTGATGAGCGGTAAAGTCAGCTCCTCTCGACTCCAAAAGGCCTAATGACTGTAACTGCTCCTGGCAAGTGAGCTGGAACTCGTGAGCGTCCTCTCCAATCGCCCCTGAGAATATAGGCGGTGCCAACCTCTGAAATACCCCAAGCATCTTCTGATCCCGCAGTGGCATCTCTCTAACCTCTAAGTCTGGTGGGGCGGCCACATGAACTGGTGGCGGCTGATCTTGTAGCGCTGGTGCTGGTACTGCTGGTGCTGGTGCCTGTCGTATATCCCCAATAGCTGCTAATATCTGAGTCAAGAGGGAATGAAGATCAGGTGCTGCAACTGGTGCGGGTGATGGCTGGGCTAGCCC